>CM035776.1:10000000-12400000 GCA_020466155.1 Pachypeltis micranthus | reverse complement strand
TCAATTTGATTTGGTTCAGCCTTTTCTCTCAACCTCGTTCACAGACGCACAAAACCATTTTCTCAAATAGTTTTATTTGGGCTCAGTACGTCTCTAAAAATCTGAAGAAAACTTTTTTTTGAAACGATTACAATACGTTCCATAGGTCGTAGGAAAGTAAGAAAGTGTTGCCAATAGCCAACAAAAGTTTGAAAAAGGAAACTCAAACTCGCAAATGTCTCTGGGCAAAACTGGTTTATTTATTATGAAATTACGTCCTCAAGAAACACTCATTCGTGAGGTAATGTTGAAGAAAAAAAATCGAAACTTTTGGCGCTTACTCAACAAATTTTAACTTATCCTCCCTCCCCACCCCTCGCCCTTGTTTCTAATGATTTGCACTAGCAAAATTTCTGCGTAAGTACAGTCTAATAGCTTTCTTCTTTTTTTGTTGGAATTAGTATGATTTACTGGTACGAAGAATACTCAAACCGCTCTTCAGCTCTATGGAAAGGATCAATGAACGGTCGATACCAACAGCCCTTTTTTGGACATGGACGTGGAAGGAGGTTAGCACCAAATGTTTTGCTTTCATCAATCGCAGTTCATGAAATTAGTCGATAATAATAGCTGCTCATGAGCCGTGCTGGCCCTTATCAGCTCAACTGTTGAGAGCAGGCCTACTTACTGGCAGGAGGTACTGCGACATGTTGAGACTAAATAGTTGTCTTTAGCCCAGCCGAGTGGTGGGATGAACTCTCATTACAAGTACTCTGTATTAACATTTTTCTCAATTCACTCAAATTGAACTAGTGAAATGATGTGTGCTTTGGCAACTTGGAATTAACGTGATTATAATGCAAAGTAGGCGCTGGGGACGTGGATTGTGCTCGTGCCCAGATGATCCAAGGCCGAGCTCAGTATTCACAATCGACCATCTGTCAGCAGCCCTAGTTTGGAACGACTTGACGACCAGAAGGCTCGTTGCATCAGATCTCGAAGGGTGTGGATGCACCATTTTGGTCGATAGCTCTTTGCACAATAATTCAGGTAATCCTTATTATTTTCTTCAGTTAGTAGTCAGGGAACTTCTGTTGAGAGATTAGTCGCTTTATTGCTTTTTGAAGGTAATGGCAGGTTAATTGGTCTCATTCTGCCACTTGGGCTTCCTCTATAGTGAAAACCTCTGAATCGTTTGCTCTTTTATGATGTGAACGCCTAAGCAGCGTTGTTTATGTATGCTCTGTTTACAGGATTACCTCCAACGTCTCTTACCACCGATCAAGACTCAATTTATTGGTCGAACAGCTCGGATGGGCTCGTATACAGCATCACCAAACGCGATCTGGAAAACTACGCCCCGCTCCACATACACAAAGAAGAAGTGACGGGAGTCAGCATGATCTCCGCTTTTGGCAGCCATTTGCTTCCATATCCTGGTAACTATGCAGAAAGAAAGTGCCCTTTCTTAGATAACCTGAAAACATCTGACTCGAACACTACTGACGACCATTTTCGTGATTTCCAGATCTTAAATGCCTTTTACCGACTCAACCAGCTCATCCAGCCGCTCTTTTAGGGAAAAGCAGCAACTCCGTGGTCGTTCGATTAACTTCGTCCGAACCTGTTCACAGTTGCTCCAACGTCTCCCGCCCTTCGTCGAAATTTACGATTTATTACAATTTGGCGGACACGAACTGTTCTGTGGACACGGCTGAATGTTTGTCAGTGGTAAGTAAATTACGTAGTTTTTTATTTGGTTTTCGCAAGCGGTCTTGAGTATGTTACGATTGCTCATTCGTACTGACGAATAATTTATTTTGCAGGTAACGATGGATACAGTGTATGAACTCTCTGAGCTGACCCCGTACTCCGATTATGTTTTCCTCATCACCGAAACCAACGTATTTGCCGAAAAAGCGGGTCTACGACCGGAAGTCAGTTCACCGATAGTGTTTCAAACAGCTGCAGGAGGTGAGTAAATGAGTGCGAAACTAATTTTAAGAAATTTCTCAACTTTTCACGCAGTAATTTTTTTGTGAGACGGGAAAGCGTCTTCTGTGGTCAGGTTTTAGGTCCTCAGTGTACTTAATCAGGGTCAGTTCGGAAGTGCCACTTGCGCTCATGACAATATTACCTTTTTACTTTCCATGGCTCCACGAAGTGGAAACGAAAGTTTTGTAATCGGCCGAAAAAGAAATTTTGAGTTCTCGTCAGATCTTAACGTTTCAGACCCTACTGAGTCCGAAAAACACTATTTGGGAAAACGAGAAGATGGTCTGAGTGTGCGTGTGTGTGTGAACGATTTTTACTTTCCTTGGCTCTACGAAGTAGAAAGGAAAGTTATGTAATCGGCTGAAAAAAAAATTTTGAGTTCTCTTCAGATCTTTACGTTTCAGACCCCCCTGAGTCCGAAAAACACTATTTGGGAAAATGGTTTGTGTGTCTGTGAACGATTTTTAGAAAAAACCACCGTACCAAATCAGCTCAAACTTCATATCTCGCCCGCAGGTCATCATGGGACGCCAAAATAAGGGTTTGAACGAAACCCACCGAAAGTTAACTATAGTTATCATAGTGATCAAAACACCAAATATTTTTTTTCTCGAAAACGGCTATAACGATTTCGATTAAATTTTTTATATTGATAGCTCTTAACAAGATAATTATACCATAAAATTCCCATTTGTGGGAAAATGACGAGAGCAGCACAATAAATTATCAAAATTTTCGACGAAATCGATTTTAGCGCGGTTTTTGGAGAAAACAACCGTACCATATCAGTTGAAACTTGATGTCTAGCCTACAGGTTACCTGGGACGCAAAAATAAGGGTATGGGGAAAATCCACCGAAAGTTAACTATCGTTATCATAGTGATCAAAACACCAAATTTTTTATCTCAAAAACGGCTCTAATGATTTTGATTAAATTTTTTATATTGATAGCTCCCAATATGGCAACTATACCATAAAATTCCCATTCTTGGGAAAATGACGAGAGCAGCACAATAAATTATCAAAATTTTCGACGAAAAGCGTTTTTAGCGCAGTTTTTTCCTTATAAACTCCGCTGGAATTTTTGTAGAATGGTAAAAAAAAATGGGTATTGTAGTCCAATCCAACACCTGAAGGGTGAGTGTTTAAAAACGATCATGAGATATATGGGGGTCACTCCAGAAATTCCTGAATTTCAACTACCGCCGTTTCGCTTACTACCAGTTTTAAACGTTTTTACCCAATAACTCTGCAAAAATTATTACTATCCTCTTCAAAACAATCGTGGTCCCAGCCTCATTAATCCTCTGTGCACCAATTGCTCAATATTGGTCCTGGAATGAGTACGAGCAGCACAATAAATTCCGGAACTGTAAGCGCTACCGCTTTCTGCTGCCTGGAAGTGTTGTTTGACCAAGTTCAAATGAACTGAGTGGTAAATGAATTGAATATGTGAACAAATCCATGTAATAAGTGAATTGACGTAGAGCTAAGGAAAGTTGTGTGTTGCAACGCACCAGATATTTAAACATTATTTTTAGATTATATTGTTGTTGCACTGCGTGTAGTCGGGTGGAGGAAGTCCCTACATTTCATGACCTGATTTCTCCCGTCGATTTTGGGAATGCAGTGCGGCTGAAGCGGGTTACATGTTGAAACAAAAACTCTCTCAATGGAATTCTTCATCGAATCATCATTTTGTGTTTCAGCTCCTTCGCCCCCTGAAAGCGTGGAAGTACAAGTGTTGAGCCCGACGACGATGCTCATTTCGTGGGACCCTCCCGTTCTGATAAATTCAGAATCAGTTTTCTACGAAGTTCACTGGACCAGCGAAGAGTTGGTTGAAGGGGCTCGTCAAAAAGGCGAGCAGAAGGTGGAAGCATCCGCGTCGGAATCCAGTTTGGCCCCTGAACCGGGAGGAATATCAACGAGGGTATTCCGCCTATCACCATCCGCGTCGTATTTGGTTTGGGTCAGTATTCTTCTGTCTTGGCCTGGCTAAAATAAAATATGCGCGTTCGTCTTAATAAATGTGAAACATCGACGTCGTAGCTGATGACAGTCAGTATCCAGTGTTAGACCTAGCACACAACTAATCATGTCCAGTTGGTCGATTTAGTCCGTTCTGATGGGTCAAATGGTGTACTCTTGTCTTTCAACTTGATATGTTATTCCCAAGTGGGTTGGGAGTCCTTACAACTTCCCTACTCCTCTTTTTAATGCGTTACTGAGTGCCAGTCACCAATACGACCTTATTGTCACTGATTTTGGCAAATAAGTCTGAGACAGATTTTCCCATTTCATTGATATTATTCGCTTAATTAAAAGCATTGGGAGCTATTTAGAATGTATTGGAGAGGTCTATGGTGTGGTCTTTCAATCTCTTGCCACTACATCAGATATTACTCATCTCAGGAAAGGACATGACTCTCATTGTGCTCCCCCAGGTCTGATTCTTCACCTAAGCCATTTTGAAAAGCTCCAGATGTGTCTGGAACCTGTGACGACTCTACGTGAGATGAAGTGTTTTCAAAAGCTTCTCCCTCGATCATATGTACCTCCTATCCCATCTGGGTGTTCACTTCTCACTGCGTAACATCGTTACTCTAAAGATGGCGCTTCATGCTGCGACCAAAACGGGAGACTGAAATCAGAGGCCGCTATCGTCACTAGGCATTGGGGTTCATATAGCCGTCAGATTGTGTGTGCAACCGACTCACAAGACCAAAGACACCAAGATGGTGCCCCCCCCCCTCCCCAGACCAGCAATATCTCGTGTTGTGCTCGAAAAGAGCACACGTGTTCATTATTAAAAGATGATTGCGTAAAGCTCATTTAACAGATATACAACGTGTACGTTGAATATAATCCGTTAATAGGTAATATTTTTTTAGATTTTTGAGACAAAATAAGAGCAAATCGTCATCGTCTTCCTTCCATAGTAGATCTATTACTTGGCATTCCATTGCAGTGTAGACTGTTCCTGAACCCTCGGTTGTCCATGTGCTACCGAGCGGAGGTAGGACCCTGAGGAATCCCGTACCATCTGGGAATAATTCTTAATCTGGTGTCCCACCTGATCCAACTATTTACTTGGGTGGTAAGTTTCAAGGAACGGACTTGTGGACAAGTTTCTTCGTTGTAACCTTCTTTGCACACTGGACGGAAACGATCAATGAAACCTTGAAGGTTCTGCTGCTCTTTCAACAGCTGTCCCTCACAGTTGTAGTAACTGCAGTAGAGCAGCATGTGGTTGTATTGACTCAAAGTCCCACTCTTAGATATCGCTGGTCCTCTATCTGATATTGACTAACCCTCAGTGGATCCTAACACCTCTGTGCTGTCCTGATACTGGCAAACTCTCTCCAGATTCATTACAATTGAAAACCCAATAAATAGGCAATGTATGTAAGCAATCCATGCTTCACGAGCCGTTTATCCGACATATAGCGTAATCCTAGCTAAAGCTGCTTCATCCTTTTCGGGGTCCAAAACCTTAGTTTTCATCTCGATCACATCAGTCCATAACTTTTCAATCCGCAAAGCTTCTCGCATTTGTACCTTCCAGGAATCGTAGTTATCGCGATCCTTGAGCTTTTCAATGTGACTCAACAGCGAGCTCATTTTGAAGAGTAGAATAAGAAAAAACAAATAAAAACGAGGGCAATCGAGAAAAAAAAACTCTGCAAATTATTACACAACAGTTTATTATTCTCATGAACAGCTTGACCTAGTATTACTGCTCCGAGACCCATCCCATTCGATTCAGCATCGAAAAATACTAGTAAACCATACGAAACATGACCTGACGACAATGGAACTTTTTATGAGACGGGTGGGAGGGAGTACAAACGATGAAACGTTGACTTCCACTGTAGTTGCCGCGAGTTCTTTCAGTTAGTATACGTATATTTCTTCCGTGAGTCTATGATGTTGGTTAGTTGATTATTGTTATGTGTTATTGGTGTTTTTTTGTATAATTTTGTCACCCTTCGTTTTGTTGGAGTTTGATAGGGTTATTTATTATTGACATTTATTCATCCTCATTAAGTGGTTTATTATTGATGTTGTTACTGGTACAATTTTTGTTCTGCACGCGTTCGTTTTCGGAGGCTGACTATTGAAGGTGTGGGCCTGCTGGTAGCGCCGTTATTTTACATATTTAATTGATGCACGTATCCATAGTTTAGAATTTTATTTTGGCACTCAATTTTAACCAGTCATCGAAACGTCAAATAAAATATTTACTCATATGTCATGTCCTTTTATTTTCATTAGGTGAGAGCTTATTCGCAAAATGGAGAAGCGTACTCAGAGAGTCCTCACGTTGAGGTTCGAATGTTTCCAGAACCAAACAATCTCACGTTGTCAAACTCAACTGCGTACTCGTTAGAACTATCCTGGCAGAGGGATCCTGAGCTTCCTTACGTCCGGTAATAAAAATTGATAATTCCTGTAGATTCTGACTTTGTATGAACACTAGACACACATAGCTCATAAGTTTACAAAATGCTCTGCAGGAGGGAGGAATTACAAATACAAAGTTGTTTATTATTTATATTGTTGAACTCATTTCAATGTGTCGTGATAATTGTTGCATTCCGTAGCCACGACCTTGAATTTGTTGATGGATCCAGCGGCGATTGGGGCTTTCTCACTCCCGTCAATATCAGTGACGACGGTTGCTACCAGTACTTGATGGTAAACCTCAAGCCGAGAACAGTCTACACGTTCAAGCTCAAGATCATCTACGTTGATTTGACCGTCACGTTTTACTGGCCAATGGACAATCGATTCACATTCAAGACTCTTGGTTAGTAAACAGGTCAAATAGGTTAAGAGAAGGTTCGAAGGGTCGTCGGGAAATTGAATATTTCTTACCAGCATACTAAACAGAAGTTACTTGAAGTGGGAATAATACAATGCTGAAAAGTTTATGATAGCTTCTCTGCTTCCGGTCCCAAATTGGAGGTATTATAAAGATTATAAAGTTATAAATATATTTGTATCATAAAGTATTATAAATATCTTAGATTTGCACTCATAGAATGCCTTGGATGTTTTTCTGCTAGATTCTTCTCTCACAACAGGTGAACTGCCTGGGCACCCCCCCCCCCTCATATGCTGAGTGACTACTGAATTTTTCATTCTGGCGGTTGTCAGCCAAATTTATCCCTATGTGCATGTAGACTGCACAATTGCATATGCTAATTGTACAAACGCTCTTAGCAAGATAATGCCTGATAATATCCTGTCATTGCAAGCACTCGATAGCTTCAGGCATATTCTGGCAGCACTCCCGACTCACAAACCTTCCAAACAACCCCTATCTCGTCCCAAGCCTTGACCAGATGTCCTGCGACTAAGTGGGATGCAGAACATTTCAAAAGCAAGCCCCGAATGTCTCAGTTCCAAAACCTTCCTGTACATCTTCCCGCGTGTATGACCTCTCAAACGACGAGTCAGGGGAAATCATGCAGTTTCAGAAAGGTCAGGCGATGACAGTACTACACCTCCAGATCCATATCCCTGCCCTATCTATGGCAATCATCGTGGGGTAAAAAAGTGCCCACAGTTCCTCATGTCCAGCCTGGATGCTCGAGGAACCTACATGGAAAAGCACAATCTGTGTACGCATTGCCCGGAAATTTCACACACTTTCAAAAGCTGCCACTGAACGTAAATGTGGGAATATTGTCAACACAGTTATCACACATCTTCTCCATTCCATGAGCCACAGTTGTTTCCTAGTGCAAGAAGGAGGTCACGCACCCCTGAGGGCAGGTGTCTTCTGAGGATGGCGCTCCGACTCCCTTTACTGAGAGAGTCGTCTTTCGCCAACCAATTTTCTGAACTCGGGATGCCACAGCTTTTTGGAACGAAGACGTACGACCCACAGAAATATGTACACCAGAGACAATATTGTGAACTGCATGTTTATTTTTCGATCAACTTTGTTGTTAATTCAATACTTCCACCACAAACATGGGTGTGGCGGCTGGCCACCCATTACCTACAGGAAAGTCATCCCGACAGAGGGTGCTAGCCACGAGCCACAGACGACTTCTGGAGGGGATAGCAGGTGGCCAACCAGAGAGGACGACTCCCTCCAAGAGTACGTATATAAGGGCCTGCCTGCACGGACAAACGGCATTCTTTCACCCATCTCCTCTTTCGACAACAACCAGCCACCATCAGCAGAGCCAGCGGGGACGACGAGTCCGCCCTCTCGCGTCTGAAGAAGAAGGAGCGACGACTCAACTGAGTCCCTCGCCATGAGGAGCTACTGCTCAACCGAGCCCTTCAAACTACGCTTCGACGCCTGAGGAACTCGTCCCTCGCCCGCTGCTCGACCGAGCCTTCCGACTCAACCGAGTCCCTCATCTCGCGTCTGAGAGAGAAGGAGTGACGACTCAACCGAGTCCCTCACCGTGAGGAGCTACCGCTCAACCGAGCCCTTCGACGCCCGACAAACCCGTTCTTCGCCTCACACTCTCTCAACCGGCAGACAGGACCTACAAACACAACAACAATTTTCGTCGGCCCTTTTTAAGGCCACACACGCCCTTGAAAAGGGGACCCCGACAATGGGCATCTTTTTGGAACTTTAATCAAAATTCTCTATTTCTCTCTTCCTGCTCTAGATTAGGTTCCATTTTGTTGGGTTGACAGCCACACTCTGATTTTATTAAATGGCAAGAAACTGCGGTATCATGAGTGCCTGAGGACAGGCACTTCATCAAGGGCGGAGTGATATATTGCTACGTCCTCTTTGATTTAGCGAAAGGCTCGTCCGGGGCATTTTAGGTGCATAGTCAGCACAAACGCCCCGGACGAGCGTTTGTGCTGACTATGCACCTAAAATGCCCCGATTCGATCGAAACTTCAGTGTCGTCATTCGAAACTGAGAGGTTTTATGAAGGCGTTGCCCTGCTGCCCAGGCTCATGTTCGCTCCCACCAAGTTCCTTGTCTGTGGTGGGTAATATATCGTATTTACTCCCATTTAGTGAGATATCGCTATTCACATATAACAGTGCTAAAATCTTCCAGGTCAATCCCACATTTCTATGCATCCCACTTACTGCCCTTCCATTGAGTAATCATTAGTCAATTCATGATTCGTAACTCATTCATTCTCCGGTTTGTTTGGCAGACCTGACTAAGGATCAATGTTTTCGAAATTCTACTGATCAGCTTCCTATTTATTTTATTTTTGTCAACTCTCCAGTTCTGAGTACATAAAAAGAATAGCGTATCTACTAAGAACCAGGAAATGCAATCACTCAGCCTTACATGTTTTTCAACTCAAACATAGCTGCACGTTGGATACACTGTTACCTATTGATTATGTTATTGTAACTTCCGTAGGAGACAGACCGAGCAGACCTGGGCCTCCCGTGATCCATCATCTCAGTGGAGACGTCGCTCAAGTGGCGTGGGATCCTTCCAAAGACAACGGCTCACCAGTTGTTTATTACCAATTGGAAGGGATGAAAGATCCAGGAAGAGACAGGAGAGGAGCCAACTACTCTTTGTTATCCAATGAGCCGTGGTCACTGTACTATCAAGGAGCTGGTAAGTCTTAAAGCTACTTTTAAAACCCCAAAAGAATAACGCTATATAAAAAACTAATGAAAATTGTTTGCATTTCAGAAAATTTCTGGATGTTGACGTCTTTGGACATGTCAGAAAGGTACAGGTTCAGGGTTCGGGCGTATAATGACTACGGGTGGAGCGATTACAGTGAATCTTCTGGTTCCTTCGATCTCACGAGAGCAGCGTTGCTTCACCAAGAAATAACGATAATCCTGTGGGTTTTAACACCAGTGGCGATCATCCTCACTATTCTCCTATTTATGTGCGGTAAGTTGGCTGCTCATTGAAGTTGGTTAAAAATAATTTTGGCCACTTGTTGCTACCAAATTTGCTACTTTTGAAGAAATAGCGTAAACCCACTTCACGTAACAAAACAGAGTTATGCGAGTGCGAGTTTCAGTTCTTGAGTCGATTTCGATGTTTAGGTCAGTAATAAGTTACAACAAAATCCAGCGCTACTGTTGACTTGGTTTTTTTGAATGATTAATTAGATGAAACTGTGAAAACCCCCATCGAGGCCTCAACATGAGCTACCTCAAGTCCTCCCAGTTCCCAAGGAACAGCTGTTCCCTAATGCGACGTCACTCATGCATCCCTGCCATCCTTGCACAAAGCACCCATCCATCCCTGCTACCTCATCCAGCTGCAGGTGAGAAACCCCAAGCACTCAGGGGCACACCGCAGCCAGCCTCTCTCAAGTACTCAGTACATCCTTCACTGACTCCAGCTCTGTCACAGAGGGTCTGCAAAACTCTCTGACTTACCAGTCTTGGCCAAGTGGTACCTTGGTGGACAGTGTCTTGCAAACAGACCACATACACACTCATAGAACAATTGATAAACTGTATGGGCCTACGGAACTCTGATTCGGGGTTCCCCATTAAGATATTTTTAACCCAAGAATGATTAGCGGAACATTCGTTTGCCAAATTGCAAGTGCTAAGTTGTGTAGAATATGATACCTATGGTAGAGGGAATGTAGGTGATGTGGAATCCATTTCGGTTTATTATTCATCATGAATAATACGCCTGTTTTCAGTCAGGAACATTTTTTTTTAAACCTCCCCTCACAATTTGGCACTTGACTTTTCAAGGCATGGGGATTCCAAATCTTCAATGTCTTTCCACTGTCCAGGCCATGCTTGTCATTAACGTGTTGTAATAAATCCGTTCTTTCGCACAAAATTCCACTTGGTATCTAGTTGTGCTCGCTTGTTCGGTAATCCGATTGGATGAAACCCATAGTTGTGGGCATAAAAAGTATAAAAAATCAGCCAAAAATAAATGTGTGCAGATTTGTTGCATTAACGTGGTGTTTGGTATCGTTTCCTAAGCATTTTTTGACGCAGAGTCGAATGGGACAGTTCCTCGCAATGTAAGAAGGCTTTTAGATGGATGACAGTGAAATTGCAGTGAGTATGGTGAGGCATCCACTACTTACAGAAACTCGTGGGACAATATAGCAAAAGTTATCGTTCCTCACCAGCTCGTTTTCTCCATTACCTCCCGTGGCACTCAACCAGATGTTCCAGACACATCATCTCTTCAGTGGCCTTACCATTCAGTTGCTTACCCTTTCTCATTCTGTTCATTCCGGTCACCCCTCATATTTCCTCTATTGAGTGCGAGGTCCTTTGGCCTTGACAGTGACACGCCCTTCAACATGCCTGGGAACAGCAGGTCCCTCTCCCCTCAAATATCAGTCATACATCGAGGTGTGTCCAGGTTAGACCTCGTGGCAAAGCTGAGGGAGACATTGTAACTGAGGGCAGGACAGGGGCAGAGGTAAGGCACACAGTTCGTCAGGCTAGGTAATCTGTTCCCTCTTCTTATATCTTGGAGTTTTCCCATTGTAGCCGGGTTCATACAATTTTTGCAGAGCCAGTGCTCTATGTCCTGACCCTACCTAAGAGAACTAAATAAACAAACAAATGCGTATAACTCAAACAACACTACGCATAAAAACGCTGACATACACTCAAATAAGTTACACGCATTCTTAATAAATTACTTCGCACCACGGGAGGAGTAGTTGGATATTCCTCTCTAAGGTTCAAAATAGAAGAGGCTGCAATCCTTGGTACCGACGTTATGCCAGAGCAGAAGACTCCACTCACGAGAACAGTGGAAGCTAGGGCTGTTCCCAACTAAGGTTAGCTCGCTGCTATGGGACACTGATGGTTCTGTGATGGAAGAGAAGACTGGTCTGGGCATTGTATAACTCAATTAGCCTTGCCAAGCCACTAGGCTAAAAGACTCAAGGGTAAACGAACATTTGGTCGTATATTTTTAGGGATCCAAGCTGCCTGAAAGGCCATCTCAGCCTACACCTAAGATCCAGGCTGACATGGGAATGTCATCAGATGCTCAAACGACTCGAAGGCCATAAATAGTCTTTCCTTTATTGGATACTGGTTCATGGGGGCAGACTACCTTGTGAAAAGGGGCACCCACAGGGGCAATCATGCAGGTGGGAGGGGGAGACTACCACCCCAACCACCCATCAGTTCCACTCCTCTCGTCGTGCCAATTGTCTAGCACCACCCAGAAAACGTTCCAGTGTAGTGGTCATGTTTCGTATCGTTTACTCGTATTTTTCGATGCTGAATCGAATGGGATGGGTCTCGGAAGTGACAAATATAGTCGTTTGCATATGACTTGTCGTTTTCCGGGTTGTAGATACCCCCATGCTATATTTTTGATATTTTTCGACATTGGGTTGAATAGAATAGGTCCCAATTATGTGTGCAAGTGAATGATAAACCGTCGAGTAATAATTTGCAGCGTTTTTCACTTGTGTATTTTTTATTTGATTTTTGTTGACTTCCTTTTGTTGACGTCCTCGAGCGTTACAGGTTATTGGTACCCTAATTTGGTAAGTGCTTGTCCATTTCAGTGCTCTACCGTCACGAAAAGACGAAAAAGTGGGGCTGTGGGCCAGGTAGCGTTCCGCCAATAGCTTCGGGGCGAGACAAAGGGCCAGACGTTGAGTTGGCATCCCTCAGGCAAATCCCAAGATGGTCGGCTCACATTCAGTCGTCGAACGTCTTGTACACTGCTGGTAAGTACTGTAATATAATACAGCGATTGCGCGAACAAGTTTATTTGAAAATCACTGGAACTGCGTCGTTGTACTCTCACGTTAATAGAAGGGAAGTAATGTTGTAGTTATATCTCTCAGGATTCTCAGTGTGTATCACGATACTACAACAGATATTCAGATAAGGTCTCCTGGTTTTAATTACTTTGTACTTGAAGTGCTCATCCTTTGATACGCTTCAGGCTTGTAACTCATAACACAATGTTTTACCAGCAGATACGAATTAATAATAACTATTATAGAAGACTACGCTACTATAATCGCTATTCCTACTAATCCAAGCCTTTCAAGGCCATTTATCAGTTCGCATTTCGCGTTCAAAACTACCACTGTGGTGCGTTACGTCATTTTTCGACTTCTTAACATTCTTATTTCTTTTCTGCCTTCAGGAAATTTAGCCCCAGTAGATTTACTACCTCACCTTAGAAGGGATCAGATAACTTTGACAAAGTTCCTAGGATCAGGAGCTTTTGGAGAGGTTTTTGAGGGCATCGCCAGGGCTCTGCCTGAGTCAAGCAAAGAAGTTACCCGAGTTGCAGTAAAGGTAATGTTATTTGAAATATAGCTTCATTTCACAAATAATTAATTAATCAACGCTGACAATATGCATTTTGCCTTTCTTGTACGTAAAATAAGTACCTATATTATTCTTAAAAAACGAAGAAAAAATTGTTTGTGCAGACGCTGAGAAAAGGGGCGAATGACACTGAAAAGGCTGAGTTCTTGAAAGAAGCTCAGTTGATGTCAAATTTTCGTCATCCTCATATACTTCAATTGTTGGGGGTTTGCCTCGATAACGACCCCCATTTTATCATCATGGAGTTGATGGAGGGAGGCGATCTACTTTCATACCTTAGAGCCAGCAGACCTTTACTAGTAAGTACTTTCAGTTAAATGCAAATCTGTGTTCTTGAAAACGTGGTATCGCGTCGTATTTTATTTTTTGTCAAAAATGATAGATAAAACCTCAAATTTTTGAAAACTGGAGAAATGGAACTCGGGTGTAGCGCGTTTTTACCTTCTTTGACACTATGAAGTAAATATTTGGTGCGTTGCAACACACAACTTTCCTTAGCTCTACGTCAATTCACTTTGTACATGGCTAATTCGATTTAATCAATTCATTTATCACTCAGTTAATTTGAATCTTGGTCAAACAACGCTTTACGGCAGCAGCAAGCAGTAGCACTTACAGTTCCTGATTTTATTGTGCTGCTCGTACTCAGTTCAAGACCATTATTGAGCAATTGGTACACAGAGAATTAATGAGGCTGTAAACAAGAATTTTTCGAAGAAGGATAGTAATTACTTTTGCAGAGTTATTGGGTAAAAATGTTTAGAACTGGTAGTAAGCTTAACGGCAGTAGTTGAAATTCTTGAATTTCTGGAGTGACCCCCATGTATCTCATGAGCGTTTTTAAACACTCACCCTTTAGGTATTAGATTGGTATTTTGGTACCAATTTTTGGTATTTTGATCACTATGATAACTATAGTTAACTTTCGGTGGATTTTGCCCATACCCTTATTTTGGCGTCTCATGGTAACCTGTAGGCTAGACATCATTTTGCAGCTGATTTGGTACGGTTGTTTTCTCTAAAAACCGCGCTAAAATAGATTTCGTCGAAAGTTTTGGTAATTTATTGTGCTGCTCTCGTCATTTTCCCGTATATGGGAATTGTATGGTATAGTTGACATATCAGGAGCTATCAATATAAAAAATTTAATCAAAATCGTTATAGCCATTTTTGAGAAAAAAAATATTTGGTGGATTTTGTTCATACCCTTATTTTGGCGTCCCATGGTAACCTGCGGGCGAGATATCAAGTTTGAGTGGATTTGGTACGGTGGTTTTCTCTAAAAATCGTTCACAGACTCACACACGCAGACCATTTTCCCAAATAGTGTTTTTCGGACTCAGGAGGGTCTGAAACGTAAAGATCTGACGAAAACTCAACTTTTTTTTTTCAGTGGATTACATAACTTTCCTTTCTACTTCGTAGAGCCAAGGAAAGTAAAAAGGAATGTTCCTTTATCGGGTTTTTTGAGCTATCGTCAGATATGTACGTTTTAAATCCTTAAAAACTATTTGGGAAAATAGTCCGTGTGTGTCAGCAGGCGTTATCTGAGCTAGTGGTTCTATGGTGGAGTGTACGCTCCATGTCTTTATCCTTATCCTTCTTTCCTTCTCTTCTCAATGTCGCTATTCCTAGAGCTGGTGTAGGTAGTGTTTAGAAATGGTAGTAAGTGAAGTGGTTGGAATTTCGGAATTTCTGGAGTAGCTCATATGTATATGAGTGTACCTTCTGACTCCCATTATAGGCACCCTAGTGGTCATAGTCTAGTGGTGATAGACAAAGATTCATAATCCGACGAAAGTTGGGCAGTGGATCAGAGCTCGTGATTGCTGTAATTTTTGCCTGAGTCAGCGATTCTCCAAACATTTCCAAACCCACCTTAATAAATGGTGTCTGGTGTGGGGTTTTCTTGTGTTGACAACAGCAATGCTTCACTGCCTGTGTCACTGGGGCCTGATATCTGTGTTTGTTGAACGGATGCTTCGAACTAAGAAACGAGAGGGGAGCATAGCAGGTAGCCAACCACGAATCACAGACTTATCGAATACTCTCCCAAAAAGAGAGCTGATAGGATCTATTTTCTCCAGGCGTTGGAAACATGCAAGTGAGAAAAAGTGCTGGGAATGCACAGTGATGCCTTCGTATACTGCCAGCTCACACACCCCTAAAAAAAGTACCAACCTCCAAGAACCAAGAAATCTTCCCAGACATGAGAATTGAATGCAAATTAAGGAATTGCTCATTGAGGAGTAGTTAAATACCTTTCTACACCAAGATTACCTGTTATCCTTTGAGCTCTCAATAGTTGTTACTGTCCTGTCACAATCAGTAGAAGGGCCCTCCAGCATTCGATAGTACATTCCTCTCGAAGAACAACTAATTCGCAGAAAATGTGAAAAGCTGATTTAAAACCTTCAAATTCTGCTTGAAATACTGGTGTGAAAAATCCTCGCTCTAAAAATAACGAGAGGTTTGGAGAGATGCTCCATCAGGCAAAAATTGCAGCAATCACGAGCTCCGATCCTATGTCCAACTTTCGTCAGATTATGAATCTTTGTCTATCACCACTAGACTACGACCACTAGGGTGCCTATAATGGGAGTCAGGCGATAACTGTCCCTCCTCACTGTTTTGAGAGTTGAGTGAATCCCCCGAAAATCCGATGAAAGATTCGAAGAACGAGGGGACGACAAAGAAAGAGCCACTTTTCATTCACATTGTCACCATTCTTCTCTTCTGCAGTCCTTAGTTCTACAAATCGCTCTCTATGCATGTTCCTATTGAACGGAAATGAACCCCAAAGTGTGAAAAAAGCATGTTTTACTTTACTCGACAGAGAGTCAGATAAGCGGTGAGGGTGAGACAGAAAACTCTCTTCGTGCTTAGTCTAGAAAGGAGGATTAATGAACTGTAATAAAGATCCAGGTAGACCAAACCGAAGTAATTAGCCCATTCCAGTTAGCTATCGCCCAAGCTTACTGGTACAGTGAGGTTTTACCTACCTGGTGTCATCCTTGCTTTATAATTGAAGTATAGGATAATTGAATATCTTAACAGTTGTTACAATGTCTGTTACTCGTCATTGAACATTTCCACACCTCACGACTAGGCACCTTGACCAATTCACAGTGTACAATGTTATAACCTCTCTTTTTAACTAAACTTTCAGAAGACTGAAGAAGGTTTGAGGCTTTTGGATTTGGTTTCCATGTGCGTGGATGTGGCCCGAGGGTGCTGTTACCTGGAAGAAATGCACTTCGTCCACAGGGATCTCGCGTGTCGAAATTGTCTCGTATCGTCGAGGAATAGGAGCGAAAGGCTCGTCAAAATTGGAGATTTCGGACTCGCTCGGGACATATACAAAAACGACTATTATCGAAAAGAAGGAGAAGGACTTCTTCCAGTGAGGTGAGTACTGGGGCGAGTACACTACTATGCCTTGTATTTTGTATTTTACTAAATTACTCTTCAATTCACGTAAGCTCGCTGTTAGAAGCATTTACGTGTTGTGATTTACTTATTTATTAAATGATATACACAATCGAATTCCAATATCAGCTCATAATTGAGTGGGCAGGGCCTTGGCGATTGAAAAGAGGGACGGTTGACAAATAATTTATCCTGCTGTATACTTTTTTTTGCACACTCAACTACGAACTGTTTGACGAAGTTTTTTTTGTCACATCTCTCGTTAATCAAGCGGTTTTATTTCGTTGTACCTTGTAAGTCACAGTTGCTCAGTGAGATCCCTCTTGAATGGAAATGGTACATCTCTGTTATTCCTCTACAGAGTGTAACGTACTTGGGGAATTGTCTCACAATTCGACCGTGTACAGAACACGCATGAAAGTCGTGTCTGGGCCCAAAAGAAAAGAACAAATCAAATACGCTCAATTATACTCACTTGACGAAATAAATAAAATAATGGCTCTCAAGAAAGTAATGGGAAATGAAATTATAAAGCTATTAAGACCCACTTGAATTTAATCAGCAAAAACTCGAAATGAATGAAATGAAATGAACTCCTTTTAGAATGAAATAAATAACCTATGCTCGGATTGTATTAATAACAATAAAAGGGACAATGGGGAAAATGAAACACCAAGCTCTGATCGCTTACCTTACTTCACACAATATAAAGGGACGTTTAAGAACTGATTTACTGGCGTAGAAAAAGGGGACAATTCGTCTGCGAAGTTGGTAGCCGTTCTGATCACAAAACGTGGCTCCGCCGCTAATATAAACTGCGGTGGGCTGCACAGGTGGCAGTCAGTGTTGCCATCTCCTGCAGTTCGCCACGAACCATTACAAGAGATACGCACCAACAATGTTTCGACATAACGCTGTTACTCATGTGGTCACCCCTGCGCTGTCATGTGCAACTTTGAATGAGTGCAGTCTTTCCTACTCTACTATTGTTATACTTATTTTTAAGTCTAGTCCTTTCATTTCTCTTATTGTACTACGTATGTTATCAGTACTACTCTCCTGTTACCGGTACTTCTCCCTCGCTATATCTACTACTCTCTTATTATTGGTAGTATTCTCTTGCTGTCTCTACTGTTCTCTTATTATCAACCCTACGCTCTCCTATTATTGGTACTCCTTTCCCGTTATCTGTCAGTTGTCTTTCATCATATTTGGTAACATGTCTTCTAGTTTTCTATTTTCCCACTTCAGTGAACATTATTTTTGTGGTACTTTGTGGCACTAGCAATCCTCTTGCTCGATATTGACACTCGACCTTCCTCCTTGCTGGTTATCCCATACCCATCGTACCATGGCCCTTGCTCTTTGCTGATGTGGGGTTACTGCTGTCCAAGCTGATGCCTCTCATATGCAAGTCCTTCAACTATCATCACCCAATTGCTCCATGCCACAGAAATTCCTACGCCATCTTTTCACTAAACAGTGCAACTGCCGGACAAGTAGTTCCCACATCCACCTACACCAAAGGGATTAAAATGATAGTACACACGAATATGCACAGCACTCTGAAGCCTTGTGATCATGAGGATGTCTTTCTACAAGGGGGACTGGTGTTACGGTACAATGAGAACCTGTGGGGTTCGCAGAACTGAAGCTGAAGTTGGGAGATGAACCATGCGAGGGAAGTTGCAAAGGCACGCTAGGGCCCATGCATTCTGTCTCTGAAAGAGGCAGTTCATGTGGTGGATCTGTACTGATTGGAATTACAACTATTACCAAGCAGGAACTTTTTAAACTGTTCGACCTGAACAGTGTTAAGCACTACTAAGTACTGGCAGAGGATGCCCAACTTATCGTGTCGCCGTACAAATTAATGAAGTTGTGTGGCCTCAAAATTTACCTTGGTGGTGGCGGTGTCAAATAGAATGCAGAAACTGCTAAGCTCGAAGGATCATTGAGATGTGGTGTCTGTAGACTTGGGGTTTGGTTGAGCCCAGCGAAACGCCTTTGTTTATGACTTCCTGATAGCCCTAAAAAGAAGGATGGAGAGCAATATGCCTACGCGGACAACGTTACTTTGCTTAGTCTTCAGTGTCTGTGTAGTAAATATGAAATAATCTGCCGAGGAAACCTCTCAGACAGCCCTCTTAACAGAACAGTACAGCACATGATTACAGTAGTTGAATCTCAGTTCGATGAAATACACTGTCAATGTCAACTTTTCACTTTGTAGCCTAAAACCCTTCAATAATACCTTTCATATCAATTCCAGGTGGATGGCACCAGAATCTTTGGTGGACGGTGTTTTCACAAGTCAGTCAGATGTCTGGTCTTTTGGCGTTCTTCTCTGGGAAATAATGTCTCTCGGTCAACAACCTTACCCAGCGAGGAACAACTTGGAAGTTCTTCACTACGTTCGAACTGGTGGGCGACTTGGTCAACCAGTCAATTCAGACGCTGACCTGTGAGTTGAGCGAACAGTTAAACAACGACTATTCCGTTTATTCGCGGAGAAATGATTAAACTAATTTATCTGTTGCAGTTACGAGTTAATGATAAAATGTTGGAGTTTCAATCCAGCTGAGCGCCCAACGTTCAAATACTGCTTGGAGGTCTTGGAAGATATTTTATCACACACGGAAAATGTATCTCTGACCACGAGTGGATTACCAAGTGAGTAGTTGTGGTCGTTTATTCTTTATGTAGCCGAAGAGAAGCTGAAAAATAAGGAAATACACATGATATCCCACTCAGCTGATGACTTTGCCTTCCTCACTCGACGTTCTCACAATAATTCCATTTCAAATTTGAGACCAGTCGGAAGAAAAGGAAAAACAGTGTGTATCTCCTCTTAGCAGGAGAACAGGAAGAAAGTGTGCAATTAGTGTTCTGACTTGGTCCATGAGGTGGAGGAGCATCTGTGTGGTAATATCCCTCCTCATCCTGCTCACCCACCTTCATGATCTTTTCTCGTTTCCTCAGAAGCCATTTCTCTCACCTGTTCTATAGGGGCCTCTCCTGCTCTTCTGTTTTGACATGTGCCCCCCCCCCTTCTGCTTTACCTCTTCTCCTTCTGGTGTAGGAAAATCTGGATCCTGGCTTTGAAGACAGGCGCAAAATCATCGAAGGTGAAGAGGAAGAGGAAGACACTATTGATCATCTTCTCAAAGTAGTCCTGGGGCGGAAACAACCTTTAGGCGTCCCATGTTGACAGAATCCTTGTCCTTGAGTCTTCCTCATCGCTTTCTCTGGACTAGGTGGCTGTGTGCACAGCACATTAGCTGGAGTTTTTGCATTTTAGTTTTCTAGTGAATGAAACGAGGCTGGTTTGGTCTGGATAGACCTGCAACCCCTGTTCATTGGACCAACTTCGTACAGTATTCGTTGTGAACTGGGTCCATTCGCCAATCACACTTATGAATAATTAGGTAGGAAGGTACCTGTAACAACCAAGCTGGTCTAGGGGGGGGGGGGGAGAACACCCCATAGGAAACACCTTCAGAGAAAGTCTTTCCCTCTACTTTTGAACTGATCACTTAGCTCTCCAGAATCTCCTTAGTACAAGCGAGCAGGTGGGCATTTACTCCCTAAGATTGAAGCATATGGCGTACTATCAAAGGCCCTTAAAATGTCTAGAAAGCAGCAAAAAACACTTCCTTCGCTCTCAATGTGCCTTTCAGCTGAATCACCAATTCATTCAGGGCAGTGTGTGTGTTTGGATTTCCCACTCTGGCGTTTTGGTCTGATTTATTGTATGCATGTCTTATTGTTACAGATGGGATTACTCGAAAATGCTCAGACTTGAAACCAACTGTTACCGGCGTTCCCAAATATTTGGAGCTTTTATACGACAGCACAGCTCCTGTGAACACAGGAGAAGGTTACGAAGTTCCCAGATCCTTGGAAGGAGAAACCGGACCTGCTCATCCGACTTCGCCTCAAATCTCGCATCTTCCCGACTTTGAAGAAGCGTCGAGGCTCCTTCCTCCGAGCCCTACCTCGCCGAGCCCCAGCTAGTCGTTGTGTACTCAACGTCAATTTAATTAGGAGCAGCTATATTTGATGCTAGTTTATGCGTATGTTACAAATCACGTTGTCTTCGAACATGACAGTGTGCGAAAAATGTGCAAATGTGTTCGCGAAAGTTGACTGTTTATCGACTTTGATCCACGAAAGTGCCTGAAGGGAACGCGCTAGTCATACATAAATCATTGTGTCCTCACAACACTAGTTAGTTTGGATTTCAATTTAATGAGTTTACTTCCAGCAAAATTAATGAATCGTGATTATTCATTATGTTCGCAGTTCAAACTTGGGCAATTATTTGCTTTCTAGCTTAGAATATGAGGGGATTTGTGTGAAGTACCTCATGACTCAGAATAATGTTTTAATTGTCTTTTTGTGGAAGGAATTAGTTATTTCGGCACTTAATGAGTCAATCTGCTTCGGCGTCCTCGCAGCCTATTCACTCCTACACGCCCTGCAAATAAGTTCGTTGCAACGGCGATCGAACCACATGAGTGTTGACCTTGGCTGGGGCATAGCACATTATTGTGTCCATTGCGGCGATATTCTTTTACGCCGTCCTTTCACTCAACGGAAGACAACAAAAATCATTAATTTAACGAGCCCCTGAGGTGTCAAAACGTCATCGCCCAAATCACAATAGAGAAAAGGTCAGTTTACCATTTGAATATTTACTTTTTTCTACCAAACCCAAATCACCATAAAATGACAATCGTACGCCGGATTCGTTCTCCAAGAAAAGACTGACATCCGAAATATCATTTCAGAGCGTGTCGTTAGAATTGTAGAACCATTATTGTGTTGCGTAAGTTAAAAATTGAAGAATATTTTCGTAGAGTTAGCGGATAGGATTTATTTGCTATAACGTTTCAAGAAATGCGAGCGTAAAGTTTCTCCTAATTTAATAATAAACACGAGAATTTTTGGACAAAGACGATGCCCCAATTCCCTGTACGTTTTTGGGGGACTGACTCCCCCTCCCTCATGGCCGTGCAATCACCGCAATATTACGTTCTTGTGAAAAAAATGTCAAGTTGTAACTTCTTTTTATTTTTTGCGTAGAAAACAAATTAAATGTTAGCGTGTGAACACGCTGGTAACTGAATTTTCCCCCCAAATAGGGAAACTCTATTTTGGAGTGCCTACTCTAGTTACATGTGGAATTCCTTGGAAAGGAGAACTATAACATTAGGTTTAGAGCTCTAAAAAGTGCATAAATGAGCTCTAAGTGTGTGCTGTAGTGGGGAGTGATAAGGAATGGGGGACCTCAAAGGTCAGATTTTCATTTTACGCTGGTTTCATGTTTTGTGTAGTAGATAATTGAGTATGCGTCATGACGTGGAATATTCATAGATGAAACATTCAACTTTCAGACGTTCCTTTTCACAGTTTCCCCTTGGAAGGGGTTTTTTTTTGAGCAGTAAGTGTGATTTGGTAAATGACCTGATGCGCGAATGAATCATTAGGGAACACCATTCGCTAAAATTCACGAACACGAGCTCTAAAAGTTCATAAGCTCAACAATGGGTGAGTTCGGTGTGGCTAGGATCACTAGCAATAGAGCACCGCTCTGGTTAAAGTTTTAAGGGATTCTGTGTTTACGTGGGGGACGCTGCCAGGAACACCAAAAATGGAACTGGCCTTGGTCTAAGTACAAAATGAGTCTGTATTTGACTTCCATGACCAGGATTACAAGCAATTGAACTCGCCCTGGACAAATTTCAGTGGGATCCAAGCGTGTCTGTGAGTTTGGTTTGATTAATCCTGCCATGATCACCAGCAATAGAACCTTGTTGAATGTTATCTCGTTAGCTAACCGTCATCGTTTTTGATATTTTCGCTGCATAAGAATTAGTTGAAACGCTACTCATGAAACCATAACGCAACCTGCTTTATTGGCCCTACAAACCTTCGAAGTTCAAAAGGTAATACGATTTACAAGATTTTCAGTCTTGATGTGCTCTCTCGTGTTTCTGTCGTCAAAACATTATACGAAACAGTCGATGTAATGACGTTCAATCGAAATAAGCCCATTTTCTGGCGAGCTATTGGATGAGTACGCCAGCAGAAAGTTTCGTAGTGTACGCACACTTGCAGAAGTACACAGCCTGCCAACTGAGCTTCCCCCTACAATTTAAGCGATTCCTCCTCCAAATTTCCAAATTTCACTTAGAACCCAAATTCGCCGTAAGGCGTTTCTTTTTGGAATGAGTGAAATTTCATTGGCGCAAGTCCATTGTTATATTTGTATTCTACGCAAAAAAATAAAGAAGATTCGCAACCAATTTTTGAAAAAACGACACTCCGAGGTTAATGGCGGGGAAATCGTTAACACGACTTCCTGTAAATTTTGTATCCTCTAAGTCATTTTACGTGTACATTTTTAGAAGTGTGCCAAGAGTTGTTTCATACAAACTCGTATTGTTGTTTTAGTTATAGACGTTCTCATTCGTATTTGAACTACTAAGTCCTAAATGTTTTACGCATTAAAATGATTATTATTTTCAGCATTTAGTAAACCGATTGTTGATCTGAATGTTTCTTGAAGTTCGTATTTTTTACGAAAGTTGTAAATAATTTACTAGGAGAGAAATAAGTGTTGTAAAGTGTTCAATTGTCCAGCAATTTATACAAACCTCAAATCGATCGAAAACTGTGGCTTAAGCTTTAACTTATTTGAATGTGTAAATATCGGTGGCTATGGAAAAATTAGATTTTGTGTAAATATTTGTACAAAAATAAACTCATTTTGTTATAAGCGAACTACAAATGATCATTTGACTTGTTAGTGCTTTCGCTATTCGTAGCAATCTATTTCGTCAGAGAGTTATTGCGAAGGTTAGTAAAAAATAAAATCGTATTCATTTAAATTCTGAACTCGAAATTAGTCAAATAAACCACGCTGGATCCCTCATGGATGTTCCAAAAGACCGTTGCAAATTATAATGTTTCATTGAAAACAAAATGAAAAATTAACAGTACTACGGGAAAAGATCATTGGTTATCGGTTCGTAGAAGTCTCCGCTTGAATAAAAAACGCGGCTCAAAACCTTTGACAGTTTAAAATAAATTAAATACGAGCTGCGACGCGTCAAACAACTTTCCTTAGTTCCATTTAAATTCTCTGGTTTTCACGGTTCAATTCACTTGGTCTAACGTCACTTCTACGGTCAGAAAGCCGTAGAGCGTACAGTTCCGGAATTTATTGTGGTGCTCCTGGCCGTTATTGAGGAAATAGTACGTAGAAAATTATGAGGCTGCAGGAGAAGAATTATAATCACTTTTTCAGCATTATCTGGCAAAAACTGTGATAAATGGTAGTACGTGAAACGATTGGTGTTTTTAGTTACATTTGAGAGAAGTTGATAAGAAGCAAACCGCGCTAAAATCGATTTTCAACGAACTCTTTGGTAATTTATCGGGCTTTATAGTATTGTTGGGTCACTTGCAGCTTTCTACACAAAAAATGTAATCAAAATTGTTATAACCGTGTATGAGAAAAAGAAATTAATGTTTTGATCACTATGATAACTGTAGTGTTAACAATAACGGTCTCATGGTTACCTATGGACCAGATATCAACTGAGCTGATTTGGTAGCTGAGAATTTTATGGTATAGTTGCCAGATTGGGAGCTATCAATATAAACAATTTAATCAAAATCGTTTCAGCCGTTTTTGGGGAAAAAAATTTTGTGTTTTGATCACTATGATGACTATAGTTAACTTTCGGTGGATTTTGCTCATACCCTTATTTTGGCGTCCCATGGTAACTCGTAGGCTAGACATCAAGTTTCAGCTGAATTGGTACGGTTGTTTTCTCTAAAAACCACTCTAAAATCGATTACGTCGAAAATTTTGGTAATTTATTGTGCTGCTCTCGTCATTTTCCCATGAATGGGAATTTTATGGTATGATTGCCTTATTGAGATTTATGAATATAAGAAATTTAATCAAAATCGTTACAGCCGTTTTTGGGGAAAAAGATTTGGTGTTTTGATCACTATGATAACTATAGTCAAATTTCGGTGGATTTTGTTCATACCCTTATTTTGGCGTCCCATGGTAACTTGCGAGCGAGATATGAAGTTTGAGCTGATTTGGTACGGTGGTTTTCTCTACAAACCGTTCACAGACACACATACACACAGACCATTTTCCCAAATAGTGTTTTTCGGACTCAGGAGGGTCTGAAACGTAAAGATCTGAAGAGAACTCAAAATTTTTTTTTTCAGCCGATTACATAACTTTCCTTTCTACTTTGTAGAGCCAAGGAAAGTAAAAACTGTGGTGTTTGATCACTATGGTAACTATGGTTAACTTTCTGTGGATTTTGTTCAAACCCTTATTTTGGCGTCCCACGCTAACCTGCGGGCAGGATATTAAGTTTGAATAGATTTGGTACGGTGGTTCTCTATCAAATGAGCTGACTTGGTTCAGCCATTTCTCCCAATCGCGTTCACCGACCACGGTTTCTACTTCGTGTAGCCAAGTGCTGCCAGCTGTGGATTGTTTTGTTCTGCTCGGTTGGTGGCACTCGGTACCAGGCTAGTTGTCGGTAAGCGCGAAAAAAATCTAAAACTTCTTGGAATCACCTCACCGCTCTCACTAGACGTAAAACGTCCTATTTTCCTTCTACTCATCAATCGTTTTCAAAACCAAGTATCACGAGTCCAGTAACCCAAAAGATAGTCCAACCTACTAGATGAAAGTAACATCACTGTTCAAGAGCTTCAATGCTTGTTCATTTACAGGGGCATTACCCTCGCCACCATGATCACCCCAATACATTAGTGTCCTCCATCCCTGACGCTCTGCTTCCAAAAGCGTTGGCTATACAGACTGAAAAAACAGCGCCACGCTAACTTATCGACGCTGCATCCCACCTCCAACATTCACCAACTATACGGGTTTCTTTTTGTCCCGAAGGGGGACGAGACACTGCCAACTTGGGTAATCCGTCCGTTTCCATCAGAGGTTTGGAAACATTCCCAACAAATTAAAAAATTTTTCATTTTCAAAATAATTGCAATAAGGAAGGCATATTTAAGTAAAAGAAGTTACAAGTAATTTAAAACGTTATAATTATTTTTGGATTTACAAAATGGTGTGCTTTTTTGTTGTTGAGTAATTAACTTGCTGTGGAGAAAGTGGATGACATCGATCGATTGCATGATACCGAGTTGTCCTTCACGTGAACTCCTTTATACACCGTGTAAGAGGCTATCAGCATGATGAGAAGAACGGCAAAACACCCTCCTGAATAAAAAATGTAATAAAACCGATTTACTGCGAATAATTGAAAATAATAACCGCAACATTACATCAAATCATCTTCCTGTGTAAGGTTAAGAGACGAACAGTTCGAAAAGGGACTGAATCGTCTACTCCAATAAATAAAATAAAGTCAATTGCTCAAAAAGTCAAGTAAAGTCAATTCAAATAAAACCAATTGAAACGTTTTAAATGACTATTAATCAGGAAGAGTAAATTGAAACAATCAGTTCAGCTCAGGCCTGCCAGTCAGAACTGTGAGGAGCGATCACATTTCTAATGCTTAAGCATTAATTAGGTCGTACTGGGGACAAGCAAAATAATGAAGACCTGCCTCCTCACCACCTAACAAGTATTTGTACTCAATTGTAGTTTGTGTTAAAGAAGAGAGGGGAGCTGTACAAACGAAAAGAAAAAATTAAATAAAGGTATGAGGTGTTGTAAAACGACGATCATCGCATATAAAGGGCCGAGAAAGCACTCTCGATTGCCACTGTTTTAAAATATGTTCAGGAAGGCGAAATAATTTTAAAAAACACCCGAGGGCTATAAACCAACGCATATATACACATACACAGTTGTGAAGCTAGAAGTATGGGGTGGGGTTTTCATGGGACAAGGAATAAGTGCCTGTGGACGATGTCCGAAGAGTTGGAGGTGCAGTCTGCGAGGCAGTTGATGATAGAGTTGGACTGACTCGAGACGGAGTTGTGGAGGTTGAGTGTATGTTGTGGCTGCCTCGTGTATAGAGGTATGTTTACTTGAGGATCTGGGAGTTCCTGATGACCCAGGGTGAATGGAGAGCCCCTTTGGAAGGCAGAAGCCATGCCCCAGACGGGGATGGCGTAGACGCGGATGCATTGAAGGCACGAATCTTTGCCAGCTGGGAGACTTTTCTGTCGTTGAAGAAAGGTTTGAGGAGGCGAAAGCTCCAATAACTTTTCCTCGGACTGCGTGGATCTGTATGTGCCAGTTGAGCTTCCCATCGAAGACCACTCCAAGGTATTTGGCGTATTTGCCCCGACTGACGAATGATTTCCCACTTGTATGTTGTGGATGTCGCAGCGTGAGAAGAAAGTTATCTCAGACTTCGTTCAGAATTAGTGACACCAGCTCAGCAGGGTGGATAAGAATTTATTCATGACTGATGACCTTGGCGCAATGTAGCTTAGTTTTGGAAGCTTAGAGTAGGGCGACGTCATCGCCATACTGGGCCCAATTGCCACAGTACGACTGACTTTATTCGGAATTGAATGTTCGGTAAGAAGAAAACGGTCACACCCGATTACTTTACCAGAACACAGATCAGATGGTGGTGCATACAGCCCATCTCATTCGAAACCTTGTTAATTCTGACAAATGGGATACCTAAGTTCCACACAGAAAGTCTCTCTCAGGGCTCTTTATTAGAAAGCACCGTCGATTAGGGAGACCTAGATCGGGGCTGAGCCATCCAGGCTAGAACAGATTCATCTCAGAAGTGCATTCTTCATAACTGGGATGGAAGTGAGGCGTGTACCTCCGTTCATGCCCCGTTGTAGATGAGCTTCACTACAGTCGTTTCAAAACGAAGATTGACACTCAGTGGCGTGATGTGAATCTTCAATTGTCCCAGCTAGAACGGAGAAGTTCTGGTGGATGGGCTTACCTCTACAAACCTGCCTACCTGCCATGTTACAATATTAAATTTTAAAATAGTTTGGTCTGAAAAGCTACATGTCTGAACTTTCCAAGTAAAATTAAAACTTCATTTTTTTAAAATTTTTTTAATGGTCCTAATTTCAGCCAACCAGTTATTTCGCTGCTTGTTGGATTATTTTGTATTCAGGTGGGACATTCTTAATTTTGTAAATTGACTAACATTTTGTGTTCCTCATCAGTCCCGTCGAGCATACGAAGAATTTGTGAGCCACAATAAAGGTATTGTTACCTTGTAACCGTTGAACGCTGCTACACAATTATAAAATATTAGAACCGATGTTCAACCTATGTTCAACTTCTTCCACAATATCAATAACTTGAGTGAGAACCGCAATAGATAAATACATTTAACAAGAAACTGACCTGCCAGTAGGCCAATCATTTGGAATCCTTGCGCGTTTTGCATGTTATTGAGAAAATCCAGTATGTTGTCTTCTATAGTTGTAACGTGCACGGAAGGCACATCTAATTTGGTAAGCAACACGGAGTGTTTCGAAGGTGCGCAGAGAGTTTCGTTGTCCGTAATTTGAGCTACGGAAGGAAACTGGAAATCCGTCCTTAGTTTCACTTTGCCCCCTTCAATTTCGCCCACCTGCGGGAAGCGTTGATAAAATGATGAAATAGTTAACTCGTAAAACCTTTCTGGGGGAAAGTGAAGACATGCAAATTGTAGCACATGGTATGTAGTTCAATACAGAAAAACAGGACTTTTTTTTTTACCTTTTCGTGAGAAATCCTAACAATCGGCCTGTATCACTCTAAAGGTTTCAACCTAAATTCCTACAATAACGCTTATGGATTCTTATGATCAATTATCAACAAGTGTAATCCGAATTTATCTACCTAGTTATTTCTTCTTGATCATGACCTTCCGCTATGACCTCGTTAGACATTCTTTTTTAAGTTGATGCAAAATAGTAGTTAGGATTCCTGTAAACCTATTGGACACATAATGCTTTGCTCATTCCAGACTCATTCATCGGTAATTACTATGTATGAGAAAATTTATGAATAGTCGTAAAAAATGAACTGTCACGCAAATAACGGCCTTAAGGCAGAGAAAAGGCGAACGCTGAGCAATTATTAACCCACCGGAGGGATGAGGAACGATCTATCTTGTTCCGAAAAAAATATCTGGCTCGAATCATCACACAAACCCCCTTCCCCACCACCATTGCGACAACGTTATCAATGAAATAAAGTTAGCTCGAAAAAAAAAGCGCTTGAGGTCTTATATCTTCAGGAAAGTCAAGTGATTGGCACACGGGAAAAATATAGATCCCCTCCAATTTAATAAGTGGAAGATAAAATATATCTCCTCATTGGTATAATAAAAATATTGTCATCTGAAAAATGGATAATGCGAAAAGAGAACAGACAGGAATAGTCATGTAGTCCCAAGTTGATCTGTAAGCTAAATATCAAATTCGAGCTGATTTGGTTTGTACGTTCTTCCTACACCCCGTTCATAATCACGCACGCAGACAAAAGGTGTTTTTTGCACTTTAAAACGTTCCAATTGGCGAATGTTTAGTCTCATTGTCCATCCCATATCATTTTTTTGAAAAATTTTCCTTTCTACATCGTCGGGCTGAGAGAAGTGATTATTATATTTGCTCTTGATCCGACTTCCTAAGCGAATATTTATTTGTTGTGCTACGGAATACGATATTCGGAGGGTTGTATTTCGATTTCGAGGGGACGTCAAAATATTTACCCCTATTACTCCGTTACTAGTCCAATACTGTTATTCAAAGTTTAACAACCTCCCTCGAAACTTCGGATAACAAATTTTTCTGCTAGATTATTAGCTTTCTTGCGTATAAAAATAAAAATTGATTACCATGTTTTTTTTTTGTTTTTTTTTTTCATTTGTAACGGGACGAACCAAACCCTTCGATTCAGCGGAGGCTCGTCCGTGGCATTTATGCTGACTGGGCACCTCAAATGCCCCGATTCGCTCGAGACTTCGTTGCCATCAGTTGTAATCTAGCCAGTTCCCTCGTCGCTGTATCGTCCGCGCTCGCGTTCGCTCCCACTCAGCTCTCTGTCTGTGGTGATAAAACTTCCCCGAATGTAATTGAGAATAAAACTCTGTTCCAATTGCATTCGGCTTGATATCGTACGACTCCCCAACTCTCTTAGTGCGATACCGCTTACTATATTAATCTCCCCCTGTAACATTGGCGCCCAACTAGTGGTCGAACTTCCCCTAGGTTAGTTCGAGATGTCGGTCACGCAGAAAAACCTTAAGGTTCTTCTAATGCAATGGGAATTTTTGACCCTCTGCCTTCAAATTTTCAGTCCTTCTGCTGCGACCTACTCTCTCGCCCGTCATTATGTTTGTAGCATCATCCCAGCAGCGGAAACCTACCGACTTTACACCTCACAACCACTTAATCCCCCATCCTGCATCAACATCGACATCTTCCTGCGTGTCTGTCATCGAACGACCTCTCAAACAACGAGGCTGGGGAAACCACGCGCCTCCAATTGGCCTGGTCAATACAAACCCACATTGCCAGAGCCACATCCCTGCCCTATCTGGGGCAAACATCATGGGGTATAAAAAAAGCCCACGTTTTCTCAACTCCAGCCAGGAGGCTTGAAGAACCACATGGAAGAGCACAATCTGTGTAGTTGTCTGGCAGCCTCACACACGCTCAATAGCTGCCACTTAACGTATACGTGTGAATGCTGTCAACACAGGCATCACACCCTGCCCCACCCCATGAGCCAGGACGCCGCACTTGTTCCCAAAAGTGTAACCAACCACTGCACAGTAGACGCAGCATCTTCGCTCTGCACTACCCCTTCTGGAACACCTGAGGGCAGGTGTCCTCTGAGGAGGAGGGGAACTCCGACTCCCCTTACTCAGAGAATCGTCTTTCGCCAAGAGATGGACCGGATTCTCTGAACCATGGATGTCGCAGCTGCGTGGGACGAAGACGTACGATACACAGAAGATGTGTACGTCAGAGACATTGTGAGTGACTGTTTATTTGTAGTTCTAAATTCAATACTCCCACCACAAACATGGGCATCCTTTTGGAACTTTAATCAAAATTCTCTCTCTTTGCTCAAGATTAGGTTCCCCTATGTTGGGTGGGTCGCTGCGTTCGCTCCTACTCAGTTCCTTGTTTGTTGTGGTAAAACTTCTCCGAATGTAATTGAGAATAAAACTCTGTTCCAATTGCATTCGGCTTCTTTCGTACTACTTCCCGACTGCGATACCGCTTACTATATTAATCCCCCCCGTAACACAATTTCAACTTCAATCTTTTCTTTCCGGATTGTGCCCATAAAGATAATAAGAATAATAATATCCAGGAAAAAAAAGGTATCTGTTCCTCTCCACCTCCTCGACCTAATTTTTTGGCAGTGTACATGTTATTTAAATGGAGAATTCTCCAAATATACCTACGTAGCTCGGTGATAGCGATGTACGCGAAGTACCTCAGTCGTCTAGTAAAATTATTATTAAAAACAGAAATTGGTTCTCACTTGAAGGTACTCGCCGCCTTTTTGCACGGACGAAATAAGGAATTTACAAGATAAATCCATTCCAAACGAAATCCGTTGACTGAGTTGAGAACTGTTTTCCGGTTTGACGAACAGAGACGCGTCTTTCAGAGTGGTAAACCATTTTGTATTCTGACAGTCGCCGGTTTTGAGACAAGCGGATTTGGTTATTCTGATGGCGGACGAGTAGAGCATGAGGCCGTAGTGAAGGGCGAGGAGGGTCCAGTCTTGCTGACGACTGACGACATCCTGCCGAAGAACGTGATGAAAGGGAGTCAGTAAGAGAGCGCAAACCTCAACATCTTTCAACCATATGAGCAAAAAAAGGCATTTTGTGTGTAAGTACGTTGTCTCTCTGCAAATACAGGTACACCGACTACTGGAAAAGTAGACTTCTTCAGGGAACTTACAGTGCGTTATAAATATACAGGAAAATGTTACGTGCTTTTAAAACTATCCAAGTCATTTCAACTTCCAAATATTTTTCTACACAGCGAATGGTTCTGTTACTCTCCTTATGAGACACAACGACAGCAAAAATGATAATCAAACTTTATTGTGTGGCCATTCACACGAAACAGACAGGAAACATTCCAATTGTTTTATGCCTGTCCCTGTTTTTTCATTTTGTAATTGTTAACTATTACAAGTAAATTTTCAAGTCATTTAGATTTTTCAAGGCGTCATTTAATTTAATTTTTATTAAAACGAAAATGGGCAAAACGTTGACTTTAGATCACACTTACCTATTATTCACATATTCTATACAACAAGACTATTATGCTGTTAACGCGCAGTTTAGATTGTGTTTTGAGTTTTGTCCCTAAATTATTGCATGATATTGACAAATCAGAACGTCCCTCTTTGACGGGATCTCAGTAGCGTAGGAGAAGATTAATTCTTTCAGTCTCTGTGTACATAATAACCAACAATTTATCCAGTATACGCAAAAGTCGAAATTTAGCGACTGAGGGTTCCTTAAGGAATGCCTAGCAGGATTATGTGTCGAATGTTTCCTGTAACTTTACTGATAATTCCATTTTTACACGAAAAGTCGCTGAAACAACCGATAGATGATTGAGTATGTGAAGGTGTGAGATTTCAAATGAAATATGGGACGTTAGGCATTTGTTTTGAAATGTATTAAGATCAAATTGAATAGAGCTCGAATTAAGATTGAGCTGTTACGGGGTTTTGTCTTTACGGGGCAACATCTCATTTCCGGAAAACGACGAAATGTTTATAACAATGCCTTTACTGTTGGTCAAGTTTTTTTACTTTCCGCTACCCGAAGGGAAGGAAAGTATAGTAATCGTGTAAAAAAAAAATTTTGGGTTTTCTTCAAATCTTTACGTTTTGAGGCCTACGGAGACTAAAAAAGCTAATTTCGGTGCGTGGTCCGTGTGTATGTGTGTGTGTGTGTGTGTCTGTAGTTCGATTTGCGGGAGAACGGCTGATCCGATTGAGCTGGTTCTTTTTTTGTTTTGTTCGTTATTTTTTGTAGACACCAAAATAAGGTTATGGACGATTTCGGCCGGTGGGAAGGTGGGGAGGGGGACGAAAATGTACCAAAAACTAGGGGTTTTCGCATTTTTCTCGAAAACGGCTCTAACGATTTTGATTAAACTTTGAAATTATTTTCTACTAATCAATACCTAACTTTTCTTCTGTATACATATCTCCATGAAAATACGGTGAACGGAGATATAGCCCAATGAAGCAAAAATAGGTTTCTTACTCTTTTCGGCCAAACGGCTTCAGCGATTTTCACCAAATTCACAGGATGTTTTTAGATAGTTAATACCTACATATTGTTCTCAATAAATGTTCCTCAGACAGTCCATTGAACGGAGATAAAAATCAAAATGTGTCAAAAATAACGTTTTTTCTAACATTTCCGTAAATTCCAGGGTAACTACTTGACTAGATGAGATAAATCCTAATGGAATGTCTTAAATCAACCCATTTCAACATTTCGTTCTCCATAATTATTTCTGTATATATATGTTGAACGGAGATATATATGCCATGTTACCTCAGAAAAGGAGATTTATCGAATATTAATTTATCGGTATTCCAATTGTCTCAAAAACGGCTCTAACGATTTCGATCAAACATTCGGAGTACTCTCAGCTAACTAGTCCCTACATTTTGTTCTCCATAAATGTTCCTGTAAAAATGCGTTGAACGAAGATATAGCGCCCGCCTATGTAGGTGGTGTTCGAACGTAAAGGGGTGGCGGAAAGTTGTGTGTTGCTACGCACCAGATATTTTGACTTTATGACTGATTAAATACGCGAGAACATGAAACCAGGATGTGTGGAGTGCAATCGACCGTAGTGACAGTGTTTTTTTAAAAATGAAATCCAAGCAGAAGCTTCTATGTTTACTAATTCGAGTTAAATATACATTTGTGTAGCTTTACGGCTAAGTACGAGAATATTCGCCACAAAGTTGCTTGCCAGAGAATAAATTGACGTGCACTGAGTTACGTATGACTCATTTCCTCTTGAACACTCCGTCACTTTTTGGTGTGTCCACTCGTGAAGAAGACTCCCGTCCATTTCCGTCGCCAAATCGTCTATTTTGGTACTTCTTCGAGTTTCGCCATTTTGAAACGTCAATATTAGCTGTTAAACAGTTTTCTTCGAAACGTTCACGTAATCGAAAATTTAAAAAAAAAATCGTTAATTACCCGATCATTTGAATGACGAACACGTTTTGTTCCGTTTTGCTCGGCCAAATGACTGAGCCAATTTTTGAAACGGAGAAAACGATTGTGTTCGGCAAACTTCCGCTTTCTTTCGTCACAATCTTCGCCACATCGTTGAGCATTGAAGGGCTGTCGACGATCACTACGACGGCCTCTGCAGTATCTGGATAAGACAATCGTTCATTTAACCGACAGTTCTTATAATTTTTGAGTGCTTAGAATGTTTAGCGTAAAATGCATTAAATCGACAAAGAAAAAACTTGTTTTTAATGCATTTTACTTTTGTAGTGCACAAAAACTACTACATTCAGTAGTCAGCTCACGAGAAGGATCGAGGGCAATAGAAACTTGAACATTCACAAATCCTCTTGAAAATAGACTAATTGTTCTCCACTTAGACACATAGATTTCCACTATTTAGGCGCTCATATTTTGGATTTTATCAGGAATGCAGTTTTATCATTATATTTCACTGGTACTTTTTACATATACCCCATACTGAACTTTTTCAGCTATGAATAAAAGTGCAACTTCCAGAACCAGCAATATTGAGAATCGTATTTACTTACTGGTTTGTACGTGTTCGATAATCGAAAATGGAACGCCTTCTTCAACCGCAATCGTCGCCAGGAAGCAAATATCGTCGGTCGCTGAGTTCATAATATCCTCAAATTTTCGTTTGATGATGTCGCTTTGTTCGTAGATAACGATCAGCCTTCTCAGGCCAATCTCTCTCAAAAGGCTCTTCACGGCCTGCAATTAAAAGGACGTTTTAAGAGAGAGGTGTGCAAACGAATGCGGGGCTTGCAAGTATTTCAATTTTTTTTAAAACAGGTACTGGTGTGTTCGTCACAAAACTATTTTAAGCGACACGTGTAATTTTTGTTGAAAATGCTGCACTTCCCTGGAGTACAACAGAACGGCATAAATGTACAATTTCTTGATATCGGTATATAAAAGATTTACTTTGTAAGATCATGACAGTAGACGACTCTATAGACAAGCGTACTGGTAAATTCAACCTACTTGAGAGTGGTGCTGCAAAGGGTACGAGGAAACCGGTAATACGGCATCGGGCGTCGTCGAAGGCTGGGAATCGAGATACGGAACGACGTGTGCTGCTTTAAAAACCTTGGTTATCGGCCTAATGGAACTGACGTGTCTCTCAGGGCCGACGAATCCTGTTGGAAAAAAACGATGTTCGAGCAATAACGTAATAATTCATTGGAAGTCACCATTTTACCTCAATGAGTGAAATTTTTGTTCATATGGCCTGAGTGGTATTAGCTTCTAAATGAAACATGTCTTGTTTGATGTTATAGGTTCGTTAATTTGAATAAGATCGGTTTTGAAGTAAAATTCTCTCAGTCGTATTTCATGGAGGATCGTTTCAATCGAAGAGAACATCAAACCCAATAAAGTCCACTCATTTATTTTTCAAAAAAAGTTTTTTCTCTCATCTAACCATATAATTTTTTAAAAGAGATTTTAAAGAATAGGTTCTAAAGCCACTCATATTATTTTGGTAGCATGATAATATGAGTACTTATTATTTATTCTGTAAGCACTTGGTTTTGACAAATGCAGCTTAACTTCGCCTAACCTGACTACTAAGTGTGGCCTGAGAATTTGGAAGGTGAATCAAAGGCACCAGCCAAGATATTATTATGGTACTTTCTTAAGAACACAAGTACGCCGTGAATCGTTTCGAAAGCGGTTATAAATGTAGCAAATAGCGATCAAATTTTGCTGCATTGAAGGATTCACGTCATTCAGATTGGGGATTAACTAAAAGTACCGATTTGAAAAGGCCGACAGCCACAAAAAAGAACTTTCTCAACGGCACTTGGCAAGGTTAGTTTTATATCTGAATTTTGGGGGTTTATTTTCCTGCGTCTCTTCAAATTTCAAAATATTCTAAGATACAGAGACTTCCACTATGCACTGGTTTCTTAGTATTTGGTTGAATCTCCAAAAACGCCAACTCTAATATTCTAAACTGCGATTGTTAGTTATATCCTGAATGATGAGTTTCGCTCCGGATAAAACAATTTTTGCCCAGGCAGAGTGCTCCCTGAACCCATGAAGGGAAAACGCAATTGTCGAAGGCTCGTTGAAAGAGGAAGTATTTGCTTCCTCCGGAAGCACGGATATGGATTGCTCTCCGTATTTAGAGCCTCACGTTCTGAAGTTGTTCAAACGGTGAAAGCAATAGACGCATAAAGAGGAGCAATAGACACGTAAAGAAAAGAAAATTTCTGAAACATAGTCTTCCAGAAGAGTGGATTTTCATAGATTAACGCACAATAAACTTACGATCCCAATCCAATAACGGGGTAGTTGTTTGAGCTTGTTTGCAAATGCCACACCCAGTCGCATGTTATATTTAACGAATAGTTTTGAAGAATCAAGAAAATATAATAATCTGACGAAAACTGTCTTCACTTACCCAACAAAAATGGGGCTTCAAGGCAGGTTTGTTGAGAAGCCACTAAAGATTTGAGTGTTGCTAGCGTGGTCCCTTCTTTCGTGGAACAAGTATCGAAAACTTGTAGTTCTGAAAATGGTTATAAGTCAGTTTAATTCACAAATATATTAGCGATACATTCATGCCAAACTATGCAACCCTTCCACACACTCTAACCCTCTTTGAGTGAAAATCGATGTAAGGAATGATGTACCACTACTGCCCTTACTGACGGAGAGACTGTTCGACCTTCTTCCCCTGGACATTTAAGTCAAGGCAGAGGCGATGAAGGTGGCTTGCTGAGCTTACTAAGCTCGGTATAGTGCCACAGGCGACTAATGGACACCTGGCTATATTCAGGGACTTCTAAGGAGCTCGGCATGATCACGGACGCGATGTTGCCCATGTATGAGTTCGAGAGGAATTATAATGTTCAGCCATTGGGAGGTCCATGGAACAGCGAGAGTAGTCGGTTTCTGCCTCCCAATGGCATTAACATCTACACAGATGGATCAAAAACTCCGGAGGGAACAGGCTCCAAGGTGTGTATTAGTGGCTCTGGAGGGAGTGGGACGTATATTGCCCTAGGCCCCACTCCAACGGTTTTTCAAGCAGAGATTTATGCTATTACCGCCGGGGCAATCTTAATGCATGGGAAAGGCTGTAGCAACAGAACTATCAACATATTGACGGATAGTCAAGCGATGTGCAAGGCGCTGATGCACTGCACTACGTCAAAACTGGTGCGAGAGTGCAGGATGTGGCTCAACTCCTTAGCAAGCGCGAGTGGAGTTAATGAGTATTGGATTCCAGGACACAAGGGGATCATTGGAAATGAGAGGGCGGACTATCTGGCCAGACGCGGTTCGTTTACAGTACCTATTGGTCCACCGCCTCATTGTGGACTGTGAGAGAACACGCCAGAAGACTGCATCAGACAGTCTGGAATGCTGCAGGAGTAAGGCACTCCAAACTCTTTATCTCAGAGCAATCAAGTGAGATAAGACACAACCTTCTGAGGATGGAGAGGGATGACTTGAGGCAGATTGTCAGGATCATCACCGGGCACTGCAGAATGAACAAACACATGTATGTTATGGGTATAGCTGACACCCCTTGATCAGGTGGTGTGGCACGGATGAGGAGACTCCTTACCATGACCTGGCCCAGTGCTGGAGACTTGAGAGGGAGCGACTTTTGGTCTTTGGCACCACTTCTCCCAGGATGGATACTAACGAAAACTCTTTCAGAAACTACCTGGCTTTCCTCAGGAGGCTCGGCATTGACCTGTAAGATAGCAGGACTGGCAAAATAGGTCATCTGGCCGCGGTGCACATTGCAGGACAGTCAGAAGATAATATATATAAGCCCTTACTTTTTGTTGTCAACGACAACTCACAATATAAGTGTTAGACGCGAGACGTGTAGATATAAGCGCTGATGAAGACCAACTGATTTCACTCTTAAGAGTAGCGCGTAGAAAGCAGTAATTACAGTTAACAGCCATGTTCAGATTTGATTCTGCAACACGAGGGGTCACCAAAAACCACCTAAATAGTTCAGGCCTGAGGATGCACCAATCGAACTGTTGTTGATAAGGAAATGGAAGGAATAAGTTGTAGATACACACCAGTCTGTGCCATTTAGGGAGAGTAGAACAAAAATGAGCACAGTTGATCTTATTATGGCACTACTACGCGTGTATGAGAAAGTGTTAAAACAAGTATGGAACTGGCTGGCTGGTTATGAGGTTGCAACTGAACGAGCAACTCCAAAGTTATGCAAACGCTGCAGAACTAGGGAACAAAGTCAGTGTCCTGTGGTACGTCAAACAAACGATCTCCACCGTGACCTCAAAGTTGAAGCGCACGAATTTTCTTTACTTTGTGGCTTTTACAAAATAGCTTCAGAAAATGTACGCTATTTATAGTCGACTGTAACTTGCAGAATGTTGTTAGAAAACAACCTTTCAACCTTGATATTCTCTTCCTGATTATAACTGTGTTTCATATTCATGTGTGCCACCAATCACGACATCAGGGCAAACGGTCGAAATAAAGGTGGCCAAATTTCGAAAAACTAAGAAAAGCCCCCACGTAAATACTCTTCCCCTGATTTCAAATTGGCTTCGTATTGACGGCCGAGACCATCCAGGACGGCTTGCTTGGCAAGCGGAATAAGCAGCTAACTTCAGCCGAGACCAGGACATAGTAAACTGATGAGCAAGCGGATCTCCTTCACGTATGAGTTATTTTAGCAGAGTGCTCAAGATCTATGTTATTGTAACATACTTACTTATACTAATATTGTCGTTCTTGAAGTCGGCATTGATTTGACTTATGGTCGATTGGACGACTGCTAGTTGCTGGACTCCGTGCAAGTTAATGTCTTTACACGAATCTCCCGACCTCAAATCCAAAAGAGCGACCAATGTTTGATATTTATGGTTGACGTGGCAGCCGCGGTATTTTCTATTGATAGCTCCGAAACCCACGGCGAAGGTGCATGCAATGACGAGTACTGCAAGTTAAAATTATTGATGGGAGTGTTACAATCAAATAAGGAATAAGTCGAATCCTTGGAGCGTTCTAAACAATATCTGGTGCGTTGCAACACACAACTTTCCTTGGCTCTATGTCAATTCACTTTGTACATGGCTAATTCTATTTAATCGATTCATTTATCACTCAGTTCCTTGGCTCTATGTCAATTCACTTTGTACATGGCTAATTCTATTTAATCGATTCATTTACCACTCAGTTCCTTTGAACTTGGTCAAACAACACGTCACAACAGCAGGCAGCTGTAGCGCCTACACTTATGGAATTTATTGTGCTGCTTGTACTCATTGCAGGACCATTAGTGAGCAATTGGTATATAGAAAATTAATGAGGCTGTAAACACGGATTTTTTGAAGGAGGATAGTAATCACTTTTGCAGAGTTATTGGGTAATAACTGTTAGAACTGGTATTAAGCGAAACGGCGGTAGTTGAAATTCAGGAATTTCTGGAGTGAGCCCCATCTATCTCATGAGCGTTTTTAAACACTCACCACTTGGATTGGACACGATTTTTAAAAAAAATTCTAGTAACATTCCAGCGGAGTTTAAAAGGAAAAAACCGCGGCAAAAACGCTTTTCGTCGAAAATTTTGATAATTTATTGTGCTGCTCTCGTCATTTTCCCACGAATGGGAATTGTATGGTATTATTGCCTTATTCAGAGCTATCAATATACAAAATTTAATCAAAATTGTTCGAGCCGTTTTTGAGAAAAAAAATATTTGGTGTTTTGATCACTATGATAACTATAGTTAAATTTCGATGGATTTTTGTCATCCCCCTATTTTGGTGTCCCATGGTAACCTGCGGGCTAGATATCAAGTTTGAGCTGATTTGGTACGGTGGTTTTCTCTAAAAACCGTTCACAGACACACACACAGACAATTTTCCCAAATGGTGTTTTTCGGACTCAGGAGGGTCTGAAATGTAAAGATCTGAAGAAAACTCAAAATTTTTTTTTCAGCCGATTATATAACTTTCCTTTTTACTTAGTAGAGCCAAGGAAAGTAAAAACCATGAATCCCATTCTTGGACAAGCAAAGTGCAATCTTATAACTAAATTAGGATAAACGACACACATTTCTAATTAATTAAGTGAGCAGGCAAATTGTATGAATACACTCATATAGTGAAAAAGGGTTAATTCTAAACAGATCTGTTGGTATGGCCAGATTATGAACTACATAATCAAGACTGCGCGAATTTGTAGTTAAGTGGAATGGCTATAATTTGAATGGAAAAGAAGCGAATCAAAAAAAGGCTCCGAATGAACACTTACGGTTAATTCAGATTTTTTTGTGTTCAAACTTTCACGAGGAGAACGTATTACCTTTTTGGGCATGCTACGCCGCACACGCGAGAGTCGGAAAGTTGAACGTTGGTATTTGCGTCGCTCTACGACAAATTATTTTTGAACTTTAGGACTGAAAGCTTGAAACTGATTGACTTTACCGACACATCGAAGCTTTCCTTTCACATCTGGCTCCCGCAAGTTTTTTTTTTTTTTTTTTTTTCTTCAGCCTAGCTCCTACTTTCTCCTTGAATTACCACGTTAATTTCAAGCGCCGAACGGGAACCCAAGTTCAACTTTAAGGGTAAAAGATTCTCCTTGAAATTCGACTCGAGTTCGTAGAAAGTGATATATGCGGGGGTTATCAATTTCGTTACATCCTGGAACCATGTATTTACGGAAGAAATGCGTTTGATTTTAGGGGTAAAGGACATTCGATTTGAAGACGGGAAAGTTGGTGGTAGGACGATTAAATGGTATCTCGAAAAAATCCTTTTCTAATCTTATAACTAGAACGTTTCATCGTGCACATCGTGTGAGGCCCATCGAGACGCTGTGACATCTTTGTGACTGCCACTGTGTGATCTTGTAGCAACCTATACTCGCATTTATTGCCCGACACCTATTTCTGTAACTATTCGTTGAACAGAGGTACAAGGCAAGATACATTGGTAGATAATATTTGCCCAACAAACAATTGTCGTTTTCCCAATAATATTAATAACGCCTCGAACGATTTTGATTTACCTTAGTATTACCTACATTTTGTTCTCTGCAAACATTTTCCGTATAATTGCGTTACAAGATACAGCTCACGTATCCGTAGCATACCGCCGAATTTACAGGGGTTGCGGAAAGCGGTGTGATGCTAAGCACCAGATATTTTATTGACTAGTAACGTCGAATTGGTGACTACAAAACTCAAGCGACGAGAGCAAGCACCAACAGTACTATCATTTTACACTGCATTGGCTAAAAACTGAATGAATGGTCCAAGGTGTGAGTTCGCCAAGTACCATCATAAACACAATTCACCTAACTTAGCGACTGTTGGTTCACCAGATTCCCTACGAATGGGTGGGATTGTTTGTCATGATAAGGGGTTGAACCCAGCCAGCTTATGAAGCACTTCCAGGAACAACGAACTAAGATCCCTTCAATTTCTGTGCTGTACTTTTGCATGCTATGGGGTTTTAATAAAATTGTAAAAGGCTCATCTTTTGCTAACCTAACCGTTTGAGTTACTAAAACGAGAAGTAGCGGCTATTAATTCACCCGTTAAAAGTCAAAATTTTGGTCTAGATGAGCGATGTTTAGAGTTGGTGTTTTCATTTCTCGTCTCAGTATATACTACGAAGAAAACGTTGCAATGAATGGTTAACGTACGTGGAGTGGTCGACACCATGTTCAGCTGTTAACTGAGTCCTGTTCCTCTCAACCCTTCGACTGTGATTACGTGAGAACCTACGAGTCCCTTTGTTTTCATCGCCCTGCTCGCAAAGAGGATTAGGATTGATCCAACACCGACTAGTGGGGCTTCAATGTTTCATCATTTTATGTAACATCAGTGGCCACCTTCGTTCAGCGAAATTTTCACTAACGACGTTGAATGAGGGAGATCTATTACGTTAGAATTGAATAATCACAATAGAAGACCTGCGAGTATGTCGAAGTCGACTTTTGTTGCCTCTGGTTATGAATTTCTATTGTGCTGGTCGAGACTCTTCCAACACGCTGATTCGTTTCTGGTCATTTCGTTTGTTGACTGCTTGAAATAGGAGTAGCGAAATGACTCGAAAAATGAAAGTGCGAGGCTCGTTAGTAATCCTGACAAGAAACGTTTTGTTTTCCTCCTAAGAAGCTGTCTGATGTCTGATGATGATGTGGTCAGTCACAAAAGCTTAGTGTACGTCGTAAACAATAAAATAATTTCTCAGGTCTGGTTTGGGAAAGCCTACCTGCACTGAAGACCCTGGTAAGAGAGCATATCCCAATAGAAAGGAATGAAGAGGCCGACAAACTTTGGAGAGAAGGATTTAAACTGATCCTGGTGGGACCTGAACCCTTCGTAGGGGTCACCTAGAGCCAGTTGAGTAAGGTCAGCAAGTGGGAGAAGAAGCGTAGGGCTACCTATTGCAAGATGTGCCTGTGAGAGAGATACTTGGTAAATCAGAGATAAAGAGCTGCCGATTCTGTGAGGCAGGGTTAGAGGCAGCTAAGCACGTACAGGTCTGTTTCCTAATTTGATGACTGTTCCTAAACCCTCGACGAGAGTTATATCAGTCATGGAAGTTGCGGTTTCGCTAATGTGCAAGAGGCCGGCCTCTGCAGCATCCACTGAACTCAGACCTGTGGAGGTACGGCAGGTATTTGGTCGTTAGCCAGTCTCCCGGCAGAGAGCAGTTGCCCATGTGTTACCGCGCGCAGGTGACCACTTGAGGAAACCCGTACCGTCTGGGAGGAGTTCTTAATCTGGTTTCCCACCTGATCTCACTATTTACTTGGGTGGCACATTTCTTAGCCATCACCTTCTACGCGAACTCTGCAAAATGTTATAGGCTTGCTTTGTAGCAGTCAATGCTGCTAAGTTTGTTTGCCTTCCCAACAACCGTCGCTCACTGTCGTAGAAAATACAGTGGAGCAGCACATGGTTTCTTGTTTCCTCCTCACTGGAGGCGCAAGACGTGCATGATGGAGAGCCTTTGAGAGAAAAGAAGTGGAGCCGCGCATTGAAGTTACCATGTCCAGTGAGGAACTGGATCGTCCAGTGGTCTGGCTCAACCCATTTTCTAGAAAGACGTTCACGGATGTTGGGAAAGAACTCATACGTGTCACGTCCCTTTGACGAGGAATCCTCATCTCGCTTGCCATTTGTCCAACCCCCATTCTCGATTCTCCGCTGGTTGCAGGGGTGGGCCTCAAGGTTGTCTAGCGTTTCGAGCGAGAATGGTGAGGACGTATTGGAAATGTTGCATTAGGGAACATGAGGCTGCACATGGGCAGGCTCATTTGAGGCTGCAGGAGGAGGGTTCGTCTTGGTTGACACCAGTATAGGTGAGAAAAGAATGAATAAGAATTGGCTTAGTTTTGTGTAGATTTTGTAAAATCAAAAGATCAATTGTTTCATACTTCAAGTAACATTAATTCTTACTTAACTCAACCACAATCTCACATATTGATAAAATTGTCGCAAAGTGAAGGTAAAATTGCCAAGCAATCTTTTCAGGTTTGAATGAATGACTCACAGCTACAGAATAACGACAGGAAAAGGGTTTGGGATGACGATTACTCGCTCGTCATTAATGAATGGACGATGCTGCGCTATTCAATCAAAATTCTAACGAAGCCATCGTCACTTGGCGTTCTTGGCTCTCTGCCTTCTCACACTTCTTCTGCATCGACATTCTGGTGGGCTTCCGGGTTCAACGCTCCCACAATGAGAGATGACTGAGAATCACAACGCCTACAGTGTTGGCAGTACGAAGTGCGATCATAATCGACAATGCTTGGGGTGGTTCTTAACCTCTAACAATCGGGCGCGCACTATGCCCGATTTCCCATGTACTCCCTAGTCAATTTCACTGCGAATGTCCAACTTGTGAGAAAAACTTAGACGCCCTTAGTGCACAATGATGACTATATTGGCTGTTGTGGCTTTGCCACGCATGACGAAAATCACCTAAGTATGCTTTCTTTATGTCGAATGTGTCTAGACTTACCAGCAGCTCGCAATCATTTCAATCCCCTTGTGAGAGCCACTGAGTATACCATATCCGTGTAAGCGTTAAGTTCCATAAAAAATGACCATTTGTATTAAATTAATAAGAGGCGTTTGAAGAGCCACCCTGCGCGTTAAATGACTCATTTTCCCCATGGACAAAGGTACTTGGTCAGTCTGCACATTTAATTGGATGGGACTCATCAGTAGCTTCAGAGCACAGAGAGTTCTGGAAATACTTCCAAGTCGTATGTTAGCTTCTGCTGGGAACTTGGTGGGCAAATCTGACAATCTCTGGTCGTTGCCTAGGGGGCGATGAGTCGTGGCAGCTAATAATTTAGGGGATGTAATCGCATCGACTCCACCGAATGCTTCTCTTTTGTGAACCTATGAAGAAGTTCTCACACGCCTTTCTAAGGAACTGTGTGCGACTGGAGGAAGTATCATAAAACAGTCCTCCGCCTGGTGCCAGTACTGATTGGCTTTACAGTCCGAGAAAGACCTTGTGGAGTCAAATGTGACGTGCGATTGTTTTGGCCAGTGTGTTTCCTTTACAGCGTGGCTCACCCTCTAGCACTCGCTAGACTTGGGGAAGTAAAAAAACACGATTGAGTCCACAATTGTATTTTAAATTATCTAAGGAGGAAGTGACGCCAAGTTCCTTAATACAGGAAGTGGCTTCGATGGACGAGAAGTGAGAAGGGCCTCGTCAAGTTGTTTAGATGTGGCCCTGCAGAACTGGACGGTAAACCTCCTTGCTGAGCCGAACATGTGCTCGAGGACTCAGCACCACAATGATTTAGGAGTTGGTTAATTATGTTGGCTTAATGTGTCTCACTCCAAAGCACAAAAAGGTTGCACAGAGTGTTGCAGAAGAAAGAGCTGGAGACGAGGTGTAAGTTAACGTCAAACTCGAGACTTAAATCGTCATGATGCAGCAAACGTAAGTAATTCCTCAGCCTCTTTTTGCAGCAAAGCCCAGTCCAATTCTGGGCAAAATCGTCGAAAAGATCATTAGCAAGTAACCGGCCTTCATGAGCTGCGATTTACAACCGACCAATATTGTTTAACGCAGTCGTTACCAGAGCTTTGCACGTTTCGTTCTCCAAGTCCTTTAGCCCTCCTTCTTCGGCGTCTTTATTTCGCACAATGACTTGCGTTCGCTCTGAGAAAATGAAAGTGTGACCAACCAAACTGAGGTTAAGACGAAGTCGATTGCATCATATGCGGTAATAGATGGAGTAGTACGATCGTTTCTCCGAGAGCCGATGGTGTGAGGAGGTAGGCGATGGTTGAACCGAACGGGCGAGCCCATGTCGAAGGATAGAGTTCACGGTCAGGAACCCGTTCCGCTAAAAATGAGGTCTCGCCTGTTGGTTTATTCAGCGGGTTTAAAAGCCTACACGAGCTGCCTTCAAGAATTGTTAATAGGAAACAGAAATTATTGAAGTTTAAGGGTCGTCCTCCGTGCAAGTGAGGAACGAATCCATTTCGAAAAGGAAAAAGACAGGATAGCGTTTAATTTATGGTCATCCTAAAGTCACATCTTTGAAGAACAAACTATTTTTAGTGTAATTTACACAATTTTTGCCACCCTGGAAAATAATACTGCTTGTACCACAAATCATAATTAAACTAACATTTCTTAGTTAACTGATTTTTAAACACCGCCCTTGAAAGAGAGCTATATTAGTGATTGAAGTGCTACGTCACGAATTTTTCCCCTTGAGCACGAACGGGTTTTACGTATTTGCGACTGATTTGATGGTTTAATTATAAAAGTAGACGAAGAAGGACGCAGCCTTCCTGAAAACAAAATGCAGCTACGTCTTATTCTACTTGGTATAGCTTCTTGTTTATTCAAACGTTTAATTTATAAAGCAACACGATTTACTCAGTGCGCGCCACTATTTGACAGTAATAATACCTTATAATCACTCAGAAGAGAAAGCTCGACGAATGTGCGTTTATTTCGAAAACCTCCTTTATACGTAAACCTTTTCCTTCAAATTCAAACATAACGTATTAGTTTTTCACCGGTATTTTGGCAGTTTTTGTGTCTCACGCGGCTCACTCTTGTGTCGTTTCAAAAGTATTTCAGATTTAGGCAATTCCTGTTATTTCGTCAACATAAAATCAAGTGGGTCGAAGTAAATAGCGATACAAAAGTTTGTATTGTATTGTAGATTGTATTAATAGTCATAATCTGCTACGGTAAGTAAGATTGGCAATTTTACTCTTTCCCAGTCCCGAATTGATTTCATCAGTTGTATGACATTTCGATTTTATTGTTTGTTTCCAAATGTCTTCGAGGCGAATTCGTCCTCGGAAGAAAAAAAAACACAAGTGCATAGTTTTGCATCTAATTTATGAACCCCAGCGTGGGTTTAAGTACTCTCTGACCTTGAACCAAATCGAGCGCGTCTAAATCTGAGGGATGTTCATTCCTAATATTGTTATCGTGTTAAGAATAAATACGCTTAAACGGAATCAATTTTCATAATGTTGTTCACCAACTGTTGTGAACTGTCTATAACGTTTACTGACTGGCGCGTTTGTGGGGCGTATAAAACCCATCGTTTCCGTAGAAACTCGGAAATCCAATCTCGCGTCGAAGCGGTTGTCAACCCGAAGGAATCTCGACCTTGAGGAACGAAAGGAGAAAGTTTTTCTTAGCGTTTGGTGAGGAAGACTAGCTTTCTTGTTATTGTGCAATTGATCACTTCCTCTCGAGGTACAATTGAGTCAGCTGGAGCAATGTAAGCGACGTAACAACTAAATGTTACTGAAATATTGTCCTCGTTAACTAATTGATTTATAACACAGTAACAATTATTGGTACTCCAGTTTGTTATCACCTTCAATCAAGATAAAGAAACATTTCTCCGTCTACGAAAGACAGTTCAGTGTACTACGTTCCTTAGCCTTAGGAGAAAATTTATATTATCAGATTCAAAAGGTTTTATTTTTCTAACCTACGCGTTTTAAAGGCACTGAAAACATGTGTTTCAGCGTGCCTTATCATGAAAACGGTTGAGAGAGAACGATCAATATGAGACACCAAAATTAGGTCAAAACCAATTAAATAGCGATCATAACTTTTGTTGCTCATAACAGCCCTAACGATTTTGATTGAATTTCCTGTGTGGACATTCCCAAATGACACAACGGTACCATAAAATTTTCTTTCACAACACAATTATTAGAAATGTTTTCAGAACTCTATTTTTTACTTTCCTTGGCTTTAGATTTAGAATGAAAAGTTGTGCAATCGGCTAAAAAAAATTCTCATCCGTCGGAAATAGCTCAACAAATTACAAACATCTCGACGAAAATCGATTTTAGCGAAGTTTTTTCCTCATAAACTCCGCCCGAATGGAGGTGGTAGTCGAGTTGAGTACCCTCACAATGGGCGCCTAATAACGTTCATTAAATATATAGGAGGTACTACAGATATTCCGACGTTTCACTTCAATATTTCTAAATATTTCTAAAAGTTTGTACCCGATAACTCTGGAAAAGTGGTTATCATCCTTCTCAAAAAAATTGGGTTATAGCTTATTACTGACGTTCTGGGATACAAACTAATGCCGTTACTTTCATCAAGATTGTTCACAGTTGTTTCTATAAGCCCAGAAAAATAAATCCTTTCAAAAAAACTAAGTTGACTCCCGATGAGTTACCTTTACGCTCGTTGCTCAGTAAAGATAGTGATACGAGTATAAGTATGCCCCTAGTTGCCCCACTCAATGAATTACTAAAGGTTAGCCACCGTTCTGAAAGTTAATCAGATTAATTCAAGCGGAGCGGGTTGGTTAGTAGAGCGACTATCAACTAAACTCTTAACGCGCGTGAGGCTGAGGAGAGTTTTAGTTAGAAAGTATCTGGTGCGGCAAACCACACAACTTTACTCAGCCCCTCGTACATTCTAACTATTACTCAAATCTATTTTTTACTCAGTTAATACGAACTTGTAAAGCAACCTTCACGTGGAAACCAGTACCAGTGTTTAAGTCCCGGACTTCATTAGGCTGGCGTTACTCTTATAGCATGACCTTACTTGAAGAGCCAACAAACAGGGCCTTCCCTGCACGAGCAACTTTTTTTTTTCAAGTTTGTGCACACAGTTTTGAATGTTTAGGGGAAACCCTGCGAAAAAAGTTAGTCATAAAAAACGGTTATGTTTGAATTCCGCAATGCCTGAGGTAGCTGATTATTATATTCCCGTTACCACACAAGTACCTTATTGGACTGCTATCACAATTTTGTTCAGAACCCTAAAATGGCACGAGCGGGATTTATAAAGAAACCAGTGCAATCAAATTATCGTCGAAGTGTTTATTGCGTTGCTCTTGTCATTTTTCCTGGGGTGAAAACTTTTTATTATCAAATCCGAGCGGCTGAACCACCGTTTTCTCTCAATCGCTTACTACTAGTTTGCTCAAAATTCTGAATTTTTGTACTAGCTTGTCCGAAGTCTTAATTACTACAATGACGCCACAATTTGAACTCAGTCAGTTTGGGAATTATTTAAATCATCGCAAGTCGCCGTTGGTCTGTTCTAAACGTGTTCTAAACCTATTTTCGCAAGACAGCAAAGAACACGAGTGAGTGTCTTCTCCTCAAGAATTTGGCATATATTAATTGTCCTACAGTATCTGATGAGCCAGAAGAGACGGACTCACCTAATACGTATATATTAAAGGTTTCCTTCATGAGTGAACGCGGAGGCTCTGTGCGTTCCAATGCGTCCGAGAAACGTTCGATGATTTCTCGAACCGAATGCAATTCTTTTAGAAAGTACCTTGAGGATAGAATTGCGGGAGAGAAAAAAAAATGAAAGGTCACTTGGAGCCCAGGCGACCTTGATTTGTCGAAGCAGGGTTTTTCAATGTTTTATAGTAACAGAGACTGGTCTGGCCGAGGTACGTATGTAGTTGTCATATGAAGTAAACAGAATTAAATTAAGGCAGCTTCCGAAGCTTGAGAATGAAAGGCCACACGTGATAATTGCTTACATAACATCATATTCAAAATTTGTAAATCACCAGTTCATTACGTTAACTTTTTCACACCGGAGTTATGCATTTTCATGAATAAACAACGGAACGCAGTATATGAAGTTACACAAATTTAACCTCGATTTTTTTTGTTTAGAAATACAAAAGGGCGTTGTTAGACAATGCATAATTAAGGAATATTCAAACGCATTCTCAATTCATTCAGCTGCAGCAAATTTTCTTGAGCTTTCATCAAATCTCCACGTTTTAAATAAAGTCTTCTGAGTCGGCGAACACGATTCAGGGAGAATGGCTGAACTAAATCATGTCAAATTTGGAATTTAGCTTGCACGTTAATACAAAGCATTGAAATAAGATTTTAAACAAATTAGCTCGAAACTAACTAGTTAATGTGATGAGCACATTGGACTAATTCTCCTCGAATTAGCTATGACATTTCGCGATTTTAGCGCAGTCTTTTCCTCGTAATTCCCGCTCATATAATTCTCGCATTCTCAAAAAATCAAGATGCAAGTTCAATAAGCTACGTAAGAAGCTACCTATACAGTGAGCGTTCAGTAATTGTTATAAAATAGCAACGAGCGCCCCAGAAACTTCGAAATTCTCACAGTTTTTACACGATAATTCTGAAACTGCTAAAAAAATCTTGTTGACAGGCTCACACATTTAACGTGCATTGATTCAATAATAATCGGAGCGTGAGTAGAATTACTAAATAAATCTTGAAACCGTAAAATGTGAAGTTATGTTTTACAAGTTCAAATGAGTTGGAAGAAAAATTGAGTTCATTAGAAGCTAAAAACTACGAGAGCCGGTGAGTGTACGAAGGGCTAAAAAAAGTTGTGTGACGCGTTGCAACAGATATTTTCTAATAGATCCTAATTATATGACATTAGCGTTTCCATGGAAATTGCGTTGGTAGTAAAGTTGGCTATTTGAACGGTGGAGCTTTAAAGACGGATATAAAGTAATTAGCCGCAACCCCCAATATTCCAGAATGCAAACAACTGCCGTTTTTACATATTTTTCGTGTAATTTCAGAATACACGTGAATCATCCCAAAACGCTAATGTGTCGTGACATACGCAAGGTCAACCCAATCAAGTCCAGCACTTCCAGTCGTTTAACCCACATTAATTGGATCCCCATCCAAACCCATTGGTCGTGGGTGGAGCTATAAAAATTGCCGAATCGGCGGTACGTGGGCCGAAAAAAATATTTCGGTGCGTCGAGCAAAGTATTTAATTAAGTATCCGACATTCCCGTGTTTACTAGTGGTCACGCTTTGTTTATTGTCCTTTTAAATTTTTTTGCTGGGGAATGATTAATTTTATATGCCTCCTGGCCCCCTTCTCGTACGTTTGCTCAAAATGTAGTTACTCCGCTCGTTCGCTGACCCCAACGGGGTCTAATGGGAAAAACATTTTCTCTTCATTATGTGGTCTGTGAGTCAGTTGAAGCTTTTTTTTTGCTTCAGTAGAGCTATAAAATATACCTAATTAAAGTCAATGAAGTGTAATAACATCTATGCGGATGAGCGGTACCGTGTAAGTACTCTACCGGTTGGGACATACTGTACCGGCACCGACGACGAAAGTGATTCCATGTGAAGGTTGCGTGTGTCGCTTTACAGCCTCCTCACCGCTCATCTCAACCACTTAGAAGGCTCCTCTTCATTTTTCCTTCTCTCACAACATTTCCCTTCTCGCGCATCCGAACAGATCTTTCTTCACGATCTTGGCTCCGTCTTTCTCGGTACACATCAATGCAGCTCATTTTGCCCCTACTTCTTCCGAAAGGGCGAGGGTGAGGGTTAGGGGGCCATCAAGTCCTTTCCCGGCTTTAGAGACGCTCGCATTCGAACCTCGGTAGCTCAAGAGATCGAGACGCCGTCATAATGTTTTCTACCTCCTTGGCATTTCTCGCTATTGTCGGTAAGTTGATTTGACGAGTAACTGATGTATTCTAATATTAAACTCTACGACTTCGAATTCCAACTTTTAACGAATAAAAAATACATTTTTCCCCCTGTGAAAAGCAACGTAAAGTTATCTGGCTCGACGCATCCCCCTTTTTTATTTCGTTGAGACACTATCTACAGAAGTGTACCTTCACTCAACACATTTCTAGAGAAACACAAACGACAAACATACAAACCCAACAAAAAATCTCATTTTATGCCGCATTGTGGCTTAAATCAGTCAGAGAGGAGCAATAAAGGGTATGATTTGCTATAATCAAATTCGGATCAACTTCATTGGGGAAATTTCAGAAAAAAAGAGAACACTTTGGTTGATATTCGTATTTCGGGCTTAGTGTAAATTTTAATAAATCGCTCAAAAATGAATGAAAAACAATATACACATATGATCTAGTTAAACCTATCCACTGAGTATGATCTACATCTTTAAAGCTGTTCATAAAAAAGTCCTTTTCTTGATTCTTAGGTTTAAACTTCCATTCATCGTATTTTTACAAGGAACAACATTTGAGAACTCGAATTCATAAGGTAAACATTGCTAAGATAGTTTCAGTTATGGAATTTCGTGAGCCGTTGAAAATTATTTTATTACGTTGAACTTTCATCAAGTAGATCTGTTATTAGACTACCAACAAAGTAACTGGTGTCATTATGGCGGGATTTATTCATACCTTATGATAAATTAAATTACAATCGAATTGTTTCGGAATGCTCAATCATTTATTGTGCTGCACTTGTCCTTTTTCCAATGACGAAAATTTTGTGTTAGCACCCAATCGTTTGTAACTTTACTCACCATATTTAACCAAGGTAAGAGCGGTTTATGACAAAAACACGGTATTTAGATAACTATGATAATCTTGGCGCTCCATGTTGATCTGCAAGCTGAAATTTGAGCTGCTGAGTTGGTGTATCAGTTTTCAGTCAACCGCGTCCAGAAGAACACACAGTTTTTCCCTACAAAGCGCATCACGAAAGGGTTGGTGGCTGAAAAAAAATGCGTTAAACAGACGCAATTAAGAGATCAATTGACCGTCCAATTCACACTGGAACCAAGTAGCGTGCGAGTGTTGATATTTTGTAGAACGCCTGATGACACACCCAGTGCTGGATCCGTCCATCCCCCACTCATGTTCGCACTTACTGGTGCCGTGTGAGCACGGTCTAGCCTGAACGCAAGGTCTCGGGTTCTGGAAACGTTCGCTCAGCCCTGTTTCTCAAATATCGTTTTTCAGAAACTGAAAGGTTCGAAGGAACGGAAACAAAACGTTAAGTCGATCACAAACTTTCCTTCTGTCTAAATGCATTTTGAAAACTTTCTGTTAATACATGTACTGTCTCAGTCGAAAGGCAAATCAAACTTTATAATGAAAACGAACCCTCGAGCTTCTGGCGTTTTTTATGGTGCGAGAGTTTGATCATTAGCACGTTGTAATAAATAATTATACGCTCGTGATATCGACGGTGTTTCCATGAGTGAGTAGTTCAGCTAATATTTCAAGTATGTACTGTTGAACCAAAAGCAACACACGTCACTTGAGAGATTAATGTACTTCTCAATTGCAAAAACCTGCTTTTGAACAAATTATTAGTGAATGCAATAAACTGAAATATGGAGACTGGGAAAGATACACTATCAAAGTACTATTAAATGTACCATTTGTTGTTAGAGATTTAGTTCGTGAATTAGGTAGATGCACAATTTGAGAAAGAATTCAATGGCGCTTAAAACTGATGTTGTGCTAAGGCGTGTCGTAAACAGGAAGAGCTCATTGATGGGGTGTTATTCTAGACATTGATGCGTTTCGATATCTAATTGCGTTGAAATATTAAGAAAGCGGTACATCGTGAACACATCCAATGTATGTTTTAGATACGCGAGATTAGCGCTACTTCGCTTCGGAGAACACTAAAAGTACCATAAATCTTGTCTTCACTTAGGCAGGACAGCAAATTGTTGACATTACGCGTTTAAGATCTTCCGGCACAATTATAGTTTTGGGTATATGACGTTTTCCCTGTACCTATAACATAATTTACCTCTGAATTGGTTGAAATTTGCAAAGGTTACAAGAGTTAGGCCCTACATCGTCCTTTTTGACAATCAGTCCAATTGTACAGGCGTCTGAGAATGCGGCATCGCACGAATCGTTCAGAATTTCCTCAATATTCGCACATTTTAGACAAAATTTTGTCGGATTTATGGAAATTCAAGCTCACAGGGTCACAAGGGGCGTTTATTTAGGAATGACGTCAGAAGATGACTTGTTTTTTTTAGTATACTGCTCTTGGAAAACTTCAAAACTAACTTAGTGACTTCACTGGAATTCCCTGAAACGATTGTCCTTCGGTTATGACTTTCTCGTATTTCTTTTTCATTTGCAAATATTTTTGTAATTTTGTCGTTGTTTTATGGCGAACTCTACTCCAAAAAATTCAACACCAACACATACGAGCTTACTGTGCTCAGATTGATCGGGACATTCGTCTTCAGTTTGTGCACCATCATACTATCCGATTGTGTGTAGACTATGGGGACGATTAACTCCTGCGGGCGAAGGATTCCACTCCTGCAATATGTGATTCTGTTAAAAGAAGACAATTTAAAGGACGTTCTCTACTAAGCCATCAGCGCGAAACGCACTTCAATTAATTAGTGTAAACTATCAGCAATTCTCTAGGTACAGTCATATGCGTGCACAAACTTAATATGTTGAATTCTTTGTTCGGAATTAAGGAGATCGCGTCATATACTGACCATTTTATCCTACCAGTTTACTGGGCAGTGCAAACTAAAGTGCCACACCTGCCATAGGTAGCGAATAATTCGAGGGCCGTTGTTTTTTCTGGCGACAATAAGAACTGGCAAACAGCTCATATATAGCTAATTATAGTTTCAATAGGAATTCGAACATTACTAACCTTAATTACTCCAGAAAACATTGTCCAGTTCGTGCCAATGTCTTTAGAAGTGATGAATATACTCAACGCACCTTCTCGGCGTTAACTTTGGTTTCTGACTATGCATCCGACAGTCCAGGGGGTTTTATTAATGAAGGAGGTCAGATTACATATGAACGGGAAAGCCAGTTTATTGATGTTTTAAATCATCACAGAGTTGACCTTTCACCATGAGAACGCAGTTCCCAAAGAGCAAAATGCCTTATTACCTTTTATGTTTCACCACCAATTGAGGTTTTATTTAAAAAAGGAAAAGTGCATGGTTGTGATGCTTTTCGCCGGTTTTTTTTAAACATTCACTCACAAATATTGCAAGGTGGTGTTTATTGATTGTTTGAGGATGCGTTTCGAGGCAGAGGAAAGTTTGGATATGCTCCACCTCAGATAAAGAGGCCTGCACAAGTTTCAGCACGAATGAGACGACGTTAACTAACTTTCTGTCGGGCTCGCCAGATCCATTTTCTCTTCTTTATTATCGAGCTCGGATAAGCCTTGTGAAACTTGTTCGTGGAAAAGCGAAACGCATTATCAATCACCGCAGCTTGTTAAGATCATCTCCGTCGCACACAATTACTCTTCGCGAGAGGCGCTCTCCGTGAGAATCGGCATACGCTCAATGGAAAAGAATGACGGACTACTCAACTTACGCATCGTCGAAATGATCCCTTCCCACTCAGACAATAGAACGGCAAACAAAGGACAATACCCCAATCAAAGATGCCTTCTTCGTGAATGGAGTCCCTGACACTATTAAAATTGTTATTTGGCATTTGACTAGCCCCCTGGGCCTACCGAACGTTACATTCAGTGATAGGAGCTGATTAGAGCTGTGGGAGAGCCTAATCATTCAACAATTGCGCCCCAAACTGGTTTTTTACTCCCCACATCACGATTAAATAGGCCGTTATCAACACTATTATGACAGAAACCGGTTTAATTTAGAGACATTGAAAGAACCGAATAGGTTCAGTTGACAACCATCCCAGTTGCCTACTCGCGGGTTAATTGCATGTTCTCTCATGTTAGTGTTAACATTAATTATTACATCTTTCTTCATCCCCTCGTGCATTCAGTGATGTTTAGCACTCAGGAAACTCAATTAAAAAAAAATCAAATCTGTTTTTCATTCAGTTTAAATTAATTTGGTAGAACGTTTTATGTAAAAACTGGCGCTTTAGGCGCTTATTGCGTTGCTCTCACAACAACGATTGAGTGATCATTGCATAGGTAATCTGTGAGACTGCCAATCCGATTTTTTGAGGAAATGTTTATATTCATAGTTCAGAAATTATAGGACAAACACTGTAAGAAGGATAATATTTTGAATTCCGGAATGGGTGAGATGCCCCTAAGTGCTTTATAACCGGCGTAAGCTACCATTGTGAAGGTCATTTATATATGACTATCAACACGACTTGAAAACTCGTCATATAAGCGGGATTTATAAAGGAAAACTGCACTACAAGCGAAACTGCTCCTCTAATCATTTTTCCACTGATAAATATGTTGGTTTCTGTTAATCAAAGTCTCGATAAACACACCAGTTTTGGAACTGTTGGTGAATGTTAAGGCTTGTTGTCGAATAGCTCGAAGCAATGCCTGTCTGTTGCTTTGAAGTTTGAACGAAAATTCGGTAATCACATCCCGAACAACAATTTTATTAATGCCAGGGACTTCATTTACGAAGAAGGCACCTTTGAGTGGGAGATTATCCGTGTTTGAATGGAGATATCAACCAAAATGTGCCAATGTCACATTTTCTACATTTCCAGTGTAACTGCGTAACTGAATTTGACCAACCCGTAGGAGTGAGTGTCTTCTAGCGACACAGTCCCCTCTGATAAATGTTTCCATAGACGTGCTTTGCAGATCGTCGAAGACCCGGGGGTTGCAGAACGTTGTGTGTTGCTACGCACCAAATATTTTCAAATACATTACGAGGCCTTTGATACGCAAAGCTCTGTGGTTAATTCAATTTTTTTTATCCGATTAATTTTTCCCCTAATTTGTAGAGCTAGGGAAACTAAAAAGATTGCACAAACCAGTTGGAGTTGCAGAGTACCCGCGTTATAGACGAAAACTCCTCCTACGCAAACAGTTTCTTTTATGATACGTAACTACGTATATCTTAAAAGTTGTTATGAAAAGTGGAAAGGTGAAAAAATTCGCAACGGTTAGAAAGTGGAGCTACCTTCAAACAGGGCCGTTCCTCGTGCACTATTACGCCAGTAGGCGCAGCAGTCTGAAACCGCATTTCGTGCAGCTGCTGGGTTTGCTCTGATTATCTCCCACGCCGACGTGACTAGGGGGCTCTTTCGAAAGTTTCGTTCGGAACGAAACGGACGAGTAACAAAGGATAGTTCCGAAAACTGAGATCCTGCTTTCGTGAGACATCGTTACCTCGGGAGCTTGCGAAATTAACAATAAATATCGATTTATGGCAAAATTTAGATTAACTTCTCAAACTGTTGAGAAATGATTACAGTTTGAGTCTTAGACAGTTCCTAATTAATCTATATTAGATACAAACCTCGTCGTCGATGATTTGTGTTACTAAAACTCTAGATCGCCTCCAAACTCCTTTTAACAATCATTGTTTTTGCCAATCTGCATTTGAATTGAACGCATTCTGTCCACATTTCTCCTTCTACGAACTAATACACTGACTATAGGCCTAATTGAAATTTAAAGTATTGCCACTACTATTAATGCAATTTTCACTGTGTTTATTATGGACAATAAGCTTCCAAACCTGCTTGGCTCCTCACTATATTTACATAAAGTGGTATAAATGCGCTTTCGGTACAAAAATGCAAGAAAATAACCGAAATCAACTTACCTTTTAAAGGAAGAGTTGTGTGAGTCGATATATTGGTATAGCCCACCTTTCGTTTGGCGATAGGCTGCGTAGATTTAGAAGTCCTTTAACGGCACGATTCTTCCGAATTTTCTTCGCTTGAGAGCATCGGCAGGGTATGTGTAGCTGGTGTTGTAACAATCTGGCAAGCGGGTAGAAAAAGAATGTTCGTTCGTGCCCCGTGGGCAGACGAATATTGAGCGGCTGCGGTACACCTCTGGTCGTGGCTGACTTGTTCAAGACCACACAAACTGTATCACTTCACCATATTTTACGTTTTACATTTTATAATACAAAAAAAAATTGAACAAAATAAATAAGTTTCGGTTGTTTATATAGGCAGAAGCAGGAACTTTAATTGTAGAGGCCTTGTCTTGTTATGAGTACCTAAACACGCTGTAATATTTTTTTATTGAGACAGCTAGCATGGCAGTTATTAGAGTAAGCTCGGGTTCTTCAAATAAATGTAAAGCATAGAAGGTAAACAGTTCAAAGCTGAAAGAAACCCATTCCAACCAAAAACCATTCGTCTGCTTATCCATCCAGTTTTCCCTTTAAGGCCCGTATAAACAATTCCGGTTACGAGCCCGCATCACTCTGTAAGTAGATACATATAGTCTTCTGACGGTCTCAGTGGGATGTGCACCGCGGCCGGATGGCCATTGTGCCAGTCCTAATGTCTTACAGGTCTGAGGAAAGCCAGGTAGTTCCTGAAAGAGTCCTCGTTGGTATCCATCCTGGAAGAAGTGGTGCCAAATACCAAAAGTCGCTCCCTCTCAAGTCTGGGCCAGGACATGGTAGGGAGTTTCCTCATCCGTCCCTCACCACCTACATCGAGGGGTGTCGACTATACATGTGTTTGTTCATTCTGCAGTGCCCAGTTATGATCCCAACAATCAGCCTTAAGTCCTTCCTCTCCATCCTCAGAAGGGTGTGTCTTATCTCACTTGATTTCTCTGAGATAAAGTGTTTGGAGTGTCTTACTCCTGCGGCGTTCCAGATTGTCTGATGCAGTCATCTGGCGTGTTCTTTCACAGTCTTTTTACTAGTGACAGGGAAACCCCACAATGGGGCAGTGGCCCGATAGGTACCGTAGACGAACCGCGTCAGGCCAGATGGTCCGCCCTCTGATTTCCAATGATCGCCTTGTGCCCAGGAATCCAATACACATTAACTCTATTCGCGCTTGCTAAGGAGTTAAGCCACAACATGCACTCTCGCACCAGTTTTGACGTAGTGCAGTAGTTCATTAGCGCCTTGCACGACGCTTGACTATCGGTCAATATATTGATAGTTCTGTGTGTAGGCTACAGCCTTTCTCATGCATTAGGATTGCCCCGGCGATAATAGCATAAATCTCCGTACGTAGAACTTCTACCACTGGCTCCTGTGAGCGCTCAGAGAATAATCTCCCTTCAAACTTCTAGTTTCCTGATGCGCGAATCACCGATTTCCCACAGAAAATTCGAAAACCTTCAACTAGGTTCTCAGTAGACTTGACATTGAAGTACACTTGACGAATATTTTAGTCACCACTGTCATTGTCTTAGCGGAACTGGATTAACCATTTAGTGAGTTCCGAACTTGGGATTTTTCTGAGAGAAGTGAAAAAAACTATTTTCTTGTCACTTACCTTATTGTGCTGATTAATTCTTCATTGCTATCTCAGTCGAATGTTACATTTGCAAAAGGTCAGATCCAAAATGCTGTAACATTACCTTCATGTTCTGTGGTACTTGAGAGGTCTTGTTCTGCTATCCTTCTCACTGGTTCTAGATTAGATCTGAAAAACTGTTCCTGCTAGTACAAGCGTCGAACCTGGATCAATTGAGTCTTAACAACTACACCACCAGTGTGGCCTGAGATTGTTCTTGCATTCATGCAAACCAAGCTTAGAGACCTGAAATCGCCATTGAGGTTTTTATTTCTCTCCCATCAATGTCCCGCGTTTCACAGCAAGCTGGCCTTTGAAAAGCCTGGGAAGCTGTTGAGCCGGTTCATTATCATTGAGTTTTGAAAAACTGCTTTCTGTTCACTTCTCTAAAACAGGATTAGTCCCTTGTATAACAACACAAGGTTTCCCAATCATTTTAGTGTGTAGAATTGCAACTCGTTACCGCTAGAAACCCTTTTGTTCCTATTCTAAATCTTGAATTTTCAGCCAAGCAGTTTGCAAAATTGGTTCGAAAAGATTATATAGCATGTCGCTCAGTAGTAAAATGCGTCGTTTTGGCTCTCCGCATGTTTTCTGGTTCAAAAGTCGTCTCTCTAGCGTCTAGATGGCTCGTTCCTTCCTATCATCCCTTGCTCGACTCAGGCCAAACCTTGTTTAGAAATATTACTTCTCGCCATCAATGATTGTAGCATCTACTTCCGTTTACTCCTCCGATGCGAGGGGTTTCAGATAAATATGGTAATCTTTATTATTCGTTCATATTTCAGAATCTTAGTACATCAATACCTTGTCAGACGACTTATCTAGAACTGTGTTGGTACACCCAGACAAGAACAATGCGTTTTCTTGACAAAAAAACGGTTGAAGTCATAAAAAACCTTTTTCGGTTATCTATTTGCAGCAGTGCTTCATCAATTTGAATTCGAAGGCGCAACGCGCTTGGCTTCAAGTCTTTCAATTTCCTTCTAACTCGCATTGGAATTAATAAATCATGTTACGCTCGTTCATCGAATAAAATTCATTAGAAGGCGGGAAATGTCATAGAGCGGGTTTCGTCCGGTTCTAACCTCAAACTCGCCGCGTTCAAAAATAGGAAGCTGGACAGAAACATGTCTCGACCAACGGAAATGGTCGTCTACATGAGGAGAAAGCAAGCGAGCAGGCAGTTTATTTATTAGGCAGGTTACCGAAGGGATCAAGTCGGGAGGACGTGTTGAAATCTTTTTGGAGCTGGTTATGAAACTTAGGCGATTATTCAAACGACGCTCAGTCACTTACTATGTTTTTGTATCAACCAAACCTCACCGGCACTCACTTTTTTTTGGCCGGTGCCATAAAACTGGGAAAACTCACACTACGGATGCAACTGGGCATATTATGTGGGCGAACATGAGCCTCCCACTTACTGTCTTTGATCAAGTGGCTCTCAGTGGTCCCTACGAAGGGCTCGGGTACCACCGGGAGAAGTGCAGATCTTTCCCTTCTTTTCCTGTATGACCTGGCACCCAATACAGTGTTAAAGTGTTTTCCTTTGCCAAGGTCTTCAGGCTAGTCAGCCATTCCCAAACCAGCCTCGACGTGATGGTATAGGAAGCCAGGGCATGATGTGCAGCCTGACTGTCTGACATAATATATATGCTTTTCTGCTTAAGGCCTGTATGCAGGAGGTGCTGCACACACACACTGCACAGAGCAAAGAGCTCTGCTTGGAAAACTGTAGCCACCGCACTCAGTAATATTGCTATCTGGATCACTGACCCATCAACTCCTGCACCCGCCAGGCCACTACCCCCTTTCCATCTGGATCTTCCATGGATTCGTACCATGAAGGAAAGCTAGAAGTTACACTTCGTCTGTATCAAGCCCCTGTATCAAGTCTTATCCAATATCAGGTGGTGCTGCGCCCTTCTCCCCCACCTGACAAGACCCAATTCCAGCATACGAACCACCTGTAGGTAGCCAGCTCTCTCCATATGTACGTGGACCCAGGGGGGCCTCTTGCACAGCCATGAGTGCTGTCGACACCCATCTTAGTAATGAGTTTTATGCCATGGGCAGTTGATAACAAATTGGATATGCTAGCGCTCTCAAGCTCATGAGATCCATAAATATTGTACTTTTAACGAGAAACTCAAAGTTGTTCTTTCGAAACTCTTAATTCTTCGATAAAGTTTCCTCAATTTAATACGCACTTTTTTTTTTCGCAGGCTGTTGTTTAGGGCAAGCAGCTTTCCGATGCCCCGAAAAGAACGGCTTTTATCCGGATCCGGTGCAATGTGATCTGTACTACCATTGCCAAGGCGGCGAGGCCGAGAAGAAACTCTGCCCAGACGGCCTTCTATTCGACGATGGAAACCCCAGCCACGAGAGGTGCGACTCGCCCGTCAACGTCGAATGCGACGAGAGGACTCAACTACGTAAGCTCGAAAAACACATTTGATACCATTTTTCTTACGAGTTGCGACCTGAGAGTGCCGGGTCTTGGCTGTACTCCTTGATTTTCTCGTTCTTATTAGAAATTTATTATTATTGGCCATTCTCTAAATCAGTCTCAACGTTCTTCTTTCATTCCGCCATTTCATAGCGTTCTTCCTAGAGTAAATAATGTTTGGAACGCAATTAGGAAGATGTCATAAAACCCTGCCCTTCCAATTCCCTTGCGGATCAGAAATACGTGTTTTCGCTTTGTAGAATTTCACAAATAGAAAAATAAAGAAAAAATAACTTCGGAAGACATTTTGAAAGTAAGTTTACCGTCAAACTTGTGGGCGGCTGCAGAAATCGCCTTGTGCCGTGAAATTTGGTGAAATCACAATGTTCTGAAGAAATTCAATATAAATAGTGCAATCAAATTCGAAAAGAGTTTTTTTCAAATTCTTTGAGAAATCATAATGGAGAAGCGTTGGTTGTTCTTACTGGAAGTCAAGTAGTCGGCTCCTACAACCAAACATCGGGCGATCCGCGAAGGTATTTTGAAAAAATCAAGGTTTTCTCCTCCTAATTGGTAAATCCCGGATTTCTGCGAACCAGACTTCATTCTCCTTGCGACCGTCTGGTCTCCAGAGTTGTTTGAAGGCCCGTTCAGGGACGTTTAGGGCCGAACAACGAGCGGCTGCAGAGTTCTCTGAAGTATTTAACGACGCGGTTGTAAGTCAAGTTTCAAAAGTCATTAGCCGCCGCAGTTGATATTTCGACGAAGGGCTGCAGAAACCAGACTCACATTTTATGAGCTTTTCTTCAAAAACTACAAACAAGGGTTTTTGAGACCTAAGTGCATTGAAAACCGTTGAGGACATTTACACGCGATTTGAAGAATTAATAAAGAATAAGACTATAGTGCACCCAATGCAAATGCAGAATGTCGAGTCTAATTGACTGATGCTGAAAAAATTTCGTAATTTGGTTATTATGAGTTTTATATTCTTCCTTTTAAGTAGTGTAGTCCTCCTGTATGTTGGTGAGAGACGTTTTAAATGAACTACGAATTAATACAAAGCGGCTCTAACGATCTTTATCCAGTTAGTCCATTACTGAGTTTTAGCAACCAGTAGTACTATCGAATAGAGGCTTGGCTGGATTTCTGCTGTTCAATAGCGTTTTTAGGGAAATTTATAAGAACCCAACAAAATCCAGAATAACCTTTTATTTCAGCGCTGAAGCTTATTATTTTCCTTTCAATTTCTCACGTTGCAGAGGAGCCCCAATCGAGCGACGGCTGCCCGCGAGCCAACGGCTTCTTCCGTCATCCGGACGAAGCGAAATGCGATAAATTCGTCAACTGCATCGATGGTATCATGAACGAAATGCCCTGCCCACCAGGGTTAATATACGACGACGAGCAAACCTCCTGCGTCTGGCCTCAAGAGTCGACGAGAAAAGACTGCCCAATTTCTTCCAAACGAGGTATACAATACGGAATTTCTTTCAGTTCTCTTTTGCTTCGGAATAGAACCAAATATCAAGCTGCATGTTTATAAAAAGGCCAGATATTCAATGACTAACCATCAAAAGGGTGTGGCATGGATCAAAACGAAATCGGCAGCTCCACGTCTTTCTGCCTTGCTAATGAGTATTTTACTGGATACGCGTATAACCAGATAATTCACGCCGATAAGTAGATAAGTAGACGCAAAATTATGAATAAATATGCAATTTTTAAACGATGACACGAAATATTTAAATAGTGAAATAAAAATAGTCTTTGAAAAAAGTTCTTTCGCTCCTGTTTAAGGGAAGATATTGGCTGCGTAGTGAGCGTTACCATCTTCTACTGCGACATTTCGCATAGTTGTAACTACTGACCCGAAGGAAGTCCGGTGTATGTATTTATTTGGTGCATTTCGCGCCAACGTGTACGTCATTTGTTCACTAACCTCACATATCGTAGATGAAACGTCTCTTCAGCCAGAATTTATTAAAACCTCTCTAATCGCTGTAAAATTAAATGAACTTTTTAAGGAAGGGTCTTGGGTATCACTTGGTAAATTGTAGATTGTGGTAATTACAATAGTCAGCGACAGCCAGTGTTTCCTTCTGACCCAAGCAAGTTTTTCAAGTGCAACTGTGTGGGGGGATTTATATTAGAAGCGGTATCGTACTAGGTGAGTCGGGAAGTAGTACGATAGAAGCCGAATGCAATTGGAACAGAGTTTTATTCTCAATTACATTTGGGGAAGTTTTACCACCACAGACAGGGGACTGAGTGGGAGCGAACGCGAGCGCAGACGACACAGCGACGAAGGAACCAGCTCGGCTACAACTGACAGCAGCGAAGTCTCGAGCCAATTGGGGCATTTGAAGTGCCCAGTCAGCATAAATGCCCCAGACGAGTCTCCACTGAATCGAAGGGTTTGGTTCGTTCCGTTACACAACATTATAGTAGTGAATAGTACATACCCTGAAAAGTAATGAATTGGTAATATAATTTCTTTAACTCCAGAAGAAACTGATTCTTTGCAAAAGGGAGATTCAATCTCTCGCAGATGTCTGCCTGAAGTTCTCCAAAGATCGTCAACCTCTGCAAAATATCACTCGTGAAGAACAAAAATATACCTATTTCCCTGGTGTATTCATCATTCTATTAGCTAACGGATTGTAGTGAATTTCACACCACAACCACCTTTCTGCTATTCCTGAACACCTTTTGCTACCAACGAAAACCTTTCTAAATTTAACAAGGATCTTTACTTACGTTCAAAAGCACCACAGTTTAGCAACAGTTGTCACCGAATTTTCGTATTTAACGATAGTAATAAATCATTGATTCTAAGTTATTATACAACAATTTTTTATCAAATCGTGAAGAGTTAAAATGGCAGCTGTTTCCAACTAACTTCTAGTTCTAGAAATTAGTTTTGCCTCGAATTCGCGCACACCTATAACTAATACCACATAATTTGTTTTTCACGTCTTTCGTGGTGGAAGTAACGGTATAGTTTGAAGGGTGTTTTCTATTAAATGACCTGGAACTACGAGGATAGTCTTCAGGCCTGAATGGTGTCGAAAAGTCCTTGTCGTCCACACTTGAACTATATCAATCCATAATGAAATTAAGCTTACGTTTTATCGTACTGTTTTAATTGAGCGCTTCCGCGTTCGTAGCATATTTTTAATGCTTCAACGACTATTGACAAATTTATTACCGCTTTCTGATCGAGTGAAATTAAACCCGTGCTAAACACCAATTCGGTACCTGAAACCGCCACCCAATTTTCGTTGAAATAAGGTTAAAAAAAAAAAAAAAATGCGTCGGTCGATTTCCATAGTACGTCATTCGAGCGGAGACGATTAACGCGTCTCAGGCTCCACGTCGATGTTCAGGAAAGAATTCAGAACGACGTCGACTTCCGCTCCAACGCCTAAAAGCGCCGATAGTCGAGACATTCGACCAAATTAGATGTCGTAAGATGAATATTCAAGATCCGTGATCGTCGTCCGGATGGAAATCATAACGCATTAGCCGGTTACTGAAAACCGGTGACGTAAGAAGTTCATGCCTGCCGTTTCGAACTGGTTCCGTCATTCAAAACAACGCTTTCGCCAACTCGTCTTTTTAGACGAAATTAGAATACTTCTGACATCATAGTGTAGCGTGGTAGTACGAAACGAAACCCCTTTGTCGAGTAAATGGAGCAAGTAGTTGCCTCGTTCCCTTAACTCTAGGGCAGTATCGTGAAATTCAGACTCATCTTGATTAGTTTTCGTATGATCACGACTTTTGTTCGTTACAAAAATCAAATTATTTGTTCATTCATGCATATAAACAAACTGCATTTCATCTAATAATTTCAGCACAAAAAGTATCCACCGAACTGTGCATAATTAACTAAATAAATCAGCGACGATTTGAAACCACGTGTAACAGAAGTACGCGCTCTTTAGATACTACAAAATGTAGTTTTTCAAATATTAATGTTACCAACAACTTTCTACAACCACACGGGAATTTTTATCGCTTGACAACTAATAAAATTTGCTTCTGCAAATGTGAAGGATATAATACCAAACGCACCATGAATTGAATGGAGGTTTATGAAAAGTAGAAGAAGAACGATAAGTGCAGTAGTTGCAGTTTGGGGAAGCGCTTTAAGGAAGTGTTTTAAACCCAAGCTCAAACCAATTGAACTTCTGTCAGTTAACTTTTTACTTTCCTTGGCTCTACAAAGTAGAAAGGAAAGTTGTGTAATCGGCTGAAAAAAAATTTGCTCTTCAGATTTTTACGTTTCAGACCCTCCTGAGTCCGAAAAACACTATTTGGGAAAACGATCTGTGTGTCTGTGAACAACTTTTAGAGAGGACCACCGTACCAAATCAACTCAAACATGACATCTAGCCCGCAGATTACCATGAAACCCCAAAATGAGGGTATAAGTGAAATCCACCGAACGTTAGCCATAGTTATCATAGTGATCAAAACACCAAATATTTTTTTTCTCACAAATGGTTTACACAGATTTTAATTAAAATTTTTACACTGGTAGTCCTCAATAAGGGAGTTATACCATAAAATTTCCATTCGTGGGAAAATGTCGAGAGAAGCACAATAAATTATCGAAATATTCGACGAAAAGCGTTTTTAGCGCGGTTTTTTCCTTATAAACCCCGCTAAAATGTTACTAGAATGTTTAAAAAAATTGGTACTGTAGTCCAATCCAATACCTATAGGGTGAGTGTTTAAAAACGCTCATGAGATACATGGGGGTCACTCCAGAAATTCCTGAATTTCAACTACCGCCGTTTCGCTTACTACCAGTTCTAAACGTTTTTACCCGATAACTCCGCAAACGGTCATAACGACTTTAATTAAACTTTTTCTATAGACTGCTCGGAATGATTTAATGATAAATAAATTACCAAACATTTCGACCACAATCGATTTGATCAAAACCCAAAATATTTTTTTTTCTCAGAAGCGGCTGTAAGGGATTTTGAATAAATTTGTGGTATCAACAGATTGACATTATACAAGACTGTTATAAAATTTGGACAGCGAGGAATTGACGAAAACAGCATAATACAATTTTTCAATGAGCGAGGATGATAGTCCAATCAGCTACCTACGATGGCTGTGTGATAATGCACACAATAAAATAAAGAGCAACTACAGAAATACCGTAACTCAACCGAACACCGTTTTTTCGCCAAACGTTTCCGCAGGTTCACGTCAATAATTACCGAACCCTAACGACTAGCGTTACCAAAAAATTTAGGTTTCTAATTCCACCAATTACCTACGCTTCAGTATTTCAGTGAACGTCGTGCGATAAGTAGTAACAGACAAATAAAGTACGGACCGATAAGCGCTGTCAGGCTGTTGTTATAGAATGTCGAGTCTATAATATCTAATTGAAACAGGCAGGTATTGAATGAAGAGCTTATTGGATTACTAACTGTACGTGGAGTCAAGGGAAGTTGTGTGATGCGTCGCACCAGATATTTATTTCTGTGACCCATAAAATTATTGCTGTTTTCGATCTCTACCCTTGAATCTTTAGTAGGGGAAAAAGCACCCTCACCGGACCTCACTCTCACTGCACCTACCACTCCTTCTCTTTCTCTCTTACAGTCACTTCTCATGCAGCTTCCACTTTGCACTAATTTTCTAGAAAAGAACCTAGTAGTTCAAGTATTTACTACTCCTCTCATAAATTTATCTTGTGATGTAACCTATAGCGTGTTTATTTTACATTTCTCTCCTCTGTTAAACAGTTGTATTGCAAATCATTCCATATATAGATTAAAAGATGTGGTATCACAACCTTAGTGCCAGCGTTCCAGAGTTTATTGGGTGCCCCATAGCTATCAGACAATCTTCAGGGCATAATAAGTCAGCATGGAACTAGCAGGCTGACGGACATCCAGGCACATACTGTTCCTAATTTGTGCTGGTTGCTGTCAAGGGCATGGTGCAGGAAAAAACGGTTATAATTACGTACGAATTGAGACTCAACAAACTCAACAAATACTGCCAACATATCCCATAAAATAACGTATGATGTGATCGTTAGAAAGTGAGTATACTCACTCATTAAGGCTTCAATCACGCAAGTGCGTTAGTTACTAACACGACCACAAAAAACATGTTTTGTAAACAAATTCGGTATTCTGGAACGCCATTTTGCGTGCTGCAGAATTATTCAATGAAATTAAAATATATTAAATACTGATGATCTTGATTCATATTAATGCCTACGAAAGTACTTCTGTGCTAAGCTTAAACTAAGCATCGTGTTGTTTCAGACGTGTTGGAGGACGGATTTTCCTGCCCTGAAGGGGACGTTATGGGCCCCAACGGAAGAACTCTCCCTCACCCCACGTACGCTCATCCTGAGGATTGCCAAAAATTTTACATTTGCCGTAATGGGGTGACGCCACAGCACGGATCCTGTTCTGCCGGTCAAGTTTACAACGAGGAAAGTTTCAAATGCGACGATCCTGAAAAAGTTTCTGGGTGGTGAGTATCCTCCAGTATTTTTGCTGGGTGTACTTATGAAAGGTCATGTAGAAGATGAATGGTCATTTCAAGGTAACATCGTGCTCCATCCTTGGACAGCCTTTGTGAGCTTTCCCAACAACATACTATTGGTGCAGTGGCGTGCATATAGTATGACTGAATACGGGACTGGTGATTCAATTCCAAGATCACTCCAAGGAAATTAGCGTGGTATAAATAAATAGTCCACCGACAAATCCCCAGAACTTATACTGTGAACTCTGGACTCACTAGAGATTGTGTCAGGAGCTCTTACATACAACCTTTACTTCGGCACGGTCTTCTTTCTGGCCTGATTGAGTAGGGAAGAGGATGGTTCTCGAGCATACCACCGCCCTGGATTGCTAATATGCCAGAGGTTGGAAATCGGACCTCTGAAACAATCACTAACCCACACACTCCGAACCCCCAGGAAACCTCCTGCGGACAGTATGTACTGACTTACTCCTATTAAAGGCACTGGGCGATCGTGGTCTAGTGGTTAAGACATTGGTTCATTATTCTCGACGTAAGTCGGGGATTGTGGACCGGAGCTCCGTGCGATTTGCCGTAATTTTTGCTTGAGTCAGCAGCTCTTCAAGAAGCATATCCAAACTACCTCAGAACAAGTACACTCTGGGGAGTCATGGTTGAAGAGTCGGAGTTTTTTTGGAGGCACAAAACCGTTTAGTACGTCTGACCAAGCCCTATCGCCACTCACTTCTCTTGGCCTCTTCACCCGCATGAGAATCTTGTAGCGTGGCTTCATTTCCATCCATCCCCACGTATTGCCGAGTACTTTGAGAAGTGACGCAGGAGTCAGTGTTCGTGGTGTTGAATTTTGTTCAACTCCTAAGAAGTCAGAGAGACTGACATGATACCATTTTTGAAAGAAGATCTCATTATGACTCCACTTTAACCACGCTCCTGATATCAGTGAACATCGTCCTCTTTCGCACAGTCGCAAATTAGGCGCACATTTTATAGCAGTCATCTTTCCAAACTTCACGATTTTCAAAAATGTAGATTTCCTCTAAAACTCCACTGAGTTCCCCTCTGAGGAAAGTTGATGAACTGCAAGGTTGTAGAATGGTGACGCTGTAGATTGTTGTCAATTAACCCGAAAAAACCTTTGACTTCAAAGGGCCATGTTACGATTTTAATGATTTCCCTGAACCAATCAGAGAACTCAGCGTACCATTCTCCGGATCCATCTCGTGTAAAAGTGCTATGCGAGATTTGATAACTGCTTCATCCATTCATTGTGAGCTTAGTTTGCAGCACTGCACATACGGATGGGAAGTGATTTTACACTAAACCAATAATGAGCGTGAAAAGCATTTTTGAAGATTAGTAGCCTGGGCGCAATGTGAGTGCTTCTGTTTTATCATTTTTGTGAATACTTCGGATTTTCTGACTGTAAATTGAAAGTTAAGGTTTGAGGTAATATTGAAGAAGTTTTCGTTTTAAATTCGGATGGAAATATCATTTTTCTGGAAATGTGCGCGCTTTGGCCACAAGTCAACTTTTTTAACGTGTAGCATATTAGAAAGTAGAAATTCGTCAAGGAAAAACATTATGTGAACTACACGGTCTATTCTCCTTACATCTACAGCGAGAAACATCTAGAGCTTGTACGAGATGAGAGTAAATTAAAAATCGAACGAAACCGCTTAAAATAATTCCCTTACATTTTAATCGATTAGGTTAAGATACACGAGCAGATATCTGCGACAGATTTCGCGTTTTTAAACGATATCTGTGGGAAAGATCTGTGCGTTAAAAAATGATGAAAGTTGTGAAAATTGACCAGAGATATCTGCGAGAGTTCAAATCTGGCAGATGGTAGTCGGGCGTCCCCCTTAACCTGCATACTTCTCGGAAGCAGTGTCTGTGGTTCACAGAACTGTTCGATTGGATCGGGCAGAGTACTTTAACGTTAAGATTTTCAGTTGTCCACGAGTGTTTTCCCTTGTGAGATCTCTCCTCTAAAGAAATCAGTTTCTATTGGTGTTTTTTGTGCGGTATCAAAAAATGGGTAAAAAAGAGTGGCCAAACGAGTTAATTGAAATGATGATCGACATGTATAGAGACAGACCTTGTCTGTGGCAGTTGAAGCAGGTAGACTACATTAACAAAACGTCAAAAACATTGCTTTCGACGAGATCGAGGCCGAAGTGAAGAAGGTGATTCCGGATGCTGACCGCGTAGTGATAAAAAATAAATTGCAAAACCTTAGGACGCCCATGCCTACCACCTACCAGTAACTTCCAGAAGTAGGACCTTGGGAGTACCACCTAAAAAAGGAGTACCTACCATTTCTTCCTTTTCGTGTTTTCAGAAATATGTGAGAACCCAAACTCGAAAAGTACATAGTTGGTACCTGCCCTCCCAAAAGGAGTACTTCTGGTATCTATACTTTGTAGATAGGTACTTACCAAGAAGTACGTCGAAGTCTTTCTCGTTCATCCGCAGGTAGTTGTGGAAATCCCGCGGGTTGTTCTCCCTAAGGTGCTTCGACAACTTCATGTGCCCCAACTTTCTCCTTTCCGAAACCCATGACTTCTCCCAACCTTGTCTTTTTTTAGGCTTAGCCGTTTTATGGGCAATAAAAAAAATACCCGCCGCAAAAGCCGCTAAATTACGCTTTTTACTACGAACAGTCACTAACCCCATGGCATCAACTTACGGAATGTGTGACCGATCTGGAAAAAATTTCGGATTCGACCGATAACTCGAGTCTGCCAGACGAACGTCGGTGACAGACCTGAATCTGTCAGATTTCATCCCACGAACGAACAGATGACATCGGGCACTGGTGAGGCGACGATTTCGGGCATGAAAGATCGGCCGGTAAGTTTTTCGTGAGGGGCAACGACCGATCTCATCGGTCACTCCAGATCGTTAGCGATATCTGTCAGATGAGATCGGGCGACCAAATCTGCCGCAAATATCTGCTCGTGTATAGCCAGCCATACACGAGCAGATATCTGCGACAGATATCGCGTTTTTAAACGATATCGGTGGGAAAGATCTGTGCGTTAGTGGGCGTTAAAAAATGATGAAAGATGTGAAAATCGACCAGAGATATCTGCGAGAGTTCAAATCTGGCCGATGGTAGTCGGGCGTCCCCCTTAACCTGCAGACTACTCGGAAGCGATGTCTGTGGTTCAAAGAACTGTTCGATTGGATCGGGCAGTCACTTAACGTTAAGATGTTCTGTTGTCCACGAGTGTTTTCCCCTGTTTTCACATAAGTAATTCAAAACTCATAACTGCAAACATTCGTAGGAAACTACAATTTTCGTAACTACAAAAAACGATCTCCCCACAACCTAATAAATTCGTAAATACGTTATTACTTGTTGGCACCTACCCCCAGTGGCATACTTACCCAAAATGGGGGGGGAATGGTATTTTCAAATTTAGTTGTAGTTTTTTATTTACAAAAACCAAATGAATTGAATTACGGGAGCCGGGGAGATGAGCTAGCAAAATGTTCAAAATCCCGCGGGTTGTTCTCCCCAAGGTGCGCCAACAACTTCATGTGCCCGAACTTTCTCCTTTCCGAAACCCATGACTTCTCCCAAACTTGTCTTTTTTTTTGGCTTAGCCGTTTTATGGGCAATAAAAAATACCCGCCGCAAAAGCCGCTAATTTACGCTTTTTACTTTCCTTGGCTCTACGAAGTAGAAAGTAAAGGATTATGTAATCGGCTGAAAAAGAATTTTGAGTTTTCTTCAGATCTTTACGTTTCAGAGCCCTCCTGAGTCCGAAAAACACTATTTGGGAAAATGGTCTGTGTGTATGTGTGACTGTATACGATTTTTAGAGAAAACCACCGTACCAAATCAACTCAAACTTGATATCTCGCCCGCAGGTCATCATGGGACGCCAAAATAAGGGTATGAACAAAATCCACCGAAAGTTAACTATAGTTATCATAGTGATCAAAACACAAAATTTTTTTCACAAAAACCACTCTTACGATTTTGATTACGTTTTCAATATTGGTAGCTCTTAACATGATAATTATACCATAAAATTCCCATTTGTGGGAAAATGACGAGAGCAGCAAAATAAATTATCAATTATCAAAAGCGTTTTACCGTGGTTTTTTCCTTTTAAACTCCGCTGGAATGTTAGTAGAATGTTAAAGAAAATTGGTACTGTAGTCCAATCCAACACCTATAGGGTGAGTATTTAAAAACGCTCATGAGATACATGGGGCTCACTCTAGAAAATCCTGAATTTCAACTACCGCCGTTTTGCTTAATACCAGTTCTAACAATTATTACCCAATAAATCTGCAAAAGTGATTGCTATCCTCCTTCAAAAATCCGTGTTTACAGCCTCATTAATTTTCTGGGTACCATTTGCTCAATAATGGTCCTGGAATGAGTACGAGCAGCACAATAAATTCTTTAACTGTAATCGCTGCCGCTTCATGCTGCCGTAAAACGTTGTTTGACCAAGTTCAAATTAACTGAGTGATAAATGAATTGATTAAATAGAATTAGCCAAGTACAAAGTGAATTGTTGTAGAGCTAAGGAAAGTTGTGTGTTGCAACGCACCAGATATTTTACTACGAACAGTCACTAACCCCATGGCATCAACTTACGAAATGTGTGACCGATCTGGAAAATATTTCGGACTCGACCGATAACTCGAGTCTGCCAGACGAACGTCGGTGACAGACCTGAATCTGTCAGATTTCGTCCCACGAACGAACAGATGACATCGGACACTGGTCAGCTGACAGATCTCGGGCATGAAAGATCGGCCGATAAGTTTTTCGTGTTAAGGGCCAACGACCGATCTCATCGGTCACTCCAGATCGTTAGCGATATCTGTCAGATGAGATCGGGCGACCAAATCTGCCGCAGATACCTGCTCGTGTATGGCTACCTAATGTGATGTTTAAGGTACGTAATAAGAACTGCGAAAAAGAGTGAGTAAATTACGATGGTAAAATAGTGTCATCAATATAGTTTCTTATAACATACATTGAGTGTGTTTATAAAAGCTAAGCAAGTAGACTACACTGTGAAGGATATTCTCCATACTGACTCTGGAGACCTCAAAACTTGAAGAACCAATGTTATTCTGATCGGTATACATTTTTTTTTAAATTCTCCTTCTTAATGCTACGCACGCACAAAGAATAGTAGTTTTCAGGTAACGTAACGTGACGTAAGAAATCGTTCACAAAATTTCCGAAGGAATCGGTTTCAGAGAAACTATTGACTAATATATTAGACAGTTTCGATTGCCTAAAAGTAGGTATTAAACATACCGCCAAGCTCAAGAAGCATCGTTTTCTTACGCATCTTGATGATAAAAGTTATGTTTAAATTTGTTTGCCCTTTGTTAAAACCACCTTTTCTCATTAACCTGTGTACGACTTCGTTAACATTACTCATTTCTATTCACATTTACTTACATTCTTCTTCTTAGCCTTTATTGTATGTGTATAAAAAGTAAAGTGGGACGCTCTGCAGGTATTTACAACTTGTTTGCAGAATTTTTGATTGATTCGAGTTGAGATGAACTCTTCTTGCGGCTAATTATTACTCCGAAATTGTCAATGCCTTACTAAGTTGTTCATTTTGTCTTTCTTATGTCAGTTCAGAGAATACTGGTTTTGGATTGCTATTTTTATTGTGTGGTCGTACTTCTACGAAATTGCGAATTTTTCGAAAATGAAAACGTTTTTGCTTCTGATGGCATTTTATATATTTTCGAACTTGGTTTCTTTTCAGTGAGAATTGGTTTGACGAAGACAAGAAAAAACCGTAACCGACTGAATACCATCCAACTATTCCAGCCTCTACGAGTGCCATGGACCTGTAAATATACTACTCTTACATAATTAACTTATTTTCCCCCCAATTAAGAGGCATCAAGTCGTGCGATTTTGGATGTGATGAACTGTACGAACAAAAAACTGTCAAAATAAAGCATAAATACGGATAGAATATTTTCTTTTCGAGCGTACCTTCTTTTTCGACGATGGTTGGAAAATGGTTAGTAATTTCCACAGTTGTGCTTAAACATGAAGGGCTAGAAATGAATCCAGTTAGTTTGTGGTCGTGAACAAGCGAGATAAGTTAAGCGGGTTATGAGTCTGTCTCAGCGTGTTGACGTACATTTTTCAGTTTTTTCTAGTTGTTTGATCATGAAGCCATAATCTCTAATACTCATCATCGAATACCTTTATGATCCACGTTGCTTACGGCACTACTGAAATCATTTGTGCTAGAATGTAGATGTCTTTCTAGCTGGTTTTGTAAGAGAAAACTACCAAAATCATACGAACTAAATCACTCGCGATGAAGTAGTGGGAACCCATTTTATTAATAATACGGAGAAAGAACGAGTTGCGTTTTTGTTACTGATGATGACTTAACCATCGATATCAATCTAACATTGTAACTAAAATTTATTGCAAATAGACAATCTTTTTTTCCGTTTCATTACCAAAACCATTTTTTTTTTTTCGAAACGTTTCATCATTTATTGTCCCCCTCTCATCTTTCCCCCTCAAATAAAAATTCTATGGCAACTTGCAATTGATTTTCAACAATCCATTAAACGAATGTAATCAAAGTCATTGTAGCCGTTATAAGTCCAAACAAATTTGACAACTTGAGCAAATATACCTAACTGCAGACCAATTTCGTCTACAACCTTATTGTGGAGCCACACGTCAACGTGAAGACCACATATCAATTCATTGCTAATTTGGTTCGGCTGTTACTTTTCAAATGTACTGAAAAACAAACACAAGTGTGCTTTTCGGACACAGAGGACTCTGAAAACAAAAAATCTCAAACGAATTTGAAGAAACAACCGGCCGATTGCACAACTTTTGTTTTAACTTCGTATTGCTATGGAATGTGACACGTCGATTCTTAAATACGTGGACACTGGTTTTGATGATTTTTCGTGTAAGCAATTTGAAGTACTTGAAATAGGAAAGATAGATGGGAGAGGAGCTCTGTGAGGAATGTTCTGGCGATTGTCTCCCACTGTGGAATAGACCAATTAAATGAATAATATTGAAAATAGCATGATGATGGTGAGGGAGTTAACCCTCATATTAATACCAATCTTTTAATGTAGTAAAGTCATTCCCCAAAGTAAATATAAGGAAGATTCTTAATATCAGTCATCAGCTACTTCTAAGGTCTTTATTTTCAACGAATGTAACCATCATTCACACTCACTGTTCTGAAGCTGGACACCTTGTGATCCTTTTAATCAAAACTGTTGTCAAACAAATAATTGCAGTTCATCCGACGATCTGTTAACACGAAAGTGGCCAAACTTTTCTGTATAAATCCTGCTAATACGACACTATTATTCAAACCTACCCTTGCTGGGTAATCAATGCCGTACCTACAAGATGAAAGTTTAATAATATCTTTCAAAAGGAACACCACACGAACCTTCCCAAAACCATCACGTAGACAGTTCCATAAAGTACGTGTACATTAGTGACTCAATAAATATCGTAACACGGGTTTGCGCAGGTTTTTCCTTCAAATGTTACTAGTATGTTCAGAAGAATTGACGTGGTAGTCTAATTAAGGAGCGGTGGCCAAGCGCGTTGGGGCGTGAGGCTTTCCGAGCCAGGGGGGGGGGGGATAAAACCAGCGGACTCTGGTTCGATCCCTGACTGGGCACCTCCTTCCACCAATTCCAGGGGGTCAGGCAATGGGTACCAGCGGCGGCTGGGGTACTGCCAGCCCCCCAATGGGCTCATAGTGGTGCTGGGGCATGGCCCGTTTGTGGTCCAGCAGCTTCGGGTTCCTTTGAACAGCAGCTGCCTCCCTGATGTCTTCTTCTTCTTCTATTCCAATCAACGACCTATACAGTGAGTGATCGATAATGCTCAGCAGCACATGTAGCTGCTTCAGAAACTCCGTAATTTCAACACCCACCGTTTCACGTATACAACTCACAGGTTCACCATTTCTCACTATTTTTACACGATCATTCTGCAGCAGTGGTTATAATCGGTCTTTAAAAAAAGTTTTTCACAGCCTCATCGATTGTACTATTAGTTCAATAACGGCCACAGCATGAGTAGGACGGCACAATAAGCGCTATCACTTTCGAACAATGTGAAGTAATGTTAAGTTCAAATGAAGTGAGTGAAACATGAATTGAATTAGCCACAAACGCAATGATGCTTATGTAGAGCAAAGGAAACTTGTGTGATAAATGCACCTAATTTCTTATCAACAATTTTGGTAGTTTGTCAACAAATGTCTGATTGGATGAGGCGAACGGTGTCCTATGGTCACTTGATAATTCCAAACTGCCCCAAATCTGTTGCATCTGCATAATTAGATACAACACATCGACTGCTTTTACGGATCAGCGGCAATATGGGCTATCTGCAACTTGCAATGATTTGTCAGGGGGTTGGTTGGCTCCATCTAGCCAAATATCGTCCAACCTCCAAAACTAAAAACCTTCCTACGTGGCAATACTTCCTTTAAATATACTTGAGTAAGACTTCGATTACCAGTTGTACCATGTGAATTCCTTCACTGAATCTAATTTTGTGTTTAACGCTAGTGCCGCGTGTCAACGAAAGCGTTGTTGTCATGGAATCACGTAGACTGAAACGCATTACTTGTAAAATTTGATGGAAACGAGGTACCTCTTACAGCTAATTTAATTCAAGTCCACGTCAGGTCAGGTCTACCAGTAAGAGTAAGGTCAAAGTCAATATATCTGTTGGTCGAGTTTGTCTTTCCAAGCTGGTGGTGTGCTGGGAACGAACGCCTCTGATAAAGACATTGTCTTCAGTAAGTTATTACTAACTCATGTGGTATGACACATTGTGTGCTGACTGACTCCTATTAGTCTAGTGGTTAAGACAGTTGATTCATAATTCTCGACGTATGTTAAGTCGATGATTGTGGATCGAAGCTCCGGCGCGATTGCCGTAATTTTTGCCTGAGTCAGCAGCTCTTCAAAAGCATCTCCAAACTACCTCAGTACAATTGGCGCCCAACTAGTGGTCGGTCGAACTTCTTCATTCCAGGAAAAAGAAGAGGCTCAGAGAAAAAAAAAATTAAAAAATTAAGATAGAAAATAATGAGACGAATTCTCGGGAAATAAAATGGGCGACGCGCCTACCCTTCGTTTCTCGAATCAAAGATCGGATTTTCCGGGGATTCGCTCAACTCTCATAAATTAGTTAAAAGAGTCCGCTCCAGGAGCAGCGGTTAAAAGACGAGGGGGGAGATGTGCTGACTGACTCCTATTAAAGGCACCGGTTGATCGTGGTCTAGTGGTTAAGACCGTTGTTCATATTCTAGACGTAAGTCGAGGATTGTGGATCGAAGCTCAGATTGCCGTAAGTTTTGCCTGAGTCAGCAGCTCTTCAAAAGGATCTCCAAACTTCCTCAGTACTTAGTCATTACACGACGCCAACACGACTCATTTGCAACAATCGTAACTTTTACAATGTTCGTTCCATTTTGAAGACACTGTGTGGTCCAGTTACTTTAGGTTAGATAATAGTTTTAGGTTTTAACGGTGGCATTTGAAAGTAGCACCAGCGCGTGCAGACGTAAAACCCTCCAAACATTAATATATCGAGATAGAACTTCGCTCAACCATTAGGTTAGATTGGTAACTTTGGGTCTTGATGTTCCATGTAATCATACATCAGATGGGATTATCGTGAGAAAGATGCCGGTGCGGAGTTAATTCGTATGAATGGCTTCACTTGGGTTCTATTCAAGTTGATGGCGAGTTAACGCTGCGTCAACGTTCTTATGTTCACAACAATCTGGAAATACCATGAAGGGCCTCCCTATGTAGTAAATCCCCGCCTATGATATATCAACTAGTCCTCTAGCCTCGAGAGACAAAGATCGTCGTAGGTAAGCAATACACATTTTTTTCGTCGATATCTTCAACAGCCTACCTCTACCTAGCTGAAATATCGCAGACATGCTACAGATCGAAAAGGTACATCTTGGAAAAAGCCTAAAAGAGACTGGAGTGTGGTTATTTTTTGTTCATTATTAACATCGAACCAATCGAATTGGATAAAATGAAATTCGAAAGTTCTCTTCAACATCTCGTGGTTCAGTGGGCGCTAAATCACTACGACCTATGAAAATATCTGAGCTCAGTACACTCCAAGCTGCGTAAAATATATTCTTCTGAGTCTTCTCACACGGAGGAGCTGTTTATCGCCAAACCGACTCTTCCGATTTAAAACTTACAAATCGAAAATGGTTTCAATCCCGACGTCGAGGTCGATTCATCTTGAACGCAGGAGTTGTTTTAGAATTCGTATTTCGTTTGAACGTGGATCGCTCGTCTCTCATCCGATTCTTACTGCTTGCCGCTCAAAAATTGTCAATCGAGGGAAAAGTACTGTAGTGATTTATTTTAAAATAGAGTTACTGGTCTGAGTTTGTGATGTTACTGATGTAAGATTGTGAAGATGACGCGTTTTGAGGCGGGGACGATTTTGTCAGAGGCAAGAAGTTGCCCTACGATTCCACTTCAAATGTCAAGAGACGAAGAAGAGTTGGAAGTGGAAATTGGAGCCTACCAGCAGTTTCAACTGGATTGGGTTCTTCGCAAACGTGGCTCTGATGAACATCAAATTCCACTTGTAGTAATAAATGACAACAAAATTACGGCAGCGATAAACTGTCTCGTCTCTCCACGCGTTCATTACAACACCGTGTCTACCGAGTATTAATAATTGGAGTTGGAATGGGGATCACGTTATAACGATCGGAGTCCGGAGGCTTGAACAGCTGATAATTGAGTGTGTCAGGTATTGATGTGACGTAAGATGGAGCCTGCGACCTAATTTTGGAACGGGCGATTTCCCTTCGCCAACAGCCTCAGACGTTCGGCCTGTCTCGTGTATCGCGGTCTAGTTTTGGCCTCTCGTTGACCAACTTGGCTTTTATTGAGGCCTGGTTTTGCACTTTTACGGAAACTATCAGAAACGTTTCATTCCTTTATTGTAACGAGTGAATTATTCCCAAACTCAGCCTTTATATGATTGGTGTCTTAGGGGATCAAATGTGAATGATGACGAGCTTAGGTCTCAGTGGCCTATATGGCACACATCCCCGCATTTCTCGACAACTTTTATTCAGTTTATCAATTTTGAGTGAACTGAAATATCGCAACTCTGGCTTCCAGACTATCTTGTTCATGCGTTTCACATCTTTGAGATATAAAATAAGAAATAGCATGGACATCTGACACATGATAATTTCGTACAAACTGGTGATGCTACCGAACTACGGTACTGGTTGGGGGTTCTGGGGGGCATTGAGTTAGTGACTGTCACGTCAACTATAATTTCTAGCAACAACGTTGTAATTAAATGAAATGATGAAGAAATTGTAGTGAATTTCCCCTTTTCCGCTAAGTTGATATCGAATATGAAGGAAGTCACCGCTCTGACCTCTAGTCGCGCCCCACCGGAGTTCCTTTGTAGCACCTTGGGTATTGAGTTTTGAAACGTTAAAAACAACAACACACAGACAAGATTGCGCTATTACCCAGGCTGCGGCAGCGGTTTTTAATTGGGCAATCGAAGCGAATAATAAATCGAATTCCCCTCTGTATATCCGTTTTCTACTATAGCTACTACATAACATTAACACAATGTATGGCCATTTTTGGCTCTCCCTCCGTGCCACCACACCTGCAATATATTTTGAAACCCAAATTCGCAACTGATGATCTCTGTTCGACCTCTGAAAAAGAAGCTTCAATTCAATTGCATTCAAACACTGCCATTTCAGATGATTCAAACCTTCAGTTGATGTGGAAAAGTGGACTTTAAATCTGGGTGTACTCTCTTGGGTTACCTCTTCAGTTCTTCCATTCAAATATTTCGAAGCATTTGATTAATTACCTCCACCGTGACAGTATTGTTCAGGAGTTAATTTCGAAATGCTGAGGTATGAGTTATGAGATTACAGGTAGTTGTCCAACGTTTGAGAGCGTCTTAGAAGAAAGTGGGTTGAGCCAAACTGCTGGACTAGCCAGATCCTCACGGCACATGGCGACTTCAACGCTTTGATCCATCCTGCACGTGTGGTGCATCTAGTGCGAAGGAAACGGAAAACCACATGCTGGTCAGCTGCAGTTCCTACAACATTAAGCGACGGCTGTTGGAAGAGCAGCTAAATATATATGAAGCGGAAACGCTTAACGCTTCTGTTTTGTCATGTAATCTGGACAGTTATTTATTGACCTGAAGCGACGAATTGAAGCATCATCACTAGTCGACAGTTCCGTCTGTTAATGCATCGCACTACGTGCGATTCGCTATTTTTGAGACGTTTTACAACATCCAGCATCAAACGAAGATAAAGCGTCACCCATCCTTATGATTTATTGATGCATATCGATACCAAATCGAGAAATTGGTTCAAGTAGTAAGTTCGAAGGTAGTCCAGTTAATTAGTCATGTTGTACTGTGTTACACGGTGAAGAACACAGCTAGTGAAATCGGAGGAATGTAGGAGGAAAAGCTGCAGCAGACGCGGGCGACTAACGAGGCGTCTGATTCACTGGAGCGAACCATTTCTCAACTTCGAGAACGAAATTGTTCTTCTCCGCGTTACGATTTGCAGAAATTAGCTCTTACGACCCGAACACATGCCAAAAAAACACGCAACAGAAATAAATTGACTTGGATGTTGCGTGGTAATTATGAATAAATTCACACGAAAAACTATTTGTTTCTTGGTTCCAACATCAATCATATAACGTGCTGCTAATTAATTCGTTGTTACCATTTTTTAGTTTCTACTCGCGAGTTCTGTAATACTTTAATACATCACAGTCCAGAAATGCGAAAGTTGTTCAAGAAGGTAAAACGCAGAATTTTAGGGAAAATTGCGAATTGATAGAACACAAATAGTTCATCTCTTCAAAGCGAAAACATTGCATTTATACCTTCACCAAGAAAAAGTATGTTTCGAAACAGTCGAGTTAAAACTAAATGCCCACAAAGCCAGGTAGTGTCTGTGTGATTGCTCGTACATTCCGTTACGTGCCTATCCTTATTTGCTAGAGTTCCACCGTAAAGTGAATTTCCCGTTCTGCATCCACTATTTTTCATACTCCCAAGTGCTGACACCCTCACCACACTTTTTCAGTTTCGATTTCTAAACTTATCAAATTTTTCCTTCAACACTCTAGCTCAAGATAGGTCGTGATTATTTGCGACCTTCCTTCTTCCTATTGCTCGGCTTGATAGCTGAACATATTGGCTCCTAAGTTTCGTATCTTTTCAGTCGTCAACCCAGAAGGTACAATATATTATAATCGGCCGAAAAAGTTCATTTGTCGAGACATCCGCGTAGATGTTCTTTTGACAGTCCATCGGGCGAAAATTAATCCCAAACTGTGCCAACTGCGTTTTGTAACATTTTCCACAGAAAATGCCGAATCGATCAACCTGAGCGCGCTTCATTTCGTTACTTCAGCCCCACATTGTGTTCCTTGATGTTTCTGTACCATCAGTCTAAGGGAGATATGTCAATTTAAATATATATAATCTAAAGTCCTTTATGCATGAAAGTTAAAAAAAAATTTTTTTTTTACAATTTTGATTTCAAACTTTCAGTATTTGTCGTTTTGAAATCATCGGGTAAAAACAGTGAGTGGACAGGTGAAGCTCGAGTTTCCGAATTTCCGACATTACTCCTAATTATTTAATGAGCGTTATTATTAAACTTCCGTCGTATCGATAGTTTATCGCTCCCCCTCCCCCTGACACAATTTTTGTGGGAATGTCATATCACATGAGCCGGAAGCAGAAAACTGGCAGATTTTCTCCTACATTTCAAAACATTTTCGTCCGCTCCTCTCTGGTAGTGTAGCGTTATGTAAAACTATCCATACAAGTCAGTGTAACCAAAATCGTTAGTGCTACTTTTGAGAAGAACAAATTTAGTGCTTTGATTCACCTGCAGGGTGAATATGAAATTTGAGTCGATTTGCTTCTGTAACTTTTCCTCAAATGGTATTTTTCCGATCAAAAGCCCTTATAACGTTAAGATCTGACGAATATGAAAACATTTTTTAGCCGACTATATAATTTTACTTATAACAACCACGTTAGGCTAAAGAAAAATATCTGGTGCGTTGCAACACACAACTTTCCTTGGCTTTTTCTACTTACTCAATTCATTTATCACTCAGTTCATTTGAACTTGGACAAACAACACTTCACAGCAGCAGGAAGCGGTAGCGTTTACAGTTCCGGAATTCACGCTGATCATACTCATCCCAGGACCATTATTGAGCAATTGGTACACAGATAAAAATGAGGCTGTAAACTAAAATTTTTTGAAGAAGGATACTAATTACTTTTTCCGAGTTATTGGGTAAAACATTTAGAACTGGTAGTAAGGGAAACGGCGGTATTTGAAATTCAGGATTTTCTGGAGTGACCCCCATGTATCTTATGAGCGTTTTTAAACACTCACCTAGTAGGTATTGGATTGGACTACAATACTAATTTTCTTTAACATTCTACTAACAGTTTATAAGGAAAAACCGCGCTAAAAACGCTTTTCGCCAAAAATGTTGATAATTTATTGTGCTGCTCTCGTCATTTTTCCATGAATGGGAATTTTATGGTATAATTGCCTTATTGAGAGCTATCAATATAAAAAAATTAATCAAACTCGTTAGCCGTTTTTGAGAAAAAAAGTTTGGTGTTTTGATCACTATGATAACTATAGTTACCTGTCGGTGGATATTGCCCATACCCTTATTTTTGCGTCCTGTGCTAACCTGTAGGCTAGACATCAAGTTTCAACTGATTTGGTACGGTTGTTTTCTCTAAAAACAGCGCTAAAATCGAATTCGTCGAAAGTTTTGGTAATTTATTGTGCTGCTCTCGTAATTTTCCCACAAATGAGAATTTTATGGTATAGTTTCCATATCGAGAGCCAGACCAATATATAAAATTTAATCAAACCCGTTAGAGCTATTTTTGAGAAAAAAAATATTTGGTGTTTTGATCACTATGATAACTTTGGGGAACTTTCGGTGGATTTTGCTCATACCCTTATTTTGGCGTCCCATGGTAACCTGCGAGCTAGATATCAAGTTTGAGTGGATCCACTCCCCCCCTCCTACTGACACAGTTTCTGTGGGAATGTCATATCACATGAGCCGGAAGCAGAAAACTGGCAGATTTTCTCCTACATTTCAAAACATTTTCGTGCGCTCCTCTCTGGTAGTGTAGCGTTATGTAAAACTATCCATACAAATCAGTGTAACCAAAATCGTTAGTGCTATTTTTGATAAGATCAAATGTAGTGCTTTGATCACTATGATAAATGTGGATAATTTCATACCGACGCTCGTACCTTTATTTTAGCGCTTCATGGTGACCTGCAGGATGAATATGAAATTTGAGTCGATTTCATTCTGCAACTTTTTCTCAAATGGTGTTTTTCCGATCTAAAGCGACGTAAAGTTCTCACGAAAATGTAAACATTTTTTAGCCGACTATGTAATTTTACTTATAACAACCACGTTAAGCTAAAGAAAGCAATGCACAAGTTCAGATTTACGAGATAGTATTTTCATTAAATAGCAGGTTTATTGATTAAATTACTTAGAGTTGCTTTTTATGGGAGAATGAGGTAGACGAAAGCTTAGTGCACTCAGCACTGTGATAAACAACACATCGTTTTTCATTGAAGTTTTACGTATTTACAAACTATTTCTTTTGAACTTTCAGCACTCAATGATTTACATTATAAAATCAACTACCTCTAAGTGCTCCCTCTAATTTACATTTTTCGTTCGGAAGGCCCAGTAAACTTTTAAAGGAGAGAACGAATAATTGCTTGGGAGCAGTTTCCTCTCTCTCAGAAGCAAAGGGGGTTGTTGCACAAATAGTTCATTCCGAAGGAGAAAAAAAAAACATTAAACACATATAAACTTCTCCTACCGGTTAACACTCGATTCATTCTTCACCCGAACCCCGCCCAGTTGGGGGTTATTACGCAAGGTTACCATCTCACTTATCCCTCCTCGAGGGCGTTAGAAGAACCTGTTACCAATACAGGCTGCTGCCTTCCAGTCTTGTGCCAACATGGTCTTCGGGAGTCTCGTCGTTATAGCTGCCGCCCTCCGTTTAGGTACGTTTCAAGCAATTAATTGTATTTATTAACATAGCAGTTGGAACGTACAGTTGAATTTACTTAGGACATAACGGCTTATTGTATTAAAAAAACCTAAAGGTCAGACCTGACTATGTTTTACGATCTTCGACTGATGTGTCTTTAAGGTATGTTGGGTCGCGTTCGTGGGGGAAAACAAACGTCAGCGTTCGATTCGTGTTGGTGAATTTACTAAAGAAGTTGTACGTAAGACGCGGAAAGGAACTGGAGAAAGCGAATGGTGACCCGCACTCAAACCAACGCAACTTTTATTCGTTTGCGCTCGATAATGAATATTTTTACAGCTCCCCGACATCTGTGCACAACGCAGTCTAAACAACCTAAATAAATTAAGGTTATATTCGACTTGCCACGTCCAATATAACTACACGTTAACGCCCGCCATTTAAACATATAATAATTCGAGCTTTTCCAGTCAGGAACTGCAACGCAGGCAATACAACCTACAAAACCCTGTGACTCGAAACAGCTGTGTTTGAATCGAATTGAGAACCTTAAGTGGAAAAGTTATAATCGTGTGGAGAATAAGGAAAGTAGCTCTTCGTACGACCTTGAAGAGCGCTGTGAACTCTTCGCACAAGATCCTTCTACGTGAATGCCGCATTCCCATCATCACTTGTTGGCGAAAGAAGAGTGAACTCCATCGAATATCAACCTTACTCGAAAACTTTCTCCGTTTCGTTCCTCGTTCGTAAAAAAGCTGTCGCGGGTTGTAATCATTTTCGAACAATTGAACTTGTGGCTTAGGTACGTGATTTCCAATGCTGCCTTTCAGTTATCGAGACAAGTGCAGTGTCCTGTAATATTTCTAATGTGAGACTGAGGAAATCGTGATCTATTCATTGTATGTTTTTACTTTCTTCAGCTCTGCGAAATAGAAGTTATGTAATAGGCTTAGAACAAATTTTGAGTTCTTTTCAGATGTTTGCGTTTCGAAAGCTTCCAACAACCTCTTTTTTGGAAAATGAACGGGAGTGTGTTAACAAAAAAGTGTCTGTGAATGCGTTTGAGAGTCAAAAGTTGAACCGAATCGTCTGGAAAAATAAGTTGATCGTCGAGGTGTTCAAAACATCAAGTGTTCTTTTTTTGATGAATTATTCAAAACTGACAGCTACAAATAATACAACAGTAATGTAAAAGTATTATCCATGAAAAAAAAAATTACGAGAGCAGTACAAGTTTTGAATGTCGAAGATAATCGGTTTCAGAGCAGTTTTTTTTTTTTTCCGCTCCTGCGATACTAGAGTTCTCAGAAACATTGAGACGACTGCCTAAACCGCCTATACGACGAGCGTTTAGTAACCCTCATAAAATAAATAACAACATCCCCGAAAATGCCGGAATTCGAACCTCCAGGTTTCACCATTTTTAACCGATAATTCCAGAATAGTAATCCCGATTAAAATTACGTTGATGGCTTGTAAGTACTGAGTGGCTGTGTGGCACAAGTAAAAGCGACTCAATAAGATCCAGAACTTTAAGCGCCACCAGTTTCTACGGTTGAGAATGTTGTCATAAACTTAACGAAAAACAGTTGTTAGAGTGAAGAAAATTGCTGAAAGCACGTGTTCTGCGATCGCACCAAATATTTTTTTATAAATTCGCTCAAACATATTTCAACAATATCCAGTTCTAAACGTACGAATAGAGTAACAAGCTCACGGAAAATCCGTTCATTTACTTTTCCCCAACTCCAAAAATGTATGAAAATCATTTCAACGGCAATTATTACGTTTGACACTTCAATGTGTACTCTTTTCGAATGTTACAGCGGAGGCGAACGAATTTTGAAACGTGCAGCGATAAAAGTTCGTAGTAAATTGATACGTTTTAAACGTTGAGAGATAATTATTCCAAGCTTATGCTGAATAATACATAATGGGAGGCCTTTGTAGTATTAGTAGTGTCATCCGTCAAAAAGAAGCCATAAAATGCGTACTATTACATATTTTTTGCATTAATTAGTATAGAAGCGAAGATTACATTCTAACGTAAAAATGTGCATTTTGCAAGAGGCATGTTGAACGTGGTTGAAAGCGATGCTATAACTCCATCATAATTGAATCATTTCTCTTCACTCAATTACTCAAAAGCCGCCCAACAGGTTTCATAAGGCTAACCTGTTTTTCTTCGACGAGAAGACCTCTTGACATTTCCCTCGTTTTCTATTGAGAAAATCGCTTTTCGTCCTTTCTTTACGATTCCGCAATTAATACTTCTTCTATGGGGTTTTTTAATTTACGTTCGGGTTTAGATAGAATGAAACTGTGTAGAAAAATGTGAGTGTCAATGATAGTGTTTAATTATTGGTTTTCGATTTGTTTTGCGATGTTCGAAATTGGAAGATCAAATAGGAAGGTTATCGGACCGGTTTCTCTTTAACCACACACAACTCGAACGTCCGTAAATATGAGACGCATTTTGTCATTTGAACGCTTAAACGTCGTGTGTAAATCTAACTGGTTAAAGCCACTCGCTCTCGATTTTGAAAAGGGCATATCCGGTCGTTTTGGAACTTTTTCTTTTATTTCGAAAGAAAACCTCAAACGAGGGACCAAACCAACCAGAACCTCCGCGATATTTGCGATAAGACCCTCAAAGGACAAGGAGAACGACTCCCCGATGGAAGAAACGTATCGAGAGGCCTTGAGTCTCCTTCTGGCTTCCCCTTCTAAGAAAGTTTAGTCTGGCGAACCAATTAGCGATTCCAATTCAGAAACCGTTGTTATGTGAGGTAACGATCGTGAAAGGTGGTTATCGACAATTCCATTTAACTGCCTGAGAGAGGTCGAGCGGGCAGCTGTTTCCCTCGTCGTAGTAGAGAATTCACGTTATTTGTCGTATGACCTGCGTCTCATATGTTTTTAATATATAAAATAACAAGTGAGCTGTGTACGAGTATTAAACAATACAATTCTATGAAGAGAATTATGTACGTGCTCCGCAAAACTGCTCAATTCAACGTTCAAAACTATCGCTTTTGGTAGCTGATTAAAATCCCACGTCAAACAATATGCAGTTGCGCAATTATTTTGTACCAAAACAGTGAGACTGAAACAAAGTTAACTGTGGAACCTAACAGACTGTATCAATTAGCTTCCAATTATTTCATAATTATCTCTTATTGCGTTACCAACACGATTTTGAAGGAGAAACGTCACTTTATCACGCCAAAATTCGACGAGACTACGTAACTCTTATAGATTGTCACACTGAAAATGAGCAGCTAACTTCGACTGTGTTAAAATACAAGAAATGCGAAAGGAATAATATTAAATTATATTTTCGCGAGTTTGGATCGATTTTGATGATTTTTTGTTAATATATTAGTACATTATGTACATCAGTTACTAATAATAAGGCTAATGGATGGTTCCAATAATGCACGCAGTACTTCTCAAAGCTTGTTGAATTTATACTTATTCTAACCAATTTCGGGTTCTAACTGAAGAACCACATTCAAATTAATAACCTAATTTTTCATTTTTCATGAACCGTGAAGTTATAAATCTAACCTAAGTTCTAAATTACGATTAGGGCATCTGGATATTACAACTGGGCCTATAAAAAGAAAAAGGGGAAAAGTGCTCTAATGCATGGTTTGTTATTGTGGAGGATGGAGCAGAAATCTAAAAGCGGTAATACGGCTGACAGTAGTCTGAAATCGTCGTATGTGAACTATAATTCATGAATGTGTGTGAATGAACAACAGAGTCGTTAATCGTCGATTTAAACCGATGCCCGCCCGGAAACTAATTTAACTTTGTCTAACCGTAGATTTCTTTTAAATTAAGGTGGCAATCGAAACGTCGTCAACAACTACGATGTTGATTCCAGTAGAATCGTAAGGAGCAGCGTCAATCGAATCCTTTCTTAAGTGAATGTCGTAATTTTAAGTGTCAGTGATCGCCTCAGGGCGGCCTCGAGCATAGCGTGATAGAATTTTTGCCACTTTCGACTTATTCCGCCTTTGCTTTTATTCCCACAGGAGCGTCCGTTCCAGTTTTCGATGGCCCCAGGTGCCCTCCGGTAGGCGTTCAGGCGTTTGCTCATCCGGAGGCCTGCGATCATTTCTACCTCTGCACGAACGGAACCGCCACTTTGGAACAGTGCGAAAACGGCCTTCTTTTCGACGGCAAAGGAGCCGTTCACAACCACTGCAACTATCACTGGTCTGTCGACTGCGGGCCAAGGCAAGCCGTTCGTAAGTTGCCCCCTATTGTTTGCTCAAGGACGCGGCGAGAGATCAAAACAAGAGCAGTGAATTGCGGTGGGATTTGTTGAATAACTGACACTACCGCCGCTCAGAAACAGTTACTCAACGCTCGGTTTGTCTAGGAAAAATGAATTGTTGAGGTAATGAAAGAGGTTCGAGGGTTCTGAGGCGGGGAAGAGGGGTGGTTCACTTTCTCCAAAAATGACTTCATTGGCTTCAGAATTCGCGCCTTGTCACCTCACGTTTGAATTTCAAAGCGAAGACTCCTTGGCTGACTCAACACACTAGCCTTAATGATGTAATTACATCTTTAGTAAATCTAACGCTTTGAGCGAGATTCATATTGAGATTTCACGGTGCCAATCGTACGAGTATACGCACCTTTCTTACCCCGTTACATCGCTCCACGTATTGTTACATCTGTCGAGGAACAGAAATTTTAGGTGACGTTTTTTGGGAAAATTAGCAAAACAAACTTGAATATCACGGAGCATCTCTTTTTCTGTTGTGTTTCAGCTCACATCTTCATAGCTTCTTGGCTCCAGGGTCGGATGTAAATATAGTTTCAGTAAACAAAAAAAAAGTGTATGTTGCAAGAACGCACCCACCAGATTTGTCAACGTTAGTTTGACATTTACAGTTTGAAGTTTTGGAAAATGAAAAAAATGAGAAGGAAAGCCCCCACGGCCAATTCCAATACTTATCGAAAGTAGCTAATTATCGCGTATTCTGGGAGTACCTTCAAACGCTCGGAAAACCTCTTTTTCTGATATGATCTACCTTGAATTGACAATAGGCACACGCTTGTTCATTATAAGTCTACAAGATCTAGAGTAAAGGCAGAGCTTGATTTCCCCCAAAACCGACAGCTTGGTGGCAAAAAATAGTCGTACATATACCAATAGTCGTGATATTCCCACGTCGTGGGAAGAATTGGATTGAATGCTACCAGTGGCCTATTTGGTAGCTCCTGCCTGGTGTCTGCTGCTCGAACGTACTAAGGTTCATGCTGGGAATGATCTTATTGTCATCTCTGAGAAGCAAACCGCTCCTAACACCACACGAGACCGCTGGAAGCTTCGGGATTCTTCTTCAGACGAGTTTGGGAGAAGGCGATGGAAGTATTGAAACGAGAGCGTATGTGGCCTACTGCGCAGGACCGGTTAAAAATCGATACGACGTAGTATTATAACTTAACACCGGCACTGGCGGGCCATGGTCTGAATAAGCCTTACCTGAAGAGGCTATTTACCATTCAGGAGTCTCAAGAGTAATCTAACTCAGACGTGGGCCTACCAATTGCCGAAAGAGAGCTGCAAGAAGGTTTAACGAGTGACATGCGACCACTCAATGTAACGCTATTGGTGAGAAGCATTGGACGGGCAGAAGTATTTTAATCAAGTTCATAAACTTCAATATTATTGATTTTCTTATTTGATAAGTCTTAAAGCATTTCCCCAACTCGTTTCGTGTATATGTTATAGTACTGAGAAATAAATGTCTGCATCGTAAGGGGAAGCAGAAAAAAAAATACTCAAGCGAGTAGAGATTTTAAGAAACCCCTTTCCCACAACCTCATAAAATTTTATCGACGTACATTTAATCGACATTCACATTTGATGACATTTCAGTTGTTTTTTACCGCTCAAATATGAAAAACAGTGGAATCAGATTATTGTGGACGGTTCTGAAGTCCATAGGATGCATTAAAGAAATACTCATCACCGAAACCGTAGTTAACGTTTGATCGTGGGCCTCAAACTCTGACAACAGAAAGAGCAATGCGTGTAGGCACAGAATAATTCCGTCCCGAACGTTAATGTCGACCTTCTAGTTTGACGACAAACAAAACTCCCATTCACAGACCAAAATTTTTCTTCGGCTTACAATGTAATGCCCAACTAGTATTATAAATCAGAGCGCAGATATTCTTTATAACCACAATTGGATAATAATAATTACAATAACCGATGATCATCCCCATAGGTTGATGGCACTAAAATCTTTCATAGTTGATGTAACTAGTGAAAATACGTACTATTGGTTTACTATTCATTCTGAATAATAACCCTGTTTACGATAACGAAAAATCTTTAACAACCCCCCCTCAAAATTTGATACTTTACGTTTCAAGACATGGAGATTCCAAATTTGCAATGTCCGTCCGCCATCCCCCCTCCGCCGTCCGGGCCGTTTTGTGCCTTTAACATGATCTAAAAAATTTGTTCTTTCGCACAAAAATCCCATTTGGTATTTAGTTGTGCCCGCCATCTTGGAAATCCGATCGGACGAAGCCCAAGGTTGTTATGGGCAAAAAATGGTTAAAAAAATTAACGAAACGCAGTATAACGCGGGAACTACAGCGGAAGTCAACGTTTCGTCATTAGTACCTTTCCCTCCCTCCCGTCTCATTAAAACCACCTGCCTGCTCGCCTCGCAACGGGTTCGCTGGAAGCCCCCGTTTAGGGGCACCTGGCGCCGGGGGATATTTAGTTTCCGTAGTTCCATTGTAGTCAGGTCATGTTTCGTATGGTTTACTAGTATTCGATGCTGAATTGAATGTGATGGGTCTCGGAGCAGTAATACTAGGTCAAGTTGTTCATGAGAATAATAAACCATTGTGTTTATAATGCAGCGTTAATAATTTGCAGCGTTTTTCATTTATGCATTTACGAACACCCATTTGTGTTTTTCAGTCGTTCCGATCAGCTCTCCAGGCTGTGAATTCAAATACGGAATTTACCCCGAGGGTCCTCATTGCTCTTCCAACTACATCAAATGCGCTGCCGGCTACCCTTATTTGAACCAGTGTGAACCTGGTTTGGCCTACGACGAAAAAAGCCACTCTTGCAACTGGCCCGATCTCCTCCTCGATCAGTGCAACCCTGAAGGTGATTTTCCTTTTTTTTAAAATTAATCCACTTGTAAGGTTTGTCCCCCACACTGCGTTTTTGTTATAAACTATGACGCCGCAAAGGCCTAACCGTGTCGCAAATTTACGGTACAAGACAAAAATTTGTAGTCAGCGGGTCTGCTCAACGAGTGAAGTGATTTGAGTGAAGGAGTGCAATATGACATTTCGTGAAGGTGTGTGGTTACTTATCTGGAACTATACGGAAAATACTGTGCACATAACACTCTGACTCGCGAGCATTAGCAATTTTTACCGCTCTACCAGCTAACCCAATGTTTATGTGAGGGTATTAGAACGATGCTCTAAAGCAAGAAACAGGTAGTTATTGACGTTCTGGAATTTATTAAGTTGCTCGTATTTATCTTATGAGTTTGACAGAGGAATCAGCGCAAAGGCAATTTACGAAGCCATCAATGCGATAGTTGTGTGATGCCTCAGGCCAATTGTTCTGGCGTAAACGCTGTACGTAGAAGCGGCTGGCACTTAAAGCTACCGGTAATCATGTCACGATCCTAATTGAAATATTCAAAAACAGGTAATTGATGGAACTGTCGGAACTGTCCGGCGGGCGAAAATATCGAGAGATACTTCAAGTCCCCTTTTTTGGACAACTGGCGCCAAAAGTAGAGAGGTAAAACTTGGCCTTCACTGGTCAAGACAACATTACCTCCTGCGGAAGATATGGTGAAAAAATGTTGTCTACTCGCTTTTCATCTCTCAGATGAGGTCTTCTCGGTCAGGGAAACTTGTCCATAAGGAAATCTTGGTCCGAGTAACGGCAGGGCTCGGCAGGGACGGCTGGAGTTGCTACTCTGTGAAAAAGCCACTCTCTGCGACTCTGGGGCTGGATTCGTGCCTGGGCTGGGCTGAAAGGAAACGCCAGGTGCCATGCAACCTGACTGTTTTCCCTATGTGGAGAATCGGTAGCCTAATCCTTGGAATCCACACGTGGAAGAAGTGTGGGTGCTGGCAGAACGCCTCTTGTCCATTCCGCTGGGCATGCCATCCATTCACCTCCTCAGGCTGTTAACTAAAATGGCACCGGGGAAGCTCTAGTCCACATCCACCGATAGTGTCACTGGCAGTGAAGCCAAGGTGTTCTATTCATGAGGGTCGTGGTATCAATTTAGAGCCCCCAAAGTATGTTAGCGCGTTGACAGGAGAGAGATAAAGGCCACTTGGCTAGGCAACCTCTCCATCACACATCTCTTACTCTTGTTGAGACTGTCACCTTAATTAGTGTCTACAGGAAAATCTGCAAAAAAAGTTAGCCAAGAGAACGACATTTGTGTGAATTCCAGTGTTTCGTAGGTGGCTCCCTATCGTTTCGTGTCCATTTTAAACATTTACTGTACAGGTAGCTCATTCGACGACCAACACCTTTTTTCATCACTGGTGTTTTGATCACGCAATAACTATAGAGGGTTTTGAACTGATTCCACTCATTCCCTCATCTTACCGTCTCATGTTGATATGTTGACCAAATATCAACTTTCGGCAGATTTCATTCAGCCGTTCACGCAATTACGTTCAAGATGTTAGAACTGAGGCAGTAATTTCACAAACCTAGTGGCGGTGTGAAAAAGTAAAACAGAAAGCGTTTCTACTCAACAGTTAGAGTGAAACTGATGTCTCAAAAAACCATTCAATTAATAAACCTTTTAACTTCCGACACTAGGATTCGGAGTACTTGACGTTTCGCCAACCTCTAATCTAAATGTGGTTACTTTTTGTCATTAAATAAAACCTTGAAAATCGAATGAAATTTACTCTTATTTTCACAGAGGTCGTTGGATTCAAATGCCCGGACAAAGTAGACCCTAACTCTATCTCCGCCAAATTCTCTCCATACCCAAGATTCGCCATTCCTGGCAACTGCGAGCACCTCGTCACATGCGTCAACGGTTACCCGAGGCTCATAGCTTGCGGAGAAGGCAAAGTATTGGACGAATCTTCCCTCACTTGTGACGAACCAGAGAACGTCCCGTCATGGTGAGTAGAAGTGGATTCGTTTGTATTGTATCGTATTCTATTACCATAATTGCATCTATTTACATTATACGGGACGCGTCGGGACTGTCAAAACTCAAGAAATTCCTCAAATGACCTCCCTCAACAAGTCCCCTTTAATGTTCAATGTAATTTCAGCAGACGCAATCAAGTCAGCACTTACCCGAAGTTCTCAGTTACTCTTTCCGGATTTTTGTTTGTATCTATTTCTTTTCCTTCCACTCCCTTCCAGGCCACTCGGCACTTCGATGACTTCCCACTGCCACCTACCTCCATAGCTTCCTAATTTTGACTGTTTGGTGGTTTCATTCGCACTTTGTTCGCCCTTCGAAATGTTTTTTCTCTCTTTAACTCCCTTCTCCAGTTTCAATTCCTTCCGTATTAGTAACCAGCCCCATTTCGTTTATGGTAGATCTACTTCTACATACTTCACTCCTCCCCAGTTCTGACCATCATGTGCCAGACAAGCTTGTGATTCGGAGCTCTTGCTGTTTCATTCTTGTGTCATTTTCGACGCCAACCTGACAGGTGTTTTCCCTTCACTCTCATTCAAGGTTCACAACTTATTTCTTCACCATAAGTAATACGTATTTCTTTCATGCGCCCAATATTAGCTGTTATATGTTCAAGACACAAGTCAGTCGAGTGTTGAGTGGAAAGTTCGATAAAACATGACTGTTGGAAAATTTAAGTTACAGTTATCACATAACTTTCCTCAGCTCCACCCATAACCCTTGTAACCTTCAACATTGAAACTGTTAGTGTTTGAGGCTCTAGGATGCCTTGTTTTTGTCACTTCGTTATTGAATAGCCAGCAACTGGGTCGAGGGCGGTCAAAATAGGGGAACAGTTTGAAAAAGACAGTCATAGAAACGGTGATTGTTTGAATTCCGGTATTTGGTAGGTTGTCATTAATTATTGAACTACCGACACCATTTTTGATAATTTGTTGGGCTGCTTCCGTCACTTCTCTTACAATTTGATCGTTTAGAACTGTCCTCGTCAAAATTTTAATCAAAATCGCTAAAGCCGATCACGGTGATAACTATGTAACTGATGTAATTCTCTTACGAGTGTTAAAGAAATATCATTTTGATCAGAACAGATGGGTTTACACAAATATTACTCATAAGCTCATTGTGGCGCCGCATACTTCTCTGCTCGCTAAATATCACATTTGAGTTGTTCAGCCATTCTCACAATCGCATTCACAAACACATACTATTTTTTTAAATGGTGTTTGCCGTTCTCAGAAGTTTTTGTTTTAGTACAACAAGATTTCATGTTAACTCAAAATTCTTTCTACAAACAATTGCGTAAATTTACTTCTTTCTACGTCGGGTTAAGGTAAATAATGTGAACCTAGATATCATTGACAACAGCTAACTTTATTAGGTTAACTGCACACGAGCTTGTCAGATTCAATTGAAATTTGTGAGCTTTGTGTTAGATCTTCATATTACTGCAGCAACTTGGATTTGGAATGTAATTCTCTCGCACATTATTTTGTACGTACATCGGAAAAATTCATTTCTACTTTTCTTTGCTACGAAAACTTTTAAGAATGATAGTTAAAACGACGCATACGAAGATATTTTCCCCTGTGATAATAACTTGTACTGCCCTTACATTATTCAACCTATTTGTGCAAAAAATAAGCACAATTTGAGAATTACTTCGCCTAACAACACATTTTGACTTTTCAGCGGCCATTTCAAGAGGAAATAAGTAGGAAAAGACTGTTGCAGACTCAACATCGCCAGCAGAACTTCATATTTACGTTATGCCTCCAAATTACCTTCAATTTTGCTACATGATCTTCACCGAACCTATCAAGTTGGAATGAATTAAATCAATGTTAACGAGTGAACATGATATTGTGATAAAATATACCAGATATTTTCGATGGACTCGCTCGATGCGAACTTTATTTATCGGCATCTCCCTAACAGTTTGTTTCAAATGTAGTGCCAAGAGTAAAGTAGAAATCCAATTAACGTGGAATTTAGATATACATTCCACTTGGGGGTTTAAAGAACAACTTTTCGTCGACTTTGTTGGCAAAAACTAGTTACGCAGCGTTATTTTCACATTGATCCAGATTTAATTTTGACATCTTCGCATTACAATTGAGAAGCTTCACTGATCATAATAAAAGGAGATGAACGGAGCTTAACGTTCCAACAATAGCATAAAGTGAACATAGCACAAATGGAACGTCTTTAAGGCTCGAAAGTTTGATCAGAACCGTAGAAGAGGATTTAGAAAACTTAAGAAATTGTGGTGACCAAAACAGCGGTGGTTAAAATTCTGAAATTTCTGGAATAACCCCTTTATATGTTATCAGCGTTACTAAAGACTCATCATATGAGTATTTGGTTGGAGTACTAACTGAATTTTTTTGAAGATCTTAGTAACATTTGAGCGGAGTTTTTAAAGAAAAAACTGCGCTAAAAACCATTCGATATTTCGTGGCGCTTCTCCGTTACATATCCCGCGTAACATCTCCAGCGTTACATTTTCGAGTTTATGTAGCAAAGTAAAGACATAACAAAATTTGGAATCCGTACTCCTTGAAACGTTTGAAAATCATGAACACAAACGGTGGGTACAGCTTTCGTACAAGTACGCAACCACTAGGAACATTTTATCTCTTTTATTTTATTTTATTTTTTTTTTTATGCAATGATAACTACGTTTGATCGTGCTCGTTGATGGTTTCGATATAATGGCCGCGTCAATTGCAATTGACATCATCACTTAGTCACTGAGGTTATTAAAACGTATGCTGTTAGCAAGCGTTAGATTTTTTAACAGATGTTACCATGCACTTAACCCAACACAAATTTCGTGACGCTTCTCCGTTACATATCCCGCGCAACATCTCCAGCGTTACATTTTCGAGTTTATGTAGCAAAGTAAAGACATAAAATGTCAAAAAAATAATCGTAACCCTGGTGGGACTCGAACCCACAACCTCCGGTTTAGGACACCGGTGTCTTCTCCATTAGGCCACAAGGGATGTGCTTGCAACTCGGGTCAAAAAATTTTGTTACGCTTCTCCGTTACATATCCCGCGTAACCTCTCCCACGCTACATCTCCGGCGTTACATTTTCGAGTTTATGTAACATAGTAAAGACATAAAATGTCAAAAACGAAAAAAGAGCGAAACCCCGTCATTTATCGAACATTTTCATCCCCCTTTCTTTTCAACGATGGGCATTGCTCATGAGTGATGCAAACGAACAAAAATTATTACCTACAGTTTACTATTCTTCCTGATTGAACAAATAGTTCAAGCAGAGTAAAAAAATTCTACTAAAACAATATAACACATAATTCGAGTTTTCGATTTTTGTTTTCAGTGAACCTAGTGGTAACAACCTTGGCACAGTTTTATACCTGTGAGATTCGACCAATTCTATGCAATTCCAGACGGACTTGTGAACAGATGTCACAATCAATATTTTTCCTAGTTATTCAGCCTGAGGCTGTATCACACCTCCTACACTCGTTTCTCATTCAGTAAACGATACGAAACAAGATCTGACTACAACAGGATAACGAAAATTGACGTTTTCATGGCGTCGCTTGGCAATTGGCAGATGTGACCAGCCAAACTGACGGAAGGTTGGAGTGAGGCGGGAGTTAAGAGCATGGGATAAACGATAACTTTCGCTATATCTGCCTAAGAACGTTCATTGTGAAGAAAACTCAACTTTTTTACAAGTCGCAGTACTTTCCTTACCCCCTGAGAAGAGGAATGTAAAACTAGGCTCAGGCTGGTGATGAATGAGCAGCAGGATAAAGAAAATATGAAGAGAACGTTTCGAAAATATGATCACTAATCTTCAGAAATTTTAACAAAATTGGAACCGGACCGGTCTATCAGAGTTATTGAAAGGCAAAATGCACTTGCCCGATATATATTCCTACTTTTCCTACTTCCAAAGTACAAGCTCTTGATATACCAACGTAAGCCATTTCCGCAGCCTGTTTCTTATAGGGTTTTACTTCAGTTTGCTCTCGACGCAAATGTACACAAACGGCGTTAAATAAAAACCGAGTATATTCCAAGAAGAATACCAGTACATCACATACATCGTTAAATGTATTAGATTTAAATACAACAATAATTAAAAAAAGCGTTTGATCTATTTTAATACTTCAGTAAAAATAATCCTCTTTCAGCAACCCTTAATAATTTAATTTGTACATCCAATCTTACATTGCATCTAAATTTGCTCGGAATTTTACAATCGTTTTACACCCAAAATTCCAAAAAATTGTGATGAATACGTCTATTCAGGTAAACTCGACGCACAATAATAACCAAACCTCAAAACGAAAAAAACATGGTCGCAATTTAACAAAGTGAAGATATTTTTAAAATGTGTTGGCTGCACTTTGGAAATACGTTCTGTGAAACAACTTATCTGCTGACCTTCACGTTCTCACTTACACGTTGGCTTTCAACGGAGGCTTAACACCTCATATTTCACTTAAATGATTACTCATTCATTTACAACTGTCTACTAACTAATTTTGTAACTAAAACGGACCCTAACATCCCGTGGAAGGTATTCCGTTATTAAATAAATCACTTATGAGCTCTTTGGTAGACAAATCTACTTTTCGTTTAAATTAAAGTGACGGTGTAAAACGTGTGCGTGAAACAGGTTCACGTTCAGGTGGTGAAGTTTATATGTGCAAGTGAAAATTGTGATTTTTCGTGGTAAGACGCAAATAGAGTTTTCTAACGAATGATACAAGAATTTAATATTATCCAGTGAATGCGCGACGTTCATTATCACTGAACGAACGAATACTAGAGATTATTAGTCGTGAGCCGTTTTATGATAATTACGAAAATTAATGTTGAGATGAGGCAGTGACGACATTTAATTCAGAAGTTAGCGACAATTACTGACGCTATTTTAAAAACCGCTACTTGAACTACCTTTCATTTCAGGTTTTCGACGTTAAATTTAAAGGCTCAGGTAAGGCACACTAAATAGGAATATAGAAAAGAGTAGAGAAAATAGTTTACAGAACTCGCTGAACGCTGAAAATTGTAGCTCTCGTAGTTCAGCACTTTCGAGATCTCTTACGTTTTTCGTATTAGTTCAAATAGATTCGGGTTAGCTCGTAAGACAATTGTAAAGTTAGAATGACAAGGAAAGATAAGAAGACACAAAATGGTGTTTGCCATGAAAGCGAAAGAAGTTCAACCAGTGACTTGAGGCCAATCAGCTGGCGAAGGAGTGAGGACTTGGCGATGAGACGCTGGCACCACTTTGGGCGTGAAAAGTGCCAAGCGCTCAGGTGCCAATCTTTCCGCGTTTATCCATCATGCGTTGTTGTCGTTGTTTTTCACTCCGAGCCGCTTCAACTGGAATCGAAATATATTCATGAGCAAACATGTAAGATAAGACACAACCTTCTGAGGATGGGGAGGAAATACTTGAAGCAGATTGTTGGGATCATAACTGGGCACTGCAGGATGAAAAAACACATGTATGTTATGGGTGTAGTCGACAACCCTCGTTGTAAGTGGTGTGGCACGGATGAGGAGACTCCCTACCATGTCTTGGCCCAGTGCCAGGGACTTGAGAGAGAGCGAGAGGCTTTGGTACCACTTCTCCCAGGGTGGATATTAATGAAAACTCTCGCAGGAATTACCCGCTTAGGAGGCTAGGCATTGACCTGTAATACATTAGGACTAGCACAATAGCTCGTTTCGCGACGGTGCATATCCCACTTGTGGGACAGTCGGAATCCTATGTATATACGTGTGAGTTTGCGTTCATATTTTATTTCAGAGTATGACGAGGCTGTTTTGAAACACTCTCGAAAAGAGTAGCGGGATGAGAAAAAACAAATTCATATCAGGCGCCTTAGCTTTAGGTCAATTCACTGCGTTCACGTTTTTTTCGTTACTTAATTTATTTATTTCTCAGTTAATTTGAACTGGGCCAAACATCACTTCACAGCGGCAGAAAGCGGTACTGTTCCGGAATTTATTGGGCAGCTCGTTCTCATACCTTGACCATTATTCAGCAATTGGTTCACGGAGAATTAATGAGGCTGCGAACAAACGTTTTTGAAAGAGATGATAAGCACTTGTCTAGAGTTATCTGGGGAAAACATTTAGAAATGGCAGTAAGTGGCGGAGGTTGAAATTAAGGAATGGAGTAGCTCTTGTATCTCTTAAGACCGTTATTGAAAACTCGTCGTGCAGGTACTTGGTTGGACTACCTCCTGAATTTTTCTGATGATTCTAGTTACATTTTATTGGAATTTATCAGGAAAAACTGAACTAAAATCGATTGGTAATTTACTGTGCTGTTCTCGTCATTTTCCCAGTAATGGGAACTTTAGGGTATTGGGACCTGTCCAAATAAACATTTTAATCAAAATTGCTCGAGGTGTTCGAGAAACGAGCGGTGCGTGGCGACACACAACTTTCCGCAATCCCTTGAAGTTCGAACACCACCTATATATGCGGGCGCTATATCTTCGTTCAACGCATTTCTACAGAAATATTTATCGAGAACAAAATGTAGGAACTAATTAGCTGAGAGTACTCCGTAAGTTTGATCGAAATCGCCTGAACCGTTTTTGAGAAAATTGGAATACCGATAAATTAATATTCGACAAATCTCCTTTTCTGAGTTAACTTGGCTTATATCTCCGTTCAACATATATATACAGAAATAATTATGGAGAACGAAATGTGGGTATGAGTGACTAAAAGACACTCCATTAGAATTGATCACATCTGGTGAAGAAGTTGCCCTGAAATTTACGGAAATGTTGGAAAAAAAGTTATTTTCGACACATTTTGATTTTTATCTCAGTTCAATGGACTGTCAGGGGAAAATTTATTGAGAACACTATGTAGGTATTAACTATTTGAAAACATTTTGAAAGTTTGGTGATAATCGTTGAAGCCGTTTTGCCAAAAAGCGTAAAAAACCTACTTTTTTCTTCATAGGCCTATATCTCCGTTCACCGTATTTTCATGGAGATATGTATGTAGAAGAAAAGTTAGGTATTGATTAGATGAAGATAACTTGAAAGTTTAATAAAAATCGTGAGAGCGGTTTCCGAGTAAAATGCGAAAAACCCAAGTTTTTGGTACATTTTCGTCCCCAATCCCCCCTTCCCATCGTACGAAATCGCCCATAACCTTATTTAGGTATCTACAAAAAATAACGAACAAAACAAAAAAAGAACCAGCTCAATCGGATCAGCCGTTCTCCGCAAATCGAACTACAGACACACACACGGACCACGCGCCGAAATTAGGTTTTTTAGACTCAGTAGGCCTCAAAACGTAAAGATCAGAAGAAAACCCAATTTTTTTTTTTTCACACGATTACTATACTTCCCTTGGACGTTGGTGTTTTAACTGCGAGTGAGCGAATTAACGAACACGAGTGAGCGAATGCTGAGCTAAGGAAAGTTGAATGATGAGGCTGCTTCATTCATGGGGGAAACCCGAAGGTGACATGAAGGGCGCAATGGGACCTACCATTGTTAAATTCTACCAAATTTGCATAAACGAAGTCGAAATCTAGTTATATTAGGAGCAAGAGCTACTTCTACGTTCTAGCGGTCCTTCATCTTCCGTTGCAGCTCTAGCGACAAACTTGAGAACTACTTTAGCTTACTTGAAGCCGTATAGGTAGCGCGGGCCAGACTAATTCGGACGTTTCTCGGCAAAACTTTTCATAGTCGAACGTAAAATCAATTTCCGAACTGGACTTTTTGCTCTATAACGTTGTACATGAATGAGAGGCAATCACACGCTCTCTACCGAAGTTTGCTAACGATCTCAGCTCTTCCATGTTGGAACGGGTCTCCCTCAAGCTCACCTGAAATCTTAATCTTGTTATGCGCTTTCTTCATGCCCGCTGTGTGCGGATATTTGATGACAGTTTCAAAAGCCTCGAGCGGTAACCCCCTGGACGGCTCTACGTACGTAACTACCTAAATCACCCAGTAGGCCCAATTTTTGTTCTCGGATTCAGAACTGAAAGTATTTCGCGTCAACAAAAGAACCACAGTAAATTATAGTTCAGTCACACCTACGGAGAAGACGCACGACTCACGTGGGGTTCTTCAGCATTCATGTTGCAGCTTAAAGCGGTTCTTCTACTTCTGCTTAAATAAAAAATCAAGCTTGCATTCATTCTTACTACTCCGGTTCACACTCTACTATAATTACCCACATGATAATAAAATCCTGAACCTGCCTGAAGCCCAGTGACATACCAAATACCAGAACTTTAATTTGAATAAGAATGTTCAAATAGTAAAATAAAACGTATCATTTAGAACCTCCAGGATTTGCCATATATGTATTTGCCTGAGGAGCTTTCGTGAGGCTCTTTCCTGAAATTCCTTCTGTTGAAGTATTCGTCTTTCTGAGTGTCGAGGAAAATTACCGAGTCACGTCTCCTCACTCAACTGTCAAATGCATCCCCAGGTAGTTCAACAATTACGTACGAAACCCAAACACTTGGCGTTTCGAAATTTCTCAACTAAATATTTAACGTTAAAAGCCGCTTTTAACTTCGCATTCAAGTAATCCACGTATATTACCTCCGTGGAGTTCTCCGCTGGAACTTGACTGTATTCTTGCGGCGGTGCTGTCAACACGGAGTGGTATAAAATAGCCGCTACGATACCACCCATGCAAGGTCCTAACCAATAGACCTGAAACGGAAACAATTCAAAGGTTTACAGTAGAATAGACATATTAACGTGAACTTTTTAAAAATATTCCCTCTAAAAACGTGGAGCATATTTCACTTACCCAGTGATTATTCCATTCGTTCATTATAACAGCTGGTCCAAGACTTCTTGCAGGATTCATACTGGAGCCTGTATAGTCGACCTGGAATCAACACGCATAAGTAACTGAGTTTTTTTTTCTTTCCGAGGGTATGCAAAGTCCCTTTGTCACTGCGGCCACGCATGGGCCTATTGTGATACTGATCCTTTCTTAGTAAAATGCGTCGCACATACTCCCCCCCCCCTTTAGGAAGCCGAGTATGTCCTTCACCGCAGATTCCGCTATGATTTGGAGTTCAATTCACCCCTGAGCGAAGTATTCAAAGCGTTTGACTGCCAAGGCAGGGCGTTCACATTGGATGCGCTCTGCCGTCTCGTCCTCCTCACCGCAAATTCTGCATTCCACCGTTGAGATGGTACCTGAGTGGGCAGTGTCCGGTGAGGAAGCTCATCAAGACTGCGTAATTATAGTTCTCAAAGTAGCTGATATAACGATTCACAGAGAGATAGTTCCCCTACTTCATATTTGGGCGCTTCTTCATACAAAGAGTGAACGTAAATTAAAACTGTTTTAATCGGAAGTATGGCTGGTTGTACAACTTGTTGCTTATTGAAGGAACGTAGAAGAGTACTCGAAAACTCCCGCATTGGGAAACATCAGATGACTAAGACGAGCTACTGAAGGCGTTTATTAGTAGCGTCACTCGAATCGAGGATTGGCTTGTCATATTTAAGAACCAGAAGTAATGTCTTTTCATTCTTTCATTAAATTGGGTTATATTCGTATAATCCAGTAATTTTAATCACTCAACTTTACAGAAATATCGTTTATTTGGATTTCTGAGGTTTGTATGAAGCCTCTATTTGTCTGGGCCAAAGTGAGTTTTTTTTTTTTTTTTTAAATTCGTAATTATAAAGAGAGAGTTGGAGCTCTGGCATATTACAACGAAGCTCGGTGCAGGGAGGCCAGGCAGGGGCGGGCATCACTGGGCCGAGGATTGAAGCAGCGATCCTGTTGGAGTCGCAGGCCACAGGGTTCCTGGTCTGCGGTGACAGTTTGTGTGCAGCAGTTGCAGCAGAGGTGACTGAAGTGGCAGAGGATTTATATAACGGTGAAGTCAGGCCGCTCTCGAGGTATTAGCCTCACGGCTGGTATGGGATTCTCTGACAGGGCTGAAGGCCATCGCCGAGAACAGTGTAACACTGTGTTGGGTGCTGGGTCGTCAAGGAATAGAGGGCAATGAGTGGGCCAGTGGACTGGCAAAGAAAGGATCGGCACAAATCCCCGTAAGTCCTGAGCCCTTTGTTGGGACCACCTTCTATTCGCTGAGAAATGAATTTCAAAATCCAAAATGCACCCCACGGCGATTTATTTAACTATTTGGCGAGTGTAGCTAAAAGAAAAGTCGACCCACCTATTTTCTGAACAAGTTTAGTAACTACCCAATTACGACATATGCCTTCAGGCACTTTACTACCTGCATTAAATTGAAGGCGATTAAGGGATTCCAAAGTTTTACGATGTTTTGTACGATAATTAACGTGGAACGAACAATAGGTACTTACAGACGACAAATGGCCAACAGCTACTGCTAAGCCAATAGCGAGAGGTGCTGGAATTTTAGCGTCAGGCTTATTGGGGTCGATCACGCCGAACACAACGAATACCAATACGAAGCCCAACATGAATTCAACTCCGAGGCCTTGTTGAACTGTCAGGGTCGATCCTATGGCTGTCCCTCCGAGGCTGCCAATGAATTTTTCCGGAGTAACTCCCTAAGGAATGAATTAAAACAATAATTATGAGAGCGCACTGCTAGCAGTAATTTTCTCGCCGAACGAAAGTCATAATGTGGCAATATTGTTTGTATATAGTAACTACAATTGACAACGATTGAGTGGCCTTACTTTTAAAATTGCAGCGCCTGCAATAGCACCGACGCATTGAGCTACAATGTAGAGCAAACCTCTGATTATAGTCATTTTTCCGGTTACTAGGAGACCAAGGGTGATGGCGGGGTTGAGATTGGCTCCTGATACGTGACCCAACGCCTGCAATGTTTTGAATGTATTAATACAAAGTTGAGTCAATTGTGAGGATGTTATACCATTTTATTGTACGAGTAGTTCACATTTTATGAGCCAGCGTTTCCATTGAAGGTAATTTTTTCATTCGCTATTTCATCAAGTAAGGATACAACTGGACGTAGATTTACTGAATGTTAATGGCACGTTAGTAGGACCCTATGATTCTATTCTGGCTGCCTCCGGCTTTGAGCGTAACATTAATTACTGCCCAATCCGTCAGCACAATTTAGCGTCAACATAGCTCATATATTCCTGAAGTAGCCTCATCGGGAAATATGCCCAGCAGTAATAGTCGCTTCTGTGACTGATCACTATACGGTCACTCTTTTCGGGAGATCCCTTCTAGGTATGATGGAAACAATTACTGAACTTGACTTTTCCGAGTTAGAGATGGTCTTGAAAAATACGATCTGGGACGCACTTAGTTCCCTTACGGACGTTCAAAAGGCAGCTGTTCTTTTTGTTTCCACCTTAAAAAGCATCGATTATTGAGGGGGCAACTAAAACCATCCAATCCCCACAAAACAAGAAATTAACGCCATAAATTACAAATGGTTTAGTTCTGGCAATGAAAAAGAGGGATAAGCTTGGAAGCAACCATTTAATAGTGAACTAAAACGTATACAAGGCGTACCACAACTTTATTGGTGGTTGATTTGACTAGGAAAGCCCAGATGGAATATTACCAGGGAAAAAAATCTGGCAAATGACCTCAAAAAAATGTGGTCAGTCATTAAATCAACTTTTTCAAGAAAAAGTCTCTAGAAGCCATTTTGTAGAAAAATCAATAAAAGAAAAACACTGGTCCGGGGAAGGGGCTGTTGATGAATCCTATAACCAATCAAATGATTATTTTTCCAGTCTTGGTAAAAAGCTTGCTGATGCCTGCAAATCTGCTCTTACCAGCGGTAATATTTAACTCAGTACTTCAAGGCATGTTCCTCCTGACAGAAATTATATCATCCCTGTGATGACAGAAGATGACCTGTTAATAGTGTTGTCAAACATTCGAGGGAATTCGACTCCTCGCATTTTCTGTAATATTAGGCATGTGCTGGACGGAAAACCCGTAAAACCATCTATTTTTTCCTTAAACAGTCCGTGCTGCAATACGGCATTATTGAGCGTTCTCTGAGTTCTCACTTCAGTAGAATTTGTATCGCCCAGAAAGCTATCTTGCAAATTATGTCCTGTAAGTCACGCAGATATCCTTCCGCTGATCTTTTCCTCCTGAACCTGGACCCTCCTGATTTTTTTTCCATAAGCATTCTACTTTGATTGAGACTAGCGCGCAGTCAGCTCCTTAGAAGATTTGTACTTCACGGTCACATAGTCAATCCCCAACCTCGACAGGTTCTGACCACTAGAAGCCCTCTGCATATATTGCACATTCTCCACAAGCACCTGGATAACGAGTTGAGGTCTCCGGGTCGCAACAAAAGAAGCAAATATAAAAATCTAATTTTTTCAAGGGTTATACAGAAAGGGTGTAATTTTTTTAAAAATGAACTCACGATACTCAAGTTTCACAGGTGTTTTTTTCATTTTGCTTTTTTTTCTTCGTTTTTCTCTCCAAAAATTCGACTGTTATTAAGACTGTATTTTTCTACTTTGAAATTACTTCCTTCCATTTTTATTTTGTATGAAGCCTGAACTGTACATAATTTTAAAAAAAAATTGTTCAGCATCTTGTTTGTAACAACTCGTTTCCAACATCACAGGCCTACAGTTGGGATCTATTACATGACCTCTAAGAAGTTTTCTTCTTCTTTTCATGCCTGTTATTATTAAGTATTAATGAATAAATCTCTCTATATCTCTGGCTGGGCACAGAGTGTGTTGTTCACGTCGATCTTCTCACTTTATTTTCTAATTGCCTTTTTCTTTTAAACTTATTTCGACCTCTTCTTTCGCTCACGTCTTGCTTTTTCTTTTTCCACTTCTGCCTCACTATTTCCGCTTGTACTTTGATTTCATAGCAGCCGAACAGTTGCAGTAATAACTGTACAGTAATTGGGTTAAGGAAGTGCGGCTTTCAAAGTTACAAAATCCGTTTTTGTTGTGCAACAGTCTCCTCCCGCGCAGGGGAGACGACTTCTTCCCTTCGTTCGCAAGAAATGGGAATGGAGCATTGTCGAAGATGACTCATCTTCGTAGAACGATCTCTTCTACGGAGGAGGAAGTTTTTAGAAGGTGCGCTGAGCCTTGAATTTGCGAACTGGCATTACGAGAACGGTCGATGTAGTTTTTTCAGGGCATTCGTCGAGCAATATTTGTGAGCTGCCACATAATTGGTACTAACTCCTTGGAACTGAATATTTGAGGACAAGCAAAGAAGTTTCTACTGAAAAGAATACAATTGAGCCGAAACGAAGTATGCAGTAAAGGATTCCACGGCCCGCTTCTGTTGTCGTGAATATTACACTGCTGATCGACGAAATGCACCAAAAACGAACAGAAGGTGAATGCATGTTGGAAGCGTTCTTACCGATACGGCGATCATAACAGCGAAGCCAAAAGCCAGAGAGATCAACACCAGGTCAGCAGCACCAGGCTGAGAGGCGTCTATGGCTATGCAAGACATGCAACCGAAGTAAGTGATGAAGAGTGTTCCGATGGCTTCTGCAACTAACGCTTTCCCTAAATCTCCGGCTCTTGCCATTTCGTTCATTCCCACGAGGGTCTTGAGTCGTCCTCTTTTGTCAGGCATTCTGAAATAATGTGCAAAACAAAGCTACAATTACGGAAATATGTGAACCAACATTGGTAAAAATTACTTCAAAATCGTCGTTTATGTTATAAGTCGATCATTTCAGTGTGGTGTCTGAGGTAAAATTAAAAAATATAGCAAGAGGAAGAAAGTCTGATTCAAATGACGTGCCTTTAAAGTTCGGATTCACAATGGGCAAATCGTTTCTTGCATCCCTTCCTGTTCTCAGGAAACCGTTTCCAATCTTTTCATCTCTACAAAGCCTGCCTACCGGTCTCATCAGACTTTCTCCACAGGCTGTTGACTTCCGCGGCGCGTTAACCAAACCGAAATGGAAAAAGCGTGATAGCGAAACGAAACGATCTGTAAAGGTTGGAAAGTGAATGGGCCGCTGAAAATGTTGCGAGGAGCCTTGCGTTCGTCGTTGGAAACGCAGGTTGAAGTACTGCCGGCCAACAAGAAAAGGAAATAACACGTGTGGGCGTCGACCTCATAAATCAAAGGGGAAGGAGACGAAACAAACAATTCCCGCACTATTGCACCTCGATTTTTGAATTTACTAGCACGTAGGAGAGGGAGCACATTAACATTTTTACCTTCAAAACTGGTACTAGTAGGAGAAACTCGAATCATTTACGGCAATTTTTTCCCACAATTCAATCCGAATTTTATTGGTACTACTGTGGGATGGTCGCGCATAATACAGATAAAATTTAAGTTATTTATTTTTGGTATGTGCACACAAGAGAAGACAAAATCAACAACCAACAAAAAACGACAATCAACAATCTTAATTTTTAATTTTTGTTTATTTAATTAAGTTCATGATCCTCTACTCGTAAATGCTATCCGATTGTCCAGTTGAATGTTTCGTCCAATTTCCTCTCTTTTTTAAACTAATAATTTTTTTCGAATTTATCGGAGTTCCAAAACGAACACAATCAGCGGTTGGCAACAAACGAGAGAATAGAGAGCATGTGAGACAAACGCGTGACGCTTATCTTAATTGAGACATACAGAGAATGATGGTCTGTCCGTGTCGAGAATTCAGAAAGGGCCAAGAAGAATTCAAACAGATGGGCGAGGAGTAAATTACCGTTCTCCTGTCTGCTGATCAACCAGTTAACCGGTGGAGAGTGCGATCAAACGCATCCTGAACGTAACTAGCCGCTCTCGTTGTCGATGCAGAGTTATCCGGCAATCAACTACAATTCATGTAGCTGCACCGGGGACATTCAATAAAAAAGAGGCCGTTTGTTTGCAACGTGTCTATATAACGCAGAATTGATTCTCACAAAATCAGTCTGGCACAAACTATAAAGAGATTGAGTGATGCGTTTATTCGAAGAATGAGCTGGTGCAAAACTCAAACAATATTGATGGAAACTCGACACCTCAGTTAACAAATATGAAATACGAGTTGACTAAAACGTAGAATTGTCCAAAGCTGGGGCCGTGATGCACCTCAGTAATTCATTAACACGTCAAGCAAACTACATTTAATGTTACTACAAAATGTTAATTATGTTTAAAAAAATATAGTCTTGGTCACCGCAGGGCTTTGGATTTAGCAGAAGAACTGGTGAAGGGGAAAGAGGCACAGCCAGGGAAGAATCAGGGAGGTAATAAATGTTCGAGTCATGAGCGCCAGTTATCTCAATTTGGTAATCCTCTTAAAATTAATTACGGCGTTCTGTTTAACACTTACGCTGTTCCCGGCTTTAGAGCCAAGATATATTATAGCGTTTGTCATCGCAAACACTTTCTCTGTTAGGAGGGACGTTTCATTTGTCGGCAAGCCATTTAAATTTAGTTCTTAGCGTCCTCCATGTGTTTATGTGCCTCCATAGAACGTCATTCGTTTTCGTACAGTTTTCATCCAATGCTTTTCATTTTCCTTAGTCGTAAGACGCTAAAACTTTTCTCTCTAAGATCCTTACGTTTCCACGCGCTTTGAGTTCCAAAAACATTTGAGGAAAAGATATGTGTGTCCTCGAACAGAAAAGTTGAACCAAATTAATTAAAATTTGACATTCGACTGCAAATTAAGATAACGCCCCAAAATTGATCTGTAACCAACCATTGCTACAATTTTGAACGATAGACGACGAAATCTGTCCTACATCGCTGCACTCCTGATTCGAATACCACAGGAGAAAAATAATTTTTCCGAATGAGTTAAAAACACACACATACATGTTAAACATGTTAGTACACAATTGTGTATCATTCTCTTTCACTGAATGATTGAGATCTCTCTATTCACTCAACGTCGGAAATATAACATAGCTATAACAACAGTCCGGTAAACGACAACTCATGTATTTAATTACGTGTTAAAACAGATGTTTCAATAAATATCACCGATGATATCCTTATTGATGCAGTCTGACACCTTCAAGACCCATCGCATTCCAATCAGCGTCGAAAAATAATAGTGAAAGGTACGAAACATGGACCTGACTACAACACAACGACGGAAATTGACATTTTCTAGATGACGCTAGAAAAATGGCAAAACGAGACCAGTTGAACTGAAGAGTGGTTGGAGTGATATAGGAAGTATTGCCGTCGAAAATACGTGGTAAACGATACCAAACGCGACGTAACTGCTATGGAACATTTTTAACTAACAACCATGAATTACGGATTGCCAAGCAGGCGGGCACAACAAGATCTCAAATGGATTGTTTTTCATGGATTATTCGGACCACGTTAAAGGCAAAATATAGCCTGTACAGGGGAACTTCGTGTCTCAAAACGTAGTGTCAAATTTTGAGATGAGTTGTAAAAAAACAGGTGTATTATTCAGAATGTTAGATTTTTGCATGAAGAGTTGAGTGGTTGCCTCGAGTCGGTAGAAAAACAGGATACATTTCTTCAGGGAGTGCGTTGAGGATACGGTATTGGCGATAGCAGTTGTTCGACAGGCCTAATTAGCCGGGGGTTCTTCTGACCTGAGCGCTAAGTCATGGTTTCCCCGAGCACCGACCCCCTTTGTTTGTACCTGTGGGAAGTCCCGCTCCTCAGTTATATCAAGTGACAACGGATTCCCTGCTTCAGAATTTTTCCCCTCCCCACCACAATAGACAGCTCCTCCCAAATGCATTCATCTACCAGCACTCGCGAACGACAGTCGTCTCCCACTTCTCTCAACCATTCTTCTCTCAGCTTGCACTACTCACTACTCAACCCTCTCTCTCCCTCCACTTAGTGTCTCACAACGAGTTCACGTGTATTCATAGTCCCTTGTTCGCGTTTATATACTCACACTAAAAACAGATAACGCTATGCTGCCAAGTATAACACAATCCTCACTCACGCTCACCACGTCCATTTATTTTTCAGGCTCCCAACATTGTGCACCTAATAGAAGTGGTTAGACGTTTTTAAGATCTGTAGGGTCAACTCCACCCCCTTCGAGTGGAAAAACTCGACAACTATATGGTCAATGATGCAGTCTCTTTTTTTGAAACTGCTTTGACAAAAAGATAGCACCCATGAAAACTCGAACATTATGTGAATTAGCGGTCGTAGCCAGTCGCCTGAGTTTGATTTTTGATTGTGATTACTAGCATGGGCCCTTACACAGTTCGGTTGTGATTTCGAACCATAAAAAAGTGGAGTAGTGCAAAAAAGACAAGATACATGAGCGTAAAACTCTCTAAATCTTCCGAAAAAAGTGTCTCACTCTTCTCCGAGAGAGCCGGCACAAGTATCCAGGCTTACAGAAATACAGGTTGCTATGAAGTACTTGATGCAGTTCTGCGAAAGCAGAGACATTTTTCTCCAAACTATTCAACAATTTAATCGATTTGTTCATTTTAAATACGATGCTAATTCACACTTGTCATTAACACGTACTCTAATCCCTAAAGACCAATGGCATTTTTAGAAACTTGTGTGCAGCGATAGGCACAGTTAATGAAACTTGTTTTGAACTTCAAAGGTCCACGAGGCACCAATACGTGAACTGACAAACAAAATGGGTTTGTGTATTTTCGTAACAAAACAGACAGTGACGAACGTAGTTGTGACGTGTGGGAGAAGATGGATCATTTTGGCGAATGGTTCCTTCAAAAAACCAAAGAGAACTCAGTCCAATAAACCAGTCTCTCGCCCCGGTTGAGAATTGGTAGTCCGCCCATCTGCCGAGAGAGGCTTCTTCAAACCGATTATAGGAGGCTCTTCTTTTTAAGTTCGGACGTGGAAACTCCTCGGTCGTTGATCTGAATGATGCCATTACTAATTCCGAATCAAGTTTTTCAAAGACATTACTTATCATTTTCTCTCTTTTTAGCCACGCTATATTTTTATAGGGTAAAGAACATCCTATTCTTGTTTCGCAGTTCGCTTTTAGATAAGAATCATCTTCCCTCCATTCCTTTTGCCACTCAAGAAAGCTCTGCTGTATTATCACTCTAACGGTAGCTCCAGGCCACACCGTTTCCACCGTTTCATCTTTCGTTCCGTTTCATTTGCCCTGAGGAGTAGCAGTAATTCAAACGTTGCCTCGGGAACTACTAAAATTCTTCTTCAAAGGGGCTCACTCAGATAAAGGTTTCCTTCCAATATTTCCCTCATTTTCACCTCGGTCGTTGCTTTCGTATTTTCGTTTAGCAGCGCTGACTCCTCTTTTCAGGGTCGTTCCCAATAATTAGAGCCAGCTTAGGAAACAAAACCTGACAATTGGCCTTAACCAACAAAACACTCAAGGAGCATAAACAAGAACACGAATAAGCCAAATAAATAGTCCCTACATCACAGGTCAATTCCACTTGTAGCCTTAAAACAAACAAACCTGTCATTTAAACACAAACGAAGTAGGTGAATACCGTAAAATTCTCACAATTCTCATGAAATGTTTATATTTTTTTGTATTCAGATTTGTCAACGAACCTGGGGAATGTTGAATTTAAGGCTGTGAGGGTATATTTGCTGTTTTCCTCCTTCAATGTCCACAGAATACGATGAATTTTTTATTACTTTATTGCTAGCAGTTGATACTTCAAGTAGAGTTCTACTAGATTGAATTTTTAACCTTTTTTGTGGGTCTTTGGTGACTTTAAACAGTACTGAGTAAAGCAAATACACGCAAGACCTTCAAGTTAGGTTTATTATCGACAGCCATGGATTTTTCAGCCTTAATCTTTCGCTAGTCATCAATGAACATGACACAATTCACAATTAACAAGTCATTATCCGTAGTGGTTGTTATTAATAGGTACGAGCAATGCAGGATGATTCACATCTTCAGTTCAACTTTAAATGGCAGTTGACATTTTAGAAAAAAGTTCGCATTTAACTGGCCATCTGACCAAACGTCAGTCAGGAGGTCAGACGCTTTCATACTCTCTCTTTTATTACATCCAGCGGTCCCTCGATTCTCCACTTTTCCCTTCCGAAACTTTCTACGCTTGCGACGCAAATCGTTTACTTATTACGAAAAGCCGAGAAATAAAAAAAAGTCGAGCCGCACCGAATAAATGTCTCACTAGTCAACGTAAGCCGAGAGCTCCCTGAAAGTGAGACGTTTCTCCGCAAAAGTTGAATAGCAACTTTTGGAGGCGTTGCCAATAGAACGTGGCCAAACGACGGGGCTATAAAAAAACTTGTTGGAATTTACGAACGTGAGAATTACTACGCGGCGTGGAAAACGAAAAATGACGATTTTACCCTTTGTGTATGCTTTCTTAAGGGTGCACGTGGAATGCTAGACCACCTTGAGCGATTTGGTTACAGAGTTCTTCAAGCTGGGCTGCATACGTGGGGGTTTATGAAGTGTTTCTGTACGCCATAACAGCTGAGGGTTATTTTCACATTTAACAAAACCTTACGGAGGATCGCGCAGAATAAAAAATTGAGAGAATTGCGTTAATGTCTCTGCAGGTCTTTCGAGGTTTACTCAACTGAATCATTTCTCACTGTGTCCCGGGTTATCACTAGCAGCTATTGACCGTTAATATAACATTTTCGTCCGTGAGAAAGCGACCAGATCAGCGTAATCCATAAACACAAATTACGACAAAAACTACAAACTATTTTAGCGCGCTATGTTCTTGCAAGTTCAACTACACTGTTGAAGTTCAGCAAGAGTTGTAAAATAATTAGGAACAACCCATGAAGTTCTGAAATTCAAATTACTACCGTCATATTGATTAATTTCTTCCGAATCTTTCGAAACAAGTCATCAGCAACTTAGAGTCCCATTAATTGGGGGGAGGGCTGAATAGGGAGTAAAATCGTGCGATGCGTCGCACCAGATAATTTTAAGGTAACTGAACTGACCCTTCAGGAATGAGCTTTGACGAAAGACGACCGCTGAAACCGAATCCGTGTCAAAGATATTATGTGACTCTCCCTCTTGTGGAGCTCTAAGAACCGGCAGCGAAGTGATATCATGTGAATTCGTGACATTTCGTCATTCAGCTTGAGTTCAAGATGGATGAAAAGTAGTAAAAAAAAAAAAAAGGTCTGAACCCAAAGAGGGAGTGCGTTGAACTCATCTTTATTCGAAAACCTCACCTGGATTCCATCACGCTTAGGAGCGTTGTCAAAGACTCAAATTAAGGCTTTGTCAGGTCGTTAGCACATTAAATCGTGGTGACTAAAGGCGTTTGTCATCTTCTTCCATTTAGCTCTGATGGTCACCACTGCATGTGCGTTCAACGCAAACGACTCGTCGTATCATCAAGGATATAAAACTTTGAGGAGCTGATTAATTATCGTCGTCCTGGCTAAGGAACGTGAAAAGGACCTATAAAAATACTGAAGAAAACCTTTTCTTTCTCAAGATGATCGTTGAAGGTAAATGCTCTATAACCATCTCGCCAGAAATAGAGGCAATCCAGCCCAAAAAACTCAAGGCAAGAACTGCCACCGGGGAAGATATGACATAACGAAACGGTTTTGTACTTTCAGAAGAGAAGTCGTTTCAGAAAGACTTGCATCAACGGTTTAGTGGGCACCCCCTGGGTTTTGACAAAACTTCTTCAGTTTTGATAAAACCGAAGCGTCGTGGTTTCATAATATATGGCGCTCCGCCCATCCACAATTCACCTGGTCATTTGGAAGTGGGTACTGTTGGTATTCTTATTCAGTTTTTTGAGCCTATTTTTGGGTTTCCTGGACGAAAATTGTCTGCAAGAATCTCATTTGATGTTGATCCTTGGGAGAGTTGCACCAAAGACCAAAAATCGATCTCTTTCAAGTCACTGGAGTCTCCTCATCTGTACAGCACCGACTGTACCCAGGGGTATCGCATATACCAATAACATTCGTGTGTCCACTGTCCTCTTGACCAGTGACGGAGATGCTCCACAATGGGAAATTGGCCCTATAGGTATAGTAGACGAACTGTATCTGTCCAGATGGTCCGCCCTTTTATTTCATACAGTTTAGACAGTTGCTTTCAGATATTAGCGTCAATCTGTATTATCGGATACTTTCAATCGTGTGATGGGTTTACTCTGCCTGACCGAATAGGGTTGAACCAGGTGAGAATTGGTTATAAATTAGCTATGACTGGAGAGGTTCTGGCGGTGTTCTCTTAGTCCCATTCAGATCTACAGGTAACATTTCACCGAGTGTGTTCACTATCACGATAATAATTCACGAAACATTCGGCAACAAGCCTAGTCCAGAATAACTGATGCATTCAGAGGCATGTAACCTTTTGCAAAACCACTACAACTGTTCACGTTTCATTTACTTCGTTGTACCTACATTTTCTTTGCTATAAGCTTTATTTTAAAAATGTGTACAGTTGAGATGTAGAGTGTACGAACTCGGCACAGCGAGAAAAATAATCGGATTCAGTTCGGGGCGAATAGTTTATTACTGATTAATAAATTTTTGACAGGATAACCTGGAACTGTTGACAGTGTGGGTGTTCACAATTGAAATGGAAACTCCTTAATAGAAAACCGATATTCATTCGTTGTTTGGAAAATTCAATTTAAATAGCGAAATTTGCAATTGAACTCGAAAAAACGGAAACGTTAAACAACACGAATTGTTTCCATTTGAATGTGTTTTGTAACACTTTCACGTCATTTTATAATTTTCGTGTACATTGTGTAATGTTGTTCTCAATTCGCAGGGAAAAGTTCTTGGTTTGAGCTGGAAATTTTCAATTTGAAATATGAAATCTCAAATTGAGACTGAGCACAACTATTGGAATGAGAGGTTGATGAATCTGCCAACTTCCATAAACAGTGTGGCAAGTCCACGAACATTTATCGTGCTACTGGGTGAATAGAGTACCCACACTAACTGCCTGTGTGACTGTGTCAGTATTACTTGCAAAGAAGGCAGGAATAATTTCGGGCTTAAACTTTATTTTTCTGAGCATTCTTTTTCGAATTTATCAGCGACTTTTCGTTGTAATTGAACGGGTTCTTCTGCTATGGGACTAATAAAATGGATGTGTTATTTGGAGATACATACATGAATCGCTAGTTAATAAAAGCGAAGGTGACTAAAAATGAGAGCTTCGTCGTATCAAAGATGGTTCTCTTGTAGGAATGTCTGAAGTAGCGTAAGTGATGCGTTAATAAAGAAACAGGATGAGAGTGATGTGTGTCAGAAGAGCGTTCGTGCTAGATAATTGCATAATTTCCCAAGCTTCGCATGAACGCATGAAGGTCGCACCCCTTCCCCCCTCCCATCACCTAGTCCCAACACCTCGGTCACTAATCATTCATGATCGTTCTACTAGTTGACAAATATTGACTCGTTGCGCCCTCACCTTTCCATTAACTGCTTCATCTGAGACGGATGATACCCCATATCCGCCCAAATCCTGTTCAAGAGATATCCACGCGTCATCCTCGGCGAACCCGAATTCTTCGTTGGCTGTAGTTCCCCCACAGTTGTGTTCACTACTGCCCATGCTGACTTGCGGTCGGCTTCAATTTCCTCGGCCGAAATAACTTCGATTATATCTTCACGCGATATCTTCTCGCTTGAATCCCAATGCATCGCGAGACTAGTCCTCTACCCGAGTTTGACCTCCGGGCGTTTCATCCCTCCACGAAATGGTTGCTAATTCTGTGCGGACTACGGTCGACGTACACGCGATCTTAGGAAGAATTAATGGTAGCTTGAATTCGGTCAATTTTCTCATTCAGGTCTCAATATGCGCGCTGAAGGAGGCAGAATCTAAGAACTGGTTGAAATGATGGCAATTGAAAACCGCAGAGGATTCGGCACTTGGAGCCCCGTAGGAGTGTACTAAAAGCACCATTCGTTTCGACCAACTACGGAAAGAACGAAAGCCTCGCGTTATAATCGATTTTCGGGGGAGGACATCGACGGGCATCACGAAACAATCGGGAGAGTGCAAGAAATCGAGATTGATATATGAGGGGATAACGCTACTAACCATTGATGCCCATTCACCATATCGAACTTCAGATGCTATTAGCTTTGATTCACCAAATAATCAGTCATCTTGACGAATGGATCACGGAAACACTCGCACATCAACAGCAAATTGATAAATACCAATCGCATCCTGTATCCGGATGTCTTAAAGCTTTATCAAGTCGCGTGAGAAGAAACTGCTTCGTGTTTCAACGCATTAGAAACTGGTCTCCGTAACATGCTACAACTGCTATGTAAGGACCTCTATACGCGTCCTTCCGTGAATAAAAAAACCCCACAGCTTATGACGTGTTCAGTACCGTCCCGCCCGCCTTTTTATCATCTTGAATAAAGTATATTACGCACATATATTATTATTACTTAAAACATTAATGAATGTCGCTGATCAACTCAATACTCCAGCAAAAAGCCATCCCTTTTTGCACGGCTCGTCCAAGTCTTTCGATGTTGACGGGTTTCAAATTTCCTACTGGCAGATTGTTGACTCATAACTCCCATGAAGTTTTTTCCTCAAAACTGGTAAGCAACCGCCAGTAAGTAATCAAAGGAATAGCTCTCGTTTGGGATCACCGATTAACGCACTAATCTTCCAGAGCATCGCATCTCAGGTTTTTTACAGTCCCAGCTAAAATCTAAACTGCAGTTGCGGTCATATTTTGTATCTAAAATTTAATTTTATCAAGCGAGATGCTGATACATACCAGGAAACAAACTCTTGTAAATTATACCTTATACTAGTTGGTGTCCCAAGCAGCACAACTTTGATATAACAATAAGATACCCTTCAAGAGCAACTTTTAATTTTGATTAATTTTTTTGTAAACTTTGTGGGACTCAATAGACCTAACTCGTATTCATCACAACAAGAAAGTTAACGTTAACATGTTGTAACCCAAAATCCCAATTCGATCACACGTAATTAGTGATTATTTCGTGGTTTTCAGCTCTCTACTAGAAAACTGCTAGAAGTTACGAAAACCACTGAAAAGACAGTGTCATGGTCGCTACGGAATTGAATCATCCCAACGCCTGTTCACTTGTCGTTAAAAATAGTGCATGCTCAACGCGGCACGTAATACCTAAAGGTCTTTCAGAAATTTAGAAACCACTGAAGTGCAATCCCTATTACAATTAATTAATTTTTTAAACTATGGAGTAAACACGCGGAGATCGTATGGTCAATAAGAAGCAACTCAGAAACTTCCACTGGGAGTGCTCGGGTTGTAAAATTAGTTTGTACCCGATAAAAATAACGCATGACCAAACATAATCAAATAGTTCTGCAAATTTCATTTTATCAAGTCAAACAACGAACATCAACTACAACTGAGTTTTAGATTGTTAAAGCACGTTTGCAAGTTTTGATATTGAACACAGTGTTTGTAGAGGGCTCGAAAAGGATGGAAGAAATGGGTGAAACTGTGCCGTTTGATTTACCTTGCTCTTAAGAATGTATGAATTTGGGGCATCTCCGAGTTTAAATAATCTCGAAGAAAAAGGCCATTGGCGTCGTGTAGTACACGTTGACGTTAATAGCAATTTTCGACATTCTCGAAGGAGGCCGCTACCGTATCGTCACTTTTGAGTGTCATTCAAGTGCAGAGTCTATTGCTTTGTAAACACTCGAATGAGTTTAATTACATCTCTTATCTGAAAATTGTAACGGCCCGCCCAAGTTTGCTGACGCGCTAATTGTCGTTGTTTCCAACTTCCAAAATTTTGTAGAACGCACGATTGCACATGTTACGTTGGAGAGCGTGACAGTATTTTCACTGGCTTCGATTTCATCGTCACACGACTAAACATAAGATTACATAAGTGGAATCACTTGTCAATTACCATGGTAAAACAAGTTGAGTTTTCATCAAGTATGTTGCCCGAGTCAGAAAAACCTATTTTTGGCTAATTATGAGGAGATAAGTGTGTGAGTCTGACTGAGATCTGAAGAAATTGATGTTTTGTCCCTTCCTCTCCACGAGCTAGTTGGATGTTGGGCCGGTTTGGCATGACGACTTCACAGTGGATACGCGCTGTCCTGTACGTGGTATAACTAGCTTGCGTTCTGCATTCTGTGGCGGAGATAAGTCCTCAAAGCCGTGTTGTAGAGCAAGTAGCAGGTACTTTGTCGTCTGAACGCCTGGATGTCAAGAATGAGGGGTATTGGAGGGTTGCCCTTTGGAGAAATGAGATTGCTGCCGTTGGCCTCAACCAGTCTGCAATGACTCTAGTTGTCCAGGTAGTATCTTCATCCTAGGATGCTGCATTACTTGGTAGCTAAGAAGCAGAAATACGACAGGATGGCTCTTTCGAGTCGGAGAGTCAGAAGGTCAACAAACTACAGACTCATAAAATCAAGTTTGCCACACGGCTGAGAAGGTATGCCATTGTTGGCTGAATCTTAACTGGTGTGAATTCTATCATAGGTCTCCCTCAAGCCCTTCTTTCCTTCCTTCTAAATTCTCTCTTATTTATTGAATTTATTTTTTATTGATTTTCATATTGGGTCGGCTTGCTAACAGCTTGGGATAACAGCTGCCGCGATTGCTCGTTCCTCCTTTTGATCAGTTCATTATTTTCATGAAAAGGTGAACAAATGTTCCGATAACATGAGTTTTTCGTATTCTTCTTAAAGGTGTCTTCAACGGTTTTGATTAATCTTACATCTAGGTATTTTTCGTTTTCGAAAACCGATGTTTTTTTGAATTGGTGCAAACCGTTGTAATGATCAGTGTCAAACTCTTCAAGTGTCTTCAACCACCGTATTTTTCCTTATAATAATTTTTCAAAAAATTCGTTGAATGAAGATAAAAGGAAGAAACAAAACGTTTTCCAATTTTTCGCAGTAAAAACCAGTTCGACAACTGCATCCAACTTAACAGAGTGAACTTCACCAATATAAACCAGCATTTTGTTCCCCCCTATTTCTCTCACTGTCCGTTGCACGGATATGTATACGACAATCAGAAAAATGAAAATACAACACAACGCGTATCTGAGCGTGAAGAAAGGTTGCGCGATGCGTCCAACCAGATATGCACTTCGTTGTTTGTGAAAATAACCCGTGCGGATTTGGTAATGCGATATAACCAATAGGAGAATTTCCTTCTCGGTCTGTCTCTTAGTTTGTTTTCCTATGACTCTGACCGTTACGCTTCGACGCATCTCGACTTGGCGAGACAGTCAAGCAGAAGGTTCCGGAACAGTTTTAAACCCGTTTCCCGAATGATGTGGAAAAAAAAAAGAAGACGAGAGCTCCCCTCTGCGCACAAACGCAGGTTGCTAACTATTAAAGGAGAACACAACTCGAGACTGCCTGGGATCCATAAAAGGGGAAAACGACTGCGGAGCCTTCAGGTTTTCTCTTGTTGATTATTTCTAAGGCGCTTCGTGAAAGAACTAAGAGTAAGAGAACTCTCTCAGCAGTCTCGAGAGTTCAACGCGAAGAGGATGAGAGGAGGAAAGGAAGACAAGAGTGGACAAGGAAGGTAGAGTGTGTGAGTAAAAAAGAGATGAGTTTATTCGAACAACCAGGTACAGGTTAGGGGTTGATGAACTCGAAGAATAAACAAATCACTGGATCAACTACGTGTAAATGACTCACATCAACCTAATTATCTTCAAGGTAATTTATTCATAATAAGTTACATTGTGGGAGTTCACATAGTCATTTCCAAATTGTCCAATGGATTTACTGTACAGATACACGAGTTAGTTTATTGTGTGTAAACGAAAAGTATTCTAAGTGTTCATAAAAGTAGGAAGGTCTGTGTGAAACGTTAACATTTTGAACAATATCTTAGCCGTGGCTAGTTTTGGCATTTTCTAATTTACAGACAGCTAAACTTGCTACTCGCTGTAGTAGCACGCGCATCAAGCTTCGTCAGCCTGCAGACGCTTTATATAATGTTTTGCAGCTCAAGTTCTTCGTTACCCACCGGGTGACACGTACAACTGCCCTGACCACAAGGGATGTCAAACGGGTTGTGTTATAGACACACAGATAGCGCACACCCTCATCCACGTGCATTAAGGTTTAATATTTGACAACCGCAAAACTCCATCAACAAAGCATCAAGTAGCAGAAGGCGGCTTATTTCGAATGCTTCGTCCATCATCAAAAGAACTTTAGGTTATTCAAGTCTTCTTCAGCGAGGTACAATAACCGTCGACAATTACCGAAGTCAAGGCCGCTCGTGCGCATCTTTTCTAGCCGGCAAACCGTCAGATTTTTCTTCGCCCGAATCGCTCTGCCGCTAAACATAGTTTGAGTACCGAGTGAAATGAGAGATAAATTGCCCATTCAAGCTGAAGCGTGAGGCGGCATTTCCAGGTTTTTTTCGGAGGACAATAATAACTTCATTGTTTCCCTTAGTAAAAATGACTTAGTGCCACTCGGAGTTCGTTATGGTATCTAAATTCACTAGCGGTCCGAATTGTGTAAATTAGGCACCTCTACCTAATGGGTTGTTCGAAATTTAGACAGAAAAAAAAATGAAGGTTCGACAGTGGGAGACAATAAAGACAAAGAGAAACCTCGAAGGAATCACGAGCACACAAGCGCCGGTTAAATGTGTATGTCTTCACTTAAACAAAAAGAAGAAGAAACCACGGTGTGACACAAATTACCAAAATTCAATTCAGCGGGATTATTTCCACTTTAGTTGGATCCTCTGTTTCATAACAATTCTTCCGTTCATTTATTATTCATTGGCACTAACTTGCGTAAAACAAGCACTACACTGTACAGAAATTCGCTAATAAATGAATTAAATTACGTTGAAGTGTAACAATGACACACAAAGAGCTCAAAATTCACTTAAGAGCAGGCAGAGTTAAACTAATTTTCAGTCCTAATTTCCCGATGTCTTGGAGGTACAGAAGAATGGCTCGATGGGGAATCCCAAATTATGGCATAGACGGAAAATTCGACAGCGGAAGCTGCTGCCTTCAGAATGGTAAAAAACACGGCATAATTAGCTGGGCCCAGCAAAGAGTAACAGCAGGCGCCCAGAACCGAAAGCGCATGAATAAAATGGCGCTTGTAACTTGACAGGCTTCCAACTACTTTGATGAAGCACTTTTCATAACGCCAATTTCTCGATAGATTAACCACTTTCTCAATAGATTTCTTCTTGTGAGCTATGCAATTTTTGCCCATCTTACTCCCAAGTAAACTATTTTTAATTGGTTTCTTTTTTCCTTTTCAGTAAGAATTTTCAGTCGTAAGGTGTCGTAGGAGAGGTTGTAATCTCGCAGTATTTGAACTTGCCAGTCCCCGGTACTCAATTCGTTACAGTTCGAACATTCAGCATCACTCTTCACGTACAAAACTAATAAATTGAAGGTTTTTAGTATTACTTCGGCCTCAGTCGTCGGTAAAAATTGAAAATGTTCTAAAAATGTTTACTTCACCGCTCTTCACTATTTCCACGTTGTAACTCCTTGATGCCGTTGATGAGACAGCACGTCACTGAATTGGCTTCATACTGGATACCCCATATATAGATGACCCAAACGTTGGAGTTTTAATGAAATACGGACACCATTACTGGACCAGAGCGTTTGGGAAGTTTAATAAATATTTAATGGCGATTTTTTCGCTGATGATAGGTACAGCAACCGGAATACTAGCTAATGTTGGGCGATTAATCTATTAACCCCATTCCTCGGAACGACGAGAAAACACGAAGATAATGAATAATGAATGGTATTTTGGGCCATAATTCATCTTCGCGTAACAATAGATCTGAAACCGAAAAGGTTTTCGTAATGTCAAGTAGCGCCCTCATTACCTTCATCGCCTCTCTTCGGTCTAAATCAGAAGGGGCCCTCGAATGCCAAAGAGCGAAGTGACATTTTTGCTACAACCCTTCTCATGCGCCGAACCTTAAACGGCAGTTCGACCGCGTAATTGCCATCTTGCCATTTATATTGGCGTAGTGAAGACGCGTCGTGTCGACGTATAACGAATACGCTCGTCGCAACAATCCTCACCATCGTTCGCGCAGTAAAATATTATTAATTAAAAGTAACGAATCGCGTTGTTCTTCAGTCCCGCGTACATTTCATAATGACGAAATCGATTTTACTCCGCAGGTTGGCGAGCACTGTGCATGAACGTTCCGATATGGGGGTGTGCGGAGGCAGTACCGGCCTTGCGGCCCTGACCTGCCCCCGCCCCATCGGGCAACTCAAGAGGGGAAAGGGACAAGGACTACTTCCAGCGAACCCACGACCACTGCGATATCTGCTAGATCCCATAAATGGGTACTAGGGATCGTCGGGTTTCCCCGTCTCCCCCTAGATGCCAGCAGAGCATCCACCTTACGTGGACCTTCCCACGGTGCACCGGCTTTCGCCGCGGGCTATGCACCCCCGCAGTACCATTTTGGGAAAAATATCCCTTAAGGCTAGAATGGTTGCTAGCCCGCCCAGACCTAAGTCCAGACTTACGGCTTCGGGGACCTCCGCCTTGGGGGGGTTGGGACTTGCCCCCCCTCGCCGAAGGACCCCAGGTCCCTGGTACGCAAGGGCCCATCCCGACTAGCTGCGCCCAGCAGCTGGAAGGGGGAACGGCCCGCAACCCAGTTTTCTGTCCCCTTAAGAGGGGCCAGCCCCGCCAGCCCCCTCACTGCCCCTCACTGCCCCTATCGACCCAAACCCACACCCAACACCCACATAACCACCCACTCCCAATAAATTACAGCCACACCATACCGTACATACACTAACCTAATTACACACTCACTCAATAAATTACAATCACACTACCCCCATTCACACTCCACATTCATACCTACCGGCTGGGGGGGGCGACAACCCCCAGCTGGCCTCGAGCCCACCCGCGCATAAGTGGACCCCCCGGGACCCGTCATACAGAGCTTTCTTAACGCCCGGGGGATCCGGACGGTCCCGAAAATCAACAGATTGGCAAATAAACATAAGTCAAAACCAAACTCAACAACTCAATGTAATGGCAACAAACTAAATAAATTAACCATGGCGCCCCACGCAGCCCCGAAGGAGTTTTACCGCCCCCCGAGGCCAGCCAGGACGCCACCCACCCACCCAGGCACACACGCACACTCTCCCCCCCAATCCAACATCCCCCCTGATGGGGGAGTACTTTATATTCCTCCCCCATGCGACACCGACCTAAACCTAATATTAACCTATACACATAACACACTGCCCCCCTCCCCATCACAATGACACCCACCCTATCACAACCCCTGGCGAGGGAGTACTCAATATTCCTCCCTCGCTTCCCCACTAACCTAGACGAAATACCCACACCATTAGCATTTGGTGGGGGAGTACTCGATATTCCTCCCCCACCCAACCCCCTACCAACTATCACACAACACTGACGCACACAAAACACAAACCATCCACTCCGACTTAACCCTAACCAACCTTCCGCCACAGTCCAATCCCTGCCCCCCTTCAGGGGCCGACCGAGCATCAGGCACCTCCCCCGCCCGGGGCGACCCGGCCCCCGGCCGGGCCCCCGGCGGAGCACCAACCATATTCTTCGCCCTAGCTTCCCTCTAACGGCATCGCTCCATCCCCTATCCAAAGCAGAACTCCTCTCCCCTCTACTCCTGCCGGCGCCCCGCCGCATTGCGCCCGCCGGAGGGCAGGCCCCCCCGGGCCGGGCCCACTTGCACACTTCACCTTGCATCCAACCCATCCCTACCCCTCCTATCCACCTCCTCCTTTTCCTTGAGGATCCCAACCACATATTCTCTAAAAACCCCTATAGCCCGCGGCCCCAAATAATCCGCCCTTCTACCCACCACAACGCCCTCCCCACCAAGCCTATCCACCATTCTTTCCCTCTGCCCCGAATACAATCTACATTCCCAACAAGCTTTATGCGGAATTGGCGTGGTAGCGACAAAGAAGAAAACCAGTAAAACCGTAAAACGAGATCGATCCGTGCATTTCGGTATTCCGTGGATCACTCCCAACTTATGGCTTTTAACAAATATCTAATTATTTTTGATAAGTCTTCATTTTCAACTAACTTGAATATAACTCAAATTTTAAAATAAACAATCGCATAATTTTTAACAAAATCATCGTGAGGGTATTCAGTGGACGACTTGATTGAGCTGACTTTACAACGACATATTTGGGTTTATGTAACAGCTTATTGATATATGTGCACATTATGATCGTTTATTGCCTTGCTCTGTCATTTTTTCAAAGATTTTGTGTTATGTAACGGTTGTGGGTATCGAGAAAGAAATTCGAAGTTACAGTAAGACAGCTTGTGACATGAAATCTGACAAAAACAGTTTCAAAGCTAAACAGTGTGGTTCATGCTTCAACTAAGTACTCCTCAGGCTTCTTAAACTTTGGACGAGAATTGCAACCGCATAGTTCTGTACGCTCCAGTGTATCTGACAACTCAGTTCAACTCACCAAGCTCAATTCGAATGAACGGGCTATCAGAATGAAGAAACTGGTTGAACTACATCACCTGGTCGAAGAACACCTTTTGAAAGCCAGCACTCAACAAGGACAGCGCTACAACTTGCGTCGTAAGCCAGGCAAATTCAAAGTGGGAGACTCAGTCCTACGTAGGACATTTAGTCTATCTTCTGCAGCCGACAAATTATCTTCTGGCTTGTGTCACAAGTATGAGGGGCCATGTACCGTGATTTCCGTCAGCTCTGGCGGTACCTGCAGGCTCCAGGATACCCGAGGCCAGGGAGCTGGCCTATGGCATCCTTCCAAGCTGAAGCCATACCACCACACCTCAACTGCTGGAGGGGGTGTGTGACATGAATTCTGACAAAAACAGTTTCGGGGTTTGAGCTACGAAAAACCCTTGAACCGTCCGAGCTGCAGGGAACAAAATTGTGCAGAAACGAAGGCCCATGGATGGTTACTGAAGGAAGGTTAGGCCGGTTTCTTCTCCCGTTTTTTGGATTCGTCCTGGCGCACGTTCCCGTTTGAAATTTCGTTCTTCTTCAGTTCCCTGCTCCTTTCCGGCGTTCCTGCATCGGTTCGAACGAAGAGGAAGAAAACTCGAACGTCACTTCAAGTCTGTGGATCTTGTTTCATTTTTTTTTCTTTTGCCGTGCCATTGGTAGGAGAGGACGCTTAATTTCTAATTACATTTCTTTTTTTTTTACCAGTAAATATTTCTCTTTATTTTGTAGGAAGCTCCATTTCTTTTTAATACTTTGTTTCCGAATAAATGTGTCTCAGTTTCTTTTTTTTTTTTGCTTTTTCTTCCCCTAAATGTTCATCCCCACTAGAATTTATTTTATCATTTTCCCTTTTCCTTATTTATTTTTTGTTACAAGCTGGTTAACGTGGAAGCGTGTTGGAGTTACTCCAGAAAGTTTGGAATTCAAACCACTGCCGTTCGGTTTACTACCAATAGAACTAGACCAGAAGTGACCAACGAATTTCTTTATAATTCAGCTCACTGCGAACTTCAAAAGCAAGAACCCCCTCCGTTTAGTACTTCTCTACATAGTTGATTACAAAAGACTGGATTGGTTTCACCAGTTGTTCGATTTCCCAGTGGTCCCATGTTGTTTATTGAACTCGCTAATGCTGAACGTGTGCTACAAAGTCGGCATTTGACAAAATGTATCACACTTAACGCTTTCTTGGTCTCTCTGGGTGTGAACTAAATGCTTCCTACTTGTGGCAATGAGTCGGTTGTAAAGCTGCGTGTGCGCTCGTGGCACTATGGGAAAGGTTGTTATTTTGAAGTCACCAGCCGCTACGAGTTTTGTTGCTAAAACCATTATAATAGTATAACCATTGTTCGCCATTTGGTCAATTGGCGAGCCGTTCGGTCTTGAAGGTACCTGGTTGAGGCCCCTGACACTCCTTCTGAGGTGCTATCCCTCCTTGCGCTTTTCATGCCGACAAAGGGATTAGTCCTATTTTCAACCCAATTACGCATTTTCGCCTCTTTCCTACCAAATATTCCGTTGGTTTTACTCCTTCCCTCCGCCCTTTCCCAGCTCAACTCTGGAACTCAGTAAGGGACATTCATGTTACGCGCTCATAACGGTGTCTTTCCGTTTTTTCGGTGTGTAACTTCCGCATACTTATTCGGTTACTTTTCTTGAACATTACGTGTTTACCGTTCTATACAGTCTTCTACCACGCTCACCGAGTTCGCTTTATTTTATCCTCAACCCCCCCCCCCCTCCCCCTATTGTACGCCCAACAACCATCATTCATTATTCTTTGCTGTTGGCTGAACCAGCTTCGTTTTATAATTGTTATTTTCATATATGACAACTATGGTAACTTGCTATTTTATTAACTATTGTCACTCCACGTTAAAATCGATCGTAAATATATTTTAAGCAATGCTAATTGCAATTACGAGAGGCGTAGCTAACAGTTTTAATTGCCACCGATAACTGTTAAATTGTGGCTATTTTAATCAATTATAGTGTGGATTCTTGATAGTTAGTCACAATAAAACAAACAGCTTCTTTAGGCCAATGTTTCGCACGGCATTTTTTTTTCTGTATTTGTTCGACAAAACTGCAATCCGATCACTAGAAGTTTCCTATATCTTAGTTTATGTTTACCTACTTACTTACCTGCTGTGACGTGTTGTAATAAATTGTCCCAAATGTCGGCGTAGATAAATTTATTGTTTAATTATGACCACTCCGTTGGTGTCGACAAGTTACCTTCTAACTTCGAAAAATAGCGAACCATAGCGAAATAGCGATATGTGTGCCAGCTCCTCGAACGGATATTCCCCCCGACAATCTCTCGATGGTTGGTTACAGTCGCCTACGTCAATGTGGATCATCAAATCAACACTCTCAAACTCATGTTTACATCTAGATTACAATCTAGCCACGATGATTCTTGAAAGAGAACGAATGATTCACCTTACCCATGGCACATTAATACAAAAAACTACAGATTTTCCGAGGGTAAATTTAATTTCAAAATTCACACTTGTTCTCCATCGGGAATGCTACGACTAAGAGAAGAAATGCGTGTAGTTCTTGGGTGAGCTAAATTCTAAGCAAAGAGGCCGACTCCACGTTCGTATTGACATTCGAATTAATGTTTTGAATGTTCCTGTGAGAGGCCTGCGAAGAAGACGTAATAATAAAAACCGCCTCCGCCGACACGCTGTCACACTCAAGATACGAGTATTAGCTTTCGTCGAATGCGGCGCTCAAAAAGTATTTTTTTTTTCTTTTAGGGGGAGAATAATTTATTTCTTCCCCCCTGGGCATCAAAGGCCGAAACGCCGCAGTTATTATTATACATTCACATTCGAACGAGTGGATTCTCAGAAGCCTCTTCAGCCCATTGGAGCCCTCAATTAACCGAAATGTTGAACAGATCAAAAACCCGGGGATCCGTGCCAAGATGGGGGCTAGAACGAAGATTTGGGTAAGCCGTCTTCAATCCGCTTTTGTGATTGATGATCGCTCTAAATGGAATAACCGCGGAAGAAACTCTCTGACATGAAAGTCGTATTTTAGTTTCTGTTGTTTCGTGTTTCTGACAAGCGTCCTTCAATGAAATAAAACGGCAACAGTGAGCCAAGCAATGAGCTGTCTTCAAACGCACGCTTTGTCTTTTTGTTTGTTCGAGTTTTGGACAGTGTTTGAGTTGAAAAATACTTCATCTTGATGAAGCTTAGGAAAACAACCACATGGCATTTCAAGTGTTGAGCTGTTTTGTTTTTTCTTTTCATTTGAATGAATCAAGCTCACGAGTTTTTTAAATTCTTCGCGACACTTGAGGGATAATGCGAAAACAACCCTAGCGATTGGGTAATCGTTTATAAATTCCCTACTTCTGTTTGGTTCCCTACGCGATTGGTTTTTAAGAGAAAAAACTTAACAATTCCGCGACAAGCATATTTAGTAAATGCGATTACAGTAGTTTTTGCGAGTGATATCGCTACAGACGAGGGTCGAGGCTTCAACTTATGCTTACAATTTTTTTCTTCAATTTTCGTGAAGTCTGGTTGGGCTCTTTACTTCGAAGTCATGTGAGCCCTCAATAAAATGAGTGTTTATGAATATGATTCAGAGAATACGATGAAGCCAAATCAGATCAAGTTAGTTGTTTAGCCTACGCAACAGTGGAACGACATGTAAGCTAATGAACATTATGTCGATATCGATCGATAATTATTTATAATATTTAAGTGATCAAAACGCAAACTTCTTTTCTTCAAAAACTGCTTTATACCAAAAGAACGGTTAATATGTTGTGTGGATAAGTTCAAACAATTTTTTAGAGTGTTAAAAATTTGATTTATGGGAAAATTATGAGAGCAGCGAAATATTTTACAAAAATCCGACATTTCTTGAAGTTTTCTACATGTAAATCTCACTGAGATGGCAAGAGCTCCGTCGCTAAAGCTCTGTTGGTTGTATCACAAACGACCTGGGCGACCAGTTATTAGATAAATAAGGGAAACCTCAGTAATATCCAGGACGTGAAGCCCAACAGCCAAATTTCTTTCCAGAAATATTTTAAATGATGCGATTGTCGTTATTCGTGTACCGATTGGTTGGTGTATTATTATACGTCGATTTGTCATTGATATTCAGATGTCCCATCCAACCAACTACGAATCTAAACCAAGGAACGCTCGAATTATTCCCAGTAAGGTAGCGTTTCATATTCAATGGATGAATAGAGGATGAAAAGAAAACGAACTGGGAGCTCACTGCTGAACAGGAGCAACCACTTTGCTCCATTTTCTCTCACCCGCACGAAAGTTCCATATTAAATTTTAAACTCAGTAGGAAAAATGTTGGAGAAACTAGCCCGAACTTAGTTACCAAGGTTCTAAAACCCGTATTGACTCCTGATCTTCGTTAGTTGCGATTTTTGTCTCTCAGATTCAGAGCAATCGAAATCTCATTACTGAAACATCCAATAAATGCGAATGCAAGATGACGGTTTCGTTGAAAAGATTGATATTTTCTTTACATTCGGTTAAATGGTAAGAATTTAACAACCTCGTCGGAAACGAAATGAAGGCACCGAGGGGCAGTGATTTAAGAGATGAGTTGATTAACGTGTAATACAGCGCCACACATTATTAGTGAGAGTGGAATACTACGAAGGACATTCCCAGCACGAGATTGAGTGCTTTGAAAAAAGCTGTGTCCGTGTACATAAACCCGTTCATTTTTAATTCGCTAGGTGTGCGCAATTTTTGTTAATCCCAATGGGTGTTACCAGTACATCAACGATCAATCGGTGCAGTTAACCGTTTAATGAAACTTTATTTCGTTTGCCACCCAATTTCGTTCAACTCATCCATTTCTGATTCGAACCAGCATAAAATCAGCTTCTTCCAGTGGATCCTAAGCCCCGAATACCATTTACCAACTCTCGATCACGGTTACTTCCGTCGAAGTAAAAAATTTATCTTGTCAGTGACCGCTTATTTTCAGTTTTACACATTTTTTCGTTTTCGTCCGAAGCCACAGAAATCGTTTCGAGGTATTTGGCGCATTTATCACCGCTCCAAAATGTCTTTTGGCCCAAAACTCGTCCGCTGGGCACGAACTAATTATTCCGTCAAAGGAGAGATAAGCAGAAAGGGGACGCGAGAGGGGACAGAATTTCGGTCAAATGAATGGCGTCGTATTATTCGTACTTCATTAAAGAGAATATCATCAGTCTTAAAAACCTCGAAATGAAACATTAGGGGTAATCAAGTCACGCTTCTCATCATCGTCCATTAATTAAATTAGAGCCCACGATGTTTGCATTGGTGATCAACGCGAGGGAATGGATCGTTAAACAAGATATGAGCGCTTCAAGTAAATTGAAGAGAAAAATATTTCTTTCTTACTCACGAACACACCGTTCGGATGATTTCCTACGCATTCAAACGTTTAGTTTCCCTACGCTACTTATCATATTTATATCAATGGTTGAAAGTACTTATCTCTACGTGAATTCGGCGGTACGTAATTCAGCCACTGCATCTTTGTTTGAAGCCTTTCTATAAAAATGCGCGTGAAGAACACATAATATGCTACACAAATGTCCAACGAAATGTGAAGAAATTTAAAAGCCACTCGTTCAATTAAAGAGAGTTTTTCGGTTTTTTTAGTTTAGGCAAATAGGAAAACTATCTTGTAAGAAAATTCGGACAAAAAGTTAAAATCATGAAACGTTTGAATGAATTTTCTCACGTGTTGTTGTTCGTGGAGAAAAAATTGTAGCTGCACATTCGCAGGAAATACTAAACTAGCTTGATCGGAATCACTTCTATCGTTTCTGCAAAAAATTGAAAACGGTAAAAAACCACGAGGGCAGTTTGGATTTCGGAGAAATAACGGCGAGAGGAGTTTTCTTTTGTCAATACTTGCGCTAATTTGATGATAACCCATGTACCTTCCAATTTAAGAGGTGAAATTCTCAATTTACTCGTAGATGCCGCACAAAGTGAGCACTGAAGCAAGATTGAATAAATGAGCTCAGGGAGCTATTCCAGTACAGAATGAATAACAGATACGCCGCAACGCTATGATATTCGCGTCATTATCCTCAACTGACCTCGAGGATAATTGTTTCCCACGAATGAGCGGTAGCCGATACGCTTATGGCTGATAGGAAGGTATGGAGGGGAGTACTGCCCGCCGGAAAAACGAGACTCGTTCGGAAATTCAACGGTCGGACGAAGCGCAAACGACGGAACGAGAGAGCAGATGAAGAAGAATTATGGCCTTATTTTGTTTATTGTGGTCTTCCTACGTTTGTTTATAGAACGTTTGTTGAGAAGGTTTGACGGGGCTGGCTGATGAAATAATGCGAGAGTTGGTCGACTTTTTCGAACTGAGATGTCTTAGGAAAAAGCTCGAAATAGAAAAAGTCCATTTGGTACCTCCTATTTTGGGAACTTATCGAATTTTTTCCTTAGAGAGTTCAACGACTCCACAATTCTCAAGTTGAATAACCCACATACTAAAGTACCTGTACCTGTTTGGTGAGTCCATCTTCTCTGGCTGGTGAGATAGTGTGGGCGAGTGCATTCGATGTAACGACATCATGGCCGTCAAGTCAGTACTGATGTCATTACATCGAAAGTGTTCGCCCGCAGTACCTCACCACCCAGAGGAAACGGACTCACCAAACAGGTACGTTAACTATAGTAATTTACCTACTGCTGGAATTAATCCAATTACTTAATACTCCCAGATAGTTACTTTAGATACGTTCTACAATATGAAATTGGCAAAATACGCCAATCAACATTCCTATCACACTCTTTCGTTTCTCAATTGTTACTAGCTCAAGTAGACTCTTCCAAAAGTCTGGCATTTCCGACGGATTTCATTCAAGGTGGTACGTAACACAACCATTAAGTGGATTACTGGGATTTGAATTTAGACCGACTGTTAAGATGCCATTCACAACACGATGAAGAAGCCATCACCTCACTCACGCTTTTCCGTCTATACTCGTGTATCGTTTCTCGCTTCAACAGTTGAACTAAAGGAGACAAAAATAACGAGCCAAAGGACGAAAACCTAGCTACACGTATTTATGGGCAGCCAGGAAGCTCGTGAATCGTGAAGTGACCGTCCGAGCCGCAGTAAATTGGACGGTTAAAGTCGGTATTTGACGAGCCTCTACGGATGTTACGAAGGAGAAGCGTAGTCGTACTACGGACTGCAGCGAACCCAATAATTTCCGGAGCTCAACCGACAATCTGCGACCTTGCACAAAAACGAAGTCTGAACTACCTCGGAGAAACACTTGGAACATTTTTAAACCGCACCTATCGATAACTGCCGCGGCAAATTTATCGAGCGTGAGAAGTCTCAATAACGTCTCTCCTGCCTGCGAATTAATTTTTTGTCGTCTCGAGTGGTTTTTTTTCTAATTGTCCTCCGACTGAATTTTATGAAACAACTGGCGCCAACTGATCAGCTCTTACTTGATTTCATTCACCGGTGTGAGGCTGGAGGGGGGAGTGCTGGTAATGTTAAGCACCTATTCTACGTTTATTTGTTTTCGTTCTTTTGTAAAAGTTAATTAATTTAATTTCTCTCTGGTTTCCCAATACGTCTTGGCATCTGAACATCGCCCGTTTTTTATTTTGTGTTCGGAGCTCAACAATGGATCCAGTACATAGTACAATGAAAAGTGTGCGCAATGTAGTAGTGTGAAATGTGGAGCGACGAGTGGAGCGAACTTTCCTCAGCTTCATGCACATTACACCATTTTGGTTTATTATTCATTCTGAATAATAACCCTATGTTTTCGGTCACGAAAATCTTTTTACAACCCTCCCTCAAAATTAGATACTTTACGTTTCAAGACATGGGGATTCCAAATCTGCAATGTCCGTCCGCCGTACGCCGTCCCCCGTCCCCCACCCGGGCCGTTTTGTGCCTTTAACGTGGTCTTAATTCGTTCTTTCACACAAAAATCCCATTTGGGATCTAGTTGTGCCCACCATCTCGGCAGTCCGATCAGACGAAGCCCATGGTTGTTATGGTCAAAAAATGGTTAAAAAAATTAACGAAACGCAGTATAATCACAAATAAGTCGTGTTTTGTATCGTTTTCAAGGCCCGCTCGATTCGCAACGCCCTTTGGACTCGCAACGTCCTGCCAATTGCTGAGGAAGGGTTCGCTGGAAGCCCCTGTCCCCATTTCCCCGACTCTTTTTGCCCGACGGGGCGCCAAGGCCTTTTCCTTCGCACACCCCTCCATCGGATCATAAATGCCTACAGACGTTTACGGGCGCCTGGCGCCGGGGGGAATATTTAGTTTCCTAGCTCCATTGTAGTCAGGTCATGTTTCGTATGGTTCACTAGTATTCGATGCTGAATTGAATGGAATGGGTCTCGGAGCAGTAATACTAGGTCAAGCTGTTCATGAGAATAATAAACCATTGTGTAATAATTTGCAGGGTTTTACCTCTCAAGCAATCAATCAACTGTTTTTCGCTTAGTTTATGAGAGCTCTTAGGTCTTAACTCATCGAACTACAGCAACGAACTAATTCGTTCGTAAATCATATCTATTTTAATTGATGAGAATTGATATGAGATCTTCTCAATCGGTCCAAGATGAAAAACAACTTTTACCCGAACGTTTTGGTTCATTTATTAACCATCATTAGGATATAAAAATAGCAAACCAAACTCTACTTAATGCATGAACTTTCCAAAAATGAGCATGGAGCAATGAGCAATGAGCACTCTACAGGGATGCTCTATTCTGCATGGATCGTAAAGCTCACTATCTACCACTTCTTAGTTCCAATCCCTACCAAAAGCCAAGTTGATTTGAGCGATAATTGTGAACCAGACGATAAAATCTCGTTGCATTTTCAATCCGATAATTAATAAAAATGAATCATTTTGGAATTATAGCTCTGTATTTATCTAGAAGAAGCTTTGGAAACTATTTCTTCCTCGTCTGTTCAGGTGGATTATGAGAGGAAGCTGTCGTTCGGGAATCGTCTTATGTCATTTCAATCCTCGCTCTGCCTCTCGGAAACACGCATTGGAATCGAGCTGGAGTTCTCGAGCGGATGAGCGAGAAAAGACAGGATGGAGCGCGGAGGGAGAAGTGCGTGACGAGCATCCGCGCGTACCAACTATTTTTCCACGGACTCAGAGCTAACCGCGTAATGACAGCTATCGTCGGAACAAGGGCCCAGGGCCTGCTCACATTCTCCCTCGAGGGCCTGATGAAATTCTAGTCCACGAAAAAAAAAAACGCTTCCCTTCCCCACGAATTTCTTCTCCATAGCAACCATTCTTTCTGATGGACGGTTTCCCTTCGGTTTGGTCGTGACGCGGTTAGATCAAACTCAACTTGAGCTAGAAGTTGTACGACCTATCGAAACCAGAAACATTCTTCTCATTTTCGACTTTGATCAAACTTCAATTCTTCTTTTACAAAAATAACGCGGTTTAGGTATCGTTCGTAATGTAATGTAAATAGAATCATTTAACATCTGACCCCGTGATGATCTGTCCCACGCAATTTGTATCAGACTCCGAGCAAGAGGGGTCCACTTCACTCGATGGACTCGAGAGGGGTTCAGCTTGTTGGGCGGCCAAATAATTACCAAATGTCAGGGCTAATGGCATCTCAACAGTAACTTTCTCTCATGACGAGAACCCATCATTGACGTGTCAAGAAAAGAGATCGTTTTGCGTTGGCAATCCGAAAGAATTAGATTCAGTCGATGTGCGAGTTAGAAAGTTTCCATTTCTCGCTCACCTTGGTTTCGGATTCGCGAAAGAAGAATATCTTCGAATAGCGACAGGGCGTCAAATTTACAGTCTGGAAACGTTGGCACATCAAATTTAGCAGCTCTCAGTTTTGGAGATACAGCCGAATAATGGAGATCGGACTGCTTTCAATTTGGAGTACAGCTCTGCGCTTGGATGATGAGGTGTTTGAACGCTTAGTAAAAATGCTAATTTACGAACATCACAGCTTCATTACGTACGTCCAGTAGTTTTCTTCGCTCGGTGAACTAATCAAATTTATATTTGAATTGCCGTTAAGTTGTTCTCGAACGTATAATGTCCAAAAATTGTTTTTTAATGTAAATAGTAATATAGTAATATCGCAGGTCGTTCCGCGATGAAAATAGTTCTGGATGAAATAAAACAACACAAAACCACTTCTTGTTTAACGTTAATAAATAACGTTGCTCACGCTTACCTCAAAGTTATGTTCGAGTTACTTTTTAGGTAATTTATTATTGCGAGCGTCCCTTCTGAAGTTGCATGGAAAATACTAAGACAAGAACCCGACCGCAATTTTATGGGATTCACCTAATTGCCTTATAACGTTAACAAACCTTCCGCGTGTAGGCTGCTTATTGAACTTGTCTGAATCGTGAGCTTGATTTGCAACTAAAAATCGAGTTTAGTCCTGCTTTTGTTCATTTATTGGACTTCCTCAGATGAACCGATTGCCACACAATTGTTGTGAACTAGATTGACTGCTCGAAATTTTCATTAAAACCGTTGTACCAGCTCTAGAGGTAACCAATTGTTCGCATTTGGTTCTCCACGGGTACACTTACTTAATTTTGGGTACACTTTTCCCATCGCAATGTTCAAGTACGTATATGGGAGCCCTTCCCCTCCCTCATTTCACAAGCGTTACGAAATAAAGGAGAAATGTTTTGTGATCTAGAAAAGTTATTTGCAAGTTTTTGTTTTTGAGTTTTGATGTTGGCTTTCCCAGGCTGAACATACACCGTTTGACCGATTCCTTTGTGTGTATGTAAGAGCGTCTTTAAGCGAAGTTGAAGATGAACGGTTGGCCGAAAAACTTAAAAATTTACATTCGATATCAGAAAACTGGCAATAGTATTTATTATCCACTAAAAAATTGCATACATTTTTCATCACAAAATGGGTCTGACGATTTTAATTTAATGGCGTTTGAAAGCTAATTTAATTCAGTACTGGTGTGCCATAAATTATAACTAAAAATTCACATTAAAAAAATAATGTAGTATAGTTAATAAGAAGGCCATAAAATGCTCCAAAGTAAATTTTGGAAGGAAAAGGATTATTGGGACATGGACGAACTAGTTCCACGCTGATTTTACAGCCCAATAGAGTATCAAAATACTCTACAAACTCATGTCGATCATTTAATGAAAGGTCGCGAGAAAAGTAGAAGTAAGCCCTGAAATTCTGGAGTGTTCACTACTACCGGTTGTGTAGCCTGAGGAACCGGATTTTGGCGCTAAATTATCGTCAACTTGGTTGTGTGTTAGTACACACCTAAACATAAATTGCCTCATATCTTTCACACCAATGAGTATAATACAATTTTCGAATGCGATCCTTCGCGTAACGGATCTAAAAGCGGTGATAAGAAAAATTGCAGAATTTGCTAGGGGTAGAGGGAAATTGTGAAGTGCGTCTAGTAGAAACTGGCTCTTGTCGTACTGGGTGTCTGAGTGTATACTTGCAAAATGTCTCAAATATTATACTTACGAAGGTAGGCAGGTTATACGACAAACACACTCACACATACTCTGACATTTTTCTCTGAATGATTCTAAGTAGTGAAGTTAAAAGTTGAAATTTCTCAAAGAAATATTGAGTAGATTCTTCGTGAATTATCGAAAGCTAATATTCAGCTCAAGTGTTTTCCCAACAGATTTCGAAGGAAAACTGAAAGGGGCTGAAGCTAAAGGCCCCTCGAAAATCCGGCGAGACCTTCCTCGATAATTGGGGGCGAGGGTTGCCGCATACGAAATAGCCGTAGGAACGATAAGGAGCGACCCGTTCTATTTATAAAACGCGTTTCATTTTGCTTCACATTAAGCCCATTTTGTGCACTTGACCCTGACGAACTGAAGAAACGTTAGATTCGGATTAAATCCGCTAACCGATTGAATTATATCGCTTTTCGTATCGTCTGCCAAAAGACTTTCGTGAGCGGCTACATCTTGTTCCGCCTGAAATGTTGCCAAGTGGAAAACATATTGCTCCCCCGAGTATCGTTTCTCGCGTGGAACTTGTTCCCCCAATGACCTACCGGCTTGAAGATCTCAGTTGATTTTAACATTCAACGACTTCCACATGATGAGGGAGATTGGATACTTATGATTTCACCCGCAGTTGGAAAAGTATCAACTCACTGCGGCGATGTTTACGCATTATTGCGAATGTGATTCTCGTTTTATTAGTGTACGGAAATTTTTTGTTGTGATTTTTAATTTTAGACATGGAATTAAATCTTCATTTCCCTTAGTCGCAGCATCACGTATAAAAGTGTACGGAATATTCGCTAATTCATTTCTTGTGTTCGTAATTGTCAAGAGAAGGTTCTTATGAAAGAAAACATTAAGCAAGCTGTTCGGCAAATTAAAAAATATAAGAAAACTTGATTTTCTGATTTAATCTTACAGCGTCCGACGTAACCTTAGTTGTTTGGCAGTTACCATATTGACAGAATTCGCGCTGCCAGTGCCGTTCAAAACACATTTATCAGTCTAAATGCTGATAGCAGTTACAACGTCGATAAATAAATCGCGAGAGCAGTCGTCACTTTTTCATTGTTCAATTTAACAAATCCATTTTTTTATCCAGCCAGTTGACGGAATTCCAACAAACCAATTCCACATACACTTCAGAAAATAAAATTAAGGATTTTGTATACCAGAAAACATCAGAATAATGAACAATACGTTTTGGGAATAATTTTTTTCTCGTTAATTAAGACAGGACAATGTCTGCGGCCGAGTCTAGCTTCGTAAATATCATAGTAACATCATGTCGTTTAATAATATCATAGCTTATAAATGCGTGAAATTTCAAAAGCCCGGGAAAGGGTTTGGCTCATATTATTGATTATTATTAGGGAGGTACCAGACTGTACCTGGAACTTAGATTTCGTTGGTAATTAGTTGGATTTGTTTAACCGACTTTTTACTGCAAGGCAGTTGCAGACGTTTGTACGTAACCTTTTTTTGTTAGTACATGAGTTAAGTTCTTTTTAGGGACGAAAAATTAATTTGTTAAAATATTCGTAAGAGTAAACTTGTAATATACAGCAGTCTGAAGAACGGGGACACGGACAGCAAGATAGCCAAATGAGAACAGGCGTTACCTGACGCGTCTGCATAGGCAATGATTCACGAAACTTACTCCTCTCTGGCGGCTCCTCGGTATGCTTTGTCTCATACTGCCTTTAAGCTATTATGCTTTGTACGTAACGTAACTTATACGTACAAGTTAATTTTCTAACAAAGCTCGTTGCAAAGAGGGGCGATGGCGCTCAAAACACGGAGCAGAAGGGGCACTTGGATCAACTATGCCAGCTCTAGGGGATAGTGTGATTGAGAGGAGGAAGGAACAAAGCGCGAGGTGGTGGTGATGCCAAGTAAAACACCAGCTGATACGCCCTCATCCTATTGCGTCATAACTTGGACACGGCCGTAAATCTGATCTTATCTGCACACGCTCTACAAGTTCTTGCTATTGACATTCAACCAGTCATACTTGTGCAACGACAATAACTCGATTTTTCCTCTGAGGAATATACTTTTCTTAACCCTCAGATTAAGGAATGTAAAAATATAAGATTACTTTGTTAGTATTGCGCGACTAGCATCTGAAATACTTGTACATCGGCAGAAATAGTAGTGAGATGTGTGACAGGAGGCGAATGATGATGCGGTATACGTGCAGTTTGCTTACAAACTACCACAAGAACACTTTACACCGATGTCCTCCCATTTATCCGATGGGGCACGTAAAAGGTTGCCAGCGTGTACCTTACGCGGATCCTGTTCACGTTCGAGACGTACCTCTTCGGGCGACAGTTCTTGACGAGCACGTAAGCGTCTTAAGTCTGCTCAACTCCCTCCTTCTGACTTCCTTCCTGTCAGACCTTTCTAAAAGATTAACGAGGATCCTCAAGCGAGAAACAGCCGGCGACGTGCGTTTTCCACTTCATTTGAGCGAAAGGAAAGCGAAGGCCTCTTACTCTAATTCCGCGCGAATGGGCGCCTTTTACAAGGATCACTACCCGTCTTGACAGGATCCGTTGGTTAAGGTGGTGTTGGACAAGCTGTACTCTAATAATGCGACTTAAGAGATTCTTGAGATAGTTCAAATGCCATCTCGAGCTCAACGTTATTTCTGCACTATCCCTTCACGATCACGATCGTCTGTTTCTGGTAAAAGTGCACCAAGTTTGACAGAATGGAAGATATGGTAGTCTGGTATGGTCGGATCCATTTCTTGAGGCTTGGATTGTGCACGTCAATTAACAAGATCGAACAGCAAGACCGATAATGAGGGGAGTAATCAAGCAGTCAGTACTGGTTGCTCCACTATTTGAACAAATTTCACTCTTTTTCCCAGTCCATAGATTTCTGCCAAGCCCAAGACCACTGTCTTTCTTTCCTCATCGTGCAAAAAGTCATTTGCGTATTATGATTTTTCGTTTTTCCACAATGAGTACGTTATTTAGTAGTCAACATCTTCTTCCCTGGCAGATTTGTAGTTCTTGGGTTTATAAAACCGCATTCCTAATGGGGGGCCATGTTTTGTTCACGTATTGATTCCTGATCCCTCAGATGATCCATTACGTGAATCTTACCAGTCTATTTTAATCACTTCGGTACATAATTTGGTTATATCGCAGATTAGACGGTTTTATATACTTATTTATTACATTTTAGTGTGGGCAGCTTTCACAATTTTCAATTCCCTACCGTACACACACAAATCCGTGACATTTGACATTCGAGAATGTGTTTACGATTTTTCAAACATTACAAAACCGCGGAGGGCGTGGCAAAAGGTCACGCCTCAAACTGTTCGTCGTTTTAACATCCGTAAATCAAAACGTACCTCGAGGCGTTGCTAATCAAATTCTTTGTTTACAGTAACACGCCGAGCTAAGCGGCGCTCGTAGAACGTGACGCTTTGTCGTCGACGGTCTCACATTTCACTGTCGTAAATAGAATGAGCTTGGCAAAGAAGTTAAGTTGCTCTATTTTTCTTTCTGTTTCGTTTGAATTGCCGAAACGAAGCTCGATTTGAATGGAAACGAAACTCGGCCCACGAATAGGTAATGTCGGAACATTTTTCAAGTTTCAACGCGTTAACTCTCTTTTCACTTTCCTTACGTTATTTTTTCCCCCCTCGAAAACGATTCATGTTAGAATTTTTAGTAGCTTCAAACATTCCGTATTACACTTGTTTCGTCTTTGAGAAAATCATAAGAGCAGCTCAATAAACCATTAAAATGTCGACAAAAAGTTTTAGCGCAGTTTTTCCAGTACGGTAAATCCGAATATTTCAAATACGTCGGGTTGACAGGTTCATTAGTTAATTACGCAATACACGTTACTGCATTCCACCGTTATTTATAAACTGCGTAAAAAATAGATTGCAATTGTTGCAGCGGTAAGAATTGCTGAATGCACACGGAACCGTAAAAAGTCGTGTAATGCCTCGTATATTTTAAATTCATTTTTATTTATTTGGGCAAGAACGTTTTGTACTCACACGTTCACATGTAAGTTTTCATTCAGCGGTTTTCAAACAAAAATTGTGGCTCGTTACTACCAAATGACATTGTTCGTTGCAACAATGCAAACTTCAAGAAATGTTTACAAGGCTAAAAGCTTACATCTCAAATACGTTCAATGCTTCACTCAACTTTCCACGTCTCGAAATAAATTCCACGAACCTTCATGACAATTTTCTGGTATCGCTTATTTAAACGTTATCTGTGAATACTAATAATCAGGTTAAAGTAGATCTGAACGAATACAACACGGGCTGTCCAGAGTGTTCAGTTTCCTGTGAAAACGTTCAAGTTCTCAAAATCCGGGACCGCTTTGATTCAAACTACAACTTTTTCTCGGCCGACTAAATAGCTTAGGCGATCCATCTAAAGACTGGGTAAACGAATCACAAGTTCACTAATCAAATGAAAAAAAAAAAGCTTTTCATTTACACGTTCGTTGTTGTGAGGGGAACGTCGTCGAATAGTTACCAGAGTGGATCCCAGTTTGTAGGATGCTTGTAATTTATTTATCCACTTCATTAAACTTATTGCATAGACAATTTGTTAAACTGACAACATGGTTTTTCCGTTTGCCGTATTTATCAGAGAAAGCCGAAATCAGTCGAAATTGTCGATAATTTATTGTGCCACTCTCGCGTGTTCTCTGTGGACTTGATCAAAAAATGAACACTTTCATGAACGAAAATGATTTGAAACTAATCACAAAAAATGCAATCAAATCGTCTGGCCGTTTAAGGGATAAAGTATCTAATATTTTGATAAACATCACAACTAATAACTGCGTTGAGTCAATTTTGCCCAGAAGTAAAATGAACCTAAAGTGTAATGTTGTAGTTGATTCTTTTCAGCCTGTTCTTCTCAATCCTGTTCATTTTTTAAAATTATATTTGTTTCGAGATTTGAAGGTACAAGTTTGAAGATAACAGAAGCGCTTTTTACAGTATATCAAATTATCCCTCTGGTCTCGTACGCTTGAGGAAAGTGGATATTAGTAATTTACTTCTTTGAAAGTGAAGTTACTCCAATCAAAGTGTATTCCAAACAAAACAGTGAGCTGAAATCAGATTTAATCTTTCAGGAAGTGGAGTGAGATTAGAAATCGAACGGTGACAGCACTTTTCATTGTGTGTTCGAGTGCGTAAGTTCAGTTGTTATTGTCGGCGAAGGCAGGTTTTTTGAAAGAGCGCCGAGGGAATAAAAGGAAGCAAATAATTACCAACGCGTGATTATTCTGGAACGAGCCGTGAATGAAGGCGGTGAAGCTTTACAGGAACCGGGGAAAACTCCCGCGCGTAGTAAACTCGCCCTAATCGCCCAGCGCATCAGTCGGTTTCGCTCTGTAAACATGAAATAGAACAACCTGTTCGGTGCCCGCTCTCGAGTCGACAAAACTCGCGAAAACCGCGAAACGAGCCGATTCGTATTCAAACAATAACGAAAACTTCGAGTATCAAACCGGGAGAGAGAGATTAAACTTCAACAGGTTCAGGAGACGCGACATGAATGCCGGATATAACTTGCAGGAGTTCTCTAAGTCGGCTGTTCCCATCTACAAATTACGCGCCCGTTACTTGCCCTGCTACACGTTCGCCTTTGTGTGTGACGTGATGCACAATAGAAGCCAGACATAGCGGCGAAAAAACAAGAGATGTACATTTCAAAATATCAATCGATTGAGTGAATTTTCGTGAATAAATACAAACTGTCTTAATAATCCGCACTTGGAACCTCGAGCTGGATTTAAATGGAGAAAAATTATTAAACCATTCTTTTTTTTCTGTTGGAGTTGGTTGTTTAGTCAGCTGCTTTAGACATTTTCCCTCCAACGAACATTTCAAGCATATAACAATTGCTTGAGAAAACAGTGGCGTTTCAATTTAATATGAAGACCGAATTTAAGCCGACTCTCTCAATCCAGCACACACACAGATTGTTGTCACTAAATTACGTTAGTTGGTTTCAGACTTATTATGGGTGTATGGCAGGTAAAAGCGGGAAACATTTTAAAAAGTTGCGTTTAAAATTGTGCACAATGTGTAGTGGATGGATGGTTTCATACCACACAGGACTGGCTATTGTAAAAGAAATGTAACTATGCATACTCATCCAAGAACCCACGCGTGATAATTTGCTCTCCTGCTCTCGTCATTTTCGCACGGTATTGAATTGTTATGTTGCGTTGACATACCCTGGAAAAGAGCTTTTTAAGCTCAATGTACTCGCGAGTCAGTGCAACTAGTGGCTACGAATTGAGCACCAAGCGTCCAATACTAGTCATACCTAATTTTTTATTTCTATCGTGTAGCCCCAAGGTTTTGTGAATCATGTCTCCATTTTTTGACATTCGTCGACTCACAATTACCCAACGTATTTCTCAATGATGATCCGTGCAGATTGCCGAATAGAAATCGGTGAGAAATTTTGCTCATTAGTTCAGTTCAATGAGAAACGTAGCTATCTTATTATGTGAAGCCATCTTCATTATCATTCCCCACTTGAATATTTCCAAGGATTTCAAGATGACGCTATCATATCCGCCTAACTGCTCTCAAAGCGTCAGGAGCCCGCAGACCATGGGAGAATTACGTGAATTCCTAGGCGTCGATAATAATATACCTTGGCGATAGTACTCACTTCTAATGACGAAGGTTTGATTGCTTGCATTCGAAGCAACACGCACAAACGGGACGTGAGAGTGGTTAATAGCTAGCGTTAATTCCAGCAACTCACGTTTGCAGAATTAAATAATAAGCAATGTAACATCTAGGAGCGGCTTAGACTTTTAGAAGTTCCATATCACATTTTCATCTACTCCACTGAAGTTCCGAAATTTATTGCTCTCTTGTTTATGTTCACCACCGTTTTGAGGAATTTCGAAATCAAACTCAAGTCACAAAATAGATGGGAGAAAACATCCGAACGAGGTTTTCACGTTTCCAAGGACTTGAAAAGATTGATTTTGGAAAAAAGGATATTCTGTTTGTATTAACGATCTAACGTATAATCTAAAACGTTAGGCGCGACGCACCACAGCACCACACAACTTTCCTCAACATCACGAATATTCCGCGATTAAAGGCTTTAGCGATTAGCTTTGGATTAGCTACTAATCCAATGTCCCTCACCTAAACATTGCCAATGAAAAGGGCGCGTATTGGCTGTCAACACTTCGCCCCTCCCAATATTGTTCAAGTCCTACGTGAAGGTTCTAGGGTCTATTCTGATCGTTGTGTAGACGAAGGGTTGCGAATGTACTAAAATCTTCACTGAATGAAAGACCGAAAATTTCAATCTAAATTATTCTATTACGATGTTGCGAAACCTAATCTCTAAAAGCGGTCATATGAATAACGTTTGAAACAAATTCAACGACAAAAATGTTGTTTCAAGGTTACGCACGCTTTGAACACAACTTTCTATTCACATTTCATGATGACTTGTGAGTTAATTAATTAAATTTTAATTAATAACACAAAGACGTATTAATTATCATAGTTAAATACGAAACCATCATATTGAGCACCAGTGAAAGGTCTAATGAGTGGAAATGCAGAACGCCTCACCTAAAATTAAGACGCGGTAAGTGCATTTGACGATATCCGTCGTTCTATAATCCTCAACGTACCCTTCCCTTCTGCTACTTAAACCTTAGCGTGGGAAACACTCGGAAACTACGTTAATTACAATTAAGGTCGGAGAAAGGCAACGCCAGTATATCGAACAGGTAAACCGAAGAAAAGGACTAAAATTAGATGCGTCAATTAGTGAAAGAGACGTGGAATTCCTCTCCTATCATTTAGCACTACTGACAAAGTTAACTTACAATTATCGTAAAATATTATTGGGTTCGAATCACTGAAATAAACAAGATTTACGTGAAGCACGAATTTCCGGTTAATTGAATAAATATTTTACGATTTATCCATCCCTTCTCGTGAAACCATCGAACCAGAAAAGAATACATTCCAACACCCCTGTACGTACCCACTCAGTCAGTCAAAAAAGAAAATTGTTCACTTTTCAAGTTGTATACATTTTAAATGTCAAGTAACGTGATTAAATGAACACCAGTTTTGAAATTATTGTTAACAAATTGAATTGCGAGGGTTTTAAAAGATAGCCAGTGCTCGGTCATCGCTAAAAATGTTGAAAACATTGTTTCATGTCCGAAAAAGTTTACGTTTTATTTGGGCACTACGAATTTTTCCTCGCGTTTTCAAGTGAAAACCGGTCGTCAACGCACATTCATTCCGTCGAAAATTAGGCACTTCTACCTCATGAATGAAACCTAATTGATATTCTTTAGAACAGCAGATGCTATTCGTGAAGGTGCAAAAAAAAAAAAAAAAAAACAAAATTGTGCTTGTGCGTTGAAAACACGAAGAGTTCGACAAAAATCGATTTAGTACGTTGTTCTCAATGTTTTTTAATATTTTATATATTTTTTATTCTTAGAAAAAACCACAACAGTAGTCTAACGTGCTTTTCTACCACGAAGCCTGAGTAATAGCCGAACGATAATTAGGAGTAACCCCATAAATTCAGAAATTCAAAAGCATCTTCGTCTAATAAGTCAACTTTTCTCACATTGTTTACCCTATGACTCAAGGTCAACGAACCCCTTCCCCACGAAAAATCGCTTCGACGGCCCTCTAAATTAATTATACGCTGGTTGCTCTCAGAAATACGAGAAGAAGGAGAAACCCAATAAATTCCGGAACTTAAAGAACTATCAATTTCTCGTAATAACAGGCTCTAGTTTTGCAAGAATAAAAATATTATAGTAAAAAAATCGCTCACGTGAGGGAGAGGAAAGTTGTGAGCTGCGTCGCACCAGTTTTTAAAAAAGTGTTGTCGACGTGGGAGTTCTTCCGAAAGCTAAATTTTCGTAGTAAACGCAAAATGAGGAGGAGGGCGAGCTGTTTGCAGCAAAATTGGAATCTCTCAAACGTTTCGGTGTAGATGAATCGATTTTGATTCAGGTATTAATATGGCACTAACTTGGAACGTTATGTATGTATGTACGCTATGTATTAAACATGCAACTTTTAGCTCTAAAAGTCCGATAATAATTACATTATCTTGTAAGGCGTTTAGGATGAATAGTGAAGCAATGTAATGCCAAGCAAATGAAGCAGTCGAGTTAATCTTATCTCCTCGAATGGACAGTAATAAGCAATTTAGTGAGTCAAATGCAGAGTGTCAGACGCTCCACAAAAGAAATAATTTTAAATTTGATTCGGCGTATTTAATATTGTGCTCAAAACATTTAATTAAATTATTATTTATTCACCTAGTGTTATTCAACAGTGTGACTATATGTCAAAGAGTCACCACATTGCTTGTATGTTTACAAAAGAAACGCAAAATACGTTAGCCACTTACGTGTAACAGTTCGAAGGGCGGCAGTTGGGAAGGTGAACAAAACTCAACTGCTGAGCGTCGGCGTCAGGGGCTCTCCAACTCCTTTGCCTTCCCCTCCGACGCTGTCATGGTGGGAGGACTATGGGGCCGGAACTCAGTTCGACAAGTCTGTCGAGATAGGCTGGGAATTCCTCTACGGAAATTTGGGGTGCTCAGATTTTCGGAAACGGTGACATACAACCGGTTAGTTTATAAGAAAGGGGTTGATAACGCGATTGCGATAGTCCAAGTTGGTTATTTTGACGAATGGGTTAAAAAACATTCGATGAATCACGAAAATCTCTTCGTTTTTTTGGAATCAACCTGATTTAAGTTAAGATGATAGCTACAACTGAGCATGCTGTGTACGGTGTTAGAAGGTAGCATGATCGCATTGTGATCGTCGACTTCATTAGGAGAGCTGATCGTGCGAAATCATCGTTATTACAATTAAACGGGTGCAGTAATACGGAATTAACACTCTAATAGCGTTGTTCTGGATTTTGACTTTAGATAGTGGGGGAAAACTAGACTGCCGACAAGCCTCCCAAACATTTCTTGTTATTTCCATGTTTGTTAAAAAACGCGCCATCCAAATGCAGTCTTAACGATCATTAAAACGCTTAAACGCCGAAAACATCATTACTATGTCATTACGCCCAGATTAGCTTGTTTCTTTTATACGAAGGGTGGCCAGACAATTCTGTTTCCTTGTCGAAACGACTGTTCCTTAACAATCACAAGGGAATTACGTCAGTCGTAAGTCATGGACGGTTTATAACAGCGGAGACCACAACAATGGCGTTACTGTGTACTGGGATAATGGAGCAATAAGATTTATCAATAGTTGATATCTTATTTCAGCCTCAGATGTAACTACAGGACTATTATAAGTAGCTTATGGGTGATGTTCGGTAAAATGGGAGAGTATCGCTTAGCACCCATCAAACACAGACCAGTGGAGGTACTGCAGGTTGTCATTTAGCCAGTTCCTAATCTGATTTCCACCTGATCTAACTGTTTATTGGGTGGCCAATTTCGAAGGGAGACATAAATTGTGGCCACAGTTTTTGACATTTTATGTCTTTACTTTGCTACATAAACTCGAAATGCGGGAGATGTAACGTGGGATATGTAACGGAGAAGCGTCACGACATATATTGTGTGTGATGTTACCAATGTAACGCTTGGTAACTTCACACGTGCTAATAACCTCAGTGACGAAGTGATGATGTCAATTGCAATTGACGAGGCCATTATATCGAAACCATCAACGAGCACAATCAAAGTAGTTATCATTGCAAACAAAATAAAAATAAAAGACATAAAATGTCCCTACTGGTTGCGTACTTGTACGAAAGCTGTACCCACCGTTTGTGTTTCTACTCATTCTCTAAAAAGCAAGTGGGATTTTCCTTAGTTCTTCGATCTAGGGAAAGTAAAAATATGTGATGCCTTTAATAACATCGTCGCTCCTACGCTAATAATGCGCAGATAATTTTCGTTGGTTCGTAATTGACGTATCGAATTACCCTCGATACTTTTCGACGATTTTTAAACAATTTTTATGAGAAGTTGTCATAAAATTTCTTTTGAATCTAAATTGAAAACTTTACATAGCAACTTCAATTTTGTAATAGAAAAGGGCAAGAAACGACTAGGGTAGATTTAAGAAATATTTTGGCTTAAGAGAGATCTGTGAATACAAAGTAAAAAAAAATCTCAACTTCAGAAATTTGGAGGTTACGTCAAACCCTAAGTTGAGATTTTCGACACGTTTCGGTTTTTATCTCTGTTGAATGGAGAGAGATTCAGAGAAACAGAGAAACATTTATTGAAAACAATTCGCGGGTATTAATTATTTAAAGACATCCTATGATGGTGAAAATCGTCGAAGTTTGTTTAGTTTTTTAATTAACCTTCTTTGTTGCTGGGTGAAACAGTTATAAACTTGCTTAGTAGCAGTCAAAATGTGGGTGGTGGTACTCTTCCAACCCAACAACCCTCGCTCGCCCACTGCCGTTGTTTTCCTCGCCAGACGCGCAGGATGGAGAGACTTTAAGGGAAAAGAAGTGGAGCCTCGCATTGATGTCGCCATGTTCCATAAGGAACTAGCTCGTCCAGTGGTCTGGCTCAATGCACATTCTCACACGTTCACAGATGTGGAGGAAAACTCGTACGTGTCACGTTGCCATTTATGTAATGCGGCAAGTTTTTGTTCAGTAGAGAGTTCTATACAGAGTTTGGCCAAAACCAGCGGACCACTCCCCACATGTCCACTACACACTCAATGCCTAAGTTACTAGAAACCAGCCAGTGATCATTTGAACTGCTTCAGTAGGTAGTAGGCCTAGGTGATCCACGGCCCACATTCTGGAATTGCGCCAGTACTAAGGCAACTAGAAACCTTAATCATGTTGCACGTAGCAATAATTTAGTTTTATTAGAAAAAAATCTTATTTTGTTAAAAGCGGGCCAGTTTTTTCACAGAGCTTAATTTGCCTACATTTTCGCTATTCAAAAAATTAAAATTTTGTGTTGAAAAAATTAACACATTATGAGTTCGACAGCCTGCCAAAAACGATTATTGTTATTGCGATAAATTTATTATTTTTATTGAATTACGATATGAAGCTTATGTGAATGATTATTGTGAATGTAGTGAATGCGAGCAAATCATCGATCGTTTATAGTAAGCTAAATTTCACTAATGGGCTGTTTCAAATGACGTCTCAGTACCATAATATTTTCATTCCTCAGAAACTAACGAGAGATCCTCAATAAATTATCAAAACAGACGACGAAAAGCGTTTTAAGAACAATCTTCTCGGTGCTAGAGCTATAAGCTACAACACGAAGATTTAGCTATGTCCGAAAGATGATCAGGAGCAACCTAACAACTACGGAAGTCATTTTTTGGCTAACTTTTTTCGCGGTGTAGTACCTGTAAGATTAGCTACAGAAGCGTAATAAACTACCGAGCTTTAAGTGCAACTAGTGTTCATGAAGAACGTTATGATGTATACAGTTCGTATGAACTCACTGCCAAGAAGGTTGTATTGAATGATGCGCTAAAACTGGAAACTGTTCAACCTCTGGACTGATTAACTAGAAATTAACGGAGTGGGTAGTCGGCAACTCCTTAACAATCTTCCATCAATTACACACAAGCGCCTACAATCACTCTAGAGCGTATTGGTGTTTCCATCGTTGATCGATATTGATAACATTTACTCGAGTACCAGCGATTTCCCGATTGTACGCGGAAGCTATGAGCTACACCCAATTTGAGTGCGAAATAGCGCAATGTTCGATCTTGCGACCGCCCGTTATCGGACAGACCATAGTCCGTTATTCTACTATTGAACTTCATAAATTTATCAAAAAACTAAATTCTGGAATATCTCCACATCACACTGCACATGAATACATTTATACTTTGTAAACGATGAATAATATTATTTTGTCGCATACTACAAAAATATAAATAAATTGCCCACATATGTATAATATTAAGCCATGTCATTCAACATTCAGATCAGTATCGCTGCCCGATCCACGTATCCCTTTCGAATTACTAACTTTTATTAATTTTCGAAATTGTTACAGGGCTCACTCCTGTTCTGAAATATCTGAAACATTAAGGGTTTTGCCAAATTCGTGTATTTCCGTTGAATATTTGCGAACTAGGTTGGAGTCAGCGAGGCGAGGCTGGGTAACTGCGTGAGGACTTACCTGTCTCTCTCCCCTATCCATTCTCAGTTGTAACTGGTTTTTTCACACGATCTTTTCCTTTTTGTAGTTTTCTTCTTGTTTGTCGCAGATCTCAATGTTGAAGGCATTTTTGCTATCGTTCGTCAAGTAGCCCCTCCACTTTACATATCGTTCGTCTTATTCCAGTTTTCTAAAGTGCGAAACGATGTTATTTTTTTACCTGTAACTAGCTCTGTAAATGTTTTATTTTAATTTGGCTCATTTTTCTTCGTATTATTATTACTAAAAATTGCATAGAAGGTAAACAGCGCCCAGCGCTGAGAAATAAACCTCCAATCGCGAGTCACAGAAATAAATCAACAACGACGCAGAATGATCTCAGACGAGATTTCTGTAGTTGAATCCGACATGGACGCGACTGTAGAAACTTACCGAACCGACTTATAAAAACTCTTGACGGGGGAAAAAACTAAAGCGACTGGACAAGAAGAGTCAGAGAAGAACCAACGGCCGGGGGCGTCGTGAATCCCACCAGGGACTAATAGGCGGGTTCCAGTTCTTGACTCGCAATTCCTCTCGGGAATCCCTCCGGTCGTAATTTCAATACTCCCTGGAACTGAAAGTCGAGCATAAGAACGTATTCGCGAGCTCTTCGTTCGTCTAAGTCGGATGATGTCATAACAAGGACCAGAACAGGTTAGGCGTTTTTGTAGTGACGAAAGTACAAAAACGTGAAGTTGAAACCGCTAGTGGGAACGATACACTGATACAACTCATACTACTCAAGGCCTGTAAATATGCATTATTACGGATTCAATTATTGAATATAAATCGTATAGTTAGCTGAAAGCGTCCAGTGAGTTTGATTGAGATGGTTGGAGCTTTTTTTGAGAGAGCGCTAAAAACAAACTTTTTGTGCCCAATAAGTCTACTTTTCGGATGTCTTCTATCGTACATCTTCGTTTGAAGGACGGTTATGAAAGTGGTAACGAATAAAAAAACGGTAGTTACGGGTTGCCAAAAAAACACACGACCAGGTTGATGAATGTCAGATGAGCGTTAACCGTGAAAAATTTGGAAACGTTAAACAACTTTTTCCGCACATTCCATTTCTGTTCGATGGACTCTCAGAGGCAAATTCATTTTTTTCTTGATTGAGTTACAGACTATTCGCGTCAACTAAATTGATGGGAGAATCTAGCAAAAAAAGGAAAAAAACCTTTTCATTTTTTTTGGAGAGATGTTTATACAGAACGCAAGTTAGGTATTTATTGTTGTAAGTTCACTCCGAATCCCATTATGGAGAAACGTTCGAGAAGCGTGTACATCATTTATGAGAACTTATAACGAATGTTTCCTTATCGCTAGGGCTGTGCCGTAACACCCATAAGAGATTATACAGAACGAAAGCCATCGAGGTTGCAGTTTCGCTAGCATGTGAGAGCTTGTTCAGCATCCACCAAACCCAGAACTGGGGATGTATGACCAGTCTCCTAATCTAATTATTTTCTTGGGTGGCAACTTGCAAAGGGAAAGATCAACTCTGGCCGCTGTGTCATAGCCATCTTCGTTGGGGGGGGGGGAGGGGATAAGTTTGTTTAGCAGCAGTCAGAGCTGGGAAGTCTGGCTACTCTTCCAACAACCCTCGCTCGCTCACTGTTGTAGGGACTAAAGTGCAGCAGCACCTTGTTTCTTGTTTCCTCTGCACTAGAGGCACAAGACGTGCAATATAGAGAGTCAGCGTCCTCTAAGGTCTGGCTCAACCCACTTTCTCCTAAGACGTTCAGGAGTGTTGGAAAAAACTGAGACGTCTCATGACGAGGATTCCCGTATTCCTAAAGTTAACGTACCTGTTAGGTGAGTCCGTCATCTCTGGCTTGTGAGTTACTGTGGGCAAGCGCTTTCTATGTAAAGACATCATCGTCTGGCCGTTAAGTCAGTACTGGAGTCAGTCAGTTGGTCGTGGTCTTTATATACAAAGAGAAAGGTGAAAGGGGTGATGGAGCGTCGGGGAAGGGGCGGGGAGAGGAGGTCATGTACCTCAGGGGGAAACCCCTTAGAGATAAATGGAACGTGTTGGATGGTCTATCAATTGTGGAATTTACGTCTTTTTTGTGTAGGGTGGTCTGTAAATCCGTAGTTGGTTGTTTTTGTTTGTGTAGTGTTTTGAGTGGTGTGAATATGGTGTCGCATTTTGTGTTGATTTGTTCATTTATGATCTGTCCATTGAAGTTTTTTTGTTTATAAATTTCCATGTTTTCTAATATGTTCAGTTTTCGTCCTTTGTATTGTTTGCCTACTGGCGGATATAACCCAATTTCTTTAATTCCCGTATTCCTTGCCCTTTATCTAGCACGCCAGGTTTTTCCTGTGGTGGAGAGGTCTAAATGAAAGGCGAACACACATCTAGCGCCGAAATTGGGGTTTGTCCATCCCAAATCCAAACAAAAGTGTAAGGGGGAGACAGAGAGAGATTGATTGATTGAATTGATTAATTTAAATTAACCAGGGGCAATTAGGGCCTAACGGCCCTCTCTTCCACCGTCCCTGGAAGCGTTGACCTTTTTATAAACTTCTGGCAGTAGTTATATACATAAAATGATCGCTCCATATTAATAAAAAACAAACGAAACATAAACGTACAAAAAGATGAAAAAAAAAACTTCCCAATACAACCACATTGCACACCTTTTTGTCCTTTGGCTTTCACATCTCATAGCTGTTCTCTGGGTACTCGCACTGTACTTCTGCAACAGTAAATTTGAAAATGTATTTTTAAATGCTCTCACGTTTTGTTCCAGTCTGAAGGAGTCGGGATTGTTGTTGTAGATGCGGATGGCTGTGGCTGTAAATGATCTGTTGAATATGGATGTTCGGTGGAGGGGTATCTTTATAAGACGCCTTCGAGTGTGATGCTGGAGACAGTTCTCCAGGAACGCAAACTTTTCCGCGAGGCACTGTGGTGACCTAGACTTAAGAGTCCTGACAGCACCGTTCCAATGTGCAACTGCAGCTGCTCCTCAATCTTCAGCCATCGAAGCTTGAGGAAGTATGGGTTAACATGCTCATCCCATTTCAGTCGTTAAATGAAACGAACCACCGCATTCTGGGCCCTCTGGAGCATGTTCATCAGCTCGCTAGTCATGTCACTGAGGGCACACTGACTGTATGCAAAGTTGTGAATAACCATGGACTGGACAAGCTGAAGCCTTGCCCTGAAAGGAAAGTCCACCGCTAGCCGACGGAGCTGGTATAAAGCCCCATAAACCCGCCTAGAGACTGCAGACACCTGGGAGTTCCATCTGTGTGAGGGTTCCATTAACACGTCCAAGTTCTTCAACAACGACTCCCATCTGAGCGTCATACCACCCACTTCGATCTGTGGAAGCTCTTCATCATCAAGCCGTGAAAGCAATCTTGAGTACCCCAACACCATGGCCTTGCACTTGGAAGAGTTTATCACCATGCCGTGCGACGAACACCACGATAGAAGGCCAGCAATCTCAGCGTTTAACGTCTGTATCGCATTCTTAACCCGGTCAATCGGCGAACATATAAATATCTGCCAGTCATCAGCATAGACCATAAATCTGCACTGGTGGAAGACTGAGCTTGCACTGAGACCCTTTTAACATGCTGCCATCAGGGCTCTTAACCTTCTGCGAGCGATCAGAGAGGTATGAGACAAACCATTCAACCATCCACCGCGATATTCCGACTGAAGAATGAATCTCCAGCAATACGTCACGTCTCACCTGATCAAAGGCCCGAGAGAAATCGATCATCACCATAAACGTGACTTCCCTACTGTACATCGCAAAATGACATCGTCGTAAACTCGAATCAGTGCTGTCTCCGTTCTGAAACCAGTGCGGCATGCTGACTGCAAGGTGTTCAGTGTTCGATTTGCTGTCGGGAAGCTATAGAGATCCTGAAAAACCAGTCTGTCGAGTACTTTACCAGGAGCACAAAGAACATTTATTGGCCTAAAATCACTTGCACGCCGTGGTCTATAGGTTTTCCTTATTGGAGTGATAAGAGAGAAAGAGAGAGAGTGACTTGAGTAAGGCGGAGGGTTGGTTGATGAATGAGATATGCGAGAGAATGCTGCATTGAGGGAAAAGACATCGGTTGGTTGAACCGTTCACCGATTTTCGTCAGTCAGTGACAAAACGCAGCACAATATTTCAACAAATATTGAGCCAAAAACTGATTCCTCCACTTCTGTTCTTGTCAATGCAGTTCAATACGCAGGCAATTAAAAAAAGTCATGCCAACGGACATTAAATGAATGTTGCGTTGCTCAATATACGTTTTTGCAGAAAAATAATCTTCGTCGTTCATTAGAAAAGAGACAATAATACTCCACATAGTAACATCACGAATGTACACGTTCACGAGAAACATGAAGCAACCGGGGCTTTTTTTTCAAACCTTTATGTTAGATTGGTGAAGCGAACCTTGCAACACGCCAAGATACGCCGTATTCTGGCTGCTACCATGATGAAAACAGAACTGGTTATCAGATATCTTGAAATTAACGTTCGATTGAATGTGGATTGAGCAGAGCACGCAGAGACGCTCACGCAGCATTAGATAATTGATTGGGGTAGCGACAAAGTAGGGGAATATTGTGTAGCGGAGGGGGGTGGGGGATGAAAACTGTGCGTGACGACAAACAGTATTTTCTGAGAGATAAAAAGCAGAAAGAGGGTCGTTGGGCTTAACAAGAAAAATTCCCAGCAAGTTGGAATATTTCAAAAAAAATATCCAACTTTCGAAAAACAATTGTATGCGCGTATAACGTACATTATCAGTGACTTTGAACGTACTTGGATCTGTTTAGCAGTGCGTGCGTAATATAATCCCTGAAGGATAAGCGTCTGAGCCGAGACCGGAAACGGTTACTTTTAAAACAAGCAGGATTCAGAGAAAGCGGGTCGAGCGCAGTACGAATAAAAATGAAGCTCACTATAGTGTCGGTAGATCGTCCTGTTGTTTGCTACCGATTCGATGAGCCCTAATTTCCTACGTGAAAACGTCGAGTGCGACGCATCGCACAACTTTCTGCTCGACGTAAATTCAGTGATGATCATGTGAACGTGGTCAGACGTAAGTTCACGGGTGTATAAATTGATACTGCTTATAGTTCCGGAATTTATTGTGGTGCTCCTACTCGTGCCATAACTGTCATTGATCATTCAGTACACTGAAAACTAATGAGACCTGTAAACACTGTAATACTCACTGTTCCACAATTTATCACTTCTTTCTAGAAACTCGTAAGGTTAGCAGTACGTCCTTTGCTTACAGCTTTTTGAACCTGGACGTAGAGCCTGCTTTCAACCGCATTGTTTAGGACTCTTTTTATGTGAGATGGATGGATTGCCCCTAGACAGCCGCTTGTTTCTTCTCAATTTCTTATTCATCTTGCGGTCCTTAGAACCAGAGGCCATTCAAAAGGGAACTTTCAACCTTCGGGCCTCGAAGAATAAACGTTTCTTCTAGAAGCCAATTTTTTACGTGCCGTTATTTTTCAAAGCCCCCCCCCCTCCCCCTCATCGCAATCACAACACTGGAAAAAAACAAGTAATTAATTACACGGTGCGAAAAAAAAAATTGGTCGATTCCGATAATGAACTGTATTTGTCAACTTCTCGCTTGGTTAATCGGTCTCCCGCACTTTCTATGATGTTTTCAAGCCGTTGAAAAGTATTTTAAACGTTTGATAGAATGCCCAACTCCAATTACTGACACTCCTCATTATATTTCTAAACTGCCAAACAACCTATCACTGAACTTCTCGGTTGAGTAACGCCCACCAACTTCGTCCACCATTAACTAGACGTTCCCGACTCAATATCTGCCTAGCAAGCTAAGTTTTCATCGTCACGACTGCCAAATCTTGTGATTAGTTTGATTAAGTAAACGTTAGTGGGCTTGAGAACTTCCAAAATTAATCCAGAGCCCACCTCATGTTTCTGGTCGTGAAGAAAATAACGTCGCATACTTAAAAGTAATTAGCATTTATTTATTTTAGTACATTCTATACTTAAGAAAAATGTCGTACTTTATCCAAGTCTCATACCCCGTTTTATAACTGTCTCTCAATGGGCCGGTTTATCAATGCCATTTTCTAGCTTGACTAAAGGCTGACTAAGTCAAATCTTTCGTTAACTCCTGAAGACGCGTTCATCAATTCGTTAGCGCTAGATGTTAGTTATTTTTTAACTCTCGTCTCTTCGGATAACTAACCGTTATATTTGTCAAATAATGTGTTTCGTTTGCCTCGATCTGTTTCCGTTTCTGCTCTCGTTATCACATTATTATTACCGTTCTATTATTTATTGGGATACTGCCAACTCAATTTAATATCATTTTATGCGCAATGGACTCCGACTGGGAGCTCACAGACTCTGATTTCTCCGATGAAAAGATTAACGCGTATCAGGTCCGTCCGAGAATCGAGTATTTTGATGCTCTCGACGACGTAAATTTTCATACTTCCGATTGTCGAAAGTAACAACGCTGTTCGTACTTTCGCTAATTCTAACGCGGATAGAATCGCCAAGTAATTGAAATCACTCAATTTCGTCAATGAAGAAACTCCTAACGCTCAAGTTCTCCGGCCTCGGTAAGTACAGACCAAATATTTTATCGACCTACCACGTTACATTCGTGCACGGTATAACTTACGTCAAGATCGAAAAGTAATTAAGAGCTTTCATCGAATGTTTACGTTTCAATTCCGTTAGTCCCAAAATCTGTTTCGTCGAATCACAACTTTCCTAATGCCCTCGTACGTTCGGCGGTTTTTACCAAGTAATGCAATGGTGTTCCTAACTGTGTACGTTGGAACTGATTGTTGAGCTGACTGAGACGCTTGTTGTGAAGTTCCGTTTTGATTCTTTTGGAATTATAGGAAAAAATGAACCGTATAAAATATACGGAGAAGTATACCGTACTTTGTTTGCTTATTTCTGATTATTATTGACCTTCCATTTCGTAGCTTAGTATGTGTGAACGATAGGCGAGAATTATGTGTTTTGACCTCAGTGAGATGTATAATTTTGTGCTTATAACTTTCTGTGACCGTCCGATGTTGGTGTGAGATCGTGAATATCAAGTTTGGGCTGACTAGGTTCAGTCGTTCTTCCTCATTCGTGTCTACAATCACACACAATGTTCTGAAACGGGTCGTTTTGGAAGTTAGAAACGTAAATATCTGAAGAAAACTCGATAATTATCTTTTTTGCCAATCACATAGGCTATTAATGAGGATATACGAATGAAAAGGTCCTTACTATTCAAGGCGATATAAATTTTGGAATTATGTGGAAGTAGAACACGTAAATAATCATTTTTGTTTTCTCTTTGAAGGTTCGATGCTATTAGCTGTAGACGACTTTCGTGGCGTTAGTAAAACTTCTGCCTCCCTCATTGTGAAACTAGTTTCCCAGACCATTATTCACTTGCCCCCACTTTCATAAAGACGATGTCTGGAGAAGAAAAAATCTCATAAGCCCAAAGAGCGTTTTATCAGTCTGTTTTCTTATTTGATGACTGTACCTAAACCCTCGACGAGGGTTATCTCAGTCATAGAAGTTGCGGTTTCGCTAATATGCAAGAGGCCGGCCCCTGCAGCATCCACCGAACTCAGACCTATGGAGGTACGGCAGGTATTTGGTCGTTAGCCAGTCTCCTGGTAGAGAGCTATTGCCCGTGTGTGACCACGCAGAGGTGACCACCTGAGGAATCCCGTACCATCTGGGAGTTCTTAATCTGGTTCCCTACCTGATCTTACTGTTTACTTGGGTGGCAAGTTTCAAAAGGACAGATCAACTATGACCACGTTTCTTAGCCATCACCTTCTTCGCGAACTTTGCAAAATGGTTATGGGCTTGCTTTGTTGCAGTCAATGCTGCTAAGTTCGTTTGCCCTCCCAACAACCGTCGCTCACTGTTGTAGAAACTACCGTGGAGCAGCACATGGTTTCTTGTTTCCTCCGCACTGGAGGCACAAGACGTGCATAATAGAGAGTCTTTCAGAGAAAAGAAGTGGAGCCGCGCATTGAAGTCACCATGTCCCGTGAGGAACTGGCTCGTCCAGTGGTCTGGCTCAACCCATTTTCTAGAAAGGCGTTCATGGATGTTGGGGAAGAACTCACACGTATCACGTCCCTTTGACGAGGATTCCCATCTCGCTTGCCATTTCTCTAGAGCCCATTCGTCGATGGCAGCAAGTTTCTGTTCTGTGGTGAGATCCACACAGAGTTCAGCCCAAAGTGGGGGAGGCTCCCGTTTCACTCTCCACTTGTCAACCATGCACTCAACAGCCAAATCAACTGGTAACTGACCAGTGATCACCTGGAATGCTTCTGTTGATACAGTCTTGTATGCCTTGGTGATCCACAGGAGCGCAGCTCTCTGGGATTGGGCCAATACTCTCTTTTGATTGAGCGTTTTATCACTGGGCTAGAATGCCACAGCTGCTATCGACTGTACACACGTGAAAATGACAATTTTTGTGAAACACCGCGCCTGTGGTATTGAAAAGCATCATGTATCGTTTTTCAAATTTGTTGAAAGTTGTTTGTTGGGATTTTGAATAATACACGTAATGTTCACTGTAAGGAACGTTTTTTTACTTATGTTGGCCCCACTCACTACGGAAAGTTATAAAATCAACGGAAAAAATCACGACAAATATAATCACAATACGAAAAATGAGCTACACAATAAGAAGAGGAGTAAGAAAAGAATGAGAAGTAAGTGAAGATAAGAAGAGAATTGAAAAAAAAAGAGAAAAGTATCAAGTAAGATCACAAATATATTATTTAACAATTCTGCAACTGATATTTTGGGTGTTCGAATGAAAATGTCAAATAACGAAATCGACAGGCGGCAAATGAAGGTGGCCCAATGGTACCAACTCTCAAACACATTGTTTTGGAGGAAAACTCGCCGAGTCGCCTCTTCGTTCGAGGGATTCTCGTTTGAGCGTAGTGGTAGCCCTTTTTCCCCGCGTTCAAACTCTCGCTAGCTAACTAGTCAATTGGCGATTGATGAACGCGATCCGAGCTCTAGTATTTTTCCACTCCTTGATTATCGTTAACAGATCGTTACCTAATCAACGTTTCAACTGAAGAATTGATAAACCGGCCCTAAGCCTCCACAGTCGGAAAGACAGTTGACTAATCGTCTGGACGTAATATTTTGAGTTTTCGTCAAATTTTCACGTTTTAATGTATTTGCGGCTCTAAAGAAATGCCGTTTGTTGTGCCTGTGTATTTGTTTAGGCGATAACCTCAACTTTGTAGATGAGAGGATTGTGTTTTGGACAATTGAACGCTGGTTTACCTTTGTACAACTCGTCATCAAAACATAACTCACGTCTTATCTTCGCCCAGAACTCAAAAACGCCTGCTCTTCAGACTTGCCTTATCGGCTTCTCTCCCACTGACCAAACATTTTTTTCCCCACGTCTTACCATCTTTCCCATTGATTTTTTTTCCATACCAGTTCCGTTTGTACCCTTTTCTCCCAGACGCTTTTTCTCTCCACGAGTAAGTTTGCGTTAAGTGCAACGTAGACAATTTGAACTCCCAAGGAGTTAAGTACGCATTCCTGAACGTCACCATCATTCATCAACTGTTCCATGATCAACTTCACCACCGTTCATCCGTTCAACCTAACAATCAAATTCAAATTTCCATTTTATAGGCATGGCGTTAATTAGGAAGTGCGATTAACAATCAAATTATATCATTCGCCTACTTTTTTTTCTCTAATCTAAGATAATCACGTACTTAAGGGTCGTACACGGTATCAACGACCGTGCGCGCGACGTTCTAATTCGAGTTTTTTGCAGGAAGTAAAAGTAAGATACAGACGCAACTATCTACAACCATCATCGTTCCACTCGCCCGCGATTTAACTTTCCAGGAACAAATAACCCACAGGAATGACATCTCGCTCTCGATTCCGCGTTTTCTTTGAGTCGTGAACTCGTGTACTTTCCCTTTCATTGGGACCTTCCGACGGTTTTCACGAGCCCCTTGTCTTGGGCGGAAGAACATTCAGACGAATTACGAGGGCACAAGACCGAAGATACTAAAAATATCACATTTGCGGGTATTGCAATTATGACTTGAAAATGGCAGGTTGCTCCTGGCGCACGCGGATGCAGTTCGCGTAAAAAAATCATCGTGTACCCGAAATAAAATAGATACGAAAGCTGCCCTGGTACACGATTTGAAGAAGGTTATGAGACAATAACGTCATATAATAACGAAGTTACTACAATGAGCTGAAGGGATGAAAAGTGTACACGATTCGCCTATCTACAAATAAAACGTAGGACTGCAGGAGGCCAACGAGATTACTGTTTACGCCACATAGACACAAGGATTGCCACTAACTGCTATTTTAAATACCATTACACACAATTGCTAAACGCTAATGTTAGGAATTTCGTCTGGAGTTTTTTTTTTAATTTCAAATTTGATGTTACTGAGAAAACCTCCCTGCGGCTTCAAATGGGCCTATTGTGTGGCGTACATGAGCTGCTTCGTGCCTTTTCAGTTCCACCCCTGTGGGGCTGGTGGACCCTGATGCGGTGTCCCCAATGTCAACATTCTCGCACAAAACGCGATCCGAACCCATCCGGCTGCAGCTGAGGAACCACAAGCACTCCTAGGCACTCTGTAGCCAGCTCCTCACAAGTACACAATACACACAGCTCCGCCTCGCAAAATCTACAACTCTCTACCTCTGACATTTCCAATCTTGGCCAGGCGCTACCTTATCGGACAGTGACCTGTGAATAGGCCATACCATCCGTATACTTTATCTCTCCAGAGTAAGAATCTCTCTTGTTCGCTCCCTGGAGAGCTTAATAAACAACCTTGGCTGCCTTTGGCCTGGTACATCCCACCAGTAGACAGCCCTGCACTTTTCCACCCACTTGCCAACCTCCTTATTCAAGTGGCTCTTGGTGGTCTCTGTGAGAGGCTCAGGTCCTTCGACATTTAATGTACAAGAGGACGTGCTCCCTAGCATGTGGTTAATGCACGACAAATTAATACGGGTACTAACTTTTTCCCGGAATTACTGCAGATCGTGACATAAGCAGGGGCAGCCCGAAAATTCCGAAACGTTTAGTATTACCGGTTCTGACGTTGAAAGTTTTATCAAGCTCGTGTGAAAATCGTACCAAAAAAGGTTTACCCTAAAATGTGTTTCGTTGAATTCTTTAACAAATCTTGTATCGTTATTCTTATTTTCTTCAGCCATGTGCATTAGAAAGGAATGTTTGACTTGAATATTTTGAGTTGTCTGCAGATCTTCTCGTTTTGAAGTATTTTCTGCTCAAAACACCTTTTGAGAAAATAGTCAGCTAGTGTTTTTGTAAACAAGATTGTATGAGAATGGAACAATCATCTCAAATACGATGTTCAATATGAGAATCAATTTAGGACTTCGAAATAAGGTTACAAGCAATAATAGATTAGTGACCGAAAAAGCAAATATTTTTTCTAACTATGGAATTGATGATTATCATTAAGTTTCTCGTGTATTTTAGAGGATTACAATGAATTATCGAACCCTCTCTCAAAAAACAATTTTGGTACAGGCAATTCTGCATAAGTCCCCTTAATGTGATGCTAATTTTTTCGAAACATTTAGGTTAGTGGTCCAATAAACTACCTACACAATGGCATGAATTCGAACAACTTTCGTCTGACATTTTTCACAAGGGTTCCCTCTAGTAATTCCAAAACAGTTAACCGTGTCAACGAGTTTCTTTTACCGCACGTCGTGACCTAAGTAGCGTCAGCCCAAAAATATTACCAGTTTTAACGTTAAAAGTGTTACCAGGCTCGTGTAAACTGAGTAAATACAGAATGAATTAGTTGTTAGTGAGTATAATCGCTGAACGCACGTGGGGTCGGGGAATGTCGTATGATGCGTCGGACCAGGGTGTCCGAAATTGGCACAAGCATAATTCTCTATGATTGTATGGGAGTGTGTAGGTAAGTTTATTAATCTGCAGAACCAGCAGGTTAGTACATGTACTCTAAATTTAATTTTTTTAATTTCGTAAATGGCCAAATATTCGTGGTGATAAAAGGGGAGGAAGAGTGAGGAGTGGCTGGAACCCCCCCCCCCACACTGCTTGTTGCTGTGTTGATGATTTCTTTGAAACGAATAGAATAAAACCGTTCTAACGTCGATAGTTCAAGTTTCGTATGTTCCTCACGATTCGCGAACGGTGTGATTAGATTGTCCATTCGTGTCTAAGAAAATTTGTGTATGCTTTGTCATCGATTCGGTGTCGCTGGAAGCTGTCGATTTTATTTTGAACGTTGTTGGAACTTTTGTGTAAAATAAGACTCCAGGAGGCCGTGCGGGATACTGAACACATCCACTCACCTTGCAACCCGATGATGCATGCGTACGAAATGTCAGTAACTCACCAAAACCGTCATGACGTTCTGATGAATCAATTAGCCATTTTAAAAACAACTGACGAGCATCGACATCAAAGCTCTGGGTCAGGAGAAGCGAGGTAAGTCATCTACTTCCGCGAAGACGAGTAGTTACGAAGCAGTTGACGTCGGATTCCCCTTGGCACGTCGAAGTGAATATGGTACTAACTCCTCCCCACCTATTGAGAAGAACTCGACATTCGAGTCTGATTACGTGGGGGTTTGTAAGTTCTTCTTGTTTACTTCCCGTTTCGTGTTAAGGATTGAAACCGGTATTCGTGGTAACTACCTGCAGTGGGAAGGACCTTGAAAATATTCTTCATTGTCCAGGCACATGCGATAATTATTCAAGAGAATGGCATTGTTGTAACCAGTCAATATTGGTGGTTAGAGGGGCTTGATTGCCTGCTAACTCCCAACAATGAAGCTCCCTATGATTAGCCACTTTTATTGAGGGCTCTATGGGCTCTATAATTGTCGATTAAAGCTACACAAGGTCAGTTTTTACGTCAAACCCACCAACGGCGTATTATGTTACTTTTAATAAATTTTATTCACACAGGTTGTGGTGGAGGACCCCAGGGCTACATATAATACGACTCAGCACAAGCACTTTGGAAGTGGAAGGGGTTGACCAGATCATGTGTGAGATGTTTTTAAATAGAACGTCGTTAACGCATGTTCCCTCCGCATTTAAGGAACTGCTGATGAAGACGTCAATATTTACAAAATGCAACTTTTTTTCCCCTCAAAATGATATTCTTAAGAAACGAACTGCCTGACAGAGTGTCGTAGCAGCTTAATGCATTTTGCGATAACACGGGGCCGCGGGAACAACTGGCTTAGCCGCTTGGCACCGTTACGAACTAATAAAAATATCTATTTGTTCCGCTCTTCCTTTCGAAAGATACGCCACGTTATTTTCGTCCTCTCGTAACGAGCATGTTATCACAATTCACCTGTCAACTCAGTGGCCGCCTTCCAACCAGGAAATGTCTCGTCATGAAAATTGTGTCCCGCGGTTACCGCTGTAAATACGTCACTTCGCGTCATGATTAGCATTCGGTTCCCCGTATAGTGCACCTGAGTCACTCACTGAGCTATCTGTACGTTAAATACCCACCTACACATAAAAAGAAATTAGTATTTAAACCAGAAGGTTCAAATGGCAATTTTCAATTTTGGAGACTTTTTTAAAGTCAACTCAAGTTTTATCATACGCTGGGACAGTATGGAAATTTACACTTCAAACCGTTGACATCGCTTCTTCTTATACAAGTACTGAAAATGAAGAAGAAATGCGGGAAAACACAACTTACAGCGACGATAATTTTACTTGCATGTGAGAAACGACAAACTCATATCCTATTCTCCTTCCCAGCTATCGGATGGCTTAAAATGACATCTTGCTGGGAAAAGTGAGATGAGTTAAACACAGGAAAAACAAAATAGGGCGAACACAAACAATAAATAATTAAAATAAAAGACAATAACTGTATGAAAAATTAAAACAGTTATAAAGTGCGAAACTAAAATAAGTAATTAAGTAATCTCAAAAACAAATCAAGGACCTTTGAAATTGGTTGAGCACCCCGCATATAGGAAACATTCAGTCGTCGGTTTAGTGGCCCAGAGTATATGAAAATGAGTTGAACGTAAGACCGTTGGTTCGTCGCCCCACTGTTCCGTCATGCCGTGCGTTGTGATTCACGTCGAACCTAAGTCAGGTGGCCGTTAACTCGTAACATCATGCGAGTGGAGGTAACTTTGGTCATTTAAATAAAGTTGCGGCACTACGTACTACAATTATGTACAATTTATTCCAAATAATAAATTTAAACACAGTGAAGGAACTAATTCAGGGCATTTTCTCGACTCCTTCCCACCGCACAAGTCTGTGACTTAGATTGGGGAGTAGCATTTATGTAAGATTTTTTTTTACATCCATTGTAAACTTTATGAATAAATGCGTTAAACAAAAAAACCTTTGAAAACCTAGCTACACATATTGACTAGCGCAGCGAAACTGTGGAAATTTTCGTTTAGAAATCGTTATTTCAGTTCTAACCTCACAAACATTGTGCTCTCATTTACTAAACTTCCTTCATTGTCTTTTTTCTACAATTCCGAAGGAACGAACGAGATCCTCTCCAAGAAAACCGCGCGGACAGAGCCAAAAACTACCAGCGAGTTATTCAGTAAATGCCGTGAAGGAAGGTGTTCATCACAGAATTATTTCCAGTACGAAATTATCGGCAATACTACGGACGTATCGCGATGAAATTTCGAGTGGCTCCCAAAGAGGATGAAACGAAAGAATCTAGGCTTATTGCATACTTCACATGAGTTGAATTAGTTGGTTGATTAGCATAGTCGGTAGATAGATGTTTGTAGGATCGAGACGCATGTCACCTGACGTATCGTTTACAGGCTCTAACCGGAATCTTAATTTTCGTTAGTGGCGATCGTGACGCTAATTCTTCGACGAAGCCGAGGAGCTCTTTAGGAGCGGCAATGCAAACTTCGTCGGCAGGCGCGTTGTGCGGAATAGAGATCTCCGCGTAATCCAGGCGCTACTTACTAGTACCTACCACCCTTACGTAATTACGAGAACATGGGGCATGAAAATTGGCGTTAACAATAGAATTGACTGTTTGATTAAACCCGTTCTTTAACGATACCATACAATTCCTCAGATTAACGGCGACCTTCACAAAAGCGAAAAAAGCGACACGAATAGGCGGCCTTCTTAGAACACATTCATTTTTTTTTTAGCTATCACCTACTAAGCGGTAACTTATTAGAAATGACACTACATCCCACTAATAAAGTAAATAAGAAACGCAAAAGTCGATTGGTTAAGAGTACGACTGCGCAAGAGCCATTCCTCAAAAAATGTTTTCTGTTTTCGGTAACTGCAGTTTTTCGGCAGTGTATTTTTACTAGTTTTCGAATTGTTACCAATAAACCGAAAAGTGCCAATCGCAATTAAAAACAACAGTTGGGACGCATCAAATAACTTTCCTTAGGGAAAACTGCGATAAACATCGGGTTTCGTTGAAATGTTTGGTGAACTATTGAGCCGCTCTCGTCATTTTCCCACAAATAAGAGTTCTAGGGTATTGCCGTGTAATTTAGAGCTGTCTACAAAAAAGTGATAAAAATGGTTAGAGCCGTTTTTGAGAAAAAAAAAATTTAGTGTTGTGACCATTGGTGTACGACGAATTTTATTCATACCATTATTTAGGTGTTCCTTAGTGATCTGAAGGCTAGATATCAAGAAGAAGAAAATATTATTTTTGCAAGTAGTGTTTTCAAACATTGTAGGCCTTAAATCGTGAAAAGCAATGTTCATTTTCGGCCACTTTATTCTTGTTCATATGTTGGGTTGTGCTCCCAAGGCTAGTTTGTTCATTGCTTTAAACCAGCTACGCTCAATTGGCTCCTATGAGGGTGCTGCGAGTACCAGTAGGGGTATCATAACTATCCTGACCAAAGTCATGATAAGTTGAGGGAGGCAGTTGTTGGAATCCCCAATGTTTCTCTGTCGGAAGAAGGTGTTCTTCCAGCTCTGACCGCTATTCAGCAAGCGTATAACCGTACCACCCAGTGTATTAAGAAGGTTATTGCTGAAAAACGTGGTCACGATAATTGTCAGATTCATCTTCGATATTCTGTGCTTACGATGAAACGGTTGCACGGAAAGGTGCAGGTGATGCGTGCTCGATGATTGACTTTTTTTTTTAAGTTCCTGACTCATAGGTTAAAAAATTGTTTATTTTCCGTGATTCATGCGCAAGTCAAAACAAGAATCACGGTGAGATATCTCCACTACGAGATTGACAAAATAAAAAATACACTTTGGGTCAGAAAAAGATAAAGTTCCGATTCGAGGGCACTCTTACTGCGAGTGTGATAGGTGTATGGGCTGAATTAATGCCAACTCGTACAGAGTCTTGAGAAGAGTCGAAGAAACCCTCCTTTCCTTCCTCTCCTTTTACTATTATTGATTGTGGTAAAACCCGAACTACGCTTCTTTTAGGTACGTATCCCACAAAATGTCCACAATACCGATTCGAGTCATGACGATTGGCTTTGATTCATGCGTCATAAGTCAATGTACAGTGAAGCCTAAGCAGTCGAAGAAGAAAATGAATCGCGATGCCGCTCTTGACCTTGCTTATACCCCTTTCCATTAAAAAAAGCAACACTAAACCGACTTACTGCGCCCAAAGCAATTTTTGCTAAATCCTGAAGCTCAATGTTTTAATGAAGCACTTGCTATTGATGGGAACGACACTCCAGAAGCTGAAGCAGACGACCTTGAAGTCCGTGCGGGAAAATACTGAACAAAATGAAGGGCTTTTCTGGTTTTTACTATTTTCTGACCGAAAAACGGAATTTATAATTATTTTTCCTACTCTCAAAAATATTTATTTTTTCACGTTAATACAGATGTTTGATGATCAATATGCGGTTGTTTGCTAAGTAAAAAGTTCTGAAGTCATTTTACGATTGATCAAATGGAAATTCCCATAAATTTCGTGCACTTGGGCAGTACACCAGAAACTAACAGACGCGAAATTGGTAGACGCACACAGAAAGACACATTTCGGAGTTTATTCTGATAAATTATGAAATACCGGCTCGAAGGTTGAATTAGGCGATTCATTGTTAATTTTACTGGAAAAGAAATCGTCGTATTTTTTGTTTTTTTTTTCAATCCGGTTCTCAAGACCAGATTTTAACAAAGACATTCAAACATCAGAATGACACATTAAGACATTAATAACCTTAGCCCTCGTTCTCGATCCTCTTCTCGTAAATGCCATTAACGTTTTCAAACGCATTCAGGGGCGACCGGATTTCGAACTTGAATTTCCGGCTCATCTTCCAACGACAAAAATCTAGGGATTCCGAAGGTCTTCGTTCCCGGTAGTCGGAAGGCAAAGATGCTATCGTTGAAGTTCAAGTTCTCAGAAACTTACACAATTGTTCGCTCTGGAGTCGGTTCACTTGTTAAAAAGAGAGAATGAGAACGAAAAAGTAAAAATAAAACGGCGGTGGATTCTAAAGGGCATGTACAAGCCTTTTCATTGTTTTGGGCATCATTCTCATTTTACCACGCTTCTCATTTGTATCCAGTCTATTCATCATCAACGCAGAGCAGTCACTCTACCCCCTCAAAATCAATTAAAGGGTTAACCATAGAGCTACTGTGTTTCCTTGGGGAAGCTTTTAGAGACAGAAGCGGTCATTTTTACTCCAATTTTATAAAAAATATGAAATACGTAAAAATCAAGTTCATTATTTCAATTCAGTCTCGATCGATCCAATTCAATGCCATTGCAATCCCATTCGAAGCTTTTAACTACACTCACCGAGCTTGTGGATTGGGAGCTTACACTGGCGTGATAAGTCAATAGTGTAATATTCCTCGCGTATGAGTACTGCATGGGTAGAGGAAGCAGGCTGGGCAAAGCATTTTATGGAAATTACTCCGTTCTATTTGATGATTATTTTTAAAAACTAAAAGTACTATTGCAATGCTATAAAAGTAGTAGTTTATGTAAGCAGAAGGCAATGATTATGTAGTTTTTGGTTTTTTTGGTTTATTATTCATTCTGAATAATAACCCTATGTTTTCGGTCACGAAAAATTTTTTACAACCCCCCCCTTAAAATTTGATACATTACGTTTCAAGACATGGAGATTCCAAATTTGCAATGTCCGTCTGCCGTCCATCCGTTTTGTGCCTTTAACGTGGTCTAAAAAATTCGTCCTTTCGCACAAAAATCCCATTTGGTATCTAGTTGTGCCCGCCATCTCGGCAATCCGATTGGACAAAGCCCATGGCTGTTATGGGCAAAAAATGGTTAAACAAATTAACGAAACGCAGTATAACGCGGGAACTACAGCGGAAGTCAACGTTTCGTCGTTAGTACTCCCTCCCTCCGGTCATATCAAACTCAATCACCCGCCCGCTCGGCTCGCAACGGGTTTGCTGGAAGCCCCCGTCCCAATTCCCCCGACTCTTTTTGCCTACAGACGTTTACGAGCGCCTGGCGCCGGGGGAATATTTAGTTTCCGTAGTTCCATTGTAGCCAGGTCATGTTTCGCATGGTTTACTAGTATTCGATGCTGAATTGAATGGGATGGGTCTCGGAGCAGTAATACTACGTCAAGCTGTTCATGAGAATAATAAACCATTGTGTAATAATTTGCAGGGTTTGAATATTGAAACAGAATGGAAAAAAAAAGTCTGGAAAACATTTATACATAGCAGATACTCTGTCTAGATTCGCACTACCAGAAACCGAAACTATAATTGATGAGGCAGTCAACATTCATGTCAATTTACTTGCTAATGCTTTACCCATTCATTTATCGACACTGGAACTGATTATTATCTAGCGTTACTTCACTACCACAACACACCTAAAGAAAACTTGGACCCACCATCAATTTTATTGATGTCGAGAAGACTTAAATGTGTTCTTCCTATATGCCCAAAACTATTAGCTCCGAAACTAGCCAATCATAACGAACAACACCGATTGTTACAAACCCGTCAGGTCGCTTACAAGAGGCAATACGATAGGGACACCAAAGCTCTTTCGAAATTGACGTGTGATCAAAATATTTACTTTAAAAAAACTCTTACTAGCCCGTGGTCTCTTGGAACAATATTGCAAGTCATTGATTCTCGTACCTACCTTCTCCGGAACAAAGAGTGAACCATATGTAAAAGAAATAGAAAATTCATTTTAGAAAACCCCAAGTCAAATCTTAAGTCTAACATATCTGAACCCCACACTCACATCCCTCAGTCAATCCGTTTCTCTATTCTAGGAAAAACAGCTGGTATCGTTACTAGTTACAAGAGGATTGTCGATGCGTATAATGAGGACGTACCTGCAACTAGTAGCTATTATACTACTCAAACCGGTAGACAAGTAGTTAAGCCTAAGCGCTTTTCTTTCTCCGAATTTGTAAAAAATAAAAATTTAAAAAAAAAGGTTGTTCTATTATGGTTTATTGTGGAAAGATTATTTTATTTAAGGAAGTGTATTATTTTATAATTATTTTAAAAAACTAAAAGTAATATTGCAATGCCATAAAAGTAATAGTGCAGGAGGCATTGATTATGTAGCTCTTGCTTTTGTTTTTTCCCAAGATATCCGAATAAAAGAGTCAGTCATTCGTCTTCCAGTCTTCGCATGTATATTGTGTTCTCCACGAAAACACGTTCTTCATTCATTACGTGTTACGAACTCGAGTAATAAGCGCATTACTGCTTTGGATTATAGCAGTCGTCTTTAAGGGGCTTGAGCAGCATCAATTTGAAACCAAAATCCATGTGAAATGTTATTTGCATTCTACGTCTCGTTTCCTTCTACAGGGTGAGCCATAACAAATGGTGCAGTTTCAAAGGGCGATTTAAAAAAACGGTGCAACTTAGAAGATTACGGTTTGTTTCATTGAACGCCATACATCACCCCATTTCGGTAGATTAAGTCCTGAAAATTACATCAGGAGGGTGGGCGCCCTCAGCAGCGACGCACTGATGTAGGCGATTGCTGAAATTTTCAGCCGCCCTCTGGCAAATTTCGATGGGAAACGCGGCGATTTCTTCCCTGATTCGAATCTTGAGGTCTTCCAGAGTGTGAGGTCAATGTTTGAAAACCTTTTCCTTCATGTAGCCCCACAGGAAAAAATCACACGCACTCAAATCTGGCGATCTTGCCGGCCACCCCAAGTCACCCCTGAGAGAGACGAGGCGTGCGGGGAACATCTGCCGCAGTTTCACCATTGAGATTTGCGCTGTGTGGGCCGTAGCCCCATCTTGCTGAAACCAAATATCCCCCAGATCCTCTTCTTCAGCTAACTGGTTCAATTCGGGTTCAAAAAATCTGTCCAGCATGAAAAGATAACGCTGAGCATTGACGGTAACAGTCCTTCCATCCTCCTCGAAAAAATAAGGCCCAATCACCCCGAATTTTGGAATGGCACACCAGACAGTGACTTTCGGGGTGTGGAGAGGTCTCTCGTGAATTTGTCTTGGGTTGCGGTCACACCAATAGCGGAAATTTTGTTTATTAACCGCTCCAGAGAGATGGAAGTGGGCTTCGTCCGAACTGAAAAAAGTGGACGTTGGTGGGATGCGGTTTATCATCTCTTGGCATCGATTCAAGCGGTTTTGGTAGTCTGGAGGTGACAATTCCTGAACAATCATAATCTTGTACGGATGGAATGACAAGTCCATGAGCAAAAATGTAGTTTCGTTGATGATACGCAGTACGTCGTTAAGTTACTATGAGTCTGCATCGTATGGATTCACTGTATAATGTTTTGTCACCTAAACGGTTCAAATGAGTCGTCTTCAGATTGAAAACAGCGCGCTTCGCTTGTAATATTTTGAACGTTCGAAGACGAAGACGAGTCCAGAACAGGGTTTTGGCGTCGTAACAAGACGAAATAAACGATTCCAATAGAAATAACGACGAAGCGTTTTGTATTCACAAGTTTGGAACTGAACGCGTCGAAATGCAGAGCATAGTCCATAAACTAGGTGGTGAAGAAAGACGGAGCCGAGGTTCCTTAGTGATGCCAATCGACTCGAACGTTGAAAAATACGAACTCAGTCGGTCACGTATCTCATATGCGAGTTAAGTGGTACACAAACTACACACCGAAGTCATCAACAAATATAGGCAATAACTCTATCAAATGATACTTCGATGCAGAAAAGTCAGCATGCTCGAAGTATTAGTCATTCGGTTTTCCGTTTATAGGATTGGCACTATTCGAACAATGCCGCACTTTATTCTGACATGTTTAATTGAAAGTACCCAGTTTTTTTTGGGGAAGTAGGAAGGAGGGTCTACTCTACTAGTGGCCCCATGAGTGTACTCCTGCGTATGATACCAGAAACGCGCGTTTCGTCGCCAGTTGGCAAACGTCTTCAACACAAAGATTCACCTCAGCTTTTGAAACGCCTTGCAAGAGACGGCGGTGTGAGAAAATGACCTCTACCCGCGATCAACTGGAGCTTCCGAGTTCCTACTCTGGATATATTTACTCTGAGCGGGCCCTCTAATGAATATTGCAAGGCGCATCGTTGTCGGTATTGTGACATTAAAAGTTTTAAGCTGGTTATCTTCCAAGGCCAAGGCGACCCGAAGGTGACGAGGGACGGCCTAATCCTTATTTACTTTTCATGAACCCTCGACCGAACGTTTTTTTTTTTTTTGGTAAAGGAAAATTACTGCGGTTGAACGCTCGAAGTTGAAAATTAACGTTACTGTCGGCGTTCTTATCCAAAAGTGGACTGTTAATCGCCTTCTTATCTAGAGAATTTTCTAATGACGCACAAGTGTTAAGAGAAGGCCGCAATTTTACCACTGAGTACATTGTCAAAACCTGGTGCCACGCATCACACTACTTACATGAGCCTCGCGTACATTCAGCGATTTTAACGCTATATCAACTACTCCCAACTGTTTCCACTTTGAGAAACACAAAGATAGGTAATGAGCAGGTAAATCTGTTCCAAGTGCGTTGTAGGATGGAAGTATTCAAAATAAAATTCAAAAAGATGTTAATTGATAGCAATTAGATTGTGTCGTGGACGTTAACTGGTTTTCGGAACCTTATATTAGTATTATATATTCATCATAACCAAAGTTAATAATAATTCACTGCGTGTGTGAATAGTTATTCATTTTGGCAATTAGTTATTGGTTTGCTCACAGTTTTGTTACTCTGTCAATTGTAATCCGTTAACAGTATTCCCGCCAGATGTATGTTGAGTCTTTGAATAACCGCGTATTTCCTTCTCTAATGTTACAGGCAGTGATTTGGTGTTATGAATTGGTGAGCGTTCAGTGAGTGAATTTCAGCAGATAGGTGAGTGGCTTTAGTCAGTCCTGGTGAGGCGATTTTAACGATAAATTTTATTTTATTATTGCGAAGTTTTTATTAAATTAATTGCTGTTATATTCGTTACGGACATGATTCTGAGGGAAGTCCGTTAGAGAGTAGAGCTTGGGGTTGGGTGGGGTTTTTCACCCACTCCGACTAGCTAGTGTGAAATGTGTGTTTGTTATGTGTAGAGTATGAATGTAATTTACTGACAACTAATGATAGTAGATCTATTTTATCATCGAAGAACAATTGAATGTCGCAAAACTGTAAACGTAGGTCTCTCCAAGGTTGGTAAATAAATAAATTCAGTTCAATTCGATTCTGTTTATGTGAGGCTGTTACACCTCAAATCTTCATCTATCGAGAGATACTTGTAGCGCTTCAATTGAGAATTCGTTGCGTTAAAAATGTCAAAACCTTAACTGACTGACCACCGTTTATGAAATTCCCTCGACAAGTAACGTAATTATTCCGGGAAGGTTCGTGAAAAAAAATCAACTCACTTGATAGCGTCAATTAGAAGATTGTTCAAAAAAATAAACCAAAATTCGTCGCAATTAGCGTAGTGTTGTCCGGGTACATGTGCTTAGAACCTTTCTGAGGGGGGGGGGTACATGTGCTTGGAACCTTTATTAGGAAGAGCTTCATCTACAAAGTTAATTTTTTAAGTTGTCTCACCGCTTACCGTGACTCCCTCTGTCTTGAATTAAATTTACGTTATTATAATGAGTGGGAATTACACCTCTTTTATTGACCTACACAGAATTTCGCAATGCCGTATACTAAAATTACATCAGTGGTTTCTAGCTCAACCTCTACGCACGAAAGAATGGAGGTTCCAAAGAACGATTATCATGCAACGAGTAATTATCATACAGGCGCCTCAACGAGTTTGCGTTGCCTATTTTTTCTCTCGCTCATAGTCAAACTAAATTAATTTCACGTTCAACTCAGTTGATTTGTCGGTGTTTACGGTGCTAAAACAAGGCCTTTTGTCGTTCAATATTCCGTGCAAAAGGTACACTACCATTTTTAGACCGTTTCGACGGGTTTTTTTTCAAGCGTCAAAAAAACAGGAAATTCTTTTCTTCGAATGCAACGTGGAGTGTCCCAACTCTCGGGGTTCGTTTTTAATACGTCACCTAGTGAACGAATCGATGGCTTGACGTACGTTATGAGGAAACGTAAGCGGAAAACGAAACTGTAGTTTGTTTTCAAGGATTGAAACAACCAATCCTAATTAAAGAGACAGGGTTTGCTAAGACAACATGTTCATTAGAAGCGTTAATGAAAATAAATAATTTAACAATCTTTTTTTTTCCGCAAATTTCTACGTCGAGCCTCATACAGATTTGAAACCTACTCAGTTTTCGAGTTGCGACCGACTCGGCACAGTAATTCACACAAGAATCATATTGCGTAAAAAATTACTCTTTGAATCGACGATGTAACACAAGAACCATAAAGTAGGTAGTAAATATGCCACCCGGAGGCAAAAACAGTGGATATTTCTTCCTAATTCTTCTCACTACGCCCTTCAGTTATACAAGTACCTGGGAACCGGCTGTATTTTAAGCTGTAATTAAGGTTTATATAGTAACCGCTTATCGTCATGATTCAAATCACTAAAAACCTTACGATCTGCAACGTCAGAGGAAACCTCACGCCAAATTTTTAAGTAAGCGCTAAAAAAGTCTACCACGAAAGTACGGGACATGGCAGCGAATGAAGTGTGTAGATGATTAGATAGACCAATGAACAAATGCATATTAGGTTAATCCAAAGCCTCGCTACTTTCGGGAATGAGAAGAAGAAAATAAGAAGTTTTGTAGAAGATTGGAAAACCGAAGAAAACCCAAGGTGGTCAAAACTGGCTTCATCATTATGGCAACTACAATGCGGACAATGATGAACGTGCTCTATGACGTTGGAAACGAGTGCATGGATGAGCCCTAATTACTGGATCCTTTATACTGAATGCTCCCAGAGGAGTCACTGGGGATCGCAGACCTATCAGATTATTTGCAGAACATCACTCTCTCACTGTGAAATCTACGAAGCCATCGTGAGACCAATAATCTCATATGGGTCGATCGTTTGGTGGCATAGAGCTGCCGTTAGAGGGAATGGTAGCAGCCTAGCCAAAGTACAAAGGGTGGGGTGTCTACTTACAGCGGGGGTGATGAAGACTACACCATCACTATGGAGAGACTGTTCGACCTTCTCCCACTGGACATTTATGTCAAGGCAGAGGCGATGAAGGTGGCTTACAGACTCACCGTGCTCAGTATAGCTAAGGTGCCACAGGCGACTAATCGATACCTGACTATATTTAGGGACTTGGAGACCTTTAAGGAGCTCAGCATGATCACGGACGTAATTGTGCCCATGTATGAGTTCGAGAGGAATTATAATGTTCAGCTATTAGGAGGTCCATGGAACAGCGAGAGTCGCCAGTTTCGGCCTCCCAATGGCATCAAAAACTCCGGAGGGAACAGGCTCCAGGGTGGGCAGGCAGGGGGGACAGGGGTGGGTTGGCAGGGTTAGTGGCTGTGGAGGGAGTGGGACGTATATTGCCCTAGGCCCCACTCCATCGGTTTTTCAAGCAGAGATTTATGCTATTATTGCCGGGGCAATCCTAATGCATGAGAAAGGCTATAGCAACAGAACTATCAATGTATTGACCGATAGTCAAGCGTCGTGCAAGGCGCTAATGAGTCAGTGCACTACGTCAAAACTGGTGCGAGAGTGCAGGATGTGACTTAACGCCCTAGGAAGTGCGAATAGAGTTAATGTGTATTGGGTTCCAGGACACAAGGGGATCATTGGAAATGAGAGGGCAGTCTGCACCAGATGGTCCATCTGGTCAGACGCGGTTCGTCTACATTACCTATTGGGCCACTGCCCAATTGTGAGATTTCTCTGTCACTAGCCAAGAGGACTGTGAGAGAACACGCCAGAAGACTGCATCAGACCATCTGAAACGCTGCAGGAGTAAGACACTCCAAACGCTTTGTCTCAGAGCAATCAAGTGAGATAAGACACACCCTTCTGAGGATGGAAAGGAAGGACTTAAGGCAGATTGTTGGGATCATAACCGAGCTCTGCAGAATGAACAAACACATGTATGTTATGGGTATTGTCGACACCCCTCGATGCAGGTGGTGTGGCACGGATGAAGAGACTCCCTACCATGTCCTGGCCCAGTGCCGGAGACTTGAGAGGGAGCAACTTTTGGTCTTTGGCACCGCTTCTCCCAGGATGGATACCAACGAGGACTCTTTCAGGAACTACCTGGCTTTCCTAACAAAGCTAGGCCTTGACCTGTAAGACATTAGGACTGGCACGATAGGCCATCTGGCTGCGGTGCATATCCCACTACTGGGATAGTCAGAAGACTATATATATTCACTGTGAATTGTGAAAAGATCATGCGTTCCCCACAGTCGTACGGCCCCGATGGGCGAAGTATGGATGTCCAGGGCATACTACAGCTGTTCAGTACTTATCGTGGAGTGTTCGTGGCAGGGCAAGAAGAAGTGGTATGTTGTGAAGGATTAACACACAAGTACTTGGGAAGGTTAAATGGGTTAGGGGGCAGTGGAGGATTTTCATGCGCGTTTTTTAAAAGGGGCGCGCAGTCCTGTCCCAACGGTACAAGCCTCGGTGGACACTGGCTCGTTTGCTCTTTCCTTCCGAGGTCCAAGATTTCACCGCAAACCAAGCGTGATAAATATCCAGATTCCTAAACGAGAGGCGTGCTGTTCTAGACCTGTTGAATGGTGGGAGGGGGGTAATGACGGTTTCTGGGCTTGTTAACCAGCGTGATAAGAGCAGCCTAGCAACAATACCACACGTTTCTGGATACAGATACAAGAGATAGATGCAAAACTGAAGACACTCGTGAAGCCTTTTCGTACTGGAGACAGCATAAGTGACCATAGGTCTGCTGCCTTCACGATTTCCAGAGAAACACGGGGGAGGTTGCGTGAAGGGCAAGAATTAATTGGGTGTACGATGGAATTTAATTTGAAACCGGGGCCCATCTCCACCTTCTCGAATAAAGGTAATGCAAGCAAAAAACCACAAAATGCAAGCGGCTGACAATTATTAGATCACCTTCCGTTACATCTTCCCCTGCACTGAACGCGCGCAAACGAACATTGTTGATGTACGACAATCCACTTACTGGGAAGCAAACGAAAAAATTAGTACACTTTCGAGGGCACTTCGAACGTGGGGAAGGTAGTACGAACCTATTCGTTTCAACGAAGGCTGTCTAGAATTGTGTGGACAGAGTGAAACACATTTAAATGACTCAGATCGCTCAGCGCCCACGCCAATGCTGAGACTTTCGGGTTGTGACGCAATTAAACAATTAATGCGTTAAATAAAGGCTATTATGCAGTTTCCAAAACGTATTTCATAACGCTGCCTAACAAATATTCCTTTTCCCGCGCCAGTCACGAGCATTGCCACTTAACAGCCCACGTCTGAAGACTTAACAGATTGTTGCTGAGAAACTGAAGTTGGTTGTGATTTAAGTTTTGTTTTTTCGTAAAATCCTTAGAACCGATGTCCGTCTTTTCGAAGAAAAACGCCGAGAACCGCGATCCTTCATTCGAAACCGCTTCGAGCCTCAAAGCGTCACCTTGAACTTCACCGTGGCGTTCCCCCGAGTCCGAACCGTCTTCATTCACGTAATTCATCCTTCTTCTCCAACCTGCACTTTAGTCAAGTTCAAGAGCGGCAATTTCCTTCCATTTATCAGAGTTGTTGTTTATACCTCCAGGCCAACTCAAGTCTAAATTAATTTCCGTTTGTATGTGAGTGTGTGGCTATTGCGTTGCGTTTCAACGAAACCTTCGTCGTCGACGTAAACGGAAGGAAACAACATCGGTTCAAGATTGGTGAATCTCGAATCGAACACGATCCTTTTTATTGAGCTCGCATATGCTTAGACATCCAAAAACCAATATTAGTTGTGTAATTTACTTATGGTTTAGAAGTGAGTACTGAAGTGAAGTACGGAAGAGATTGATAAAATGAATGAATGACGTCTTTATAGATACGTCTGGCGAGAATTGGTCATACTCGACCATTCTTACACCTAACCAGACATTTTAAAATTTAACTAATAGATACAAATGCGTCATATTATTAGATAATTTTCTATTACAACAACATCTTCTCATCATTCTATTTTTATTTTATTTTTTTCAAACAAAAATTCAGATATACTATTATTCACTTAGCCTGTTGCGTCAAGGCTTTTGTGGAATCTATTAAAAAGATTGCAAATATTCTCTCACACGTTTCTTGAATGTATTGTGGCTTTTTAGTAAATTTTTTTAGAGAATGCGGGTCCGTTGTAATATGAAATGCTTTGTGAGATGAATGATAGCCGATAGAAATTGTGGTCAACGGTAATTTAAGAACTTGTTTTTGGCTTTTAAATCATGAATTTTTTAACATTTAGGAGAGAGAGAGAGAGAGAGAGAGAGAGAGAGAGAGAGAGAGAGAGAGATTGAATATTAATTTATCTTCAGGAGTTAGGACAACTTCCAATCAAAGCGATTCATCAGTCCTCAAAGAACAGCTCCGAAAAGTGGCCGGATCAAATTTTTTGAAATAAAGAACGAGAAAGAGCTTCCTGCGCTGCACTAAAAGAGTGCACGAACAACTGTTGAAAACTGCTCGCATTTTTAACAGTGTTGATGGGAGTACTTGCAGTCACATATTTGTTACAGATCCAATCGGTGTTCATTGATGTCAGACAATTTAAAACCTGGTGTACTGGGAATCGAGGTTTGACCCGATAACCAGCCCTTTGCAAACTGACGATGACAAAGCGCAATTCCTGCTCCGTAAGTTGTGAAGCTCCACCGTCTATTGCACTGGTACAGACCAGCGCACTGGTAAAGCAGGTGAAATATCCAACTTCATGGGTCACCAGCCGATGGTTTGTACAAAAAAACAATCTTCAACGAGTTCCTGAGAGAACTAGCAAAAAATAAACCAGTGCTTCCGACTCCGCGAAGTTCCATTAAAACTTATTTAGCGTGATTAGTTTTGTCATAGATCCTTCGTAGTAGTCGTTCGGTTGTAGTCGATTGTTTAGGAATGCTCAGAATGCGACCCTTATCATGCTTTGTGGGACTTAAAGATCCCACATACTTAAGGGGGTTTCCCACCATTAACGTGTAACATAATATGAACGATGTCGTCGCATGTATGATGAAAATAAGAAAACAAGTGTGGAGATTAAAGCAGAAGAAAATGAATGGATCTTTGGAATCACCTATGAGACATGAACAATGCCAATATGCTCTTTTGAGGTGGTACTCTATGTTCAGTAATTAATACTACGTAACTTAATATTTAATCAATAACAAAATTTCTTTTCTAAAATTGACAATAGTTTGAACTGTTTCAACTCAAAAGAGACAAAAATGGGGACAGAATTATTGTGAAACGCAGAAGTGCGACAAAAGGTTAAGCCTGGGTTAAGCATCCTACTTCTCGATGGAGATGTGCATTCATGCATGGTTCGTACTTTTCATAAAGTATACTTGGCTTTTTAGAACTCAGTATGCAGTGTATCATGCTAACTGCAGTACGACAGGGAGAGATTCACATGATTAAGTGACGCTTTATTTAGGTATACAAATCTTTGGGATCACTCATGATGTCTGTACACCTGTAAGAGAAAACCCTGCAAATGATCACACAATGGTTCATTATTCTCATGAACAGCTTGACCTAGTATTACTGCTCCGAGACCCATCCCATTCGATTCAGCATCGAAAAATACTAGTAAACCTATGAAACATGACCTAACTACAATGGAACCATGAAAACTAAATATTCCCTGGCGCCGGCGCCCGTAAGCGCCTGTAGGCAATTGGCACGACGTTGCGAGTCAAGCAGGCGGGTGGTTTTGATGAGACGGGAGGGAGGGAGTACTAACGACGAAGCGTTCCCGCATGTTCTTTCAACTACTTGACTTTGGCTCACTACAATTACTGTAATTTTACTATGCGCAGTTGTACACGTTTGATACTCATTCCATTCGACCCAGAATGTAAAAATACCTTGAAAACGATACGAATTATTGCGATATTGTATTTGCGATTATACTGCGTTTTGTTAATTTTTTTAACCGTTTTTTGTCCACAACAACCATGGGCTTCGTCCGATCGGATTGCCGAGATGGCGGGCACAACTAGATACCAAATGGGATTTTTGTGTGCAAGAACGGATTTTTAAAGGCACAAAACGGCCTGGACGGCGAACGGCCGACTGACGTTGCAGATTTGGGATCCCCATGTCTTGTAACATAAAGTACCAAATTTCGAGCTGGGTTGTAAAAACATTTTCCTGATCGAAAACATAGGGTTATTATTCAGAATGAACAATAAACCAAAAACCTGTGTTATGGGTACAATTGGAACCTGCAGTGACTCCATTCGAGAACGTCCACCACCTACTACAAAGTTGAAGCCGGAAGACGAAGCAGTGGTGGGGGACTGTGGCGGAAAATGGCTACCAGTGGTCTACCTAATTGGTCAGATCGTGCAATTTTGTAGAGGTTATCGAACTAAGCCTTCCTTCCTGTGAAAGTACGCTAAGATTCGAAAAAATGGCCGCAGGAAAATTCTGTGGGGCGCCGTGTGAGGTCAATAGTACTTACAAAGCTTCGTTCTTTGAATAATCGGGATGTATTACACACAAAGGCCCACTCAGTACGATTGAGTGAATCGCATAGGTGCAATAGCCGACAGCCATTTTATCTTCTCCGCTTCGTATTCCGACTTCGTCTTTTGCGGTAGACGTTCCAATGAGCAGAGGGCTGGAGATTGTTCCGTTCCACTGTTACTGCAGGTTCCAATCATAAAACCTGTGTAATGAACCATTTTCGCCGATCAGCAATAAATGAGGATCACAGATGGCTCTTGTTCTTGATAATCATCCGCTGACGCGTCATCAAATATAAGTATGAAAATAAAATAATCGCAATTTGTAAGAATTAGTTAATCTTATAAAAATTCAACCGTAAATAGTTAAGCACTGTGGTAGTCCTTTTGAATCAAAAACTAGGCGTTGAGTTGGCAAAAAGTTGTCCACCCTTCGGTTGTTTTCGACTCGGAGAACTCAGAAATAAATCCCGATGGAATTAAAAAAGCGCCAATCCCAAAGATCTCAGTCTTCCCAGCTGCAAAACGTATAATTTATAAATTGACTAAGCGATCAGGACAATCTTTCCTTCCATTCACGAGGAAACAAGGTCCGATGAGTACCATTTGTCACATCATTTTGACATAAAAGAATTAACTCTTCAACAGTGGGTAGTACATATCTACGTGCCTTGTGCTAATTCAAATGAAAAATCTCGGAACAGACGGGAAAACAAAAACTTATTAGTTCGAACAACGACGGCTATCTTTCAACCGATTTCTCTTCGAATGTCATGTCGACATACGGAACAAGCTATTGTCTTAAGTCAAAATAGGCAGTACTCGTAAACGCTCCCTCATGCCCGTAAAATATTGTACCCATAATGTTGATTTTTGCCCAACATTTTCACTCGACAAGGTCACGGGTCGGATTTACTCGCGAGTATGTTACGAACATTTTTGAATAATTTTACATCCAAAGTTTAATCAAATTTGGTGGTTTCAAAATAAGTAGAATAGCAATAAATGAAATCGTACTGTCCTTTTTATGAACTCGTTACTTTTATTGAACTCGAAGAAAATAGTTGAAGGAGTTTATAATTCACTTTCAGCGACATACTTCTCTTTCACGTGTTCACTTTTACTGTACTCATTCTTGCACTAATTTTCAAAACCCCTCAATCGAGGCAGACGTCATCTATCATGACAATCAGAAAATGCGTAGTGATTTTTTTTTGAGTTTCAAGGGGAACCGTACATAAGATTGAGAGGACGCAAAATACATTCTGCATTTCTTTTTGTTGTATGTGATTCCAGAATGGAGACTTCAGAGAGTTCGAGGAATCCAGAGCGAAGTTTCGACTGCTTAGTAATGAACATTTCGAGGGATTGAGCCAGAGGGAATTTCAGTAGAAGTTATTTTTGACTAATTTCTGCTCAGTGGAGTTTCAGCAATGCAGACGTTAAACCGATTGCAGCTAAACTAGCTGTTCATTGATCGACCTAGTAGTTTCAAATGATTTTAATTGACCAGAGTTTTCTCAGATTTCAGAGAAGGGAATGTCATTGAATAGAATTCCAAGTTACGGGAATTGAGCAAAGTTGATTGGAATTGAATAGCGTTGACTGATTGATTTTTAACAGCTTGAGATATCGTATAACTGCTGAAGAATGTTTCAGCTGGTTGCAGTTGAGTAACGTTTAAATTGATCTCGAAATGGAATAGTTTTGACTAAGACTGAGATGAGGTTAGAACAGTCTCTGTTCGCCCGAGTTCATAATAATTTCAACTGAATTGAATTTTACCTGGATGCAGTTGAACTCAAATTTTACTGATTTCAGTTGAGCAGTATTCTGACCAATTTTACAAGATCAGAGCCTTTCGAGCTTTAAAAGTGTTTTCATTACGACCGCCTTTCTCAGCAGCGATAAGACGGAAATAAAGGAAAATGGTAAATATATCAGATAACGCCCGCCTTTCCTATCGGAAAGCTATTCCTGGAATTGTCCTCTCTATCGCAGATGTGATATAATAACGAAGGGGGGTTCCGCCTTTCAAGACAGAAATTATTAGAGAGCAGCCCCTTTCTCCTTGAGTCAGTCACCAGGTTCAACGAAATTCTCGTTTCTCCGCACCGACTCTAAACATTTGTTGACTCGTCAGTTTTTACTGAAGAAAAGCTCGTTTCCCGTACAGGTTATTCGGAAAAACGCGCGTGGAAATGGAAGGAAGCAGCGGAAGGGAACAAATGGCATATTTCTGCGAACACGAAACCACGCCGCTGCTTAAAAATTCGAATCCCAGGAAGTCTTTCTCGTTGCTCCAGTCATTAAGAGGTATTTATTGAGAAAATGCTTATTTTTTCACTTTGTGTTTCGATTCATTTATAAAAGTTTCCGTAAAGCTACAGCATTGATAGATTTCCAGGGGAACTACAGGTTTATTCGTATGGATACATTTTATCCATCTGATGCTCGTGAATGTTTGAGGGAGAACATTTTTTGTTTACGATGCTCTGATGTTAAATCTTCGACTCGAGTCACGAATTCGAGCACACTATTTATGTTGTATGTCTAGTTTTCATTCTAACGTGCAAAACTCCACGTTTTTACGACTCACAACAGTTGACCTCGATGTCAGGTTCATATTTGAATGAACGTTTTAGCTCGTAATGCACGGATGGCATCTGCCCGATTTCCAATGCCACGTTTGTGGGTCTAGCACAAAATTATTTAATAATTTGTGTAATTATGTGCCGGAAAAACTTTCCTTAGCTCTTGCCTGTAATTTAATTCGTTTTTTACTCAGTTCATTTGAAAGTGATAAAACACCACTGGTGGCAGAAACTGGTAGGGCTTAGAGTTCCGGAATTTATTGTGCCGCTCGTACCCGTGTCCGGTCATTGTTGAGCTACTGGTACACAGAGAATTGATGAGCCTCCGGACACGATTTTTTTGCAAAGGTTGTTTTCGAGAGTAGCATCGGTTAAAATTATGAAATTTCTGGAGTGGACCCTGTACATCTTTATGAGCGATATTATGGACGCGTCGTATAGATACTTGGTTCAACTACCACCTGCATTTTGCTGAAGATTCCTGTAACATTTTAATAGAGTTTATTAGGAAAAAAACTGCGCTCAAGTCGATTTTTGTTGAAATGTGTGGTAATTTGCAATGCTGCTTTCGGCAATTTTTTTTGAACGAAATTGTCGTATTAGGGGGCTAAAATTTAATCCGAATTGTTAAAGCCATACTTGAAAAAAAAATTCAGTGTTTAGATAGTCATGATAACAATAGTTAGGTTCGGACGGATTTTTCTCGTACCCTTATTTTGGCGTCCCTGCGTGCCCTACGCGCCTGATTCCAAGTTTGAGCTGATTTTATTCAGCCACTTTCTCTCAATCACGTTAACAGACTCATGCGCAGACTCATAACAGGGACATAGTCTTGTAGACAGTACTTTCAACACGTTTTTGTTGACTGATTTGGATTAATGAAGATATTTGTCCAAATATCCGATAGTGCATTGCATTTCTCAGAGCGCCAAAAAATTTATTGCACGCAATAGTTTAGGTGTGACAAGGCAAAAACCTTAAAACAAACTGGTTAGATTTGAAGAAAACTATCATTTGGAGTTTTGGTGACTCCGATAACTTTTGTTTAATTTCCGGTAAGATCGTATTGCATTGCCCGAGTGATTCTGCAAGACTTTTGATTGAACAGGTTTTAATTAAACACGTTACCGCAACCAATTAAGTAAGAATACAATAAATGATTAAACATTTGGGAGAAAATTATTTTAGCGCAGTTCGTTCTTTGAAATAAATCCTGCTGAAGTATAACGTTCTCAGGAAAATCAGTTTTATAAGCTTCACAGAGCGAATGTTCAAGATCGTTTGTAAAATGAGTAAATGCGCGTGAGCAAATGCGTTCAAGTACAGTCAACAAGTCTCAAGTACAGTTGGATTCTGTTATGAATTGTTACATCATTTTAGAATTGTTTTGACTCGTTCGGGAAAACGCTCTGCCTCTGTTGTGTGGAACCCACTTCTCGACACCTAATCATTACTAACTCACAGCTTGAATTCCATTTAGATAGAGTTACCCAACTGGTATCTATTTTCGAGTAATGCACCTCCCCATAAATCTAGTGAAGGAGAGTCAGAATAGTTCGGAAGTTCTTGGGATGCCCTTCGCAAAATCCGTTCCACCAAGGTTTAAGAGTTTGGCACAAAGGTTTGGCAGAGTCTAATTATTTTAACATTTGTCGAATGCATCTTCAGAATAATGGATAAAGTCAGATATTATTCTAAGATAGTCAAAGTCCGTTTATCATATTATTTCATATTTACTATCACGTTACATTTCATTAGGGGTTTATATTCAGTGTGGCCAATGTATTTTACTAGGGCATCGATAGTTGATATATCACAAAATGTAACATTTTGTGGGTTATAAGCAATTTTTCGCGGTTCAGGCAGAAGCTGATCCTGAAAGAAAGTTGCATTCAAATCTTGCGGTCAACATCGGTTTCCTCCAACGGAACGAGTAGAAACGCCAACGTTGATGAGGTTGAGAACGTAATTCTGCGGGGTAAATAAAAAGAGATATTCGAGTACCGCGAGCTCTTTTGCCTCTCCACCTGTCTGTCGTGATATTGGCGCAATAATATTATTTACGGGGGCGAAAGTGGGGCCTCTGGAGGGGAACCGTTCGGAAGTGCGATGAGGAGGGAACGTCAGCCCCGGGGGGAAGAAGAGCAGCTTTGCTCTGAGCTCGTTGAGTCGCCTGTCTCGTCTACTACCGTCGGCAAGTCGTTCAGTCAGTCAGTCAGTCGGTCGTTAATCGCGTGACAACAAATCCACGAAAATGGGTAAGTACCGAATGGCACCTAAATGCTTCGGGCGTTGATAGTTGACAGTCACTTCTCGCATCCATCAACGTGTTCGCACACAATTTACAAAGATACAAAATTGTATTTTTTTAATACACGAATCGTGCACAACATCCGCAATTAATTGGACATGGAAAACGCAATGTGAGTGTCTGAGATTCGTAAACCTTTTTCGGATCGATTGCGGAAACGCTGTTTTATTTACTAAAGTTAACGTACCTGTTAGGTGAGTCCGTCTCCTCTGGCTGGTGATTTACTGTGGGCAAGCGCTTTCGAAGTAACGACATCATCGTCTGGCCGTTAAGTCAGTACTCCTGTTTTATTACACCCAAAGCGTCGGTGCCTTACACAGCCTCCCTATATCCAGTTTTACCTAAAAAATAATCAAAGTCTAAAATGTAACAATAGCGTAGAACGTAGAACTAGTGACAGTAACGTGTTGTCATGCTAAAAACAAATAAAATGGTCAAAATCCGTAAAACAGCTAAAGCTAGCAATGCAGAATTGTGCTCACTCACCTGAAGTACGCAGGATGAGTCGTACAGGTACGGGTTGTCAAGTGGTGTAACTGATACAGATTCATTTTATTGTTTCCTTAAAACTGTTCAAAAGTAATTGGAATATAGATGGACAAAAAAACGCCGAAGTGGGTTGTCGTTTCGTTGGGTTTGAAGCTCATTGACATCTACAGTTACTTCACCCTTCTGACAAAACGTTCACACACAAATTATAAATTCAAGAGTTAGCGTTCAGTCGATACATCCCGCAAATCGAACTCAACGGTGTTTTTGAGGAGGATAATTGAATCCGATGATTCTAAACCTTCGCCTGATGTGCAGCAGAAACGTTTATTTTTTATTTTTTATTTTAGTTTTCCTATATTCAATGCACGCGTGCATAAAAGTACAAAATGTAACATTTTTGAGTACTAGGAATTAACGAGCACATAACGTGGGGAGATGTGCCAGTAACATAAGCATCAAGCTGCAGCAAACGTTGTTCCTAATTTGGTTAAATCAGCGTAACGGTTTCGCTATAAGAGTACATGCCTTAAAGATAAACACAACCAAGATGAGCGGAACTGGTTGAAATTCGAATTATATAGATTTCGATCAAATCACAGCTGTAACCAAAATAGACACTACCTTTTCATAGAAGCTTTGCGCAGAAGAATGAGAAGTATAATTAACTGCTACGGGTGAACAAACGAAAGTGCCTTCAAAAAGAAAGAAATCAGTTGAGAGAAGGAAGGTTGTTTCGAACCATAGTAGAAGAAAAAATTCTGGGTAAAAAGTTACTAGCAAGAGGGCCAAACTTATGGCTTAAGTACATCAGACAACTTTTTAATGCTGCAGTTTATCAAAAAGAAAAATACACCTCCGCCTAGCAAAATTATTTAAACGTTATTCTCGATGAAAAGTTCAATAACCACCGCTCAAGCATATTACGTTGCGTTGTGGCACTAGCGTGCATTCAACCAAAAAAATGTGAATTCGGGTTTATTTAAATAAAAAAAATGTACCTGGCATTGAGCGAATACGGAAAAAAACGAAGAGCGAGACAGGTCTCACTTAAAATATGTTTTATCACGAAGCAAACGTGTTCGTAGTCGGAGGTTCAACCTCATTTCGACTCCAGAGACGATTTGTGTTTTCTAGAGCGAGCTATTCGGCTTGCTACCTACAAGATGATCGCTTTGACCGGTGCTTCAAGTAATTTTCTACGTTGTGTGTCACGACGCTCGGAAATCGCCGCTCCTGGAACAGATTCATTCTAAATTGTTCCTGAGATTCAGTGAATCAACTTTCTAACGAGACCGAAAAGTTTTATGGGTTACCCAGTTTAGACGAACTTGTTCGCACTTACATTCGCCAAAATGTTCACGAACTGGCTGGTTACCTCGTAAATGTCACTAACGATTTGACTGCAGATGCACTGGGGTATCTTTTACAACAATAGTTCTAGTGTACCAGTTTTTGTATTGTACAGCTGTGAATTAAGTAGTGTAACGTGGTAGTCTAATAACGCAACTGTATGGCGTTGGATTATAGCATTATCATCTGGATATACACGATACGTATTTATTCCAATTTATTATAAACATGTTTTTAGACTATTCAACTGTCACTTCCATTCCAAGCTGTCTCGATCTGAGATGAGGAAAAGCGAAGTGCCGTCGAATGATGGCCTCAAATGCGCAGCCCGTGGCCTCGCGCCGGTGCATTATTGGTTAGGGCCACAATTGATGGCTGCCTCCGCAGGGCAAGGTGAGTGGAACGGAGCAATCCAATTCCTACCCAGGGCCCGGCCTGGAAAAGGTAAAAACGCGCTTGCCCTGCGGACCTCATTGTGGCCATGAGGTCGCTGGAAGGTAGTTCGCCCAACCCAATGTCTTTCCAACCTGTGGGGTCTGAGTGGAGCCCACCCGCCCGCTCGGTACTCCCCCAGACATCCCAAAAACAGGATCGTAACTGATCAGCTAGCAGTCCTGGAAATACAAGATTTGATCATCAGATGTCAGGCCGCTTAGTGAATCAGCTGCACTCCTGTGGACCACCAAGGTCTAAAGGTCTGTCTCCATCATGGTGGAAGTGGGGAAGTGAATAGTGAGAATGCAGTCTATGGGACTATGGGTTGAACTCTGTGCCGACCTCCACTGAATGTAAACTTAGTAGCGCTAGGTGAATGGGCGTTATATACATGGCAAGTGAGAAGGAAATGCTCGTCAGAGAGTCATGGTTTTCTTTCAAAGACTCTATCCTGCTCGACTCCTGCATCCAGCGCGGAGGGAGGAAACCACCTGCTGCACCACTGTACTTCTTACAACAGGTGTGTTTCCTTATTGAATTACTGCTGATCTAATGCTTTCCAATGTTTTTGAGATGTTGGTTCAAAGCTTCATCCTGAGAATTACTGCATTGATTGCTTTCCCGTACGTAGTCCTGAGGCTGAATCTTCACGCGCTAGGCAACCCCACGCATCATCTGCCACCGTCAATCTCTTGAGTTAATTCGAAATCCTCGCAAATTGCAATTCCAAAACTCGTCAGAGTCACAGCACATACGATTTTTTTGCCAACATCCAAGAAGAAAAAATACTAAGCATCGAGCGGACCATTCGACGAGTCAGTTCATCACATGACAAGACTCACTTTCTATTCTTTTGATAATTCTCCAGTTTGTAAGTCTTGTGCTTCCAGCCTGGAGAAAAATTGAATCACGTTCCGCTCTTACAGTACTGAGGGTGGTTGTTGGATGAGCATTAATCTATTAGCCTTAATGCCTACACGCAGGAATTTAATCACTTGAACCAATACTAATTCTTGAATACGATTATGATTAAATAAATAAAAAATCGCCAAAAACGTTTCCCAAAATTATGTTGTTAGGTCGGTTGGAAATACCTGAGATGAAACCCATATTGTGAGGCACTTGAAGGTTTTCTCAAGGCGTCACGCCTCGACTTCATCACACACGGTATCTACAGAAAGACCGACATACCTGACAAACCCTGCGTAACAAAGTCATTAACGACTGTTGTAAACTACTTAATGGATCGTAAGACTCCAGTATGGGTATGGTACAATCACAACGTGATGAAACAGACCTGTCAAGCCACTGTCGCTTTCTTCCTTGTTAGGACACGCGTCTGCGCTTCCGATCCCTGGCGCAGAACTCCGGACCTATACAAGGCCGCAACGATATAAAAAATAAATTTTCGTAAACGGATAATCGTCATTTCGTCCGGGGGAAAAAATCAATAAAATGCTCATCGAATGAAGAAAGTGAGGCTTATCACATAATATTTTCCTCATTTTACGAAATTTCACTTTATTACGTGTTTCACGATCTGAGTTAGTACTTCACGGTGTCCAACGTCACCCAACTCGTATTTAGAAGTGCATCAATTCAATTGCAATGCAGTTGTTAAAATCGATTTGGACCACGATAACCGCATCATTTGAAGCGAACTTCTTTGTTCCCATGTTAGGTTGTGTTTAGATCCCACGATGCTGTTAATTACTATCTAGCTCCTGCTCAACGTTACCAAAAAACCTATGTTCTTGTTACACTGTGACGATCGGAAGTACAAAAGTAATATTTATTTCATTTAATAACCATTGGTGAGCTATTTTACCATCAACTGGATTTTTATGACATATTCCCGCCCACTGAACCGCGACTGACGGTTTAAAAAAAATATTTCAACGTCATGCTGCTATTTCAAATATAAATAAAGTGCTTATCGAATGAAGAAACTCAGGCTTATCACATCGCATTATCATCTTTTAACGAAACTTCGCTTTATTACGTTGAAAGTCCCGACAGTAATAATTCTGAAAAGCTCATTAAAAGTTGCGGAGTTCAATAAACTCCTTGAACGGCACATAAGTCCACTATCACGATTCAACCGAGCGCGAACCCCCCTTTTTGTAATGCTAATTCACGTAATAATCTTTCAAGAACGCGTTGAAGCGAGTTCGTAATATCTTTCCAGGGCGAAAACGTCCCTGAAATAACGTCAAGGAGTGATTGTTAGCGAGGAATTATTAAATTTCCAAGTAGTGCGTGCTTGAGACTGACGAGTTTTGGCTTTGCTGTATGCGAGGATTTCTTATTTAACTCGAACGATTGACGGCAGATGATACATGATGTTGCCCAGCGCATGAAGATTCAACATCAGAACAACTTACGGGAAGGCAGTAATTGATTTATATCCTCACGACGAAGCCAATATCTCAAAAACATTGGAAAGCATTTGATTAGCAGTCATTTAATCAGGAAACAGACCTGTTGTAGAAACTACAGTGGATCAGCAGGTCGTTTCTTGTTTCCCCCTGTTAAAGTGCTACGATCGGAATTTCGTGATTCCCAGTATACCTTAACACATAGGGCTGGCTTGGAGGACCACCAAAATAAAAAATACCGAGAAATTATATGTGAAACAAATGGTGAAAGGAGGGAAAGCTTGGTGAGAAAAGAACAATGAGGAAAATAATTCTAAATTAAAGGGGTTAATATTAACATGAGAAATTCTGCTGAGAAAATGAAAATACAAAGAAGGCTCGAGCAAAGAAATGAATAAATGAATTTGATTTTCGCAGGGGCCCTTGATGAGATGATGAGGTGGATGAAAATACGGTGAATGTGGCGACGAGATGTGTGGAAGAAAATTGGAACGATCTTACCGGTGTTCGGATGAGATGAAGCAAAAGTGAGGCGACACGTAGAAAAGGGGTTTGATGGATCGCGTCTTAAAGAGTTGGATCGAACGTGGTTGTACTGCAGTAGATGTAGAAACGCACTGATCGCATGAGCAGCTCAGTAGGCGGAGGAAAGTTGGTGGGGTGATGCCAGTTTTGGTGTGTCTTGATGGGATTAGATGTACTAAGTTTTTAAGGCCACGTTTGTTTGCTGCTCCTTTCTGTTGTTGGCCAAAGGAGTAGCGGGGCCCGTAATGAGGAGAGCCAACAATTCGAGGACCTCAGAAATTTTCGCCCCAATATTAAACATTTCATTTAAAATTTCTGTTAAAATGCGGATTGGGTGTGATAGGAGTGTCAGCTTAGGAATCATAGTTGATGATGGGATTGAGGGAAATTACTTCCTGAACGGATCTCTTGTACACTCCAGTAGAGGTCTTGATGGTCAAGATTCGAATGATGCCATCAGGTCCTGGGTGGAAGTCCTGGATCCTACCCAATGGCCACTGAAAGGGTGGATGTACCAGCTTCTTCAAGAGAACCAAATCTCCGGTGCTGGGGTTCGGGGAGTGCTTGTCCATTTACGGCGTTGCTGAAGGGTATGGAGGTGATCCCTAGGTAGAAGCAATGGATGGCACTGGGCAAATGGAAGGTCTCTCTCTCTGTTTTTACTTTCCTTGGCTCTACAAAGTAGAAAGGAAAGTTATGTAATCGGCTGAAATTTTTTTTGAGTTTTCTTCAGATCTTTACGTTTCAGACCCCCTTGAGTCCGAAAAACACTATTTGAGAAAATGGTCTGTGTGTCTGTGGACGATTTTTAGAGAAAACCACCGTACCAAATCAGCTCAAACTTGATACCTCGCCTGCAGGTTATCATGGGACGCCAAAATAAGGGTGTGAACAAAATCCACTGAAATTTAACTATAGTTATCATAGTGGTCAAAACGCCAAATTTTTTTTTACTCAAAAACGGCATCAACGATTTTGATTAAATTTTTTATATTGGTAGCTCTTAATAAGATAATTATACCATAAAATTTCCATATGTGGAAAAATGACGAGAGCAGCACAATAAATTATCAAACTTTTCGACGAAAAGCGTTTTTGCCGCGGTTTTTTTCTTTTAAACTCCGCTGGAATGTTACCAGACTGTAAAAAAAAGTCGTGTTATAGTCCAATCTAATACCTATAGGTTGAGTGTTTAAAAACGCTCATGAGGTACATGGGGCTCACTCCAGAAATTCCTGAATTTCAACTACCGCCGTTTTGCTTAATACCAGTTCTAACGATTATTACCCAATAACGCCGCAAAAGTGATTACTATCCTCCTTCAAAAAATTTGTGTTTACAGCCTCATTAATTTTCCGTATACCAATTGCTCAATAATGGTCCTGCAATGAGTACGAGCAGCACAATAAATTCCATAACTGTAGGCGCTACAGCTTCCTGCTGCCGTGACGTGTTGTTTGGCCAAGTTCAAAGGATCTGAGTGATAAATGAATCGATTAAATAGAATTAGCCACGTACAAAGTTGTGTGTTGCAACGCACCAGATATTTTAAACTAATTCTCCCTCTATCGCGCTGGTTACAGTAAATTGTGGTTATTATAAGACGCAGATGTTGTTGTCACAACACTCGCCCAAGAACGTCAAACTTGGGCACATATTCAACCTGAATAGTTAATGCCGAATGAATCCCGTCAGAAGTAAGTAGGACCGTCCTGAATCTGTACTTCAGCTCAGTGAATCATTCGGTTTAAACCTTCTCTTTATTTATCTTCTGGAGTGCTGATTCAGCATTCTATCCCCCAAGGAACCAATGCACACGTTCCAGTCATTTGTATTCTTTAGAATCGTTTTAAAAAAAAGAAGCTCTTTCTTTATCTTTTAAGCGAAGTTTATACGACGGTTAATTCCATTCAAATGACCTCAATGTGAAGCAGTTGGCATTTTTGCGAAGTTCGATGTCAAGGTCCAGGGAGCGTCATTTCAATAGATTTGCGAGCGCGGTTTTGTCCGAAAAAAAAAGAAGCTCGCCTTCTTATTCTGACGGGGACGTTAATGGTGTCCGGTGACGTTTTCAGAAGAAGTTCATTAATCACGAGAAAACCACAAAACCAGTTCAAATTAGACGGGCGTGAATGGACGATGACGGAGGATGCGTTTGAATCTCTCACGGAGTTAACTGGAGAATGCGCTTTATTTACTGAAAAACTTCATATTTATTAAGCAAGGAGGCATGTTGCCCATTGTGTTGTCATTTCCTTGTGACTTTACATCAATCAGCTCGTTGGGCTGTACGTAATCGACCACCGAAATTTTTGAGCTCAGTCTGGTTTTTTATCGATCCCCATTTAGTTTTCAATCAAACGCTACATTTGCAATGAATCGGGGCTATGCTCCCACCCAAATTTGATCTAGCAGCCTTGGGCTCCAACACAAGGTGTGTTGCAATCCATCGCTCTATAACTACACCACCAGTGATGGGAATGTGAACTTCAAATTGATCACGTATATAAAAGCCAATTGAAGTGTACTTCGATTTGAGGTGGTTTTATGTTTCGCAATGCGACGATACGTTCATCGCGAAGAAGCTAAAAATACCTGGTGAAACGCATCACATAATTTAGTTCTGTCCGCCTGGACAAATCAATATGCTCGCATTTTTCACTCAGTTGACATGGGCTTGTAAAACCACAACGTTCTACGTAGCTCTTAAAGTTAAGCGAGTTGCTATCACTTGAGGTGTTGCCACTTTATCACACGACCTTCATTAAAAAACCGACCGATTGACGTTGTTATCAACTTTGTTTGTACTTAGAGCTTTGGGAAACACTACTAAGAAAGTTGAAGAAACGACGTCAGTTAGCTCCTTATTATTTTGGAACCATTTCACTGGCTTACGACGAAAAAAACGTTCCTAAAAAAGACGAACTTCATACAATTTCGAGTGCAGAATCTGAGGAAAATAATTGAAACACGCCATTACCGTCGGTAATTTCGTAAATTAAATATTGTTGGGGGATTCCGATGGCATTTTTACGTTAAAAACCCCCATTCCCGAATTGGAAATTTGAGAACATTCTACCGAGTTTAAAATGAGTAATGGTTCTTACTGTCATCAGGAACCGTCATAGCCTCGACGGTTATGTGGTACTTCGACTTCAAGAGTTGTCCTTACAAACCTTAGGTTTTTTCATTCTGCGTCATCAATCATACGGGGAGCTCGTAATCAGCGCCGGATTTAGGTTTGTTCCAGCCCTGGGCCTATATTTGTAGACGGTCTGGGTATAATAAATTTCTATCAACATTCATGCATAAAAATAAAGAGCAATAATTATTAATCATTGAGCATATCCTAATAACCCACATATCCTATTCGTGCAAAAAGTATTAACTCTCGGTCTAGTTTTTAAAAATAACCGAAATACTTCAAATCACCGTTCTTAATTTTTTTGAAGAATTCACATTACATGACAATAAAAATGTGAATGGAGAACTGCACGAGTTTCATTGTTAGTTTCAAAAACTGACGTAGAATTAAAAATATTATTTTTCGGTGTTTTAAATTACTGGTTAAATTATTTCCCATCTTTTTTTCAGCTTCCGTTTGAAAGCACCACTAGCGTTATGAGTATCATGATTAATAATGAAAACAAAAAACACAAAAATAAAAGTCAGAGAAACTACAACATAAAGTCCAAATAAAAACAGCTTTTGTTAATTCTTGATAGTAGTTTGCGAGATGTTTGTTTTCCTCTCTTTGCGAATATACCGCCAGAGAGATATAAATGTAATATTGTTTTCGAGAAAAAAAAGGATCGTTTTGATCAATATGATAATTATATTTAGTTTTGAACTGATTTTGCAGTTATTTTGGTGTTTGATGTTGATCAGCCGGCTGAATATCAAATTAGAGCAGATTTTATTCAACCACCGTCTCTAAACGCGTTTACAGGTCCACACATTCCGTTTTCTCAAATGGCATTTTTCGAACTCAGAAGCGCACAAAACATGAAGGTCTGAAAAAAACTCAACTTTGTGGCCATTACATAACTTTTCTTCCTATTACAGGGAGCAGTAACGCCATTGTTATTTATTATCATCGTCGTTAATATTATTGCACTCCCGCCTCTCCCTTTGCACCTCTTTTGGATTATGTACTCGACTGTACCCACGTTAAAAAAAGGAAGTTCAGGTATTTCTTGTAAAAACCTTCTTTGGTGTTATCCCCGGAGTTCCAAAGACTAGGAAGAAACAATTTCATGTCTTTGACACTAGGTAGGGACATGATTCTTCACAATAAATTTCAACATTTAAGGTGGAAAATATCATGTTTACACGCTCGCTGTATTAACATGGCGTTTACATTCATTTTCCATTCATATTTGATGATGTTAGATATTCAAACATTCACGGTGCGTCCTTGAGGATCCGATTTTTCTCGAAAGTAGAACCGAGTTCATTTCTAAGCGGGATGCTCTATTTATGAATAAAAGCGAGACCACTTTTGCCTACGACGCGCACTCCGAGGTCGCTTTTTCATTGAATAACCTTGAAGCGCGAGTTAATCCCTATAGTTGTGGAGAATTCGAGACTCGGCGAACTATAAAAAGGGTTTCCTGAATGGAAGAGCTCGTGATCTTGAAGAGCACAAACGTCTGTCGCATGACAACTTACGACAATACGAAACCTTGTTCTCTCGCCTAATTCCTTTCCGTACTTTCCATGTTGATAACGAGAACTGGTTAGGACGTTTCAATTCGTCTTCTTGCGCCACATCTTCATCGAAGTGAGGCACGTGCTCACGACTGCTCTGTGAACGTCTACATTTGTTTAAAACGATTGCACACATCGTATTATAACTGTTTCGCCACTTTTCGATTGCCTGAACTTTAATATACTTTCCAGAACAAGACTTGAAGGTGAACTACACCACAATTAATAATTTGTGTAATTTTATTTCTCAACTATTCTTCCTGATAAATAATCTAAGCGAAGAAATGCTTGTACGTACAAATAGTGAAGCATCGTATAGACATTTAACAGAAATTTAAACTCTTTATCCATCGAAAAATTACGTGAACAGTGCAATAAATTATCAAAAATTCTACCACAGGATGTGGAGGAACGAATGGTAGCTTTCTTTAGAGCTTTGCGTTTTAAGGGCTACTCAGTCGGAAAAACGGCATTTGGGAGAATAACGCAATAGAGAGATAACGGCTGAACGGATAGCCTCCTGATCATTATGATACGCTAAAATAAGGCGTGTAGTTATGGTGAGCAAAAACCAAATAGTTTTCCCATCAAAAACGGTATTCACAGTTTGAAATAACCAGCCCTAATCTGGTGCGTGGCAACATACAACTTTCCTTAGCTCCACGTCAATTCATTTTCTATATGGCTTTGTCTACTTAATCAATTCATTTATCACTCAGTTCCTTTGAACTTGGTCAAACAACAGGACACAGCAGCAGGAAGCGGTAGCGCCTACAGTTCTGGAATTTATTGTGCTGCTCGTACTCATTGCAGGACCATTTTCGAGCATCTGGTACACAGATAATTAATGAGGCTGTAAACAACAATTTTTTAAAGAAGTGTAGTAATTACTTTTGCAGAGTTATTGGGTAAAAACGTTTAGAACTGGTAGTAAGCGAAACGGCAGTAGTTGAAATTCAGGAATTTCTGGAGTGAGCCCCATGTATTTCATGAGCGTTTTCAAACACCAGCCCTTTAGGTATTGAATTGGATTGCAAATACCAATTTTTATAAACATTCTACTAACATTCTAGCGGAGTTTATAAGGAAAAAACTTCGCGAAAAACGCTTTTCGTCGAAAGTGTTGATAATTTAATGTGCTGCTCTCGTCATTTTCCCACGGATGGGAATTTCATGGTACAGTGTCCTTATTGAGAGCTATCAATATAAGAAATGTAATCAAAATCGTTAGTGCCGTATTTGAGAAAAAAATTGGTGTTTTGATCACTATGATAACTATAGTTAACATTCGGTGGATTTTGCTCATACCCTTATTTTGGCGTCCCATGGTAACCTGTGGGCTAGAAATTAAGTTTCAGCTGATTTGGTACGGTTATATTCTATAAAAACCGCGCTAAATTAGATTTCCTCGAAAGTTTTGGTAATTTATTGTGCTGCTCTCGTCATTTTCCCACAAATGGGAATTTCATGGTATAGTTGCCATATTGGGAGCTATCAATATAACAAATGTAATCAAAATCGTTCAAGCCGTTTTTGAGAAAAAAAAAATTTGGTTTTTTGATCACCATGATAACTATAGTTAGCTTTCGGTGGATTTGGTTCATACCCTCATTTTGGCGTCCCATAGTAACTTGCGGGTGATATATCAAGTTTGAGCTGATTTGGTAAGGTGGTTTTCTCTAAAAATCGTTCACACACACACAGACCATTTTCCCAAATAGTGTTTTTCGGACTCAGGAGGGTCTGAAACGTAAAGGTCTGAAGAAAACTCAAAATTTTTTTCGGCCGATTACATAACTTTCCTTCCTACTTTGTTGAGCCAAGGAAAGTTTAAACACAGCAGTACCATAATATCTTCAATTGTGAAAAAATGACGAAAGCAGCATAGTAAATTATCAAAAAATTAAGAAGAAAATCAATTTTCGCTTTATTGACTGTTGTTTCCTTTGTAGATACCGTTCATATGATTTTCCTTGGAGGAATCTCAATGAAAACGGGGTTGAAGTCAAATAACTACCTACACAATGAGAGTTTCAAAAATCTCATGAGATAATTAGGAGCGACCTTAGAAATTCTGGAATACAAATCACCACGGTTCTACTTAATTTTTCACAGTTATAACCCAATAATTCTGAAATGGTAAACACGATCCATCCAAAAAAAAGTTACTTTGACAGACTTATGAATCGTCTTCACGCTGAATGCTACATAAGGGGTAGTAGGAGCAACTCAATAAATTGTTGAACGTGAAGCTTTGTACGTAAAATGTGAACTCAAAATATGCCAAGTTCAAACGAGCTGAAGGAAAAATTGATCGGATTAGGTACTAAAACTATGAAAATTGTTGAATGCTCGTGGGGCTGAGGAACGGCGCATCCTGATATTTTTTTCGTTTTCAATCCTGGTGGTTTGACAGCGGTCTCGCGGGAATTCTGATGGTAACTCAGTAATTTGGGAACAAAACAGAAATTCGGAATTGAAATTGCTGTCATCCCTTGTACTAACTGTTGAACTAGGCGTGTTGTGAATTAATGTTGAACAGTTTAGCGGATTTATAATTTTCTCAGAGTAGAATTATTCAGTTCAGAAATTTACCGAAGAGTAGGCGTTTCCAGTTGACGTAATTAGGTAATTGGTCAACGATTAAGAACTATCTGTTCTGTCTAATAATTCATGCCTGTCAGACGATGAATAATGCTTCATTATGTTTGCTCATGTGGCACTAAAACAAGCGCCATCCCGAGAGTACCAAGGACGGTAGAGCACGCCGTCCTCGCCAATTTTCGTTTTCCCATATGCCCAACTCCTGTCGGAAAACAATGTCAAGACTATCGACCCAACCGGAGAGCGCGCAACCTTCCCCTTTTGCCGCTTCGACTCAACTCAAAAGCGGGGTAAAAGATGACATTTATGGGCGGGTGAGAGACCTGCAGCCGCACAAAATAAGTGTGTCGCGGCCTCCTCCTCCGTTACGAGAAGAAGTATTAAAAACCATTTTACAAGGGAAGCTCGAGTTCTAAATACGACATTCAGTCGTAAATCGCTTGAAATGAGAGTTCACGTCTTTCTTTTTGATGTCTTCCACCCGGTGCCCCGCGATCGTAAATCAAACCACCAGATATGGAGCTGTTCGCAGCCGTGAGAACCATCCTTTCGACGCGCTCGAATTACTAGTTCTGCAACTCGGCATTTAGTGGATTCTTCAAAATATTCGCCGCCACCTGCTACACGTTGCAATTCGTCAACAAGTGAGGATATTGAAACTTCCACGGTACTTTTCAATTCAACGTATTTTCTGCCATTGGAAGAACCTGCTTGACTGTGCCTTACGTCCATTTGTTAACCTTGTTTTTTTTTTTTTTTTTTTTAATCAATGATAAACTGTTGTAGACTTGCTACTTTTTGTTGTTGTGATACATAATTTTCTATATAGTACAGAAGTAAAATGGAACATGGGTGAGGGTGGATGTCCAGCGACAGATACAAAATAATTAGATTATACAAAATAATTTTTACATTAGGAACATTCTTTTTTAATAATTTAGAAAGACGCCAGCGACCCATGAGGTTAAGTCATAAAATAAATAGTTAAAACGAGAGTGCGAGGAGCTATCTATTGATCGTCTTCCGCAAAAATAATGCTGAAGCACTCTCTACTGTTTTGGTAGAACAATACTGACAATCAATAGAAGAACACGATGTAAAGAGCATAATTAATAACTTAGCTTATAACAACTAAAACGTGCACCTGCTTCGCAATACTTCCCGCAATATCCTCTTGAATACCTTTGAAGAAATGTTGCATTTGAATTAGTCGAAGTAGGCATTATAAATGCTTAACCAGTTTTATGGAGAAATGACCCAGCGTATGTAATCGTTTCGTGCTGCGGTCATCATAGTACCTGTTGATTTCTCTGGAACGTACAACACTCACTAATTTAAATTTATTGTTTTTAGTATTTTACATTACATCGGTTGTAATGGTTTGCGGCGGACTGCCGATGGTGACAACACTGTTGCCGCCACCCGTGCAGTTCGCCGCTGTTTATAAAAGCGGAGGAGCCACATTTTTCATGAGAACGGCCACCGACATCGCTTACGACTTTCTCCCATTTTTTAAGCTAGTGAACAAGTAATTAAAGCCTCTTTATATTGTATGACGTAGGCGATCAGAGCTTGGTGTTTCATTTTCCCCATTGCCCCTTTATTTGTCATTTACTACAATCCGAGCACATGTTATTCGTTTCATTCTAAAAGGAGTTCATTTCATTTCATTTCTATTTTTTCCTGAATAAATTCAAGTGGGTCCTATTTGGTTTACAATTTCATTTCCCAGTACTTTCCTGAAAGGCATTATTTTGTTTATTTACATCAAGTGAGTATAAGTGAGTATATTTAACTTGTTCGTTTTTTGGACCCTGACACGACTTCACTCGTGTCCTGTACGTGGGTAATTCTGTGAAAGAATTCCTCAAGTACGTCACACGGTTCAGTAATAATTACATTTTCTAACTTCCATACTTTTCACTTTAAGGAGAGAGAGAGAGAGAGAGAGAGAGAGAGAGAGAGAGAGAGAGAGAGAGAGAGAGAGAGAGAGAGAGAGAGAGAGAGAGAGAGAGATTGAAGATGTTTATTTTACTATCAGGGGAAGTTAGGGCTATGCAGCCCTCTCTTCCACTTCCCCACTATCCACTTGCCCTGTCTTCCAATGAAGACGAATTACAAAAACCTCTACCTCTGCGAGTCTTATATAACTGACAATATAAAAATAGCCTCCACGCCACTCTTAACATTTAAACTAAACTAAACACATAATTCAACGTTCATGCCAAATAAATTACATGCATTCCAACCAATGAGAGAGAGAGAGAGAGAGAGAGAGAGAGAGAGAGATTGATTGATTGATTTATTTATTTATCCACCTGGGGGAGTTAGGGCCATGCAGCCCTCTCTTCCACTCCCCCAGGATACAATTCCAATCCAAGAAAATTTGCCACATCTTCGGCATAATTAACCACTACATATTTTGAAATTGAACATCAGATATTCTTCAATTCACAACCTGTTAAACCTCCTTCTTCCTGTATTCGTTAATTTAATTGTTTGTCTTATAGTTAAAAGTAGATGCACATCACACGAATGTTAGGCACAAAAAGAAAATAAACAACGTTCACTCCGTAATAAGTTACATTCATTCATCTTATACACACGCATGCACATTTGAGAAGGGCGAGTACTAGGATATTCCTCCCCTTCTCATATTGGACCTTATCACTATAGACACAGTAAAACTAAATTAAAACTAAAACATACAACACACTCATTATTACGTTACTGATGCAGTCCCATGTCCCCATACAGTTCCAGCAACTTTTTCCTATATTCTTATGCTTTGAAAGTGCTCAGCGTCAACTTCAGGTCAAATAGATCCACCTCTTCGTTGTACAATTTAGTACCTTGCACCAAGAACGACCCCGCGTATACTGCGGTCCTATGAGATGGAAGCTGCATCAAAGTTCTGGCATGCCTCGTGTCCCTATTATGCACCTGTGACATAAATTTAAATTTATTGTACAGATACTCGGGACTCCTGTATTTCAGCACTTTAAATATCATCGCTGCCAGTGCTACCTTTTTTCTTTCTGCCTTCAGTGGGCCGTACCCTGGCAAAGAGAGAGAGAGAGAGAGAGAGGGAGAGAGAGAGAGAGAGAGAGAGAGAGAGAGAGAGAGTGAGAGACGGAGAGAGAGAGAGAGAGAGAGAGAGAGAGAGAGAGAGAGAAATAGAGAGAGAGAGAGAGAGAGAGAGAGAGAGAGAGAGAGAGAGAGAGAGAGAGAGAGAACCGGGAATCAGTCGTGAAAATGAATTTCATTCTCGACTTGAGCTAGGAGCAAGAGATGAAACTGTACACCATAAGTAGCAAAATGAGAAACTGTTTTTTAATAGCATGGCATTGGATGATGTTAATTTGGATGAGAGCAAAGGATCACTTATTAAATGAGATGCAGAGACTTTGCGTGCTAAACGGAAAAAATCCCTAGCGGTTATCCATGACACTTCAATTGACGCGTTTGTGTGAACGTTGCAGTGTTTGAAGTTTGTTGTTCAAAGCCACGTGCTCTTAGAAGACTCCATGGCAAAACGAGGAAGAGGGTGAACGACGTACGAAGTAAGATAGATGAAGATCTAGCGGGCCATTAATGAGTGAGAACGCTAATTTGTCATAATTGCCCATCATTTTAGATACGCATCGCCGTTCATAATCGACGTTCGTTATTAAATAGTTGGCTTATTTAATACCGACGAAAGCAAGGAATTTGAATGGTTGGTACGTTCAACGCTGAAAATTGTATTGCCCAGACTGGCATTAAAACCGTTCAGTTCTCTGCTCTGACCTGTATCAGCCAAATCTGCCAATGCTGTAGAATGGTCGCTAAACGATTTCAGTCATCATATATGCTCGAGTAGTCGAGCCAGTTTGAAAAAAGCAAATATCCATAATTTTCGTCGCTAAGATTACTATGAAAACTGTGAATCTCATTGAAGCATGTCGTGTAAGTGCTAATAAGACTAAGGGTTGCAAAGTTACTGCCTGGATGATTGAGAGACGAATAAAACATCGGGGCTTCAAGATATGAAATTGAGGAACGAGAGTTTGGGAAGAATCATATAAATGCCAACTCCAAAAAACTGAGGAGGATAAAAGTTCGTTGTGTTCGTGGGTGTTGAACACGATATTTGTGTGAACTGGATCCACGGGCGTCTGTCAGACTGGTAGAGGAATTAAGACGAACGTTGTTTCAAAGTGTAAAGTTAAGGGTCAAGAAAAGGATAATTAGAAATCGCCGAAAAATGACGAAGCTTTCAAGAAACGGTGGGGGGTTTAAAAATCGATTTCCATGACGCGACCAAAACCATCTTCGGTAGAATCTGAAACAACGGGCGTAGCATAATGAAGCAGTAAGTGATGTTCCCCTTCTCCGAACGAAAATAATTAATTTCAGGGGGAGGTTGTACTGATCATCATAGTTATTAATCTGCACTTCTATTCTGTGTGTGAAGTAACAATGTCGTAATCAAATCAGACTCGTAAGTTACGTGATTTGGCAGATTACTGACAAAACTCATTAATCAATCGGATTCGTATTAATACCGATCAAAAACATTTATCTGAATGGATCAACGGATATTATCTGGCGTAAGTACTTTGATTGTCTTCGCTCAGGGTCACCATTTTTGAGAGGTGGAATAATCACCGAATTTGAGGTCGTTTGCCTGTTCCGTATGTACAGCCTCACCAAGGTATGTTCAGTATGTTCTAAAGATTGCAGAGGCGTCAACGTTTCACTCGTGGGTTAACACAGGTTGAGTCAACAGTATTGGACGATATCTATTCCTCTTAATTGTTCCCGTTATTAGCTCGTAAATATCTGAACGGGTAGTTAGGAAAACCTCTGTTTTGATTTTCACTTGTAAACTCATTAGTTCATTAATGAATTAACTAATTAAATCCACTAATGAACCGTAATATGAGAACAGTAGAGGCGAGGGAAAGTGTGAGTTCAAATATCAGTCACGACGCATCCCACAGTTTTCCTCTGCCTCATTCAACGACTTTTGTAACTCAAGAAGCTAATCCAAAATGTTTTCCCACCTGTTTATTGAAACTCAGTACGACATAGTTCTACGTACACGCTGGTGGTTCTTGAAGATCCTTAATTTATTTAGTTACCGTTTTTTTTTGTTATTAAAAGGTGGATGCAGGTGATACCCTCAATGCAGCCACAAATGGGCCTATTGTAAGGGCGTCCATGATCCTCAGATCATGGCCCCCCCTGCACCACCCCCGGCCCCACGGCACTGGTCTCAATGGTGTGAGGTCACCTAGGCGCCCCCACCACCCGTGCACAAAGCGGAGGATATCCGCAAGTTCTGCATTCGCCACCTCTTCTGGTTGAAGAGAGGGCCTCTGGAAAACACAACGGCACGATGCTGTGAGTCCATCACATAGGCACAGCACATGCTCTGCCGTCTCTAGCCCTACCCCGCAGAACCTGCATAACTGTACCTCGCACTAGCCAATATTTGCAAGGTGGACCTCAGCGGACAGTGACTTGTGAACAGGCCACATATGATCCTCATATCCTTCCTCCCCGGCGCAAGCACCTCCTTGGCCCTCCCTCTCGGAGAAGAGTCGGATAAAGAGTTTTGACTGTCTAAGGCCAGACAGGCCCTGCCAATGGGCAGCGCTGCACCTATCCTCCTGTTTGCCAACCTCTCTACGTAGGTCCCAACAAAGGGCTCAGGGCCAATAAGGATCTGTGCTGATCCCTTCTTAGACAACCTATCATCCGGTTCGTTTCCCTCTATACCCTGATGCCCTTGCACCCAACACAGTGTTACACGGTAGTCCTCGGCCAGGGCCTTCAGTCCAGTCAGACACTCTTAACCCTGTCGCGATGTAAGGCAGTATGAGGCTACGGCCTTGAGAGTGGCCTGACTGTCCACCATGATGTAGATTCTCTGCCGCTTCGGTCCCCTCTGCAGCAGCCGCTGCACACAGATCCTCACCGCAGTCACCTCTGTCTGGAACATCGTAGCCAGCGACCCCAATGGGATCGCCGCTCTGATTCTCAGCCCAAAGATGCCTGCCCCTGCAAGGCCACCCTGCACCTTGATGGCTCAGTGTAGTATACCAGGGCCCCAGCTTCAAAAGCGGGAACTCCCCCTTCCCACCTGGATCGCTCATGAATGAGTAACACGAAGTTGAACCTCGGGGGCATTGAGTCTACCACATGCAGTTCAGCTCCCCAACTAGTTACCCCTAGTTAGACCTTCATTCAGAAGACAACGTATACGGCTGCTGAACTGCTACTGTTATTTCACATCCGTGGATCAACTTTTCAACAAGTTAATTACTCATTTTGAGCCCTCACAGTTGTTACACCCGAAAACTGGATTATCAGGGAAACAGGTGATACCTCGGTCAAAAGGGTTCTCCATCCCCCACCCACTGCTCGGGTGATGGCAACAACGAAGGAGTTGCATAGAAGGTGCGAATTAGTTGAGCCGGGATTACCAAGCGGTTACATGAAATAATGTCTACCTAGTCTTGCGTTCGCCAGTGTTCGAGTGTAGTGACTGACAATTTACTTCTTGTTGATTTATTGCAAACACTACCGAGGTCTTGTTCAGTGCGCCGTCATTAATTCGGTACCAACTCTTCAATGGTCAACCGAATATTCCTCATCGTACTCAATCTCGGTGCCAGCAGTTTCCAATGGACTTAGGTGAGCTTTCTGACAACCTTTCACGTCTCACCGGGGTTGGGTGAAGGATGCTTGTTAACTGCTCTGAAAGTACAGGGACACCACTATGAAAAAATTCAGCCAATGGGACGACGGTAGTTTGGAATTTAGTGTGTTTCTCCTAAGTACTAATTAATCACGGTCATCGTGCAGGCGGGTTATTGGACTAGTAACTCACTGTTTTGCAAGAGCTCCTGTGCCACATGCGCTGCTGAATTTCTAAGAAAACGCTTGCTAGAAGCAGTAGTCCAAATCCGAGCAGCATTTTGAAGTGGACTGTATTAAATCTACAGCTGTCGATGGATGTTGCGAGTTTAAGGAGAGGAATGAACTCCCTACTTTTTCAATGTGACGCGAACTCGTCACGTTTTCCGCTACAGAGCCACATATTATGGGGACACAGGCTGCAATCGTCAATTTGATACAGTACGACACCAGATTTCGAATGCTGAATGAAAAATAGGGGGGTTTCTTCTAAGCACACGGCGGTTGGAACATGACACGACTTGAGACGGGGGTTAGAAAGGAGAGGAGGATGGGAAGAGACCAAAACAACACTGAAACAAACAATCCAACCTCAAACAAGTGGCTTATATGACTAGTAACCTGTTTTTTGTGAGAGCCTTTGTGTCATATGGGCAGGATTTATAAGCAAACACTTAAGAAAAGCAATCGTTTAAATTTTTGAAATTTCAAAAATTTTAAATTATCGTCACGTACGGAACTGACGTCACACCCAATCAAATTGAGCTGGTATTGAGAAAAAAGAAGTTTTGAGCCTTCGAAACGTGAAGTTTCGATGAAAAGTCAAACAGGATTTATTTCCTTTGATTATTTAAACTCCGTAAGACCAAGAAAAGCGCTCGGCACAATGTACAGTTCAGGCATTACATTTTCAAACAACTAGTATACGTCGATTTGCCATTCTTATCGATAACTTTTAACGGTGTCTACCAATTTCACCGAAAACTGCCGAGAACCTAAATTCATTATGTTAACCACTTGAGCTGGATCTGCTGTTTAGGGTTCGCTATCTCTTCTCTAAGGTTGGAACAGTTACGACAGTAGTCGAAGATAAAGGCCCCAATAAACATGAAAGCAAATATTTTCTCAAGAGCCATCACCTCGGCTGAGCCTAACAAACGAGTAGGACGCCCCCGTTTAGATCACGTTTCCAATTGAGCTTTCCTAATTTCGTTTCGTAATCTTTACCGGTTATTAAATCGAACCAGGTCATTTCATACGTGCAATTACATTTCTTCGTATACTTATGATAATAAAAATCGTATCAAAAGTGTGTTATATGCTATCTCCTTCGAAATTATTGGCCACTCCCCTCAATGTGAGACATCTCTGTTACTACTCAAAAAAGTAGTGAGGGAATATGCCGGGAGAATGCATCAGACTGTCTGGAACACTGTGGGGAAGGAGTCCCTCCAAACAATTTATCTCATAATCTCACATGAGATAAGAGCTGCTTGTCGACTTGAGGCAGATACTGAGAATCATCAGGGCAAACTGCAGAATGAACAAACATGTGTGTTACAGGCGTAGTCAACACTGGTGCAGTGAGTGTAGTACAGATGAGGAAACTCCATATCATGTCCTGGCTCAGTGTTGGAGACTGGCAAGGGAGCGATTTTTGGTCTTTGGTACAAACTCTTCAACGGTGGACATCGAAGAGAACTTGCAGGAAGTATATGGCATTCCTTAGCAAGCCAAGCATGGATCTGTGAGACAGCAGCATTGGCGCTACAGGGCTTTAGGTTGCAGTGCGCAATAAGGGACGGTCATAGTCTGTCATGTGTCTAGTGTCAGACCAGAACTCACTAAACTTGCATCAGATATCAAGTAAATAAATAACTCCTCTTCTGGAGAAAACAAGGAAATGAAACTAATAATGCAATAAGACCCAATTTGAATTTAATTGAATGAATAGAAATGAAATAAATAAATCGAACTCCTTTTAATATTTAATGAAAGTAACCTACTTTGCTCGAATCATTGTGAAAGACAATACTGGGGTAAGGGGGTTAATAAACAGGGGTTTGCTCACCTTTATCCAACAATACTCAAGCACGGAAGGAAAACACTGAACTTGAAAACTCTGGCTGATAAGGGCTCGATCCGAACGTCACAGGGTGTGTGAAACATCACAATGGAGAGCTCATGCCTTGCAAATATAATCGCTAGCTCTTCCCGCACTTTTCCGAGCATGGCACAGAGTGGCAAGAAAGGAGAGCAGACGGCAATAGAGACTATATCCTTTACACATCCCCCTCCAAACAAAAAAATTGTTGCCCAGCCATTTGGCGGGTTATTTTGCTGCACACAGGCGACAACTAGTAACTTAAAGGCCAAATGGTAAAAAAAAAAAGAAAGTAAATAAAACAAAAACAGATACGACAGGTGTGCACTAATAACAGTATCCTTGGGTGGGCAGGGAATGGATAAACCCTGGCGGGACCAAGGACCCCCATGACTAGGGCGACTGCCAGACGCTGGCACGACAGGAGGAGAAAAACCCCGTCACCTGGGCCCGTCAGATGTCACCCCAGCATTGTGACGGCGGGAGAAGATCGTCCTAGCATGGCCACGGCTTCTGGGGGGAAAAATATATATTCCCTAAGTTTCACCTGCTAAATTTAGTTTACATTGCTAGCAATTCAAGAATCTGAATACTTTGGTCTTTGTTGTGGAATATGTTTATTTATCTCGTCTATTGCAACTTGATGTACGATAAGCCTAAATGCGCTATATGCGACCGAATCGTTACCCGAAGAGTAGTCGTAAAGCTAAGTTTTAACAAACGAGAATTTACGTCTCGGCGAACTTCATTTTCCCATATATCTTGGACCATGTCTCCCATCGATGGAAATCAGACTACAGGCACTACATGACTACAGACACACCTTTTTCCTCGTTCAGTAGACTTTCACAGTACCTTCTGTAGCAGCGGGACTCTACTCACAATTTTACTGCCAATCCTGATACATCCCTTATCATTTGAATAGAAAAAATTAAAACGACACGTGATGTTGATTTTGCCAGAAAGTGAAGTAAACTTGACCATTTCTGCTTTTTAAAAAAATATATTCCTGATTTTATGGCAAACATTGCGTATTCTATGAGGATAACATGCTCAAAGAGCTCAAATCCGAATGGTTTAGACGGTTCAAACTTCCCACGGTCCGTACACTTAAAACGACGTCCCAGTACTTGGCTACCCGTGTCACATCCAACTGCTATTTCAACCAAGTTGACATTTATACAAAAACGGTCCCTCTAAATATTGATTAGGAAAGTCGTTACAGTAACCAAATCTTATCCCGAGGCTCGAGCGATCGGAAGGAATAAAACAGCCCGGTGCTAAAAGAAGCTGTTTAAAATTCATAACAGAGGTTGAGCGAAGATAGCGGCTTGAAAATTCATGAATCGGCTCTTCAAGGAGCCTACACCTAGTAAAAGGACGATTTGAGTTGGCTCCACTCATATGGAACGCTCCTCACAAAAAGATAAACAAAAGGCGTTGCTGAAAGAATATCCACCAACTCAGACGAAGCTTCGCTATTCAAGACCTTCCTCTTCCTATGCTGTCACTTTGCTAATCACTACAAACGAAATAATTCGAGTTAATACAACGCTTAGGTGCATAATGCGAGGAAATCATTGTTAATACTGCTTGAGTCAAATAATTTTAGCCCATCTTCGTTCAAATATTCAAGTTATTGAATTACAGATAATTGACGTCAAATACCCGCAGCAACGCAGAATCTGTGTTTTGTTTAAACTAATACGCAGCACCAATGAGGTCTTACCATCAAAATCGTTGTTTTAATTTATGGAAGCTTTAAAATGTTGATTCTTACAATTTATTTTATAAACTATGGCATCAAAGAAAAGATCGTGATTTTATCTGGTTCTCTCAATGTCGATTGGTTCGTTTTGACCATTGACTTGGTAATGTTTGATGTGTGCGTGTACGTAAGTGTACGACAAATCCAAACCGAACAAAACAAGAATAATTCAAACCGCCTGGACACAAGCAATTTAATCTCATCGTGACTTAAATTAGACAGACCTATGCGTGAAGAATCTTTGTACACGATGCTCAGACGTAATTTCTCCGTAGCAGTCCATGCTTCACGTTTTGTTGTATTTAAATGTGGGTAAAATTGAGCAACGTATACCAAGAATGTCGAATTTCATTACTCGACAGGGGTTGGAGCGAGTGCACGTTGTTGAAATTTGTCACTGTCGACCGATTTTGTTGATCCTTGTAACGTTCTGTCCAGTTGCCAGTTTAGTTGTGCAGCGAGTTGCTTGAATGTCAGGATTCTCCACTGAGAGGGGTTAAATTCCGTTAAATGTGGTGTTTTCGTTGTTGTCAATGGACGTTGATGATTTTTCTCGTACGTTGTTTATGATCATGTGTGGTCTGTGAAGCAGCCAATAGTACGTCCTCATAACGCACGCATTTCTTCCCTCGAAACTCTCACAAATCTCAATTTTAGACGTAGCTTTCTTGTTTTCTTTTGAAATAACGCTCGTCTCTTTTCGCGTTACTTAACAGTTAAAGTTTTTTGGTGTACAATACGCTTCGTTATTTTCTAATAAATGTTATTTCATGTGTTCAACTGACCTGTCAACAAGACGAAAGTGGTTTTATTATTATTAAAATATTCGTTCGAAAACTGATTGAGTGAACTGAATTGATTCAGGACTGAACTCTGAAAATCAGTGATTACTCTAATGGATACATATAAAGCTGAGAGTAGCTTTGGAGGTCGTAAAACGAAGGTCACGGTAACAACGTCGAATTAGCGGAGTTCAATATTTTCGTCTTCTGCGACCTCGGCGACCTGAATACAATTTGACCGAACTTCCCACAGGTCAATGAAAACCAATTTTTATCGTCATTGGTCACGGAACCTCCTCCAGTTAAATAACTAGCCAAAACGAAATCATTCACGGGTGCCCGGTCGAGCGGGACGAGGGGTGTCAATAAACAATGAAGGTGTGTGTAACAATAGCTGTCGCGATTCTTCGACCGTTTCGACGTTCGAATGAGACTCAGTTCAAACGTGCGGGGGGTTTGTTTATCCGGGCGATCCGGAATCAAATGGTTACATAACGTGATGAACTACCCTGTACGTGATTACACCTGTCATGTTCAGAAGTGAGAGAAATTGGGGAAAACTAACTTTCTAAACTCGTAGGAACGTAAGATTGAACATTTTATATTAGCACGTAGCACTCAGCCAAAAATAACAATCCGCAAACCGATTTGGCAAGAGATTTTTCTGTAAAATTAGTACTGTACTATGTATCTTATGCAACTCTTAATTTATTTCTGATATTTTTTAATGGCTCGCCGTGAAAGTGAGGTAATTACACCTACTTGTGAGGTTTCGTTTTCTCAAGTTGTGTGAATTGCCGCCAATGATGGGGAAAAGACTTCTTGATGACTTCATCGACTGTATCGACTTAGGAATCAGCGTGCAGTCGGATATTTCCAGCGTATCAACATTTCAGCTGCCAAAAGCAGTGGTGATTTGCTGCAGATTTTCAAGGCGAAATGATCATTTCAAACTACGCTAATTTAAAATTAATTACGATCCTTCGAAATTGACCGGGAAAAATTAATCGCTAGCGCAAAAGTGCCACCAGGCAAAGTGGAAGAAATTCCCACGGGAGTGAAGATAATGTAGGATAATGATGATACCCAGTTATTATTGTTTTGGTTGCCCCAGTTATCACAGGTGTTGTTGGATTGACTTGTTAAAAAGTAGAGAATATTGTGATTGATTAAAAAGAACAACGACTCTTTCGTTAACAGTTATACATAACTTTACAATAGTAGTCCCCCCAGTAAACGTTTTTCTAGCCATGTTAACAACGACAGACTTCATTTTGGCCGTTTTGACAGCATCTCCCGGGGACAATGGAACAATAATGTGAGTGTAGGTGGAGTGTTTGCTCTTTTGTTAGAACTCAAATCTGAAATTTATACTCATTCGTGCATAACTGGCATCAAAGACGCATCATTCCTCACTTCCTATTTCAAGACATGACTCAAGAGCAATTAGGTGGCCTGCGGTCGTGGTTTAAGCACTAACTGGTTCGAATTTAGCTGGTCTTCGGCATTGCTAAACTCGCCAGGCCTTTCTTACTAGAAGTGCCTTGCATTCTGACTCTCCCTGAATCTGCCTGGTGCACGTGACTAAACTCCTCTAGAAGCTGGTCGCAAATCATAGCGAGTACTGGTCGTGAGTTGTCAGGTGGGGCGAGGGCTGGTTTTGTAGTGGTGTCTCTGGAACTGACAGCAAAGGGATCTTCAGAAATAGGGCAAGAACACTCAGCTCGACAATTAGGAGTCTTGGCTTCTCACAGCGCGTGCGATCGAATTAACATTCAGTCAAATTTGACATTGACTATTTTCCTAACTTGGAATCGCTAACTTCTCTGAGAAGCTACTCCTTTTAGTTGTACGTTCATTGAAATTTCTCACGTTTTGCTCACTTCAAACCATTCATCATTAAATAGCAACCCTTTTGAGGAATAATTAATAAGTTTTATCTGAAGCGGCAGAGTCGCAGTGTTCTCTTCTAAATTAAAATTGACTGCTTCTGTCTTCAAATTCAAGGGCAGTTGAAATCAAGAATTTGTATGAAAAGTGACTATCACTTGATTAAATTATTTATCGATTGGCGAGTAAACTCGTAGATATCATGCACGAGATACGATATCATATTTATGAATGAGATTAACTGAAGGCGCCAGCCGGACGAAAGATAATGCTCGGTGTTTGCACCAAATAGTAATTATGGAGTGTTTGACATGAAATTTATATTTTCAATTCGACTAGGACGCTATCACTTCATTGATCGGGTGTGCGTTAGCGAGACTTTTGACATTTTTTCAACTACTTCTAAAAACAGCGCTTGAGAGACTGAAGGCCTTCCACGTTTGATTGTTCTCGTTAGGCGCTTAGAAAACGACTTGAAAATCCGATCGGGAACTTCCGGCAAGTTACAGGCAATTTATTCTCAACGTCTAAAGATTGGGGCGAATGAAGCTTCCGCGCTGATTGTACAGAAAAGGCTAACAATAGACTGCTCAGGAGGCCAATTGCGATTGACATCAGTGTTTGCTCTGCGATGCTTTACGCTTTGCTTGTCACGTGATACAATTGAGTAGTGGGCGGGTGAGTGGGGGCGCGTGTTGATTGAAAAAGTTATCTGGCTAGTTTCTATGATAGCATGATCTAATTCATAAGAGGTGGTAAAACTCGTGAAGCTTTCAAGTTTAATCCCGTCAGACTTGAGCAAATTGTTATTCCTTAAGCCATTAACAGCCATTTTATGAACACGAGGATAGTATGTGCTCTTCAATTGTGGAACTGGTCAAATCAAAACCTCTTCGTTGTTCCGGTATATTGTCTCGTCACTGTTGAGCTGACGCTCGAATCTTCCCCACTTCGATTTAATCTGATGCCCCAAATTGACGGGATGAGAACTTAATGGAAGAGGATTCGATTGAGGAAAGATGGCAGAGAAGTTGAAGTACGGACTTGGCTAGATAGCGGCGGTCTTCAATGTCTTTTGTGCACACTGTGACGTCAGGTTTGTTAATGGTAGAGTGTAGGTTCTGGAAATCGTATGCTCAAGTGTTTCTGAAGAATCGGTCTTCATTCTTAGGTTCAATTAGTAATTCCCTACCCCAAGTTGCTGTAAACAACGTCAGAGTCTCGTCCACTCCCCGCAAAGGCCTAGAGGACTCGTGCAATGTGACGTCGAAAGGCGATTACACGTAATTTCAACGGTTCGATGTTCCTCCATCACAGACAGAATTGACAGTATGTTAAACCTTCCGGTTCTTTTTGAAGTTTCCCTTCACCGAATTTCCCCATCTTCTCCAGGATATTCTGCTAGTCACGCAGCATCGAGGTTCACTCGGGGTAATGATTCAATTCTCAACTCCGCAGCCAGAAAATAACTCTATAAACGATTCCCTTCGAGAAATGCATTCTTGACATTTCATCATAGGCTCTTTTCAATTCTTCTTGGCCGTTTCGTGAGATGAATCTACTTTCCCTGTGTTAAAGTTTTCGACCTGCAAAGAATGTACCGTTTGTCGTGACGCGCTTCTTACCGCAGTACGCGAGTTACCGAATGTCTGGGTCGGATCTGTTTTGGAGCTCATCTGAGAAAAGAAAGTGAGGAGATGGATGTAGTTTGAGTTGGTGGCAGAGCAGGCTTCAGGATTAAGTTTAGTTTCTTCGCTGTTATTTGCGATCTCCCGTCATTCCATCTGCGCTTTCACTCAAAATCGAAGGTTGTGGTAAACAAGTATTCTGCACAAATATTGCTACAGGAGAAATGCAGTTCACATCTGTCAATGGTTTATTTGGACAATTCTCTGTTCGTGAGCGGTATATACGGAACGTTTCTGAGCACCCATTTTGTGTTCAAGTACCTGTAGCAGAGCGGAGAAGCTGTATGTCACAAGAAGAATAAAAGGTTCATCAAAATGGACGATGGTAGTGTAAGAGTAGTGTTATCGCAATGTGAGCACATCAAAGTGTCATAAAAGAGGATTCAGTATCACACAATGTAACTGATTGGATAATGCCTTAGATTGTAATTTTTTACGCGGTTCACCGGACAGAACTAGTAATAGTTTCCACTGCGAGTAACGTGTTGCGCAATGAACGATAGACTCATTTTTGTCATTACTAGACACCGAATGAGAAATAAGAGGTCTATGTAATGTCTGGTGTGAGGGAAGCGTTTGGGAGTGTTTGTGCCTCGGGGTCTTGAAGTAATTAGCTGATGGCTAGAAAATGAGTCCGTCTTGTCGAACGAGTTCTCTAAACCCGCCAATCGTGGGAACGGGAAGGGATTGCGTGGGCGGCAGTGAGTCGAACTTAAGAAGAACAAAAACAATTTGAAATGGACGGGAATTTCCGAAACGATGCCCGATGAAAAACGAAAAGGACTCCGGGGTAATGACAGCCTGAGAGATTCGCGAGTCGGTAACGTGCAATCCCCAGAGCGAAAATATGAGTCGTTCCGCTCCGCTTGGAAAATCTCGGAAATTCCCCCAGTTCCCCCGAAGTCTTCGGCGGTACTCTTGACGGGAAACGAGTCCCCCGGAGGGACGTTTTAATTGAATTTGGTTTCCTCGTGAAGCGAGCATGGTGAATTCTCTTTCATGAGATGGTGATTTGGTTAACCGGCGAACAGCTCTTATATTCCCTATAAGTCAAACGGGGGCTTGACCTTGGCTTCCCCATGTTACTCCTAAGCATCTTCAATGCGAAGGACGTACACGTCCACCCGTTTATTTTAATCGCGGTTATTACGTGCAATTACTACATTTTCCTACCAACTTTTCCGGCTACTGCGTACACAGAAGACTTCAAAATACTCCATTGTAGAAAATTAAAGTGTTTTATCCTTCTCGAAACGTTGATGCGCAAATGTTCGGAAAAAGCCTTAGTACCCGACCCCGCGCCAAGGAATAAATATATTTAAATAAAATAGAAACACTGCAATAAATACGTGAAAACAAAATTAAACGTTGTGTAATAATTTGCAGGGTTTTAGTTTTGACGGTTACTTTTCGACGACTCGGAAACGTTTTCAAGATGACGTAAATCTAGTCTCCAAAAATAAAATTCTAGTAGTGTGGTTTTGATATAATGGCCGCGTCAATTGCAATTGACATCATCACTTAGTCACTGAGGTTATTCTTTAATTACCAAGCGTTAGATAATGTAACAGACGTTACCATGCACTTAACCCAACACAAATTTTAGTGACGCTTCTCCGTTACATATCCCGCGTTACATTTTGGGGTTTATGTAGCAAAGTAAAGACATGAAATGTCAAAACGTCCATAAACCAAAGTTTTTTATCCTTATTGACATTGTATGTCTTTACTTTGCTACATCAACTCGAAAATGTAACGGCGGAGATGTTACGGCGAAGCGTCACGAAATTTTTTAACCCTGTGGCCGTGTGGACAAGGCAACGGTCTCCTACACCGGATATTGTGGGTTCGAGTCCCACCAGTCGTTACGATTATTTTTTTGACATGTTTCATGTCTTTACTTTGCTACATAAACCCGAAAATGTAACGCGGGATATGTAACGGAGAAGCATGACGAAATTTGTGTTGGGTTAAGTGCATGGTAACGTCTGTTACAAAATCTAACGCTTGGTAACATCACCTCAGTGACTAAGTGATGACGTCAATTGCAATTGACGCGGCCATTATATCGAAACCATCAACGAGCACAATCAAACGTAGTTTTCAACAGATTTTTTAACGAAAAAGACATAAAATGTCCCTCGTGGTTGCGTACTTGTACGAAAGCTGTACCCACCGTTTGTGTTAGTGATTTTAAATTTTGACATTTTAAAGAAAAAGACATAAAATGTCCCTCGTTTTTCAAGCTATGTTGATGTTGCAGCTGACTTAATTTTTGCTTACATTCATTTTCAGCCTTTTAATCACTGAAGAAATAATGAGAAGCTAAGAAAGAAGTTATTTTGTTCTGCATTCGGCACTTTGGGTTATGTGTAATAAGCAATGTCTCAATTATACCATGTCAATTTCGTATTGTGCGCCTTAATAATTTTGCTGCAGTTTTATTCAACGCTGGAGCCCTTGGTTTATCCTTTAAATTATTCCCTCTTGCACCGGTCACAATGCTCTGCAATACTGACCTGTTATCGGTTTAGGAAATAAATGGGAAATCACTCACATGCTCAGACAAAAGATTTTTTTAAACTATATTTATTACAAAAATAATATCAATAACATAACAACTAAACATTATAGGCCCATTAATTTGTTTTCATACATTGTGCCGTCAAGTTAAGAGTTCATCACCCTCGCGGGGAGGAACCTTCGTAAATTTCAACAAATAAAAATTGTACGGGTTAATAAAATAAATGAAGCTAATTTAATTAAACAAAAAAAGAATATAACTCTGTTTGACAAGTAAAAGAAATGGCACTAATAATAAAAATATAAAAGAAAGTGAGCAACTGATAATGAAATGAAAACAAACAAACGGTTTAGAAATTAAATGTCTTTTTGGGCCTACTTATTTGGCATGCCAATAAAATAAACACCTCACCGGAGTCGTAGTGTCGGTACCAGACGAAATTTTATAAATTCGGGATGCAGGGGACTGGAGGATTTGTTCCGACGGAATTGTTATAACGCACAAAAGACGAATAATCGGAAGATAAGCTAAAGATGATATGCTATCGCCCGGTTTCGCGGCAAATAGCTTGGTGGGTTTGAAGGGCTACCATGGACGACTGAGAGCTCCAAGACGCTCTGTGACGCTAGCGATTTGCTGCCCACCGAACCGCGCATTCGTCCTGAGCCTTTAATTTCACGTTACAACATTTATTAGCAGTTTGCAGAGTTGATAGCCGAATGGCTATACTCTGGGTAGCACCCATTCATTACTCTGAATCACTAATCACGTGACGTCACGAGGTCGAAGGGTTTTGTCCTTTCAAGCCGCCGGATGACGTTGCTGTTGTCTAGGAGGTGAAGCGCTTCAGGGTTTGCGCATGAAGTCGCTGTTCGTGTTTGATTCGTGCTTCGCTCACTGTTTCCATTCTAAGGTCTCAATGGAAGTCGTCGTTACGAATTTACCAGTGAGCAAAGTGCCAGAGAATTGTACTTGGAAGCGCCACCGTTTTTCTACATGTATTTTATGCACATCCAGAAAATCTGAGAATAGGACGTACACTCTTTTTCATAAACTCAAGTGCTAAAAGGCCCAAACATATTTTTTTATTTTTTTATTTTTTAGATTCTTGGACGAAATTTTTTTATTTTAACTTTTGTATGATTCGGCACTACAAATTTACGTACAAGTCTAAATGTTCACGCTTCTGACTCCAGTCTCTATTGTTTATTGCTGATATTAATTCTTTAATAATTGTCTGCTCTCGGTAGTCAATAAATAACTGCTGAGTTACTAGTCGATCTGTTTTTGACGCCAGGCATCTACAGTTGTTGCCAAAGGACTTGGCGCCATACAAATCGATGCTGTTTGCAATACCAACAAAGCTGTGAATAATCCAGCTAGTGGTTTCGAACTCTTTGGCTTCGCCAGGCGTTCCACCGCATTTACAACCGAACGTCGGATCTTGGGTTATGTGCCACCACGGCTGTGCAATGGCACGCGATTAGTCGTTACGAAATAGATGAAAAATTAGGTCGAAGGCACTTTGAATGGCAAGTTCAGGAAAAAATATGTAGCTAGTACGAATCAATATTATTCCTACAGATGTGCCCCTTGAGTTCAAATGGATTCAATTTCCAATTAGATTGGCACTCGCGATGACAACCAAAGCCAAACGACGTCGGTTCGTGGCTTAGACTTGGACACACCCGTTCGTGTGTGTGTCATACGAACAATCAGCGTGTTCTTGCGTGGGAAAACCATCCAGTTTGCTCGCATTGGGTAAATATGGGCTCAATAATAATATCGTGCACTCCATTTAACTAAAAGAATGACTGTGTTTTTATTTTTATTTTTATAATTTGATGCGGTACGAGTGAAGATAATAATAGTACAGTGAATCCCAAGACTGCATGTGGGGTGTTATGTCATCGTTGACAGTGCTCCAATCCTCTTTCAGTTGTAATCGAAGGGTTCCGGATAAACAGTAAATAATAAGGTTCCTTCCCTAAATAACAGCCGATTTTTTCTATGGTAAGGTTCGCTCCGTTCGATAGCCTGTTGTTTGTGTAGCTCTCAGCAGACTTTACGGTTGCAGGCTCTCCCCTCTGCTTCAATACCAGACTTCCACTTGGCAGTTGGTGACGTTCTTGGATGGAGCCCCCCATCTTGTTGCATTCTGCACGTTCCAATCGTGGCCGTAACGTATCACCACACACTTACAATTAGTTATTTTTATATGACTACTACCAAGGAAATCATTTATACGGCAAAGGTGTAGGCTAGCTAGTTATTATTAATAAAATAATTGAATAGTCATATTCTATAACGATTTCCTATTTTATTGGAGCGTTTCACAACTCCGTGTGGCACTCATAAAATATTGATGACCTAGGTATTCTGTGAGATTTTCATCGAAACTGTTTCGTCCGTCAACACAAGGGAGAACGCGGACAAAAAACGTGTCATCAATCTCTCCTGACGATCTCTGAACGCTTCGCAAAATCTGTAGTTAGGGCAAAAACGAGAAAGCGGTTTCGAGGAGTTCGTACGCGTTTCAAGTTACATGGACAAGCTCGTTAAGTGCTGAACGTGAAGAACACTTAAAGATGTGCTACTAGACGAGGGTCTGCTGTCTTTAAATTCCAAACGACCCAACGATAATTCCAATATTTTTAACGATAAAGCCATCAAACACCCATCAGCATTGGTGGGAAACATACGGAATTTAATGACACAAATTCAAGAGAACTGACTCAATTGACTAACGAGATTGGTGACGGGGGAGTTGTCACTGCGAAGAATCGGAAATAGTGTGAAAATAACCGCCTGGTTAGTATTAATATTGCCGAATGTTTACAACTAAAATCCCGCATTAACTCAAATCTTCAAATAAAATAATGCTTTTGGAATAGTATAAACCACAAAATTGACTTTAATGAAAGTTCTTGTTTCGCAGGCGCCAAAAACTTCTTGGGAACTGAAGAAGTGGAGAAATACGACTCCGTAGGAAAAGCTCTCGTGGCGGAGTTTCTCGGTACCTTCCTGCTCGTGGTCGTTGGTTGTGGAGCTTGTATAACCGTCACTGAAACTGCTGCGCCCACGACACTCTCAATAGCCCTGGCCTTCGGTTTCATCATCGCTTCAATCGTTCAGGTACTGCTGCATTTCGACCGTATCATTTCGGCCTGGTACACTCATTTAATTATTGTTATGAAGTGGACGCTGGAACGGGGGCTAGATGTTTTAAACGTTCTTCGATGCTTGGAATTCTAACGATTATAAACGAATCAAAGTTTTCCCAGGATCTTTCGCATTTCAACGCCGCATGAGACAAACCCCTATTTCTATACATTACTAGCGCGTATGTCATATTGAAGACCTGCCGAGTGGTTTCACACCACGCTCTCCAAGACACCCAATAAGGTAGGGCGGATATGTGAATTTTGGTGATGGAAGCTTGACGTATAAGCGAGATTAAATCACGTTCACAGTGGTGTGTGGGTAAGTTCCCAAATCCAAACGCCAACGAAGAGCTCTGAGTGGATGACAACAAGCTTTCTCCAAGGCATCACTATGTGTGTTGCTCAGGTTATCCCTAAACTATATTCCATTTCCTCCCATTACACTCTTTACAATCCTCTGGCAATAATCAGTTTTCATCATTACACCCACTCTTGGGGTTTTCTTCTTTGGAGTTGTCTCAGAACATCATCCACGTTAAGGAGGCGAGCTGCTTCTTCATTGGCGTGACTGAGTAGCTGTTGAATAAGGCTATTGATTCCTGATGATTTTTTGACTGTATAGACTCTCATCTCAATGTGCAGCTGGACATCTATTGGTGTACCAATATTTATCAGCGCCGCAACTCAGTGTATGGTTTTCGAACCGATGTTCCCGAACACTTCATAAGCACGAACTTGATTATACAGGGTTAATTGGTTTTTGGTCGACATTTTAGAATTTCGAGCAATTCGCCAGGACATTTTCCTAAATTTGAAGACAAGTTTTTTTATTGACGCGTACCTTCCAGCGCAGCTTAGCATCAAGAGTCAAACCTAGTTTCTCATGGTCACGTAAAATAACTTCGCTGTTCAGGAGGGCCGGTGGGTGAAAGGACATCGACATTTAATTCATTCTCAGTCTCCACTTTTCGTTCAGTTTTGAAGTGATACTTGGGGGGATCGCTGGGCATTCATTGGACTGCATCCTGATGCTGAGATGGGAGAGGGATGGCTGTACTAACCAGGCCTTTGGTCCGGCTCTGGGGGCTCCCACGTCTCTAGGTCTTTCCTTCGGTTCGCCCAGGCCTGTGCGAAGCGGGCGAACCGGCGTGCCCTTTGAGGAGAGGAATCTCCATACTGCATCCCTTCGTGGAATTGCGGCGCAGGTCCTCACATCCTCCTATAGGCCACAGTCATGGAGGGTCGCCGCAAATGTGGGGTGCCACCACTTCATCTCCAGACGGTCTAGCACTGATGGCATGATGAATAGCAAGTGGCGGGCGGTAGTACCGCCGTCGCACCTTGCCTGCCACTAGTCGAGGAGCCAGTTCTCGGCTATAGCGTTCTGGCGCTGGGTAGAGTGCTCTCGGAATATCTCCGGCACCAGGTTCGCCAGTGGTCGCTGGTAAGACGTCAGTTCACCAGTCCAGGCGCAAGTCTAAGGGTGGCTTGCCAGCAAGGACCTGTAGGGCGATTACTGAAAGTTCCAAAATATTTTTAGCTACTTTACCACTAGTAACACACTAGTTGAACAACCTTTGGCAGGAACTGATTGTTTTAAAATTAACCACCCTCCACCAACACCATAAGTTCACCTGAATTTACTCTGGCGCTCTTACGAAACCGTGTAGCAATCTGAACTATGGAAGAATAATAAGGTTTTTGCATAAACAAGAGCAAGTAGCAATCGGTTAAACTACTGGAACATCAGATTAGCACGCTAAAATGTGGTATCGTTGAATGTGCTGTTGAGAACTGGGAAGAATTGTTAAATGCGTCGCACCTGATGATTTCATTACAATTCGAATGAGGCTTTGTCGATATCACTGGTACGCAAAAAAATATTTTTTAAATGTTTCCTCTACTTTATGAGTGAAATATTACTAATTTTGGAGTGAGAAAAACGAATATGACAATGAAAAGATTGTATCAGCTCTAGTTTATGTGATACACAATGGGTCCAAACATGTGATAATAACCAATCGAGGCAAAACTATACGTTTTTAAGTATCAGCTAACATTATGAAAGGTCATTTAGATTAAAAATATCTGGTGCGTAGCAACACACAACTTTCCTTAGCTCTACGTCAATTCACTTTGTACATGGCTAATTCTATTTAATCAATTCATTTATCACTCAGTTAATTTGAACTTGGTCAAACAACGCTTTACGGCAGCAGAAAGCGGTAGCGCTTACAGTGCCGGAATTTATTGTGCTGCTCGTACTCATTGCAGGACCATTATTGAGCAATTGGTACACAGATAATTAATGAGGCTGTAAATGCGATTTTTTTAAAAAAAAGGATAGTAATCACTTTTGCAGAGTTATTGGAAAATAACTGTTAGAACTGGTAGTAACCGCAACGACAGTATTTGAAATTCAGGAATTTCTGGAGTGAGCCCCATGTATCTCATGAGCGTTTTTAAACACTCACCCTTTAGGTATTGGATTGGACTGCAATACCAATTTTTTTTTAACATTCTACAAGAATTCCACCGGAGTTTATAAGGAAAAAACTGCGCGAAAAACGCTTTTGGTCGAAAAGTTTGATAATTTATTGTGCTGCACTCGTCATTTTCCCACGGATGAGAATTTTACAGTATCATTGCCTGATTGAGAGCTATCAATATAAAGAATGTAATTAAAATCGTTGGAGCCGTTTTTGAGAAAAAAATTTGGTGTTTTGATCACTATGATGAGTATAGTTAAATTTCGGTGGATTTTGCTCATACCCTCATTATTGCGTCCCATGGTAACCTGTAGGCTAGACATCAAGTTTCAGCTGATTTGGTACGGTGGTTTTCTCTAAAAATCGTATACAGACACACATACACACAGACACACACACAGACCATTTTGCCAAATAGTGTTTTTCGGACTCAGGAGGGTCTGAAACGTAAAGCTCTGAAGAAAACTCAAAATTTTTTTTTCAGCCGATTACATAACTTTCCTTTCTACTTCGTAGAGCCAAGGAAAGTAAAAACTTCATTTACAGTCTTCTAAAAGTTACAAATTGATGTTGAAATGCCTGGTAGGTTGGATTTCAAGAACATTATGTGGTTGCTTCGTGACTTCGCTGTATTTTGACTTGTCTCTTGTGAGTGAGTTTTGGAGCATCCTTACACACAGTCCAACAGTAATCCGCAAGCATTGCTTCATTCCAACGACCCTGATTTCGTCTCTCCATTTGAGAAATATCCAGATGGAGTCGTTCTCCATGTCACTCACTCACAGCTCCACAACTAGGAGGGAAAAAGTCTAGATGGGAGTGAAGAAAATGGATTTTAAGTGACATGTTGCATTCAAGCTGACGGTATTTTTGTAGAAGTTTTGTAACTGAACACAGTTTTGAAAGAATCCCAAGCTTCTTTTCCTTTCCCCTCCAAAACCTGGTCAAACGTAGGATCCTTTACAAGTAGTCGAATTTGTGGCCCAACAAATACTCTTTCCTTAACTTTTGCGTCACTTAATGTAGAACATTTTTCTCTTAAATATCTGCATGCCTCTCTATCTTTGTTCATGACTGACAAAGTTTTTCATCAAACCAAGTTTTATATGTAGTGGGGGAAGAAAAATGTCTTTGGATCAACAAGAGGATTTGCAACACAACGCGACAACATTGTTTTCGTTGGGGTTAAGATTTCTTGCAGGCCAGTCTGCTTGCCTACTGTCTTATCCCTACTGTCCCTAGTTGCATTCCCAAGAGTATAGCGATGACCTTTACATCACACCAGATGTTCCACTTGTGTTCAGCGTATTTGATTGATTCGAGGAGGGCTTTCGTGTTTTTATAAGTCTCTTTCATATGAACTGCATGGCCAACAGGATTAGAAGGAAGACGGTTACCGTTGTGCAGTAATACACCTTTCAAACTAAGGTTAGATGAGTCTATGAAAAGCCTCTATTCAGTAAGATCATGGTTCAAATTCAAACATGTCATCAAGCCATTAACATTGCAACAAACAACAAGATTGTTCTTCTTCACAAAGAAAGGAATCAGATCCTTCTGACGCTGTCTGTAATGTGACATCCTGACATCACGTTGTAGAAGGTTCCATTGCTGTAGTCTGGACCCTAGAAGTTCTGTCTTATCCTTTGACAAATCAAGGTCTCTAATGAGAAATATTTAGAACAGCACTACAGATGCGCTGAGTTTCACGTTTTTCTATGTACCACAAATCCTTTGGCTATCGGTGTACTTTTGTGTATACAATTTGAATTCCTGGCAGTTTTTCCAAATGGTGGTCGCCCCACAGAAGGTGAATGAATAACCTGCTGGTTTTTTTTACTGGGTTTCTCTAACTTGGTAATATTCTAGATAACCGTACGGTTTGAAAAAGCGGCAGTTTTCTCACACCGCACTTTATTTCCACGCGACTTCGGTCGATGTGTTTCTCAGAGAGTTGAATGGTTCAACGAACTAATCTACCCGCATGAGGGCGACAAAAGGTAAGGGCGTCCAAAAATTCTCTTGTCGCTCGTACATACGACGTCTCTTTCCATGTGAACCGATTCCAACGATTGAAATGGGAGCACGACGGCACGCGGCGGTCGTGTTATACGTGTAACCACTTCAACTCAATACGCTTGACATGTTATTTCGTTTTCATTCCACGATGCCAGATGCTCGTAATCGAAAATATTTGACAACAAGCGGATTAATGAAATGAAATCGAGTGGCTTTCGAGTGGGCGTGGAACGTGATGGAAGTTCCTAATTTAGGCCAGTAGGATCGTTCCTTCAAGGTTGAGATTGACAACTTCGGGTTAAATGTAACTCCACCCGAGGGCAGTTCACGTCTTGTTCATAATTTTGTCTTGAGGATGTTCATTAGTGCAACTAACTGTAAAGGTGTGAAGGTAAATGACTAACATATCGCTCTTGGCGTGAATACTGAGTTTTAACGTAGTGCCTTTTCAACCTACTTACAAATGTTCCTCTGTTGCAAAGGCATACTAACAAGGCTGCGATCATAAAAAGGACGACTTTATAGAATTGAGCCAGGAAGAAGAGCACAGTAATACTAGACGCTACCGAAAATCATGGTTGCGGAAAGCACATAGAAATTGAATTGGGTAGTAACTATTTAATACTTGTATTTACAAGTAAAACTAACTGACAGTACCACAGACTATTACCTTTTTACTTTCCTTAGCTCCACAAAGCAGAAAGGGAAGTTATGTAATCGGCTGAAAACAAATTTTGAGTTTTCTTCAGATCTTTACGTTTCAGACCCTCCTGAGTCCGAAAAACACTGTTTGGGAAAATGGTCTGTGTGTCTGTGAACGGTTTTTAGAGAGAACCACCTTACCAATTCCATTAAAACTTGATATCCAGCTCGCAGGTTACCATGGAACGCCAAAATAAGGGTATGAGCAAAATCCACCGAATGTTAACTATAGTTATCATAATTATCAAAACACCAATTTTTTTTTTCTCAAATACGGCTCCAACGATTTTGATTAAATTTTTTATATTGGTAGCTCTTAATAAGAGAATCATACCATAAAATTTCCATTCGTGGAAAAATGACGAGAGAAGCTCAATAAATTATCAAAAGAGTTTACCCAATAACTCTGCAAAAGTGATTACTATCCTCTTTAAAAAATCGTGTTTACAGCCTCATGAATTATCTGTGTACCAATCGTTCAATAATGGTCCGAGAATGAGTATGAGCAGCACAATAAATTCCGGAACTGTAAGTGCTACTGATTCCTGCTGCTGTGAAGTGAACTGAAGCTCAAATGAACTGCGCGGTAAATGAATTGAGTAAGTAGAAAAAAAGCCGTATACCCGAGTAAATTAACGTAGAGCTAAGGAAAGTTGTGGGTTGCAACGCACCAGATATTTTAAAATAAAATACAAACACTTTCGCTCATCACCCATTACCAATACGACGAGAATAATTATTGTAACATTGAGTAAATGCGCTATAGCCGTGCATCTTCTCAATTATGTGGAGCCTTCCAGCGGACGGTATTATTCCCGCACTTCCTACACAGCTATACCATAACCTGCACTCAGACTCTCCCACAGAAGTTCTACAGGAGAAAATTAAATTAAATTGCACAGATTCTCTAGGTCCTTCCATTTCTCCGTCAACTTTAATTTTTAGAGTTTCTCTTCCAATGCTTCTCTTTCATGCGCTTCGCTTTTTAGCACACAGTGATCCATACTGTTAAATTGCGCATGCTCCCTTACTCCAAAAATGAGTAAAGGGTATGCAAATAGCACCAAAACATTGCACGTATGCTATGCACACAGACGAGTTACTTCACACCCTCGACGCGATAAATTAATAACAAACACGTGAAAACTATCAGTTTTGTGACCACTTTTGCCAGTTGCTATTGTGTATTTTAGTATGAAACTTAACGCCGGCGGGTAAAGTAGGAAGCGTAAAAATCTTCAACGATCCCCTCCTAGCGTGGAGTTGTGAAAGAATCCGCAATCTTTTCAAGATCTCGAAAATCCTGAAAAACCAAGCGTCGAATTTCGATTGAGAAAATGTTAGTATAACTCGAGCGTTCGTGCTTGAAATGATGGATCAGGAGAGTTCACAGGTGTGAAAGTGAAGGAGCGTGGAAAGGAAAGAGGCAATTTGCTAAGAACCCGAATGACTGTCATCTTTTTCTCCGGTGAAGCTAAATCGGTTGCTCTGATCGCCGAACGAGATGGAGCCGACCCAAACGAGGTTCAGAAGCGTTTCATTCAGAGGCCATTAGATTTCTCTCTCATCGTGACTGAACGTGAAAATTGATCGACATGAGCATCAATATTTTATGACGTTTTACTCGCGAGTTTGTCGATGAGTAGTCGTACTTTTTCGCTCGTGAACTAGTTTTGAGCGAGTGTGGTGAAAGTTCATTGAATCGGTAAGCTTGAGTGAACAATGGGAACAAGTGATAATGAATTTGAGCGGGCGTAAGTCGCTCGGTTATACTAACCTCACTAACTTTAAAAACCCAACAAGTTTACTAACACCTTACGAGTGAGCGGTATTTTCAGAACAACCTTTTACTATTCTTTTCGATCAAAAAATGACCATCCCACCATGTTCATGAAGAGCGCAAACTTTTAAGAGCAAAACCTGTTCGTGATTGGGAACTCGATGCGGTAAATGAAGTATGTGAAAAATTGGAACTGTTTTCTGGTAACGTCGAATTTCCGATGTAATTTCATTGACCCCTGTGAACGGTGATATCTTTTCATTTGTACCCAATTACGTTCGTTTATAATCCCCATCGTATACGAGAAGAATATTTAGGCGCTTATTAATCAGTCGGTATTATGTCGAAGGGCTTTCAAAAAACGGAGTATTAATTTGACTGGGAAGCGCGTGATTTACAACTGTTTTTGCACGTACAATCAGTCACATCAAACGAAGATTCAATTCAGCTGTTTTTCGAAGATCGCCGACATTTAGTTTCAAGGCAAGTCTTTTTACTTTCCTTGGCTCTACGAAGTAGAAACGAAAGTTATGTAATCGGCTGAAAAAGAAATTTTGAGTTCTCTTCAGATCTCTACGTTTCAGACCCCCCTGAGTCCGAAAAACACTATTTGGGAAAATGGTCTGTGTCTGTGTGTCTGTGAACGATTTTTAGAGAGAACCACCGTACCAAATCCACTCAAACTTGATATCTCGCTCGCAGGTTACTATGAAATGCGAAAATGAGGGTTTAAACAAAATCCACTGAAAGTTAACTATAGTTATCATAGTGATCAAAGCACCAAATATTTTTTTTCTCAATAATGGCTGTAACGATTTTGATTAAATTTTTCATATTGATAGCTCTCAATATGGCAACTATACCATAAAATTCTCAACTGTGGGAAAATGACGAGAGCAGCACAATAAATTACCAAAACTTTCGAGGAAATCTAATTTAGCGCGGTTTTTATAGAATACAACCGTACAAATCAGCTGAAACTTAATTTCTAGCCCACAGGTTACCATGGGACGCCAAAATAAGGGTATGAGCAAAATCCACCGAATGTTAACTATAGTTATCATAGTGATCAAAACACCAATTTTTTCCCCAAATACGGCTCTAACGATTTTGATTAAATTTTTTAAATTGATAGCTCTCAATAAGGACACTGTACCATGAAATTCCCATCCGTGGGAAAATGACGAGAGCAGCACATTAAATTATCAACACTTTCGACGAAAAGCGTTTTTAGCGCAGTTTTTTCCTTACAAACTACGTTGGAATTTTTGTAGAATGTTAAAAAACATTGGTATTGTAGTCCAATCCAATACCCAAAGTGTGAGGGTTTAAAAACGCTCAAGAGATACATGGGGATCACTCCAGAAATTCCTGAATTTCAACTACTGCCGTTTCGCTTACTACCAGTTCGAAACGTTTTTACCCAATAACTCTGCAAAAGTAATTACTATCCTTTTTCAAAAAAGTTGTGTTTACAGCCTCATTAATTATCTGTGTACCAATTACTCAATAATGGTCCTGCGATGAGTACGAGCAGCACAATGAAATCTGGAACTGTAAGCGCTACCGCCTCCTGCTGCCGTAAAGCGTTGTTTGACCAAGTTAAAATTAACTGAGTGGTAAATGAATTGATTAAAAGTGGACATGGCCATGTAAAAAGTAAATTGACTTAGAGCTAAGGAAAGTTGTGTGTTACAACGCACCAGATATTCTTTATTCGTTCATTTTTTGTTGCTGGTAGTTAAAACCATAATGTGACCAAAAGGGGGCTTAGAACTATTTTCTCGTAATATGATTACGATTTAACTCACACACTACTCTTAAAGTGATGGTAATGCCGAAAAAATTAGTAGTACATGGTCAGTCATCAGAACGGATTTGGCGAAGGAGAGATCATTCGTTGGTCGACCAAAAAGGGAAGACTGAAAATCGCGAACGATATTTGGAGAGAGTAGTTGTGCGATTGAGAATTTCGAACCTACTGTTAACATGGGAAACAAGAAAGAGCGGGAAATACCGATTAGAGAAATTTTTTCCAGCACCAGGGGGATTATCCAGCTCAGCGGTTGTTGACTGGAAACGGAGCAACTCCATCAATGATTTAGGTCTTCAATAACCGAAGGAATTCCTTGGCGCGTTGACCTCCGGAACGCAGAAAGAAAGCGCTTTCGAGAACACTAACCATAATACTATAATTTGCTTCTAATGATTTCCGTGAAAATACAATCGATGATGTAGACCTAAGAAGTACACACACAGTAGCCAAAATAGTTATTGAGAACTAAATCATTCGCGAGGATATTGTGGAAACCCATGTCATTAAAAAACAGAATAAACAGTAAATTGTCTATATTTCCACTGAAATAACGAGCACAATTGTTAAATCGATTTCGACGGTTAGGTCATCATCAGTAATTAACATGAAATGATGTTCATGTTTGTTACTGATGATGACCTAACCGTCGAAATCGATTTAACAATTGTGCTCGTTATTTCAGTGGAAATATAGACAATTTACCGTTTATTCTGTTTTTTTGTTTAGTTATTGAGATTAAAAGGTACGTAATTCACTTGGGCAGCACGCCTCATCAGTTCGATTTTAAGCGGTTTTGCAATTGTTTCCACAAACGTGGCTGCCATCGAAAAAGCGCGCTTTATGGAGGGTTGTGGGTTTTATCTCCCAAAAGTCATACCACGTACAAATGTGGAAAACCATTTCAATAAAAACAGAATAAACGATAAATTGTCTATATTTCCACAGAAATAATGAGCACAATTGTTATATCGATTTCGACGGTTAGGTCATCATCAGTAACAAACATGAACTGGAGGTACTTCATAGAAAGGACATCTTATATAGTTAGGTGAAAGGAGATATTAAATCCTGGAGGGAAAAACCAAGCTATTGTAAAAATGAACCGATTAATGGTGTAATATTTTGAGGGATTAATACATTTAGAGACTTCCCACACCTATCACTTTTAACAATTTCGAATTTTTCCAGCACATCCAACATGCCTCCTTTTGGGCAAAAGTGAAGAAATTCTACATATTTGTTAGATCAAAACTAAAGTCATGATTGGATTCACTCAGATGACTTGCAAACGTAGAACACCTTTGTTATCCCTAAAATCCTTTCCATGCTCTTTTATTCGTTCCCTAAATTTCCTACCAATTTGACCACAATACTCAAGCCCACATGAACATTTTAGTTTATAGACCCCACTTTTATCCTGAACGTTAATTCTATCCTTAACAGAACCCGATAAAGCTTTAAGAAGCTTTTGAAACCTCAAGATGATAGAATTTTGCCAGGTTTATCTGAAATTTTCCTATAATAAGGTATCCCTATCCATTTTATTCCATAGTATGATCAATGAGGCACTGCCTACACCAATGAATAATCAAAATTTATTAAAAGAAAAATCAATCAATAAAAGTATAGCAGCGAGTAATGGGTTCGGAGGAGAGCTCATTGACTTTATTTGGAATAGGGTTCTTAGTAAAATATCTGGTGCGTCGCAACACACAACTTTCCTTAGCTCTACGTCATTTCACTTTGTACATGACTAATTCTATTTAATCAATTCATTTATCACTCAGTTCCTTTGAACTTGGTCAAACAACACTTTACAGCAGGAGGAAGCTGTAGCGCCTACAGTTCTGGAATTTATTGTGCTGCACGTACTCATTGCAGGACCATTATTGAGCAATTGGTATTCAGAAAATTAATGAGGCTGTAAACACGAATTTTTTGAAGGAGGATAGTAATTACTTTTGCAGAGCTATTGGGTAAAAACATTTAGAACTGGTAGTAAGCGAAACGGCGGTAGTTGAAACTCAGGAATTTCTATAATGACCTCCATGTATCTCGTGAGCGTTTTTAAACACTCACCCTTTAGGTATTGGATTGGACTACAATACCAATTTTTTTTAACATTCTACAAAAATTCCAGCGGAGTTTATAAGGAAAAACCCGCGCTAAAAACGCTTTCCGTCGAAAATTTTGATAATTTATTGTGCTGCTCTCGTCATTTTCCCACAAATGGGAATTCTATGGTATAATTATTTTATTGAGAGCTATCAATATAAAAAATTTAATCAAAATCGTTGGAGAAAAAAATTTGGTGTTTTGATCACTATGATAACTATAGTTAACTTTCGATGGATTTTGTTCATACCCTTATTTTGGCTTCCCATGGTAACCTGCGGGCGAGATATCAAGTTTGAGTGGATTTGATACGGTGGTTTTCTCTAAAAATAGTGCAGAGACACACTTTAGTAACACACACACACACACAGACCATTTTCCCAAATAGTGTTTTTCGGACTCAGGAGGGTCTGAAACGTAAAGATCTGAAGAAAACTCAAAATTTTTTTTTCAGCCGATTACATAACTTTCCTTTCTACTTCGTATAGTAAGGAAAGTAAAAAGTAGGGAAGGGGTCTCAAATTAAGTGAGGGAAAATGTGTTATAAGAGAAAAAATGGATAGGGATATAACAATTGTGCTCATTATTTCTGTGAAAATATAGACAATTTATCGTTTATTCTGTTTTTAATAGCCGAACAATTGAAGATCCCCTGTTAATTCGATTTTTAGTGTTTTTTAATCGAAAATTGTCGATTTCTTAAAGGATGTTGACATTTTCCAATACCTCGCAATTTGTTTTGCCCTTAGTGCACTCAAGTTCCTAGGAATGACTGAAATCACGAAACCCAATAGTTTTCATTCCTAACGCAGACTACAGGTACGAAGCTCTAATTGATTTTCGACGAGCATTCATTGCAATTTCAGGCTAATGCAACGTCATCGCAAGGTCAAATCAGTAGTCCATGAGGTTGAGGTAATGTGTCGCCCATCTCCTTCGTCGTTGGGGTGGCCTTGTGTAAAGGCCTTAGTGGATTCGGATGCGATCCGATCAACTTTCCTCGCCAGTTCCTAGATTTTAACCTACTGCACCCCAGCATCATTTCTATCGTAAAGTAAATTTGATTAAAAATATGTCCCGGAATTGTTGTTGTTGATACCAAACACCTGTGACGAATAGCAAAAATGAAAGTGGGAGTGTACCTTGTACCCATGCAGGCTCGTTCCTTCTGCGAAAACTTTGGCTAAAGTGGTCACATACAAAATGATACATGAGGCAAATAAAACAGAGCCTCGTGGTGTGCCGACGGATAGCGTTCTGCAGGGTTCACCATTATTCTCTCTAACCGCCAGCTGTCTCCCGTCAGATACGACTCGAACCAAGCTGTAAACGACACCAACCGACTCGATAATCGCCCACAATATATTTTTCGAACCAAATCGAATTGCTGTGAACGCTGAAGGCATTCAATTTTTGGCTCGACATGTTAATGTCAAGTAACAGACAGACTGGTATAGTCCACGAGAGGCACACACAAAGATTGAACTTGGATTTTGACGTCCCTTGGAAAGTCACGGGCGAGCCTTATAAATTGTTACAGACCCTTGTACACACTCAGTGTACTACTGAAATATGTTCTGGCCATTTCAGATTATGATCTATTAATAGTCCTAAGTTCTTTACTTGCTTCACAAATCGAAAGGTGACTGACACGACTACAATTTTCGTACATGACTGAGAACCGATCTGATTTAGTAGAGCGACCAACGAGCGAGAGCATTGAGCAAGTTATAAGAACGGACTTTGGAATTGAGGTGGGCGAACATCGCCTATTTGTTACTGGAAACTGTTTTTGATGAGTTCAGCCTGGGACGCCAAAAGTCGTGTTCTATTCGAGACAAGTTTGGCGCTGTTGACCAGCAATTGTGGTTCGTTAGTGCTCGAGTGCGTTACGAGTTCTGTTCTACCTTACAATTCTAATCTAATTGCTTCCCTCTCTCACACCCACCAATAAAAAGCGCTTCCATTTGAATTTCTCGCGATTTTCTTATCAGGCGGGTCGGTAACCCGGGCAAAGTGCCGAATGCGCAAGACCAAAGACCAACCTTGAAGTCAAAGGAGCTTTTAAAATAACTTGAGATAGATAGCTCGATAAGGTCTTCTCCATTACCACCCACGCCGATGGAAAGTGGATTGCGCCTCTCCCACGTTACTTTAATTGTCTTGTCCTCTGAGCTGATAGGAATTTATCTCGCAATGCCACATTTAAGCTCAAAAGAACCCGAAGTCTTCGACCATGGTGGCACTGAGTCACAATTAAAATATCTGGTGCGTAGCAACACACAACTTTCCGCCACCCCTTTAAGTTCGAACACCACCTAGATAGGCGGGCGCTATATCTTCGTTCAACGCATTTTTACAGGAACATTTATCGAGAACAAAATGTAGGGACTAGTTAGCTGAGAGTACTCCGAAAGTTTGATCGAAATCGTTAGAGCCGTTTTTGAGAAAATTGGAATACCGATAAATTAATATTCGACAAATCTCCTTTTCTGAGTTAACTTGGCTTATATCTCCGTTCAACATATACATACAGAAATAATTATAGAGAACGAAATGTTGGTATGGGTGACTTAAAGACACTCCATTAGAATTTATCACACCTGGTAAAGAAGTTACCCTGGAATTTACGGAAATGTTAGAAAAAACGTTATTTTCGACACATTTTGATTTTTATCTCTGTTCAATGGACCGTCACAGGAACATTTATTGAGAAGAATATGTAGGTATCAACTATTTGAAAACATCCTGTGAGTTTGGTGGAAATCGCTGAAGCCGTTTTGCCAAAAAGCGTAAAAAACCTATTTTTGCTTCAGGGGCCCATATCTCCGTTCACCGTATTTTCATGGAGATATGTATAGAAAAGAAAAGTGAGGTATTGATTAGTAGAAGATAATGTTAAAGTTTAATCAAAATCGTTAGAGCCGTTTTCGAGAAAAATGCGAAAAACCCTAGTTTTTGGTACATTTTCGTCCCCCCACCCCTCTTCCCACCGGCCGAAATCGTCCATAACCTTATTTTGGTGTCTACAAAAAATAACGAACAAAACCAAAAAAGAACCAGCTCAATCGGATCAGCCGTTCTCCCGCAAATCGAACTACAGACACACACACATACACACACATACACACACACACACACACACATACACACACACATACACACGGACCACGCGCCGAAAATAGGTTTTTTAGGCTCAGTAGGCCTCAAAACGTAAAGATCTGAAGAAAACCCAAATTTTTTTTTTGGGCCGATTACTATACTTTCCTTCCCTTCGGGTAGCGGAAAGTAAAAACGGCTCTGGGAGAACTTGCTGCGGTTGAATGATTGAAATCGCATCGCTTTTTGATTACTCTATTTCGTTTTGCTCTAATGGGCGAAAACTCGTTTCCAAGTTGTGACAAACAATTTACCTTGTCTTGCGGGGTGAGATCGTGATACGAAACTAATTGCCAACTCGGGTTGTGGTGCGCATCATCAAGCACACTTCAAACTTCAATGCCACATGATCAACTCATTCTACATCACCATGAGCCAAAAATAAAGAAAGAAAAAGATCCCCCTCACATTTTCACGATTTTTGATCTCCCCAGTTTGAAGCACATGAAAGTTGAGAGTCTACCACATTCTGACCGAATAAACAATTTTATTGAAAATTACAAAAAATAGTAACCAGAGTGTTTGCTACTCACGAGCTGTGAGATACTGAACTGACAGTATTTTTGAACTATAGCTGCCACGCAGAAATAAGATTCAATAGGTTTCTTGTGCTTGACGTGTCCCATGAATACTGTTTAATCATCTCTGTAAGTTCATTGGCCAAGTGCATCTGTAACGTCTCAAGACGTTCGCCTTTAGTGCGAAACCTTCATTAGTCTGCTACATCATCGAAGAGGAATCGCGTGTTATCTTCGCTGGCCCGAGGAATGGACAACGACCTCACGACTGCAAAGGAGCGCTAATGCTCTGCCGATTGATCTCTGGAGCATAACCAGGATTGAAATCACTTCGAGAGAACTGCAAATGGGTGAAAATGACCATCCACTACCAAATGAGTTGCTTGAGCACACAATCTGCAGTTTACAGTTGAATAAGCTCTTCAACCATTATATTTCCTCACCAAACCAAAACATTTGGCGCGTTGTACGCCAAATTTTAGGTGTGATTGTACTTTACTATTTCTCACATAAACCCGAACTTAAAATACCTTTGGACGCATCGCTCAACTTTCGACCGTTCGACGTGCATTCAGCGATTTATATTGTTCTAGCGACTAGTTCAACCTGTATTTCTGTCAGCATATGTGAAATAGCTCATAGTTATACGTAAATACTGCCCTTAAGATCCCAAAATGTAATGTGTGTTGAGCGTATTCAGGTAGTTCATGTGACTGTCCACATCATCTCTATAGTTTCGGAAATATTGGGTAAAAACTGTGAGAAATGCTGATTGATGAAGCAGCGGTGGTTAAGGTTCCAGAACTTCCAGAGTTGCTGCTAGGCCTTACAACCCTTTCTTTTCTGAGAACGCTAGTTTCATTTGGGCTGGATTAGTAGATGACAGCGCGAAAACACATAATATTTGAGATGTTTGATTACTTATTGTGCTGCTCTCGAATTTCATAAGTTGTTTGGGCCTGTTCATACGTAGAAGTTAATCAAAATCGTTACAGCTATTTCAGGAGCAAAACCCCGGTGTCTTAATCACTAAAACTACCTTCGGTTTTAGACCAATTTAGATCGTACCTTTATTTCGATAGTCCCAACTGATATTTTTTGGACTCAGCAGCTCTGACCTTAAGCAAACTCAAAATCGTCTTCCAGCTGATTGCATAACGTTCTTTCCTACTATAGTGGTGATACCTCGGAGAACGCCTGTGACACACTCAGCGAACACACCCCCTCAGCACTTTTTGCCCACCACACGCTACACTAGAGCACGGTCTATGCTGCAACACTAATGTAACGGGCCTCCACTCCAGGAGCTTCCAACACCGCCATTTGAAAATCTGGCTTGCCAAGTTAGATACTACCCGAGCATCCAGGATCGCTGCAGACTGGTCCCAGAGACAACTGGATAGTGCTGCTCCTTCTGAGATGACAATGCACCAGCAACCAGCATGCAGACGACGTCATGAAGTTTGACACACCTACGCCACATGATTCAGTAACTCATACTGGTTCAGAAGCACCACAGTGAGGATCCACAATGTTACGATGCTGGCTGCTTGTACAACTCATTCGTGCCAAAGTGGCGCCACACAAACGGCTTGTATGAGCTGGTAATCCCTTCAACCGATCCCTCTGAAGCCTACTCCGCCACACATAAGTGTAGAGAGAGTCGAGACATTGCCTGAGTTCCCGTCCATGCAGAGCAGCTGCAAATTCTGAAGGAAGCGGGGCCACCATGACGCTGATCCTGAACCAAGACCAGCCACAGTGCGTGCAATATCCCAGCCAGATGCCTGCGCAGCAAGCAGGCACTTACGGCGCACGAACTTCCGTTCGGCGCAAGAACTTCCGTAGTAGGGAGAGAGATGGAACACTCAGTCCCCCAGATTAAACTGGGGCGTGAATGTACGCACATTGGACGGTATGTGGGAAACCTAGCCAACCACACACAGCAGAGCGCACTATTCTATCTAGACTTACTACCCTTCAGACAGTCAACCTCCAAAAAACCAGCATTGGGGGCAAGTACATGCGATGCAGATGTAGCTTCAGTGGAGGTTTGGCATATTTCCCAAGACCAACACCAAGGATCACGCAGACACTCACACTAGTAAGAAATCAGGCTTTTTCGGATTCAGTAGGCCTCAAAACTCAACTTTTTTTGACTCGATAGCAAAACTTTTCTGGCCCTTTAGGTCGCGGAAAGAAAACTATTAGGAGTTATGGTAAGCAGTGGAACGGTTCACAAATCATCGGTTCCGTTCATAGCTCGTAGAGCTGGAAAACGATAAACTGCATCACTGAGATAGTTGATCTGGAACTGCTTACTTTCCTCAGTCCTATGGAATTTGAAGGAAAGTTAAGTTATCGGTTGAAACAAGTTTGGTGGTCAAATATTCAGATCCCAAACGCTGCTAAGACTGACGAACACCCTTCGAGGAAAATTATCTACGTATGTCAGTGAAGATGGTTCACCGAGGACGGCTTCTCAAATTTGTTATTTAGCCCACGGTTTTTCTCCACTCGTTAGGTATATCTGTAACCAGTTCAATGTAGTGCTGCCCCCGAAATTTTGGTTGCAGTTCAAGGGCACACGGAGAAGTTCAGATAGGAACGGGAGAACCGATCGTAGTTCTTAAGGTAAGCTGCTGTTCAAGGTCCCAATAGGGAGGATTTAAAACTATTCTACATTTGAATGCCTATAATAACTAACTGAAACGTCGTCCCTGTAACGAAAAGGTCGAAGGTGCGCCTTTAATCTCTTCCACAAAAGTCGCCAGTCACACAACGCTAATTGCTCTAGATCTACGATGTTTGATTTGGATGAAAAAAAAGTTTAGTTAGCAATAAAGGTCGACTATCTGACATTTAAAGCAGGTGCGTTGTGTCGCGGTTGAATGGGGGTCCGGTTGACCTGCCGTAGCAACGTTGGATCGTAACTTTTTCTTTAACCTCTTGACATAATAATGCGGACGACGACCGAACTTGGCACGACGCGCCGGAGCAAATAAATCACACTGGAGACGAGAGAGTATTGAACTGATAGTTGAATTCCTAACCACTCTAATGGGTCATTAGAGATTCGTAAGCATGAATTCGTTGTGTCTGGGCCCGTTCGACGTTAATGATTTTAACTTTCCTTAGCTCTACGAAGTAGGAAACAAAGTTATGTAATCACCTGGCATATAGTACTCACGTTTCAAGGGCTACTGAGTCCGTGAAACAACGTTTGAGAAAATGATGTGAATGTGTGTTGCTGCGAACGCGATTGAGAGAAGATGGCAGTACCAAATCGGCTCAAATTTGATTTTTACCCTGCAGATCACTATGGGACGCCAAAATGAGTTTAGTTGAATAAAATCTGCCAAAAAATAACTATACTTATCTGATGATCAAAACATAAAAAATAACGCTCATAAGATAATTACGAGCAATCGCAGAAATTCTGGAATTTAAACTGCCGCCATTTTAACCGTTACCATTTCACACAGTTTTACTAATTCCACAACGTTTAACACGATCCTTCGCAGTAAACCTAGTTGACAGTCTCATGAAGTACCTGCACACCAGAATCTTAAGCGCCACGTTGTACCAAAAGAATATACATTATGTCACACAGTCAGGCTGTACTTAAGGTCTTTTCATACTGTCTCGCCGGGGCTGATTTGGGAAGGTATTCACACCTTAACACTGTGTGCAGGGTTATGCCGGAATAGAAGGGAAAGAAAAGGCCGACAATCTGGTGAGAGAGGAATCTGACCTTCCACTACCTGCCAAAATGTACAGAGTTGCAGATTATTCGCGGTGGTGCTGGAGTTGGAGTAGCATGTACTGTGTAGTTTTCAAGAGCTGGCTGTGGTGCGCCTCGGAGTGCTTGAGGTTCCTCAGCTGCGGTCGGATGAGAACCCAGGGATGGACCACAAGGCAGAAGCATCAGGAAACACCACCTCCATAAAAACTGAGGACGTAAGCCAGCTCCTATACGCCCACATAAAAGGCCCATTTCAGGCGACAGTGGGGGTTTTCTCAGTTGCTTCTCATTTAGAAATATTTGAAAAAATTTGTTATACACGGACTGAGATGTGGCACAAGTTGGAGCACAATAAATTCCAGAACCGTACGCGCAACCGCGTTCTGCCACTGCGAGGTGATATTTTACCTAGCTCAAATGAACTGAGTGAAAAATAAATTGAATCAGTAGAAAAAGCTTTAAACACCAATATGTGGAGCTAAGAGAAGTAGTGCGATTCGGCGCACCTAGTATTTTTTGCTACATACGTTTAATCAAAACGCAAATATTACGAGAGAAACTTGTGGAATTTCATCAAAGTATTAACCAACAACTTCCAAATAATTTTGTTCGAGAGTTTTCCGTACAATGAGCCACTTGTCGTATTAACGAGTGAATTCGTAGCCTCAAATGAAGAGCACCGGTTTTTCATTAATCTGTCGAACATGACAAATTGAGAGGGAGCTTCCACTTCATGATTGTTAACGACGCTATACCAGTTTAAAATCAGCATTTCTGAGTGTAATACGAAAGTAATAAATTAATTATTAATAAATATGGCATGTACTATAGAATTTCCGAAAATTAGTTTACTGGTACCACAATAACATTTAGCATTTATTCGACAGATGATTGGACACGTCAGTGGTTGCCATATCAACCCAGCAGTTACCGTCGGTCTCTTGGCAAGCGGACGAATTGGTCTCATCAAGGCTGTACTTTACATTCCATTCCAATGCGCTGGAGCTGTTGCTGGTGCTGCACTGCTACAGGTAATTGAACCACTCAACATTCAAATACTGCACTCTTACTTTACACGAGGCTCCTACTCTGTTCATGAGAGGCAATTCTGCACAATTTAAAGTAGTGCTCTCTACATTAAGTTATTAGTTGTCGGCGATATGTTTGTTCATTTTGCAGTGTCCCGTGGATCCCCACTATTTGCCATAAGATCTTTCTCTCTATCATCAGAATCTCGTCTTATCTCGTGTGTTGATCTTGAGATCGTTTGGAGTGCCTTACTCTTGTAGGATTCCAGACTGTTTGATGCATTCTCCAGGCGTATTCTCTCTCAGGTCCTCTATACAAGTGACGGAGATACTCCGCAGAGGGGGACAAACCGACTCTGGTCAGAAGGTCTGTCCTCCCATTTTCAGTGGTCCCTTTACGTCCAGGAATCCCGTATACGTTAACTCTATTAGAGTGGAACCGCATCTCGCACTCGCTGACCGCCAGTTTTGACGTTGTACAGTAGTTCTTTAGCGTCTTGGAAGACTTCCTATCGCTCTTTTTTTCTAGTTTTATCGCTATAGTATTCATGAGAGATTACGATTTTACGGCCCCAGGGATGATAGCATAAATCTCTGCTTGTGGAACCCGGGGCAATACACTCCCCACTCCTCGCAGAGCCACTTATCCACACCCCCAGGGCCCCTCCAGTGTTTCAGGTCCACCTGTGTAGATGTTGATACTGTTCTACAGGCATTCTGCTGGATGATGTTTGAACTTCCTTTCGCACTTGTAGCTGGGCGTTATCATATCAGTGATCATGCTGAGTTCCGTAAAGTTTTCCAAGTTTCTGTTTATAGCTAGGTACCCATTACTTGCCTCTTAGCTATTGCCTCGCCAGTCAGTCATTTTCTCACCCTTAACACCACGAATGTACTTACATGAGTAGACGTCTATATTTGTAAATAAGTATTTATAGGTACAAACAACTCCAATATTCTTACTTGCGTTTGTTTGCTTCTTTTGGGAGTTCAGTTATTTTTGGTGAGTTTCTGAGGTTCCAGTGAGGTTTGAGGTGGCACGTTTCTTAAGTATAATGAACGAACAGCTCCAGTGAGCCTAAAGTGTTCACAATACGCTGGCACATCTTACTCGCTATGCGAAGTTGTTTTGCACCAGACATTTTCAAAATAAAAAGGAAAGCACATTTCAACGGACTTGAAACCTTTATTGCGATTTAGCCGTCAAGTCGGCATAAAACATGGAATTGGTTCTGACAAAACCCGAGTAATCATTTCTTCATTAGTTTCTACAATAAAACGACAGTTATTTAAGCGAACGGTTCCTCAGTGTTTTCACACTCACGTAACTTGAGTCACAAGAGCCCAACAGATTTATCTCCCCATAACCGCCTCTACAAGCTGACTAATGATTATTGTGCAGAAGATATTATATTTCGTTTTACTGCCAGCTCTTCGTTCTCGTTCGTTGCACAATCAGTTGTCACAAACCTGTAACGAACCTTCGGTAAAGAGTTACATTGGCAGGCTATTCGTTGGTTTTGCCATATCTCAGAAGTCCCTTCGTCTATTAATTGATCAAAGCCTTGTTTATTGTGAGGCTTGAAGTAATAAAACTAACGAATGTGGGTCAAGTCGAATATTATGGACGGCATCCAATTACATCCGAAGCCGCTTTTTTGTCGACCTTTCAAGTGTCATGTGTTGCGCTAGCGGTCTGCTTGATTCGATAACTCCGTTGCATCTTAACGTTCGTTGTCTACCTTTATTCCTTATGCAATAATAAGAAAACAAGCTATACGCGTTTGTACTCGTTAAAGTCAGTGCATTGACCTGAAATTAAAAATTCTGATTACAAAAAAATATATTTTATGTAGTTTACGGTATTTTTGTTACCCGAAGGACTTAAATAATATGGGATGATCCAAGTTTTATATGTACATTTTTTAATTTTCATAATTAATCAGCATGCGAAGTATAAGAGGCACTGCAAAACAGGTCATGAATAGGTATGTGAAAGCTAACCATTACTCCCCCTGAAGGGTTGTAACAAGCGCACACAGAGAGAAGAGTCGCATGGAATGAGTATAATCTTCCTTTGAAAAAGTTAACAATTCACACACTTATTCATAGCATAAGATCACACAAAAAGGAACAAACACATTTTTACAGAAATTTGTGAAAATATACGATTTGTAAGGCGAAAATACTAGAAAAGACGCATTACATCTGATATAAAAAATTCAGCAATTTTAGATTACCAATTGACTCGGTTATGAGTTTAAAAAATCCGGTGCCCACTGGTGGCTGTTAAGGTGTACGGAAATGTCATTTTCGTGTTTCCCAGTAACACCTAACACATAGGGCTGAAATGGAGAGCCACAGCAGAAATACCCATATATGAAATGTGAACGGAAACAAAAAAAGGGTGAAAATGGGCAGTTGAATGAGTGCGACTACGAGAAGAGTTGTTCGAATTAAAAAAAAAAGGAAAAATATCTGGTGCGTTGCAACACACAACTTTTCTTAGCTCTACGTCAATTCACTTTCTAACATTTCAGCGGAGTTTATAAGGAAAAAACATGCTAAAACCGATTTTCGTTGAAAAGTTTGATAATTTATTGTGCTGCTCTCGTCATTTTCCCACAAATGAGAATTTTACATTATAGTTGCCATATTGGGATCTATCAATATAAAAAAGTTTATTCAAAATCGTTAGAGTGGTTTTTGAGGAAAAAAATATTTGGTGTTTTGATCACTATGATAACTATAGTTACCTTTCGAAGGATTTTTTTCATACCCTTATTTTGACGTCGTATCGTAACTTGCGAGCGAGGTATCAAGTTTGAGCAGATTTGATACGGTCGTTTTCTCTAAAAATCGTTCACAAAGGCACACAGGCCATGTTCCCAAATGGTGTTTTTCGGACTCAGGAGGGTCTGAAACGTAAAGATCTGAAGAAAACTCGAAATTTTTTTTTCAGCCGATTACATAACTTTCCTTTCTACTTTGTAGAGCCAAGGAAAGTAAAAATGCATTTAACTTTTGTTGGGGCCTTCGGTGAGGTGATGAGTTTCAGTCGAAAAAATATCTGGTGCGTAGCAACACACAACTTTCCGCCACCCCTTTAAGTTCGAACACCACCTACATAGGCGGGTGCTATATCTTCGTTCAACGCATTTTTACAGGAACATTTATGGAGAACAAAATGTAGGGACTAGTTAGCTGAAAGTACTCCGAAAGTTTGATCGAAATCGTTAGAGCCGTTTTTGAGAAAATCGGAATACCGATAAAAATAATATTCGACAAATCTCCTTTTCTGAGTTAACTTCGCTTATATCTCCGTTCAACATATATATACAGAAATAATTATAGGAAACGAGATGTAAGTATAGGTTACTAAAAGGAATTTACGGAAATGTTCGAAAAAACGTTATTTTTGACACATTTTGATTTTGAAACATTTTGATTTTTGAAAGCGTTTTCAATCATCTCCGACAAAAATAGTGAACAAGCATGAAAAAACTCTCCACGCTTTACGGAAAGTCGAGCTATTGGTGAAAAATGTCATCCAAAAAATGAAAGAATTGCATTCCGTACCATTCTCACGAATAACTCGAAGCTTCAAGCGTTTAAGAAGCGGAGGACGAACGGCGTATTGTGCAAATCCGAGGTTTTCCCATTCTCTACCAGTTCCCTGCAAAAGAGACCTCGATTGGTATCCAGATCTGAGACGTTCCCTCCGTTATGACTGTCTCACGTTCTTCGAGACGTTTGCCCTTGACGTTTTAGGATTGTCATGAATTGATTGAACTCGTCGATAATGGGTTAACCGTTGAGTGACCGGCATCCAACCTTTGTGTGCGAGCGCACGCGTTGCTCGATCTTCCCTCGCAGCTTCGTAAGAAAAGACGTTTCAGCAAAAGTAGTCATCACGCTGCTATTTTTTTCTTCTCTCTCTCTTTTTCCCCTCATCTTTAACACAGTAAATATTCGGGTCATCTCCGGTGTAAAGGTCAGGGGATGCAGGTTGACTATTGAGAAGGTATAGAATTTGCAAACTTAGAGGAGTGACGTGAATATTAAGTGATTCTGCAACCTTTTATCGTGAAACGGAGAGCACTGACGCAGAATGGCCCCACAGTTACGCGAATGGACACTACGGTAAAGAATATTTTTATTCCCTGTCGACGCCTATCGTTTCAGGAGACTTAATCTTCCAAATATCCAGTTTAAATATATTTAATTTACGATTAGTTAATTAATGAGAGCATGAGCACGAACAGCACAATAAATTCCGGAACTGTAAGCGCTAGTGCATTCTGCCAACGTGGAGTGAGGTTTTACCAAGGTCAAATGAATTCAGTAAAAAATAAATTGAAATAGCAGTAAGAGCCATGAAAAATAGTGAATTTAAGTAACGAGGCACACCAGTTATTTTTTACAAAGTTCTCGATTGATGAGACACGATTTGAGTCTAAATAGGTTCTTATCTGAAAAGCTAACTTTTCCCAGCGATTTTCGTGCTCCTTACTTAGAAGGCAAAGGCTTCGTTGCACGGATTTCGGAACTTCATCTGTTCGGTCAAGTTGTTATTGGAACGTCCACAAGAAGAGTGACCTCTTGATTAGTTACGCAGCTGATTTATCAAACAAACAGGCAGACTCCCGTTTGTTCGATTCACGAGCAGAAAGTTCTCAAGCATTCATATTTTACATTCGGGTTTGAAGATGATGCCTTCGAAAGGCTATTTTGCAACGATACCGTGCGTTTTTTATTTAAAAGAAAACTGCCAAAGACCCCATTGCCATTATCGACATTCTGCGGATGACACGAAACGTTCTGGAAGATCGCGAAAGACGAGGCAAGTATCGAGCTGCGATAATATTGACGGCACGAAGAAAATGAAAAATAACGACACACGGAAAAATGTGAGTAGTTTTGAACCGTTGACGGAGTCCAGTGAACGTTACACGGGTAAATCACTGGCAGAAGTAACACAGGCTCCGTTTTCTTTTGAAGGAGAAAATGGTACAATCGATGTGCCTTCTATAAGCATGCCACTCTTCGGAGTTCCACGGGCACAATCCGCTGATTTTCAATCCTCCTGGTCTCCAACTCGTGAAATTCAATATTCCCCCGGCACAGCTCTTTCAAATAATCGAGTATTACCCCATAATTCGGATACTTCCGCGCAAATAACCGTTGATAATGAGAATATTCCCCTCGCTACTCCGATTCCTCGAAAATTATCACACTCAAGCGACGCACAAAAAGTTTTTAACAACGAATTCGAAACCCACGGCGTGGAACTGATCTCACATAAACAAATCCAAAACGCCGATGCGCCCCTTGACGTTAAAAATGATTGTAGACGTACAAATATTTCAAGCGCTGAGGCAATACGTAAGACAGAATATTTAAAACCATCAAATGTGGTGTTTAATGTGGAGGATGCTGATAAAATTGACATGGAAAGTAGCAAAGGCCCTGTTTGTACACATAGTCATGAAATTGACGCAATTTCAAATACAAATCACGTTGCCCTCAGGCAAGATGATGAAACAAAAAATTTCGCTGTCGAAAAAACATCCACTCCTCCGGAGAAGTATAAAAGAAAAAGGTCGGAAAAAAACGAAGCTCTTAAAACACAGATATTTCCTGAATTCCATCCAAAAACTGACAATCCTAAGCTCAATACAATCCCAACGGTCGATTCGTTCACAAGGTGGATGAAGAACAAGAAACTCAGACGAATTCTTGGTAAAAACGTCGGTTCTTATGCGTCGCACAATCGAGAAAATTCGTCGATCTGCGACATCAAACAAAATTTTTCCCCGGCCCCGAAAACCGTAGTGAGAAAAGCCTTTTCGACCGAAGACAATTGTCCACTTCCCGCTGCTTCGAGCGACGTAAAAATTGCGATAGGCTTTCGAAGGTACTACTGCAAAATGTTCTACGAGGAACATCGCAAAACTGCGAATGTGGAAAAGGCGCGCAAAAACGCGGTGGCCGACGAATTTGAAATCGCAATCGCTTCGAAAATGACTAAGATTTACAAAAACAATTGCTCTCTTCGATTGCTGAGGATAAGAAAAGGAGGTGGGATTAAAAGGGACGTGAATTCTAACGATCGAAGAAAAATCGAACCTTCCTCTCACCCGGAGTTTACGTTCGGATGGTCGATGTACCAATGCTACTCCAAGTATTTGTTGAGCGAAGCAGAGATGACTTTAAACGGCTTCCCTAGGCCAGTGGCAGGAGAGCCGAACCGCGCTTTCGTCGACAAAACTGCAATACGATATTCAATAAAACAACCGTCAGAGCCATCAAAAAGAATATGCAACAATTGCAGAAAAGAGTACGAGGTTTCCATAGACGGCACTCCAACCACAGAGAACGATTGTTTCTATCATTGGGGAAGGTTAAGAAAAATTTGTTTCAAAGGTCAACGAATGGAAAAGTACTCATGCTGCGATGGATTGCAAGGCTCGTCCCCGTGCGAGTCCTCTAAATACCACGTCTGGTTGGGCAACGAAGACTCACTTCTCGACGGGTTCGTATCCACGAAGAAATTACCTTCCCACTTGTCCGAAGTCGAAGCTGGAATTTACTCTCTAGACTGCGAAATGTGCTACACGACCAAAGGCCTGGAACTAGCCCGATTGACAGTCGTAAACTTGAACGAAGACGTCGTCTTCGACGAAATCGTCTCATTGGAAAACCCAGTTTTGGATTTTTGCACGAGGTTCAGCGGCATAAACAAAGAAAAAATTGAAACCGCCGTTTATAATTTTGACGACGTTAGAAAATGGGTTTTGAACAACTTTTACGACGAAACGATTCTGATCGGCCACTCATTGGAGAACGACTTGAAGGCTCTCAAGTTGGTTCACAGTAAAATTGTGGACACCAGCGTTATTTTCCCCCACAAATCGGGCCATCCGATGAAAATGAGTTTGAAACAGCTCGCTCTAATGGTATTGGAATTGAACATCCAAGAGAACGAAAACGGTCATGACAGCAAAGAAGACGCAACGATCTGCTTGAAGTTAATGACTGAAAAAATTAAAGAAGACTCTAAAGTCAGAAAACCGCGAGTTATAATTGGTTATCATGGCAACAAATAACCTTCTATTTCGTCTGGTGTATAATTGTTCCCGTGTGAAGCCAATTTTTGTTGGAGAAAACTGTCATTTCTGGACTTGTATCCAAATGTTTACGGTTCAAGTCCCCCATCTTCCATTCCATTTTCATACTATAACGAGTTTTCGTCGGAGTTCATGAGATCTCTACGAACCCACACATTCAGATTAGTTGGCAAAGCAATAAAACCCCACTCGTGTACTTGTAACTGACTAATTTAAGATGCTTGACGTCATGCCTGAGGAGTGTACACCATAACATTCAAAAGGGGCAAGGTGTCTAGCGCTTACACAAAAATAGCTATCGTAATTTCCTAAGCGGGGGGGGGGGGTTTCAAAACAGCTAAGTCGACGAACAGAGAGTAATCTGAAGTTGAATACGAAAAATCTACAATAATAATTGTAGGTTGACGTTAGCTCGATGCCCATGTAGATTTCCGTTGGTGTGTTTTTACTTTCCTTGGCTCTACAAAGTAGAAAAGAAAGTTATGTAATCGGCTGAGAAAAAAATTTTGAGTTTTCTTCAGATCTTTACGTTTCAGACCCTCCTAAGTCCGAAAAACACTATTTGGGAAAATGGTCTGTGTGTCTGTGGACGATTTTGAAAGAGAACCCTCGTACCAAATCCACTCAAACCTGATATGTGGCCCGCAGGTTACCATGGAACGCCAAAATAAGGGTATGGGCAAAATCCACCGAAATTTAACTATAGTTATAATAGTGATCAAAACACTAAATATTTTTTTTCTCAAAAATGGCTCTAACGATTTTGATTAAAATTTTTATATTGATAGCTCCCAGTATGGCAACTATACCATAAAATTCTCAACTGTGGGAAAATGACGAGAGCAGCACAATAAATTACCAACACTTTCGACGAATTCGAATTTAGCGCGGTTTTTAGAGAATACAACCGTACCAAATCAGCTGAAACTTGATGTCCAGCCCGCAGGTTACCATGGGACGCAAAAAAAAGGGTATGGGCAAAATCCACCGAAAGTTAACAATAGTTATCATAGTGATCAAAACACCAAATTTTGTTTCTCAAAAACGGCTCTAACGATTTTAATTACATTTTTTACGTTGATAGCTCTAAATGAGGTGATCATACCATAAAATTCCCATTCGTGGGAAAATGACGGGAGCAGCACAATAAATTATCAAAATTTTCGACGAAAAGCGTTTTTAACGCAGTTTTTTCCTTATAAACTCCGCTGGAATTTTTGTAGAATGTTAAAAAACATTGGTATTGTAGTCCAGTCCAATACCTAAAGAAAGGGTGAGCGTTTAAAAACGCTCATGAGATACATGGGAGTTACTCCAGAAATTCCTGAATTTCAACTACGGTTGTTTCGTTTACTACCAGTTCTAAACGTTTTTAGCCAATAACTCTGCAAAAGTAATTACTACCATTCTTCAAAAAATTTTTGTTTACAGCCTCATTAATTATCTGTGTACCAATTGCTCAATAATGGTCCTGCAATGAGTACGAGCGGCACAATAAAATCTGGAACTGTAAGCGCTACCGCTTCCTGCTGCCGTTAAGGGTTGTTTGACCAAGTTCAAATTAACTGAATGATAAATGAATTGATTAAATAGAATTGGCCATGTACAAAGTGAATTGTTGTAGAGCTAAGGAAAGTTGTGTGTTGCAACGCACCAGATATTTATTTTCAATCTGCAGTTCTGCATTTGCAATGTTGTTTGTTTCTGTTTTTAATTCGATAGATAAAGGGGAGGGAGGTTAAGGAATTTTCATCAGTTTCTATAGCACACGGAGAACTACAGTCGGTTCTATATTCGTACGTCGATTGTGTCGTCATTCAACGTATTTTGCTCAGTATTGTGAGAACGTACAATCGCCAATGATGATTACACTTACGATCCCTGGCAGACTGAGGGCCGTTTTCACCAACTCTAGAGTCGATTAACAGTACCTAACCCGCTCCCGCCACAAAAACGGTCTTCACCAGGCTGGGTTAAGCTCTAGCCCTGATCAAACCTTAACCTCAAAAAGTTGGGCGGTTAGGTCCGGTTAGCTCTTATCTTTCTTTATCATGTTCTGATATTTGTCCGTCATTACCGTGCTCTGCCGAGTATTCGCTTCTATTATTGTGAATAATTTACGTATATTTTGGAATAATGATGATAAACAAAGATACTGTTTATCAGTGCGCAGTTATTTCAGTTACTATTCCACTACGACGATAATCTAATATGTTGGGTTATCGTCATCTTACCCGACGCCTCAAATGGCAATGAGCGGGGTCTGACGACTTGTAGAAGTATGAATTTAAATTCTGTTGCAAACAAAAGTATTACGATCGTCGAAAACAAGTTGTTGTTTGCGTAAAATGTGTGCTGAGCAGTTTCTGAAAAAACTAGACGTCATATTGCCGTGTTAGAAAACCCAAACGTAAATGGTTTACCTGGGTAGATTTAGTAGCAGATAAGTAAGAAATATTAAATAATACCACGCTTTTACACACACACATTAGTGTATTAAACAACTTTTATTAAACACGACAATTCTCCCTTCCTCATTAAAATGCCTTGCTTGTAAAAGTTGTAACCTCATAATTCCGGGTTTTATTATTTCTTGTTCAGATCTCATTTTCTTGTACCGGTTCCGATTTTTCCTACACGCACAAAGCATTCCCCCGGACTAATTTGGGTTTTTCCTGCAGCTCTTGCAGTTGTAGTACGCGCATTTTCACTTTAAGCTCCTCACCAGTTTCAGCTTCGGTAGAGGTTAATGCAGCCACATTGTTGTCTGACAATAATTTGGTCAAATCCGGATTGTTGAGCATTGGGCACCTACGGGATATACGGTTACGCGGCCGTTAACATGACACTAGTTAACGGGACGGAATGCCAATCAGATGCCGAATTTCCTTACTTTACTGTAACCTCATTAGTCCACGGCCTTCTCGATATGGCTTGATCGCAGCGTAATCACGTCTATGCTAACCGCATTCCTTAGTGACCTCGGCTAGCGTGGTGGGCACGAAAATGGCACGATTTACTTATCTAGCCCTGAGCAGTCGGATCACGTTTAATGCTGTTTTGGCGAAAACGGCCCTAACTAAAGGGCCTCATCTTTCAATTTTGTCACATTTTTTGTATTTTTCACTTCCTTTAATACATTTCATTCTAAAACGTATTTCTTTTCTTCGACGACACTGCAACCACCAGTTCTCAACACGTTCTTGGCCTTTATTTTGCGACACACTCTCGTACTTTTGCGTCATGAAGTAGAAGCAATAAGTCGCTCGCTCATCCTATAAGAAGAGATTGTTATCGATCCTCCTGCCCATCAATTTTCCGGTTGGCGCGATTGAAGCTTCGTGCGATTCTCAGAAATCGTATTAAATAGAAATTAAAACGTCATTACAAAACCGCTGAACCGTATTGAAGTTGCTGACACATTTTCGATTCATTCGACAATCACAGACCCGAATTCTGTGTCTCATCGCTAGATTTGCGCCTTGGCCTAAGTAAATCTATGTTATCATGTTACCAACGTCGACGCGGTGAGTTAAAAAAGCTTCTCTTTCAATTTAAGATCTGTGCGAACCCCTACTAGCGCGGTGTGAATGTGAATCGTGCGTGTATCGAAGTTTTCGATAACCGAACCCGCATTCTCAACTTTCCGTGGAAAGCGAAATCTCTCAACTTCAAAATAAAGCACTTTACGCCTCATATACAATTTTATGATCGAACCATAACCAGTAGTACCGTTCTTGCTAGGTGATGTTAAATTTACTCTAACGATTTGCGGTTGGAATAACGACAATGGCGACATTAGGCAAAGATCTTATACTAATTTTGTACTCCGCGTATATTTTTTTCACGAATAGTTTATATTTGTGTCCTCAGGCTTCTAGAACTCACTTAATATTGTAAATCGCAAATTGATAACACGTATTCGAATGAGTTATTAGCGGTACATTTACTTTATTTTTAGCAGTATTAGTAAGCAAGTGTTCAACCAAAAAATGAAATTGATGACGTTTATTAATTACAAGTGTTGAATTTGATATGCCCCAAGGAATAGGAAGGAAAGTAAATCTAAGTTTTCTTCAGATCGAAGTCAACTTGCCTGTTGAGTGAGTCCACCATCCTTGGTTAGTTGCGTTCTGTTACAAAGTGCTTTCGACGTAAATAGATCCGTCAGCATCGAAATAAAACGACAGTCAAGGAAGAAGGACTCGATCAATAAGTGTGTCCTATTGACAGACCTTAATTTTCTTCAGATCTCTACGTTTCAAGGTCTTTCGGGAAATAAAAAACCAAAACTTTCGAGTAAATTATACACGATAGACAGAAAACCAGAGTCGATGGAAGTACAATTGATTTTTACTATTCACGCTGTTTTCCCTGAGCTCCTGAGCAGTGAACACGATCTCCCCTAAAAAAATCGCGTTGCCAGTCCCATATCTGGTGCGTAGCAACACACAACTTTCCGCCACCCCTTTAAGTTCGAACACCACCTTCATAGGCGGGTGCTATATCTTCGTTCAACGCATTTTTACAGGAACATTTATGGAGAACAAAATGTAGGGACTAGTTAGCTGAGAGTACTCCGAATGTTTGATCGAAATCGTTGGAGCCGTTTTTGAGAAAATTGGAATACCGATCAATTAATGTTCGACGAATCTCCTTTTTTGTGTTAACTTGGCTTATATCTCCGTTCAACATATATATACAGAAATAATTATAGAGAACGAAATGTTGGTATGGGTGACTAAAAGACACTCCATTAGAATTTATCACATCTGGTAAAGAAGTTACCCTGGAATTTACGGAAATGTTAGAAAAAACGTTATTTTCGACACATTTTGATTTTTATCTCTGTTCAATGGACCGTCACAGGAACATTTATTGAGAAGAATATGTAGGTATCAACTATTTGAAAACATCCTGTGAGTTTGGTGGAAATCGCTGGAGCCGTTTTGCCAAAAAGCGTAAAAAACCTATTTTTGCTTCAGGGGCCCATACCTCCGTTCACCGTATTTTCATGGAGATATGTATGGAGAAGAAAAGTTAGGTATTGATTAGGAGAAGATAATTTGAAAGTTTAATCAAAATCGTTAGAGCCGTTTTCGAGAAAAATGCGAAAAACTCTAGTTTTTGGTACTTTTTCGCCCCCCCCCCCCCTTTCCCATCGGTCGAAATCGTCCATAACCTTATTTTGGTGTCTACAAAAAATAACGAACAAAACAAAAAAAGGACCAACTCAATCGGATCAGCCGTTCGCCCGCAAATCGAACTACAGACACACACACACACAGACATACACACAGACATACACACGGACCTCTCTCCGAAATTAGGTTTTTTAGAGTCAGTAGGGTCTGAAACGTAAAGATCTGAAGAAAACCCAACTTTTTTTTTTGGGCCGATTACTATACTTTCCTTCCCTTCGGGTAGCGGAAAGTAAAAATCGCGTTGCCAGTCCCATAAAGCATCTACACGATGGTTAGTCAATAAACGGAAGGAACTTTACGTCAAAGCTTCATCACGATGTCATCGGTTCTGCGACCGATTAATGCATCACACTTGTACGGTTCATATGAACACTAGAAGGAATGAACTCCATTTAGCTGTGGGGAGATTAAATATCAATGCGTTCCTAATGGTAAAAAGGTACATTGAAAATGCAATCAGACTCGAACGACCGTGTGATTATGAACTAATTCACGGGGCGATTAATAAAAACAAAGTAAGAATTTTGAATACGGTTCCTTAATCCTTAATATCAGTTCGGAGTTGTATACTTTTCCATGCAAAACTACTTTTATCAGCCTCTTCTTGAGTTGTAAGTGGTTACTTCATGACCAGAGGCTGCAGACGCGTGTTCATTTCAAGATGATGATGCCCTGTTGAGACGATCTGACGTCCTTGAGAAACACATTTCATCTCCACATGATAATAAATCAAACGCAAGTGAAGTGGATCCGCTGACGCGGCACCTATCTTTTTATTTGAAGCTTAGCCAACACTTAGCTGCCGTCTGAAGAAAGGGAAGGCACAACGTCCTACGGAGTAGAATGCAATGAAATTTCAACAAATTCTACTCTATCATCGTTTTCTACGTGAGATTTCAATGTCCAACGGCTAAACGCCGAACTGACGTGCACGCGATGCTTCTTGAGTCTCCGACGACTCCAAAAAGACCAAACTAATCGTTTCAAAGGAGCTCGGAGGCTCAATCTCAAAAATGGCCGGAGGTTCGTGAATTTGAAGAGGACCGATCGCGAGGAGCTCGCCGCTCGCCCTCGGAGCTGTTCTGATGCAACGTGTGAATAAACATTACGACAAAAAAAAATATTTCGTCGGTGCTCGAACTGTTCTCGCGTATGTGATATTTAAGAATCAGGGTCGAAGCTGTCGATCGCCGTGGTTTTCGAAATGGGTTCGAAATCGATTCTTCAAGTCTCAGGTGGACTTATTGCCCTCTTACCAGGAGATACGACATGTGAATGAGATAACCAGGATTTAATTTCTTCGAGATGATGGGAGTCTGTGAGTAGTCGACCGACGACGTTTTCCGTTCCTTCAGAACCACCTTGCCCTTACCTAAAGAATTTTCATAGGATGCATAGGTACATAAGTGAATAATACCAATTCGGACAAGGGCAGTCTATGTAGGAAACCATCTACTACAAATAAAATGTTGAATTGTTGTTGGGTGCTAACTGTTTCCTAAAAGATTTATGAATACGAGAATAATATACTGGTACACAAAAACATATTTTTTGAATGTTTCCTTTACTTTATGAATGAAATATTACTAATTTTGGGGTGAGAAAAACGAATATGACAATGAAAAAAATGTTATTTGATACACAATGAGTCAAAACATGTGATATTAACCAATCGAGGCAAAACTATACGTTTTTAAGTATCAGCTAACAATTGTGAAAGGTGATTTAGATTTTAAAAAACTGCATTTACAGTCTTCTTAAAGTTTCAAATTGATGTTGAAATGCCTGGTAGGTTGGATTTCAAGAACATTATGTGGTTGCTTTGTGACTTCGCTGTCTTTTGACTTGTCAATTGTAAGTGAGTTCTGGAGCATCTTTACACGCAGTCCAACAATAATCCGCAAGCATTGCTTCATTTCAACGACCCTGATATCGTCTCTCCATTTGAGAAATATCCTGATGGAATCGTACTCCATGTTCATCACTCACAGCTCCACAACTAGGAGGGAAAAAGTCTAGATAGGAGTGAAGAAAATGGATTTTAAGTGACTTGTTGCATCCAAGCTGACGATATTTTTGTAGAAGTTTTGTCACCAACTGAACATAGTTTTCATCTCTTTTTTTCCCAAAAAAAACCATGAATAACTGCTTTGAAAGAATCCCAAGCTTCTTTTTCTTTCCTCTCCAAAACCTGGTCAAACGTAGGATCCTTTACTAGTAGCCGAATTGTACAAATACTCCTTCCTTAACTTTTGCGTCACTTAATGTAGAAAATTTTTCTCTTATATATCTGAATGCCTTTGACAAAGTTTTTCATCAAACCAAGTTTTATATGTAGTGAGGGGAAGAAAAATGTCTTTGGATCAACAAGAAGATTTGCAACAACATTTTTTTCGTTGGGGTTAAGATTTCTTGCAGGCCAGCCTGCTTGAATGTAGTGTGACTTCCTATCCCTACTGTCCCACATACATAAAAAGCAGCAGTACTTTGTGTACCATAGTTGCATTCCCAAGAGTATAGCGATGACCTTTAGATCACCACAGATCTTCCACTTGTGTTCAGCGTATTTGATTGATTCGAACGTTCATCGTGTTCATGTTTTCATATGAACTGCATGGCCAACAGGAATCGAAGGAAGACGGTTACCATTGTGCAGTAGTACAGCCTTCAAACTAAGCTTAGATGAGTCTATAAACAAAAAAACAGAAATCACGGAAGCTCACTGTTATCACAGCACTTACAGTAGTAGTTAGGTTATAACCTCTAAAAAGCTGTAGAACTCTTTGTTTTGTCAGTTGGCAGGTGTGCCAACTTCGGAAAACAAAATTTCTCAATTAGTGTAAATATACACTATATAAAATGACGTGCCTCTGTATCTCAAAGATAAGAGCTAATACGTGGTTTTTATGTTGATTTTTGATCTCAGCAGGTGAAAGTACATAAGAATTGAATATTTTAAAGCCCGAAATAATTTCATTGTTGACCAGGTTGACGGTTTCATTATAATGAAACTGTTAAAAAAACATTAAAAACAAAATAAAAAATGGAACTGAATAAGTGAAATAAAACGCAGTGATCATAACAGTTCACGTTTTCAGAAGAAACACGTCCTCAAAATCTCTTCTTCTTTTGACCCTTCGACCACGTCCTCAGCTGCAGACGTCATATGGAGTTGAACGCATGTGGATAGGGTTCGAGTTTTGAATTCTGACGCTTCAACAGCGGTCATAATTGCTGCCCATGAACAAGAATCAAACTTACTGAAATTACACAACGTATATTGATTCACGACCTTCCGTTATAAAATATCGGCATATGGTTACGTTTTGAGCTGATTAGAGCTGACATTCGAACGTCGCAGATGTGTCATGTAGAAACTCACCGGTTCTCAAAAGGAAAAAACGAGAAGGTGATTTGCAAATTTACGATAAGAGGAACGACGGAAAACTGTTGTCAGACCTTCAACATTATCTAGTTTCGAGCGCTAACTTGAAATTTACGCAACTCTTAAGGAATGCAACACAAACAAACAAACAAAATGACAAATGCAGTGAGCTTTGAAGGAATTTGTATTAACTCGGCCATGGGATGGAATCGTCGATTTTAATTCCAAGTGGCATTCCTTAGGGGTGAATTATATCGAAGCATAACGTGAAATCACACGTGTGTGACTCAACTTGGATGACTCATCACCTCTCGTTACTGAGAATTGGATGTTTTTTGTAAATAAATAAATAATAAAGAAGAAAAATGAGCTAGACCACGTCCAACCAACGAGAGAATAATCGAGTTAAAATTGTGACCGCAGTACAAGACAGGCATTAAATATGTGAGTAGGTGATTCCTGAATAATAGGGACATTCTTATCATTACAAAGTATACTAACAGCTCGACCTGCCCCGTTCGCCAATTTTTAGGGAAAAGCGAATGTGGGTACGCCACATTATGCATTTTATTACACTGATCTGGCCAATCAGTAGGTATTCCCCAGTTCAACTCTATATTAATCAGAATAGCACCATTGCACGGGCAAACTCGCCGTATTCTCTTTTTTGTTACATAAATTTAGAAAGATGTTAATATCACATGATGATATCTAATCCTGATATTCTCGTCATACAAAATCTACCGATATTCGTACAAAAAAAGAATCCCCAAAAGCTGTCGAAAATAACAAAAATGTCAGTATTTGTTGTCATTCGGCTTGACCATTTCCGAGATTTTGTGTGCAAGTACGCTGGGAACCGAATCAAACTAAAATATTAGGTGCGAAACATCACACAACTCTCCTTGGCCCGATGTGCACTCAGCGATTTTCTTGACTCTATCAAGGCTAGGGCTAGGTATCAAGTATGAGCTGTTTTAGGTATTAAAGCCATTTGGTTATGTGCGCCAGTAGGCAAATTATTGAAGTTAACGTACCTGTTAGGGAACTGGACTGCACCATCTTACTACATAAACAATACAAAGGACGAAAACTGAACATATTAGAAAACATGGAAATTTATAAACAAAAAACTTCAATGGACAGATCATAAATGAACAAATCAACACAAAATGCGACACAATATTCACACCACTCAAAACAGTACACAAACGAAAACAACCAATTGACGGATTTACAGACCACCCTATACAAAAAAGACGTAGATTCCACAATTGACAGATCATTCGAGACACTCCATTCGCTTCTAGGGGGTTTTCCCCTAGAGGTACGTGACCTTCTCTCACCGCCCTTCCCCGATGCTCCTTCGTCATCCTGTTTACCTTTCTCTTCGTATATAAAGACCACGACCAACAGACTGACTCCAGCCCTGACTTAACGGCCAGACGATGATGTCTTTACATCGAAAGCGCTTGCCCACAGTAACTCACCAGCCAGAGGAGACAGACTCGCCTAACAGGTACGTTAACTTTAATGAGCTGTTTTAGTTGAGCAGTTGTGTGCTCCAAATAGTGTTTTTCGGACTCATCACGCCTTAAACCATAAAGATCTGAAGAGAACTCAAAATTGTTACTGCCGTTGAGATAGCTTTCCTGTCTACTTCGTAAGCTATTCTGTTCATTGTGGCTCCAAAAAAAGGGAGGTCGCTCGCCAGAGTGGTACATGTTCAAATAGAAGGGCAACCTACTATTTTTCAAGGGTCTGTCTTATCATCGCTTCATAACTCAGTGCTGCCATTTCTTCCAGGCAGTCCAAAGTTTCGCTACCTTCCATCTGGGGAGAAACGAAATAGTGGAATTGAAGCTGTTTGGATGCTTCGCAGAGCAATTAAGAGCCCTAAAGACTTTTAAAGACTTTAAATTTACTGCTTATGGGGGTGCAAGATTATGGTTCATAATCACACTAAGTGCGTAATTTTTTATTTGATTAGCCTCACGTCTTGTGGACTAAACAAGTACGTTATCTTTAAACACTCGTCTCCTTCACTTTGCGTTTTTAGTTTAACGTAAAAAACCATGACGTGCAACACGAGTATTATTTCTTGTTCCAGTTTATGGTGCCGTCACTTCAAAAGGATAAGATCGGCGTTGTTGGAGTGGCTCAAGGGTTGTCAGACGGACAAGCGTTTGCCATTGAAGCTGTCATAACTGCCGTTCTTCTCTTCGTCGTTTGCGCTGTTACCGACCCCAACAGGACCGACTTGGCCAACGCTGCTCCAGTCGCCATAGGCTTGGCTATCGCATGTTGCCACGTTTTTGCGGTACGGGACAATATAATTTACTGATTGTGATTCATTATTGTGAACGCCATGTAATTTTATTATTTTTCCTTGAAGGTTCCTCTGACTGGTTCGGGGATGAATCCTGCGAGATCGTTCGGGCCCGCAGCTATGGTAGGAGACTGGACTAATCACTGGGTAAGCTTCCCTCCTCCGATAAAAAATTTCTAGTTTTATAATCAGACCTCATTCCACAGAAGTACTTAGGTCTAGCTATACTGAAGTACTCAGATCTTGCTACTCTCAAGTACTCAAGTCTTATCACACTAAAGCACTTGAGTCTTGGTTTTCTACTATGGCTCATGATGAATTTTTAATTTACAATCCGCTTGAACAAATTCTCAACTAAAAAAATTGATTTCAGAACATCAGTGAAAAAGTTGAAAAATGAAATATTGGCAAATCACCAATTTACAGATGTAAGTTAGCACGTCATGTCAACTAGGCTGAGGGGAATTACAAGTAATTCAAATATGCGTTTGACAAGAATCAACGTACCTGTTTGGTGGGGCTGCACTATGCCTTGTGTTGCTGCGTCAAACCGCTCCGAAGATTACACAGCGAATCCTGCCCGAGGACCTTGTAGGTTTATTCACAAAACGTGTAGCAGGGAAACCAAAAATTGTTTTCCTTCGCGCAATTATATGGACAAATGTAGTAGTCTCTTTGTATTTGGCAACGATCTGTATCTTGTTAGATTGTGCACAATAGAAATGGAAAATGAATTAAAAGATAAGGAGTTAGTCGTGAATGATAGACGAGGGGGATGTGAAGGGCCTTAAGTTTTTATTCACAATTGATAGTAACGAGAGAGTAACGTGTGACATTTAGCAGTTTGTCACCGAGTAAAGTCACAAAATACCTGACGAACGATACTACAGAGTCCACTCGAGAAATGCTGTGTTGGAAGAGAGTGTGGAGGTTGTGTGTGTATGTGGGCTGGACCCATCCTCGGCTCTCAAGGTGCTTAATTCTGACCACGCTTCACCCGTACAGGTCTAATCTACACAGAGATTAGACCAACGGGACGAGCAGTGGAGCAGGCTTCGTGGATTAAACGATGGCCAGCCCTTTGGTCGCTATTGAAAGGCTAACGGACAATGCAGACATCAAACTGGCCCAGTAATTCAGGCGGTCACGAAGCACTACCGGTGTTCCTAATCCTCTTCTGGGCTATTGGATAAAAGGGCATTTAACCCATATCCAAGCGCCGCAGAAAGTAACCTCCGTCTTCTTCAGCATAAGACATTAGCATGATTTTTGTACCTTACAACTACAAGGAGTTGATGGCAAGGGACAAACATGAAATTCATAGTTTATTAAATAAATAGCTTCAGCCCCCCATGTTACTGGTAGGATAACGGAACAGGGGATGAAATTTCCTTTGTATTCTTGCTTCATCTAGGGCAATACGTAAAAACCCTGCAAATTATTACACAATGGTATATTATTCTCATGAACGGAAACTAAATATTCCCTTGGCGCCAGGCGCCCGTAAACGTGTGTGTAGGCATCATTATCCGATGTAGGGGTGTGCGGAGGAAGTGGCCCTAACCTTCCTCCGCCCTGTCAGGCAAAAAGAGTCGGGGAAATTGGGACGGGGACTTCCAGCGAAGCCTCGGAAATGGACACGACGTTGCGAATCAAGCGGGCGGGTGGTTTTAATGAGACGGGAGGGAGGACAAACGACGAAACGTTGACTTCCGCTGTACTTCCTGTGAGTTCGTTCAATTAGTTGACTCCAATAATTACTGTAATTTCCCTATACTCAGTTGTACACGTCTGATACTCATTCCATTCGAGCCAGGATGTAAAAATACCTTGCAATTAATACGAAACACGGCTTATTTGCGATTATACTGCGTTTCGTTAATTTTTTAACCATTTTTGCTCAATAACAACCATGGGCTTCGTCCGATCGGATTTCCGAGACGGCGGGCACAACTAGATACCAAATTGGATTCTTGTGCGAAAGAACGAATTTTTTAGACCATGTTAAAGGCACAAAACGGCCCGGACGGGGGACAAGGGTCGGCGGACGGCGTTTAGGGGACGGCGGATGGGGGACGGACATTGCAGATTTGGAATCCCCATGTCTTGAAACGTAAAGTATCAAATTTTGAGGGGGGGGGGGGTGTAAAAAATTTTTCGTGACTGAAAACATAGGGTCTCATCAATGTTCCCACGCTCATCAAGGGTAGACCTAGCAAATAGATTAAAGCCCAAAAGAATACAGACATCGGAAGCTGTAGCAGCAAGAAAGTCTTCACTTTACTAAGAAACATTTTGTAGGAAGCAGGATACTGACGTTATTGCACTAGAAGCAGCTGGTTTGTTGGAATCTCAATATGTCGACCTGCCTCCTACTCGCCCTATTCCACACGTTACAGCTGCTATTGAGTGGAAATCATCAAATTAGCATGCCGGCAGTTTTGTGTAATTCAAGCATAACACCCATTTTATTTGTACTTTTCCAGATCTACTGGATCGCCCCATTGGTTGGAGGAGCGTGTGCAGGAGGAGTGTACAGGATCATCTTTAACGCACCGAAGGACGACGACAGTTCTTACGATTTGTAAACAACTCAACGCGCTTTAAGAAATGGCAAACGTTTGTTGCCGAACAACCAAGTGGCATCGTAATATATTTTTTTTTTGGTTCATTCGTGTGAAACCACAAGTAATTTTCAACCATTGCTAATTTTAAACGGAGAGTAGGATGCCGAAAATGAGACTGTAACCGGGTTTCTACTAGTTATCGTCTACAAAATTGAATCGATAAGTTTAGCTTACCAACAGTTCGATCATTTGTGATAAATTACTCCGCCGATTTTGAATTTCTTAAACCAACGCGGTACTGCAGTTTAGTAGTGGTTGTTAATACGCTTTTCACACAAAGTTTTCACCATAACGAGGAAATCCGCCGAAGCCAAATAATTAAGAATCTCGAAGGCTGTTTCCGACCTCCATGAATTATCAGTTTAAAATCAACACCGTAGCGGTATCAAGTTTCACATTGCAAGCGACTCTTAAATGCACGTGATTAATTTGCCTCTTTTTTCCTGCAGGCTTTACCGTTCATTACCCCCCCCCCCCTCCACCCTTTAGGCTCATATTATTCGCTTTGTCTCGTTTTGCAAAGGCTTATATTTATTACGGAAATGGTGCGAGTTCCGTTAAGAAATTGTAAATATTTGTCAAGTACTAGTGATAATTTCGAGGTCAAATGCTTGTAAGCTTTGAATTAGAATATAGTGAATTGTATCCGTTTTGTACAGATTCTCAAACGGAAGAGAGTTGAAAAACTAGTACGAAGTTGTCAAACGTGAGAGTTGTTTGAGGAATTCTTGTTACTAAACATTATCGCGATATTTTGTACAAGATGTGAGCTATGATAATGAAAGTATTCTAATAAATGTATATTATTTAATTATATCCAACGTGTTTAATGTTGTAACCCAATTTCTGATATAGGAGTTTGATACTCAAGCCCAAAAACAGTTATTTATTCTCAATCTCTTCATTTATAACTCTATAAAACATGGGGCGTGCCTGAGTACATAATACATATTTTGTGCGACATATCTGTTAAATTAACCTCACGTGGATTCAGCAGTTTTAATTGCTTCAGTTACTAATCCAATCCATTATTCTCACAGTTCGCTTCGTAAAACATAACGTCAGGTTTTAAGTGGAAAGGGAATTCACGAATTTATTGAGTTGCTCCAACGCATGACTCAACTGAGTGATCAGCGTATAGGGAGTTCCTGAAACCATCAACCTAATTTTTACTTTCCTTGGCTCTACAAAGTTGAAAGGAAAGTTATGTAATCGGCTGAAAAAAAATTTTAGTTTTCTTAAGATCTTTACGTTTCGGACCCTCCTGAGACCGAAAAACACTATTTGGGAAAATGGTCTGAGTGTGTGAACGATTTTTAGAGAAAAGTTAACTATAGTTATCATAGTGATCAAAACACCAAATATTTGTTTTCTCAAAATGGCTCAAACGATTTTGATTAAATTTTTTATATTGATAGCTCTCAATAAGGCAACTATATCATACAATTCCCATTTGTGGGAAAATGACGAGAGCAGCACAATAAATTATCAAACTTTTCTACGAAAATCGGTTTTAGTGCGGTTTTTTTCCTTTTAGACTCCTCTGAAATGTCACTAGAATGTTTTTAAAAAATATCTGGTGCGTTGCAACTCATTCCCGAACGACTACGAGCAGCACAATAAATTCCGGAACTGTAAGAGCGACCGCTTCCTGCAGCTGTGAAGTGTTGTTTGACAAAGTTCAAATGAACTGAGTGATAAGTGATTAAGTAAGTTGAAAAATCCATGTACACAAGTGAATTGACGTAGAGCTTAGGAAAGTTGTGTGTTGCAACGCACCAGATTTTTAAAAAGTAAAATCGTGCTTTCCGTTTTGGAATTATCAGTTACAACCTGAAAAATGTTGGAAAGTGAAAGGGCGGCCTACAAAATGTCAGTTTTCGTTGTTATGTTGTTGTTGGGTCGTGTTTCGTATCGTTTACTAATATTGTTCGATGCTGAATCGAATAGGATAGGTATCGGAGGCGCGAGACTGCGGCAAGCTGGATAACTACGTCACGCAAGTGAATAATAAACCTTTGTATAATAATTTGCAGCATTTTTCTGAGAAAACTCGAATGAGCGAGGTTTATAAGGAAAACAATGGCCCTAAAAACCTTTCTTCGTTATTTTTTATAATTTATTGTGCTCCTCTCGCCGTTTTTTCACAAATAAGACTTTCTTATTTTTTATTTTTTCAGCTGTCGGTTCAAGTAATTTAATCAAAATCGTTGTAGTAATTTTCGCGAAAAAAAACAAATTTGGTGCGTTGGTCGCTATGAAAACTATAATGAGTTTCGGGCGGATTTAGGTTGAGCTTCCGTGATGGTATGCACTCTAAATGACAAGTTTGAACCGATCTGGTTCAGCCATTTTTTTCAATCCCGTTGACAGAATTATCTCAACAAGGGGGTTTTCGGATTTCGAAGCCCTCAAAGCGTAGATAAATAAAGCAATTTTTTTCCGGGTTGGGTAATTTTCCTTCCTACTTCATAGGGTTAAGGAATATACAAATTTATCGGCTGAACATTTAAAGTGCGTTTTTTTTCTTCAAATTTAGTCAAAAACGGCATTTAAGATATTGAAGAAAGAGAGAAGTGATCTTGTTCATTCATTCGTGCGTGTAAACTTTGCTGGTACAAAGTACCTAACTGATTACGTGACAGAGGCATCGCGTGTGACGGCCAAAACGAGTGCTAGCGCGCTCTAGTATAGTACAGACAAAGTAAACCAGCTCCACATGGCTTTACCGTTGCCCGCTAGAGCTCACTGACACACAGTTACAGTAACAATGGGTCTGAAACGCACAAATAATTGAACGACTAAAATTGGACTGCTGATGGGATCGTAACCTTTTTATACGTTGGAATTAACTCATTTTAATGCGACGTGAATACGTACGCTAGTGTTCAAAAGTTCCACGGCAACTGAAAAATTGAATTTAACGTACTGGACGGGGTGTTTCCGTGCAACCTATACCCACACGTCGTTCCGAGTGGATGTGAGAGGGGGGGGGGGGATATAAGTTAACTGTTTGTTCTCAAAAACTAACTTAACGATTGCGTTTAAAAACAAAGTGTACCTTTTATTAATCATTTAACGTTCGTTCGCCATTTTTATTAGGAGGGGTTGAATAAGTTGATGAGCCACTAGCTCGGGTATAGATTACAGAGCTCTAACTCGGATGAAACATAAATCTTCATCTTTGACCACTAGACTACGATAACTCGGGTGGCTACAATGGGAGTCAAAAGCCGACATCTCTCCTCTCACTGTTAGCAAATGCTCATCGATGGAAGGCTTCAATGAATGGATATTTGAGAGATGAAGTGAATCATTGGGAAATTCGATCGAAAGAATCTGAGTCAAAGGGGAAGGGCATTTCTTTTATATCGCATTAGGCCCATCACGACTTCACTCTTTGCTGCTGGCTTAGTCACAGACTGCAGCGATCCCGACTTCTGATCCTACACCCCGAGTTTCCTGGGAATATGAATCTTCGTTTTTGCCACTAGACTACAACCACTAGGGTACCCACAGGGGGAGTCGGGTGACTGATACTCCACGAAAGACACAAATAATTGCAGCTGTATTAAAGCGATTGGGTTATGTCCGCCAGTAGGCAAATTACTAAAGTTAACGTACCTGTTAGGTGAGTCCGTCTCCTCTGGCTGGTGAGTTACTGTGGGCAAGCGCTTTCGATGTAAAGACATCATCGTCTGGCCGTTAAGTCAGTCAGTTGGTCATGGTCTTTATATATGAAGAGAAAGGTAAACGGGATGATGATGGAGCGTCGGGGAAGCGCGGAGGAGGAGGTTATGTACCTCTGGGGAAACCCCCTAGAGGTGAATGGAACGTCTTGAATGATCTGCCAATTGTGGAATCTACGTCTTTTTTGTATAGGGTGGTCTGTAACTCCGTCAGTTGGTTGTTTTCATTTTTGTAATGTTTTGAGTGGTGTGAATATGGAGTCGCATTTCGTGTTGATTGTTTCATTTATGATCTGTCCATTGAAGTTTTTTTGTTTATAAATTTCCATGTTTTCTAATATGTTCAGTTTTCGTCCTTTGGTATTAAAGCAATAGGGTTATGTCCGCCAGAAGGCAAATTATTAACGTTTACGTATCTGTTAGGTGAGTCCGTCTCCTCTGGCTGGTGTGTTGCTGGTGGCAAGCGCTTTCCAACACAACACACCAGCCAGAGGTTTCGTCCTTTGTATTGTTTATGTAGTAAGATGGTGCGGTCCTGTATTTTGGTAGGTTCATGTATAGTTTTCTTGAAGTGGTTGGCAAAGTTTGAATCGTCTTTGTTCCTACTAAGAGATTTGATGTGTCCTGAATATCTGGTCCGTATTTTTCGTCCCATTTGTCCTATGTATGCGTTTTTGCAAGCACAGGTTATTTTATATACCCCACTTTGGTCGAGTGGGTCTGTCTTTGCCGTCATTACATCGAAAGCGCTTGCCCACAGTAACTCACCAGCCAGAGGAGATGAACTCACCTAACAGATACGTTAACTTTAGTAATTGCAGCTGTTTTCGAGGAAAAAGAAACTCCTGCTTCCTAGTCTCGCTAATTTTCTGTGTAAGAGTTGCTCAATATTGGTCAGGACATGGGCACGAGCAGCACAATAAAATTCCGTAACTTCTACGAATTCCTGCGAGTGTGAAGCGATGAAGTTTTACCTAGTTCAAATGAACTGCGCAAAAATTAAATTGAATTAGTAGAAAAAACCATAAAAACCATGTAGAGCTAAGGAAAGTTGTGTGATGCGGCGCACCTGATATTTTCTTATATAAGAAACCTAAAAACGTTACAATCTCATAAGAACTCATCTGTTCTTCGGCCCTTCGGGGTTGAGAAAAGTATCTTGAAATTCCTCGACATTTATGGAAAGTTTACATTTTCAAAAAATGTTCCTAGTTTGATAAATTCACGCTATACTTTTTTCAATTGCCCGAATTAATAAAAATTACTGTAGAATTGCGTTATACGAAAATATGGTACACAAAGTTGCGTGAGGGTGAAGAAAACTGTGTTATGCTTTGATAACCTGTGCTTTTGTTATGAAGAGCTTCAAACCTTGAATGAATAGAATAAAACACGCCATTGCGACTTATCTGTTCAGTTCTGAGATGGCTGAGTGGCGTTTTTACCCAATAACTCTGCAAAAGTAATTACTATCGTTCTTCAAAAAAGTTGTGTTTACAGCCTCATTAATGATCTGTGTACCAATTGCTCAATAATGGTCCTGCAATGAGTACGAGCAGCACAATAAAATCTGGAACTGTAAGCGCTACCGCTTCCTGCTGCCGTAAAGCGTTCTTTGACCAAGTTCAAATTAACTGAATGATAAATGAATTGATTAAATGGAATTAGCCATGTACAAAGTGAGTTGTCGTAGAGCTAAGGAAAGTTGTGTGTTGCAACGCACCAGATATTTTTTTAATCACGTATTGGTGCTTTTTTTTCAATGTTATTATGTTTTAACAGTGACAAGTTACTAAAGTCTGTATGGTCGTAATTGGCAGGGTTTAATCCTTAACGGCTTAAAAATCGATATGAGCTGAACGTAGCTGGGCATCCGTCATTGGCAGCGTCACGAGCCTTTCGTCTGCATAACTTATGCACCTCGGGGACTTGATCGACCAGATAGTTTCCGGTGTGCACTGTTTCTTAGAATCCTGCGTTTTTGAGCTCAGAGTTGTTTACTGACGCACCCGATATTTCCCTCGCAATAGAATTAGAGCGATGACGTGTTTCGCGGCCCGCCCATCTTTCTTCTTTCATTCTTCCTGAAGGGGGTGCTGGGCTGACAATACCCCCCGCTAGACGACCCTCAGACACTCAACCCTCTTTGTGTCTCTTCCGTGTGTGCTATAGGAAGACGGCGTCGAAGTAAGTATTCGCTGCGCTACGTCGTTTGAGGATCATTTCAAATTAGAGCTACTGCATGAAAGAAAAGTGGGCGTTTCCTACAAAAAGGGCAGAACATTTTAACATCATAAATCGCAGCTTTGTGCTGCAATGATTACTATTCCCATCTTAGGACTGACTTGACACTTCATATAAATTTGTTGATAGAGTGCAACTAAAAATGCGAGGTTTTTTCTACAAGTATCGCGAATTTAGTGGTTTTTCCAAAAATTATTCATCAATACCTATTTTGCTCCCTCCTGTTGGATATAATACGGTGATGCCAACGTTTGCTCCAGTTATCGAAGCATTTAACAAAATCGTTTTTTTTTACCTTGCTAAGCTCCTACTTCGATGCCATCTTCATAGCCTAAATCGAGGAGTAGCGTCGTCCTTTCATGAGCCTTTTCGGTTTGGAGTCAAGAAAAAATATCTGGTGCGTTGCAACACACAACTTCCCTTAGATCTACGTCAATTCACTCATGTACATGGCTTTTTGTACTTACTCAATCACTTATAACTCAGTCCATTTGAACTTGGTCAAACAACACTTTACGGCTGCAGGAAGCGGTAGCGCTTACAGTTCCGGAATTTATTGTGCTGCTCGTACCCGTTCGGGAATGCATGCATTTAAACATTCTAGTAACATTTCACCGGAGTTTAAAAGGGAAAAAAAACCCGCGCTTCATTGAAAATGTTGAAAATTGAATATGCTGCTCTTTTCATTTTCCAATGAATGAGAATTTCACGGTATAATTGTCTTATTGAGAGCTACCAGTATAATAAATGTAATCAAAATCGTTAGAACAGTTTTTGAGAAAAAAACATTTGGTGTTTTGATCACTATGATAGCTATAGTTAACTTTCGATGGATTTTGTTCATACCCTTATTATTGCGTGCCATGGTAACCTGCGGGCGAGGTATCAAGTTTGAGCGGATTTGATACGGTCGTTTTCTCAAAAATTGTTCACAGACACAGACCATTTTCCCAAATAGTGTTTTTCAGCCGAGCTTTAACTTTCCTTTCTACTTTGTAGAGCCAAGGAAAGTAAAAAGTCACAGTGAAGAACACAGGTTTGTGCGGTATCCATGCACAAATATTTCGTATAAGCCGACTTACCTAAGTCTTCAAAAATTATTTTAACGGTGATCTGACGATTGACCACTATCATTTTCTATCTTTCGTCAATGTTTCCGTCTGTTTTTGGGGTGCTCGGGACTCCAGCGCGCCCTTGGTCATTCACATCTTCTCAGCCCTCAGAAAAGCATTCAGTACTACCGATAAAAGTTGCTTTGGTCCGTGGAGCTTCGCCACGTGCCACATTTGACTTTCGGAATGTATCGTGTTTGTCACTGAAAATTGATACACGTTTTTTGATCCATTTTTCGGAATGAGCAAATGTAACTGAAAACCCAACCAAGACAACTGCCAATAACGAACTAAACATTCCAACGCCGACCGCGTCAGAGGAAATGAATACGAATCTGACGCCTCAACACAAATCGGGTGTGTGTAGCCTGCAATAGTCCTTCAACGGACCTCATGCCTTAACACTTATCAAATCAACAGGAGAATCACCCAGTACTTCCAAATTCTTACGACGAGGTCATTACTCTGAGTAATTGTCGGTATGATTTTAAGTTTCATTCGCTCTGTCCAAATTGAGAATTTTGAAATCGCAATTCTCATGCCAGTCACACTTGATTGAAAACAAACGTATACAGCTGTGTGAGTACCACTTCACATATTATAATTTCTTAAAGATCGTCAATAACAGAGAATGAACCCAACAACAGTTTTCTAAGTATTATTTTATCTAAAACCGAATTATCTGTAATGTATAAACTTCGATCTGATAAATTTATTTGAAATCGTTGAAATTCGTGACGTTGGTAGTGTCTACAGAACTCAGGAGAATGGAGAAGAGCAGCAATAATTAATTGTTTTAGAAGAGGCTGCAAATGACGCAGTGGAATCCGAACAGTGTTGCATCCGTTTGAAATCACGACGGCGCGACGGCGACCTTGTTGATGTTACGGTTAGATTGCCGGGCAACGCGAACCGTGTGGAGGATCCTATTTTACTGTTCGTATCAGACAAGTTGTTCAAGGTGCGATGAATGAACAAGATTTTTCTGAACGTCGAAGCGAACTATGGCTCATTCTCAAAGCTACATTTGTTCTTGGAGAACAACTCTTCCTTACTTTTCACAACACGAAGTAAAGTACTGAAATCCGACTGTGGTTTATTTCTAAGCCTCCCTTCAATGCTTCGACGGAGTTAGTATTTGTTAGTGATGCAAGGCACCAAATTCCAGTCTGAGTGGATTCCGATTTCACCAGTAAGTTGCGGTTCAGAAAAGCGCTAGGACAAATTCGGTCGTCTATTCTTCATGCTTTCCGTCAACGAAGAACGTAGCACTGTTCGCAGCCCTTGCCTAGGCTGTGGTTTATTCAACCAAGCAATAGATAGTTTGGGCTCATTTCAATCGATCGACGACCCTCTTATCTTTTCAATCACTAAGGTTTGAAAATAAACAGAAACGTTGGAGTATTGTTTTGTTCCTTGACTGAAACATTCACACCATCCAGTATTCATTTTTAATTCACACTGACCTAGGAACGTCGACGATGGGTTGCGGGTTACCACCTGCCGATACAGTAGGGGCCCCCTCGTTGACTTTGGACGAACGTGGCTCTTGAAATGCTTCACGTTAACGGATGTTGGACTACTTGTTCTCCGCGTGACGATTCTGCTGCGGTTATTGACAGAATAATTTCGTAAGGAATAAAATGCACTCAATAAAGTGAGGAATTTTTCGTTGACTTCCAAAGGCACAATTAATTAAAGGAAACACCAGATGCTACCTTAAGCCAGGGAATCAGCTTCAAAAAGCCGACAACTTAATGCCACCTTTTTTTCCCGAGCTGGCGATTGAATTACTGCAGATTGTTTCATTCAGATTAAACTAATACTCTTTCACTCCATGGAAGTGCTCTTCTCAGGATAAAGTCTCCTTTCAATCAGCATTTCAATTACTAATAAAGATAATGACTCCGAGAAAAAAGTGTCTTTATGTTGAGTTACGTAAGTATCGTTAAAATATATTTGTTCTCCAAAACAGCGTTTAAGTAGTATCCTATTGATGATAAAGATACGTAGACGACACTGTGTCGCCCATAACATAAAAAAACTCCAAAAAAATATGATCGCCTAAAAAGCTATCTATGTATTGAATATTAATAAAATAAAATTTATGTCAATCAGCGTAAACAAAGGTTCCCACAGTAAACAACTCATGTGAAAAGCAGTGGTAATGGAAGCAGGATTGTCTGACGAAGGAGAAAATAGTCGGTTTCTTTCACATTTATATTGAAAAAGTTCTTATACACCCAAAACGCTCCACTGCCGCACCCAAAACACTCATATGGGAGGCGTGTTCTTCACCGTTTAGGCAATTTAGTTTAGTACAGTTTTTTTCTAATAAATTCGTTCATTCTGCTTCCACAAAAATCGTGCATGTATAACGAGAGTTCAACAGTGGTTGTGAGATAGTTAGAAGCAACCCAATTAATTCAGAAATTCAAATTACTGTTTGTACTGTGGTACAAACTAGCTTTTTTCACAAAATTTGTCGAGTAGCTCTGGAAATGTTCAATGTCTATTCAGAATCGCGGCTGGAACGCATTTTGGAGCATTTGGGCGATATGCTTATTACATTATTTTGACGGTTTAGGGCTGGTGTGATGTGTAACAATTAAAATGGAATAATTTAGTCGACAACCTGACGTGCGCACTGTTCTTAGACACGCTTATTATTAGAGCCCCAATAACAGTAATTGATCCTCCCCGTACTTCCAGTTACATTTGAATGCTGGGGGGGTTATGATTCCTTAAACCTCCGATAGTAGCTACTTTTCATAACCTTCTGCGAAGGAGAACAGTTTAGTGATTCCCCGTGTACCCCTCTCGCGCTTGCTCAAAATTGTTCTCTTGTAATCAATTAATAAATTAGCAAAGTGAAGTTTAATTTATTTAGTTTTGATTTTATCTTTTTCGCACGTCCTATCGTAAGACTTCCTATGGTCGACCCTTCGTTGAGAGCGATGGGAAAGAGGTGTGAGGGGCTAAAATCTAACTAAACCTAAACTAGGGTTTTCGCATTCATTTTCGAAAACGGCTCGAAAGATTCTTATTAAACTTTCAAATTATCTTTAATAGGTTGATGCAAAGAGCAGATAAAAACCAAAATATGTCGAAAATAATGTTTTATTTCCATAACTTCCTGAGCAACTAGTTCACTGGATTTTGCCAATTTCACGGAGTGTCTTCTAGCAACTAATATACATATCTCAGCAACTATTTCTGTCTGTTAAACGGAAATATAAATAAATTACCCTAGCGCGGCAAACAAGATTCGTACATGAATTTATCGTTCTTCACATTTTCTCGAAAACGGCTATAACGGTTTCGATCAAACTTACACGCTACTCTTAAATAACTAGCACCTACGTGTTCTCCATAAGTGTTCCCGTGGGAATATTTTGACAAAGATATAGCGCCTGTACGTATAGCAGATCGTCGAATTTACGGGGGTTGTGTGTTGCTCAATATATTTTTGTTTCAATCTGTCGTCGCGCTCTGTTCTCTTGGGGCGATTGGATAACGGAGTCTTTCTTTTAAACGAAGCTTTGACAATGTGACTGCTTCAGGGGGACGTCCTTAAAAGACCTTAGCGCCTTCCAACATGCCACACAAAAGTTTCACACACACGTAAGATGTTATACTTTGAGGGTGTTCAAAGTAAAACAATTGTTGAAATGATTCAAATTGAATTTTAATTGGAACCAACTAATTTTATCATTGCTCGGCGCAAGCTGAATCAGTCTGGGTCTTTGACCTCTGGAATATCCGCGCTCGCACTTAACGGTACTCTCCACCCTTTTGTTACCTATGGAAAGCCCAGGTCTTCGGTTGTTTCCAACGACAACGGATTTCCCCTTTTGTATTTTCCCAGAATATCCTCTCCCCTCGATTCACCTCCTTTCTCCGACACACAACGCTCTCCCCAGACACACTCGTCCCTCAGTCCTCACACAGACACATTCCTCCGTCACTTCTTGGCCCAGCCACAGCTTACACTCTCCTTCCGATTCACTCCCCTCGCCAGTTCACTCGTGTTCCGAGTCGTACCCTTATATGTTCAAATCACTATTTAATTAATCTACAATACTGTAACAAACGCCGATGGTCGCGAGAGGACGCTCCTTATCGTTGCCCCGAGCAGCCTCCTCTCTCGCCGCGACTCAGGTGAACGAAGAAGGCGGCGGCAGTCTTGGCCTTCGCATCGCGCGGATCGTCCGTCCTTCCTCAGGCGGTCGAAGAAAATATTAATTTTTGTTATAACAAATCCTCGTTTCAACTCCGAGGTAAATGTCACTCCTTCAAAAGGAAAAAAAAGAAGAAAAATTCAATATTGAGAGCCTAATCAGAAAAATAACGTTGGATCTTTTCCCCAGCCTCCCGCAGTCGTCGGGAATCGTACCAGGAGGCACCTCGTCCAGGGATAGACTACAAGCTCGGACTTCAGTTCACTCATCAGGTGGGATTGACGACTTTAAATAAATATTTTTTTAAAATTTCGAAGGAGATTTACCACCTCTTCGTCGTCTGATTCGCCTGAGACCTTATTTAATTTTTATTCATCATTGATTTTTTCTTTGTTTGTTTTTTTACAAGTAGAAATTTATTACTTTCGTTTTTTTTTAAATTTTGTAAAGGGTGGCCACTCCGATCTATATTTAAGCAATTTTGACAGAAATTAAATTCCTTAATTTTCGGGTAGAAATTTCCGACAAGGACGATACCTTTTTTTACTTCTTTCTTTGAGGCCCATCCCCCCTCCACGAGTTGGTCGAGGAATATCTAAATTTTAATTATTGTGCGGCCGAGCCTTTTAGCTTAGTTTTTTGTCGCTACAATACAGTCCTGTCCTCACTCACGCTTACCGAGTTTCCCCCTCCCTACTCTGGCGCCCAAAAATCATAACAATTTTTTTTCATGAAAATTAAGCAAGTTGAGTTAGTGTTATTTTACATAACGTTGTTTCTTCTCATTATAAACTGTATGTATATGTCAGTGTTCAATTTGTTCGTAATAATACTTTGCTGTACTATCGTTAAACTTGAAAATCAATTTCTGTGCTAATTATAATCAATTTTAATACATATTTAAAAGACAAGTGTTGCTCTGCACAGCTGAATCTCGGCAGACTGCTCAACGAGAGGTGCAATATCGATCGAACCAATCGATTTTCTCCTCCCTCCATCGCCGTATTAGACGAAGAATAGGGGTAGGTTTCAACCCTCCACCCCCTCATTGAAATCCGCCCCCTTTTAGACGCCGCGTGAGGGTTGAAGTGACTCAGTCTCTCGCCGACTCCCGAACCGTTCAAGTCTTTTACGCGACCGGATAATTGGGACGCGCGTTCGCGATCTCTTCGAGGTTGATATTCCACGAATTGCCGACGTGAGTTAACATTTTATTAGCTTCGAACGCATTTCGACGTACGTACGTTTAATTCGTAGAAAAGCTAAAAAATTAGCGACGGAGCGTCGTTTTGAAGGAAACATCGATCCGGTCATTTCCAGCGGATTTATTGATTTTTTTTTTCTTTTTGTGGGGCCTCCGGTTCACCGCGTTCGGCTCATATCTCATTCGCCGCTCGTCCCTTCGCCCTCGATAGGTCAATATTCTGTTTCGGCAAGAAACCTTGCCACTTGTTTACGAAGCACTAAACACCCACTCGAATTTCTCCCTAAAGAACCTCTCACGTGTCAGCGGTTAATTTTTCTTGTCAACATTACGAATCGTCGAGCGTCTTGCTGCGTAACTATTTTCTGCAACTACCGTAAACATATCGGGTTAAAAAAAAAATTTGGCCTATGTTATTGTGTATTCCAACTTCATTCCGTATCTTTTCATCTTTGTATGCTCATATCCCACACAAATATGCAAAATGTCCACCTCGTAAAGCCTAGGACGATCGGAATGGTCTGGAAGCCACATCTTCTTCATTTACATCTTATTATGGCAAAAGAAGGAGCTGGTTGGGAAACTACTGCTTCTACTGTCCACGCCAATTTCTCGCTGGATAGCTTCATTTCCAAACTTTCATGGCTCTTCAGTATACATAGCACATAGTGTATAATACTAACATCTCATGACTTGAATGTTATTGCTGTTATACAACTCTTTAGCTGTGCTGCTCGTTCAAACTGGATTGGCTGGACTAATTTAAGCCTGTTCCCTCTTAACTGTTTTTCAGTGTGCTTTTACTTTTCTTATACCTGAAAAGTGCACACTCTGACATTTTTACTCTTGGAGAGCTCTTCGAATTATTACACGTCTAACTGTTATGACGCTCAAAAAAATCATTATGGATAAATGGTCCGTGCGTAAGTGAACACGATTGAGAAGGAGTGAGTGATGCACAACTGCGACTGGTAATAAATGGATAAGTAATATTGACCAAAATAGATATCGTTTTGATCAAAGCACTTTAAAACGACCTCACATGTTTCGTCCCTTAGCTCTACAATGGAGGAAAGAGATATGTAATCGGGCTTCTGATTTCGATGGGCACCATTTCAACAAATCGAGTGTACGTTCATTCGGCCACTTCCAAGTCAAAGCAGCTTAAACTTCACGTATATTCGATAGCATTCAGACCACCGTGGAACGTCAAAATAAGGTTATTATCGAAATCAGTTCAAAATTAACTATAGCTCTCATGGTGATCAAAACACAGAAACTTGCAGGGGAAAACTACTTCAACGGTTTTGGTTAAATTATTGTGTGAACAGTTTTATCAGCCGGAATGTAAAATGTTCGTTCAGGGGAAGATTACAACAGAAGCGCAAAAAATTAAGAAACATTTCAAAGAAAATCAATTATACCTAACCTATTGAATCAGACTTCAACTATCATAAAATCGTGTTTATGGTATAATAAGCTGGGAATGGTAGTTTAATGACTTCTGTCAAATTATTGGCCCAAAACTTTTGCACTCGATGTTTTCTCTATGATTCTTGATTTGTTGACCGGAACTTTCTCAAGTAAATCGTGTATGGGACTGTCCACATAAAAAATACGAGCAAGATTATTTCACCCATTTTTGGGGAAAAAATCGTTTTGATAAAACTAAGTTAGCGTTGTCTCGTTTTGGGTCAGACCCAAGCAATGGCGTCCCTTGTTGATCTGCCGGTGGGATACGATCTTCTCTCTCAAACGATTTCACAGTCGCACACACAGATCAAGCTCTCAAACGACTACTTTCAGATTCTGCTGAATTTTCGGATGGCAGATTTCGCTAAACAACCTCATTTCGGCGTTCGGCGTTGATGTCTAATTTGAGCTGATCTGCTTCAGCCGTTTTCTACCATTTGCCAACTACAGTCTCAGACCTTTTTCTTTATTGACGGATTTCGAGTTCGAAACCGAAGGAATAATAAAGTGAAAGAGAACGTGTGCTATTTGAAGCCGGCTATGGAGCACTCTAAATTATTTGTTACATCTAGCGGCCGAGTAAAGAATGGTGCACTACAATTACAGTTTTTGAGCGAACTCAGTCGCAAAGGGTACTGAGCCAGGATATGAGAAATCAAGAATTGGTTGTCTCTAAAATAAGATAACATACTGCAAAATGCACAACTCGAGCAAAAGATTCGTTGAGGATGAACGTCTATTGTGACGTTAACTGCAATCGTCGGATGCGAAGATGCGTAGTCGGTATATATTTATCACGATAGAGAAGATCGTATTTGAACCAGACGTAGATTTTATTTTTCGTGGTTAAAATGTTAACAGATGAAAAGCAAGGGGAAACGAATTGGAGTAAAACGAGAAGATTCAGTTGTATTTCCAAAAGAAATTGCTCAGTTTTTGTAAATCACGAGTAATATATACCGTTTTTTATCACCCTTGGTTTGGGGCTGAAAAACTTCCCCGATTTATGTTTCATAAATATTTATTCTTTATTTACGTTTTTTGTATTTCCGTTTCTCGTCTTAATCTCGTTTGTGAGTTTAAATGTTCCAAGGTTATCCGCTCTCTCATTTTTCCATTAGCCAAACTCTTTTCGGGAGTTGCACTAAAAAAAGTTTCATCCGGTATTTGTTGGAAGGAGGTTTCCTCATTTATTATTTACCAAGTTTAATTTATTGAAGTACGGCCCCACACATTTTCATCCACTCCCCACACAACACCTGTTGTCCACTTTCCAATAATTAATTATGCAACGTAACGGTGAAATTTGCGGACATTAAGTTTTCACGATGATTATCGACCTCTAAGGCCTTTCCAGCCTGAAGTGTTTCAGCTCGCTGAACGTAGTCGGATGTAGCGGCTGGGTGGATAAAATGACTGAACTCGCTCCGCAAAATTTACGTTACAGTCGAACTATCATCACGGTCGAGGCGTTTTAAGTGGAATGACAAAAAATATGTCTCCAAAAATTGAATGTCTCGGATAGTAGTAGTGAGGTAACTTCCGAATCAAAAGCTTGACAAGTTCTGGAAGTAGTTTTTCCTTTTTATGTTGCACATTTCTCGTGATTTTGAAATGCCATGATAAGAGTGATTTGTATCGGGTTGTTCGCCTATTGTGAATCTTCTGGAGCGTGAACGTGGATGTCTGCATCAGGTTTTGATTCGACTCGATAGAAACTTACGAGGGTGCTGCTCTCTACCAAGAGACTGGCTAACGACCAAATGTCTGCCGTACCTAGTTGCCGTAGTTCGGTGGTTGCTGCAGGGGCCGGCCTCTGCATATTAGCGAAACCGCAACTTCCATGGCAGATTTAACACCGAGGGTTTAGGAAGTCATCAAATGATTCCTAATTCTTCCTTACTTACCTGCTGTGTACTGTGCTAGGACAGAATGGGACGATGTTCGTAAAGTACGTCTGATATCTGAAACAGACTCTAGCATGTGGGACGACGAGGGTTCTGGGACCGAGCTTCACAACACAGTGAACACAGTGATTGGTAAACACTCCCGCGTGGATATACTAACTGAGAGTGAACATTTTCTCCCGCACCTTGGAATTAGCTGGACGCGATACGTGAACGAATAAACAACAAAGACACAAAGGACCGTAAGAAGCTTGAAGATCATAGGTCATAGCTGAAAAGGCATCAATGGGGATGTTCGAAGAAAGCAAAGTCGTACTGTTGGCGGTTTCATATGTATAACTCGATAGTTGTCGCAGTTGGTAGGCTCAGATGCATCATGAATTACGCCCAGGGCCCAAGGGCGATTAATTACAGTAAATCGCAACTTTTTACGTTCTCTGCTCGTACTTTTGCACGGGACTGAGCTATGACCTGAAATATGCTATGTGAATCACTGCTGCCTCAAGATTGAATGTACAGTTCATACTCCGTTAAGCCAAGCAAGCTCATGATTGTAGATCAACAAAAACCACTCACATTCTCAATATAGAAGGGTGAATACTGAAGAGGAGAGCTCATCCACATTTGTCGAAAGAAAGTCGCGCATCATTCAGGAAAAAAACAGACAACGGTCTCCTGGGCAGAACTGATGAATTGCTAGACTGTCACTATTCATCAGCAGCGTGGAGGTCTATTTTCTGGCTCATACAAGGGATCTCTGCAAGATGAGAATACGATGTTAAATAAAGCCGCAGGCAATATGTGGCTGGATGAAAGGTAAACTCTGAAAGTGGAGCATAAGATCATAATGGCTCTGTGAGAGCAGGAGTTCGCGTTGACAGAGTGTGTCCTAAGAAAAAGTGTGTCGAAGATAAACCCCACCCAACCAATGATAGTAACGATCCTGGGCCTATCAGTGTTGAGTTTCAGGGAGAGCACTAAGAACCAACGTGCTACTCTGATATATCCTATAGGAAATCATAAAACACCTCAGGAGTTGAGGGAACTCCACCCCTATTATCAGAGTCATCGATCTGACAAAGCCTGGTGTCAGTTTGACATTTAAGTTGAGGCCTCAAGAAAACCAATCAGGGCTGTGAACTTCTCATCATAGAAGTTCAAGTTTCGCTTTAAGTTTCCTCTGTTTCCTCCATATGGAAGTTCAGTAAGCACGTTGGGACTGCAATGACAAAAGTCAGAGTGCGAGTAATCGACTTTTTCCTTTTTCTCGGCTGAAAGGTTGAGGTTCAGCTCTGCTCCCATGGTGTATAAGGCCACGTTACTAAACCTGGTGGCTGAACAGTGTTATGTCCAAGAAATCGCCGTTCGTGCGTGTCGTTTGTATAAAGTAAACCCAACTTGTGAACGAAAATATTCCTTCGAACGATTTACATCCAGTTGAGGAAATATCAAGAACGCTAAGATCCACAGCTTCGCTCAAGTTTGCACTCCACCCTCAAAAAATTGAAAGTTATCGCGCTATTTAGTTGACAAGTTATTCGACGATTTAAAACTCCCTTGAAGCGTTCTACAAGGTGCAGCCTGGGGCCATTTAAAAATTGTTTTCCAGCAGTTGAGCACGGCAGTAACTTCAAAAGTCTGCAGGTGAAATAATCGAGGGAAGGAAGTGGTAAGGAAATATATCGGCTGGAAACAATTGAAAGCAGCATTGAAGGAAGGAAGGAAGAGCCTGTTGGATAGGGGTTGGTTTGAGCTCGAGCCAAAATCTCCTTCCGCCAGCCAACGCTCCTGAGCCCTGAAATTCGAGCCAAACGGATTTATTGAACGATATTCCCTTCTTCTTTTGCTTTCAACTCCTCGACGTTTTCAATGCACAATCACAAGATGGTGGTGTCGATATGCTGATGCAGGAAAAAATACGGTTTATCCTCGCTGAATTTGGGCGTCTCATTACGTGTAATAATGTCCCATTTATTTTATTTACGTGGTGATAAGTAGACGAGTTGGACAGAAATTGGCTTTGCAGGCAAGAAAGGAGGGTAATTGTTCAATTTCCATTTTTGAATGGGTTGTCTGAGGTCGTTGTATGAGCATTATAGTCTTCATGGGTATAAATTGAATGGCTCTACGAGTGGAAATAACAAGATACCTAAAAATCGAATAGAACTTGTAATGTACGCTGCTTATTAGCTTCTGAAATGAATGAGTTTTGAGTGTGCTAGCTCGGGATGCCAGTTACGAAATGTACCACAGGCTGAATTGATACTGGAGAGTTGTACTTGTAAACGGACATGGTTCCGGGATCAGTGACAGACGTGTTCTCAACGTTTTAAAGGGGTTGATTCTCTTAAGGTACTCATGGAAATATTTCACGACCATTCGATGCAACATGGATTCGCCACTTCTCGCTTAACATCACTCATCTAATCATACTTTGAGGCGCTCTCAAGTGAGCGACTTTTGTATTAGTGCGTTGTTATCCGAGGCAAGAGCACGAACTACTCGTATTGCCGTACAATGTCGCGTCCGATTGGTTAATTATTATTTAGCTCAACTGACAGAATTGCAGTTTTTGTACTTTTCGTATTTTTAATACGCGCGAGTTGGCCATGAATTGGCGTACTAGAGATGGAGGGTTTGAACGATGTCAACAGTTCATTTTGTAGTTACCGACAAGTCGATTAGGAGGTTGGGGAAGAGATTGCCGATGAATCAACACGAGTGAAGTTACGGAGTAGAATGGCTTCATGACGACCTCACGGTTGGTTGTAAAAGTCATGTGCTCACCAGTAAGACGGTCGTACAACTGTTAATGGCCAGTCCCATGATCAGCCTACAGGCGTTCATTTAGTCGCAGAACTCAATCAGACTCACTTTAACCAGTTCTGGAATTTTCAACAACAAAAACTCGTCGTGCAGGTCTCTGCATTTGGAGTAAAATTGGTCTGAACAATGTAACTACACCTCATCAAAACCCCAACCAAATGGACATAACAGAATTACATTTTTTTTTAGAGATTTTTTATCTTCATGATCTCCATGAAACGAACAACGCCACCAGAACGGGCGACACCTCGCGATCTTATTTGCAGAAACAGTTCGATGACGAGTTGGATTATTGTCTGAAGACGCCGTTGAATGACTCCAATACGTCACGAACTAATGAATTGCTCATCTTGGTTATTTCTACCCTCGTCGGCGCCCCGCTGGATGCGACCCTTCACAGAACAAACGCTCCCTTCACTTCACTGTTCTATGAATTCGAGCAGCGAGCAGATTGACTACTCACCCTCCCGTTCAAAAACAACCCCAATTTGTTGTTTCCCAATTTTTCTAGAGCTTTTACTGTACAGTCCTCTCAATTTGACTCCTCGTTCTCTTCTTTTACACACCCGTCATTGTCCAGTTGAGTCTGGATATTGACACCTCACTATTACTTGTAGACGACGCCTCCTCCTTATTGGTTTTAGTGGTTGCAACTTTGCAATCCCGTAAAATCATTTTTCAATAAAAGTTGAGACTTTCGTTTACTCTTCTTCCTTTCATAGGAACAGATCGATTTAATGATTTCATCTATAACTTCTGCCTGGTTGGTTGTTTTCGTGCGTTTTACATTTCTGTACGAAAAGCGACTGGCGTAACAAAATAAAATTGGATGTAGGTTTGTGGAATCGACACAGGTTCTTTATGAATTCCTTGACACTCATAAGATATCAATCGCGTTTCTCAACACTCGTATCAGTCGAAAATCATCGAGGATGCGGCTAGGAGGAACAAGGTAACTCACTCAGCGTGTACTGAATCCAGTCCTGTGGAGGTACGGCAGGTTATCAGTTAGCTAGTCTTCTGGAGCGGAGGCATGACTCAGGGAAAACCCATACCATCTGAGAGGAGTTCTTTATCTGGGTTCCGACCTGATCTAACTGTACACTCGGGTGGCTAGTTTCAAAGGGAGATGTCAACTGTGGCCAACTGTTCGCAAACTTTTCAACAACCGTCGCTCAGTGTTTCTGCACGGGAGGCTCAAGACATAAGACGTGGAGCCGCGCATTGAAGTTGACACGTCCGCTGAAGAACTGGCTCATGCCCGGCCAATTCACTTTCTCCTAAGACACTTCATAGATGTTGGGAAAAACCACACTGCCCCGGCTTTTCCACTGACTTGTCCACTTCTCCGCCACAGGTTTGTGTCCTTTGAAATCGTAGCAATGGAAATGGAAATGGAAGGAAGTTTAGGAGCAGGGATACGTTGATGATTTGGGATCACTAAAACGTCATTTAGATGCAACTTGTACGAAAACACCAACCGAGGGAGAAAGTCACAACTACGCCAGATCCGTTGTAAAGAAGCTGTTCTGTATGTTTCAGTGTAAATTAATAGCGTGAACGTCAGATATAGAAACCTCGAAAACACGCTAGTGCAATTTGATAGTACACAACATAACGCAAAGGATGACGAAGAATAAACATTTGGGGTTGCGAAAAATGGGTGGAATGCAGAAAACGATTGGGAACGTGACAAGGTAAGAAGGTCTTTCTGGTTTTCAACTTCAAATATTTGAAAGCTCTTTCACTACAGCTGATTTTCTCCCAAACGTTTAGGACTGTATTGTCTTTGAGTCTCCATAAACGAGAAGAAATTACACCTCCGCGAGTTTGATTGGAAGTTGTACGTAATGAGAAGAAAATGCGGTTATGAAGTTGAAGTGTTGTTCTTAATAACAAGTGGATCACCTGTAACGATGCAAAAGTGGTACAAATGAACTATATTTTGAGTACAACGTTTTAATAGAACTATGTTATTTAGTTGATGAAGTGAAACAAATTATAAGAATGGTTCCAAATGGTAAGAAATGAGTGGAATGAGGTAATTGGAAATTGTTACTGAGACCTTGACCATTTGGGCCCATAAATTGAAAACCCCTCCACGCGCCTAGTTGTGTCATAATGAGGAGCTGCTTTACAAAAACTTATTTCTGGAAGTACAGCAGAGAAGAGCGCTCCAGACTCTCTGTTAGGAACACGAATCGCCAACTCCGATTTCACTTCCACCACACCACACTTTCCCGATACCGCTATTTATTGTTTACTCTCCATTATCAGTTATCAACAGTTATGCCAACAGAGCATAAGAAATTGCAGCACACTATTGTTCATAAATCTGACCAACAGCGCTGTTCCCAGCAGCAATTACCGCACACCACTGGAGGGAACGAGGTTGTAACCTCTTCCGTTTTTTATTATTATAATATTTTTCTTCTATATTTAATCATCATCCACCATCAGCTTTCTTTTTGCGACCTCGTGTGCGGTGTTTCCTTTTCGTCGCCGAACTGACTTTAACCGTTTCGTTTTGCATCGTTTACGGCATCTTATACGTCGCTCATCTCCTCTCGTTCGTATTCTCACCACCATTCGGACGTGTTGGACAGCGACTCCCGACCATCCAACGGGCAAGACACCGAAACGGGTTTGAACGATTTTGCGCGCTCTTTCAGCGTTCCCCAACTCGTGATTCCGAGTCGGACTTAAACAAGTACCAGATCTTTTTTTCCCATTTTGCGTTTCCCCAACCGGTAATTGTGAATAAACTCTTTAAACTCCCCTGTCGCCCTTTGCAGTTGTATCCGGCTGTTCAAATCAAAATTCCCCATTGTCAGCCCATTACACGTTATTTTCTGAAGATGGTAAGCTGTTCGGGGTTATAGCCAATGTTAAATGGCAGGCCCAGAGCATGTTAAAACACTCTAATTTCTTAAAGTTCTAATTGACAGGAGTGTCCTCTTCACAAACCTGTCTGTAGCTGCGTCAGTTGAAAAATAACAAACAGTTGATGTCTGGACACTTCTGAAGAACTCGTTGGCTCTAAGCAGAGATGGTTGTGATCACTGGCTGCAACTCACAAAAGCAAAGAATGCACTAAAATCGATAAAAACGTGAGTTTACAGTCCACTCGACCACTTGCTTCTATTTGATTAAAATTAGTGAGAGTTAACCACTTGATGAAGAAATCACTTCGTACCACTGCTACGCTGTTTGAAGCACCGTCCGTTGCATTGAGCGGAAGGTGAAGCTTTTTTGAATTGCGACAATTGTAGCTGCCCCACCAGGTACATTCAGAAATTGGTTCATTGCCCCTTTTCTTCAAAGACTCGTTTATCAAACTGCTCTCTCATAACCGGTACTAAAGGAAAAACTACCGAACTCAACTCTTGAACGTGAAGAGGATTTTCTCAACTTTCCGCGTGTCCTTCGAACTTTTAATGACCCAACTGGCGAAAAGAGTGTCTTGGCGATTCAACCCAGGTGTGCGGCTTGAGAAGCTAATTTTGTTATAGCTTAAACTTTTATTTTTACCCCGAATGACGGCCCCGTTTCGCTCTGGAAATTTCGAAGCTCTCAGAAATCTACTGCGGTGTGCGCTATTCGACGGACTCAAAACCCGAACAACAGTTCAGGGTCACGAGACGTTCGCTCCCTTTACTAACGGTAATCAAACGATAAATAGTTAATGCCACCTCGCCATTAATTAGGGCCTGAATAATTGACGATTATAAAGGTCTGGCGCCCCTGTAACACGTTCTCATTTCCTTTTGAATTTCCTTTCGAACTGACGTTACGTTTTCCAGAATTTACGAGTATGTATTTGAACTCAACTACATCAAACCTCGGTCAGGAACGCTGATGGCTTTCGCCATGAAAATCGTTGAATTGAAATTGAACGTGAAGGCCAGAAAAGTTGTGCAATGCAGCACACCAGCTTTTCACAAGTCGTTTTCTTAACTAATTCCAGTTTTTTTAACCAATTGCTGAACTCTCTTCCCACTATGTAGAGCAGTAGAAAGTTATTATCGAACACGGCGTATTTGCAATAAAACTGCCAAAATTGGGATTTTGTTAATTTTCTTAACGGGGCACAACTAGGTGCCTAATGAAATTTTTGTGCGAAAGAACGAATTTTTTAGACCACGTCAAGGGCACAAAATGGCCAGAACGGCGGGCGGACATTGCAAATTTAGAATCCCGATGTGTTGAAACGTAAAGTATCAAATTTTGAGGAGGGATCGAATTTTCTTGACCGAAAATATAGGATTATAATTCAGAATGAATAAAAACCAGAATGAGATTGATCAGACTGCTATTCGAAATTTATGTATCAATGCGATCGAGTAAAACGTCATTTATTGTGACATAATTCGATGGAACGTAATCCAAACAGGAATTCTGGGCTCAGTGATTAGTCCTTGGGACGAACAAGTCTGATGTGGCGAGCGGCTGCGCAAGCGGAAACGAAAGGAACCCGAAACTGTTAGTTGTCAAGTCAACGAGTTTCGTTGCACCACAACCTGTTCATCGGCTCGTATTGGCACCCGGGGTTTAAGACAATCGCTCTTCTAAATCGTTCACGAGCTACGCATCTTTATTATCAATACTACGAAACCGCTCTCGGGCGCGTGGAGGAAGTTGTTTCCGAACGACGCGGTATTTCGCTACTGCCCGTTCCTCCTGGTCTGTTGAGTCGTTTTTGAAATCACACTTCAATGGCTCATAAATTACTGACTCACTGGTGTATTTGTATTCGATTTCATATTAACAGGAGGAACAAATACACTCTTGAGGAATGCTCCGGGGCATTAAAAATGCTCCCCTAAACACTATTGTTCCATACCGACCTGGTTCTTCGTTCTGTCTCCTACGATCTCGCTAACGTCAACTTTAATCTCTGCCCAACTCGCACTATAATCTCAGTCCAAGTGTCACACGTGATTCAGAACTCTGTTGTGTGCCCATCACTTTAGCTCGTAACTTTATTTTAGGCCTAAGTGTACATTCCTTAACGCATCCTCTATCTCTCTGCCATTATTTATTTTCTTTAGTTCACATTTTGGTTTTGTATATTAAGGGCCGTTTTCACCAAAACAGCGCTGATCGTGATCCAACTGATCCCGGCTAGATAAGTAAATCAAGGCTAGCCTGTTTCGTTCCCTACGCGCAAGCCGAGATCACTGAGGGATGCAGTTAGGATAGCCGTGATTACGCTGCGATTGAGCCATATCGAGAGGGCAGTGGAGTAATGAGGTTACAGTAAAGTGCGTCTGTTCAACATCTCGTCCTGTAAACGTAAACGGCCCATGACCGTACATCCCGTAGATGCCCAACCCTAGATTTAACCAAGTTATTGTTTCTTATAATCGTCGGAAGCCAAGAACCTCCGTCGAGGAGCATAAAATGCCAATACGTGTACTCCTACAGCAAGAACTGCAGGAAACCCCCAAATTAGTACGGGAGGAGGCTTTGTGTGAACAGGGAAAATTGGAACTGGTACAAGAAAATGAGGTTTTATAACCCGAAATTGTGAGGTTACAACTTTTAGGAGCAAGGAACTTTAACGAGGCAGGGAGAATTATCGTGTTCAATACACTAACTTGGGGCTTTAACTTTAACATTTAACATTTCTTCCCTATCTGCTTTTAAATCCACCGAGGTTAGCCATTTCTGTTCGGGTTTTCTGACGGCGATATGACGTCGAGTTTTTTACTTTCCTTGGCTCTATCAAGTAGAAGGGAAAGTTATGTAATCGGCTGAAAAAAAAATTGTGAGTTCTCTTCAGATCTTCACGTTTGAGACCCCCCTGAGTCAGAAAAACACTATTTGGGAAAATGGTCAGTGTGTCTGCGTATGCGTGTGTCACTCTGCGTGTATGTGTGTTTGTGAACGATTTTTAGAGAGAACCACCGTACCAAATCCACTCAAACTTGATATCTCGCCCGCAGGTTACCATGAGACGTCAGCAAAATCCACCGAAAGTTAACTATAGTTATCATAGTGATCAAAACACCAAATTTTTTTTCTCGAAAATGGCTCTAACGATTTTAATTAAATTTCTTATATTCTTAGCTCTCAGTAAGGCAGTTATACCATAAAATTCCCATTTGTGGGAAAATGACGAGAGCAGCACAATAAATAATCAAAATTTTCGACGAAAAGCCTTTTTAGCGCAGTTTTTTCCTTATTAACTCCGCTGGAATTTTAGTATTATGTTTAAAAAAAATTAGTATTGTAGTCCAATCCAATACCTAAAGGTTGAGTGTTTAAAAACGTCATTCCAGAAATTCCTGAATTTCAACTACTGCCGTTTCGCTTACTACCAGTTCTAAAAGTTTTTACCCAATAACTCTGCAAAAGTAATTACTCTCCTTCTTCAAAAAATTTGTGTTTACAGCCTCATTAATTTTCTGTGTACCAATTGCTCAATAATGGTCCTGCAATGAGTCCAAGCAGCACAATAAATTCCAGAACTGTAGGCGTTACCGCTTCCTGCTGCAGTGAAGTGTTGTTTGACCAAGTTCAAATTAACTGAGTGGTAAATGAATTGATTAAATAGAATTAGCCATGTATCCGAGTGAATTGACGTAGAGCTAAGGAACGTTGTGTGTTGCAACGCACCAGATATTTCTATATATAGGCAACGGGTCGGAAGCACGATTAGCTTGTGCATCAAGATGGTGTCGTTGTATCATGCACCTCAAGTGCTAATTACTTCTTATGAGGGGAGCCTTGCGAGGATAGTGCCTTTGAGGGACTGGAAGTGTTAGCTGAAACGCCAACTCTCATCTATATTGACGCCTAAGAACTTGACTTGCTATTGCTGCAACAGCAAGTTTCATGTACATTGCAAGTACTTCACTAGCTTCTTAAAAAAGAGGCTGTGGCCACCAAAACGTATTAATATCAATTATATTTTCATTTTGACCATGTCGCCCGAACTATTTTCTCGATGATGCCGCACGCAGAGTTTCTTAACGAATCGTCAAAGATCAAAACGCCCCCACCAAGTCAGAGAAGATTTATGCTTCCCCCGGCATGGCAATGCGTTCAGTAATAGCAGCAAAAACACACATATTTTACACGAACAACAACTTGTAATTGTAAGTAATTACAATCGTAATACTTTTGTTCGCAACAGAGTTCAAATTCATATCCTGAAGTCGGAACGCTCTCATATCCATCTGAAGCGCCGGGTGAGATGACGATAACCCAAAATATTAGATTGTGGTCGTAGCGGAAAAGCAACTACAATAACTGCGCACTTGTAAACAGCATCTTTGTTTATTATTATTATTATTCCAAAACATGTAAATTATCCACAATAATAGAAGAGAATACTCGATGGAACACGGTAATGGCGGACAAATATCAGGACATGATAAAGAAAGATAAGAGCTAACCGGACCTAACCGCCCAATTTTGTGGAGTTAGCGCTAGATCAGGGCTAGAGCATAACCCAATCTGGTGAACAACTCTTTTTGTTGTGGGAGCGGGGTAGGTGCTGTTAATCGACTCTAATCGGAATCAATGCAGTTGGTGAAAACGGCCCTAACTGTATTTCCCTATTTTTATATTTATTTTACCACTTGTGCATTGTTTATGTATTTTCGGTCACGAAAAATTTTTTACAACTCCCTCTCAAAATTTGATACTTTACGTTTCAAGACATGGAGATTCCAAATTAGCAATGTCCGTCCGCCGTCCCCTGTCCGCCGTCCGGGCCGTTTTGTGCGTTTAACGTGGTCTAAAAAATTCGTTCTTTCGCACAAAAATCCCATTTGGTATCTAGTTAAGCCCGCCATCTCGGCAATCCGATCGGACGAAGCCCATGGTTGTTATGGGCAAAAAATGGTTTAAAAAAATTAACGAAACGCAGTATAACGCGGGAACTACAGCGAGAGTCAACGTTTCGTCGTGAGTACTCCCTCCCTCTCGTCATATCAAACTCAATCACCCGCCCGCTCGACTCGCAACGGGTTCGCTGGAAGCCCCTGTCCCAATTTCCCCGACTCTTTTTGCCCGATGGCCACTTCCTCCGCACACCCCTACATCGGATCATAAATGCCTACAGACGTTTACGGGCGCCTGGCGCCGGGGGAATATTTAGTTTCCGTATTCGATGCTGAATTGAATGGGATGGGTCTCGGAGCAGTAATACTAGGTCAAGCTGTTCATGAGAGTAATAAACCATTGTGTAATAATTTGCAGGGTTTATTTGTGACTATTGTATCACCTAAACGACTGCACGAGATATGTCGCCTTATATGTACGGGAGGATCAATGAAATGACTTGCATATCCTAACCGTTCTCTGTTTGTGTAAATCATCCAATCTCTCTATCTCACTCTCCCCCCTCCATTCATCTCGTTCTGAAGAACAGAAGGTTATACTATTTTGCTTCACTTTAATTCTGATTTGTGTATGTGCGTGAAAACGAACATGCAGCTTCCTCCTTTCTTTCTCAAAATGTTCTCTTAGTTATCATCTATTTACGGATTACTATTTATTTGTGTTGAGATTTTCTCGCAATACTGATTATGACATGAAGTGAAAGTTCTGTTTCTGGTTTATTGATCCCCTAAGACGTGGTTATTGTGGCGGCGTTGAGCGGCTTTTGGTGGGAGTGGGGGGGGGGTTACTTTCGACAACATCATGAATAACCTCTTGCGTGGAACGAAGTGTCCTCGGTTCCCTCGACGAAGATTTTCCTTTCCGCTATCTCAGTTGCTTCAGAAGAATGGGTGAGTTGGCATTGCAATTAGCTGTATCAACAAAGATCTTGAAGGAAGAAGCTCGAACCCAAATTTCTCCGAGTGTTTAGCGAACGATCTTCAGAGACCGAATGAAAGGCGTCACAGGAGGTTTTGTATTTTGGCGCGGCGTACTCAAAAATGCTAAAATAATCATGATGTAGGGAGAAAAGGAAGATTATTGGATTAGCAAACTTCGCCCGGCGGAGAGAATTAAAGCTGAAGGGTTGGCTCTCGTTCTAATAATCTTCAAAAGGCGAAGTTCCTCAAGTTGATAACAAAATTAGTTAAGAGCAAAATGAAATGCCAGCTCCACCCGTCAGTGAAAGCCAGTAAGAAAGTTGGAGTTTATTCTTTTAACAGAGTTCCGTTTCCTTTTTAGTTGATGCGAATCGCAGATAACCTAAATTAATAATATGAAATTCGCTTGTGCGCGAGTATTTACGTTTTCTCACGAGACTGCCCCAGACATATCTGATTTTCTGATCAACTGGAGCTGCCATTTCGGTTAAAAGTGCCGCCCAAGTTCAAAGGGCAGCTCAAATTTTGGATCTTTCGTCGACGTTCAATTTTTTGAAAAAGCAACCAGATTGGAATTGCAAGTTTTGCCAAAGCACTAATCATGCTTCCCGCATGATGAATCCGTGCTCCAAATAGGAATGGTTTTTCCCTGGCTGGAAGACGTCCGGATTTGATGATTTTGGTTCTTGTCAGTCATGTCTCGCGTGTTCCAGATAGCAACGTCAGCTTGAATTAACATCACCGTCAATACTACTGCTAAAGATTTACGAATTACGTGCACATTATTCATCGAGTGCAAAAAACCTCTTGTAAGGAGTCACTTTATTACTTTCTTCAGCTCCACTAAGTGGACGATAACGTTAAATAATCGGTCGAAAGGAAAACAAAATCTTGTTTTCTTCTGACCTCAGAAACATATTTCCTTCTTTCAAGCTTCAAAAAACCTGAAAGTGTGCGTGGGATTGCGCGGTTTCCCCGGGATGTCCCGGTAGTATCGGGCTGCGGAGAATCACAAACATCTCCAAGCGGATCCTACGATGGCGGAGTCCGAAGTGTTTAGAGGGAAGGAAGCGTTGACCACGTGTCAATCAATCAATCAATCAATGAGCTTTATTTGCTGATTTAGGTGACACTGACCTCCTCAACAAAAAAGTTCGCTGACATACAGCAAAGATACAGAATTAAAGAATCCAAAAATAGAAATAAACAAAATTAATACATTACTCCTAAAGTAGCCCCACATCTTCCAACAATTCCAACAAAAACTTCCTTCTCCTCAAATAGTTAAGAACAAAATGAACGAGTCTGAAAACCATATCCTTAACAAAACAACGAAGCAAGCATTGGCTAACATTCGTCACTCAGACGCAATGACCCGAAAAAACGAATACGTTCAATTTCGAACGGCGGGCATCTAGCCAGAATATGGTTCAATGTTTCCCTCTCTTCAGAGTTGCACAAGATACAAGTCTTACATGCTTTTCCAGACCTCCCCGTTTAGGAATACCCGCAGGAATCCGTCTTTACGAAGCCATAATCGGGCGATCCACGTCTTGAACCCTTAGGGGATATTCCAGCAAAAGTAACTCTCGGAACAGTAGTATCCATCAATGGAACAAATGTATGTGCTGCTGTATGATGAACAGATTATTCGCTCGTATGTCCTCATACGCTGTCATAGTCGCATACCTATTAAGGGTTGACAGCTTTTGTTGTGCGACTGCATTTGCATCCTGTGCTTCCCATAATGCGGTGTAGCCTACTTGTACCACAAGTCCTTTCAGCTGGGAGACTCAATGTCGGTCCCCACTATCTGATGTGGAAAGGAGTTGGTTGTAGCAGGCACGAGGGTATCGGTTTGGCTTCATTTTAAGCAAGTTCTCCCACCACTTCAGAGCCCTATCGAAAACTGGAGCACCCAATTTAAACCTTCCTGCTTCGGCTCGGAGCATGTAGTGCGCGTAGAGATTGGCAAGGTTAGGAGATTTCTGAATACCCTAGCCTCGACAATATCCACTTCGTCCAAATATCTTCTTCCGCACATGACAACTGAGGACTCCAGCCTGCATGTTGACTTCCACTCACCACATTTACCTGCTGCCAGAATTTTTCGAACTGACCCCCATGCTCCCATTCCTTTTGATTTAAAGCTCTGCACGGCCCCATAAAATACGTCAGGGTATGAAAACGGAACCCCAAGATATGTGTATTCCTTTTTGAACTCACTGCGTTTATCCGTGAGTATGATACTGTCGTTGATGCTCTTCCCTCCGCCCTTCTTGAAACATACTACCTTCGTTTTTTCAGGGTTGATAGCAAGCTCTAAGGATCTTGAGTATTGATCTAAGGCTCTCATTTTACGTTCAACATCTTTTTTACCATGGCCAAAAACGACAATGTCATCAGCAAACATGAGAACCAATATGTCACAATCTTCATTAATTCATATCTTTCAAGTCCTTGTATGAAGAGAGAAAAAAGCCACGGGCTGAGCGAGTCTCCCTGCAAAACTCCCGTTCCAACACGAGCAAAATTATTCCTCGAATTTCCAGGTTTAATCGCAACTGCTGCCTTTGAGTGTAAGTCTCGGATTAGATCCAAAATTTAGCTCAGACAAGGTTTCCCAGAGTAGCCCATGCGGGAGAGAACCGAATGCATTACGGTAGTCCACAAAGCCCCAGTACAATTTGCCTCCTGTTTATTGCAACCTGAGTCCAATTAACGAGTAAAGAGTAAACATATTATCACTGCGTCCTCTTCCTCATCTGGAACCAGCCTGACATTCCGGAGTTACTTTATTTTCCTCTGCTCAATCCATCAATCGGACACTTAAACACTGCGTAAAGGTTTTGACAATTGTGTTCATCAATGCAATTGGCCTGTGCTTCTACATGTCCCTCATATCCGGTGTTATTGGGATCATCTGTATTAAAACCTTTCAACAATCCTTTGGAACTTGTCCACAAGGAAGGATATGATTGAAAATAGTCACCACCTTGACCACACCCTCTTAAGGTAAGCTACGTCTTACTTCATTTGGAATCTGATCCCATCCTGCGGCCTTTATTTTCTTGAGGCCCGTGAAAACCCTTTGTACTTCAGCGATCGTCAAAGGTTCATTTAAGCGTGGGTACATGACTTCAGTGCTAATACCCATGGTAGTATGTGATTCTTGTGTTATAAAAGCTTCGGCCATTCGGCAAACTTCGGAACGCCTCTGGTTTCCATCCTTTAGCCTCCTTACTGCCAACCTAAACTCTCACGCATCTAAAACATTGGCCTCCTTCAGTTTTAGCATAAATTGATTCTTTTGGTATTTTACTTTGACGATGCATCGTCTTTTCGCGGAAAGATACTCGCTCAACACCCCAATACCATTCCTCCACCCTTTATCGGATAATTTCACCATATTCTTCAGATCACTACACTTCTTATTGAACCGCTTACATTTATTAAGGTTTTGGTGTCTTAATAGGCATTTGGCAGAGCGGAACCGTCTGTGTGTAGCTCGAATTTTATCTCGACTGGTGAGTTCGCTGTTGCTTCGTCGTTCCTTTCCCCTTCACTTGCCATAATAACGATCAGAACGCCTAATATTCATATCGTTGAAAAAATTGATGCACATGACAAAAATGGCGAGAGGAGAGCAATCAATTATTCAACGCCTAAACGGCCATCTATTTTGGTCCAATTTGCTTCCTACGAATTCTTCTAAATTGACACGAGCGTTCTCATTAAAATTGTGTTGGTAGTTCAATATGCTACCTGTAAGATGTAAGTGGAAGCAACCCACGTAATTTCAGGATGAGTACTACTACGAAATAACTTGTTTCGCTGTATTAAAACGATAATTACCAATAAGTAAGCTCGCCTGTTCCCAAATAAAATATTGACAACTTAGGCGAGTTATTTAATAGAGATGATCGTCGGATAACTGAATACAACTCAATTAACATGGAACAAGTTTTGTGAGCAGCATTTTTTTCCGGTGTTGTCATTTGTAATACTGTTACGATAATTTAATGCTACGTCGAGTTTTCAAGGATCCCCACGTGACCCTTACCCAAGTAAAACATTCATCCGACGAATACCAATTTTGAATTATCGCTGAGCTGATAGAAAAACAGAATAACTTAGTTGGCAGAGCGATGGTGGCAGCATAATGTTGGTGAGTCTGAGGACGGGCTGTAAGATTACTTTTCGAATGTTTCCGCTGTGAACGCAGTGATGACGTGAAAAAATCAGCAGTTTATTTTATTTACAAATATCCCATTTTATATTTATATTTTTCATCACTCATCTAACTGCCCATTGAACGAAGATTAATTCTAAAGTACATCAGAAAATCGGATTCTTCGATTTTTCCCCCAGCTATTCTCCCAAAAACGGCTTTAGCGCTATTGAATGGACTCATAAAACATGATAAACACAGAATTTATAAAATAAAAATCAAATTGAGTTGCGAACGTAAAATGTTCATAATCTTTAACTCGATATGGTGGACGTGCACAACAGCATTGGACGAGCTCGCTATGAAACACCCGCTGTTGTAGGACACCCATTGTATTTTTGTAGAAAACAAACCGCGTTACTCCTTGAGCGTCGAAAACTTCGGTATTTGTATAAAAAATTACTTACGACTAGGTTCCTGTCATTTTCCGTGCTCCACTTTGCGCCCGGGTACTCATAAAAAAATGCCGTAACGACCGTCCCGGTACTAAACCCTTCTTCTGAAACATGTCGATCGATAGTCGAGGGTATTAACATCCACGTACTCTTAAAAGGGTGTATTCCTTATGAGATGGTTGTTATCGGCTCCGTTAGGACGATTTCGAGTTCGTTGAACCTCATGAACACGCACTACAATCACAATTCCTTTTTACCGACAGTTGAAGAACCTGTAAAGCTGCTTGAACCAAATTCTGTACATTCAGAACTGACATGAACGTTCGTCAGGGTGTCGAATTGATTGCAAGTTATAGTGTATTGTTAGAAGCTAAATTTTTCTTGAGTAACAATCTACATTACTTACGTAGTCGTCCAGTTGGAAACGGGCCTTTAGGGTGGTTTGAACACTTGAAGCAGAAATGGAGCTCGTTTTGGAACGTGCAGGAGTTAGTGAACGAGGGGACATTTCATAACTCGCTGAAACGAACTGTGGTGTAGTGTACATGACTGGTTCAAATGATATAATCCTCTTATATATAATCTTCTGACTGTAATCCCAGTGGTGGGTTCTGCACTGGGGCCAGATGGCCTGTTGTGCCAGTCCTAATGTCTTACAGGTCAATGCCTAGCTTTCTGAGGAAAGCCAGGTAATTCCTGAAGGAGTCCTCGTTGGTTTTCATCCTGGGAGATGAAGGGCCAAAGACCAAAAGTCGCTCCCTCTCAAGTCTCCGGCACTGGGCCAGGACATGGTAGGGAGTCTCCTCATCCGTGTTGACACCATCTGCATCGAGTGGTGTCGACTATACCCATAACATACATGTTGTTTGGACCAGGATAGACGTGAATGAAACTCAGAGACGGATATTTACTGAGCACAAACTTGTAATTGGTGAGCTGGTATACCACAAGATTTGAAGACTTGGATTTTACAAAGAAGAGGTGACTTATACAGGAGATGAGTTGAGTATGGAATCGCGAACAAACAGGGCTCTGAAGACGTGTAAACTGGTTGTACTCGGAAGGAGGGAGAAAGCCGAACTAGAAGTCGATGAGAGGTGAAAGAGGTATCCGTTGGGAGAATTGGAGACGGCCGTATCGCGAAAGGTGTTAGGAAACAATTGTTGGGAGAGCTGGGGACGACTCACTTCGGCGAAACTTCGTAGCAGAATGATTTTTTGGGAGAAGGTATCTGTTGTGGAAAGGAATCTGTGAAGAGAGGAGAGGGGAAGGATGGGAAAACCACTGTTCGAAATATCCGCCGATTTGGGATTTCCATGGGCGCAAAGACCTTTGGAGGAACAATGACAGGTGCCCGTTGGGCAAGGAGCGGAAATTCCGAGGTCAAAAGCCTGGAGGGATTCGGCGCTTGCGTCGAACACATGTGTTTGTTCATTCTGCAGTGCTCAGTTATGATCCCAACAATCTGCCTTAAGTCCTTCCTCTCCATCCTCAGAAGGGTCTTATCTCACTTGATTGCTCTTAGACAAAGCATTTGGAGTGTCTTATTCCTGCAGCGTTCCAGATTGTCTAATGCAGTCTTCTGGCGTGTTCTCTCACAGTCCTTTCAACTAGTGACAGAGAAATCCCACAATGGTGCGGTGGCCCAATAGGTACTGTAGACAAACCGAGTTTGGCCAGATAGTCCGCCCTCTCTTTTTCAATGATCCCCTTGTGTCCTGGAATCCGATACACATTAACTCTGTTCGCACTTGCTAAGGAGTTCAGCTACATCCTGCACTCTCGCACAAGTTTTGACGTAGTGCAGTAATTCATTAGCGCCTTGCACGACGCTTGACTAACAGTCAATATATTGATAGTTCTGTTAATCCTCTTAATGGCTCGCAGGATTCCTGTCCAGGAATAAAACAAACCTAAATATGACGGATAGTGGTGATGATGTAAGAGAGACTCTAAAACTATGACGTTGTTGTAGCACAGATTATTGCAGTAAAACTAAGACTTTTGGTTATATAACAGCAACTGAAATTCAGGCGATCCACTTCATGAAAAAATCTCACTCACTATTTTACTGAGCTTTCTTATTACTTCATAAATTAGTTTACGTGAATTTGCAGAAAAGTCGGTCCCGTTTTTTCGTCCGATAGCAGCAATTCTCGATATACCGGAACAGCGACTGTAAAAATTGACGAATTTGTTTCCGCTATGTCCCATCAAACCTCGAAACCATCGACGTTTGAGGGCAGTCCCCGTTCCGCTTCCGATAAATTCGGAAACTGCGGTCGAAACGCAGCCTACCATTCAATCCCAATTTCCGATGGCATTCGCTCGTATAACGGCTTCTGAATCATCCCTCCTTCTGCTACCGATAAGTCGATAGAGTGTAACGAGTTTCAGATATAAGTTACGGGTTCGACGGCGTTTACTCTTCCATTCTGCGGGGCTGTGACTGACTCCGCGATAAGTCATCTAAATGAAACGAAAGAGCCGAAGGGGAGTCACGCTATTTTGAACGAGCCTTCAACTCATCAATTGGCTTCCTTGAGCGCACTCGGCCTTGCCATATGCCGCCCTCCTCTGTCCAGCTTTCAGATTGCAACTAGTGTCTCGCCCCTTCACCGCCGGTATTGTTTTAAAGTAGTTAGTAGGCCGACCCTCAGGATGAGACGACGGATCTGTAGTTCCGCTGTGTTTGAAATTTACGTAAAACCTCCAGCAACATAAGCGTGCCAATTCATAAATTATTTGTAGAATCGTCTGTAGTACTTCCAGTGTCACTTCAGGAGTTCAGTTCAGTTTTCTCCAGAATTATACATTATGAAACCTACAGAATCGAAAAAACAAAATTTCTGTGGGCTGTGAATGACGATTCAGCTTATTTTGTTTAGATCGTAATTCTTTGAAGGCGCAAGAATCGAATTTTGAGTAGTCACACAATCATAAAGGAACGTTAGCGGTACAGAAATGTACCAAATTAACGCTTGGCTTCGAGCAGTGAAGTTCTAACAAAAAGTGTGAAATCCTCTCGTATTTCGTATTATTTGGTTTGACCAATAGAAACATTGGTTTTCATTGTTTATCCCGCAACTCCAGAACGATAAACACGACCCATCACAAACGAAATGTCTCCCAGTTTATATGAACATGTTACATCTTAACCAAGAATTCAACGTAGAAACTGGTGATGTTTAATGTTACGTTAATTTATTGAGTTGCTCCTACTTATGCCACCACCATAATTGAGGAATCAGTGAATTTCTTTAAAATGTCAAAATTTAAAACCACTAATACAAACGTGGGTACAGCTTTCGTACAAGTACGCAACCACAAGGGACATTTTATATCTTTTTCTTTTAATATAATTTTGTTTATTTTAAATAAAGAAATATAAAATTACAACACAAAAAATATTTTTCATTTTTGTAACAGACGTTACCATGCACTTAACCCAACAAAAATTTAGTGATGCTTCTCCATGGGACTCAAACCCACAACCTCCGGTTTAGGAGACCGACGCCCTATGCATTACGCCACAGGGACTGCGGTTGAAACTGGGGGTTAACACGTTGACTTGTCCAATCGGCCTCAAAGGTTAATTTTCGTGACGCTTTTGGCCGTTACATTTACGAGTGTATGTAGCAAAGTAAAGACATAAAATGTCAAAACTGTTTTGCATGTTTCTGGCAGATCGCTGTAACGATGTTGATCATACTTTCAAATTTGACACTTGACTTTTGTTTCGCACAAATATTTCTGTGAAATTTCCATAAATGGAGAAACAGGGCTTTCGAGCAAAACGTCTTCAACTAGCCAATGCTCATGTATTATTTCCGTGGAAATGTGTGGATACAGTGCTCTAAGAATTTAAAGATACGCACAATTGAACGCACGGAGGTTGTGGAAATTTGTGTAGCTATATATACGGCTTTTCTCGTCACAAATTGAACCAATTCTTATCGAAAACCCCTCTAACCGGTATGTTATTCTACTGCATAAATATTCGTTTGACGGAGAGAAATCCATAAATGTTCGTTAAACGTGTTTCTTAACGATCAAACTGGCGTAATTTTAATTTAAGAACGCTGCTAACTATTCCGCAATGGCTTCCAATTCTCTTGAACAGCATGATTCGGACATTGATGGCGTATTTGGCTGAATGCCATACAAGACCTAATGTTTCAATCAATATTGCCGATAATTTCTAGGTTATTCAGGCTGATACCTTTATACCTTTCCAGACCCATCCTATCCGATTCAGCATCGTAAAACACTAGTAAATGATACGAAACACGACGTGACTACAGCGAAACGACAATTGACATTTCTAAGCGACTTTATTGGCACGCACCGACAGGAGGTTGGAGTGAGGCGAGAGCTAGACCTGGGAATACCGGGGAGAGACGATAACTATCGCTACAGCCCCACGAGTTTCTTCAAGAAGAGTGTGCCTCGCTATACTTACTGAGGTTTTTGTGTTTTCCATCTCGGCGCTGCCATACACCCCTGAGAACCATCCAATTCGACTTGGTATCGAAAAATACATAAGAAACAACGGCAAATGCGGCGTAATGGCAATAAAGCTGCCCAAATATCGTTTTTGGCTAATTTTTTAATCCACATTTTGCCCATAATAACCATGGATTGCCGAGCAGGTGGACACAATTTGTGCCGTGAAGAGATTTGAAACTTCCACCACCTTTTAATTTTGCAGTATCGGTTGAGGGAGGGGTAGGGAGATGGATCATACGTGTCATCGATCCATCTTCAAGCACCCAATTAGTTTGCAATTCCATATTGCTTAATTAACAGATATTGGGTGGTCTTATTAATTTTTTTGATTTATTTCCGAAGAGGATTAAAAATTATTCGCTAGAAATAAATTTTTTTTTAACCAACCGCGTGTTGAATTACCGGCGTCTGGAAAGCTGCTGCTTCCTAGCGCCAGGAGGGAGAGTGGCCGTCTTCCTGTCTTCTCATTCTGTTCGCCATCAAGCTGCTAACGCTATCGTACTTTCCCTTACCTTTTCGTTCTCCTCCCGATTAATTTGGCATATTAGCTGGTTGCTGCAGTCAGCATACAATACGCCTTTCGTCGCCATCGTCTTGGAGGATCAGTCTGCATATTGCCGTCCTCTTCGTCATCGCTTCAGCATCGTCTGGCCGGCGTCGGTCACCGTCGTCCCGAACACCCCATCATTATCGTACTGGTGGGAATTTGAACATGTAAACCCCTCCCGTAAATTCATCGTTCATGTTGAGAAGTTGCATCGAAACTCAGAAGAAAATTGTTATCTTGTACCTACTCAGTTATATCTGTGACTTTCCCCCTTGAGAAGTATTTCCTTTTATTTTTATTTGTATCTCGAAATAAACCTGTGTACCATGAACAGAAATTGCGTTCTGTCTTAAAGTAAATAACTTTCCTCGACTATAACAAGTCTATCATTTTCGTAGGTTCACCTCCAGTATATAAAAGTAACTTTTGGTCACAAAATACGTACCAAACGGAATTTTGTGCGAAAGAACGGATTTTTTAGACCACATAGTAAGCGAAATTTGGCCCGGGCGGCGGACGGACAGTGGAGACATGGAATGTACGTGCCTTGAAACGTAGTGTGTCACTTTTTGAGGGGTATTTGTTGAAAAATGTTTCTGACTGAAAACATAGGTGTATTATTCAGGATGTGTAATAAACCTAATATGATTAGTTGACAGATGCACGTGAAAGCCTAGAAGAGCTGTGTGATGCGTTGCACTAGATTCGTTTGTTTTTTTTCATCGGTTTAAACTCGATTTTTTTTTTCAACGCAATCTTCTCCGGGGGCCACTTAAGTACGCGGGGTAATGTCTGTTACCTCCATTTCTTTGCCGTATTTTCATTCCCTAAAGCACTCTTTTTTTTTGCCTCTCCTTCTTGACTGCTCTTAATTACCACCAGCCGCAGATTAACTCCCCAGTTTTCCGCAACATTAACTCCACGTTTCGAAGACGAGCTCATGAACAGTAGGCCCGTGAAATTCGGCCGTGGAATCGTTGACGCATCTTTGAAAACAGTTCGTTTTTTTTGGTCGTGGAGACGGTTTCAAAGCCTTTCGACGGTTTCAGTGACGCTCAAAGTAGAAGTAGAAGGGGAATGTGAAGGTACGCGGACAAAATATCTTTAGTGGTATTAAGGGGATGTATTAACGCCTAATTTCGACACAAAACCAGACCAACGGCGATGTTATTTATTTTTAATCCTCCAACAGCCAATTTTTAATATCTGAGAACTAAATTACGTTGGACGTTAAGTATATTTGTTCCTCAAAACACTGTGCATGTCACGTACTTCAAGAGTGCCCTGAGAAAATAGTATGGAGCAGACCACGGCCCAATGAGAACTTGCGTTGGTTGAAAGATCGAAAGTAACTATTTTATGAAGGGTTGATGAATAATATGGATTTCGACCAAATGTACCCGTAGCTTGACGAATGGCCATTGAGATGTCCTGGGGTTGACCGTCTGTCGAGAATATGCTTGGGGGTTACTAAATCTAGGAGTAAGAGGACGAGCAAGACCTTCAGCCATCAGATGGTTAGTGGGGGCATGTTACTGAGCCATGACATGACAAAGTAGTTCCTCGGGGGTGTGTAACTTGAAATTGGCATATTGTGTTGCGTTTCTCACCAAAGGGGGGGGGGGTAAAATATTTTTTCGCATGTCCAGATGTTTGTGCTTGTTTGCGTTGTACTTTATTGTCGTTTGACACGATTGTTGTCAAACGTGGTGTGATAGGGGTCCCACAGCGTGGAATCTGAACATCATCCTGCCAAACGTGAGAGATCGCGTGCTCTATGGCGTCGTGCCACCCTTCCCAGCAACACAGCTGCTTTCTGGGCAAGGACCGTTCAATGGGCGGTTTAAGACATTGCACGTTCGCGGACTGTACATGTGGCAGTGCCGCGGTGAAGGACGCTTCCAATGCGCTATTTGCTTGCTCCCTTGCTGTTACGAGTTAAAGCAACAGTCAAGTGCTTCACCACGGTGGCTCAGGCATGGGAAAATCGTATACGCCAACTGGAGGCATGGAGATCCCTGCAAATTAAAATGTAAATAGTTTCCTTCGTGAGGGGCATGCAAAGCGACGCCATCGCGTGCCTCCCCTCTCCTTCACCCTCGTGGAGAGTTGAGCGGCCACTCACTCACTCATCTGGGAGGCGGCTGCGGGCCATACGACACCGCTAGAGCCGCAGGACCAATGGCATTTCGCCGTGGCACACATTGGGCCCATGTCCTAACTCCCCGGCGAGTGTGGGTTCGTGCTGAACTAAAACTCGTCTCCGGGATTCACGTCTACCCTGGTCAAAACACCGCAGTTCTCTTCAATAACCGCTAAAGTACTTAGTAAGATAAGTTAATTACTTGCTTTAAACAAAAAACTTCCATTTCTCGTAAAAGACCAAATCAAAACTACCAACTTTTCCTCGCAGAAAGGTAAACCTTAATTAAAAATCCAATGGTCGTGACGCATTCGTTTTCAGCTCCCGATTTCTCCTGTACGAACCAACGGGATATATTACGCACCTGGTATTTTGGCCAATAACTGAACCGCTTGGGAGTCTTAGAAAGGCACGCGCGGCGGGATGGAATTGCGTTGTCAAGAGCAGGTTTTTCTTCCTAGGGTTATCCGTTCAATTGAGACGCGGTTTGACCCAAATCACCCCGTATCAAAGATGAAAAAAAAGAGGAATTGCGGCGGTAAGAGGGAGAGAGAAAGAGTGAGGAGGAGGAGGATGTTGATCGGTCGACTGATATAACCCTCGCTATGAAAACTGCACGATTCCTGTTAGGGCGTTAAGGAACGGCCACTAGGGAGAGAAAACAGACCTGTGGAAGAAAGGTATACGCGGAATAAAAATGAGAAAAATATCGAAAAACCGCTTTCTAGTTTCGTTCATCTAAAATTGTACCAACGTCGAACGTGGAATACCCTGCCCATTGGAAGTATGTGCAGTTGGTTTAGGACACAGGAAATTCAATAAAATGTCTGTCACTTTGTTTCATTTTAATGCGGTTTTTAATTTTATCAAAAAATATTCGGTGCGACGCATCACACGACTAACCTTGGCATTACGTACAATCTGCGATTCTCTTGAATGTAGCAACTAATCAAGTCTGTTTTTCTGGTTCTGGAATTTATTGTGCTGCTCCTACATCTGTCACGAACATTGCTGAGCAGGTGATTTAAGAGGTTAATTAATTTATATTCGGGTAACAATTGTGAGTAACGGTAGTAGGTTTATTTTTTGCTGTTCATATAAGAAATTTGATCACATCTAGTGAAGTAATTACCCTAGAATTTACGAAAATGTTCGAAAAAACGTTATTTTCGACACATTTTGATTTTTATCTCTGTTCAGTGGACGGTCAGAGGAACATTTATTGAGAACAATTTGTAGATATTAACTATTCAAAAACATGTTGAATGTTTGGTGATAATCGTTGAAGTCGTTTTGCCAAAAAGCGCAAAAACCTATTTTTTGTTCATAGGTCTATATCTCCGTTCATCGTATTTTCATGGAGATATGAATGGAGAAGAAAAGTTAGGTATTGATTAGTAAGAGATAATTTGAAAGTGTAATCAAAATCGATGGAGCCGTTTTCGAGAAAAATGCGAAAAACCCTAGTTTTTGGTACATTTTCGTCCCCCACTTCCCTTCCTATCGGCCGAAATTGCTCATAGCCGTATTTTGGTGTCTAAAAAAAAAAACCAGCTCAATCGGATCAGCCGTTCTCCCACAAATCGAACTACAGACACACAACACACATACGGACTACGCGCCGAAATTAGGTTTTTCAGACTCAGTAGGCCTCAAAACGTAAAGATCTGAAGAAAACCCAACTTTTTTATTTACACGATTACTATAATTTCCTTTTCCTTTGCGGTAGCGGAAAGTAATGACTGTTCCCTCGGTGAAAGTTGACTGTCGACTGTCACCGAGGTGGCAGTGTCGCTATCGTGCAAGCACCACCGAACCCAGAACTGCGAAGGCACGACAGGTTCGGTCATTTTGTCAGCCTTCCGTTGGAGAGCTGTAGCCCGTCTGTTGCTACGCTGAGAAATGACCCCTGAGGTATCCTGTGCCATCTCCTGATCTGACTTTTTACATGTGTCGTAAGTTTCAAAAGGATAGATCAATTGTGACCACGTTCCTTTGCCATGACCTTCTTCGCACACTGAGCGAAACGGCTTGCTTAGTTACAATTAATGCTGGAAAGTTTGTCTGCTCTTTCTGCTCTTCCTACGACCGTCGCTCGCTGTTGTCGTGCTGAGGTAGCACGTTGTTTGTTGTTTACTCCGCGCTGGAGCCTATCCTAGAGACCTGGAGTACATCAGTCGAAACCGTCTTATAGGCCTCTTTGGGATTGGGTCAATTCTCCCTTATGATAGACGATGAGTTTGCTACCCCAGACAACGGAGCAGCCAATCACACCTAGATAGATGGCCTTATACATAAGAATCGTGTCAAGGTAACTCACTGCCCAAGTGACCTTATTAATTGCTCGCAATGAGTCAAACCTTAAAATGGTAGTGTATTTGAGAGACTCTAGGTGTTGGCTGAAGCTCCATTACTCACTGATGATGAATCCTAAGTACTTGATGTTTCTTTAAGAAGGGCCTTGTCGCCGCCTGAGCGTATTGTGTTTGGCTATTTACTTTTTCCTTTCAGAGGATTCCCATCTCGCTTGCTATTTATCTAATGCCAACTCGCTTGTAGTATAGTTTTCGTTCAACAAGGAGGTTATGTGGAGCTCAGTCCAGATTCAGGGAAGCTCATGACGACCCAAACCACCTCCCGAAGACGCAAATACACATAAACGCACACGCACACGCCCAAAATCACATACCGTTTTCCCAAATAGTGTTTTTCGGGCTACGTCGGGTCTGAAACGTAAAGATCTGAAGAGAAACAACAAACACAAACAAAGTGTGTTTTGCCGATTACATTACTTCCCTTTTTACTTTGTAGAGCCAATGAAAGTAAAAATGGCTAAGAATAAAAACACATTTTATATCCCTTTCTAAAGGAAATTTATTGCGCTTAACAAACGCGAGTATTATATTATCCAGTAATGAGAGGGGTAAGATGAGTAAGAGAAAAACCACTCGACAAAGCCCATATTGGTGCAGACGAGGGAATTTCTGGATTAATTACAGAAACCGCCGGATTAATCATCGTAATTACCACTCAGAAGCCTTCAATCTCTCAACACCCATCTCTCGGCACCAGTTTTAGTCGTTAATTCTTCGCAAGAGCGCTGGCTGGTGTGCCACAACCCCTTTGGCGGGGTTTGCGAAACCGCTTTAACATTCGCCACAGCTGTTTCAAGAATATTGTTTTTTTTTATGACGAGACTGACGGCTGCACTAACCCTAGCTTAACTTTGGTAGAAACTTGTGCCCTTCTTTATGTGTGTTCGGATAGTTGTCGCAGGTACTCAAATCATCGTGCACGCGTCAAGTTCCTCCAAGAGAAAGGTTCAATAAACCCAACTTTATTAGATGATACTGTTTAGCTGATGTATGTTGGAGAATGATCATAAACGGAGTTACTCTCTATCAAGGAGAATGAAGTATTATGTATATGGCACCCTTGGAGTCCTCAGACGGTCTGCATTACCGATTAAGCATTGAACGAATAAGCGCCTTGTCGAACGTTCCTGCCAGCTCGCAGTTTCAGTTAAGTATTGCGGGATTGCGGACTGCACGGAGTCCCCCGCGAACTCTTTCGGTTAATAATTGACTTCGTCAAACCAGTTGGTTGACGTCGATCATCCGTTGGTTGGTTGGATCGATTGCTGAATCGTTTATTCTGTGTGCGATCATTGTTATTGGTTTACCGATAACGATTGAGACCGACGTCCATTGGCTGTGTCATTCCTCTTCACACGGAATCCTTGTGGAGGGTAGAGTTCCGAGTGATTTGTTATTTTCTCTGATATACCCGCTTCACGAAAAGGGCGTTGAGAATCTCGTTGAGCTCCTTTATAAACTGTAACTGTCCAGGTTGGACTTACGAGGGGTAGGTTGAAAGGCTTTGTGATGGCGGAATCGGTTCGGATTGAGTGTCAGGCCGGTTTCAGAAACAGCTACAGTGCTGCAGAGTGCGTTTTTACGCTGACCAACCTGGCTCATCCCGCCATAAACTCACCAAACAAGATATTTTGCCGTTTTGGTAGACTTCAGAGCGGCTTCTGACAGCACAAGCTCAACCACGTCGAAAAGCGGGAGATTCATTCGCGGCTGGGATCGATATATATGCACGGCAGCATTTGAGTGATGACTAGATTCATCTCCTATGTTTGTCATTGGTAATGTTAGTGAAGTGTCAAACAACACTCATCGTATCTAACTTCACTCTACGAAACCAAGTGTCGTGCTTCTCTTTAAAATGAGGCTATATTTGTGAGTACGACTTTGCTCTTCATACTCAAGCATAACGTGTGTTGGTAGAGCTCCACAACTCCAATGAAATGACAGTGCTGTGATACATCATTTTACTTTCAAAATACAGCTCTTCACCGCTTCGAAGCAACTAGCTATTGATATTTTAATTAAACCAGAAGATCAAGTACTCGTAAATGAGGAAGCTGTGCGGCGCCTTAAGGGCATCCTGTGAACTTGAAGATTGATATTGTTGATGAGTTTACTCGATTAGACGTTATTTTCCACTTTTTCCAATTCCTTCCACGAAATTTTCGAACAACCTACACTCCAGTTTAAACAATGTTACTCAATCTCCAATTTCTTACCATTTTTCCACTACCTCTCACTTTATCATGCAATAAACTCGATTCCCCAACAATTTTTTACAGTTCTGACGCAATGCGCCCAATTACAGCAAATATCGTCATTTAAATTTCGAAAAGCTTTAAGTAGATTTTTCAAGTTTGGGAATTACTACCATTCACTCAACATCCCAAATATAAAAATAGTTTATTATTCTCTTTCACAGCGGTATGTAGTCTCACACCTCCGAGACCCATCGCATTCGATTCAGCATCGAGTAATACCAGTAAACGATACGAAACATGGCCTAACAACAACAAAGCAAGTCGAGCTGACAGATGGTTGGAGTGAGATGGGAGACAGTGCGGGAGATGAGCGCAGACCAGGGAGAAACGATAACTTTTGGTGTACTGGCCCCCATGTTCTTTCAAGTAGTGGACTTTGGCCCACTATATTTCACTGTTTTCGATCTGGAGGCAGTCGTGCACCTCTGACCGAAAACAGGTGTAACCTAAACAAAGGGCCACCCATACTAATTCAAACCTCCGCTTATTCTGTATTCTGCCCCTCTCATTAGGTTTTCATATCGCTTCTCGCTGGACAACTCACGTGCCCTTAGCGTCATTTACCAACAAGATTAATGGGCGTTCTTTGCGAGTTTAAAAGTTTAAATACATTAGTGCAAAGTTGATGCCTCAATATATGTTGACGAAAGGTAGGAAAAGGAAAAACACGCCGTTCCAATGGGGTGTTTTATTATTTCCATTTTCCGTTAACGTTCATTCGAAATAGCTCAGTTGGAAAGAACGCCACGCGTTCGTTTTTGAAAGGTCTTTCGGAAATAAATGTGAAAGTTCTGTCGTGGGTTTCCCATTTCTCTAACGCAAAGTCCGAGACAAAGTGCGGATAGAGAAAACAATGAAAGAAAGGGAATTGTGAGAGATTACTTCTGACGCGGCCGGGTCTATCCAGTGGATGCGACCCGTTGTGGGGGGGGGGGGGGGGGTCAACGGGTCGCTTGCTAGTCTTTTCCATTACGACGGTGGAAACCCGAGATGTTTAATTAAAAAATCCATTAGCGGAGAAGGTCGGAAATGCATGTACGAAAAAATTGGGACTAGGCGTCATTTCCATCTCTGGGTCAAGGGAAAAACGTTGTCAAATTACAAGAACCCCGTTGTGGCTGTGGACCTTGGGGGATCATGGGGAACCTTGGGATCGATTGTGGATGAGAAAGCTGAACCCCTCGTTAGGTTTGTTTATTTATAGTCCCATTGCATCCTCACTCTCCTTTGCGATGGCGGCTCTTTCCCGCCTGTACCACCCTGCAGTTTGGGAGGTTCAAGAACGGTCTTTCCTCTAAGTCTTCATTTTTCATCCCTGCGAGACACTTGACTCCAGATCAGCAAGCCCCATCCTCTCCTGAATGAGCACTGCCCTGGAAAATAGAGCAGTGCACCTCTAGTTTTTCCTGCAACCCAGAATGAAGTGGATGCATGCCTATGGCGTGAGCTGGCCAACTGAGTCTTCCATACGCTGCCTGTCTGCCTACCTTTGGCACGAGAAGATGGAATGGGGAGCATCATCCACCATTGTCCTGCAGTGCAGGCAATTTGGGCTTGCAGTCTTACCAATTCAGTGTGGCCACGCCTTAAAGGGGCGCTTCGAATATTTCTCCCAGGGGTTCATCACACCCCAAACCATACCAGACTCTGCAATGAAGGAAATACTCGGCTTCCCAAAAGAGGCTAGTATGCACGACGTCTTTTATTAAGTAAAGGACCCACGGATTAAAAAGAAAAAAAAATCTTCTTGTCATACGGCCTGCATGTCCGTTCTGTAAATACAGTTTTGTGAACATTCCGAACTTCAGATAAATTTTCTTCCCTAAAATCACCTTTGATGAAATGAACAGCGCCTTTCTTCTACCATAATTTGTTGATAATGTAACGTTGGAAGGAGATTACGAGCTACAACGCATTCCGGTGACACTCGAATGTTCCAGGTGCTACAGTTAAATTACTTGTAGTTTCAAAACAGAGGTTCTTGAGACAACTTCAAGGAATCGAGATTTAAATGCTGCTTTGATAAGTTTCACAACAACCTGTTCTGAATTTCCAGACCACCGCGGACTATAAATTTAAGATAAATGAGTAGAGTTTGGTGGAAGTACTGCAGTCCCTATTCGAATGTTATTACTGTTACACGGTCAATAATATTTTGAAAATTTAATAGTTGTTTCACTGCACAGAAACTGTACCTAAATTGGCTGTTGGAGGCTTCCCCTTGATATTTTTCGGAACCCGTTATCTCCCTGAATAACATAAACATAAATACACAGATATGTACACAAATGTTAAGATACACAGCTCACGCTCAGGATTGCCCTTATCGATTTCTGTAACGTTTTCGAACAACTAATTCATCCAACAGTTAGCAGTTTCAACTGATTCCCTCGCTTCTAAGCGTAAAAGAGATAACCGATTTAAAGACTTGGATGTACAAAGAAGAAATTACTACAACAGGATATGATTTGAGTGTATAAGTGCGAACAGGTAGGGCTCTGAAGGTGTGAAACTGGTTGTACGGGGAAGGAAAGAGAAATCCGAATTAGATGTCGATGAGAGGTGAAGCAAGTGTCTGTTGGGAGAAGTGGGAGACGGCTGTATCACGAGAGCTGTTGAATGACTGTGTGTTGGAAGAACTGGAGGCGTCAGACTTTCGCAAGAATTCGTAGGTGAATGAGTTTGGAAGGAGCTCTCTGTTGTGGAGAGGAATGTGAAAAAGAAGGGAAGAAATTATATTTCGGAATCCCAGACAGAGCGGGAATTCCGTCGCCGTTGGGATACCCACGGAGGTGGAATTCCGTAGGTAACGATAAGCAGTGGAGGGCGAAGGTCTTTTCAGGCTAGGGAGTCCCCCCTCCCCCGCCACCGCACCCACAATAGGGAGGAACTGCAATCAAGTCTGTGGTTAGAGAAAGCAGTAGTTCCGTTTTAGTTAGTTGGGTTTTTTCAGATCTTTACATTTGTGGTCTAGTGAGTCCGAAACCCCTAATTTCGGCCATGGTGCGTGCGTGTTCGTGTGTAGTTTGCGGGAGAACGGCTGGACCGGTTGAGCTGGTTCTTTTCCTTTTGTTCGTTATTTTTTATAAACGCCAAAATAAGGTTATGGACTGATGGAAAAGGGGTTGAGGGGGCAAAAATGTACCAAAATCCAAATTTTTCGCTTTTTTTTGGAAATGGCTGTATCTATTTTGATTAAATATCAGATTATCTTTTACCAGTTAGTACAAAACTGTTTTTTGTCATAAATATCTCCATGAAAATACTGCGAGATATCGTGACTAATTCGGGGTATCTAAATTGAACCAATTAAATCAGGAAATGTCCACTCCTGTTCTACTACGTTGCTGTGATGCTGTCGACTTCAGATGTTTCGTTTGATTCAATCCCACTGCCCAGGAACACCAGAATGGCATAAAGAAAAAGAAAGAAACGAATGCAGGATGGGGTTGAAAATGAAGCTAAATTGAAACAGGAGATAAGGCTTAAAAAGCAAAAATAGGTTTCATACGACTAACGCCGAACGGCTTCAAACGATTCTCACCAAACTCGCAGAATGTTTTAAAACAGTTGATACCTATATATTGTTCTCAGTAAATGTTCCTCTGAACAGAGATAAAAATGAAAATGTGTCGATAATGTTTTTTTTGAACAATTTCATGACTTCCATAGGAACTGCCTCATTCTATTCGATCCAACTCACGGAATGTATTTGGGCGACCTACACACACATACCGTTATGCGTATTTATGCCTGTATCTATCTGTTGAACGGCGATATAAGCCATGATAACTCGGAAAACGAAATTTCTCGAATAATAATTTATCCAATTTTTATTTTTCCAATTTTCTCAAAAATGGCTCGATCAATTTCAATAAAACTTATACAACACTTTCAACAAACTAATATCTACATTTACTTCCACAAATATGTTCCAGTAGAAATTCGTTGAACGAGGATATAGCGCTCGTATATGTAGCACGTCGTAGAATTTACGGGGGTTGTACTAAATTGTGTGCGCTCCAAATATTTTTCTGGTTCTGGTGCAAATCCGGAACCAGACCCGTTTTGCATAACAGGTTCATCGCTGTATTTGTATTGATTGACGATTTCAAGAACGCGTTGAGAAATGAATGCGTAACTGATCATTATGCCATCATGCTAACATGATATGAACTGACTTCCATCAGTGAGGTGCGTGAATTGCATGAAAACCGGGTTCTAGGCCCCCAGTTGAAAAGCCACACGATCGAAATGTTTTGGAACTCCGTATTTTTTATTGAGGTTTCGAACCTAAAGGTCTGCGCGGAGCAATTTTTGTACGACATTCTCGGATCAGAGCGTTACGGATACAAAAAGTTGAACTCCCGCAACTGCATCCTGCTAATATCACACTCCTGAGCGACCAAGTGCTCGGTTTAAACGCAAGGGAGTAGCAACGCCCCTGACTCCTAAAATTCATTACTTCCAGCCGCGTTGAACTCAATAGACGCCTTTGTATTTGTTGTGAAGTTCATATCACTTTCTAAACTTCTCCTTTCCACGAACGAGGCACCCGGCTGCTTCTGTTTACACGGTATAGACCTCTTTGATGTATCGGCTTCTGTTTGTACCGTGCATAACTTGTTAACAGAGTTGAATTCATTCGTCGACTTCTACCTCGAAAATATGTACCTACCGTGTGACACAATATTCAAAGTCTAGTTAGGTGAAATAGTATTCTGATTACTCCAGTAAACAAGATCGACAAGAAAACTTCAAACTTCTGTATTAGTAGCAACTTCTTCCCCTCCATCTCTCTAATTAAAAACAGGAACCATGACCTGCCCACAACAGAGCGAAGATAATGACGTATTTCAGAAGCCTGAATGCGATTGGAATGACATATCGAGTCGAGATGACGCGAGGTTGGAGCGACATGGGGGAGCAGCAAGGTAAAATGGTCGAGTTTTGAAAAAATGTTTACCTTTTTGTTGACTCCCCATTTTTGTTAGTCCACACTCCACAAAGACCGAAAATTAATTTTGTACCATTTCCACTTACAGAAAATGTAGTTAGTGGCTTTCAACTAATAGCCCAACGTTTCGGGCCCTTGGCTTGTGGACTACCCGGGAGGCAATACTCATTTGGTAACAGTTCCGGGTTCATGGACTTTTGTACTATTTTTTGGGCTTAAATATATGCCGCTTTCTTTTAAATGCACCAAGTCAGAAATTACCAAACAATTTCTTTTAGGAATCTCAGTGCAAGTGATCCTCAAGAAAATTATAATGAACGAGAAAATGCGCACGATAACTCATTCAAATATCCGATTTTCCTTGGTAATTCATTCACGCCCGACGGTTTCCTGTAGTTTGAATTTATTTCAACGAACGGGAAATACCGTTAAGTCGCAGTTGCCGTTAATCGCCACCAACAAAAGTTTACGCTCTCATTATCGAAGAGAATGACCCGGAATTCACGCGATAATTTGATTTAGCGCTTTTCAAATCTCGTCGGAAAAAGGCCTACGGAAATCTTGCGCCCGTGAAGGTGTCTAATTAAACGGAATTTATGTCCTTCTTTTGTAGCTCCGTTGAGCGTCCTATTGTACCGTGGGGTCGTTTCTCAGCCCTATTTACAGTAACAATCGTAGTAACTATATTCTTTCTTCGAAGAAAGAGTCTTGAGCACCCCGCCAGGCTTCGTGGAATTTATTTCTTTCTAATTACGTCGCTTTTATCCCGTTGGAAATAAAAGGCTTCTTGACGACTTCGTTAAAACCTTCTTTTCCGTCTTTATTTGGCACGCTACTTTTTGCGCCAGAGTTGCGTCAGGAAAGGTTGAATCCAAATTTTTTTATTAAAACCTCTCCAACCTTCCCTGCGGAACATTCAAGCAACTAATGACGTCGTTGTTAAACGGCTTCACAAAACTATTCTCTTTCTCTCTAATCAATAACTAGCGGATACTGCGAACTATGTCCCGCGTTAGAGGCAATAAATGGGCAGATTAGGGTTTATTTTCAATCTTGTTTGAGGATAATAATTCTAAATAAAAAAATCAAGTATTTTAACAGTTCTTTATTGGCTACGTATTTTGTTCCATGGGTTGCACTCTTCACGAAACCCCCTAGTGATGGAGACATTTTCCGTTACATCATCGGGCGCAAGAACAATTAACGCAAATGGTATTCCGACTCGTGAACATGCCACATATAATTGAATGCACCTTGCGCTCTCTGAAAGTGGCCGTTTTGTTCATCCGTCTCTCAAGACGCCTTCTTGAAATGAAAGCACTCCTTCACTGCCCTCTCAGTCGAACTGAACTCGTCAGATTCTCATTCAGCTGTCTTCATTTCATGGATTTGGGTGTAGAACCCCAGCTCGATCACTTACTCTGAAGTACTGAACAGTTGGCAAAGTTATGAGCTCAGTTTTTCAAAGGTGGCGGGGGCGGGCTTTTCAGTCATGTCATTCTTGTGGATAGTCCAATTCAGGCTCACTGCCCAGTCACCGTAGCTTTCAGCGTTGTCTCCTAACGGACCATAATGCCGCCTACCCAAACACCGTTTCCCTGGTTGTTATTCCACTAAGATTTGTAGTATGCAAGCATGCTACTAACTTCTACCTCAACCTCCGGTTATTAATGGTATGCTCACCACAATCACACAACCTACATTTATTTAGGTAAAGTGAAAGAGCCCAGGAGTATGAAACTAGTTAACCGTTACCGATTTGAAGAGTTTCTGGTGATGCTGAATGGCAGCTTCGAACTAGCGTCCTGTTTCCCCCCCATTTTTGGATGTCGTCTTCTTGATTGTCTCATCTTATCTCTTCCTTCTTCATGTACGGACACTGACATGGCCGGGTAACTTCTGTGACGAACGTGCCATTGGTTAGGCAGTTGTTAAACACTTTCAAATATGGTTTTTGAGGCTGAACGTGTACGGCCAAGTTGGCACATGTTCGTTTCAAACGATCGAAGGTCATAACAACACAGAGCGGCACTTCCAAGGTCTTTCAATATTACTAAAGTTAACGTACCTGTTAGGTGAGTCCGTCTCCTCTGGCTTGTGAGTTACTGTGGGCAAGCGCTTTCGATGTAAAGACATCATCGTCTGGCCGTTAAGTCAGTACTGGAGTCAGTCAGTTGGTCGTGGTCTTTATATACAAAGAGAAAGGTGAAAGGGGTGATGGAGCGTCGGGGAAGGGGCGGGGAGAGGAGGTCATGTAGCTCAGGGGGAAACCCCCTAGAGATAAATGGAACGTGTTGGATGGTCTGTCAATTGTGGAATTTAAGTCTAAAAACAGCCATACAAATTGGGACCAAACTCAACAACAATAATTTAATTTTGACAAAAGCAGACAAAGGAAACGTCATTGTTATATTAGATAAACAGAACTACATAAACAAAACGACTGACTTCATCAACCAAACACAATGCACAAAACTGAAAAAAGACCCTACGGACTCGTATCAAACACAAATACGTAATGCACTTAGAAACCATACTAACATACCAAAAGAACAACATTATAAATACATAAACCTGAACCCAAAAACCACCACTACTCAAAGGACAACCAAAAATTCACAAAAGGATACACCCTTCAGACCAGTCATAAACTTCACATCTGCACCAGCATATAAACTCTCAAAATATTTGACAACAATGCTAAAAAGTACCATTACATTACCAAACAGATATACGATACGCAACACAGAAGAACTCACCACTAGATTAAAAGACGTAACCATAACTCAAACACTAGATTGGTATCATTTGATATAAAAACTTATATCCCTCCATACCAATAAAAGAAACCATTGACATACTACAAACCAAACTAAGGCAAATAGACACGACAACCACTAGAAACGTGTCACCAACCTCACCAAATTGACACTCGGACAAAATTACTTTCAATTTAACAATAGCATATACAAGCCAAAGATGGATTAGTATGGGAAACCCTACCTCGTCCATATTAACTGAAATATTTCTACAACATTACGAAGAAACTCACATCCAGACCTTAATGACAAAACACGATATCAAACACTACGCCAGATATGTAGATGATATCATCTGCATATTAGGCCGTGATAACACTGACGATATACTAAAGGACTTAAACAATATCCACCATAACATCCAATATGACATGGACAAAGAACAAAATAAAACTCTTAATTACTTGGACCTAAAAATCACACGGTTGGACAACGAACTACAATAGGACATTTTTGAAAACCTACCGCTACCGACACGACCATACATTTTACATCAAACCACCCACAACAACATAAACTAAGTGCATTCACACACATGATACGGAGATTAACAACGATCACTATCCGAACAAAATTACAAAAAAGAACTTGATATTATAAATACTATCGCAGAAAATAACGGTTACTCTAAAAAACAATAAACAAATTACTAAGACAATATGACTCCAAAACAAACGACTCAAAAACAGAAAATACACAGACTTTAACAAGACGCTGCACATTCACGTACACAGGACCACAAATATACGGAATAACTAATATCCTCCGAAAGGAAGGTATACAAATTGCATTACGTACGGACAACACACTTAGAACCAAACTAACTGCAAAGACTGAAAATACAGACCCACTCGACCAAAGTGGGGTGTATAAAATAACTTGTACTTGTAAAAACGCATACATAGGACAGACAGGACGAAAAATACGGACCAGATACTCAGAACACATTAAATCTCTTAGTAGGAACAAAGACGATTCAAACTTTGCCAACCACCTCAAAACAACTGGACATGAACCCACCAAAGTACAGGACTGAACATATTAGAAAACATGGAAATTTATAAACAAAAAAACTTCAATGGACAGATCATAAATGAACAAATCAACACAAAATGCGACACCATATTCACACCACTCAAAACACTACACAAACGAAAACAACCAACTGACGGATTTACAGACCACCCTACACAAAAAAAGACTTAAATTCCACAATTGACAGACCATCCAACACGTTCCATTTATCTCTAGGGGGTCTCCCCCTGAGCTACATGACCTCCTCTCCCCGCCCCTTCCCCGACGCTCCATCACCCCTTTCACCTTTCTCTTTGTATATAAAGACCACGACCAACTGACTGACTCCAGTACTGACTTAACGGCCAGACGATGATGTCTTTACATCGAAAGCGCTTGCCCACAGTAACTCACAAGCCAGAAGAGACGGACTCACCTAACAGGTACGTTAACTTTAGTAATTTGCCTACTGGCGGATATAACCCAATTTCTTTAATATCTTTCAATATTAATCGGCTCCTCCCTCCCCTCCTGCCAACACTCTCTTCTTTCTGCAAAATGCTCCTTTAACGCAATTATTCGAACGTCGGAAAACTAATAGCCTTTTCTTCCCTCGTCCTTGCCATTAGGCCTTCATGGAAGCTGTAATGGAAATTGAGATGCGATATTCTCACGAATTCATCGGAAAGAGCTCGACACTTGGGTTCTTACTAATTCACCGTTGAAATCCGTCTGATGGGCTTCGCCATTAAAATCTATTACAGGTGACACACTTTTTCGATAGACGGCTTTGAATATTGCATCAGCTCGACTCATTATTTTAGGCCATTTTCCTCCTAAAGCGATTCCATTATCGTAAGCATTGAAACTGCGAACCCTTTTTCAAAAATCCATGAGCCGATTAGGAAGAGAATGTTGGAACAAGCTGAATGAAAAGCTCAGATAATGACGTCCATGGAAACTGCAGGATTTTTAATTTAACTTTTATTCTTTCAGGTGAATCGGCTGTTTCATACACAACGTTGCCAGCACATCCTTTTTGCAGGTACGTTAAAAATCAAAAAAAGTTGGAACTAAAGAACGTCGTTTGCTCTACCCATGTTCGCTCCAGTAATTACCTATCGCACCAAGTCGAGTGGCATAATAAGACGCAAATATAGTGATATAACACTATTGCCTCAGTTTTGCATTTTATCGCTGCACCTGGTTCGGTATCGAAATTCCATCTTTTCTGCTGAAAACGTCACACCGTTGAAGTAATCCAGCACTTGGCAATGCTGAAATTTACAAGTGACGACCCTTCAATTAGTTATTGCTTGACCAGGCACATCCGTTATTTCTGGTCATATGATTTTTTGTCTGTGAAAAATTACAGTTCGTTACGTGACATCGTCGAGTGCAGTTATTCTCGCAAATTAACCGTTAATTTAATTTTTTTCTTTAAAAGGCAATACCTCCAGTTGCCACCCTAATTTCGATATTTCCCAGCAGAAATGGCTTCTTCGTCGCTTACATTGATGCCTCACTTACAGTTCTGTCTTTTTAGACCCACATCGTGTTGCAAAAATGACTCATGAACCACAGATTTGCACAGTTATTCATTTAACTTTGAAGATACACAACATGTTTTGAAATTTTCTTTGATTTCGTTACTATCTCTTTGCTTGTGTCAGTCTCAATTTAGTGCAAGGATTCAAACATCGAAGCTATAGGGCGTATTATGGTGTTAACAACCAGCTCCCAAAACCGCGTTTTTAAAAATCGCAGTAATATTGTTGTAGATATGGAGGTATGTAACGAGGGGGAGCCATGGAAGCCGCTGACTCTGGCGAAAATGACAGCAATAGCGAGCTCCGATCCAATAGCCCAACTTTCGTCGGATTATAAGACCTTCGTCTTACCACCAGACTACCATTTCCAGGTGACTTTAATGGGAATCAGTCGGTACATCTCCTCAGTCACTTTGGAGCGGACGACTTTAATGAACGGATTTTTTGAGAGATAAGCGAATTCCCGGAAAATATTATCAAAGATTCGAGGAACGAGGGGGCATGTTGGAGTTCGGATTCGACTGCACCAATTGTTACCAGGGGGTTTGGAGATGTTTAGACAGCTGCCGACTCAGTCAAAATTACAGCAATTACGACCTCTGATCCAATTGCCCAACTTTTATCGGCTTATGAGACCTTCGTCTTATCGCAAGGCTACCATCGCACAGTGCCTTTAACGGGCGTGAGTTGATACGTCCAGGGTTGGTCTGCGAATGGTATCCAGGTTTGATTGCTTAACGACATTCCATACATATCCCACAGTGTGCTTCCTTCTGTGCAAACTTTGTATTTCCTACTGGTGGGTTGATGAAAGCCACCATCATTATGATATTTATTGTTCTAGACGGCCTCAGATAAGTTTCAGGATAATCTACACATCACTCTTCCGTCGTGCTGGTCCGTCAATGCAAAAGCACAGCCACTCGCTCAACATCCACCAAACCCAGACCTACGGAGATACGGCGTATTGTTATTTTGCCAGTCTTCCGGTGGGTGCTGTTGCCCATGTGTTACCGAGTGGAGGTGTGACCCCTAGGGAATCCTGCACCATTTGAGAGAAGATCTTAATCTGGTTTCCCACCTGATCTAACTATTATGTGTGGTGGCAAGTTTCAAAAGAGCCGATCAAATGTGACCACGTTTTCTTGCCATCTTCTTCGCAAACTGGGTGAAATGGTTGTGAGGTTGTTTAGTAGCAGTAAATGCTGGTAGGTTTGACTGCTCTTCCAATAGCTTCGTTATAGGTGGAGTAGTTTCTTCTTTCCTCCGCGCTAGAGGCTCATGACATCATTAAGAGAAAAGTGGAGCTGCGCATTGAAGTTGCCATGTCTCGTAAGGAACTGGCTCGTCCAGTGCTCTGGCTTAACCTACTTACTCCTAAGACATTCACGGATGTGGCGTGTCACGTCACACTGATGAGGATTCCTATCTCGCTTGCCATTTATCTGCACTCTCCATTCGATTTCGTCAATAGGGAGTTCTATACAGATTTTGGCGAGAGTAAAGGAGGCTCTTTTCTCAGCGACCAGTGATAACTTGTAGTGATTCATTGGATGCTTTCTTACGTGCCTTGGTGATCCACGGAAGTGCAGCTCTCTGCGATTCAGCCAGTACTCTCCCGGGATTGACTGTGAGATTGTTACCCCTGGCGAGGGGCAGTAGACAATCACGCCTACACAAATGGCTTCGTACATGAGGGAACGCGCTGCCTTTGAGGGAACGCCAGCTCACACCTACATCGACTTCTAAATAGTTTGATACCTCTTCCGTCACACATACACAAGTTTGGGCTTAATTACCGAGGAGTTTGTTTTCCCTTCAAACTGAATCCTGTGATTGGTACACATTTCGTCATATACTTTTTAATAGTATAATTGTTTCCCGCGTTGCAGTAATATTGAAGCTAAAAGACCACGTTCTGCTAACCATAATTTTACTAATGACATTCAAGTGAATAAGTTCCGTTGTCGTCTTTTCCGGGAAAAATCTTCCCTCAGTCGTCGACCCGTCGGAGGTGTCTTCGGAAGGTGACGAAAATTTATGGCATTCTTAATTTTGCGCTCGCTTAACAGCCTATTACATATTCATGTATTTCGGCCGCTATATTTCACCAAGTGGCAGCCATTTCAGAGAGGGGATAAATCGCTTACCAGGCGAGCGTTTTGCGTCCTATTAAACCTGGATATCCGCCCTTTAAATGGTGCATAACCAAATTTATTGAACAATAAAAGAGACACAAAGAAAATATTGCACGTGCTCGAATTGAAGGGTGTGTATTATTTTTATTGGTAATGTTAGCAAGTCCGAATTAGTAAAGAGAGGGTGGTCAATACCATTTGATGCAGAAAGCGTGCAAAACAGTTGAGCGTAGTGGTTACTTATGGCATTGTGAAACTTATATTGTTAAATTACTCTCTAGTTCGTACAGAGAGAGCCAAAATGGCTATATATTTTAATAAACCCCCACCAGGCCTAGAACGATTGACTGCTTTTCACGCCACACACCCCATTGAGAATCTCTTAGCGAACGGGGGAGAGAAAATAGGTTGCAGGATCAGCCTTCTGGCGGTAAGTTACCCTTAAGAAAAAATGGTACATAATACATTACCCCTCCGACCCACCGGCTGAGCTGTTGGGATCGGGTTTCCGGGGACAAACCCACGTGATAAAGTAGACGAGATCATCAGCGAACAACCGACACCCAATACCAGGCTACCTGAGGACGTTGGTGAATTTAAAACTCCTCTTGTTCGAACTATCCGACCGAGTAGATTCAGTTCTGAACCAACTAGTGCCCGTGAACCCTGAACGTACGGGACAGAGCTACTAGTTGGTCTGTGGTCGGAGACTTCAGCGTAACACAGTTAGGGGACTTCTCTGCAACCCCCCCACCCCCTCCCGCCCTTATTCTTAGATCTCCAGAAGGTACGAAGAAAATCATGCTCAGTGTTCACGAATGAAGTAACATGCTCTCAAAATTGGTTGACGACAAGTTCCCAAAAAAGTTAAAAGCATCGAGCAAACTAAAAGTTGATACTGGCGATGTGTCAACATCTTTGTGGATGATGGGGAAATTCTAAAACGTAGATGGTTCATTAAGGCGCAAAGTGGATGGGTAAACCATCAAAGTTGCCCGGAAGTGATACTCACCTGCATTCACTGTGCTTTAGTCAATTTAAGCTTAGTCATCCATTTCATTTGCTTGTATGGCAGACTTTCGGACTCATTTCGTTTGTTGGCTGTCAACTTTTAATTGTATAATGCGTACATATGTGATATCTTCCTAAACATTGCTCGATCCCAGTCCATTCATCCATTACTACGATGTACATTAAGTACTACTGCCATATTACTGCCATTTTCGCCTCTGTATTTGCCTTTTAGCCTCTGGAAGAATCTGGGCCACGTGAGACTGGCTTCAAGTTACTGTTTAGTCTTGCGTGATAAACGAAAACAATGTGTTGCGTATCGATCGAGCAAGCGACCAATGTTCAGTTATTATGTTTTCTTCTGAGGGCATGTGGGACAAGTCCCTTTGTCACTGCGGCCACATATGGGCTTATTGTGACACTGGCCGTTTCTTAGTAGAAGGCGTCGTACATACCCGACCCGTTCAAGAATCCGACTATGTCCTTCACCGCAGATTCCGCTTTGATTTGGGGTTCAATTGTCCCCAGGGTGAAATATTCGAAGCGTTTGACTGCCAAGGCAAGGCATCCACCTAGGATATGCCCTGCCGTCTCGTCCTCCTCGCCACAAAGTCTACATTCCACCGCCTCTGAGATGCCCATCTTGTTAACGTGATATCTGAGTGGCAGTGCCCGGTGAGGAAGCTTGTCAGAACTCTCAGATCCTGCCTAGAGAGTGTCAGCATCGCCTTCGCCCTTTGACAGGAAGGCTAATCGAGCCTTTTCGCTTGTCTTAATCGTGGATGACGATGCCAATGGGCGCTGTTTTCGTGTATCTCCCATCGAGCCACCAGACGATTCAGGTGACTCTTCGTCATACCCACGTATGGTTCAAGTCCGACGGGTAGGGACTCTGTGTACGTTTATTTCAGGAATCTTTTACAAATTTCAGTAGTCTTTTCGATGGTTTGAGTAATTTAGAAACCAAACGCATCGGTTTCTCGGCTGATTCCAAATTATCGGCAAACAAAGTGGAATTGAACTATTTTGTCCGTGAAGCGACAGATTTCAAACAACACTTCAAGAACCTTTGCGCAGGGGAAATTCAATTGAAGGTAATCGATTTACGAAATTGGTCTTTCCACTTCCAACGGGCTACCCTAATGTTGAGGTACTGGATTTGAAAGCGCGGCTCTCCATCTCTATCCACTTGCTTTCATTTGTCTGCGAGCTTGGCCGATTAACGGCACTGGATGGGGCTCCAAGGGAAGTGGAATCGACGCAAAACTATTCAATGAAAGGGGATGGAGACGGGAAACTGTAGAGACAGTCCACTGTCTCAATCTCTACCCGGCGGTTGCCCTTCATCGTCAATCCGGGATCCTCATGCATACAAATCCGCTCATCCTCCCCCAACTCCGAACATCCCTTTACTTCCTTTAACGCTTGGTTCCTCCAGTTAATATTGAAATTTCCTGATGGACGTCCCCTGGGTGTGCGCTCGAGAGGATTTCCATACTGGGGCCCGCCCACTGATTATTTTCATTGCACAAGCGATAAGGGTACCTTCGAAGGCCTCCATGTTACTAAAATACACCGATATGACAATACTGAAGTGCTCATTGGATGGATATTTGTTTTCAATTTCTATTCCTAGAAACTTCTCCACTTGGCCGTTGAATACTTTGATTAAACAGGAATATTTTGTTGCTCTCAAACTCTTCCGTAAAACTCTCCTTAGCGTCAAGTTACTACAAAACTTTTGTTACGCTGGTTCAGTTACTGGCGTTTGTGTTTGACAGCCCAACAAAACGGATAACGTTGTGTTTCAATTATAATGCCCTTTCTCGCTGAATAGATTATTCAGGATGGTCATATTTCTCTCCAAGTCGCTCTGTTCCGCGTTCCGGTTGAGTTCCTTCCACTTCTTCCATGACATGATATTGTGTGGAGCGTCGCTCCTTTGTTCTCATTGTCGTGCTGGATCGACTTGTCCCCCACTCGGTTTACTCGTTCTTCGAACAATTCGGCAGTTCATCCGGACATCCTCTGTCAAAAAATATTTTCTTCTTGGGCTCCAAATTGGACACACCCTAAATGTCTACAGTCTAGCCAAAAACAGTATTTGTGAATCTCTTGTTTCCAACCTTTTCATTGGTTGTTTCTCATCCTCCCGGAAGTTTAACGTTTTCTTCAGATTCAAATTGGGTCATTTTCATGAAAGATCGAAGCTCATTGTTACACTCAAATGGTTGAATGTGGGATAAATTTTGTTCTGTTGTACGACACAATCCCATCGTGCTCTCCGCTTTGCCGGCTTCTCGCGCGGCAGAACTTACGGTGTAATGCCTCGACAGAGTGGCAGTTCTCCATGGTTTGAGAGGAACGTCACAAGATCAAAATACCATCTCTGAGCCACTCGAGTCTCCATTTGTCGACTCCACCATTTAATCGTCTCCGAAATGAAGAAAAAACATCACACTCGACATCATTCCTTCAGCGACCATCGGAACATCACGTCACATTAGACCCTAAGTGTCCCCAACGTTCACACTTTGATACAAAATAGTGAAATTCGTAACCGTGGAGCTGTAAACACTTCACTCATCTGTCGTGTAAACACGCAGACTTAATCACTTACTGTGGGAATACTCCCAAATTAATTTCAGAAAGCTAATCTTTATAATTACTGCTTGACACGGCGATGACATAATTTTAGTAATTATCTGTGTGCCTCACACTTCCCCTTTTTAGTTTTTTCACACGGTCGTTGCAGTGTAATGTCATACACACGGTTTTTTCCTGATATCCTAATAGTCACAAGCACAGAAAATCGTTGATTGAGAAGCTTTCACCCAAGTTAGTTTCGCGAAGCTCTACATGACCCCAAGACTCACCGATTACGCACGAGAAGAAATGGAAAAGGGCTGCAGCGCAGTTTTGTATGTTTATAGGGCACAGCGTTCAGTTCTTCCTCTTTATGGCTCAGTATTTTTCACACAACGCTCCTTAGTCTGGAGTACGTTCTAACCCCGTGAGTGACTAATGTAACTAGTTTTTCACTTACGTTTTCAGGCAATCGGATTCCAAATCTCCATTGTACATCCGTCGTACGGGTCATAATGTCGTTTAAAAAATCCGCTCTTTCGCACGAACGTTCCATTTGGTCTAGTTGTGCCAATCCCATCGCACAGAGCACATGGTTATTATGGGCCAAAAATTAGCCGATAACGAAATGTTGGCCGTTTTATTGTATTGACGTCGTGTTCGGTATCGTTTACTGGGTATCTTTTGATGCTAAGTCAAACAGGGCTCCAATTTTGGTCATGTCACCTCATTTTAGCGTTCCATGGCGATCTGCTTGCTGAAAATGACATCTGATCCGAAGTCCAGCCGTTCCTTCTTTATCGCGGACGTAATGTCAGGTGAGGTGCTCATCTCAATTTTCTCCAGACCCTATGAAAACAGCGTTTTGGTTTATTATTCCTTCTGAATAATAACCCTATGTTTTCGGTCACGAAAACTTTTTTACAACCCCCCTCAAAATTTGATACTTTACGTTTCAAGACATGGGGATTCTAAATCTGCAATGTCTGTCCGCCGTCCCCCGTCCACCGTCTGGGCCGTTTTGTGCCTTTAACGTGGTCTAAAAAATTCGTTCTTTCGCACAAAAATCCCATTTGGTATAAAGTTGTGCCCGCCATCACGGCAATCCGATCGGACGAAGCCCATGGCTGTTATGGGCAAAAAATGGTTTAAAAAATTAACGAAACGCAGTATAATCGCAAATAAGCCGTGTTTCGTATCGTTTTCACGGCCCGCTCGACTCGCAGCGCCCTTTGGACTTGCAACGTCCTGCCAATTGCCGAGCTCGAGGGTTCGCTGTAAGCCCTCGTCCCACCCATTTACGGGCGCCTGGCGCTGGGGGAATATTTAGTTTCCGTAGTTCTATTGTAGTAAGGTCATGTTTCGTACGGTTTACTAGTTTTCAATGCTGAATCCAATGGGAGGGGGGAGCAGTAATACTAGTTCAATCTGTTCATGAGAATAATAAACCGTTGTGTAATTTGCAGGGGTTTTAATCAGTATAGCTGGTCGCCAAATGTATGTCTCTTGTAATTTGTTAAAGGCAAAGGTTAATTATTCCAGATTTTATTGAGTTGCTCCTGTTTGTCGCATGACCTTCCTTGCATAAGTGATTTAGTGGGCTGTCAATAATATTATTACTTTACTTAGCCCTAGGAAGTAGGAAAGAAAGTAATATAACCAACCAAAAAAAATGTTTCAGCGTGGTTGATAAAAATGTTTGATTTCCGTTTTAAGGGCCTTCGAGCCCCAAAAACATTTATTTATAAATAAAATACTTGGCGTTGAACATGAAGTTTTTCTCACTTTAAAAATTTACTTTGGGATTTTCTCAAAAAATGGCTATCGTAGGAGTTGTGTGAAACGGACTGCGTACGACCAACTAACCAGTGTATATATACTCCGTAAACATTCCATCAAAAACCCGTTGAACAGGAGAACACTTGCTCTCGAATAAATATGCGGTACGTTGTCCCAGATATTAAATAATGAGAACTCATAATTCAAGAAGACTCGCCCAGTAGCCGGTTTTTAGAAGATTTCTGCACGGTCTTTTAGTCTTTAAACATTCAACATCTCGAACGGACGAATGTTTCATTGTCGATGACATTCTATATTCAACCAAGTGGATCAATGAGAAACATAGTCGATGTCAAAAATAAATGGGAATCCCGCTTCCTCGCAATCGACCAACTTTATTTCCTATTTTTCCACCTTCTGATTCGAGCTCCAATCTCTTCACCACTAGACGCACAACTTGCTTTGTTATCTCGACAGTGCCGCCGAACCAAATCGTATTTGTACGTATCACGTTTCCACAAAAGCTCACTCGGCTCCTCCTTTCCGACCCTTCATCATTTCCGCCTCAGATTCGGTTCCTTATTTTCTTTCTTCTTTTCCTTTCTCTTGTTCTACCGCCTTGGGTTGTCTCGCGTTCATTTCTCCAATTTTTCTACCTATACAGAATGGCAAATACATCGCCACTCGCGCTTACCACGTACTGCATCACGGCCCTGGAATCAAATCTCACCTGGGACTTTTTCTTTTTCAACGATATCGATATTACGCCAGTCGGTAGCTTTTCGTGAGCTCGGCGCAGAAATTGACGATTGACTACCGCTTTCAGCGGAATCCCAATTTGTCTCGACCTTACACTTCTAGAATCCATTAACATTGTCGACAACACATTCTGTTTATCATGGCCATTGTTGTCGAATTAATCAAAATAGCGGTGTTTCTTGTCTACAATATTCTACTAGTTCAGTAGAACATTATATAGTAAGACCTCAGCTGGTAAGTACGAAGCTTCGTACAACCATAATATACATGAACAGCGTAAAAACATCACGAAGTATGCTCAGAATTATTCATGACTCAGCAGTATGAGAAATTTGTCCTTTATTCTAGCGACGGGATTGCAGAACAGAAAATTTCAATTCTCTATTCTAGGAAAAACAGCTGGTATCGTTACTAGTTACAAGAGAATTGTCAAAGCGTATAATGAGGACGTACCGGCAACTGGTAGCTATTATACTACTCAAAGCAATAGACAAGTAGTTAAGCCTAAGCGCTTTTCTTTCTCTGAATTTGTAAAAAATAAAAATAAAAAAAAAAGATTCTTGTATTATAGTTTATTGTGGAAAGATTATTTTATTTGAAGAAGTGCATTTTATAATTATTTTTAAAAACTAAAAGTAATATTGCAATGCCATAAAAGTAATAGTTTATGTAAGCAGAAGGCACTGATTATGTAGCTCTTGCTTTTGTCGTTTTTTTTCCAAGATGTCCGAATAAAAGAGTCAGTCATTCGTCTTCCAGTCTTCGCACGTATATTGTGTTCTCCACGAAAACAAATTCATTCTTAGAGGGCTTCGCAACAGTCATTTGATAAGGAAGCAGACCTGTGGTTGTATGAGGACTTGCCTCAAGGTCATGAAAGGACTAGGAACGGGCTAACAGTAAATAGACTGGTTACGTACACTCTCAGCGCCTATTAATGAGAAACTGTTGGTGGCGGGATATGACGTCTGGGAGCTCAACTCTAATCACGAATGGCAAAATTTAAATAGAGTATTTTAAGTCCTGGTGTCTTCTCTGACGGAGAACCTCGGCAGATGAGCCAAGGATAATTGGAGTCGTTCCGAAACTCAGGGAAGGCAGAAAGTTCAAATTGTTTTCATCTGGGAGGAGGAAAAGCCTCAAGTGCCGTCCAATGAGGCGAGCCAGCGATCATTTTGACGTTGGGTTGTATGACCCAAATATAGTTCCACACAAGAGTGCACAGCTCGCGCTGCAATATGTATTAGGGTCACAGTAGGTCGCTGCCCCTGCAGGGCAAGGAAGGTAGAACAGACCAAACCAAATTTTACCTAGGGCGAGGCCTGAATAAGCTGGAAAATGTGCTTGCCCTGCGGACATCATGGTGGTTGTGGGATCGCTGGGAGGTAGTTCGACCATCACATTTTATTTTTAACCTGTGGGGTCTGATGGAGGTGGGGGTCCACCTGGTCCACCTGGTCAGTACTTCCCTAGATATCCCCAAAAAACAGAATCGTAACTGTCTTCTCTGGTGGATGGTCGGGAGTTCTCAGCTAGGTACAAGCTCGAGGCGTCGCGAGAAAATTAAAGCTGATAATACTGCTGGGAATGGCACCGTTGACTATTGCTTGAACAGTATGGAAGTTGTGGATGTTTTCAAGTCGTTGATTTGCCCCTGCACAATTCAGTAACTCGGACGTAAATGAATGTAGGACAATAAATAGTATAAACAGTAATAATTATTGAGATTCAACAAACAATTGTGAGTGCTGGAATTGATTTCATTGGAGTGTTGATAGCTGATAAGGCGAGAAATAAACATGAAATCGTTGTGTTAACATGTGACTACAAGGGTTTGTGGGATGGCAGATGTGGAAGTAAGTGAATGAGCTGAAAAAAGTATGTTTGCCTCATCCAGCAAGCCAAACTGAGGGCAATTACCTGGAAAACCCCAAGTAGCCGTTGGGACTGTTTACTATTGTACTTCAAACTTTATTATCACGCCTGGCCCATTTCACAGTTCTACTTGGACACATTTGGTCGCTTCGGTTTCGTTTGCATCCTGTTCTCCTTATAAGTTTCTCAGTTCTGGTCTTATTTTTTCCTCTTTGTTCAACTTGCACTCAAGTAGTGGTTTGCGCTCATTATGTTCTCCTTCCTCAGTCTTGCTCTACTCCGTTGGACCGTACAATCAAAACTGCATCGTGTTGAGCAAGTGTATCAATACAGTCCAGTATCTCGTTCAATTCTCTATCTTTCTCGTTCATTCATCAGTGTGACAAGCTCGGGTTAGGTATGAAGTAACACACCGTCTGTAGTTGGCAATTTCAGTTTCCCAAACTTAAGGAAATTCAATTTTTTCCCAGTCGATTATATCACTCTCCTTCCCACTGTATGACTAAAGAGAGCGAAAAGAACGTGAAAGATGTGAGAGGGAGTTCTCATTTCGAGGTTTCTTGTTGATGGCCCTCTGTTTTCGGCCCACCAAAGGGCTTTCGGGCCCCGCGTGACACTCGAGATCAGTCAAAATAATTTTCAAGAGTGTCCTCTCTCTAGATATGTCATCTTGTAATGTAGACTGCTCTATGTACTGTATTGTGTACTGTTAACATTCCACACGCATTCTCAGTTAAGGAAAATAACCATCGAAGAGATGTAAAATATGTACTCTGTCACTGTAACAATTTCAATTCCCAGCTGGTTGAGAATCACAAGACCGTGAATAACATGTGAAGAAGTCCGGATGTCTTAATAAACGCATCGCCTTTTTAAATATGTCTATATTATGATAAAGTCTCAAGTAATCAAGAACCTCTGCGGGACGTCGGACGCACGCTAGAAAGGAAAGAGTGTGGTGAATAGAAGTTCGTCGTTTCAAAGTAATTGGGAAAAAGAAACAGAAGGTGACTGGTGGTGGGGGGGGGGGGTAGAGAAACAGGCTCGTTAGCGCGAGGATCCTCAGTTTCAACGTTTACATCTCACTTCAAACGAATTCAATTCCAACACTTCCTTTTTAGAGTTGGAGGCGACCGCGGTCTCCTTTTATAACAAGAGGATCCAAATAATTAGAGCGAATGAGTCCCTGAACAAATCTTGCTCTGCTAATGAGGTGGTTTTGTATCGTAGAGCAAGTGAGCTTGTCGAGGTTTGGGTCTGACGCTACTTGATACAAGTTCTGAACCACGTTTACTGCCTTCGTACACTATACGACGTTTACTACGTTCTTTGTCGAATATAAGTTGGAAATCCCTTTCAGAGCGCGATTAAAAAGTTAACGAGTGTCAACAATCAGCAAACGCTCCGCTAAAATCCGTCATCAACAATTCCTTCCAACCATCTCTAAGTTCATTAGAAGTTACACGCTCCCCTATTTTATCAGCTAACTCCCAAATGCTAGTGGGATAGTTGGCAAAAAAGGTAGACAGAATGATCGCAACCCTTTCCTCGTGTAGACTATCTGTTCGCCTCATCTGGCAAGCCAAGGTAAGAGCAATCCACAGCTCTACATTCGCGTCATTACGAGGTCTTTCTTACGTCTTACTTACTTTTTTGTGTCGTAGACCCCTTGCCATGTTTTTCCGTGTTGGATAGACCCCCCATTTACCTGATATTGATTTCCTGTAAATTTCTAATTGTAGTGAAATTTAGTGTTAAAAACTTAACGTAAAAACACATGTTAATTTATACATTTATGAATTGAATTTAAATTAAAACTACTCAAAATAAAATTTTGTATCTGTTATGTAAAATATATGTAACATAAAATAAACTATAAATAAAATAACATAAGCAATAAGTCAATATTTTTAGTGAGAAGGATGAACCTGATGCTTTAATAATAAATTATCGACATTTGGCGTCAATTTTGTAAGGGTTAATCTTAAATCTCCTCGGCTAATGATGTCCAGTCTGTTTTTTTTTTACTTCCCTTGGCTCTACAAAGTAGAAAGGAAAGTTATGAAATCGGCTGAAAAAAATTTTGAGTTTTCTTCAGCTCTTTACGTTTCAGACCCCCTTGAGACCGAAAAACACTATTTGGGAAAACGGTCTGTGTGTGTATATGTGTGTCTGTAATCGATTTTTGGAGAAAACCACCGTATCAAATCAGCTCAAACTCGATGTCTTGCCCGCAAGTGGAACGCCAAAATAAGGGTTTGAACAAAATCCACCGAAAGTTAACTATAGCGATCAAAACACCAAATATTTTTTTTCTCAAAAACAGCTCCAACGATTTTGATTAAATTTTTTATATTGATAGCTTCCAATATGAAAACTATACCATAAAATTCCCATTAATGGGAGACTGACGAGAGCAGCACAATAAATTACCAACACTTTCGACGAATTCGATTTTAGCGCGGTTTTTAGAGAAAACGAACCGTGCCAAATCAGCTAAAACTTGATGTCTAGCCTACAGGTTACCATGGGACGCCAAAATAAGGGTATGAACAAAATCCATCGAAAGTTAACTATAGTTATCATAGTGATCAAAACACCAAATTTTTTTCTCAAAAACGACTCTACCGATTTTGACTTAATTTTCTATATTGATAGCTCTTAATATGGCAATCACACGATAAAATTCCCATTTGTGGGAAAATGACGAGAGTAGCACAATCAATTATCAAAATTTTCGACAAAAAGCGTTTTTAGCGCGGTTTTTTTTCCGTATAAACTCCGCTGCAATGTTGGTAGAATGTTAGAGAAAATCAGTATTGTAGTCCAATTCAATATGTTTAAAAACGCTCATGAGATAGATTGAGCTTACTCCAGAAATTCCTGAATTTCAACAATCGCCGTCTCGCTTGCTACAACTTCTAATAGTTATTACCCAATAACTCTGCAAAAGTGATTACTATCTTTCTTCAAAAAAAAAATCGTGTTTACAGTCTCATTAGTTTTCTGTGTACCAATTGCTCAATAATGGTCTTGAAATGAGTGCGAGCAGCACAATAAATTCCAGAACTGTAGGCGCTACCGCTTCCTGCTGCTGTGAAGTGGGGTTTGACCAAGTTCAAATGAACTGAGTGGTAAATGAATTGATCTAGTCGACAAAGCCATATGGAAAGTGAATTGATGTAGAGCTAAGGAAAGTTGGGTGTTGCAACGCACCAGATATCTTTTGTTAGGAGATTGGTAACAGCGCTGAACCCCCTTTCCACTAGGTATGACGACGGAAAGGAAATTAAAAATTTCCTCGCTATATTCCATAATACGGGATAAGTAACGGGTATGTTGTTTTGCAGCCGGAATTGCTGATATCCGTTTTTAAACTGAACCTTAAGTTCTTCGTTTGTACTTAGTTCAGTCAGTTCCTCTTGTATTATGACATTCGTTTCTTCTATGTCACAGTATGGATTAATTATCCACGGTGGTATTACCATAGTCAAAATATCCTCAAACCTAGATTCAAAATCTGAATAGAGGGCATTTAAATGTTGAGCGTAAGTTGAAACGTCGTCTTCCTGGCAGTCTGTGACAAATTGGGGAACTGAGAAAATTCGCCCCGTCCAATATTTTGCTTCATTAGTTTAACTCTGGCAAGACACGCTGATAAGATGGACTTTAATCAAATTTAAACTGTCGCCTTGTAATTGCAAATTAACCATATTAAATTTTGTAAACAAATCTGTTAAATAGGTGATGTCTGTTTTTCTCTTCATTAAATTTTCGTTTAATATTTTTTCTTTAGTATCCAGAAATTCTAAAATAGTCTCAAAAAGGGCAAATATCCACTATCGTGGATTCCAATTTTCATTTCATGGGCCCCAAATTTTTTTTCGCTGACGTATACCGCTTGCAGGTTGTCATAGACCCCTAGGGGTCGATATACTCGTAGACCACTTTGGGAATCACTGTTCTACAGTTCTTATTTTCTGACAGTTCCACTTGAGCTCAATTTGTAGTTTATGAGTGTATGTTCTCTTTCTTCAGTTGAACCTTCGCTATTGTCTCCACTTTTTCACTCTTTCTTGATATACCGCCGTTTTATAGAGTGCTTTGAATTCTTAGATAAAAATCTCATGCTTTGGACTGAAAATATGGACTTTTCCATTCAGCGATAATAATTAGGTTGAATTTGGTGAAGTAGGGCACGCTAATGTGGAACAAGTTCTACTTTTTTTGAGGGGTGTAGAACGAGTGTAAATTACATACAACCAACAGCGACAAGGTGTCTTAAAAAACTAGCGAGAGATTGGCCATATTAACACGCGATCACGGCACCACATAACAATTTCTCATTTACTTACGGTTTCTCGTTCACGCGAAACATCGTGTTTTTGCGCAGCGACGTTGAACGTTCCCGTTTTCCATAATTCGAGCGCAAGGCTGTTTCAGTATTAAACGAGCCCCCGAGGATTTCAGCGAACGGAGGCGGTCTTCAACTTTTTTCAACCCTTTGTCTACCGCTAATTCGGAGATTCTCTCCTCAACTCATATCAATTACAAGTTTGAGCTGAGAGACCTTGTTCGTCTCGTAGCAGGTGCCTGCAGGATGTAAACCCTTCTCCGAGAACGAAAAAAAAGAAGCAATTACTTGCAGGACTTCTAACTTAACCCGTACATCACCCTCGATCAACTCGCTGAGTAAAGTAGTCAAGCGACAAGAACGTGTCCACTATTTACGGTTCTTTTTCGGAGTTTAGGAGTTACTCTAAATAATCGCTTACCAACTTCGAATTCCCGAGTAAACTGTTACTCTCATTTTGGGTAGGTAAAACCAGAAATAAATATGTAACAGTCCTTCGTCCGGGCGACTTTAATGTTTCCGTAGATCTAAAGATATGGATACTCTCCTGAAGAAAAAATTGTTGCAGAGAATCCCCATTGACGCAATGCGAGTATGGTGAAATATCAAAACCATTCAAATTTGAAACTTATTATTATCATATTTTTTATGATCTCCTGAGCAGCACGCTCCTTTTCCATGTTCCTTGTCATTCAGCCTGAGATGAATCCAACTTTTTTTTTCGCCCCAAGCCCCTAAAAAAAGAAAAATTGTGTCAAAACAAAGGCCTGAACTGCGCTGATAGCAGTATGGTGGAGAACGAATGCCAACTCGTACGTATAAGCATTACAATTTGATAAATAACCATTTTAATTCATCATCTGCACTGCCCAAGTGAAACAGTTTCTATTCGAGGCAACACGAACCGATAGCCAAGAGGCTTCGCCGTTCTTAACTAATTTTTTTTTTCTTTCCGAATGGTTCCATCCCTTTTGTTGTTTTTCACTTGGTTTATTATTCGTTCTCAACAAAACGAGCAACCACCCACCCCACAAAATTTGACACTCAACGTTCTAAGGCATGAGGATTCCAAATCTTCGTGTCTATCTGCCGTCCAGGCATGTTTTGCCGTTAACTTGGACTGCAACACGTTCAATTTGAGATCTGGTTGTATCCGCCTACTCGGCAATCGGATGGGACAAAATCCATGGTTGTTAGGGGCTAAAAAATGGTTTAAAAAGTTAGCTAAGACGAAATTTTAGCAGTTTTATTAGGATACGACGCGTTTGGTATCGTTTTCTTAGTATTTTTGGGTGCTGAGTCGACTGCATTTAGATTGAAGACAGGGAAATACAGTAAATATGAGCCATAGTGTACTAATTGCCCGAACTTGCGGGACACTACAGCGTAAGTTGTCGTTTCTTCTCGGCCTGCTGTCATTTCCCATGCTGCCCACCTGCCAGCTCGACTCGTGACGTCGTGCCTGGAGACCCCTAGAATGTGCCAATTTCCGTCGTTCCGTTGTAGTCAGGTCATGTTTCGTATGATTTACTGGTATTTTTCGACTCTGAATCGAATCTGATAGGACTGGGACGTGTGATACTGTGTCAATCTGTGCAAATACGCTCAAACGTTATTAGGACCTTCAGAAAAATTGAGGTGGTCAAGTACTTCGCACGGTGTGTACCATTTCTTCATACATATAGAGAAATTTTATCGATATAGTCAAGTACAATCTGAGCTATGAGTAACGATGTGCTTGTTTGCATACTCGCCGTTTATTAAATCAACAGTACTGCCCATTGGCTCATCGCATTTTTCTTTTGCTCCACTACTTGCCGATCGAACCCCAGAATCATCAATTTCATCGTGACAAGTTTGATGCCAACACCTTGCGTCGACAGATCAAACCACCTGTGACACACACCTATTCAACGTGAAATTAATGAGATATCCGATTGAATACATACTTCCTGGAAAATGTATTGCTAACCAGAATTTTTCAGTGTCCCCCCCTCCCCTCCGTCAAGCTCGATTTCCTTTATAACCGCCTCAGGGCCAATTTCCTCCGTCATCTGCACCATTTGAAAATTAATGGCCTGTCTCAATAGCGCTTTGGCGCTTTTTAAAAAGCTCATTTCAGAGCCTTTTTTCCTCCCGGGAGATTCTTCCCAATAATCTTCTATACTGTAAAGCCCGACTTGTTTTATCTTTTTAATCAGGGCGCTAATGGGTTCACTTTGCCCGGCGGCCCTTCCACCTTTACCAGGCCTCCCCATCCGTCGCCTTCTGAAATTCGTTTTCCTTCGTAGAAAATCGGTGGAAGCAAGACTCTCTTGACAAATAATCTCATTGATAAGATTGGAAGATTTTCATTAGAGGATTGTGAACATCTGATCGCCTCATCCCGTTTTCATTTCGGGAAGTAACACGAAGAAAAGAGCAGACCTGATCTGAATTCCGACCATTGTGATTTTTCTCGTGATTTTTAAGCATTCTCCTACCAACGCAATATTTGATAACTTAAAAGCCCGGATGGACGTGAGCGTAAATGATCGAAAGAATCAACTCTCAAGAAACGGAAGTCGGGAAAATTGTTCTTAATAGAGTCTACTGTGATAATTTTGGAGTTACTTAAAAAGTAAAGTATAACTTGGAAAGATTACGCACTGTTGTACACCTTTCAGACTGTCAGTCACGATTCCTTGGGACGAAACCTTGCATCAGCGGTGAAACTCATGATAAAACTTCCTCAGTCATACCGCATAATTTTTACATTTACCGCATTAACATTTCTATACTTCCAGTCCACATCCTCTACACTTGATAAACGTTCCACATATTCATTTAACAAGTATTATTTTTGGCCGCAATGTAAATAATTTTTGAGGCGTGAACTTTATTTTTTATTTCATTCCATTTCATACTTTATATACGTACGTGTAATACCTATGTATTCATCGATAAGGGGGAGCTTTGTGCCAAACCTTCGTTGAGTTTCAATTAGTCGGGCAGATTTTATTCCTCAACAGTCATGTGAATGATGCTGCACCCGCTCCTAAAATGCTACCAATAACTTAATGCTGTATCATTTTCCACGATGCAGAATTTTTTCGAGTAGCGTCGTTCGAGAGAATGAGTTTGTGTCCTTCCTCAAGTTCATCCTTTTTAAAATTGAACACAGTGTTTGCCAAACGTGTCTCAATCCGGCGAGCCTGTACGATGAAGGTCCAACAGCGGTCGTTAGATAACTATAAGGAACATCATAAATTCCCGAATTCAAACTACTGTAGTTTCATTGGTAAACATGTTCCCCGCGTTCCAAGTGCCTCGGTTACGCTGGTCTCTCATTAGTAGAAGCAACTCAATAAATTCCGTAACTTTGAGCACTGCTAGTTTCTCGGTATTGGACGTTGTTTTACAATGTTTTAGATATAATTCTAGACTTTTAAACGAGAACGTTTCACTAACAAACCATCTTGGCTATCACCTGATTCACATGAGCAATGGTTAAATAATAAAAAGAGTGACATAACTAGGAGGAATAAATGCCGAAACCGTATGCACCACCAGTTTTTACTTTCCTTGGCCCCACAAAGTAGAAAGGAAAGTTATGTAATCGGCTGAAAAAAATATAGAGTTTTCTTCAGATCTTTACGTTTCAGACGATTTTTAGAGAAAACAACCGTATCAAATCAGCTCAAATTTGATATCTAGCCCGCAGGTTACCATGAGACGCCAAAATAAGGGTATGAACAAAATCCATCGAAAGTTAACTATAGTTATCATACAGATCAAAACACTTTTCTTTTTTTTCTCAAAAATAGCTCCAACGATTTTGATTAATTTTTTTACATTGATAGCTCTTAATAAGGTAATTATACCATAAAATTCCCATTCGTAGGAAACTGACTAGAGCAGCACAATAAATGACCAAAATGTTCGACGAAAATTTTAGCACGGTTTTTCTTTTATCAACTCCGCCGGAATGACACTAAAATAGTCACAAAAAATGGTGTGGTAGCCCAATCCGATACTTACAAGGTGAGTGTTTAAAACGCTCATGAGATACATGGGGCTCACTCCAGAAATTCCTGAGTTTCAACTACCGCCGTTTCGCTTACTACCAGTTCTAAACGTTTTTACCAAATAACTCTGCAAAATTAATTACTATCTTTCTTCAAAAAATTTGTGTTTACAACCTCATTAATTATCTGTGTACAAATTGCTCAATAATGGTCCTGGAATGAGTACTAACAGCACAATAAATTCCGAAACTGAAAGAGCTACCGCTTTCTGCTGCTGTGAAGTGTAGTTTGACCAAGTTCAAATGAACTGAGTGGTAAATGAATTGATCTAGTCGACAAAACCATATAGAAAGTGAATTGACGAAGAGCTGAGGAAAGTTGTGAGTTGCAACGCACCAGATATCTATATAAAATGTTTAGCATATTACACCTGGCTCATGTAGACTGAGTGAAAAATAGATTAGATTAGCTGCTGAAGTGATAAAAACCGCTGAGTACGTGTGGACCTGAGAAAAGTTATGATCTGCGTGTAACCGCGTAGTGTAATGAAGCTCTTTCCTATTAAATCGTTTTCGTTTCACCAAGGGTTTGATCTCATTGTACAATTATTCTTTCGTCGTGAGAAACATTAAGGAAATTCACAGAAAAAAATGTGGAAAGTAATATCGTAAAGTATACGAATTTTGAATTGAACAGTAATATTCAAGTGGTTGACGTTTTTTGGGCTTAATTTTACAGATTGTAATCGGATAACGCGAGCAGCCGAGTGTAGGGTAATTTCAAACGGGATCTCGAACAAGGTGGACAATCCCGGGGGCTGCGGTTGGCAAACACCTCCCTTAACCGACTCCCCTTCTCTCTTCATTCTGTTTTCGTATTTATTTAATTCTGTAGAGGGGAGAAGAAGGAACCGTTTTCTGCATACGAATCAACATACCTGCCCGGCCACCCAATGCCCTTCTCCCGCACGGGCCGCTTTACTACCGTTTGATTCTCTCCTCTGATTAAAATTACCCCTCGGTAATTGGTTAACTTCCGTTGCCTCCTGAAATCGGGAGGGGTTCGAATAATACCTTTTTCGTCGAAACGCGGGGCACGTTCAAATTTAACTGTACAGAACTGCTTTAAAACATTTATCGAAGACGTGATGAACAAATAACTACGGCATGTGAGACTGAATTAATACTCTTATTCGCAATCTCAAATTCCACACGAAATGTACAATAAGGGGGTTCAACGTTCAACTTTCCTTTTGGCTTCCTGCTCAACTGTACGAATCGCCTCTATAACATTATTAGTGGGTACCACTCATGAGGTACTACCATACAAGGTTTGATTAATAGTTTTCATTTTAGTAGTTACAACTTATCACAATGTCCCCACTTCAGTTCTATTCTTTAACAGGGCAAATGCCGTGGCCTAAGCAGATTTTAAATAGTCGAAATCGACTGTGATTTCGATACGGTACGTACACAGTTTATGAGGCCTGAGGAAATTTATACAGCGTTTCAATGTTTTTCTTACTTCCCTTGGCGGTAGAAAGTAAAAGGAAGGTTGTTATCGACTGAAAAAGAAAAATTTGAGTTCTCTTCAGATCTTTTGCGTCTGAAAACCACTATTCGGGAAAATAGCCTGTGTGGTTATGTGTATCTGTGAATGCGATTGAGAGAAAACGGCTGAACCAAATCAGCTCAAACTGATATCTAGCCCCCAGGGCACAATGCGACGCCATAATAAGGGTATGAGCCAAAACCTAACTGAAGTTGTCATAGTGATCAAAATCAAAACACTATGTTCGGAAAGTCATTGTTTCCCTACGCACCTTCATCCCGAACCCGTTTCGTTACCTTTGGTAAGTCCACCTCCTAAGTTATTTCCACGTGAAAACGGATTTCCCCTGTTCTGGACTTCCCCCATCTGTCTTTCCCAGCGCCTGAGTTTTAGATTCCTCTCCACAACAAACAGCTTCTCTCAAACTCATTCACCTACGAATTCTCGCGAAAGTTTGTCGTCTCTAGTTCTCCCAACAGACTGCCATCTAACAGCTCTCGCGATACAGTCTTCTCCCAATAGAAACTTGTTCCACCTCGCATCAACATCTAATTCGGATTTCTCCTTCCTTCTCCGTACAACCAGTTTTACGCCTTCAGAGCCCTCTTTGTTCGCACTTGAATACTCAAATCATCAGTACATCTAAGTCTTCAAATCTCGTGATATCCCCAATCTTCAAACTACAAGTTCGTGCTAAACTAAAACTCGTCTCCGAGATTCATTCAAGTCTATCCTGGTCAAAACACACTAAATTCTTTTATTCTCAAAACGGGCTCTGGTGACTTTGATCAAATGTTGTTAATAGACAGATCCAGGTAACATAACAATACTATAAAATTCTCATTTGTGGGAAAATTACAAGAACAGCACATTTTAGTTTAGTTTTTCTCTTATAAAATCCGCTCCAAGAATAGTAGAATTCGCAATAAAATTGAGATGATAGTCCACTCATGTACTCATGTACATATTTTGAGAAATTGGTAACGCTCATAACATATATGTGAGCTACTCGTAAATTCCAGAATTGCAGCCGCCACCGTTTCACTTGCTACAATTTTTTAAAATTTTTAACCGATAACTCAGAAAAGTTTATTATTCTTCTCAAAAGTATCTTGTCTACAGCATCATTAATTATCTGTATAAAAATCGCTAAAATAAAAGTCGGCGCATGAGCACGAGCTGAACAATACATTCAGGAACTCTAAGCGCCACCGTAAAGTGATGTTTTGCCAACTTCAAGTGAACTGAGTGAAAAATGAATTGCATTAGTAACAAAAACCATGATAACCAGAATTGACCTAGAGCTGAGATAATTTGGGTGAGGCGGTGCACCTGATATTTGTCAGTCATATTAGAATATTATTAATTGTTTCTCAATCTCAAGAAATGGTAAAAGTTGGTATTATGTGGTTTTAGTTTTGAGATAGATATCTCAACAAATTAATGTTCGATAAGTTTATCAACGTCCTCAAGTTCATATCTGCAGGTTATAAGAGATTCTTATTATGCATTAACCTTTGAATGATCGATGGTTCGAGCTTTGATAGTTCGAATTCGTCTCCAACGAGTAGAAATGAGGCATTACACCATGTACTAAATACTTTTGATTCAGAAATGAATCGAGAAAGTAGAATTCTCAACACAAACCGATATGTACATGTATTTCAGATCTCCTAGAGTTGAACTTTGAAGTCAACTGAAAGGCTTCCAAAATTGGATCGTTCAAATCCTCTATTCCCATAAGTGCCATTCATTCGTTGTTTTTTTTACATTAAAGTAATTAAGCATTCAGTAGGGTTTTACTTGGTTCTCTCAAGTATAAAAGACACAAACTTAACTTTTAGAGAAAACTCGAATTCTGTACCTTCTGAAAACTGAAAAAATTCTGAAAATCTCCGGCTTGTTGTCGAATTGAAAACCTATTCAAAATGCCGTTTTTAGGGCCTTTCATATTAGTGCCAAGGGAAATCCTTCACCTAGGAAGAGCCACAGTACAATAGAACGGCATGACGAGCGTCGTACAGTTCTAATTTGAGAAGGGTTTAAATCGTTTTGTGCGCGTTGTTGTGTTCGCTTCGCCAGAAAATCTCGAGAACTAAGTTTGTGTAGTAGTACTATCTAAGAACCGACCAAACCAAACCAACCCGCGTACTTAAAATAGCCCACTCGTTGTCGGTCAATTCAACAGTATCAGATTTTCGTCGGTATTTCCATCTTTTAAGCAAGAGTGGACATTTTACAAATCAAGTGTGTTCAATCTATAAGACTTCGTAGTGTTATGAATAGAAACACGACGGATCAATAACAAAACAATAAGGAAGTGCATGAGTTCCATTTGCCCAGCTAGTCTTCATTTCGCTAGCCCTCGAAAGCGATGGAAGCAATTATGCGGTTATAGTAAGTAGAAAGACTGGTTTCAATCACCGGTTTCTTGTGTCAGAACAAGCAAAACTGTATTCTCCAGGTTAACACCTCCCATTGAACTCGAAATCCTTCAGTCTATTGAAAAAGTATCGCTATTTACAGTACACAGCCGCATTTTTTCCTCCAAACACATCGCCTACTGACAGTTGAATGAAAAATTCAAATCCTCCAGAGCTACGGCGGTTTGCGTTGTATAAACATTTAGGGCAAATTCATGAAGCTTTGATTCTAACTCTGAAACGCAAAAACCTGTGGTTCCAAACACGTCAGATCGGTCGATTGTCGTTATAATCAAAGTAATTTTAAACTGGATCCACGTTCAATTGGACTACTCATTGGTGCAACGACAATCTTTAACGTACATAAACAAACAATCACAAACACACTCTTGATGACCAGATAGTTAACGATCAATTGATGCATCGGCTCACAAATTTGTGGACCTTCCGTTTCAAATTTCTTTGAATAAATGTTCGAAATCTTGAGCTTTACTCAGAGAAAGTTTGTGCCATGACGTGTGTCATAGAAGCGTCGTTTTACCCACTAATTATTTTCGTGAAAATCGAACATTGAGTCGTTCGTTTTAACCAGCTTTCTCAATGACGTCTTAAATGTTTATTTAGAATTTTACGTGTTTGTGTATTGTGAGCATACGGTAGCAAGGACGGTAGAAGTCAACGAAGCAAAGGGCTCAGGGTACGAGCTGGGAAGTAACCCGAAGAAGAGAAGCAATGGGATTCGTCTGCTCGTGGGAATACACTTGGTGGAGGCGAGGTTTCTCGGTTTACATTCATCGGGTTCCCTCTCTTCTAGGAAGAACGCGAAGGGATTAATTTGATACTATGCTGCGGTCAGCTCAGGTCTTCCGGAGGGTCAGGATCATACGTAATCCAACCCTTTAACTGGACAACCCTTCACAGAAGCACGGCACGGCAAGGGAAGTTGTGAGGCAGGTGTTTTCTCTGTCGTTCCGTTTGACTTGGATGGCATTTCGTAACAAATAACCTGCGTTTGTTCCATACGAGTTATTCGTCATTCCTGAACTTCCGAATTCAACCAAAATACGTTCGCTGTGGTTGATTGTGTCTAATGCGGTTAACTTATTGCTTCCTACAAAATTGACCACTTAGTTTACTCATGCGCAAATATTTGAATCCCAAAATTCTCAATTCTTTGCCTGGAAAAACCTGGATCTTTGCCAAACCTACGTGTTTATTTTGATTCCTCGCGGCACTTATAAACAGAAAGCATGACGAATTCAAGTTGCGTGACGCTTCACGTACATGCCGCAACTTTTATCGTCGTGCGAACCAATTCAATATGTTTCCTGCTCGGGTACACGTAGTGGGTTGAACTAAACTTACCGTTCTGTGTATAAACTGGCAGTGCGTAACGTTCTGAAATTGATTTGGTCGTCCCTACTTATGTTAGGATCTGTAGTGAGTAATCGTTGTAGAGCTGATTAGACGAGCTGTCAGCACGATCTTTTAAGAAGCCTCGTGTTTCCTGCTCTGGAATTATAGGAGTTTTCGCGTTGTTCTTGGAAACGCCTGTATGATTTTGATAGCCCTTCATGAACATCTTCTGTACATTGCCCTGGGTCCTATTCATCGTTTTCTAGCAGAAATTTATGCCAGCATATTGCATGAAAAGGCGCTGAAGAATTACTGTACAACGTCAAAACTGGTTCGGGAGTGCAGGATGGCGCTAACAGGAATATAATTAACATGAATTGGATTCCTGGGTATAAAGGGGTCATTGAAAATGAGGGGGCGGACCATCTGGCCAATCGGTTCGTCTACTGTGCCTGTAGAGCCACCTCCCCACTGTGGAACTTCTCTAGGCTGTTGGAGAACATGTCAGGAGAATGCATCAGTCAGTGGGGATCATCACAAGGCACGGCAAAATGAACAAACACATGTGTGTTATGGGCATACATAGTCGACGCCCCTTGGTTTAGGATGGTGTGCCACAGATGAGCTAATCCCTATCAGTCCTGGCACAATGCCAGACTTGAGAGAGAGCGATTCAGAAATCGCATGGTCTTAGTACCATGTCTCCAAAGGTGGAAGTATCATTTTCTCGTTAGAATAATTGTCCTTGAATACTTACTGATGACTTCGGCGTATGATATATTTTGGTACTCGATAGACTCACATATGAAGTATGTAACATACTGGAGGATTCGTATTATTCAATGATCGAGTTGATTGGCACCCCTGGGGCTCGTCTTCGCCTCGCACCTCCTACTAGTTTTTTACTTTCCGCTACCCCAAAGGAAAAGGAAAGTATAGTAATCGTGAAAAAAAAAGTTGGGTCTTCTTCAGATCTTAACGTGTTAAGGCCCTGTAGTTCGATTTGCGGGAGAACGGCTGAACAGATTGAGCTGGTTCTTTTTTGTTTTGTACGTTATTTTTGATAGACACCAAAATAAGGTTATGGGCGATTTCGGCCTTTAGGATGGGGGGTGGGGGACAAAAATGTACCAAAAACTAGGGTTTTTCGCCTTTTTCTCAAAAACCGCTCTAACGATTTTGATTAAACTTTCAAATTATCGTCTACTAATTAATACCTAACTTTTCTGTTCCATACATATATCCATGGAAATACGGTGAACGGAGATATACGCCTATGAAGCGAAAATAGGTTTTTTACGCTTTTTGGCAAAACGGCTTCAACGATTATCACTAAACTTTCAAGATGTTTTCAAATAGTTGACACCTACATATTGTCCTCAATAAATGTTCCTCTGAAAGTTGATTGAGCAGAGATAAAAATCAAAATGTGCCGAAAATAACGTTTTTTCGAACATTACCGTAAATTCCAGGGTAACTGCTTCACCTGACGTAATAAACCCTGATGGAGTGTCTTTTAGTCACCCATGCCCACATTTTGTTCTCAATAATTATTTCTGTACATATATGTTGAACGGAGATATAAGCCAAGTTAGCTCAGAATAGGAGATTTGTCGATTAATAATTTATCGATATTCCAATTTCCTCAAAAACGGCTGTAACGATTTCGATCAAACTTAAGGAGTACTCTCACCTAACTAGTCCCTACATTTTGTTCTCCATAAATGTTCCTGTAAAAATGCGTTGAACGAAGATATAGCACCTGCATATGTAGGCGGTGTTTGAACTTGAAGGGATTGCGGAAAGTTGTGTGTTGCTTCGCACCGCTCGTAGTTTTCTGCTCTCTATTGTTATTATCTCTAATTGAATTGTCTCTTGTTTCGTCTTACTACGAAACCAAAACCCTGTTCTTGACTTTAAATAATAATAGGTCTTCGAACCGTTACGTGGTTACCAGCATATAACAAGTGGTTGACTCTTTTGAATCTGTACGACAGCTTCACTCACGTCTGAAGATCCCCCTCACTCACCTTGTGTGAACCGTTTAGCTGGTAGCTCATCTGACGATCTGTTAAACGGGAATAACTTCTAGAATGTGACAAACTGGTGATTGATGATTTTAATCAAAGTCGCAAAGCGAATCAAATTTATAAATGCCTACTAGATGTTTTCCGTAAAAGTGTCTTACACATTCCGTTGTCCGGAGATATGCGTAGGAACGTTTTCATATTTCTCGCGAATCATGCGCGTTTGACTTCAATCGCCTTCGCGGATTGCCTTTCTTCTTCCTCTCAACTATTTCTATAACCTTCCATAGAACGATGTTTAAAGATGTTTAAAACGAAATACGTAGGAAAATGAAATCAGTCGAACATTTAAGTGATCGTTTTATCAATTTTCTCGAAAACGGCTACTACGGGTATGGTTCAAATTTACCAGGCGCTTTAAGCTGTTTGGTACGTACGTTTTGTTCCTCATATAATATTTCGCAAATAGAAGCTTTGAAGGAATGCATGGCATGAGTCCGAATTTCCAAGAACTTTCGTACCTCGCAAACTAGTGTTGACTGATCTTAAATCACCGTTTAAAAGAAGTCATGTACATTCGTTTGAAGTTGCCGCTCACACAATTTGTGGATTAAAATAGTTAAATCGTATTGTTCCTTCTTGCGACTGATTTCAGTTGTATATAAGCTTATTACTGCAGTAATTCAAAGTTGCAATCATAAATAATGCATGGTAGGCACATTCAGTACATGTGCGTTTGTAATCAACAGCGTTATTTAATTATTGTCACCACTGTTCCCTAAATAAATTTGATTGCATCATCTTTTGTCATCAATGATTGAGCACTTAACTCTACTGATCGGTCCCGAGGGGAATATTATGAATGGACAGATGCCTTGTTAAAAGAATTCGATTGGGGCGGACGCCATTTCCTGATCATCCTAATTAGGATATTGGAAGCGGTGATTTCGTTGGAAAACCCCTCGTGATTACAGTCGGCCATTATTCACTCTCTCATTCGATTCCGTGTCGACAAAATTCATCTTCATGCGGGACTGAGTAAATAAGCTTTAATTCACTCCCGTCAGGAATGAGGTTCAACAAAAATCTCGTTCCGAGAACAGGGGCGTATCAAAACTCGGCCTTTCAACCTCGAAGAGTGGTATATGTGGTGAAACTATCGACGTATTGGCGGTACGTTAAGGGCTTTCAGATACTTGACGAACTCCCTCCGACCAGGAAGAAATCAAACATTAGGTGATTTGGTGGCCAAACGGAACCAAAAGTGAATTGCATTTTAAATTTGCGTTCAGGGAATATGACTCAATTGGAAATTTGAATCTTCGTTAATCCGTGGCAACCTTAAAAAGTATACAGAGAATATACTGATTTCGATCGGAAATTGTTCATAAGTACCCAACAGCTACCCAATACAGCTATACAACGACATTTAATAGGGGTGACAAATGTACTTACTGCAAATATATCCTTTAAATTGTATAAACTTTGAATGTATCGAGAAGAAAGAAACAGCTTTTTGTTCAAAGTGGTCTCTACAATACAAGCACCTTCTTCGTGTTTTGATAAAAGCTTTTGGGCGCACATATTTCTGAACCAGGTTAAAGCCCATTCCCCTGGTCATATTCAGTTTTCCGTCTCGCTGATTTGCCTTTATCGTATCTTCCTTTTCTGGTCAGTAGACCTTTCATTTGGGCAATGAGTCTGTTTGTGATCAGTTATGTTGCAATGCCAACATTCAATGGAAGCTGAAACATTCATGTTGGGTCTAGTGGCACATTTTAAGTGAGCTTCGAGCATTTGAGCGCGTATCAACGCGTCCTGAATTGTTTGAAACGGACCACTGATGACTAGGAAACGCCCCAGTTCAGTATTTCGTATAGCTCGAAGAAATGCTCGAACAGCTAAAGCATCACGGTAAGAGAGTTGCCAGCCAGGGTATGCGTTACGTGTGATTTTCTCTATATCTATGGCTACCTCAGTCAAAATTCGTTTTCTTTTTGCTGCCTAACATCCAAAGTAGCTCGCCAATTTTTCTTGACCGAATTGATCTGATAATGTTTGTGTTAATGCGCTAAACTGTTGTTGCTCAGCCAAAGGTAGATTATTCAGTACGGTCAGTGCTTAACCTCGGAGGGCACCCGCTAATTGCTGACCTTTCCGGACTTCACTCCATCCAGTGATCTGGGAAAGTGCCTCGAAATGGCCTCTATATTCCTCCCAAGCGATGTTCCCATCATACCGCATTAGTTAAGGGGCGGTAGTGAAAGAGTAAACGTTGGCATTCTGGCTGCTTACGGACGGAGGCTCACCCAAATTAACAGAGCCATGATGATGCTGCTGAAGCGCTTCTTCAGTTTGTAAGACCCTGTCCGTAGCTTGGTGGGACATAGTAGTTCCGACGAGTTCCTGAATGGAGGACGTATGCTGGTGCTGCAGGTCTACAAGTGTACTTCCCGAAGCACTCATGCGTTACCGCATGAATTACCGTTAAATTACCGGGTACCGATGATGTAGAAACTGACACAGACAGTGATTCTGGTGCAGCATTAGTTGTGCCTTCCAACGTTGATGTGGCCAATAAGTGTTGCCTGGTTGAGATCGTCCGCGGGGGAGGCGTTGAAGCTGTAGCTCTTCGACGAGGCATCTACAAAAAAAGAAGAATTCAACAGTTCAACGGGTCACCTCCGCTTTGTGCGGGAGTGGTGGGGCGTATAGGTGACGTCACACCAAGTGAGACCAGTGCTGTGGGGCCTGGGGTGGTGCAGGGGGGCCATGATCTGAGGATCATGGACGCCCTTATAATAGGCCCGTTTGTGACTGCAGTGAGGGTGTGCAGCCTGATTGTGCAACATAATGTATATTCTCTTCCGTTTCAGGCCCCTGCTGAGAAAGTGCTGCACGCACACTGTCACTGCGTGAAAAATATCTTAACGTTTATCGACTTGGATTAACGTTTTTGTGTGGACAGTTACAAATAACATAAAGGTAGTAGGTAGTTTGCAGTTTTTCCGTGGGAAACGTCTGCCATCACAACGATAAAAGAGTCCACAACTTATTTTCCCACCTACACCGGACTAACATTTCCGAAATGTTCAGTTGAGTATTTCTCCCCCCCCCCTTCCATCATCTAACTTCTCACCACTTACTTTTTTCTTCTCTCGGCACTCTTCACTAGAACTCAAACAGTTACATTCGCTCTCAGTTCTCGTCTCATCCTACTATAATTCACCTATCCACTCTGCGTCGCCACTCAACTTTGAACTGTAGCTCTATCGTGCCACAAGTGAACGTTGAATTAACCTGTGTGAAGGTACAGTCCTCTCTCGTTCCATTCATCAATGTATTCTTCGCCTGTGCTTGTTTTCATGCTACTCCCTCTCTCGGACCCAACATACCTGCGGTATAACCGTTATTTGGCTGTAATTGATGCCTGCACGTCCGTCCTGTTTGACAACGTATAATGTTAAACTCGTGGGACACTTGTATTTCTCTTTTTCTCTTTGTGCATCAAAAGCCTTAGAATTTCCCCGCTGCTACTCCGTTACATAATCTTTCTATGAAATAATTGAAATGGTTACGCAATCACAATGAGAAAAGGTTGTTTGAAGAACTAAATAAAACGTTAGACGTTGAATGTGCAGCTTCTGTAGTATCAAGGAGGGTTTTATGTGCAGACCGAGAAGTGTTGTGAGGAAGAATACTGTGATTGGTAGGGCGTAGTTCTCGAGTGGAGAGACAACAAGCCCGATGAGGGAAAAGGCCGGAGAATTGCTCTCTCCGGGGACCACTACGCGCATAGCAAGTGTCCAACCCTTATCCGGCCAGACCCTACCCGAGGGGTCGTTCTAATGCTCTGCTCCTGCTTATGGCCGAGTTGCTGATTTTCTCGATTCCGCTACGTTTGCTAATCTTCGCTCTTCGGTAGACGATTATCAGGTTACGGCGGAAGGACGAGGAAATTGATGAGATACCAAAAGTTCGAGCAATGCTTCTTCAATTAAATCTCCTGTTTCACGAATGTGTTATCATCCCTTGTCTCTTGCTGTTATCACTTCAAAATGTCTGTGGATGAAACAAATGTTCCGCCTTAACTGAGAGTAATGGATGAAAATTCAATGGATGATAAATGCTGTGAACAATTCTCGTTGTTAATTTATCAGCTTCGTCAATGTAAATCCTTCCTGAATGCCTGGGGAGGAGGGAGAGAGAAATTTGGTTTCTTGACGCACAAAACGAATCTCCAGTTCTCATTAAAGGAAGAAGTGAGACAATTTTCGGAGGAGCGATCAAGATCTAATCATGACGGGAAAGTTGTGTCTTCTGTCCACAGAAAACGCATTCTTCTCATTATGACGAAGAACCTCGCCCATCTCGTTGTGAGAAACCATCTCATCTTAGATGGTTGGCCTTCGCGTCAGGATGAATTTGGTCAACTCATATTGTACAATCTCACACGACTCATTCGCATGTGTCGTACAAGGGTTTGTATTTGAGTGGTGGCACGTAACTAATGTCTTCTGAACCCAATTTTGTCGGTGATAGTTTGAAGATGATTATTCTTTGAAGATGAAGGCATGTATGCCATGGGAGTTTAGGCCAACGGTTTGGTGACTCAACAAGATTAATTTAGTGTACTTAACGCGGTGCCGTTTAAAAATACGAACCCATGTAAAGTTGTACTGCTAAACAATGTGTCAAGAACAAGTGGCTTCTCATGTCTTTGCCGAAACTAATAGCAATGCCAGTACGGGAGTCACACAGCGAAGAAAAGGAACAGGTTTTCTAGTATCTTAGCACACAAATACAGTTCTGACTCCTTCCTATTAGGTGGAAACTGAAGGCGGTATAATATTTTCTTCTGCCGACGACGGGGGCGGTGGGCCAGCACATAAGAGCCAACCGCACGAACGGCACGACACAATTCCCTCGAGTCCTCAGGATCTGCGCGAAGGCTTTATTGATGAAGGAGGAGGGTTCTCAGGATTAATGGAAAAGCTCTGTGGCATTTCATTATCCATTAGCCGGCTTGATTCGAGGTCCACTTCCATTAGATAGGAGACAACCGTCTACCTCAAAAGAGGATGAAGCGACGACCGAAAAGGTCAGAATTGAAGAAAACTTTTTCTCAGCCTGTCACCAACGGGCTTGAGTTGGAGTTACCCCTTGACCCTTGGGACCTATTACCCTTCGACCCACCCTGATCCCGCACTTCTATCCAGAACTTCTCTGTTCTTCTCTTACCTTTATTTAGTGGGATGGAAGACGGAGTTTCAAAACGTGCGTTATAACTTCTGTTCGATCATGGTGTAAGAGAATTGGAATTTGCAGGTACACACTAGATGGTGTGATGATGCTATTAGTATAAACTATAATGTATTTACAAAAAAATTGTATTCTGCAGAGGGAAAATTGCAAATATAAACAGTATTTTCAACGCATTTTCAATATTACAATTTAACATAATTAGTTATATGCAGCTCTCTGAAGAATGTCCCAAAATTGGGATGAGCACCAGGGCCAAAAGATCTATTCTATTAGTCCAGATGTCTCACAAGTCCATGCCTAGCCTCATAAGGAATGCCAAGTATTTCTTGCAAGTGTCATTTTGATTCCCATCCCAGCAGACTTTTTGTATCCGTTTTCATTACTTTTGGGATGAGGCCAACTCAGGAATAGGTCGATAACTACCTGCGTCAGGTGCTCCTTTTCGTTTGTAATGTGAACTGCTTCAAGCCGCCCACGGTATTTCAAGAGGCTCAGCTGCAATGTTCCAATGCTCTGTGCTATGGCCCTCATAGATCCACAGTAATGTCTACAAATGCCGAACACATATTATTTTTATATTCATTGGGTAACGAACTCACAAGTGCGTTTAGATTAGAGAGATAGATCGTTTTTAATGTCCTTGGCTGTACAAAGTAGAAATCGGTTGAAAATTTTTTTTTTGAGTTTTCTTGAGACGTTTCAGACCCTCCTGAGTCCGAAAAACAATATTTGGGAAAATGGTCTGTGTGTCTGTGAACGATTTTTGGAGAAAATCACCGTACCAAATCGGGTCAAACTTGATATCTAGCCCGCAGATTATTATGACCCGCTAAAATGAGGGTATGAACCAAATCCACCGCAAGTCAACTATAGTTATCATAGTGATCAAAACACGAAATATTTTTTTTCTCAAAAATGGCTCTAACGATTTTGATTAAATTTTTTATATTGACAACTCTCAACACGGCAACTATTCCGTGAAATTCCCATTTGTGTGGAAATGACGAGAGCAGCACAACAAATTACCAAAATTTTCGACGAAATCGATTTTAGCGCGGTTTTTAGAGAAAAAAAACGTACCAAATCAGCTGAAACTTGATTTCTATCCTACAGATTACCATGAGACGCAAAAATAAGGGTATGGGCAAAATCCACCGAAAGTTAACTATAGCTATAATAGTGATCAAAACACCAAATATTTTTTTTCTCAAAACGGCTCCAACAATTTTCATTATATTTTTTACATTGATAGCTCTAAACAGGGCAATCATACGAGAAAATTCTCATTTGTGGAAAAATGACGAGAGAAGCACAATAAATTATCAAAATTTTCGACAAAAATCGTTTTTAGCGCAGGTTTTTCTTTATCAACTCCGCTGGAATGTTAGTAGAATATTTAAAAAAATTGATATTGTAGTCCGATCCAATACCTGAAGGGTGAGGGTTTGAAAACGCTCGTGAGATGTATGAGGGTCACTCCAATAATTACTGAATTTCAACTACTGCCGTTTCGCTTACTACCATTTCTAAACGTTTTTACCCAATAACTCTGCAAAAGCTGTTCTTCTTCAAAACATTTGTGTTTAGAGCCTCATTAATTATCTGTGTACCACTTGCTCAATAATGGTCCTGAAATGAGTACGAGCAGCACAATAAATTCTGGAACTGTAAGCGCTACCGCTTCCTGCTGCTGTGAAGTGTGGTTTGACCAAGTTCAAATGAACTGAGTGGTAAATTAATTGATTAAGTGCACAAAGCCATATTGAAAGTGAATTAACGTAGAGCTAAGGTTGAATGTTTTTTTAAAGTTCTGTTATTTCTTCCAGCACAACCAGACTGCCTGATTTCAACAATATTTCATATCTCTCTCCCTCTCTCGTGTTAAATCCTGGTCAAGCCTCATACCCTTTTGTTTTCTCGTCTACCTGTCATCGAGGAACACTATTACTGATTAAACTTCACATTGAGTCAGAAACGATAAGCAGTTCGTCGTCTGCCGGGTATCCGAATCCTACGTACGATAACAAACTTTTACCAAACTACTCATGTCCTAAAGTTGGTTTAGCTTTGCTCCAGCACGAACGCCGTCCATTTTGCTCGCTTCTACATTTATGACTTCCTGGAACCACGCGGTCTCAAAATGTTGAAAAAGAACCCATATAATCAACCTTTCACCGCATTATGGGCATTATTTGCCTAGATAATAGCTCTTGAGCTACAGTGAAACGGACTTCAAGTTGCGCATTTGACGAGGCAGGTTCAGTCTACTCTGTGGAACTTAACACAGACCTTAGGTTTGCTGGTCCCATTACAACTTGATTTTATGAAGTATTTTATTTATACAAAGAGAAATAAGTAGGTCCTTTCTGCTGACACTACAGCTACACTTTACTATAATTGCGTTATTGTATGGTTTTGCTGATATTCAAAATGTAGAGACATCTGGCACTCACGAAATTATCTAAATCAGAGCCCTGCGTTAATCTCGTTGCATCATCTCAAGAAAATAGAACTGATGGCGTCACGTTGAAGAAGATGCTAACAATAAACTATAGTGAACAAACAAAGAAAAGAACAAAGGAAAACAATGCTGACTTGAAGAGTATTGTACTATAAGAAAAGTATAATTAATGAATTTTATCTCAGCTCCCTCCCTCTTTCCATTTTATTATTCCTTTACCGACCGCCGCAGGAAATTCTGAAAAGGTAATGCCGACTGAAGAGGTTGATAGGAGACGACGAGGAGAGGGAGAGGGCGGTCCATTACTCGGAAGAAAACAAAAGTGAAGGGCAAAAGAGTATTAAATTACGTTAAAAAAAAAGGTAGACGCGGAGCGAGGGGAACGGTCCGGAGGCTTTCCCAGGTTTTACGCTTCGAGCTTTACGGTACCTAATTCTTGTCGGACCCCCCCTCTCGGCCTGACCATTCATTTCTTTACAACGGGGAACCTAAACGTACTTCCTTCGTTCGACTAATCCATTTACTTCTCTCGTCCCTTGGAGCGTGCCTTTCGTTTTCGTCCTATCTATGTCTCTTGCTTTCTCACTCACCCTCGACCTTTGGTGATTAACAAGTTAAGGGATGGCCCTCGAGCGAAAAGTAGTTTTTTCTCAGGTTCTAGCCTACCGATGTATCATTCAGTTGACTGAGAGTGTTGCATTTACTCCCCCCGAACAATTAGAAATGGTCACCGAGTGTTCGCGCCAAAGGAGATTATTATCTAGTCAGATAAGGGCGCGCTCGTCTTCCCTCCCTTCTGCAAGAAACAGTCAGTCCTCTCGAGGAAACGCACGCCGCGGCACCCGCTTACCGTTTTAAACGCTCCTCCTTTGAAAATTCCGAAAGTGAACCGTTTTTCGGTTAGATTCTTTTTTTTTCATACTCCCGGAATGATGTGTGCAGTCAATAGTAGTCGAAAACCAGCGCCAATATTTCGAACCATTTTAGGTTTTAGGTTTAAACCTGGAATCCTTTTTTGCCTCCACATTACCTATCCCAACCATCTTTTCACAGCCAGGTAAGCCGTATACACTCAGTCACGCAATGCTTCGAGGTGAGCCAATTTTATTTATTTTATTTTCTTTCACGCAAATTACAGTCCACTTAAAACGCACGTACACTGAGGTTATAAGAACATCAAAAGGTATGTTCATGTCTAACGACAAAAATGCTTCCTACCAAGCATGCACAAATACCTTCTGTTATCGACCAGAGATGTGATTTTCGATGAAGTGTAAATACCAATCATCCAAGGCAACAAGAGTTGGTTTAATTTGTAAATTCACTTTTGAATCTCAACGCAAATTGATGAAATTATTACAAGGTGGAACATGGAGCTCCTTCTAAGATACTTGAAATTAATCGTAGTTTTCACGGAATACGCTGTATGCGCTGTATTGTGTCGCTTAAAAGTCCTTCTATGATTAAAGTAAATTAAATTTCTGACCGTTTCGACGTGACGTGGGGAGCATGCCAAGCCGACAAAGCCAAAACTTGGTCTGAAGCCGTAAGACAAGAAGCGGTGTGGAACGGTGCTGCCAGATACGCCACTTGGAGCTGCAAAGAAAATCATTTTTTACCAAAAATTGCTACAAGTTGAAGGCTCGACCGCGGATCCATTGGTAGATGAACGGGGGGGGGGGTTGCTCGTGCTCGGACATACAGTTAAATATTGAAGAATGAAGTAGAGGGAGATCCAGTTGAGTCGTGGATACGATCCTCGGAAAAATCCAAACAGGGGATGCTGATGGCCCTCAGTTCGGAGTTTCACGAATAAAAAACAGATGTGGACTGACGAGATTCAGATGAATGTGCAGAGAACAATACTGGCTATAGTCCGAGTCCCTAGGTGCCTTCAACTCGAAGGTTGTTTGGTGGGAGAGACAGCGAGTCTCAGCAGGATCCAAGTTGAGGTGAACTGCAGATCGGCGGCTTATCGAGCACAAAGCACACACAACGTCGACGGAGGCTTATCGCGTGAACAAGACATATTTGAGAGTATAAAATAAACAAAACGCTTCGGCGTCGACACCTTCCCCCACTTTCACAATATCTAATTTATCAAGTCGTGTACTTAGTGCCGTCGTCTATTATTCTTCTAACCTTCAAAAACGCTCAAAAAAACATTTTTCGGCCCCCATTTCGGCTTATACCCTTGTTTAAAATCACAACTCTCGAAAATCCGGCTAACGGCTATACATACGAGTGGTGTATCTATTTGTATGAAAAATAAAATTCAGACACCAGTTAGCTCAGTTTAAGGAGCTTGTGAAACAATTTGAAAAATGATAACTTGACGTAGGGCGAACCTCATTTTTCTGTGTCTCGTCGAGTATATCTCCGTTCGACGAAGAGTCATGGAAATAGTTGTCGACATCAAAATCGCTAGATGATAATCCATCAGGTTGATCAAATTCAGTAATGTGACCACTCTGGAACTTTTTACGATAAAAAACGCGATGTTTGGCACTTCATTAATTAACAGCAATACTTTTGACTTGTGAAATCGTTATAGACATTTTTTTAAGGACCATTCAAAAAATTCTTTTTGGTTTCATTGGCTTGCATCACCGTTTTTTACGGGGGGAAGGGAGTACAAACTAATTAGTGAAAGATAATTTAAAGTTTAATCACACTCGCTACGGCCGGCCGTTGTCTGGGTTTGTTTATTGTTTGAGCTAGGAGAAGTGGAAGGGGCAAACACGGTTTAATTATGATGTTTTCGTCATTTTTAATTATGATAAATTAGGTTTTATTATTTTATATATTATTTAGTTATTATTTATTATAATTTATGAAATAATGCTGTTATTTTTATTTATAACTTATTTATTTTTATATACTTTTGTTTTTGAATTTGAGGTAAGGGACATGGAAGAGGCAAACAGTCAAATTATGATGCTTTTGTCATTGTTAACCAATGATGATCATTTAGGATTTACGATTTTTATTTTATTTATTTATCATTTCCTTTTTATTTTATTTATGATAATTTATTTTCTTCATTATTTATTGTTCATGATTTACGTTAGGTTTTTCTGTTCAGATTTAGCTTAGAGTGAGCAACCACTTTTTTCTTTTTTTTTACATGAAACGGTGGATGCAGGTGATACCCTCACTACAGCCACAAATGGGCCTATTGGAAGGGCCTACACCACCCCCAGGACCCACGGGACTGGTCTCACTTGATGCGATGTCACCTTTGTGCCCCCACCACCCTCGCACAAAGCGGAGGATATCCGCAAGTTCTGCATTCGCGACCCCTTTTGGCCTAAAGGGCCTCCCAAACCGCCGTCTCTAGCCTTACCTCGCACAACTTGCATACATGTACCTCGCACTTGCCAATATTTGCAAGGAGGTATCTCAGCGGATAGTGACCTGTGAACAGCCCATATATGATCCTCATATCCTTCCTCCCCACTGCAAGCACCTCCTTGGCCCTCCCTCTGGAGAGTCAAGAGTTTTGACTGTCTAAGGCCGAGCAGCCCTGCCAACGGGCAGCCTTGCACCTGTCGTCCACTTTGCCAACCTCTCTACGTAGGTGGCTCCTGGTGGTCCCAACAAAGGGCTCAGGGCCAATAGGGATCTGGGCCAATCCCTTCTTAGCCAACCTATCAGCCCGTTCATTTCCATCTATACCTCGATGCCCTTACACCCAACACAGTGTGCTGTTGTCCTCGGCCAGGGCCTTCAGTCCAGTCTGGCACTCCCACACCTGCCGCGATGTAAAACAGTATGAGGCTAAAGCCTTGAGAGTGGCCTGACTGTCCACCATAATGTAGATCCTCTGCTGCTTCAGTCCCCTCTGCAGCAGCCGCTGCACACAGACCATCACGACAGCCACCTCCGCCTGGAACACCGTGGCCAGCGACCCCGAGCAACCACTTGGCTGGTTGAGGGCTTTGCGAAAGTAGAAGTGAAAGGCAACTTACAAAAAAAAAGTATGATGTTTTCATCATTGTTAAATAATTATGATCATTTTTCTGTTCGACGATTAAGCATGACGACAGGTATGTCAATAATATCAGGGTCAGATAAAATACACGGTGGAAATTAAACATTACCTTAGTTTTTTTGCTCGATTGCAATACTGTCCTTACTAGATGGGCTGTGGAATGTCAAAATTTCCGTAGAAATATTCATGAAGAGCAAAATGTAGGGTTTAGTTAGTCCATTTAGGCCCTTTTCATTAGTCCACGAAGATTAATTTGTTCCTTACTTTCCATTCTTTTCGTTGCGTCCTCAAGAAATTGAATTTGGAATGGGACCCTACTTTCCCAACTTTTCATCAAAAATACGGTACGCGTATAGTTAGTACATACTACTGATAACTTTCTGGCGCCTCTCCTACCTGGCAACACAGGCCTGAAGCTAGATGATAGTCGTTAATAACAGAGGAAAAAGAAAAAGCTTAAAAGCAAAAGGAATGGAAATCTCTCTTTTTTTCTTTCCCTCTTAATCAAGAGGTGCGTTTTTTTGTAGATTTATCCTCTGCGTTCAACGGTCTGATCAAGATCATCAATACTGCAACAGAAAATTTTGTGAACTGTTGAAAAAACTGGATCTAAGACATGTAGGTATTCAAAACCGTCGACTCTTGAAATGAAGAAAGTTGGGAGAACGTTCAGCTCGCACTAAACGACGCGGATCCTCGGGAAATGAAAGCGGAATCAAATACTCCGAGAACCTTCGCAATGTTTCTCATACTTAAAGCCGAATGTCCCCTTTTTCCCGGCGATATGAAAGCACGGAGAGTATTGGTATCTTTGGATGGATTACGACCATTTTTCGACCTGCACTGGCAGCGTTTTCTCTCCTTTTCTTATTTCGGAATCTCATATCTTTTTTTTTCGGGGCCGCTCGGGTGGCGGTATGTCGATCACAAAGGCCACAGGGTTCGCCTTTAAAACAACTTCATCCCCTCCTCAACTCGCTTTCCTCCGCCTCCCGGCCAATATTAGAGTTCCCGACGAGGAATGTGAAAGCTGAAGGATTATATTGACTTTCAGTATTATTCTTGGTTAACCCATCGACGAGTTTTCTGGCGGTGGAAGGAGACGAGGGAAACCCTCAGAATGAGGGCAGCAATGAAGATAGGATACCACCGATTTCACCCCTTCTCTTCTCTATACTCTGCTTATACACATCCCCCGTATTTTTTTATTAATAAACTAGGAACGTGAACCGGACACTCTCGCCACATCGGAGAATTGATGAAGAGCTGCCATCCTCCACAAATATTTAATTAATCCAACAGATTTTATTGATCACAATCCGATCTGGAAGTGTACTTTCGAATAATCCGGCTGCCAAAGTGCACATTCGAATTGTATCACGCCTAAATAATGCTCCTGAATCTGCAGGAGATCGCTTTTATCAAATGTAATTTAACTGAACGGTTTGACAAAGTGAAAACGCTAAAGTTGTCAATTATTGGCAAAAACATCCGTCAGAGCTATTAATATACCAGCCATCATATATCAGCCATTGCGATGATGCATCAGTTTCCTGATTATCAAGTATTTCAACAAATCAAAAGCTAAATTTTCCTCGACGTTTTCCGCTAACACGAGCGTCAAGGTTGCCACTCAATGATAAAAACTCACTCGAAAGCTTTCAGAACTACAACTTGCAGTGCCACGATGTTTGAAGCTCTGTCGATCTCCAGTACAAAATTTTCAATTCGTTGAGTTGAGAATTAATCAAGCTTGCCGACGATAATTGGTTCGTAAGCTGTCAACTTTCACACATGGATTTACTTTCTACAATAACAACCCCAACTTTCAGGCATTTCGGACGTCCATGACCTCTCAGAGATGTCGGTCAACTGTTTTGATGAACTTTAAAATTGTGATGTCTACTAAAATGCAACGATAAACGTCCATCATTTTGGAAGTATAATTGAACAAGCGGTCTCTTGGAGGAAGAAGGATGCTTGATTTATACATAGGATCACTCCACTTCATCCTTAATCCTCTTCATTGGGACTAATTCCTAGATTCAAACTCCACAAAAACCGTCTTTTTACTTTCCTCAGTTCTGCGATGCAGAAAACAACGTTACGTAAACGGCTGAAAGAATATTTCCTTGAGTTCTTATCAGATCATTACGTTTGAGACTCTACTGAGTTTGAAAAACACTATACGGAAATATGGTCTGCGTGTATGTGTGTCTACGAACGTGATAGAGAAAAAACGGCAGAACCAAATCAGCTCAAACTCAGAATCTCTCCTGCTAGTCACCGTGGGACGCCAAAGTAAGGTTATGAGTTAGTGGGAGGTCCATGGGACAGCGAGAGCCGCCAGTTTCGGCCTCCCAATGGCATCAACATCTACACAGATGGATCGAAAACTCCGGAGGGAACAGGATCCGGGGTGTGGATAAGTGGCTCTGGAAGGAGTGGGACGTATATTGCCCTAGGCCCCACTACATCGGTTTTTCAAGCAGAGATTTATGCTATTATTGCCGGGGCAATCCTAATGCATGAGAAAGGCCATAGCAACAGAACTATCAATGTATTGACCAATAGTAAAGCATCGTGCAAGGCGCTAATGAACTACTGCACTACGTCAAAACTGGTGCGAGAGTGCAGGATGTGGCTTAACTCCTTAGCAAGTGCGAACAGAGTTAATGTGTATTGGATTCCAGGACACAGGGGGATCATTGGAAATGAGAGGGCGGACCATCTATCTGGCCAGACGCGGTTCGTCTACAGTACCTATTGGGCCACTGCCCCATTGTGGGATTTCTCTGTCACCAGTTGAAAGGATTGTGAGAGAACACGCCAGAAGACTGCATCAGGCAATCTGGAACGCTGCAGGAGGACACTCTCAACGCTTTGTCCCAGAGCAATCAAGTGAGATAAGTCACACCCTTTTGAGGATGGAGAGGAAGGACTTAAGACAGAATGTTGGGATCGTAACTGGACACTGCAGAATGAACAAACACATGTATGTTATGGGTGTAGTCGACACCCCTCGATGCAGGTGGTGTGGCACGGATGAGAAGACTCCCTACCATGTCCTGGCCCAGTGCCGGAGACTTGAGAGGGAGCGGCTTTTGGTCTTTGGCACCACTTCTCCCAGGATAAATACCAACGAGGACTCCTTCGGAAACTACCTGGCTTTCCTCAGAAAGCTAGGCATCGGCCTGTAGGGCATTAGGACTGGCACAATAGGCCGTCTGGCCGCGGTGCACATCCCACCAATGGGAGTACACTCAAAAGATTATACATAAGGTTATGAACGAAACCCGCCCAAAACTAACTATAGTGATCAAAAGACCTAATTTGTTTTTGTCAAAAACGGCTCTAACGATTTTAAATCAATTTCTAGTGTGGTTAGCTCCTAATGATACAGCGATGCCATAAGGACCATACCATGACGAGAGCACCATATTTCGATAAAATTTTTAAAGAGATTTTTAGTAGGAGTATTTTCCTTATAATCCCCGCTCGGAAAGTAGTGGAACCTTCAGAAAAAAAGTGTATGATACTCCAATCAAACATCTATACGATGAGTGTTTAATAATGGTCATAAGATATATAGAATTTCAACCGCCCTTGTTTCACGTACTGCCAATCCCAAACGTTTTTACCGGATAACTCTGAAAAAGTTATTATTATTCTATTCAAAACAACCGTGTACTGCCCAATGGTTGGGCAGAGGTTAGGGCATCAATAATTCGCTTCTTATTTATGTCCACTTCGGTCGTTAGACGCAATTGGTAGCCAGGGTTGGCAGTGCACGAAGTTTGCCATTTGAGTTGCTTCTAGAGGAGTCTGAGCTCAGGAGGCTTGCCTGTTTCCATAACGATCAGTTCAAATTACACTTTGCACGATGAACCGGTAGGAAATTCTGAGAATTGGATGAGTAGAATACTCATTATTGAAGACTGTGCTCAATTCTTACTTCTGCCTATTTATAAGCCCATTACTCGCACTTCCCAGTACTAAATTAACCGTGATTGCACCAAATACTCTCGTCCATGGTACACTATAGCTAACAAGCACTATCCCTACGGCTAAAATGATTTTACGCAATGGATCTCACTGCCATGTTTGGTGACATACTCTTCTTTCGAATGTAGCGGGCGTCTGGGAAAAGTGAATGATTCGGCGTGAAAAACACTGATCCCGTAGCACAACCCTCCCCCCACCCTTAGAGGCATCGCGATTAATTAACCTATTTATTGAAGACGGGTAATTTAAGCTCGTCATTAGCTCATTGAGCCTGGAAGCCATTCACCTGCTTCTGAGCCCCGAGTATTATTTCTGACTAACGACGCTTTTCCGCTCTATTTGGCTCCAGGGGCATTGTCGCGCCGGAGTTTTGGGGCGAACAAAATTCCGAGTCTCATTAAAAAGTTTTCGAAGCTACTCTGCTCGCAAAAGGAGTTCAAGTGGGAAATCGCCTCTCCGTTCCGAATATCTGAACTAATACCCGGAGGCTTACTTCGGCCGTAGTTGTTTACGAAAACGACGGCTGTTGTCTACTTTTCACCTTCTACGCCATTTAAACTTATAAAGACGTCTTAGTTAAATATCCTAAAACGTTCCAGCTTTGTAAATGAATGGATAATTCAGCGCTCATTCATATTAACGAACTAATCTCACAATCCTTAAAATCAAGTAAGTCGGTTTTTTAATTAGTCATCAGCAGCAACGCAGCCTGAAAGCCCTCTTAGTCGATCTCCTTTCTCATTCTTCTCATTATAGTTTCATTTTCAACTTCGAGCTCGATAGGTTGAAAACGCTCGATTTCTCAAATGTATACAATTCTAAATTCATTTACAATGGGTTCAAATTGACAGGGTTGAAAAAAAACGGAAATGCCTCGTTCCGGTTGATGGCGGTTGGTAAAATCCTCGTTGGTCATAGTTGATACATCGACGTTACATAATTCACATTGCAGCGCATCTATCACCAATTTTTGCCCATTCAATTGGAAATGAAGAGGCCTTGTGAACGGTAGTTTATATGACTATGCTTTCACCACACTCCCGTAACTAATGAGTTCGATGGTTGACTGACACCTGGGCACAGAAAGCTTTATCCAGAATGATGCGGGATTATAATTACTCTTAAAGTAATTTTGGAGAACTGTTACTGCCAAAAAACGAAACGGTATTGGAACGCTAATGGAACAGGTGAAGGAAGAATGTAATAAACCGATTATGTGAGCAAAAAAGCGTAACTCCTTTGAGGTAGTTCATTCTTTTGAGGCTAATTATTTAACGTTACTTCCCAAACTATTTATTTTCATGTCGGTGCATTGGTTCTCATTACCAATTTTTAGTTTCTTTTCTGCTTACTAGGACTGCCACTTTTTGTTCTTCAGATAGGTACGTTTTAAAGTCTTCTCATAAAAACACCGTTCGTAAGAAAATCAGATTGGATTAGTCAATTGAGACATGTAAACAGCTGTAACGGGACGAACCAAACCTTTCGATTCAGCGGAGGCTCGTCCGGGGCATTTATGCTGACTGGGCACCTCAAATGCCCCGATTTGCTCGAGGCTTCGCTGTCGTCAGTTGTAACTGAGCCGGTTCCCTCGTCGCTGTGTCGCCCGTGCTCGCGTTCGCTCTCACTGAGTTCCTGGTCTGTGGTGGTAAAACATCTCCGAGTGTGATTCACGAATAAAACTCCTTGTTCGACATTCGGCTTCTATCGTACTACTTCCCGACTCACCTAGTGCGATACCACTTACTATATTAATCCCCCCTGTAACACAGCTGATAACACGTAGGCCTGAAGAAAGTTGTACGATGCGTCTCGCACAAACGTTTTCGGGCGATTTCAATGAGCTACTAAGACACTCCATCTCTCACTCTGCCTGTATGATGCGCGTCCAAAGCGGCAGTATCATCACCGAACGAGGTTGCAAAATGTTTCTTTTCGCTTCGCGTACGCAACGTGCCAAAAAGGTCCTGGTACACTGCCCTGCGAAACTCTGGTTTGAATATTTTTGTGCTCAAGTAGACGTTATTATGTTCGACTTGGTTTCAACTGTGTGAGAAATGCGACTAAAAAAGTTCACCATATTCTACTCAAGAAGTTTTCTTTAATCTGAGGTTTATTCCATAACGCATTCGTTTGTTGTGTGCAACGGATGAATGAATAAAAGAGTATATTTCCAGGTTTCTGCAGTATAAAGAACATCTAAAAGTGTTGAGAAGATTACAAATAGACACGAATAAAAATAGCAACTAATAACATAATATTTAGGTTCCTAGACTACTGAAATTCCCCTCTTCCTGTTACCCATCCAACTGCCGATGCCGGTACTGTGGCCGAGAGTTAAGAAACACCAGAGACATATGAACACACGTCGGGCAGAAGCATCAATCCTAGAGGAATGAGGAGATTAACGTTGATCGGACTGTGTATAGGTATAATTTTGAGTAGATGCGCCTCATCAGGCTGCGAGGGAGGGGGTACTCCACGTCATCAAACATCTGACAGAGCGATTCTCCTCCCGTACTGCAGAGGCTATTAAAGCCCATCACTTAATGCCCAAGTCTACACTGCTTGTGGATGGCCAAACCTGCGTGAATAGCGACCGGGCTCAGACATGTGTCAGCAGCCCACAAAAACCAGGCTAGACCAAACAGCCTCAGACTCTTGCTCCTTTTGTTGAGTGAAATTACGTGAGGCTTACTGAGCAGATGAGTAAGGTGGAAAGGTAATGACAAATCTCACCTACACAGTCTGGCAAGCAGTACTGTTCCTGGGCTTGGTGTTACTGTGGAAGAGTGTTCGACGCAAAGTGCCGAATCTGTCCAGGTTTTTGACCTCGGAATTTCCGCTCCTGCCCATCGGGTCTCACCTGCGCCCAGGTCATTGTTTCTCCTAAGGTCTTTGCGCCTACAGAAATCCCACCTCCCCGGATATTTCCAAGTTTGGTTTTCCCACCGTTTCCCTCTCCTCCTTTTTCAGATTCCTCTCCACGACTGATACCATCTCCCAAAATCATTCTGCCACGATGTGTCGCCAAAGTCGGTCTTCTCTTGTTTCTCAAAACACTCTTCTTCTAACACCTTTCGCGACACAGTTGTCCCCAATTCTCCTAATGGACACCTCTTTCACCTCTCATCGACTTCTAATTCGGACTTCGCCTTCCTTCCCAGTACAACCGTTTTCACGCCTTCGCCCCTTGTTCACTCGCTCAACTCATATCCTGTGTAAGTCACCTCTTCTTTGTACATTCAAGTCTTCAAATCTTGTGATATACCTACTCATCAATTACAAGTCTGTGCTCAACTAAAACTCGTCTCAGAGAGTCGTTCAAATCTATCCTGGCCCAAACAAAGAGGTTGCAGGTTATCTGCTGTTTCCCATGAGTTGAGAAACCATTCACTGTGAGGGCGCAGAACTGAGGTTTATTGAATCTGCACAGTGCAAGTGGTCGTAGGGCAGCCAAAATGATGAAGAGGGTGGAGTACCTGTGGGTTTTGAAGCAAGTATCCGATGTGAGTCGCGTCTGAGGTGCTGGAGGGCGCAGGGCGTGGGGAAACTCAGCCTACTCTTGAGGTGTGTGGCGATTTGGAGAGCCTCTCATGAGTGGTGTGGTTGGGCCGTGAAGATTGTGTGGCGTTCCCTCCAGCCAGCGTTATGTGTTCCTCAGTTCTCCAGGACGAGGCACATAAGTACCGTGTGAGCAACTCCACTTCGACTGGACACGATGGTAATTCACCACGCAAATGGAATAAAGCCCTGAAGACTCTTAAGCTGCTGATTCTCAACCCACTTCTCTTCATGGGAAAGCCTTCTGCTGGATTGTCGTTCACCCCGCATTATCTATATGAGACGGAAACTTTCCAGTGAGCAATACTGTTATCACATAAAGTTTTGTAACATCAAAAACGGGCTCTGTTTTCTTGACTACCGTTGTACTCGAAACAGTACATTCCTTCCCTCGGCGGAACACGACTTTTGTTGTACTTATTAGCTCGAGGAATTTGAAAATTAAATTGAGGATCTGCGTGTTTCACTTGATGATATAAATATAGTTCAAAGTGCGCTGAAATAGATAAGCTCGAATTATGAATACGTTGAAAAGAGCTTTTAATTGAAAAACATATTGTCAACATTCACAAGGGTTTCAATGTGGCCCTAAGCACCAACGGTGTTCAATAACCCTTGGTTTGCTTCGAGCGCTCCGAAGTTCGTTGTTCTCGACGCTCTCCGTGTTTTAGCCGAATTATAAATTCTCTTAAAGGGAAGTTATTTGGTTACCGGAGCGTTCTGGGAAAGGGCCTGGGAGAAAGCTCCAATCAGATTTTAAGTTAATTCAGTACGCTCGGCGGAGAGGATTCTGAGTTTAATAAAGTGTGTCAAGACGACCTTTTAAGAGCTTTGTTACAGCGGACCTTAAAATGGGTTACCCTCCCAAGTTAATAGGAGCCCTGGAGTGAGTGAAGATCGTAATAAGATTTTCGAAGTGGGCCTACTAAGGTATAATATACCGTTTTAATGGATCTCGCCGAAGAAGGCCGAATAATATAAGTCGTTCTGTTAGCCAGGCATCACTCCGTAAGCTTATAAAATGTAAATATGACGATATACGGAAATTTGATTTCCTCCTGAGTTCTATATGAGAGGGCTGCAATCAATTAATAAATGCTCACAGAGATATTTGGGCTGGTAAGACTGATCAAGTTTCATCATTTCAAACAATTGTGGAAGGAGTTTTGCGGATTTAACGAGAAGTGTATGCATCTGTGTGGACCACTTCGAACGCCGTCCAATAGGATTGTCCAAATGTGTTCAGCCAAGCAGATGTTAGCTTCATTCCACCATGTCCCCCCCTCCCTATTTAAGGCTTCGAAGCATTTAGCGTTATAGCGTACACATCTTGCTGTATATCGCGTTAAATTGCATTGACTATACTGAACGTTCAGGCAGAAATGTTTATATCCTTAAACGCCTGAAAATCAAACTTACGGCCGCCTAACTCAAGAAGCGTTGATTTATTAAATTCCAAATTTCTTTGAACAGATTATTTTGTCACCATCAAAAGACGTGCTATACCTAACAGTTTAACGTACAGGCTACTCTTTACCACGCAATGTGAACCATCTGGCGGGGGGGCTATTCCAGTTTAAAAAGAAAGTCGAGCGATGCAGTATCTAGGCACGGTCGGAGGTTGGCTAATGCAGATTGAAGTAATTTTATGCTAATTGATCACTCTGTTTGCCAGTTATTTTACGTATACTTATTTTGTTATTCCCGTCGACTCGGCACTCAGCCGCTACCTCCTACCTAATACGCATTGAAGAACAGATATTTTTTGGCTGAGAAGGTCTTTTTCATTATTATTGTTTATAAATATGTTTCATAAGTCTCTTGCGTTCACTTGTAATCTCGTGATAGTCACGAATAAAGATACGGTAGTTGTACTGTTGAGTCGACGACAGTTGCCCCAAATCTCTGAGAGAAGAGTTTTTGGTTTGCACTGGCTTCTCTAAGTGGAAGGTCCATTGGTTGCTCCATTCAATTTATTCCAGGTTTACTCTCCCAATTCAGTGATTGTCATTCAATTCCTCCCTTTCATGTTAGTATTACATTCTCTAGCTCAAGCCAAAAACCACCCATAGGTTTCGGATTATTACAATTTCCCTTTTGATTTAGGACTCGGAGCCAACTTGATTTATAGCGGGGCTACCATTATTCAGACGCTCTAAAAGAAGAAACCCCCTTTTTTTCGTGGACGCCACAAAAGCTGTTCCCGTCTCCTCTTTACAAAGCAAAGCTGGAGGCCCTTGGAGAGATTATGAGAAAATCGGCCACTTCAGCGAGTCATGAAATTTATCCCCGCCCCGGGAAAAAGGTTTTCACGCCGCAATCGCTTCCATCTATGCTAGAGCTAAAAGGTAGGCGGCGAATGGAGATGGATGAACTGCTATTATGTAAAAATAGGGGAATATCCGTATACTTGAGGTACTGCGTTTTCCCGGGTTGGATGAGCTTCCATATTTTATCGGGAAATTCATCAGGCCCGCCACTCAATATTCCGTAGTTTGTTTCATTATCACGTTATGAGCTGTTTTTACTTTCCGCTACCTGAAGGGCAGAAAGTACGGTCGCGATTTCTTTTGATTATTCCGTTTTGAGCCCGACTGAATCGAAAGAAACGTAATTTCGATTCTGAACGACACGTGGCGACGGTAATGAAGAGTCTGTTATCAAGTTTGAAGAAGAACCCCTGCACCATGTTGCCTTTCCTTGGCTCCACAAAGTAAAAAGGAAAGTTATGTGATCGGCAGAGAAAAAAAATTTGAGTTCTCTCCAGATCTTTACGTTTCAGACCCTCCTGAGTCCGAAAAACACTATTTGGGAAAATGGTCAGTGTGTGTGTCTGTGAACGATTTTTAGAGAGAACCACCGTACCAAATCCACTCAGACTTGATATCTCGCCTGCAAGTTACTGTGAAGAGCTAAAATGAGTGTATGAACAAAATCCACCGAAAGTTAAATATAGATATCATAGTGATCAAAACACCAAATATTTTTTTTCTCAAAAATGACTAACGATTTTGATTACATCTCTTATATTGATAGCTCTAAATAAGTCAACTATACCATGAAATTATCAATCGTAGGAAAATGACGAGAGCAGCACAATAAATTACCAAAACTTTCGACGAAATCGATTTTAGCGCGGTTTTGGAGAAACCAACCGTACCAAATCAGCTGAAACATGATGTCTAGCCTTCAGGTTACCAAGGGACGCCAAAATAAGGGTATGAACGAAATATACCGAAATTTAACTGTAGTTATCATAGTGATCAAAACACCAACTTTTTTTTCTCAAAAACGGCTCTAACGATTTTGATTACATCTTTTATATTGATAGCTCTAAATAAGGCAAGTATACCATAAAATTCCCATTCGTGGGAAAACGACGAGAGCACACAATAAATTATCAAAATTTTCGACGAAAAGCGTTTTTCGCGAAGTTTTTTCCTTATAAACTCCACTGGAATGTTAGTAGAATGTTTGAAAAAATTGGTTACAATCCAATACCTATTACGGGTGGGGGGGGGGAGTGCTTAAAAACGCTCATGAGATACATGGGGCTCACTCTAGAAATTTCTGAGTTTCAATTACCGCCGTTTCGCTTACTACCAGTTCTAAACTATTTTACCCAATAACTCTGCCAAAATGATAACTATCCTTCTTCAAAAAACTCGTGTTTACAGTCTCATGGATTATCTGTGTACCAATTGCTCAATAATGGTCCTGGAATGAGTACGAGCAGCACAATAAATTCCGGAACTGTAGGCGCTACCGCTTTCTGCTGCTGTGAAATGTTGTTTGACCAAGTTCAAATGAACTGAGTGGTAAATGAATTGATCAAGTAGACAAAGCCTTATAGAAAGTGAATTGACGTAGAGCTAAGGAAAGTTGTGTGTTGCAACGCACCAGATATTTATTAACTTAATTGGGACCGTTTATAAATATAATATAATGGCGTGGTGCAGCACACTGTTTTACTACAACTGTTAATTACACAGTTAGCTCATCAATCCAGTGATGAACATTTAAGCTACTGGGATACATTTTTGTAGTCTTTAAGATAAGACGGGGACGTACTAGGTGATGATTCGATGGTCTTGTGTTGGTGGTGGTTCTGCGTAGGGGCCACTGGGGTTTCCAGTGAGAAGTCATTATAGATGGCCATGTTGTGAACAACTGGAGGTGTAAAAATGGTGTACTTATGCAGGGTTGCGTTTTGATGTTGCTCAATACGGCGGAATGGCGACGGCGAACGCATGCCCCAGACAGCGATGGAGGATAAGTGATGTACATAATTGTGCAAAGAAGTAGTGGGGTTATGCAGAGGAGGCTGTGAGCTGGTCACACGGGACTACAATCGTTGCAGCAATTCAGAAACATGGTGTTATGGCCAGGGTAGACTCAAAAGAATCACAGAGACGCGTTTTACTGTATCATGAACTTGCCGATGAGTTGGGAGATCGTAACAAGACTATAGGACGTAAAGGTACGAAGGATAAGTGACAAGAATAGGATAATAGTTGGAGTATACAAGTTTGAAACTCATTGTATGAGGATGGTGAGAGTAGTCCAAATTAGTTGTCGGAGAGAGGTGGAAGGATGTCTGTCCCGAGAACTGGGAGACGAATGAATGTTTTGGAAGAGCTGTGTGTTGCAGAGAGGAAAAAAAATTGAGAGATGGGAACAGGATATTTTGAAATTCCGTTGTCGCTTGGAAATGACTGAGAAGAAAGAAATGAACTTTCCCACTCCTACAGACAAGGAGGCTCGAGGTTAGAAATAGCGGGACTCAATGTTCGGTGAATGCGTTCCCGTTAGGGGCCCAGTACAAGGCAAGCAGTTCCAAGCTCAAAGTTCCAACTAATTCGCCTGCTCTGAACAGGTTCCCGAACGTAAGATGCCTATCTAGAATCATTCTTTGATTCCGAACTGATTGGGCATTTGGCATGGTGTCGCCTATAAACGTGAGTGGTGTTTGTTTAAGGTCGTTTATAGGTGAAAGTCACGGCATTGTTAATTCGTATTTTCCACTTGGTTCTATTTTGGACTGCAGGAGTTTAGCCACAGTAATAGCATCCGACCCGGAAACTTACTTGACAGTAGTACCCTTATCATCGTTTTGTAATTCTGATTTTGGGAGAGCATTAACCGAACTGCCGATAGTTCCTGGTTCTTTCAGGATGCGAATGGCCTTAGCCTTAGAGATAGTAGTGGTTCGAGCTCTTCCATTATATGAACGGACATTACTGCTGGATCTTTGGAGGGTTGAAACCCCAATTACAAGGGTTAGTTTCCGAAAGAGAAATGGGAATTGCTACTACCCGCAACGTGCAGGTGAGGGTAAAAACCCACCCTCAAAGCAAACAACAACCAACTACTTCCTGAATCTCATCAGATTACTATTCGATTCGATAACCCGATTAGGAACATTTTCCGTTTCAAGTCTTCCAACTTAGAAACAACTCGGACGCATGAAGGGGACGCGCGTTAAAGCCGTTGTGGCTACACGGTCTTCCATTTTTAGCCGGAAACCAGGGAGACTAAGTACATGCACCCCTTTCTTATACCCTTCAAAAAATGATTTAGCACGCGCTCGGAGATCCGAACCCTCTTGTTTTTCGAAGGGACGAAGGGGAGGGTTCTATACATCAGTTAGGACTAAAATCACGTCGATCGAACTTTTTTGCGAGTGGAAAGTGTAGATAACTGAATTTACGTCGAGTGATTGGATCTCGTTTCTGTAACAATATCCGGCAGGTTTTTTTTCGTTCAGTTTTGTAAGTCTTCGTGAACCAAATATCTACGCATCGAGTTTTAAAGTAGGCAATGCATTATTCATGAGGATTAAACAGTTTTGTAATCGACACTTACGTTACCTTCACATTTAGTAACACTTTTCAAAATTCGTAACGTGTCTTGTATTCTCTTAATATCGTTTTTAAGTGTTAAACGCGAATAAGAATTAAAAACGCTGCAAATTAATACACAACGGTTTATTATTCTCTTGAACAGTTTGACCTAGTCTCACACCTCTGAGAACCATCCCATTCGACTCAGCAGCGAAAGGTACGAGTAAACCATAAGATACATAACCTAACAACTACGGAATGACGAAAAATAGCGATTCCGGGTGACTGTAGGTTGGTGTAAGACGCGGAAACGATTACTTTTGCTTGTTTGTACCTCGAGTTCTTTTAATTAGTAGAATTTGGCTCACTATATTTTCTGTAATCTTACCGTTTTCGATCTTAACCGAGTCGTTCACATGTGTCAAACTCATCCCATTCGACCCAGCATCTAAAAATACCTTGAAAACGATACCAAACACGGCATATTTGCTTTAAGACTGCCCAAAATTGCGTTTTTGTTGGTTTCTTAAACCATTTTGTGCCCATAACACCCATGGGCTTCGTCCGATAGGATTGCCAAGCAGGCGAGCACAACTAGATACCAAATAGGATTTTTGTGGTAAGTAACGGATTTTAAAATTCACGTTAAAGGCATTGGAATCCCGATCTTGAAACGTAATACTTTGTCAAATTTTGTGGGGAGGGGGGGGTGTAAAAAAAAACATTCCTGGCCGAAAACATAGGGTTATTATTTAGAGTGAATAATAGACCAAAACGTCTCATTTGCTCACGGACTCCCAAGAAGTTGCTCAAACATTAGGCGCACAAATTCGGATAACCACTCAATGATTGCTTGCTTCAGACGATTCAGAAGAATTTCATGACGCAGTTCACTCTAATTCATCCTCAAGTCGTGATGATCACCACAGAAGAGGAAACCATGTCTTCTAAAAATTCCATAACAACCATGGGCTTAGTCCGATCGGATTGCTGAGATGGCGGGCACAACTAAATACCAAATTGGATTTTTGTGCTAAAGAACGTTAAAGGCACAAAACGGCCCAGACGACAGAAGGGGGACGGTTGCCGGCAAATGGAGGATGGCGGACAGCGGATGGGGGACAGCGAATGGAGGACGAACATTGCAGATTTGGAATCCCCATGTCTTGAAACGTAAAGTATCAAATTTTGTGGGGGAGTTGTAAAAAATTTTCCTGACCGAAAACATAGGGTTATTATTCAGAATGAATAATAAACCAAAAGGCTATTCAGATTGCTTTCGACTCAACACATGGTACAGCTGAGAACAATACATGGACTAATTACTTCTTTCACAAAATCCACATGTGAGTATGAAAGACAAATAATTTGATCAAATATATGCATAACCCAACTAAATAAAGAGAATCGTCGCTCTCATTGACTATGAAACGCATTCATGTATGTTTCTTTATCAAATTGGCTGTCCCTGAGCCCTCAGAGAGAGTTACATCAGTCGACTGTCGTTGAGGTTGTGGTTTCGCTTATGATCCACCGCGGTACTGCAGGTTTGGCCTTTTTGCCAGTCTTCCGGTGGAGAGCTGTTGCCCGTGTGCCACGGCGCAGAGGTATGACACTCGGGAATCCCGTACCATCTGGGAGAAGTTCTTAATCTGGTTTACCACCTGTTTTAACTATACTTGGGTGGTAAGTTTCAAAGGGACAGATCAACTGTGACCACTGTCTTTGCCATCTTCTTCGCAAACTGGGTGAACCGATTATAAGCTTGTTCAGTAGCAGTAGATGCTGGTAGGATGGGCTGGTCTTCCCCCAACCGTCGCTCACCGTTATAGGAACTACAGTGCAGTAGCATGCGATGTGCCAATAGTAACTAAAAGGGTAACTTTACTTTTCTAAATACCTAAAAAAAATAAAATTAAAACAAACAAAAAACTCTAGGAAGGAAATTTAATAGAAATTATGAAACTCGAAATTAGGTAGAATGTAATTATGAAGTAAAGTTAAGTTTGGTTGGGGGGGGGGCATAATCAATTATCTTCTCAGGGTATAATGCACAAACAATAATTACAATAAATATCAAAATAAACAAATAAATCGGAAAAGAAAAACTTAATGTTCCGGCAAGTGGCGGCGATGTCGATATGGTATGGAGATCAGTCGAGATCAGATCAGAGCAGTCGATGGAGAAGTATGCGAGATTTGAGGAAGAATCCTTCGAAAAGAGGAGGAAAAATACGGGGCTTCCAAATGTCGGGATCGGGAATCCAAAACGCAGATATCCTCCTCCGAACGTTCCTTCGTCTCAGGTTATATTGGTTGGCGGGAAACGAGGCTCTGGGACACGGACGACTGATGAGGTTGGAGCTGCATGGGGCGGCGTTAGAAAGATAGCTCCTCATGCGAGACCGCGTAAAACTTGTACGTTACAGCGATTTCTTGTTTCCACCGCGCAGGAGGCGCAAGACGTGCAGGAAGCCACCACGTTCCGCAAGGAACTTGCTCATCCAGTGGTCTGGCTTAACCCGCTCTCTCCCAAAAAGTTCACGGTTTTTGGGGAAAGACGCATTCATTTGACGAGAATTCCCATCTCACTTGCCATTTCTCTACTGCCCTTTCATCGATGATGGGTAGTTTTTGTCAGTGTAGAGCGTTTCACTTGCTACTAGTCAACCATGAACTCAACGGCCAAGTCAACTGGTAACTGACCAGGTACCCCCTGGAATGCTTCTGTCGATACTGGCTTGTAACTCTTGGTCATCCACAGGAGTACAGCTTTTGGGATTGTGCCGATACTCTCTTCTGATAGACTGTGAGTTTGATCCTCTGCTCTGGGGCAGCAGTCATTCACGCCTAGATAGATGTCCTGGTACATTATAGTTTCACGGTAACACACTCCTCTAATAGCTCGTATTGAGGCAAACCTTGCAATGGTAGTGTCTTTGATGAAGTGGAGGAGTTGGATGAAACCCCCACCTTCCACCTATATCCACTTCTAGGTACTAGACTCGCTTCTCAAGATGACCCTGTGGCCGCCAAAGCGAGTTGACGGCTGTCGCATTCTTAGGGGTGAAATGTACGGCAACATTGTAAATGAGAGTGGGTTAGATGATACCACTGGCACGAGAACGAGTATTCACAACGTTACAATCCCTCGTCGCTGTAGGCAGCGTGAAAGTGCTAGGTGACGGAATGCCTGAAGTGGCGGAGTGACTGAATCTCTCCGCCAACCGAACCATGCAGATCAGCTGCAAACTCCGAAATACACACACCATGAGCCGAAATTGGTTTTTTCGATCCTGAAGGCATCAAAACGTGAATATATTAAGAAAACTCAATTTTTATTCAACGACTGCAGTTTTGCATTCTTTTGGTAGTTGAAAGCGAAAAGCTTCAAAACGACAATCATTCAAAATCCCTCACACTGCAGGACTTGGTACGAAAATCCGTCCGACAAAGAGCTCTGTTACAATCAGCACTTCTTCGTGAGTCTTTACCAACGCTCTACCAAAGTATTCATAGCAAGAATATTAGTGCGAGAGAAACGTCAAGTGCTTTATTCGAGTTGAGCTCACTGTTGACTAACAAAGAGAGTCGGCAATGCGGTTCGCGAGCATGCGTACAATGGAATTAATAAACGTTCTGATACTCTATCACCGCCATAATTACCTGGAGTGATTATGTTCCCCCCCTGCTTCGTTTGTGCCGTGAAAGCAGACGTAGCCGCGTCTGATTTTAATTACGAAAGATCTGAAGGGGGTTTCATCGTAATTTTGAATAAATTCAGAAATCAAAGAAACAACAGTCGAGCTCATTTCGACCGACACGTAGGATCGTCTTTCATTCCTCCTGAATATCGCGGCGGTACATCCGCTGAATTATTTATTGAAACGCGAGCAGTAATATTATAGGGTTTCGTTAGTGTTTCTTGACAATTGCTAACGTCGCAAAGTAAATGTGCAGGTCGTTTGTAAATACTTGAGAGGTAGGTTTCGTGCCGGCTTAATCAAGCTCTACTCTTCCCGCTCAATGGGCGATATCATTTGATGCTATTTCGGCGTAGCTGATCATTCGGTTTTACGGTATTATTCCTGAGTAAACATAACTATGAAAATTGTTTTCTAGATTTCTTCTGGTCTGGATATCAATGTTTGATACGGTTCACTCAGCGTTCGAGTAATTTATGTGAGTTGAGAACGGATTGACAGCCTGCAGTTTCGTGCTACTCCATCTTTCTGGAAACGAAAAATGAAATGTTCAGTTATGGTAATTGAGAATCATTTAGAAGAGGTTTCCGCGTTGCCGTCAAAATATTTCGTAAAATGTAGGGTTGTCTAGTTCATGAAACCCCGACCCGAGTCTTCCAACCATCTCTTTTCTTTCCATGTGATTCAGCAGCTCGAGACAAATTTTGGGTAAAATGGAATGCATTTTTCCGCATTCCGTAAAAACGATAAGAATACAAACCAAACTACCGTCGAAAATGAAACTACTGACGAAAAACATCGCGCTGAGCAGTGAATCACTGGCACTCAAGTTTCAGCGGTCGATCGCATTTGTTCGAACGTGATTCCCTCGTAACTTCTCATCAATTGATAGTAACCGCTTCGTTCCCTTGCCAAGATAAGCAATAACGAGTTAGTATTCAATGAACTTACGGCACGCGAGCGACCACGCCTCTACCAGTTCGACATCTTCTGTGAAAGCAAAATGCTAACCGTTTCACGCCTTGTCGAAACTTTCGTTTGTACCAGATGATGTATTAGATATTTGGCTGTTTGACGTAAAAAAACAATCCGTTTGGAAAGAGTTGCTCCCAGCTCACGAACAGATTTGTTTTATTTGGTACTAGCTGGTACCCGCGACTTCGTTTGCGTACTTTTTATTTGAATATTATGGATTATATTAAAAGAACGGTATAGATTTGGGTATAGCGTTTGGTTAAAAGAGAGTAGGTATATTTTAAAAAATAAAAAAATATCTGTTTACAGTAGGTATAAGGTACCTATGTATTCCATTGAGTGGTAGAAAGTACCTAGGAAAATTTATTGGTCCCTCATGTCCAAGAGACACTTACAGGGGCCAGCGTCACGTTGTGTACAAAAATATTTTAAAATGACCTAATTGTTGGGGAATGGGAATTCCACGCTCCCCTCTCGCTTTAGATAGAGTTGGTAAAATCGGAGTGGACTGTAATAAACGAAAACTGAAATTAAAATGTTCTAATATCGCAAAAGAAAACTAATAAACACGTAGGGATCAATAATCGGAATCGAACACGGAGCGTATGATATAACGGCGAAAAGCGCTGGAGCAGACTGGAAGTCGTAGGCGGTGCAGCGATGAGCCGGGGAGAACCTCGGAGAAACTCGGACGTGTAGCCGCGCGTCGTCAATTGCCGATAGGCCGGAATGTGAGCGTTGGATCTCCATCTTCCGCTGCAGGCGTTCGCGCGATTGGCGCCAACATACCGCCCACCAAATTTGAAGAAATTTATTTAGGGTCGCTGAAAGCTGGGACTGCCAGTGGGAGAAGAGGTACCAGCCGGGCAGTTGGTCGTTTGAGGATAGACGCTCCGCAACAAACAGTAACAACTCGGACTTGCTTGTCCTGGCCTGGGTGTACCTGGATGACCTGGCGGTAGGCCAGTGTAGTGGAGGCACGCCTGCATCTTTCAGGAGAACCAGGTCTCCTTCCTGAAGGTTCGAGCTAGCCTTGAGCCATCGATTGTTGCGTTGTTGTAGGCAGGACAAGTATTCTACTCGCCATCGTTTCCATAGTTGTTCTATGTGGCGCTTCAGAAGCTCCCAGCGAGACAATCGATTCTCCTTCACATCCAGGACTGTGGGCTCGAGAATGGCCTTAGGGTGGTGTCCTGTAAGGAAGTGCCCGGGAGACAGGAAATCATTTTCCTCTGGGCTTGAAGAAAGGGGACACAGAGGCCTTGAGTTGAGGACACAGGAAACTTTGGTCAGTAATGTCGCCAACTCCTCATAAGTGAGAGGTGTCCCCACACGTCCGTCGTAGATGACCTTTAAAACTTTTCACGGTGGCCTCCCATAAACCGCCAAAATGTGGGGCATATGGCGGGATAAACTTCCACTCTATACCACAATGACTGCCGTGGTGCACAAGGTTAGCCCGGGTGTGTTCCTGCTGATACCACTCTTAGAGTGACCTCAAACTATTCGCGGCTCCCTTAAAGTTAGTGCCACAGTCGCTATATATAATCTGGGGTATCCCTCGCAGGCTAATAAATCGATCGAGGGCAGCAAGGAATGCGTCGGTAGAAAGGTTGGTGACTGCCTCCAGGTGTACCGCTTTGGTGGACATGCAAACAAAGATGCAGACATACACTTTAGAAACCACAGCTTTACATCGGAGTGATTCCCTCATTTGCAGTGGTCCAGCAAAGTCAACTCCAGTATGTTGAAAAGTACGACAACATTGAAACGGCATGGGGGTAGTTCTCCCACGATGGGGATTGGAGGAGTTGCCCCTTGCAACTTAAAGCACCTGATTCATAGGAAGCTGCAACGACATACTAGTTGTTGAAGTGAAGGAATCCAATATTTCATTTGGATCAGCGCTTGAAGTAGTCCAGGGCCAGGATGTAAGTGAATACGGTGATAGTGGTCAACCAGCAACGTCGTGAAATGGCACTTATTCGGTAGCAGGATTGGATGGCGATGTTGATAGGAAACCAATGCATGCTTTAAGCGGCCGCCCACCCTGACAACCCCAGTTTCATCTTCAAAGGAGACAACTTTGCGAATCGTACCATCTGTGAGGTGGCCCCTGATGGGTCAGGCCTAGGAAATGGCTACGTTGTATTGCTCTTATACATGAGATTTCTGAGGCACGGTAGTCGTGAACAGGTGAGTTGTCCTAATATTGGAGTGGAGGGGTTTTTAGTATTGTGGATGAGCCGTCGAAGGATTGCCACTACGCTGAGTAGTCGGGTAACAGATGAAAACTTGGTCATCCATGAGGTGTCACATAAAGGAGAAGTAGCGATCAAGGAAGTTGTGGGATTAGGGAGTTTAACTTCAGTCATGTCATCTAACTCATAGCGCTCTTGAACGGGCCATGTAGATGTAAGAGTTCGAAGCCAAGTTGGGCAGCCTGCCACCATAAATGGAAATTAGCGATTTCCGGGACTCAAGCCTCGGGAACTGCAGTCACTAGGGTTATCTAAGGTAGATACGTGGGACCATGCTGAGATAGATGACGTGTCGACGATTTGGACTACCCGGTTCGCTACGAACGTTTTCAACTTGTGCGCAGGTGTATTAATCCATCCTAAAACAATGGTGAAGTCAGTAAAGAATCGAGGCGGCAAGGCAGGCGGAGGCAGTCGGTGAAAAAACTCCCCCAAGGAGGAATATGTTTTGGCTAAAAGAACGGCTCCTTGCAGCTCTAATCGGGGTATAGATAAGGGCTTAATAGGAGCTAGCTTGGATTTGGCCATTAGAAGAGAGGAAACGATCCTGTCGTTGTCTTTCACCCTTATGTAAATCGATGCACTATAGCCCTTTATGGAAGCATCCGAGAAACCTACGATGTGGTAATGAGGAGATGTTGAATGGAATACCCATCGTGGTATGCAGATGTCAGATAGCAAGGGTAATTCCTGAATAAAAGCAACCCATGATTGTTCAATGGCATCGGGAACACGCTCATCCCAACCTATATCTGCCTTCCACAGTTCCTGAAGGAAGGTTTTGGCGAGAAAGACCACAGGAGAAAGAAATCCCAAGGGGTCATAAATCTTGGCAACAGTAGATAGCATTGACCTTTTTGACACTACCCCGTACGGCACACTGACATTATATGAGAACGAGTCAGAGCTCGGATTCCACTGCAGTCCTAGAATTTTTACGCTGTGGTCATCTTTAGGAGTCAATGACACTGGCGTTAGTGGGGCAAGCTCGGATACAGCTTGAACTAACTCCTTTCCGGTTGCTTGCCCACTTACTCAGTTGGAATCCTCCTTTTCCAGCAAGAGAATTAGCTGGGCTTGAAGCTCCAAGGCATCTTCCAGAGAAGATGTGCCAGTGACAAAATCGTCAATGTAACGATCGGTGCACAAAATCTTAGCCGCCTTTGGATAATTACTTCCTTCGTCCTGCTGTAATTGCTGGAGGACCTGAAGGGCTAAGAATGGTGAATTATTGATGCCATAGGTTAATGTAAGGAGCTCGTAATGTTTTACTTGATCATCGGGAGAGAAGCGCCAATAGATGTGTTGGTAGGGACGATCGGCAGGGTTAACTAGTATTTGGCGATACATCTTCACAATATCAGCCACAAAAGCCACCTTGTGAATACGAAAGCTCAAGAGTAGCAGCTTGATGTCCGTCTGAAGCTTAGGTCCAACGAGAAGTTGCTCATTCAGAGATTCGCCCGACATATGGGCGCTCGCATTGAAAACAACTCGAAATTTGGATGGGGAGTCTGCCTTGGAGATAGAATGGTGCGGAATAATGTAGCTGGAGGGCGATGAAGTTTCTCTCATGTGGCCTAGGGAAATATACTCTTGCATGAAGTCACGATACTGTGTTGCCAGCGTTGGATTTCTTCTAAACTTAATTTCTAAGTTTTGCAGACACCGAAGGGCCAATGTACTTGTGTTGCCTAGTATAGGCTTCGGAACACAAAAGGGCAAAGACACCACATATCGTCCTGAGGACTCTCGGTAGTGTGAGCTCATGAAGTGAGTCTCGCAGGCGTCTTCCTCTGGATCACTAATAGATTTGGTCATGATCGGTTCCTCAACTTCCCAGAACTTTCGAATCTCATTCTGAAGGTCGGGCATCGAGACACCCAGCAAATTGGTACTGAATCGCTCGACTGTTTGGGTTGTTATTCGACCCATTATAACACCTCCGAATATTGACGGGAACAAAGCTGGTCCTCCATCCCCTAGATCAACTCGTTCTCTGTCCAAATGTCTGGCACCAGGTCACACCCAGAGACCATCTACTGGTCTGCTTTTCCAGAACTGGGGATCTGCTAAATCGTATTTAGTGTACGATTTGTATTGGTCACCATGCAGTGGGAAATTGGGCAAATGGTGAGTTATGCGTTGAATGATCAATGCTTCGGTGCTTAACTCACGGAGTCCTCCTCGGCCGTAACCGGCACACGACTGAACCCTTTATTCCCGAGCATGAGGTGTTACCTAAGCAGGTGACTGTCATAGGACTACGATTTACCGGCAGCCTAGTCGAGACACGCAACTATTAGTCAAAAATGTGTCTTGACTGCCACTATCGACCACCATTCTGATCGGTTGGAAATTACCACAACCATCCTCCACTTCAGAAACAATCGTGCCTAACAGGACGTTAGCCTTACAATTAGATATGGCGTTCATGGATACCGATGGTATGGTACTAGGGTCCATCACTCCGTGAAGAGACAGGATCAGCATTGTCTGATCGTTCGATATGTAAATAGGAGTGGTGTTTATCGTGGCAAAATCTACAACTCCCACTTAGACTTGCAGGTCTCCGTTGAATGGTTGTAGGATAGGCAATTGTTGCAACCTTTCCACTGGCGCAACCATATTAGTCGTTGTTGGGCCGACGCTTCCATGAATTTTAAGCAATTCAGTACCGTATGATTTTGTTTACATACTATGCAAATGATTTTAGAATTTGTTGCTTTCGAGCCCACAACATTTTCATTTGCAAGTAAATTGGTATGAGGACGCAAATTATAGTTGGACTTCAAGGGCTTGTCATTACTCAGGACTTTAGATCTAGGCGAACTGTACGAAGGCTGGTTAAAGTTCGCCGTATTTTCATCCGCGAGTTGTAACGCCAAGCACCTGGATCGAATGAAGTCACTTAGTTTATCGAAAGTCGGAAATTCATCTCTGCTGTGAGTTTCGAATGCCTCGCGTGTTCGTTGATCGAAGGCATTTGATAGCAAGATGAAATAAAATAAAGCTCGCCGAATTCGGTATTTCTAGCCTTTCAAAAGCTTGAATGTTTTCACACACCTTGGTCAGAAACAATTGTAGAACGCCGACGGAAGATTTCCCTTGTATAGGGCGAAAATTTAGAAGTTCGTTCAAATAAGCTGTAGCCAATAATCGTTTTTTGTCGTAAGTTGCCAATAAGTTGCTCCAGACTAACTCGTAGTTGTCCGCAGTGATGGGAACTTTATTGACAATGGCAGCAGCTGGTCCACTCACAGCTCGTATTAAATAGTGAAACTTGCGGACATTATTGATAGACGGATCGTCATGTACGATTGAACAAAATGCGTCTTTAAATTTGGGCCAATTTAAAATTTGACCGTCGAAGGGGGGAAGAGATAATTGAGGCAAATGTGAGAAACTAGAAAATGTTTCACTCATGGAAACGTTAGGTACTGAAGCTTCGGCATGACGGGCCGCAGACTCCCTCGGTTTATTCAGTTTCAGGTACGTGGAATTGGCTTCGTAAAAATAGCGTTTTGTTGTGGCAAACGTATTATTGTCATTAGCATCAGGAAAATCCAATTGTTCGTGTTCGTCACGTAAAACATACATCTCGTCCCAAGTGTCTTCAAAGCGATCATAAACTTTTGGTAAGGAAGCATACATACCAAAAAATGCGTCACATTGATCCGAGTTCGTGAGAGCACTTCGGCCTTTGTCATTTACTACCCTCACATCGGCTGCCAATCGGTTGAGTTTCCGCCTAAGGCTCTTCAATTTGGCGTCCATTTTGAGTGCGAAATCCGTATCCGGCCCGGAGGACCAAAATTATGTTGGGGAATGGGAATTCCACGCTCCCCTCTCGCTTTAGATAGAGTTGGTAAAATCGGAGTGGACTGTAATAAACGAAAACTGAAATTAAAATGTTCTAATATCGCAAAAGAAAACTAATAAACACGTAGGGATCAATAATCGGAATCGAACACGGAGCGTATGATATAACGGCGAAAAGCGCTGGAGCAGACTGGAAGTCGTAGGCGGTGCAGCGATGAGCCGGGGAGAACCTCGGAGAAACTCGGACGTGTAGCCGCGCGTCGTCAATTGCCGATAGGCCGGAATGTGAGCGTTGGATCTCCATCTTCCGCTGCAGGCGTTCGCGCGATTGGCGCCAACACTAATTTAAAACATTATCGTACACAACGCTTGCTGTTTTGTTATTATTTGTTAAACTGTGGAGATTGTTTGGTCTCGACACTCGCGAGCAGGCCACGCAGTTGGCCTTGCGAAAAACAGTTTTTCTCTAAATGGACACCTGCAACTTTACGTGTTTGCCCTTGCGCTTTGTTAATGGTCATTGCGAAGGCTGGTTTGAGGGGAAACTGGATTCTTTTAAACTGAAAAGGTAAATGTGTAGGAATCATGGGTATGCGGGGAATCAAAACTTCTTCATCTTTAGCTATTCCTGTCATTATAATTGCTCTAATAATATTGCGTCCTAGCTGCGTAATTTGCAATCGAGTCCCGTTGCATAGTCTCGGCACTTGGAGATTTCTCATTAACAAAACTGGAACCCCAACTTTCACTCTCAGCTTATAAGACAGCTCTGAAGAGTTTAGAAACTCTGTAGAATAAGATATCACCTGTTCACAGTCCATGACAGAATATCCACGGACAAATATCCGACAACATCGCCTTGCACATGTCATATCATTCGTTCATTGATCTGTTCCACGATTTGCCCTTTCACACAGCCACTCTCTATTCCTCATGTTGTATTCCAAACCGGGATAGACGTTGTTTTGAAGATCTTCCAAGTTGTGGACAGCATTACAAAATTCTTGATTTATTGTGATCATGCCGTTAGCGTCCGTAGTCATTCGCTGCTGCATATTGCCCTGATTGAGTATCATTATGCATTTATCTCATCTGCTGGAGTGCCTCTGGCAATGACAGGTAGTGTCCGTCAAAAATCACCAGCAAGCAGCACTACCATCCCACTCATTAAACTCTGGTTGCTTCTGATATCTTTCAGAGTCCGATTGAGCGCCGCGATCGCTTTTTTATGCGACACTGTGCACTCATCCCACACCAACAGCTTACATTGCTGTAGCATCCGGCCACGATCGCCGTTTTTTGTAATGTTACAACCTGGAATTCCCTCATGAGGTAATTTGATGGGATTTTAAGTACTGAATGTGCCGTGCGGCCTCCATCGAGCAGCGTCGCCGCAACTCCAGATAAAGCAACAGAAACAGCTATTCCTTTATCTTTGCGGATTTGGGCTGAATGTAAATTTGATAGAAATGTTTTTCCAGTGCCTCCTGGCGCATATAATAGAAACAATTATCGATTTTTTGCACAACAATATTAAAGACTAATTTTTGATACGTGTTCAATCGAGGAACAGACTCTGATATTTGTTGCTGTAAAGAAGAGACATTGTAGTCCAGTTCTCTTATTAAATCACTACTGACTCCGATTCTTTGTGGCCGGTTCATTCCAAAATCTGATAATGTCTTCCCAGATACAATCACTTGTTCTTCAATCTTAGTTAGCGCCTCGTTATATGTGATATTGGGATTATTTTGTTTTAGTCGTTTTTCGCAATAAAAGGTAGCCTATGTCCTTTCTCAGGGTCTAAAGATTGTCTGTGCCAAATTTCATCAAAATTGGTTGAGAGGTTTAAGCGGGAAAGCGTAACATACAGACAGAGTTACTTTCGTATTCATAATATTAGTAGGAATTTAGTTAAAACGTAAAATGACAGCGTGGTGTCGCTACATGAGGTCACGCTTTTTGATCTCTTCTCAACGACGAAGCGCTACTCAACTGAAAAACCGCTCATTTGCCCGTCTAACCTCATTTCGATTGATGAAACGTTTCCATTAAATCTATAATAACGTGTTCGGGGGCGGAATTATCATCAAAGAGGTCGGCTACAACAACGAGCGAGATGTCGAACGTTCTTGCGCTCTGACGGCCCCGCCCGCGCGGATCTGAACTTGAAAGTCAGAATAGCTGAGCCTGTTCTTGAGACGTTTGGCATAGTTTCCCTTTAATTACACTTCTGAACCCTCCGTTGCCCTTAGAAAGGCTTCTCGGTATCAACGAGCAAGAAGTATGACGGAACGGGCTCCGGCTAAAATGGGAGCTTCGGATGAGTGCCGCGTTCAAATTGCCTTCTCTATTTAACGTTGACGAAAAACGTTTGCAATTTTCCTTCATCGTCCGAAGTTTTACCTTCGCAGCTAACGCTCATGTAGCAACGTTTTGAATGATCCAATAAGTGTCTTTGAAATTTTACGGGATAAATATGTACCTCGAGAAAATTGTTTCCCATTGGCCCTTTGCCACGACTACGACAGATATATTTTTTATTACGTACTAGGAAGATAAGTAATTGACTGAAATTTTGGGTTTATGTTTTCTTATCATGGCTTCTGAGTGCGCCAAACGCCATTTCGGAAAATGGTCTGCGTGTGTGTCTGTTAAGGTGTGAGCCATTCAGCTTAAAACTGCCTATAGTTATTTTTATGAATTTCACCATTAACTACCGTAATATCTCTAATAAATACGACGAAGCAATAGCCAGCTACACGTTCGTTGGTCAAGTTCATTAACTTGGGAAAACCCCACTCTTCTCTCAATGAGAATCGGAGTGGGTTCTTGAATATATACTCCCAGGCATTCACTCAGTCTTTACTTACTTCGCAGGCTACACACGACGTATACTCTGGTTCTTGGTCATCCATTCACTCCAAGAACCTCCTACATTTTATTCTCAAGGTTTTCCTGGTTAATACGCCAGGTTTGTCTCAACGGAAAACTAATCAATCTGTAGTTTAGTACTTCTGATCCCTTCCGACGAAAAACCTACTCCCATGTCCGAAAAAAATACGTCAGGTTCGTTTCAAACCTTTTTCTGTCGTATTCTAAATAAAAAATCTTCTCAAGTGTACTAGATTCTACAAGGGACCTCGGACATAAATTCGTAACAGTTATCACCGCGACCAAAACACCACCACCCACTTCCCACCCTCTCAACTTGTACGGGCAGCCAAATAACGCGTCTTTACAATAAACTTCACGCTCGTGGGGAAAATGACGAGAGTCGCGCGACTGGTTTTCAAAAATATCGAAAAACGTTTATTTTAGCGCGGACTCTTATAATTCCTCCGAAGAATCAGGCTAGTCAACTTCCTCTATGATGACGGTTTAATGACGTTTCACCAACTACCATTTCTCAGTTTTCATCCGAAAATTCCACGACTGTAAATACGATCCTCGGAAAAGCGAAGTGGGCTGCCTTATAGGGTTACTGCCTGGTATCAATGGGAGCAACTGGGGCTCTTACGGGGAACGTTGAACATTTTACTAAGTTCACGTAAACTGAATGTAAAATAAATTAGTTGATTGTTGTTATCGACAAAAATCACTTAATGTAAAGCCCTGGGTGAAATGTGGGACTGAGGAAAGTTGTGTGGCCGCAATAAGCGTCGCGACAGATATTTTCGTCAAGACGCGGAAGCGATTTTATCGCTAGTTGGAACAGCGTATTGATCCGTTCAGCTCGACTTGAGAAAAGGCGAAGGCCATGAAACACGCTCATGGCGCTGATACACGACAGGCAAGTGAATAATGAAAATCACTTTTGAACACAATACTTACCCACATTTGAATACGTAACTGCAGGCTGAAAGTCCCCGTGTGTTTCTGAGTGGAGCATTCCCCGTATAATCCTTATCAACGGTGGTGTAGCCTTATGATCTTGAAATAAGTAAAAAACGAAAGCCAACCTGTGACATTTCCAAACTTTCTCCCGCTTGGGTTGTTTCGAAGTTTCCTGAACGAAGTGGATTTGGAGAATGCTTCGGAGCAATGGTGGCAAACCTTACATCTTTGCAACACGTAAAACATACTAGTTTATTCATTCTGGGTCAATTTACTATTTTTTTGCATCTATTTATTAGGAATATAAAATCACACTCGTATTACAAAATGCTACGACTCTTTTTGAGTAAGCATATTCGTGCGAAGAGTCGGAGCCTAGTCCACATATATGGGAAATTTAAACTTACAAAAGAAAAAAGTTCGCATTCAATACAGAAAAAAAATTGTGTACACACAAAGTCTAGAAGAATGTACATCGGGCATCAATATTACATCTAAGTCACTACTCAAAGATACTCCACCTATTTTTTATTGTTTCAGAGAAGTATTTTTTTACCTCAATTTTGAACTTAGCCAATGATAGCTGTACTGTCAATAATTCGCACGGCAAATTGTTGAAAAAATCAACCCCCCAGGTGTTATACAAACGCATTCCTAATGCTGTTCTCATTCTGGGCTTAAGCAGTGTGATCCAATCCGCAGATCTTGTGGGGTTCTGAACCCTCGATATTTTACCTATCAAGAACATCTTGTATACATAACTTACAGTACATTTTTCTGCCAACCCATAAAGACTCAGCACTGGGAACCTCATAAAAACTCTGTCCGTTGAATATCTCCTTGGTTTCTTTAATAGTATTTTTACTTTCCTTGGCTCTACAAAGTAGAAAGGAAAGTTATGTCATCGGCTGAAAAAAAAAATTTTCTTCAGATCTTTACGTTTCAGACCCTCCTAAGTCCGAAAAACAGTATTTGGGAAAATGGTCTGTGTGTATGTGTGTCTGTATACGATTTTTAGAGAAAACCATCGAACCAAATCAGCTCAAACTTCATATCTCGCCCGCAGGTTACCATGCGACGCCGAAATGAGGGTATGAACAAAATCCACCGAAAGTTAACTATAGTCATCATAGTGATCAAAACACAAAATTGTTTTCTCAAAAACGGCTCCAACGATTTTGATTAAATTTGTTATATTGATATCTCCCAATATGGCAATCACGCCTTAAAATTCCCATTCGTGGGAAAATGACGAGAGCAGCAGAATAAATAATCAAAATTTTCGACGACAAGCGTTCTTAGCGCAATTTTTTCCTTATAAACTCCGCTGGGATGTTAGTAGATAGTTAAAGAAAACTGGTATTGTAGTGCAATCCAATACCTAAAGTGTGAGTGTTTAAAAACGCTCATGAGGTACATGAGGCTCACTTCAGAAATTCCTGAATTTCAACTACCGCCGTTTCGCTTACTGCCAGTTCTAACAGTTATTACCCAATAACTCTGCAAAAGTGATTATTATCCCTCTTCAAAAAATTCGTGTACAGCCTCATTAATTTTCTGTGTACCAATTCCTCAATAATGGTCCTATAATGAGTATGAGCAGCACAATAAATTCCGGAACTGTAAGCGCTACCGCTTCCTGCTGCTGTGACGTGTTGTTTGACCAAGTTCAAAGGAACTGAGTGATAAATGAATTGAGTAAGTAGGATTAGCCATGTACAAAGTGAATTGTTGTAGAGCTAAGGAAAGTTGTGTGTTGCAACGCACCAGATATTGGTAAAAGCAAAGAATATGGACCGCTCCCTCTGATAAGGCAATATATTGATATATCACGACCGAGGTCAGGTTATCGATATGCCCGAAATTGTAGGATTGACACGTCATGTTTGAAATTAGAAATAACGACAGCTGTACGATTATGTAATACCCCGTTGTATAATTATTTTAAGTGTACAAAGACTATGAAAAGGAGTTAATTCAATGAAATTAAGAACGGGTATATGAAATAAATATGAGATAACTAACGGATTGATATCGATACATGCAGTCGTAGCGTTATCAAGCGGTCGGTCCATATTCTTTGTTTCACCCCAGATATTTATTAATAACTTTTGCGTTATAAATAATGGCCTTATCTTTGAAGTGGAAAACGGACCCCACGCAACAGGGTTTTCAGCTTCTCCGTCATGTACCCCCTTACCTCTGCACATATTGGGATAAATGAACGGAGCTTTCTGCTTAATTCTCCCACATGATGTTCCCATTTTAAGCAATCAGTACACCCAAATATTTCGTGTGAGAAGCCTGGTCGATAACAGAACAGTCACAGCTTCCACAACCATGATCGGCATGACAGGTCAGCTTTCCTATCCGTGGTACCAACGTTGACCTTGAGGCTAAAGCTATAAACTTAGTTTTTTGAAAGTTAAGTTTCAGGTTGTTAGTACTGAACCATTTCAAAAGAACAGTCACATTTTTTTCGGTTTCGGTTAATGTAATGAATGAAAGTAGTTTTGGAAAAGTAGATGTATGCGGTATTTATGTGTCGTAAAGATGGCTGCGTTTTCGATCAGACGAGGATGAAATCATTTTCCTTTTTCTGCATGAGCTGTTCGGCGAAGTGAAAGACTGACTAGTGAACTAGTTATAATCGTGAATGACGGTTAGAAGAACTAGTTAATCTAAATTGACGGTATGGCGGTGGAGTGCGACACCGATAGGCAATCTATCGAAGCGTAATTTTCTGATGTCAACTTTAAGCTTCTTCGGCGCTGTCAAATGAATAACCCTGCCGCTCTCCCAGGAAACTATTTCTAAGGTTAATACCGCAGTATCCATTTACGGGCAACTAGAGATGAGCCTCTCGCCTCTGATTGAGGCAAAGCTACGACTTTACCAATAATCCAGGCAAGTCTGCCAAGTGAGAGAGAGGTTTTGAAATTGCCGTCAGTCCATCACAGACTTCCTTCGGATGTTCCCTTCAATCTCTATTAAAACCGGCAACTTCGACTTGTTGGAATCAACGACGGATTGAATTCAAGAAGCCCGAAGATGATTATGCGGTTCCTCTCAATGCAGACTGAATGAAGTGATTTTCGAGTAGGGCTTTTGTCGTTGCTGCACGGAGATACGGCAGTCGAAGGCTGCAAGGTTTACGTTGGTCCGGGAGTAGATCAGATCTTATCGAGTTCCTCACTTGGGTCGAACAAAATACTAGAAGTCAACAACACGTTCAGGAATTTACAGAAGCCTCGACCGATTTCCTGCACCCTTCAGTTGTGCCGACTCAGCCTATAAGGGTGGGACCGTGACAGAACAAACTCTGAGGAGCTCTGACTGGAACGCACTGACCTCTGATAACTAAACTCACTGCTACTTATTATCATTGTCATTTTCCTTATGTCATTCTTTTCGTTACATTTTAAGTTGTTTTTAATTTTTCTTCGTCTTAACGGCCAGACCAAGCCGACAGCTCGCCAGTTCAATTTCTAGCGAAAGTTTTCTGTATTTGTCTGGGTATCACCGCTGCATAGACCAAACAGCGTGTAAGTCGTAAAATCGAGGTAAAACTCCCTTCTCCTGTGAGGCAAACCCTTCTCATCCGCCCTGCTATCTCCAACAGTACATACTTCGGCTACACTTGGGCGGTGTACGAACACCCCTCACCTGTCCTTTCTGACCAGATCTCTGGCGCTTTGGCGCTAATCCGCTGAAGGACGATGTTCGAAAGCGCTAACTTTGGGAAGCATGGGCTGTACAAAAGAGCAAAACTAAGGCGCGAAAGGACGAAAATACGAAAACCCTAAAAACGTTATTTAAAGAATGTCAAGTCGTTGTTTAGATAAATTTTCATTTGTCATGTTGAACTCAACTGACCACCGCTCGATCGCGAATTTCAACTTTTCCGACATATTCCGTAAGCGTCATAATCCCCTCTTCATATTTCGCTCGCAGTGCACATAATTTCGTATCTTCCCGCATTTGTCCTTTTGGTTTCTTCTACGTAAGGCTGTCCTGGTTAAATTTCACTTACTTCTACGCTTGGAATTTCACGAGAACATCGATGACGACGTGGACTGATGTAGGGGATTAAACTGTTGTTTGAAGTGATGATGGTACGATTCGGGGCCATTGGTATCTCAGCTCGTGGATACTCGTCGACTGGACTTCGTGCCCACATGTGCGGTGGAAAACTGCTTTTAGGCTCAATGTAAGTTTTTGCCGGGTATTCCATGGATTAGTGGGAAGCTATCGAATCACTATAACTGGTCTCTCTTGTGCCTCTCGACCGTGCGTGTATGACCGTGTATGAGTCATGATTACGCTCCAAAATTAGCGCTACTATTTGGAAACTGCCACGATCACTAATCTTGGAACTGACAACAAGTTTTGAGTAAAACACCACGAAATGTTTTCGTTTTCCATTCTGCGGCTCTTTCGATATTAAAAACCATCTTGGGTAATACGCGAGACACCTTAACTAGTCACCGTGACGTTGTACGAAGAAGGGCATATACCAACTGATGATTCGCAAGTACCGAACAAACTGGCTCAACGGGCCCTCAACTCATCAGGCTTGCCTATCGCGTTGTCGGTTGACATAAATATTGTTGAGATCTCAAGCCAGTCCTTTCTTCTCCTCCATCGCGTCCCATCACAAGTATTCGCACTTCCGCAACTGACTCTTTTTTTTTACCGTTCTCCAACGGATTATCGCTTTCATACTCCTCTCGAAGGGTGTATTGACCAGGGTAGACTTGAATGAATCACGGAGACGGGTTTTACTGTAGCACGAAACTTGTGATTTGATGAGTTGTGAGATCACAAGCACTCGAGCACTTACACATACGAAGGAGAACGGTCTAGAATAGAATATTAGTTTCAGTATACAAGCGTGAACAAGGGGGCTCTGACTCAGTGAACCGGTTGTATGAAGAAGGAGAGAGGAGTTCAAATTAGTTCTCTGAAAGATGTGAAACGAGTGTCTGTCGCGAGAGAACTGGGAGACCGATGAGTTTGGGAAGAGCTGTGTGCTGTGGAGAGGAAATAAATTGAGGTGTGTGAACGAGATATTTTGGAAACTCCGGAATGGGGACAACCGGGTGTCACTTGGAAAAAAACTGTTCGGGGAAGCCCCGAAACAAGGACTTCTGGTTAGGGGGGGAAGTTCCAAGCTGAAAATCCCAACTAGTTCGGCCAGTGCCGAACAAAGGGCAAGATGCAAAAACTCTCAACATCCAGTACAATCAACATTTTTCACCCAGTGAAAATAAAGGAAACATGTTCAATATAATATATCATACCACAACCCGTTCTCGTTTCATCAACTGCCCTTGTAACCTTATATTAGAAAATTAGGCTGCAATGAGTGCGAATTGAAAACCTACAAAACTGCGTGGAGATGGGCATTGCCGAGTGGTCAGAAAGGATATCACGATCCATGGCACCCGAAACTTAATAAATATCGGATCTGTGTCAATGTCTCCTCAACTGATGCCCCTTCACCAGAATTTCTCGTTGCCATTTTGATGTCCAAAAGATTAAAGGAAGTAGATGACATTGTAGCGTTGGGGACTCCATTGTACACAACTCTTCGAACTAAAGCCGGTTTCCAGTTCTGTACTGTTGGTATAGTGAGCGCTGAGACAAAATCATTAGCAGCGACAATAGGGTGGTTTTAACGATTCTTCTTTTTTTAGGTCAACTCGAACGTCAACCCGAAATGTCGTATTTTACCGGAGAATTCGCCGTCCTCTTCTTAGACTCTGTAATGAAGGTTCCTCCGGCGTTTTCTTTCCGGAGGAAACATCTGCGAACAAATTGAATCTTTCGCTCCCTTCAAAGAGATTTGACGGGTAACGGGGGATGACATTTTTTGTCACCTAACCCGGTTTCCTCCGATGCAGACTTTCCGCGAAGGTGGAGAGTTATTGTAAGAGCTATTATTCAGTGAGAGGAATAGAATTTTCGCTGCTTCTCTAGCATGTTCAGTAGTGCGTGTGTAGCCGGGTTTCAAATGAAAATGAAGTTATGCGTCGGAATAGTTGATGCGTGAATTCTTGATCTCACTGAAACCCGCTTCGCTGCACTATGATCTCTGATTCTAATGATATTGGGTGTACTATGATAAGTGAGATTACGGGTACATAGATATAATCAGGCCACTTTCTTTGTGACAGATGTATTCCATGAGGTCCGTTTCCAATATTTACGATTAGCCGCTCTCAAGCCTCGTCGTGGGATAGCATTCCAGTCGAAGTTTGTAATGGTTCGCGGCGGGCTGCTGGAGGTGGCAACAATGACCGCCACCTGTGCAGCCCACTGCTGTTTATATTAGCGGCGGAGGCACGTTTCTCGATCAGAACGGCTGCCAGCTCCATTGACGAATCACTCCCTGTTTTAAGCCAGTTTTTTAATTCCCCTTTAGTTTGTGTGAAGTAAGGTAAGCGATCAGAGCTTGGTGTTTCATTTTCCCCATTGTCCCTTTATTGTTATTAATACAATCCGAGCATAGGTTATCTGTTTAATTTTAAAAGGAGTTCGTTTCATTTCATTTATTTCGAGTTTTTGCTGATTAAATTCAAGTGGGTCTTAATTGCATTATAATTTCATTTCCCATTACTTTCTTGAGAGCCATTATTTTATTTATTTCATCAATTGAGTATTATTGAGCGTATTTGATTTGTTCTTTTCTTTGAGGCCCAGACACGACTTTCATGCCTGTTCTGTACACGGGAATTGTGAGACAGTTCCCCAAGTACGTTACAAGTTAGAATCAAGAATTATAACTTACCCAGCCACGGTCGCGTGCACTAGCCCTCCCCCAACCCCTCCACGACTCCTTTCGAAAGATGGATGAACTGTTGAGGTTTCGGTTTGGGACACTCATAGTGCCTTTTGAGTGCTGAAAAAGATTTCAAAGCAAAACGTCCACTGTGAGTTCTAATATATGAATCAGTAGTTGCATAGTTTTTAATTGGAAAATCGTTCATGTAAATTTCCATTCTAACTAGCCATGTCAAAGAAGTTTGAATTTGAAAGTTCGAAAATGCGTAATACCTGAGGCATGGCCTATGTGTTGGTTGTGGGAGTACACTTTGGTAAGTTAATTTAAAACCATGCAAATTATTACACAATGGTTTATTATTCTCATGAACAGCTTGACCTAGTATTACTGCTCCGAGACCCATCCCATTCAATTCAGCATCGAATCCTCGTAAACCATACGAAACATGACCTGGCTACAGTGGAACTACAGAAACTAAATATTCCCCCCGCGCCAGGCGCCCTTATACGTCTGTAGGCGTTTATGATTTGATGGAGGGGTGTGCGGAGGAAGTGGCCTTGGCGCCCCGTCAGGCAAAAAGAGTTGAAAGGGCGTTGCGAGTCGAGCGGGCGGATGATTGATACCTTCTAGATACCAAATGGGGATTTTTGTACAAAAGAAAGAATTTTTTGGACCACGTTAAGGGCACAAAACGGCCCGGACGGCAGACAGACATTGCAAATTTGGAATCTTCATGTCTTGAAACGTAAAGTATCAAATTTTGAGGGGGAGTTGTAAAAAAATTTTCGTAACCGAAAACATAGGGTTATTATTCAGAATGAATAATAAACCAAAACAAATGGGGCGCAACGTAATTACTGTTTTCTCATGGCTTTTAGGTGCCGTGAAGTTACATGTGCAATCTATAACTAACCGAAAATAATTTTGAGATATCCCATTAAAATACGCTCATCAAGAGAGCTGCCTGACTAGAACGTATTCCATGAAGTATTGAATTCCAAAGAAAACTGGAGGTGCATTGCTCAATTTGTCAAGGCAGTATCTTGCAGGGGCTAAGAATGAAGACATGGAGGAAAGACCACTGCTGAACCTCCCAAGTTGCTGGGTAGTGTAGGAGGATGCATGGGAATGGCGGCACGCTGCAAGATTCTCGTGAGGAAATTGAGGAGCTAACATCGAAGAGTGGCGTGAGGGCCGCTCTGATGCAATGCGCTAAACGGTTCTAGGTTGGTTCTCAGTTCGTGGGGCCACTAAGAGTAGACCCTCACTTCTACGTCCCTCCAAAAAGTAAAGGTGCTTGTAACGTTCAATGTGGTGGGAAGGAGGATTTTCCTTTGAACGAAACCCTTGAACCACACGATGTACGTGAAATTTATTAACAAAAGAAAAGAAATTATAATCTCTCCGAGTAAAATAAAACAGGAATTCCTACGGGCACAAAGGAAAATGGGTCCACCAGCTACACGGCCCTTTTAAGGCTGACCTGAGGCGTCTTCTTCAAATTGAATTCGATTCTGATGAGACGGAATGGAGGCGATGAAACTGAATATACTAGCAGCTTCGAGTGTCCAGTTCTGGCGAACTCCGAAAATGTCCGATTGGATTCCGAATCGGTTGCACGGAACTGCTCACTTCGAATCCCCAAACACACTTTCTGGGTTACCAGGAATAACAAGAAGAATGTTCGGGTGGCCAGGCTAACTTTCGGGCAAGAACTGGTGAGATTGAAGCGTTAAGGCACTGCACTGGATGTCCCTTACGTAACGTACAAAAAGACAACAAAGGAAACCAAACTTATGACTAAGGACACTCAAGGCCCAAGGACCTTTGCCAAAAAACACTGTCCATTTTTAGATGTCGCGTAACTGATGCTAAAACAGTGCTAATCATGATAGTAACAGGTCTGACGTTGTTGATAGCTTTGAAGGAATGTGTTATGGTCTGAATAGCTACAATGAAATAACTATAACTACAATTACGTCTCCAATTACCGAAAAAGAACCTTCAAATTTAGTGGTGGATTCAATCTGTGAGCACTCTAAAAGCAAGGCCAGTTTGGTAATGAAACGAAAGCACAAGAAAATGTCCATAGTGGAGATGAAAGGACATCCAATTTTCATTCATTTTTTACAGTTGATGTGAAGTATTAGCAAATTGAGTTTTGAATCAGGTTCCATTCGTACATCAAGGTTCTTGTTCAGAATTTCGAATTTTGTGATTACCTTGAAAATGTGTGTAAATAGGGCATGGTTAGTTTCAGTGGAAATGGAGCGTTGGGATATTGTGGTTGGTTCTCTTGAGACGCGGGGTTGGACGTTATTTCTTCCGAGCGGGAAATAATTTAATTATTAAAAGAGCGTCTCAGGTGAGCGAGTTGGCAGAGCGTGGAATACAGGTTCGCAATGTTCTCTCTGAATCGAAGATCTCGAGCTCAACAAGTCCACAGGAACTCCAACCCCGTTGTTGTAGGTATCAAGGGAATCAAGCGAAACGTAGGGGACGACGTCACTATGGCAACAACGACGCCCTCGCCACTTTCCAGCCGAGTTTCCCCCCTACGTAATGCGGGAAAAGGGTCCAGTTTTAGTTGCACTCGCCTCTTCACGATGTCATTCCCCATAAGGCTAATGTGCTAATCTGCGAAAGGTTCCTACGCAAATGGAGTCGTCAATGAGAATGTTTTAATGGTCAGTATATGTCATGTAAGGAGACATTTGGGAACGTTGGGGTTTATTTTTATTGTTCAACCATAGATATCAAGATGACGTTATTTTATCTTAAAACGGGGCTCCAAAAACAACAACACACGCAACCACAATTCTTTAATTTCAGTTCCTACAAATAGACCAATAATATCAAAGTGAGTTTAGCGCATTACTCGTGGCACGAGCCTTCAATCCAGGCGTAGGAGACGCATGGCGGCTTTGAACCTATAAAAAACTGAAACCACTTCAATGTTTCAAGACGAACCCTGTACCCGCAGGTCGTTGTGTTATGTTTATGTTAACGTTACCCAAGGCCCTATTCACTATTGCGTGTTAAGAACCAACCCAGAACCGTTTAGTACACCAGGTTGGCCCTAACGCTTCTCTGCGATGGCAGCTCTTCTTTCTGGTTCTCTTCACTCTCACATACACCCTCACACACTACCCACAGGTTTTGGGCGTTCAGGAGCTTTCTTTCATCCACGTGTTCATTATTGATCCCTGCGAGATACTGGCCCTGAATCATCAAGCTTCATCCTCTTCCAGCTACACACTGCCTTGATCGATTGAGCAGGGAGTTGCAGTTTCCCTTTGAATGCTGCTTGGGAGGGATAAATGCCTCTGGCGTGAGCTGAACAACTGTGTCTATCACTGTACATTGCCAGCCTGCCCACGTCCGAAACGAGAAGATGGCACAGGAAGTGTCATCCACCTGCAGTGCAGACGGTTTGAACTTTCAGCCTGTCTTATTCGGTGCAAGGAAGTTCTAAATGCGCCATGCCCTGTTAGGAACTGGGTGAGGTAGAAACCCAAGGTACTCGAGAGTCGGAAGAAAAATTAGCATTGTGGTAGCTTAGTATTCTGCATTTCCAGAACAGTTGGTTGGTTGTAGTTTATCAGACCGTTTTGGCAACGGAGAGACGAGAGATGTGCTTTAAAGTTTAATTTACGTTCGTTTTCTTAATTTTCCTCCCTATTAAAATTGGTCCACCGAATGATGTAAACCACTATATCAAAAATGAGGCACAATTCCGATCCAATGCCACGTGGCCTTGTACGAGTTGTGAACTTAATTAAGTGCGTATCGTTTTTTTCAGCGTCATCATACTTGACAGAAGGGTGACCGTGGCAGGTAGAAGAGGATAAAATTGAAACCCTATTTTATTATGAGGACATTGACATGGAAGAGCATGAGGTGGGGAGATGTCCCTCAGGACAACCTGCCCCGATCGTTCAGGCACCGCTCTCCGAGCATATTAAAACTTTATCTGTTTCCCCTCTCGACATTCCGAGTTGTCCCCCCGCATTTGTCGCCAGCCACATCTTTTTCGCCACCGCTTCACCCTTACCCTCGATTTCTCCCATTCAATTTCCTCTTTTCTGTCTCCCTCAGTTTTTTTTAAAAAGATTCACTGCGTTCCTTCTTCTAAATAGCGTGGGAAATGATAGAATCTATGGAAATGCCGTTGAAATATTCAATTTGATCAGTTCTCGTATTCACTCATTCAATTGAGTTTTGAGCGTTTACAACGGAAGACGCTTCATCAGGAGTACGTGATGATTTTTTTCAAAGAACTGACCATAGCACTCGATAGACTATTCCACTCTTAAACCAACAGAAACGAGCGATGCCGTCTGCATTAATCTACGCTTTTATGTCCAGCATTTAGTGAAGTTGTTTTAACGCACGGTTACATGCACGTGAGTGTAATTTCAACCCTTAAGATGAGATTGAGGTCATGAGTGGGTTGTACAATTGCCTTTCCTTAAAGGAGTAAGATCGATAATTGTGTCGTATATTATTATGACTACCAACCAGCGCTCCGCCATCGTTGTCTGGAATAGTGCTTTGACAAAATGTTTGACGCTGGGGTCTTAGTCAAACTTAAACTACACCTCACAGACACGTACTACCGATTAATCCAATCATGCTACGTTTGGTTCTACGTAAGAATTGCACGAAAAGTGCGTTGTAGAACGATACAGTTGTAAATATAGATTTCTTCGTGTTTTACGTGAGTTGTGATGCGACCGTGGACGCTTTTGATAAATGTTGACGACGAGCTTATGTTACTCGACCTCCAAGAACGTTTATCTTTCACTTTAAGGGTTAGGCATGATCAATATTAAGTCAAATCCTGTTTCATTGTCACTTTTGCTGCACACGTCGTCAAAAATTAATGATTTCGGGTTACGAATTTCGTTGACAATTGTTTTTGAGGAACTTTCGCTCCAATTTTCAAGGTGTACAGCCCGCGGGTGGTTTCCAACCTGATGAACATAAGTCATTCCGAATTGTCAGTGCGCGAACTTCACTCATTTTTCCCACTTTTCTACGAGTGACTTTGATCGAGCCGCCCGTTGACAGCCCGTCGCCATCCGCATATCACAACTAAATTCGCCTCCTCTTCACGAGGCCGACACCTATCACTCCAACTTCGTTCAAAACGAGCCCATTCCTCCCAAACCTTCTCCTCTTCAACTACTTTTCGTCACCGATGCGTTCGTGCAAATCATAGCCAATTCGTTTTGAGGGCGGAAGGGAAACCTGTTTTCCGTTCGAATTCCCCATTCATCTGACGGCTCAAATCCGGCCTGTTCTTCGTCTGCATCTAAATTGCCTTTCGGTGGGGGTTTTCTTTTCGTTCGGGATTTTTTTTGTTTTCTTTCGACTTCTCTAACATGGTGACGTTTATGAAAATGTTTATTTCCCATTTATCTGCTTTTCCGGACGACAGCAAGTATCGCGTAATAAGAGTAATACGTTATATATTCGAAAAATCGTCACCAAGCAATACATTGAATGAAACTTTTCATTGTGCAGCAATTCATTCCAACGCTATATGAACAGATGTTTCGATCTTAAATTCGGCAAATGGAAGTCGGTAGCAGCGAGTAATGGAGATTCGAGCAATTAGATGAGACAGAGAGACCTAAGTGAGCAATCAGTTGAGATTGAGAATACCACCACAGGGTTTCCGTCAGGAAGCGAGAAAAAGGAGGGGGACTGTTGTTGTATAATTGGGCCTTTCTCGAGATTAAAATGACTTTCATGGCCAGAGGTAAGAAGGAACACTCCTGGCCGTTGAAACCACCAATGACTGAAGAAACTCTTAGCGAATCGGCCCAAAATTGAACCTCTGACTCGAAAAGTACATCGCAAACGATACCAAACACGACGTGAATGCGTTGAAACCACCAAAATTCACTTATTTGCACGTAGCAACCATAAGTTTCGTCAGATAGGATTGCCGAGGAATGTTTTGCGAATTTTTGCGCGGAAGTACGGGGTTTTCGGACCTCGTTAAAGGCAAAACAGCGCCTGGACGACGGATGGGTACTGCAGGTTTCAAATCCCCGTGCATTGAAAGAATTGTCAAATATTGAGGGGGAGTGGTAAACAAGTTGCTACGCACCAGGTATTCAATTGAAGTTTTTCCAAAAGTATTCGAATGAACTCTTAAACGCAACACACTCAAGTCTTGCCGGCCTTGTATATTCTGGCAAAACCCTTTTCGTTATAACAAACCTTTGAGGCCAACTTCCCCTAGGATATGCACACATTGACGTTATTTGTAATCGAAAAGAAAACGTGGAGTAGATCAGATTCTCACACGCTAACTTCTATTCCCACTCATCATCGTTATGTAACGGGACAAACCAAACCCTTCCATTCAGCGGAGGCTCGTCCAGGGGAATTTATCCTGACTGGGCTCCTCAAATGCCCCGATTCGCTCGACAGTTCGCTGCCATCAGTTGTAACCGAGCCGGTTCCCTCGACCCTGTGTCGTCCCCGCTCGCGTTCGCTCCCACTCAGTTCCCCGTGTGTGGTGGTAACACGTCACCAAATATAATTGAGAATAAAACTCTGTTCCAATTGCAGTCCGCTTCATATCGTACTAACTCCACAACTCTCTTAGTGCGATAAGTGTAACAGTTAAATGAACCGATTAGCACCGTGCGGGCCTCAACTAATGATGATAATAATTGATGATGATAACTGAACGTGGAAAGTTCCTTGAGTCCTTCAGTCGAAGTTTTCATCACAATTTACATCTGTTACTGCATGAAATGTTATGTAAATGAGGTTTTCAGCTACTCTGTTTCTCACAGCACGCTTAGCTCAATGGCTCTTGAAAGTCGACGCTACATTGAAAAGTCAGTACAGTCCACACAGTTACGGTCGTCATCCCGCTCCCTTGTCCATCTGAACGACTTGATCTTGAAACAGTCTAACACACCCACCTGGACGTTTTGAGTCGAAGCAGAAAGTGAATAGCTTAATGTGAATAAACGGAAAGGGCTAAGTTGGAGACGACCGACCTTCGCAAGAATTTGTAGGGAAATGAGTTTGGGAGGTGCTGTTTGTTGTGGAGAGGAATGTGAAAAGAGAGGAGGAAATTGTATCTCGGAATGTCCAGACATAGGGAAAATCCGTCGTCAATTAGAAATAACTGAAGAGGTGGAATTTCCATAGGTAACAAAAAGAAGTTGCGAACGAAGGCCTTTGGGGAAACAATGACTTTGCCGTTAAGGGTCTGGGAGACCCGTTAGGGCAGATGCGAGAATTCCAAGATCAAAAATCTCATACTGATGGCCTGACGGCGTTTTGCGCCAAACAGGCTCACTAACATCAGATTATGGTGAAACGTTGGTTAGGACGTAAACAAGACCTCCAACTGCTTTTCTAGCTGAGTTTGTACGAGCATACTTGAGCTGTGATTAGTGTTTATATGAAATTCCATTTTCTTACGATTACGTCCATTTAGATCACATACTCCTGTTGATCGTTCCGAGAGTGGAACATTTTCTGTGCTTTCCCTTTTGGAAAGTTCAAATTGTATTCGACAAAATTATTGCCAACTTTCAGCCGTCCCTCACGCTTTTTCCAGGGCTTTTGTGCTAAAAAAAAAAAAAAAAAATCGACGAACGGAAAAAGCGCTTTTCTGAAAGGCCGAAGTCGTTTATAAGAGACTCCTAAAAGATAATTTCTTCTCCCGCGTTTAATGCATTCGATCGTAACTCGACTATTCAACGTTCTCATCTTTCGACTTCCGCGGAGGGAAAATGCAAATGCGAACGGTCGTGGAAATATATGTGAGAAGATAAGACACGTATTTTATATCGACTGCCGTTAATACCTAAGGACAGAAGAAACTTATTAAATTTGTCGTCATTCGAATTGAGGTAAAAACGATCTGATGTGGGCCTTCGATGAAGCATTTTAAAATTTGACGTTTTGTTCACAGATGATGACCGTAGTTGGCTGCTGAAACGAGCGATTATTCTTTCTTGAGCAAGATATTTGTTGAGTGCAGGAATCAGGTGAGTTTATTGATCCTGTAGAAATGAATGATTTTTGTAATGATTCTCGCTTGTGACTTTGACCGCGTTTTATTATACCGGCTTCGTTCGTTTTGGTTTATCAATATGAATCAGAACGAGTGATCCAGAGGTGGTTGACAGCCTCTGACCAACAACTCGAAAATGAACCCTCGATTCTCAATCAAAGCTACAATATAAACGGATTTACCGTCCAGTTTGTCAAAGTTCTGTGCATTTATGACATAATAAGAGCTTAAATTTAAGGAGTTTAAATATGCGTTTAATATAAAAGTAATTGAGTTGCGTAAGCGTATAATGTTCAATCTTTCTCTGCTGTTTCTCGGTCACCTGCACATCGTTCGCTGCAATGTCAAGCGGCTCGTGTATGACGAATTTCCCGTGTGTGTAGATTTGCAATTATAAATTATCAAGTGTGTGTTAAGCTCACGAATGAGGGAGCTTGAAACTGCGATAAATGAGCGTAGTGAGCGTGAGCGAGACTGTACTTCAGTTGACAGAATAGCGATATCCGGTTGAGTATGAGTATATAAACGAGCACAAGAGACTATCAATACATGTGAAACTGGTTATGAGGTACTAAGAGGAAGGAGAGGAACAAAGAGAGAGAGAGAGAGAGAGAGAGAGAGAGAGAGAGAGAGAGAGAGAGAGAGAGAGAGAGAGAGAGAGAGAGAGAGAGAGAGAGAGAGAGAGAGAGAGAGAGAGAGAGAGAGAGAGAGAGAGAGAGAGAGAGAGAGAGAGAGAGAGAGAGAGTTGAGTGGTCTAGTAATGCGAGCTGAGACGAATTGCTGGGAGAACTGCGAGACGACTGTATCGCGAGAGCTGACGGATGACTGACTTGGGAGGAGCTGTCTGTTGAGAAGAGAAATCTAAATTTGAAGGGTGCGAAAAGATAGATGGGGAAAGACCAGGGCCGGAGAAATCCATTATCACTTGGAAATAACTGAGGTGGACTTTCCATAGATAACACGAGGGGTTGAGGACGAAGGTATTTGGGGAAACAATGACTTTTCCATCATGAGTGGTCATTTGAGATTTGTTGAAAGTTTAAAATTCCAGGAATTTATTAGGTTATGCCACGACGGTTTATGATTCTCTCTCACAGCATGATTGGGGCCTTTCCTATTTAATCCAAGGTAAACAAATATTAGAAACATAACGGGTGTATCAACAACTCCGACAATGTTTGTAAAGCATCTCAATTGATTCAGCACCGAAAAAAAACTAATAAAAGATACGAAAAATGACTTTCCAACAGCTGAACAACGCAAATTCACTTTTCCGATGTGGCGTGAAGGGCCGAGCTGACGGGGTTTTAGAATAAGACGGGAGGCAGTGTGGGAAATGTGCACAGGTGAAGGAGAAACGTCGTTCGCTGTATTATCCCCGAGTTCCCGTGGAACAAGCCCAATTACATAAGAAAAATAAATGACGAGACCGTTAACAGACGCGCAAAGAAACATTAGCAGTTCAGTCTGGAGCTATTGAGAAGAATGAGAGCTGAGATGTAGGAAGAGTTGGTGCTTGACTGAGGAGAGAGGTGAAGAGAGAATGTAGATGACGGGATGAGACGTGAAGAAAAGGTTAACTTCACAAGGAATACGGTAGAAGGGTCGGTCATACAAGGTCGAGGAGGATTGGCCGAGGAAAAGGGTGATACAGCACAGAAGAATCAATCCGTCCCGATATCAGGCCATGATGGAAAGAAAAGTCAGCGCAGAAGCGGCGAGAGAGCCCAGCTCAGAACAGGTACTCACGGGGAATTAAGAGCTTGTAGCCGAGGTAATCAACAAATGCCCTAAAAATACGCTTGAACTACATACGACCATCGTAATTTGGGCTCTTGCCACTAAGATCCTGTAAGTACTCTCTAGTATTTTGTTTTATGAAGCCAAGCGCGCAATCCATGAGCTGAGGACTGTGGTCTGAGAAGGAGAGCTGGAAGTGTCCTTGCGCGTTCGGGCTGAGCAGTGTAGCTCCGTTGATCGAGTAATCCCTTGACATTTTTGGCTGCTATCCTCTTCGATTTGTCAAAAATACTTTGAGCACTAGCAAACAAAACCTCACGTTCACCTTTGAGCTCTACATGTCTGAATTTTACAGCCTCTACTGCAGTTGTGTCATCAGCATCTTTCTCCACCATATCAGCAATAATATAAACGTACAAAAGGGATGAATCGTCTTAAAGGGATTCATTTAACATTTTAATCGATAGTAGATAAACTGCTTACACGATGGGTAAATACGATGTCACTTATAATACTAAATATTAGCTTTACGTTGGGCACCAATTAATTTGTAACCAAAAAATAAATAAATAAGGAAAAGGGAAAATAATAAAATAAATTCTAGTGGGGATGAACCCATGAATTCAGGGGTAGGAAAAGCAAAGAAGCAACTAAAACACATCTATACGGGAAATATGTATTAAAAAGAACTGGAACTCCTATACAACCAAAAAAATAAAAATATTTGCTGATAAAAAAAATGAAATGGAATTAGAAATTAAGCGTTCTCTCCTACCCATAGCATGCAAAAAGAAATAAATGAAACCAGAGCTACAGACTTCAAGTTCGAGTTTTCTTCCTCTTCGTTCGAACCAACGGAGGAAAGCGTTTTCCCACGGGAAGGGAGCAGAAGAAGAAGAAGATCTAAATTCCGACAGGAACATGTGCCCGGACGAATCCGAAAACGGGAGACGAAGACGTTAACCGTCCATGGGCCTTCGTTTTTGACCAGGTTTGTTCCCAGCAGCTAGGACGGTTAAGGGTTTTTCGTAGCCCAAACCCCCGAAACTGTTTCCGTCAGAGTTCATGTCACAGTTGGTGAGGGGAACAGGAGAGTGATCTAAGTAGAAATTGCCTCTCAATATGTATTGTGATTTCACTGTCCATCTAGACGCAGTCCTACATCTGATGTCCGCTTTATTCCATCAAAATCATAGTGGGGATGCCTACAACACCCAATGCGTTGGTTTGGCATTCATTCTGAACGCTATGGTTTCCGTCGAGGAAATTTTTTTTACTACCCCCCTCAAAATTAGACACTTGACGTTTCAAAACATCACGGTTCTAAATCTGCAATGACCGTCAGAGCCTGCAGAATAGACGCTGACAAGACATCACATTTGCTCAAGAATGATTCAGTCACGCTAGAAATCGTATCGTAGTTCTAAATTGAAACGGTAGGACATGAAATAAATGGAAATTTAAATTCTTGCCCCAATTAGTAAGTGAACTTAGGCCCCCTGAACAATACAATTTCCTGATGCAGTCAAAGGCCTAACGTGCACAATTACTTGAAACTGATGGTGGAAATACTTGGCGTGAACAACTGAGTCTATTAGTTCGTGTATCGTGGCGAGTATTGAGTCTCCATTTGTGCAAATGCTAAGGGGCGTTGTTCGAAGCAAGTTAAAAAAATGAAGGAAATACTGAACAGAATACAAATCGACGAATGTACTAGTTATCTTTTTCTTGTCGTACGTCGGCACAAAACCGGTTTTCTCCGAGACACTTAGCGGCAAGTGGAACACCTCTGTCTGATTCCCAAGTCCTGGTCCCAGGCTTTTGTTAGTAGAAAAGATAAGACATCCTACGAACTAACCGAGATAAAGGTCTCCCTCTCGATATTTCTCTTTTATCGAGGACGAAACCTTCGTGGAGAAAAACTTTTTCTCTCGCACTTCACCTTTAAAGTTGGTTAGTTCAGCAGTTCCACCTTTGCTCTATCGGTACTTTTCCTATCCAGATGGGAGCCCCTCGTTCCCTTTCCACCAAACATTTTGGTTTCACCTCAAACCTAAGGTGGAGAAGAGAGAGAGAGAGAGAGAGAGAGAAGTTAAAAAGGGCATTGTTCCACCAAAGATAAAGGAGAAGAAATAGAGAGGCGGCGGGTTAAGTGCGCTATTTAAAGTGGTCTTCGGCCCCGAAAAAGGGCGATAGAGAAGCAAGTTTTCCAAATGTTCTCGCTCTGTAAACTTTCTGGCTGCCAGCAGGGAGCCGTTTCAACACTCTGGAGAGCCAATTAGTGACACTTGGCAGAGCTGTTTTCCAACCATTTCACTCCATCTGTTTGATCATTAAATACTTAGCGTGAAGATATGCAAATTGTCACGACCTTCAACTATGTCCTTCGGAGCTGCTTTAATTTTGAGTTTGCCTGATTCATTATTATCTATCACTAGGCTCTTCTGCCCTTGTTCCGCACTCGGCGTTCAAAATTTCATAAATCTCGTTTGTTTTACCTCTCAACATTGTACATCCTCCGTAACGCAGTTGGTACCGTCGCATGTAGGCAAATGAGTGTCGCTTTTGGGAGTATTTGATCACAATTCCAATTTAGAGTAGCACCCCAAACCAAATATATGCTGTTGTTGGTCTTTATATATCACTATTACATGAGGACTATGCTTGGCTGTTACACCGCTGGCTTCAGCTCAAAGACTTAATTTGTTCCAGATCGTCTGCATCTTCTGCGTGATAGTTTTATTTGAATTCTATTGAGGTTGTTTGGACCCGGATCGATTTGAATGATTCTCGGAGACGGGTTTTAGTTGAGCAAGAACTTATGAGTTGGTGTGTCACAAGATTTGAAGACTTGGATGTACAGAGAAGAGGTGACTCACACAGGATGTGAGTTGAGTGCAGGGCTCTGAAGGCGTGAAACTGGTTGTACTGGGAAAGAAGAAGGAGTCCGAATGAGTTGTCGATGAGAGGTGGAAACTAGTGTATGTTGGGAGAATTGGAGACGACTGTATCGTAAGAGGTGTTAGAAGACAAGTGTTGGTTACAGGAGAGGACCTACTTTGGCGACAGAATGGTTTTGGGAGAAGGTTTCAGTTGTGGAGAGGAATCTGAAAAGAGAGGAGAGGGAAAGAGTAGGAAAACCACCCTTGGAAATATCCGCGGATGTGGGATTTCCGTCGGTGGGACGACCTTAGGATAAACAATGACCTTGGCACAGGTGCAACCCGTTGGGCAGGAGCGGAAATTCCGAGGTCAAACACCTGGACAGATTCGGCACTTTGCGTCGAACAGAGGTAGCAAGCACGAATCACTTTGACGAAACTGTTGAAGATACCATAACTGCTGGCCAAGGGCTCTATAAAACCATACACATCTCTGAAATTCCGCAGCCCCCCACCCATTTATGGAATGAAAAGGATGACTGATACTTGGAGATTAGATCATTATTCAGTCGTTATTCCCAGCAGTGCGAGGATCCTCCTTGAGAGTCCTTGGGCTACATCATAGTTATTCATGACGTTACGAAATGTTCATTATATATACTCCTACTGAATTCAAACGATTAGCAATCCATACCCAATTTGCTCCCCACAGCTTTTTCTGTAACCGTCAATTGAATGCGTATTGTGAGGCGAAATCCCAGGACCTAACTACAATATTAAATTCATTCTAACATTTAAAGTTACAATAGCTCACTAGTAACCACATTTCGTTCTCGACGAGTATCTGTACGGACACGGTGAACAAAGGTACAGGCAAGATTGCACTTCTCAACAAGAGGAGTTTTGCTATACGCCGCAAAAGATTTCCCTTTCTGGACTAAACGATTCAAAGGCAACTTTCAACCAATTCATTTTGACAGAGATCATATACAAAGTAAATATCCCATATTAAAAACAGATGTGTACTGTCTTTGCGCACAGTAATCCCGTTCTTGGGAGACTTGTTCACCCGTTAATGTTAACTTTGACCACGGAAGTTCACACGTTAATTTTACATGAAGTGTGAGAAAGCCTATATAATCTCATATATGCATTGTATAAAGTATATAGTCTCGTTTCCAACCATTGAGAGTTCTTGAACCAATTTCCTTTGCGTAATTTTATTTCGGTGCAAATCTAGAACCCGAAAAGCAAGTAAGCCCCTGCCAAATCGAAAGTACGCAGGAACTTGACACATTTGTAAAACTATTATTTTGTTGCCTAAAGACATTGTTTGGTAAAGTGTGCGGACTTCCTGTCGTTCTTTTAGGTTCTGTCTCGCGATCGATCACGGAACGTAAGATGTCTGTGAGAATTGTATCGCATTATTATTTATAGCGTTTATAATCACTTCATGAATGACCATCATCACTATACATCCTGTACGGTACGGAATAATTGTCTTTACAAAATAAATGAACGACAGTGGCGAAAGCAATTGAATAGGATTGAAAAGGAGAAAAGAAGCTCACCAGTCTTCTCGGCGTTTTGGAGCGGGGCCCCGCTTTGACCGGCTTCGGCGTGCGAATCCTGGAAAACAGCACTCGCGAAACGCTATAAATTGGGAGAGGTTGGGTAATGCACCGGAAAATTATAATGTCTTTGATCTAAAATCGAGGATATGCAAATTAAGAGGAAGCTGCGGTCTAGGGGAATGGCGACGGACTAACTGTTCCGGCGTAAGTAAAATGGGACGGGAAGTAGGAGGAGGAAGTCTTCTTATCTTTCCGCCACTTCTTAACACATCCGAAACTATTATTTTCTGCCAACAATGAACGCCCTCTACCTTGGGCAACGACCACTCCGAGTCGTGATCGTGGGCTACACGGACCAGATCGGCGGCAAATAGTCTGGAGATCCTAGCAAAAGCGTGACAGAAGAAAATGTACACATATGGACTCCAGACACTGCCCCGCCGTAGCACAACCCTTACACTTCTTGAATTTGTATTGTTACTGGGAACGGGTTGTTGGGAATGTATAGTCGTACTTTCATCCGCAATCTATGGAACATTTTCTTGTCGTGGAGCCTTTTAATAAATAACGTCGTTCTTGTCGTTAGGAACTCAAATCGCCAACTCCGATTTTGCATGCAGCCAAACCATATCATCCCTTTAACCATTAATTAACAGCACTGCTTCCCATTTCACATCCACCACACCACACTTTCCCGATACCGCTTTTTAATGTTTACTTTTCCATTATCAGTTATCAACAGTTATGCCAACAGAACAGCAGAAATTCCAGCACACTGTTGTTCTTAAATCTGACCAACAGCACCGTTCCCAGCAGCAACTACCGCACACCACTGGAGGGAACGAGGTTGTAACCTCTTCCGTTTTTTATTATTTTTTTCTATCGTTATTCATCATCATCTACAATCAACTATCTTTTTGCGACCTCGTGTCTGCCGTTTCCTTTTCGTCCCCGAACTTAATTAACCGTTTTGTTTTTGCATCGTTTCTCTCGTTCGGAATCTCACCACCATCCAGACGTGGTGGACAGCGACTCCCGACCATCCAACAGGGAAGACACCGGAACGGGTTTGAACGATTTTGCGCGCTCTCTGAGCGTTCCCCAACTCGTGATTCCGAGTTTGACTTACACAAGTACCAGATAATTCTTTTTCATTTTGTGTTTCCCCAACGGCTAGTTGTGAATAAACTCTTTGAACTCCCAAAGAGTTTATTCTTTGAACTCCCCTGTCGCCCTTTATAGTTGTATCCGGTTGTTCAAGTCAAAATTCACCATTTCTTACACCCATCACATGTTAGTTTCTGAAGCTGGTAAGCTGTGCGGGGTTATAGCCAATGTCAAGCGGCAGGCCCAGAGCATCAAACTAACATAACTCGCAACAGTCGGCGAGAGCAGGATAAATGAATGAAAATGAAATGTTCTTTTGTGTTCTGTGAAAGTGGGACGATGTTCTTTCGAAAATAATAATAATGTTAGCAGCTTCTCGTGCTTTAGGGGAGTACCATACGCGAGCGAAGAAGGCGTTGAGAACAATTTTTGCGCAAGGATTTTACTATTAGGGCCTGGTAATGTCCCTACAATGCTGATACAATATTGTCAAATGAGGTCTAACTAATGACAAAATCGCGTACGTGCATTGTAGGATCCTCTGCTCATCGCGAAAAAGGGTCGCTAAACAATCTTGGAATTCTACGGTTAGTTCTATTATAATAATTTTCTGGTTTCGTAAGATACTTGCTCGACTAATCCACTAAATTATTCTGTTAACGTTTGCATACAGAAAATATCTCTTCTGCCTTCGGATGAAATTTTCGCATTAAATTGTATCAGCGTGAGGATCACGTCTTTTGTCAACATTACGGGTCAGTAAAATATTTCATAACGTTCAGTGTGTCGCATAATTTACACTTTACGGTGCAACCTCAGGAATGTTTGTGGACCTTTGCATCGATTTTTTAAAGGAATGATTGCGAAAGGAATATCGTGAAGTTCAAAGGAGCCACGTGTGACGAAACTCCCCAAAACGCCTCGATTTTCGAATACGTTTCAACTACAAATGTGTTTGATCTTAAGGTGAAAGGTGATGAACTTTACATTTAACAGTTTAATGACCTTGAAAAAAAACTCCTCCCTAGTCGTCAGAATTATACTGATGGCGTCTCACACGCAAGATGTAAATACTCTTTGCCGTGACCAATGGCTGTTAGCGTGAGCTCCCGCAGTCCCTTTTTATAGATGAAAACAACTTTCTTTCTCCACCATTTTTTACTTGTTTTCCTCGAACGCAACGTACAAAACGCGAATGACGGATATACGTTGTCGGCCTTCTTTCTATCGCATGATTCTCCGAAATATTGGGTTTACGGTAGAGCTGTCCACTTGAAGCTCCACCTTTGACCTCTTTAGTGGTTCCATTACGTTTTTATTGAGGCAGAAAACGTTGCAGTGCAAATAATACGCGACATATGGCTTATAACGAAATCTGTATCGCGTAAGTGCCACCTAGAGCAGTCAGTCTGCTTTTGTTTCATCTTCTTAGTCTGCGCTCTGCATAGAGGATTCTTAGGAAGAGAAAAAAAAAACGAATCAATCTATCTTTCCTTTACATTCTTTAGGATATGTCGAATGAGTTGGCATGCAAACAAAGATATTGTTAATTATTGGGCAAAAATCTAGTGATGAGTCCATTTAGATTTCCTGCGCATCTGGGCCAAGCGCACGTAGTTCCATTTTCTGTGGCATAAACATTTGATCGAGAACTCTTCGTGTTGAAGCAACAAAGTTCATAGAATTATCCATATTATTCATACTATTGATGTTACCGCCAATAATGCCTAAAAATCACATTTTTGCCGAGACACCAACAAAATACATCAAGAGAACGGGAAGAATCCTGGTTATCCAGCTTAACACAGTCTCATACGCCTCCAAGGTCCGCTCCATTTGATTCAGCATCGAAACATGACCTGACTCAACAGAACGACGAATATTAAAGTTTACTCGGTGACGTCGAACTCACAGATGCTTGGGGTGAGACATGAGGCAGTGCGGTACACAAGCTCAGGCCTGGGAACGACCGATAACATTCACCAAATTTACTTTGCGAGGTAGTAATATTATTCAAAATGAATAATACACCAAAAAGAATGACGTAAGTACGGATTCATCAGGTGAGGCGCTAGTACAAAACCGCCTCCTTATCGTTTAAGGGGATATAGTGGGAAGGAAGGAAGACTAGGAGAAATGAGGCAGGTTTTTTTAAAAATTTATTTTTGCAAAATAAAGAAACGAAAACCACTTATCCCTGAGTAATTACGTCCAATCAATAATTTGTGAATTCGATTTGTACTATCTATCTCACATTCGCTCAAATGTACTGGATGGAATAGAAAACATGAACCGTCCAAGACACGTTTGGTACTCTTACTATGGGATATGAAGAATTTTTTCAGTGAAATTATCATTTTTTGGCCATTGCCACGAATTTCAGCCGTTTTGTCTCACTGTGCGCCGTACCCAAAACTCAGGTAATTCGCCTCACAGTTGTTGAAATTGCTGAATGACGCACTCAGGGGCTCCAACGCACTGCGCCGAGTAACGCAGACGTTCAGAAGGATTTTTTCGTCCCTGTTCCGTTTCGTTGAGAAATGTCTTAGTATTTAACCTATTTTTTCGTCCGTGATGAGCTCGATTAGGACTCAAGGACAGTTCGTTTAGGTGATATTATTTGTCTATCTATTTGTCTACCAGTGAAGCCTCGGGAGCGCACAATAAACGTTTTGTTTTCACGTGGTTTGACCCTCAAACATCTCCGTTTTGTTTCGATTTAGTTTTTTTTCGCTTACAGTTGCTGGTAATGCGAGTTATCTCCTTATAAAGGACCATTGCACAATAGGTTGAATAATTATAGTGCACAGTATGTTATATAGTGGACAGCAAAGTCAAACTGTCGTAAACACGGACGCATCAGAACTCTCAGGAATTCTTTCCAAGGTTTTCCCACATGAATTCCCATTTGCTCAAGAGCTTGTTGTCCAGACTCAACTCTCTCAAAAATTTAACAAAAATTGTATAAAGTAAAGCTTCATTTTTTATAAAAATTTACTGCAACTTCGCCTCGAAGAGCTTATTTTGTGTAAAATAAAAGTCACTGACAAATTCGCCCGAATCTTCCTAAAAGATTAAAGTAAACTGCATTCAAATTGATGTGTGCGTGTGGGAAATCGGAAAGGAAAGCCAGAACAGAATAAAAAGGTTTTTCCCCCCGGTGATTTATTCCTCGCTTCTTCCGACAAAAGGCCTAAACCTATTTACTCGATAAAAACAGCCACCTGCTTCAATCTTCTATCTCAAGTGATTCTCGCGGGGATTAATAAATCAATTCGAATGAAAGCCGTCGAATCGAAAGGAGAAAGAGGCGTCGGAGAGATGGGGAATAATATCCAGACCTGGTTCACTATTTAGGGCTTAACGAGGAAAGCTGCCAAATCCCGGAGAAGGTTTTGGCAAAGTGCGATACATTTCAGTCGCATTTCCTTTCTATGACTTCCGGCCCTTCACGCCATTAAAAAAAAAAAAGAAGAAAAAAAGAGAACAAACAGGTTTGGTGACGGTCCAACAGCTAAATAACGCGCTCGTCCTCGACGGTAAATTACCGCGCGACTGGCAATAAATTAATGAGAAGACGGGTAAAAAGTGAAGGGGAGGTTGAGGTGTACCGGTGGAAGAAAATAATGAATTATGAATTTGAAGGGCGTTCGGAAGGTTTGTAGAATTGGCGAGGGCCGCAAACTTTGTGATTGATGGTCCGCGTTTTGGCTCAAACGAGGATTTTTCGATAACAGTTCTTCATAGTTGAAATGAATCGTCAATTCTATCCACCCGCTTATAACAGGTCCCCTACCAAGCAAGTTTTATGTGGTTCAGGTTAATTACTTGATTGTTCGAATATTAACGGGTGTAGTGTACGTATAAAAGCACATCACTGCGAGAGTTGCTCACAGAACGAATACCCAACAGGTTTGAATAAAAAATAAATATTTATCAACCAAATCTACTAGACAAGTTCCAAAGTATGGCATTTCTTCAGCGTGAACCCCAGTTTTATATTATCCTGGTGGTACAATCTCCGCTCCAACCTCTAAAACCACTGTCCACTTTACATCCTCACCTTTGTACTACGTTCACGACCCCGAAACTTCTAGTAGAAATATGGTGCTGAATTAGGTGGATAATCTAGAGGCACAAGCAGGTTCTGAGTGGTACTGTACGAGGTTTGGCGTTGTCTACTCTCCCTGTATTGACCAGGGTAGACTTGAACCAATCACGGAGACGAGTTTTAGTGTAGCATGAAACTTGTAATTGAAGAGTTGGGTAATCACAACAGGATTTGAAAACTTACATGTGCAAAGAAGAAGTGACTAGAACAGGATATGGGTTTGAATATACAATGGGGCTCTGAAGGCGTGAGACAGGTTGTGTGAAGAAGGAAGGAGGAATTATTAGATGTCGAAGAGAGGTGAAACGAGTGTCTGTCGCGAGAACTGGGGAACGAATGTCAGTTGGGAGAACTGGGAGACGACTCACTTTCGCAAGAGCTGATAGATGACTGTGATTGCGATAACTAGTAGATCAGACACAGTTTGGGGGAAGCTGTCTGTTGTGCATGGGAATGGGAATTGAGGGAAGGGAAAAGGATATTTTGGAAAGTCTGGAAGAAGGGGAAATCCGTTGTCACTCGGAAATTACTGAAGAGCTGGACTTACCACTGGTACAAACCAAAAGGTTCAGCTCAGAAAAGTGTTCGGGGAAACAATGACTTTCCGTTAGGCCAGTGAGTCCCGTTAGGGCAAGTGCGGACGTTCCAAAGTCAAAATCCTCAACTAATTTGGCCTGCACCGAACACTCCCCTTGTCTTTGACACGCTTCTTTACATGTTTGAGGGTCTCACAATAAGCGTACACATTGACGTCGGTTCTGATGGACAAAGTCACCGTTCTTCTTCTTTCCGTGTCCAGATCCACCGTTTAAACATAGTATTTCCAGTATTCAGCCGCTTGGATCGCTTTGTCTAAAACATCTTCATATGCGCAGGGTGATGTTAGTAAGTCACATCGTAGAGGATGATCGTAATCTTGCTCTTGCCCACAGTGGCAGGTTGTATCTTCTTGAGTTTAGCCCCCACTTAACCAGATTGGTTTTGCACCTGGTTACTTTTGTGCGAAGTCGGTTTAGTGATTTCCAGGTGGTGAAGGGAAGTTCAAAACCACCTCTTGGTTCTTCTTTTAGTTCCAGTATTGGAGTCTATAATTTCTCTTACCACAAGTTTAGCCTTCTTTGTTCTGGAGTCATACTTAAAGGTTATGTCGATTTAATAAGACCTTTCCTGGACTTAAACCATTGTTGTGTCCCATAAAAACAGACGCCATGATGTACTGCTTCAAAAACTAGTGTTCGTATTTGTCGTTGATGGGGAATACGTTTAACGTCACACGCTGAATTTCATTTCGTGTTTTGAAGTACAGTTCCGTGCCCAAAATTCGTCCCAAGTCAAAATGGCGTCCGGATTTGCAGCATTCATTCATCGAACTGAAAAAATTGTTTTGGGTTGCGACGCTAATGACTCACAACCACATATTAATCCAAATACAAGTGTAGTATGTGTTACGGTTGATGACACGTAGTTGAGTGGAAGAGCAACCTCTGATACCTAATTCAACCAGGGCAAGATAAAGGCGATATCAAATCGAAACAAAGATGTCTTGCTTTTAGGCGCTATTGGGAAAATAGGATGTCTTTGCCTGATATTCCCGATTCACTTTCATTGACGAGCTCCCGTTTTTCTTCTAGAAGCGTTCGTTCTCCGTTATTTATCTCCTATATAAATGGGGAGGTAGTTTCGAATTTTCGAGATACATTGCGAAGGGTTTTACTCGAGCTCTAAATATTGATTCGGGGATGGATATTATCTTTATATGGCTCCATCCTTCAAAAAAAAGGAGTGGAGTTTCCTGTTGCTCCTCCCCGAAGTTTCTACATTATTCACAAGCTCCTCTTCATCCTCTTCAAGCCCCTTTTTCCTGCCCCTCACCGCCCCTGCGGCGAAGGTCTTTCGTTTTCCAGCCCACTGGCTAGTCTGACAACCCTTGACTACAATATCACTCGAGAGACTAACTGATCAAGCGGCTTTGTTAGTATTCTCCAACAACTATGAAATATTCTGCTTTCAAAAAGAGATGTGAGCCTACCGACCTTCTCCTGAAGTCGGATCTTGTGACGATATGCTGCCATACGCTCTTACAGAAAAGAGATGCAAAAGCCAAAATATCTGTAAAACATCATACAACTTTAAACTCGACAACGTGTAATGCGTACACAAGCGCTGTAAATTTGTTCAGCGTAACTCTATGAACCCCTTATAAAGAAAAAATTGTTACAAGTTAAATAAAAGCTTACCTCCCAGTTTAATCAAAATCGTTCGATCCATCCCTGGGATAAGTTTCCCATAATAAACCCAGCAAATTATTCACAACATTTTATTATTATCCTGCGCAGCATGATCGTGGGCAACCCTACATCAAAAAATATTAAGAACATAACATGGCTGTATCAACAATCCTGAAAAGACAACTCATGTGCAAACGAAAATGTTTGTGACCCATCCCGTTCGATTCATTTTCGAAAGATACTAGTAAACGACACGAAACGTGACCTGACAACAACGGAACAACGACAATTGACGGAGATGAAGGAGAAGAATCGAACTGACGGGTGTTTAAAATGACAGTGCTGGAAACGAGCGGAGGCCTGGAAGAAAGGGTCACTTTCGCTATCCTGTCCCGCGAGTTCCTTCAAGTAGTCGAATTTGCCTCGCTACGTTTACAGTTATTTCACTTTTTGCCATCTAAACGGAGTCCTACCCCTCTGGGAGCCATATAACTCACCATAAGCACCTAGGAAACGACACCAAACACGACGTAATTTCAATAAAACTGCCATAATTTCGTTTTAGGCTGGGTGGTAAAAATATCTATTTCCCGTGACAGCCAAGGGTTTCGTACAATCTGATTGCCGAGAAGGGGAGCACTGCTAGACCTTAAATGGAATTTTGTGCATAAGAACCTATGTTTTGGACCAAGTTAAAGTCGAAATATGGCCTGGACGGTGAACGGACGTTGCAGAATAAGGATCCCCGTACTTTGAAATGTTTGACGGAGGAGTTGTACAAATATTTTACGGCCGAACACATAGGTATTATTCAGAATGAATCCTAAATCAAAAACGAGCGGTGCGTAGCAACAGACAACTTTCCGCCATCCCTATAGGTTCGAACACCAGCTACATATGCGGGCGCTATATCTTCGTTCAACGCATTTCTATAGAAACATTTATCCAGAACAAAATGTACGTACTAGTTAGTTGAGAGTTCTCTGTAAGTTTGATCGAAATCACCTGAGCCGTTTTTGAGAAAATTGGAATACCGATATATATTCGACAAATCTCCTTTTCTGAGTTAACTTGGCTTATATCTCCGTTCAACATATATATATATATACAGACATAATTATGGAGAACGAAATGTTGGTATAGGTGACTAAAAGACATTCCATTAGAATTTATCACATCTGGTGAAGAAGTTACCCTGGAATTTACGGAAATGTTCGAAAAAACGTTATTTTCGACACATTTTGATTTTTATCTTTGTTTAATGGACGGTCAGAGAAACATTTATTCAGAACAATATGTAGGTAATAATTATTCGAAAACATCCTGAAAGTTTGGTGAAAATCGCTGAATCCGTTTTGCCAAAAAGCGAAAAACCTATTTTTGCTTCATATGCCTATATCTCCGTTCACCGTGTTTCCATGGTACATTTAGCCATTCCCATTTAGCGGGCTGATTTACGTACATCAATTAAACGATGAACCTTCATTCGCTAATAACTACGTTCGCTGTGTGGCCAAAGAAATGTTTATGGTGGAGTGTTTAGGTGAATACGAGTAGAACACATTCTGTAAGTGTAATTAAAACCATTAAGCAAAACTCCCAATTTTGACGCACTTCCATCTATCCTTCCTTGCCCATCACCTCGTGGTATTCGTGCTTATTCTCCCGGATAATCTGAAAACAGAAGCACTCACGTAGATCAAGCGCCGAAATCAAGCTCCGATTCAGGATGACTGTTGAAACACGATGAATGGTGTGAACCTCGGTCGGTTACAGTCAGCACGCACGGCTCACAAAAATATATTGACAATGCGGAGTAACAAAATGAAATGAAGTAAAGGAAATATAATGATGAGAAAATAATAGAACTAAAACAAAGGGTAATAAACTGAAAAGGACGCTCTAGTTGTAACATAAAAATAAATCTTAAGGCTTAGACAAGGCAAATATACAAAATGGGTACCCAAACCTGGCCACTTCACAATTCGACGTGCACGTTCCGAAAACAAGTCCAACTCCGGAATATTATAAAACATATCGAAAATTCTCCGTTGTCGAGAGGAGTAGCTACAGACGAGGCGATACGTCGAATTACTTTGACGTAAAATCGTTGATGGGGAAGAAAATGGTTTTACACGCTGCCTATTATCGACCAGGCAACAATGATAATACGAGGCAACTGATCTCCACGACTTGTTTTGTCAGATGGTCGATTATGATCCAAACAAGCCTTGATACGAAGATCGCACAGAGATCAAGAGAGGGAGAGAGATTGATTGAGGTTCCGTGTTTCCTTGACGCCAATTCGTGACTTTTCTTATTCTACAGAATGTCAAGAGTAAAACGCACCATACTTACTTTTTTACCTTTATTGAACGATTATTTTTGGGAATAATCTGCAGATACCTCTAGGTTAACCAAAAGAAAGCGCATGGCTTTGTGAGAAGTTGTTCCAGGAAGAAAGGTCTTCTGCGTTGTTAGATAAATGGCTTTCCGTGACATTAGTCACATATATCCACTCAACGAGAGCTAAAAGAAATTGAAAGGGATGCAGAATTCCCTGATGTGAAGAAAAAGAAAAATCCGTCCCATCATTGGAAAGTCTCTAATGAAGTAGAAACGATTCCGATTGTTTCTCTGTCTCCCTTCCTTTTCTGAGCTCCCTTGATTTGTTTCTTTTTCCGCTTCCTATCCAAGTTTCTTACTTAGTCAGCTCACTTGTATCTTTGTCAGCGGAAACTCGTTCAGTTCTCACCCTCATTTTAGTGGAATCAGTTTCAGAACTTTGGGATCTCTGACAGTTACTGTTGGTCGTTTTGCCACTCGACCGTCGCCTCAGTCGAGCCAAATAATAGTGGATACGACGAAGAAAGAACGGCGTATTACTTGTCAAGTTTGGGAAAGTATTTTGTGCTAGCACTGAGTTCGGGAAGCTGAAGACCGGAGGGATTTCACAGAATCGCAGATAACTCCATTGTTGTATTGGCAAGCTGTTTGTAGTGTGCTGCAGGACTGACTACTAATCGACTTGTTCGAACCACGTAAACTTTGTGAACGAGAGGAATGTGGCAAACAGCAACTGTGGGTTTATAGTGGTTGGAAGAACATTTTGTGTTTTATTCATTGCCTGCTCTTCCTGACTCAGAGAGGAGCTATATTTCGATCAGTGAAAGAAGGAGTAGTACAGAAAGAAGAACAGGAAGAGTTGGCTGGGGCTGGGAAGTTACATACACTGCGGTCTCTCACGTTAGAGACCTTATATTTATCTGTTCATGATCGTGTAATATTCTCTTATGTTTTAGGTATGATAAAATTATGTAATAGTCATACAATTGTTACGGGGGAATTAATATTCAAAGCGGTATCGCACTAGGTGAGTTGGGATGAAGTACGGTAGAAGTCAGATGCAATTCGAACAAGGAGTTTCATTCGTGAATTACATTCGGAGAAGTTTTACCACCACAAACCAGGAACTGGGTGGGAGCGAACGCGAGCACGGGCGACACGGCGACGAGGGAACCGGCTCAGTTACAACTTACGGCAGCGAAGTCTCGAGCGAATCGGAGCATTTGGGTTGCCCAGTCAGCATGAATGCCTCGGACGAGCCTCCTCTGAATCGAAGGGTTTGGTTCGTCCCGTTACACGACGTATAAACAACTATAAGGTGCATATTTGTAATTAGATATATTCAGGCAACTCAACTCAATTTGTCAATCCTATTAACACTGCAATTTCAAGTCGCTCCAGAAAGCCCCAGATAAAGCCAGTCTTTTCTCACCCACTACTCATTTTCGACAAACTGGTCCCAAATTCATATTTTAGAGCGTCTGTGTTTTATACAATGGATAAAATAAATGTATGCTACAACTCAAACATACGATTTTTACAAAAAAGAAACTAGGAGAAAACAATTATCATTAAAGATTTCTTTGGGCTGAGTTGTTCTTACTGAAACCCTATTCATACAACTAAAATAAACACATTGTTAGATGCCAGAAGAGGAGAGATATGAAATTCAGTACGGGCGAGTAATAAGTTGATGAATGTGATGAGCAGAGAGAGGAGTGGATTGTTAGAATAGTTAATTGAACGTTCTCTGGAGGTATGATAGTTCATAGTACAACAACTAGGAGGCAAAGTTCAAGAGAAAGGCATGAGGTGAACTGGTGTGAGCCAGAATTGGGACTTCAATGCTCGGCTCCACTTCTTTTCTCCCAGATAGTCCGGGATTCCCCAGGGTGATACCTCCACGCGGTAACACACGGGCAACAGCCCTCTACTGGGAGACTAGCAAACGACCATATACCTGCCATGCCTCTACAGGTCTGAGTTCAGTGGATGCTGCAGGGGCCAGCCTTTTGCATATTAACGAAACCGCCACTTCAATGATATATAACCCTCATCGAGGGTTTAGGGATAGTCATTTAATAAGGAACAGGCCGAAATGTGAACTGAGAGAGAATGCAACTGTTAGAGTTTTAGAGTAGACTGTTGTGAGAATGTGACAAAAGTAAGGGGTAAGAGGGTGATGAGAGGAAGGGGTGAGGAAACATCTAAATGAATGGTCGGTGGGAAAATACATTTTTGGCTGCGGAAGCACCAAAGCCTCCGTCAGCAGTATTAAATATTGAAAGAGTAGTAATGAAGGGTGACTGACAATTGGCTCAAGGATTCCAGACTTGGTGGCTATAAGTCAAAACTAGGGAAGAATTGAACTCATCAATTCACCTGGAGCTGACTCGAGCAGGAATATTTGACTCTAAAATGAATGACGTAACTGAAAAGTATATTACATGTTCAGAAAGTAATACGCTAGCATCAAAAACGTGAATTCGTCAGAAAACATCGCGAATCGGACTGACGCCAATACTTTTCCAAAAATTGAGACTCAGTTCAATCAGCTCTATTCACCACAAAACTTTGAAACTGTTTTTATCTTGGTCTATCCCAAGATGTTCCCCGAGATGAAGGAAACCCTGCCAGTTGTTCGGATCTCTGAAATAAACGTTTGACGACCTATTCGTTAAAAAAAGACGAAACCCTTCGCCGCATTCTCTTGGGCAATGCAAAGCTGAGTAACGTGACTTGGATTCTAGAGAGGTGAAGTCGCGGTAGAACTTGAAGACGTGTTTCCGGGCACAAACCCACAAAATCGCCTCAACCTCTAAATGCGAAATCGATATAATTCTTTGATCCTTTTTTGATTTCCACCGAGGCATTTCGACCTCCATCGCCCACATGTGCGGCGAATGCGAAACCGCGGGAGAATGAGAAGGGATTTGATTAACGTGAAATTCCGTGCCAATAAACAAACTCGTTAACGTGATGGAAAATTGGCGGGAGGTAGAACGACATAAAGGATAAATAAACGGTTTAAATATATGAAGTTGACCGAAATGATTCAGCTCGCTACATTAAACGTGTATGATGAATGGTGTTTACCAGGTCACTGCCCACCGACTTCACAATTTACGTGTATTTTGTAGCTCAGATATTTGAATAATAACAATAAAAATAATTCCCTCGGCTATTCACCTTGTAATGTTTTCACGTTTTGTTACGATAAATCGTGAGGCAACTGTTTCAATTAACTTTCATTTTCAACCCCATCCTGCATTCGTTCCTTCTTTTACATTATGCCCTTTTCTTTCCTTCATCATCAACAACACAACCCTGCTCCATTCGACTCCGACAGAATCGATTCAAGTTCCATTATCTTATCACCGCTATCACCATTTACTATTATCATCATCATCATCCTCATCGTAAAACCATCCAACATCTCATCATCAATCTACCTTTTTTCATTCGTTTTCACCTCTTTGATTATTCTGCGATTGTGCGTTAACTATCATTCGGTATCAAAATCAAACGGAACATCTGAAGTCGACAGCCTCACAGCAACGTAGATCAGAAGTGGACATTTACTTTTGTTTTTTTGTATTTCTAATCTTCATAACTTCCGAGATTAAAGTAAGTGATTAATTTAATTGGTTCAACCAGATACCCCGAATCAGTCACGGCAGCAACCTTTTATTTATTTAAAGCCACTCAGAAGACGAAAAAAGGTGTGTTTTCTTCAGACCTGAATCCAAAAAACCTAATTTCAGCCTGTGGTTGGTGTGTGTATATGGACTGATTGGGTTGGACCTTTTTACATTTCTAAGAAGTCGGAGGGCTTCAGATATTTACGTTTTAAAGCCTATTGATAGCGAAAACCATTATTTGGAAATGATGTGTGTGTGTTTAAAAAAAATAAATTGCTTATTCTGCCTGCTTCCAACTCATGATTGCAGGCTTCACTAGGTGTGCTTCACAACGTTAAACTAGTTATAGCACTATGTGGTATCCTTTAGATCTCACTTCCTCAATATTGATTATTCTAAGTAGTTTTCATTTACCCCAGGCACGTCGTGTGGGTGGTCTTTGACTCCATATCCATGGAGTTGAAAAAAAAAATAATGCCTTCCGGATGATCGTAGATCAACTGGTTCTTTCGCATCGACACCACACCCCACCCCCGAGAATACACTTCCACTCCGACCGCTCCCTTTGCTGCTCGAAGTAGGAGCATCGAAACACCATTCAATGTTCCCTGGCCTGAACCTCCTCCGAACACGATCACGCGAAGTCGTTGATGAGGTTGAAACGGCAGAAAAACTCTGTGTGTTCGTGTCTGCACGCAATGATTGAGCAAAGACGGCTTGGCCAAATCAGCTCAAATATGATATCCAGCCGGAACGCTACCATGGGACGCCAAAATAAGGGTTCGAGGAAAATTCGCCCAAGACAAGCTAGTATTTTTTTATTTTATATTTTCTCCCGAGGGCGTGGGGGACAAGTCCCTTTGTCACTGCGGCCACGTATGGGCCTATTGTGACACTAACCTTTCTTAGTAAAAGGCGTCGTACATACACATCTCGTTTAGGAAGCCGAGTACGTCCTTCACCGCAGAATCCGCTATGATTTAGGGTTCAATGGTCCCCTGACCGAAAAATTCGAAGCGTTTAGCTGCCAAGGCAGGGCACATAGGATATGCTCTGCCGTCTCGTCCTCCTCGCCGCAAAGTCTGCATTCCACTGCCTCTGAGATGCCCATCTAGTTGAGGTGATCTGAGTGGGCAGTGCCCGGTGAGGAAGCTTGTCAGAACTTTCAGATCCTGTCTGGAGAGTGTCAGCATCGCCTTTGCCCTTTGACAGGAAGGCGTGACGAGCCTTTTCGCCTGTCTTAGTAGTGGCTGGCGGTGCCAATGGGCGCTGTTGTCCTGTGTCTCCCATCGAGCGACCAGGCGGTTTAGGTGACTCTTCGTCAAACCCACGTGTTCATGCCCGATGGGTAGGGATTCTGTACCCCTTTTCGCTAGGCGGTCAGCCTTTTCATTGCCCTCGTGCCCCCTATGAGCCGGCACCCAGATGAGGGAGAACCTGTTGCAGCAGGCATTCCCATGCCAGCTTAGACCTAAAACTATAGGCTGCGATGTCCTTTGAGGCGGCCTGGTTGTCTGATTGAGCAAAAACGGCTTGACCAAATCAGCTCAAACATGATATCCAGCCCAAATGCTACCAAGAGACGCCAAAATGAGGATACAAGGAAAATTCGCTATAGTTATATGCTATACTATAACTAAGCTATAGTTATCGTTGTGATCAAAACATTACTTTTTTTCTCAAAAACAGCCGTTAGGATTTTGGTTAAATTTCCTGCATAGACTCCAAATGACACGACAGACGAGCGCCTCTCAAGTGGTGCTAGGACCTTCAGAAAAATTGACGTGATAGGCCAACTATCCATCTATAGGATGGATAACGCTCATGAGCTGTACTGGGGCTACTCCAGAAATGCCATAATAACCAACTACCATTTTTTACATTTTTTACCAGACTATCACAAAACACGATCAGTGGTCGTTATAGGAAATTGAAAACTATGGCTTTCCAGGTACGATTGACGAAAATTGAAAGCGTGACAGAAAATTCAATCGATGCAGTCACATCGAACATTTTTGTTTTTTGAGAGTTTCTTGCGACAAACAAGAGAGCCTTCTTATTAGATTTCGTGAATGAACCGTATCGTCACAGGATCCTCTCTTTTTAATTCAATAAATGACAACCCGCTTCGTTTTCCATCGTTCCACGTCACAAAGGCAATAGACAGAAGGTGGCAACAAGAGAAACGAGCCTTTCGGTAATTGTGTTTCCATTAATCACCTCCCCCATCTCATCCTCTTCTTCTTATTGGCCCTCTTGTATCCTCTTTCATCTCGAAAGTCAATGAATCCCATTGATTTCTTCTCTCTCACATTTTCATCTCTCACCTCTTTTTTTTTAGTGAAGTGAAGATTTCCGTAAGACTTTTTCTTGTACTTCAGCTTTTCCTTCAGCAACTCGATGGTCGCTTCATATGTAAAATCAATTCGAACTGCTCAAGGATCATTGGAACAACTATTCCTTCCATCGTTTTGCCTACCAGTCTTCAAAGCAGATTAGATTATAGTATTTAACAGTGAATGTTTTGTTTCCTCGGTTAATCCTGTTTTTTACAATTTACTGTTTTCTCCCAGTTATTTTCAATGTTTCGTTAAAAAATGCCATGTTCATTGAAAGGTTTCATCCAAACCACAGCGTGCAGCGAAATCATTATTTTTGTAATACGTCGGTTATCCACCGTTACATTCACGTTGTACGTATTTGACAATGGGAAGGGAGAAGAGCGCAAAGTGTTCTTTCCCTTCGTTCCTCTCCCCCACCCTGTTCATCCTGGGAAGTTCATATTTTCGTTGTATGAGATTTTTTGAGTATTTTGTAGAATCCACATTTTATTTGAACCAAGACGGCTACCGACCACTTTCGGCTTCCCATTGGGTAAGGAGAGTATTGTAATCGTGTCCATAAGGCTTCCCTTCAGATGTTTACATTTTGAGGTCCACTGAGATTGGAAAATCTGATTTGTTGTTCCGTGTCTGTGTGTGTGAGTCTGTAATTATATTTACGAGAGAATACCTGCACCGAATAAGATCGTTCTTCTATCGTTTTGTTCGTGTTTTTTTTTTAATTTTTTTTTTTTTTTTTTTGTAGACGCGAAAATAAGTTTGCGGGCTGTATCCATAGACGGGATTAACGGACGGGGACGGGGTTTTAAAGGATAGAGAAGCGGTTAGGTTAGGAAGTGTGCGCAGAGCCTCAGGAGTAGGTGTTTAGGTTGTGTGTGTGTTTTGTGTTAGTGTGTGGTCTTGAGTGGGCGGTGCCAGGGATAGTCAAATATCAAGTAGCCCATCCCTGGACCGCCGGTGTGAATGTATTTGAGGGCTGAATGTATATATGAGTGAATGTGTGTGTTGTGTATATGTGTGTTAGTGTTTTGTAGGAATAGGTAATGTTGCGATGTACCCAGGGGGGATGAATATCGAGTAGTCGACCCCTGGACCATCGGGAAAATGTGTGAATGTATTTAAGGGCTGAATGGATGTGTGAGTGTGTATGTAGGATTAGAACTGTTAGGTTAGTGTGAGATAGGTGGGTCTCGGTCGAGGGCGGCCGAATATAGAGTAGTTCGCCCTCGCCACGTCGGAAAGGGGATAGCAGCTCAGGCCGTAAAAGACGGCCTGACATTCTTCTCCATGGCAGGTGCGGGGACAAGTCCAATCCCCGCACCCCCCATGGAGATAAAGCGTAGGTGCTGGTAGAACGCCTCTCGGCAATTACGGCACCGAGGCCTGGCACCCATTCAGGTCCTTAGGCTGCTCAAGGTGCAGCCACATAGAATGGGTACCACAGGGGCTTCTGCCCGCGGCCAGCAGCGTGAAGCCCTCTAGGACGTGGCGCTGTCGGCCGTGAAGCCATGGGATTGGCCTTGTGGGGACTGTGGTTTCGCTGGAAACCCCCCCCTAAAGAGATGATCGGTGCTGGCTGGAGAGGGGTAAAGGCTGTGAAGCTAGGCACCCTCTCCAATGCCACGGGGGTTTGGGGCACCAAAATGTACGCAAAACTAGGGGTTTTCGCATTTTTTTCGAAGAGAGCCCTAACGTTTTTGATTAAACATTCAAATTATCTTCAACCAGTCAGTACCTAACTTTTTTTCACCATAAAAATCTCCTTGAAAATTTGGTGAACGGAGGTGAAGGCCTACGAAGCAAAATTGTTCATTTTTCCCATGTTTTGATAAAATGGCTTTAACGATTTTCACTCAACTCCCGGAATGTTTTTAACCAATCAATACCTATGTGTTGCTCTCAATAAATGTTCCTCTGACAGTCTATTGAGCAGATATAACTACCAAAATGTCCCTAAAATAATGTTTTCGACTTTCTTCACTGTATTAGATCACTCTTAAAGAGTGTTTTATAGCAACTTGTACCTGCGTGTTGTTCAACTCCATAATTACCTACGTAACTATCTGTTGAACAGAGACATGAGCCATGATAACTAGGAAAATGTGATTTGTTGAATATTAATTAATCGGTTCATCGATTTTCTCGGAAACGGCTCTAACAAATTCGAACAAACTCATGTTGTAGTCTCAACCTACTGGTACCTACATTTTGTTGCCTGTAAATGTTCGTGTAGAAGTGCTTTCAACGCAGATATAGCGTCCGTATATACGGCAGGTCATCGAATTTACAGCTTTATAATTTCTCGCTCTATTAACTTTCGAAAGAGGACGTCAATCTAACCAAAATATCGAAGGAATGAAACTAAATAATGAAATTTCAATCACCGAATACGACAATCCTGATCATGATTCAAGATCCGCGCTAACTACCGCTGAACCAATAAATATGAATATGTAACCCCGATATATAACGTGTTTACCTTTTTGCGGCGACTAATAGGATTAAGGCGACAAACCAGTGGATTCTGTTGGAGGACGATGTCAACCGTAACAGTAAGCGGTGGCATAATCAAAGCTTGTCAACACCACTCCTTGTTGATTTGTGGGCAGCGCGGTCTTCTCTCGAATGTACGTTAATTATTCCTTCCAACGTTGACTCAGGGCCCTTTCTGAACAAACAATTTGTTATTTGAATCCTAGCGCTTGACCTACAGAAGTAATTATTGCCGTTTCCATTTATTCGTTTAGCCGGTCGCTCAGTGGCAAAGTTGACGAACTCATTTGGATGTCTTGTTGGTGTTCGTACTCTTTAATTGGTTTGAAGAGAATTGAAAAGGGAAGAGATACTCGGCTTTTATGCGGTTTGGCAACTTTTATGCACTGTACAGCCTCTTCCGCAGAAAGCTGCTTAATACTCGTTGAGTGTCAACTCAAGCTAATGAGCTCAAGTTCATCATCATACTGTGTGCGTGATGGAGGATAAATAATAATTTGCCGATTTTTGTCTTTGTCTGACTACAAAAACCCTGCCCTGCTCCTATAGCGGTCGATTCATAATTCTCCTACAGCCGTGCATTGAAGAGTGTTTTTGGAGTATTAAAGGTACTTTCCCTACTCCGAACAAACACATTTTTTTCACTTGTCTTTTCGCAAATACAGAACGTCAATCAATCAATAAAATAAAATAAAATTGAAAGTATTCAAAAACCATGTAACCCCGAGAATAAATAAAACGTTGACGAAGCAACTCAATTTGCCAGGCAAGTCTTCACTTTTTACGTTCTTTACAAAGTAGGAAGCACAGCTGTATGATTAGCTGAAAAAAGGCAACATATTTAAGTTTCCGAAGCTTCTGGGCACGTAGAACGCCAGTTGAGAAAATGTTTTGTGAATGAAATTGCTGGAAAACGGCTGAACCAAATCAGCTGAGATTTGACACTTCGCCAGGAGATGAGCACAAAACGCGAATGAGTGTGATCAAACCTAACTTCCATTATGGTGATCGAAACAGCAAGCTCTGAGGTGTTGATAAACGTTTTTGTGTGTTAAGCTGTAAAAAGGCATAACAATACCATACAATTTTCATCTGTGGTTTCTTATCAAGTTATTTGACATGATTTGATGATTGAAATGATTTTATTCCCGCTAAGTGTGACGCTTTTTGTCAATTAGGTAAAGGCTAAAGCCACGTGCCACGCTAAAAATATCGCGGTTTTGAGCTCAGTGCGAGAGAGAGGCACTACCATATTTTCTTTACAATCGGTCACTGCTGCTGATTCGCTTATCGCCTTTCGCCTCTGGACTTTTCTGCACATTTATGTTCCTCTCTACTGGCAAGACTGATACGTCCTGCTAGCCCTACTGAAGTTGAAATGCATTAATACAAATTTTTCGTAATGGGATAAACCTGGTGGATTTAGAAGTGTAAAGAGCGTCGTAAGACGCCTGTAAATCACTCCACCGCCTGTGTACTTTATTTTTCTTTCAAATAAGTCTCCTTTTGATAACAAAACTATTCAAAAAAAGTAAGCTTTTTAAAGTTCTCGGTATTTTTCGTTATCAACTCAGATAGAAATTCACTTTTATAGGTGTATGTTATTTTCTGAGTTACTCCTGAACAGTTACCCAGATTTTTTTGTTTTGTTATTAATTTATGCCGGTCGCTGTAGGTTTTTGAACTCTATATAATCTTCAATCGTGTCATAGTTGTTTGTTGGTGGGTCATCCTCGAGAATTATTACGCCTTCCGTTTGGTAAGATATTACGGTCCAAAGCTCACTACTAAATGTAACTTCATATGTTGATAACGCGGAGGCGGCACAACTTTGAGTTTAATTTACGAGGAGATGTGACGAGGGACTGGGTGTTTGACGCGGTGTTCTGACGAAGGTTGTAAAACTAGCAAGGCCGAGCAGAAAGCGGGTGTTCGTTCGGACTTCGAGAAATCTCCGACTGCCCAACAACCGCTGGAAAATGGGAATTTCTCCTTTTCAACGCCGTCAAAGGTGGTTAAGGATACGTGCAAGATAGATGCACGTACGTTAAATAGATAGGGAGTGAAGCCCAAGGTTTTTACCGCTCTCGGAAGGTTAATTAAGCGGCTTTCTCTAAGCGTCTAGTATAAATGCGTTCCATTTCAGAGTAAAATGAGACGGTTTGAGCCAGTCGCAACACCATCTACTAAAAGTTGCATGAACGTAGCGGCGCTGTGAAAACATAACGCTAAAGGAGCTCAGCTCCAAGAGTATCATGAAACCCACAGTCGATGGTGTAAGATATCAAAGGTTTCAGTTTCTAAGAATTTAACGTTTCTCCTGTCCACAGATTTACCTGGGGTGAAATACAGATTGACTTGGGTGAGTGGTCGAAGAACGTGGCCTATGGTTTGCCAAGAATTAAACAAATCGTAACGAAAAAAGGATTTTGATCATCCCAATCATTGTGATGAAAGGTTATTATTTTGACCAGGATGGACTTGAATGAACACGGTTTGAAGTAGCACAAAACGTGTAATCGCACAAGTGTAAGTCACAACAAGGTTCAAACACTTGAATGTACAGAGGAGAAGTGAGTTAACAAAACATAAAATAAAGTCGTTCTGAGCGCGGTGACAGAGGGGGAAACCATCGCTTTGGAAGGGGTATAAATTCTTCCGATAGGTTTCGTACGGAGGATGGTTGTGACCAGTGGAGGGTTGACTGGATGAGTACAGTAAGTATTTGAGAAATGAAGGCTCCTTGTTGGGGGCTCCATTATGTTTTGCGGTATTGGAACCTGAAACCTATTGTTGTGAAGTGACAAGTAGGAACGGTAATCCCAGAGGTGGGGAATTTTGAGGCGCTCGGGAAACTAATTGGGGAACTCCAAGCGTTTAGAGCTGGACGGCTCACAGGTACAAGGATTATCAGATCCAAAAAGGGAAATGTTGAGACGTTGGGAAAAACGGAGGTAAATGTATTTTGAGACTTGCTCAAAACAGTTATGAACGTAACAGGGATAAACTGTTTGGTAAAAATATTGTTCTTTTTAATCCATTACAGCAAGCAAACCCGCTGTGAGAAGGGGTATTTAACTGTACTGTAGGCCTCCATTTTTCCTATACATCCACACTCTTCGCTTTTTCGGTAGTGGGTGTGCATTACGAATCAAGTCGGTAGAGTATACGGCGTCTTTGGAACCGTCACTTCACTGCCTCTCGTGCCGTGAAAAGGGCGAAGAAAGTTCTTCAACTCGACATTCAGCCGATAATTTTAAATCTGAGCGCACAACTTGTTCACGCATGGAACATTACGAAAAACAAATCCCCTACCTACCGCCAGTGAGCACAAAAGTGAAAATGAGCGAACCTTGACTGGTTAATTAGACGGGTTTTTCATCCCGCAGAGAGAGATCGTGGTTATTTCTTTTGAAGAAGAAAAGCCACAACGGGATTAGAGTGGCGGTAGGATGAGGAAAGGAAGTTGGGAGCACTTGACGGAAAAGCCGCTTGTGGTTCGAGGTTAGGAATCCTTCGTTTCACATTTCAGAGTCCCATCCTAATTTAACTTGACATCCTCTGGAGTGTACGAGCTCAGATTTTCACTGCGAGCTAAATTTCTTACCTTTACCCTGTTTAGGCGGTTAAAGTATTTACAGCAGAGGTTTTCGTCTTCGTGCTTTATATTTGAATCGCACTTTCTGAACTTTATTTTGATTCCATTATTTTATATTTAACTGATATTCAAAACAATAAATTTGATGAAAGAGGAGATTATTGAAACGTTCTTGAACCGACACTTCAAGTTGCATAGAGTGAATTTCATGAGTAGCGTCTGAAATTAGCGTCTTCCCCCCTGCCCGAAACGCTTGCCTGAATTGGCTGAAAGCCTGGAAACACGATTTAACCCTGCAATCACGCAAACTGAACCGAAACTAGAAGAGGATGGCATCCTGGATCCTAATGAGATCTCCATACTCCTCACGTGACTCAACTAACCTCAACTCCACCTTGAACATCCTTTGGAGCATTAACATAGAACCAATAAAATACGTTACTGATGATAGCTACATACAGGACATCAAGGAGACGCGAATTGTAATGAACAAGATTTCAAAGAAACTCAGACTGAGTATGCTACAAACTACCCTTTATTGCTGCTGAGGCTCGTCCACTGCATGTCGACATCACTTACTTAATCTTTCAATTGCTACTGTACAAACACACATCAGGAGGTATGTTTTCACACCTTTGTGAGCGCACATTTCGTTTCATTTTGACATTTTGTCTTTACTTTGCTACATAAACTCGAAAATGTAACCGCGAAGTGTAACGGCCAAGCATCACGAAATTTTAACTGAGTGGACAAGGCAACCTTTTAACCCGAGTTGCAACCACAGCCCCTGTGGCGTAATGCATAAGGCATCGGTCTCCTAAACCGGAGGTTGTGGGTTCGAGTACCACCAGGGTTAAAATTAATTTTTTGATATTTTGTCAATTTTGATTTTTTGACATGATGTCAATTGCAATTGACGCAGCCATTATATCGAAACCATGAACAATCACAATCAAACGTAGTTATCATTGCATAAAAAATAAAAGAGATAAAATGTTCCTAGTGGTTGCGTACTTCTACGAAAGCTGTACCCACTGTTTGTGTTAGTGATTTTATGTCTTCACTTTTTTTTTCTTCCTTACTCCTTATAACAATATTGTCTTCACAACTGACGATAGCGTCCCATTTACAGAGAACTTTGGCAAAATAATGACGATATACGTGAGTCTAGGAAAAAAAACCAGTTTTTACTTTCTGCTACCCCAAAGGGAAAGGAAAGTATAGTAATCGTGTCAAAAAAAGTAAAGACATAAAATCACCAACAGAAACGGTGGGTACAGCTTTCGTACAAGTACGCAACCACGAGGGACATTTTATGTATTTTTCTTTAAAAAATCTGTTAAACGATTTCCTCCAACGTGATTCCTTATGAGTGATTGGAAACGTTGAGGTTGGCGGGCGCGAAAGAAGCCTTTACACAAACGGTGGTAACAGCTTTCGTACAAGTAGGCAACCACTAGGAATATTTTATCTCTTTTATTTTGTATGCAATAACTACGTTTGATTGTGCTCATTAATGGTTTCGATATAATGGCCGCGTCAATTGCAATTGACATCATATCAAAAAATCAAAATTGACAAAATGTCAAAAAAATAATTGTAACCCTGGTGGGACTCGAACCCACAACCTCCAGTTTAGGATACCGATGCCTTATGCATTACGCCACAGGGGCTGAGGTTGAAACTCGGGTTAAAACGTTGCCTTGTCCACACGGCCTCTAGGTTAAAATTTCGTGACGCTTGGCCGTTACATTTTCGAGTTTATGTAGCAAAGTAAAGACATAAAATGTCAATAAGATGGGGTAGAATCAGCTCGAGTAGCTCATAGGTGGTGATGCCCAAGACGACTTTCAGTCAATTCTCCTCCACTTACGTCTTTGGTTTTGTTGACTTTTTCCCCATGCCCAGGGCACTGTCAGTGTGGTGAGGGCACGACTGACTCTTACTTGCATCCACGCATTGAGCTCCTTACATCATTGTTTGAAAACTCATTTGATCTTGATTCGCTTCTTGACCTGCCAATTTCACGTGTGAACCGACACAAAGCCACACTCTGCACCACTGAGAACAAAAATAGTATCTGAAATCACACGCTAGTCTGTTGAATAGGAGCGAGCTAGCCTTTCACGTCGCCTCGAGCTATTCTCGTTTCGGAGTCTTGCTAACTTCTGCACGGTAGTTCGACCAACCATCGAATTGACGATTAGCAACAGTTTTGAAAGCCCGTTTGATGAAATTATCGGAGCATTACTCGCTCAGAATGGAATGCTCACTGATGGTGAACCGTTGAACTCTGCATCTCACGAATTCGCTCGTCCGCTGATGCAAATATTTCAATTATGCTCTGAGAGACAAGGTGAATTATACGCCTATATATCCAATCCTAGCGTAATTGCTGGTTGTAGCTATGGCCAACGCATTGAATCGTAATTTTCTGATCAATACGTTCTCCGTTGTGTGAATTAAATGTGAAAATAGGGTTGCAAGGTTTCTGTGGGAAAAACGATAATGGTATTGTGGTTTCATCACATCTGTAACAACACTTTTAAGCACGAAAAATTCAATAAAATTTACAAAGTTTGATCTGTCAAAGAAGCCTTCGATTGCTGGGATTCATGTAAAGGCTTGAATTTGAGTTGTTGACAGTTTCACAATCCGTTTAACGAAGCGTAAGAGTATATTTTGGTATGCTTTTTGCTGAATACATCTTTAGGCACTTACCTTAAGAGGTACACACACTCCAATTCTAAGCCAATCCAATCCGACGAATATCGAGCATTGGATCGGAGCTTGGGATCGCTGTAATTTTTGCCAGAGTCAGCAGCCCTCCAAGACTCGTTTGCAACAAATGGTGCCAGAAGTTCCAAACTCCAACACGCTCCTTCATTCCAAGAAAAAGAAGAGGGCATCCTTCTGAAACTATTTGTTAAGAGGGATTTGGAGAGCCGCTGACGCAGGTGAACATTACAGCCATCCAGAGCTCTGATCCAACGCCCGACTTTCGTCGGAACATGAATCTTAGTCTTGACCACTAGACTATGATCACCGGAGGTGCCTACAGTGGAAGTCAGGCGGTACATACCTTGAATGGGTTTTATAGAGATGGTGTTCATCGCCCTAATGACGAAGTTCCATGTAAGTATGAACATTCACTATTTTGTATAATTTCGTAAGATACGCGGCTTCAAAATGAAACCAAAGAAACGTCGATTTTTCTGCTCAATGCTGAAAGTAGTTGGTAAGAAAGTAAATAGCCCAAGGGATGGCTTCCTCGCAAACTGGAGGTTTTGATTTCAACTTTCTTTAGAGGCCCAACCGTCAAAGGTATCGCAGCCTACAAAGACCGCTTCATATCCTTCTGCCATCGGCAACTTCAGTCACCTTGAAAAAAACCCTCTGCGGAGAATTGAACTCATCTGTATCAGATGAAACGACGAAGAACTTTTAGAAAAACAACAAGTTTCCGAAAGAGATAATGAAAATACAAGAAGGATGCTTAATTAACCTGAACTGATAACTCTTCCCAGTTTGAAATGCGAAAAAGCGCTAGTCCATCGTAACGGAACGGTGGACTATACCTAAGCTCTACATCAACTACTGAACTTGCTCGTTTTAACTCTCTTAGCTCTAAGTGGGAAAGAAAGTGGACTTTCGTTCAAGTCACGTTTCGTACTCTTCTGAATGGAAGAACTAACGTTAGTGTGAACACGATCAAACTCAACATCTATCCTGTACACCAACATAGGACGCAAAAATAAATGTATGAGCAGAGCTGGTGCTGAACTAACTGTAACTAATCGTAGCCATCAATACGATTTTTGTTCTCAGTTCGATTCGGATTTTGTGTGAGTGCTGATACATATGACTGTTGAAAACATACCGGGGTGCACCCTAGTTGTCTGAATTAAAAGTGGACTGTATTATCCAACACCCCGGATCCGATCAAATTAATTTCTCCCCCTTATCTGCAAACTGTGCCTCCGCCGATGCCGAGACCTCGCCGACCTGAAAATGGACCAAATACAGGAATGGAGAAAGAGAAAATCGAGGGACTCACCTTTATGAACGTGACGGACGCTTTTCCCCGGCCGAGAAACACTGGACTCAGCGACGGGAACCACTTCGGCGCGTCAGAACGATACTCAGCGGAAGCTTCACAAAAGGGGGTATAAAAGATTGTTAGTAGGTGCAACTAAAACCACAAAAAAACTTGAGGGCCTTGTCTTGAACGCCCGCGCGATGGAGAGTAATAGGTGAGAGGGAAGAGATGGTGGCTGTGAGAGGTGAGGCGGACACCTTGGAGGCGAAAACGATAAGGGCCGGTCGGCGGGCCCCAGAGCGAAACGGCGGGAAGCAGCTTACGTTTCCAACAATGACAAAACGTCAATATAAAAGTTTTGTCTACAGGAAATGACGAGAGGAGAACAATGAATGGTGAAGGTGGAAGTGGGCAGGGGAAGCCCGGATTGAAACAGTCAATTGAACGACGGAAACCGCTGAACTTACGAGGGGCAGAGGACAGATGCGTGATGCGCCGCACGAGATATCCACTTCCCACACTATAGGATTGTTCGTGCACTATTTCCTCTTGCCTGTCCCAGCGCGGTGAATCGCTCTAACATCAATTGGATATTTTTTCTCCGCATTGGTTTATTCTCTTGAAGAACACCGAGAAAACAGGTTGATCTCCTTCGCTATTTGCGGGAATAAAGCATTAAGTACAATTTTTCAAGAAAAAAACGAAAACGAACACAGCCTTCGCGAAAAATATGGGTGTCACAGATTATTCGCAGGAAGTTATCAGACTACCTTCCAGTGAGGATGGGCAGTATTACCGAAGTAGCCTAGGAATAGAAACGACACGTGCTACGTAAGGTCTTGTTCAGTGATATTGTGATTGTACAGAACCAGAAGGATCTGAGAATCTGGAGTAATAGAAGGCAGTGAACGGCATACTCAGCAACCCACGTCGGGAAGAACCCAAGGGAATTTCTTGCTCCTTCTTATTTTCTTCTTTTCTAAGACGGCGGCTGCCTCTTTCATTCTGACGCTGACAAAATGGCAATTTCAGGACACCCTTCCTGCAGTTACTGTATGGATGAAGTCGTGGATGACGGAGATCGCACGCGGAACGCATCTTGGCAACGCCTTCAGGTACACGCGTGCAAAACGAGGAGGCTGGGCGAAGACACTCGGTTTGTGAAAAATGAGCCGTGTGAGTTGTTCAAACGTCTGACGGTTATACTGAGATGATCTTCACTTTACCAAGCGACCTGTTATCAAATCCACAATTCCGCTATATCTCTTTGACACCTAAAAATCACGTTACGCACTCTACGCTACTTTGTCGCGTACTTACACGGACAGCTATTTGTTGAATATAATTTAATTAAGCGTTCCTATTAACATTTGTTAAAAGCTGAATGGCAAACAAAGGATTGCAGTCCTGTCAAAACAGAGAGCACGCAATCGCTCAAAGATTTCCCCCCCTCAGCTTAATCTTGCTTCAATCCGTCTCCAGCGTCAGTCCAGATTAGTTAATTGAAGACAGCCAATCTTCTGAATTCTGAACTGAGCCTGTTTATTTAGTCAAATGCAGGAAAAGTCTCAAGGACTACCTTCGTGGTGGTGAGTTGAAGGAGGATAGAAACAGGCCGTTCGCTTCCCCTCAGCAGCTTTTTTTTCTTCCCTTCGGCACTTCTCTTTTTTCACCCTTCCGTTAGGACTTCGTTGTTTTACAATAGTTAACTCGTAACAAAGTGCCCCTTAAAGTCCTATCAGGGCGTTCTTTTGAAACTCCCCTCCACCGTTGAGTAATTGATCGCTTGCTTTGTTCGATAAAAGAGTTACTTTCTGTTGACAATGAAACATTTCCAAACAGATGGTCGAGATTTTTCATCAATTACTTCTAAATAGAACCCCAGCTTCATTAGCCAATTGATGTGAGTGAAAAACCCATGATTTAAATTGATTTTTATTTCAAATCACAAAACTCAACAGTTGACATATAAACGCTTTAAATCCTAATTCCTGCCCTTCCTACATTAAATTTGACTGTCCTGGAATTGTGGGGACAACACAGTGTGAAAAGTGTGAGAGTAACTTGAATTTTAGAATTTCAGATGGCGGTTGCTCCCTCAGATGATCCCAATAATTTGAAAATATTGTTTCAGTACAAATAGCCGGGCTTCTTTAGGAATACTAAATGCGGGTTGCGCAGGATTCTTGTCCTAAGAAGCCGCAGGTCCTTTTCAAGCTTCCAGGTTTGAACCGTTTTGGGAACGCAACTCAAAAGTGTGCAAAGTGGGTTTCCTTCTCGTTTTCCCACAAAACCTCAAACCGGAAATTCGCGTTTCGATGGACCGTCTAATGACGCAATGCGGGTATAGATGATTTACTTGATTCATGCTCATATTTCGGATTTCGTTTACACGGGACAAAGTAAACTCCTCGTTTAATCCGTTGGAGAAGTTATGAAGCCAATTTATGTTCTGCTGTAACATGCTCAAGTTTTGAATGATACTTTCATCAGGGACCAGAGCTCGCGTGACAACGTCGGTTTATGCCCTGATTGGCTGTAATCTCTCAACGTATTCCCCTTTTCCAGCTCCTCGAGCGCCAGTTACACGTAAACCAAAGGCGCTTCTCGCTACAAATACAAATCTTTAAAGGTTTATATCAGTAGTCTGCGTGACGATTATGTATTGCTGACGCGATGGTGAGAAAATTAATGAAGGAGAGAACTATGGAAGAATCAGCAACATTCATATTCATTCAAGTAGATCCAAATATTGAAGATGAATCCATTCATTTAGTAGCTCAAGTAGAACTCATTTCGAATTAAGGTTGGTCCCATATTTACACCTATCGTGTTGAGAATAACGCAGGAAGGAAAGCGTATTTCAGTTATTATGCGCAGGCTATCCTGAAGCGGGCAAGAGTGATTTACTGACCGAGATACATTTGTATCATAATGACAGTCTTTTGGAAAGTCTTGAGGGAACGGACGGATTTTGAAATAAATCTCACGGCCCGTTTCACCCTTCTCAATTCCTTACAGCTGACCGAGCGGTTTCATCATGGCCTTCCTTCAAGTGTCCACCAACACTACTCCTCCTGTCGCGGACCTTACAATTACTACTATCCGTCTTGCGTCGACCACTCGTTGACGTCTCTTGGCCATTTGTCCGACGCTTTTTTTATCTTCTTTACTTCAACTTTTCTCACTTTTCTACACCGCCCTCGCGAAGAAGTTGGCAGAGAAACTTGTGTCAATCACGGTAGGATTTTAAGCGATTGTTAGTTGTATAAGCGATGTACGGCAACGCACAAGAAAAACGAATAAGTTTCATTTCGTAGTCAGTGAACCTTATTTGATTCACCATCGCCCGATCACTATTAGTTGACGACCAAATCTTCATTACAACTTTTACATTAAAAGTACTAACACTACTTCCGTGCTGCAGTTACATAACTTGATACAATTCTACCTTGAAAAAGAGAGAGAAGCTAATATGGACGTCTCATGGGAATGTCCCCCAGAAAAAACGATATGCGAACTTTTTCGTCGACTTTCGCTGAGAGAATACAAAAGTCCATAAAATTATCAGAAAACATCCATTTCGATATTTTGTTAATCCTTTGAAACACAGCGCAAACGAGCGCGTGGTCGGTGTTTCTGGGAACTATTTTCATTTCTGTGCCATTGTGCTGACTGACTCCTATTAATGGCAAGCGGTTGATCGTGGTCTAGTGGTCAAGACAGACGATTCATAATTCTCGACGTAAGTCGAGGGTTGTTGATCGAATCTACACGCGATTGCCGTAATTTTGGCCTGAGTCAGCAGCTCTTCAAAAGCATCTCCAAACGTGAACTACCTCGTAACAATTGGCGCCCAACTAGTGGTCGAACTTCTTCATTCCAAGAAAAAGAAGAGGCCCGGAGAGAAAATTAAAAAAAAATTAAGAGAGAAAATAATGAGACGAGTTCTCGGGTCCGGGATTCGCTGACGCTGTGAAAGTTCCAGCGCGAAGGTAAAATGGGCGACGCGCCCACTACAATGCGAAAGAAAGAAGACTTTCCTTGTAGCCTTCTCGTTTCTCGAATCAAAGATCGGATTTTCCGGGGATTCGCTCAACTCTCGTAAATTCTTTCCTTAAAAGAGTCCGCTCCAGGAGCAGTGGTTAACAGACGAGGGGGGAGATGTGCTGACTGACTCCTATTAATGGCAAGCGGTTGATCATGGTCTAGTGGTCAAGACAGACGATTCATAATTCTCGACGTAAGTCGAGGGTTGTGGATCGAATCTCCGGCGCGATTGCCGTAATTTTTGCCTGAGTCAGCAGCTCTTCAAAAGCATCTCCAAACGTAAACGTCCTTTCGTAACACCATGGCGAACTTACGGGTCCAGCAGGATTGGAAACTGTTACAAATGCTTGTTGACAGACCCAAAACTTTTCAGTGGCGGGTGAAAAGTTTGTGTAAGACGAACCGCACCCCACCGCTTCTTCTTAGACCAAAATGACCATATTAAGGATTATAAATGTAGAGAAGTAAAGTGTAAGGTGAAATGAAACATAAATATTACAATGAACTAAATCACTCGCGATGAAGTTGTGGAAACCCATTTCATAAAATAAAAACCCTGCAAATTATTACACAATGGTTTATTATTCTCATGAACAGCTTGACCTAGTATTACTGCTCCGAGACCCATCCCATTCAAATACTAGTAAACCATACGAAACATGACCTAACTACAATGGAACTACGGAAACTAAATATTCCCCTGGCGCCAGGCGCCCGTAAACGTCTGTAGGCGTTTATGATCCAATGGAGGGGTGTGCGGAGGAAGTGGCCTTAACCTTCCTCCCCCGTCGGGCAAAAGGAAATTGGGGAAATTGAACCGGGGGCATCCAGCGAACCCTCACTCAGCAATTGGCAGGACGTTGCGAGTCCAAAGGGAGTCGAGCGGGCCTTGAAAACGATACGAAACACGGCTTATTTGCGATTATACTGCGTTTCGTTAATTTTTTAAACCATTTTTTGCCCATAAAAACCATAGGCTTCGTCCGATCGGATTACCGAGATGGCGGGCACAACTAGATACCCAATGGGATTTTTGTGCAAAAGAACGAATTTTTTAGACCACGTTAAAGGCACAAAACGGCGTGGACGGCGGACGGGGGACGGACATTGCAGATTTGGAATCCCCATGTCTTGAAACGTGAAGTACCGAATTTTGAGGGGAGGGGGGGTTGTAAAAAAATTTTCGCGACCGAAAACATAGGGTTCAGAATGAATAATAAACCAGTAACAAAAAAGCAACTGAAAGGGGAGCAGCAGACAGGTTCTCTTATACACAGAACGTTGGGTTCCCCTTTCAGTTGCTTTTTTGTTACCGATAATGACTTGACCGTCGAAATCGATCTAATACTGTAACTCAAATTTAGTGGAAATAGACAATCGTTATATATTTTTTATCCGTTCTTTTTTATAAAAATTATAAAGTAAAAAGTAAACGTCATAAAATGTACTTTAGCGAGTTTTGTATTTGAATAGGTTTGAATTCGCCAAGGGCAATAGTACTGACAGATGAAGGAAAGAATTTAGAGCTGAGTGAGGAAGAAGCACGTAGAAGTTGAAGCGAGGAGTCTGACATTATAGTTTAGACGTTATTCCCAACGAGTGAAGAAATGATCGTTGAACTCTTAAATAACCGAGATTGGGACTCTTGGGAAGCTGCTCTAGTAAACTTTTACTCAACGATTTATACATTTTATCCGTGGATTGATATTTGTTAAACATAACCGATTTCCAGGTGGCTCGGGGAACTTTCAGTCTTTTATTGTGACTGAATGACTGAATTGTGGCGTGTTTCACCCCACCGTGTACAACATCGACTGATCTTTTCATCTTGAAACTATGAAGGAATGGTTTTCTCCCTCTATTTCCGTCGGCTCTTCTTCCTTGGCGCTTTCTGCTTTGACGGGAAACGTGCGATTAACTTGCGAGGCTTTAAGTTAAGGCTTTAAGTTCCTTATTCTCATTCTGATTCTTCACGCGCCCTGCGACGTATTAATCCCTTATTAGCCAGAGATTTTAAGCTCAGTGTTTTCCTCCCTCGTTTGAATATTGTCGGATAAACGTAAGCAAACCCCTGTTTATTAACCCCCTTGCCACGGTATTGTCTTTCATTACGATCCGAGAAAATTGGGTTACTTTGATTAAATATTGAAAGGAGATCGATTCATTTATATCATGTCTATTTATTCAATTAAATTCAAAATAGGTCTTATTGCTTCCTTAGTTTCATATCCTTTTTTTCTCCTCGAGAAGAGTTATTTATTTATTTGATATCTGAGGTGAGATTAGTGAGTTTTTGTCTGATTAAGTATATTGGGCCTAGATACGAACTACTGTATTACAAAACCACTAAACGCACTAAAGTTAACGTGCCTGTTAGGGCTGTCCATCTCCTCTGGCTGGTGAGCCAGACGGATTCACCTAACAGGTACGTTAACTTTGCTTTAATACCCACTAGACGCACCACTAGTTGGTAGAGGAGCTTTCACGATCCGCTCCTAGCGTTATACGCTGAATTCGCGTGTATGACAACGAGTTCCCTAACGTGCTACATTTTGTCTAAGCTCTTCGCCCCTCGTTCCTTCTGTTTTTCTCGACGAGCTTGTTCTTGTCGCGCTTTCCTTATGATTTTGAGTACCTGCGAAAACAGTGAACGCTGTTGTCAGTGTTGTATGGACCCGTAGTTTTTTGCTAGGATTGTTCAATCTTCCCACCCCCGCATCTCCATCAGTCGATCAAAAGCCAAGCCCCGACACGCCATTTGAAATATACTTGACTGGAGTCAAAATTAATCACTTACGTTACGTTTTTTTTTTCAATAATGGTGTTTGAGCTCCTGGCCCGGAAGAAAATTGATGATAGTGCGCGTGTTTCGTGTTGCTTTGAGCTGTGTTCTGGGAATAAGCCTTCGCCTTAATCTGAACTCGTTTTCACGGAACACGTTCGATACATTCCTACTCAGATACGAGCAGGAATGATAAATAGAACGGCTCTGCAATATCCATCATACGCCCTGCATTATGCCGGACGAACGGTTCATTAACTCTATCGAATTTGGCTCGGTACGCCTTTTTTTCCAATCCGACGGCTCGAATTTTGCTTATCCCGCTGAATTTTCTCCCGAGAAATCCCATAAAGTAAGCGGCGGGGAGGAAGTGGAATTCCCCGATAGCCCTTCAAAATCCGCCTTTGCTCGAGCCTCTCTTCATCAAAATCGAGTTCAGCCGTCCCGCTCTTCAAAGTAAAGCGTTCAGCAGTTATTACTTTGAGAGGAAGTTCAAAGCTAACGCCTTTTCGACTCGCTCTCTAACGAGTTGTACTTATGTGAGCGCAAAACTTATGCGCCTACGGAACTGACGGTCGTATTAAGCGATGGTCGAAGGGGCTCGAAAATGGAAGGTGCTCCTCCAACTCTGCGACTGAATTCCCATTTCAAAGGCCGGCGTTATGAATCAACTGTTTAAACCAACTTGGTAGTTCCTAAGGCCGGTAGAGCAGGATGCGGGAATTTTCGTAGGAAGTCGTCGTTTTCGTTGGAAATTCGTGGCGTAACTGCGGATATAAATAAATTACTAAAGTTAACGTACCTGTTAGGTGAGTCCGTCTCCTCTGGCTTGTGAGTTAGAGGAGACGGACTCACCTAACAGGTACGTTAACTTTAGTAATTTGCCTACTGGCGGATATAACCCAATAAATAAATTGTTTCAGTCGCAAAGTGCTGTAATTTGTTATCGCTCAGAGGAAAATGAACCCCAGTGCGTTAATGGTATGGTAGAACAATAATGAACCCATGTTCGCACATCCAAGTGAAAACAGCCACAGAACTAGTTTTGAGAAACAGTGCTCCACCGTCTATCCGTCTATCTCATGTGTAGCTATAAAAAATACTGGACTCTACTTAGGTGATACTACTTCACTATCACTACATAGTATAAAACAAGTCGCTGTCGCTGTCGGCCCCTACGCATGCTTAAATCTTTAAAACCACGCAATGGGTTTTGAAGCGGCTTTTTTAATAGATAATGTAATACAAGAGGAAGGTTTATATGTATAATACATGCATAATATTCTAGAGAAACACTGATAAATTGCGCGTCGAAGGCCACGATTCGCGCTATATCACTTAATGATTAGCAGCCATCGGATTAGTCGGATAATTATCGAAAATTGTGGTTAACTTAAAAAAATAACTGAACAGAATGGAGATTTTTGTTGTTGTTGATAATATAATTGATTATTTTTTGTGTTTAGTCGAATAAGTGAAGTATTTTTTACTGCTGCTCTTACTAATAATTTTTTCAATTTATTCATAATCGAAAGTATAGTTGTAAGGTGTGTATCCAGAGCATTAGATTTTTTATGTCTGGAAGACATCGTCGTTCAAACACGGGTCGTACTACAGTGAACGTCAAAGGCGTAATCCAAGGCGTAAAAATAGGGCCGAGAACGTTTAAGTAACTTAGAGCAATGAACCATGAGTTGATGCCGCGTATCTGGAGTCACAAATGCGTAATGATGTTGACGTTCTTCCAAACTAATATTATACAGATAAAATGTTTGTATGTAATAACTTAAAAACTAACGGAATTATAACTTTAATTATCTTTATTTAATTTCTACGGTGGGCCACTCGCACGTGATATACCTAAGGCGACTAGACTTTTGTTTATCCAAAACGGGAAACGTCTTGAAACTGAGTCCGAAGCATTGGTAGAGTGGCGAAGAGTTGGTGTACGGAGTCCCTCCAACACAATTCTGAAAACTAGGAGTAGAATTGTGAGTTTTGAGGAAGATAGTTTTAAACTTTGTTCCCTTTTATATTTACTTTTTTTCCTGCACAACAATATTTTATTTAATTTTCCACTCGAATTGTTTAGATAATTTTTTATCAAGCTTCTGATACTAAAGGGAGTATTGAACAGAATTATGACCAAATTAATTCTACAGTATTTATTTACAACATTTTACAGGTAAAATGTTTGAAGTTATTTAAGATGTTTACAAGCTGCACGAAAATGTGCATGTTTAAAACAATACAGGATTATAAAAGTCATTTAGCCTAATCAAGTCACAATAATCTGCAGCCACAGATTTCTAAACGTTCAAGATTGTCATGTGTTCATTTCTCATACTTTTCTGACAATGAATCTTCCTCAAAATGTTTCGTTTTTGTTTGAACATTTCCAAGAAAGCCTCACGTGACATGTTAAAGTTGCACTTCGCCGTTAAAATTGCTTTTAGCGTAGACATTTTCAGTTGGAATTGATCAACGTGAACACTCTTTCTACTGGCGTGTTCTATTACTGATCCGAAGGAGTTTTTTCATCGGCCCGCTTCAGTGGTTTTTCTGGTGTTACAAACTCCCTTAGATATGTAACTTCATCAAACAGCTCACTATATCTAAACTCTCCAGTTTTGTAAATTTGCTTGAAATTAAATCTATCCCTTCCTCAGTTCTTTCCCACTCTGGCACTGCCGTCAAAACTAACCAATGATATTTTTCCAAGTCATCAAAATGCCATGTCATGTTTGATGTAGTTACGGACCACTAGAGGTATAAATTGTTTTTCCATCCATGTCACTGCGGTCGGGATATCGGTAAATAGCCCGAATGCTCACGAGCAACGCCGGAAAATGCCGATGATGGTGTAAATTGGAAAGGGATTACGTATATTATTCTGACACATGTGTACCACCTGACTCCCTTTAAAGCACCGGGCAATCGTGGTCTAGTGGTTAAGAAAATTGTTCATAATTTTCGACGTGAAGTCGAGGATTGTAGATCGGATCTCGGATCGGTTGTCTCCGGCGCGATTGCCGTAATTTTTGCCTGAGTCAGCGGATCCCCAAACGTCTCCAAACCCCCCTCGTAACACATGGTTATTTGTATTTTAACTCAGTACAATTGCACCTCGAAGTGCAGACAGAATTCAGCCTAAAAGTGTAAAGCAGTTATAAAAAATTTAAACTAAAAAGTAATAGTAACATAACCGAATAATCCAACTAAAAATACTCATGAAATGAGTACAAATAAGCGTCCCGAGAGGGCTGGTCGGGACAAGGGGATATTTCTTTCAAAAACGGGAGTGTCCCGTTGAAAATGGGACGTCTGGTCACCTTAGATATACCCTAGCCTACCGAATTTCCAATAATCACCGGACATGGTGAAATCTTAGTGGTTGCTAATTTTCTGGATTTTCATGAGCCAGGAAACTCTGAAACTCGGTGAAAACAACAAAAATATCAGTAGTGTCCGGAGTTATCCAATTTCGACACGTTCCGACGTTTCGACGGTAATGTTAAGTGGGTGTGTAGTAACCATCAGTCTACCGGAAACTAAATACGTGGTGAGAATCCTGATCTATTCCCCTCGTCGAGCTTCGTTCATCACACTTCCAACAGTCGAATGGCTAGAACTCAAATATAAATGCCGGGGGGCCGAGCTGTCTAACGCTGGCGTTTCTCGTGGGTTTACCGAAGTTAAAATTATTTAAAATTGGTAGTCTCCGCTCTCGTTGTTGAACGTATAGCCGGGCGCTCTCGTTTGTCAATTCGCAACGTTTCGTGGCCGAACATCCGTGGTCTCCCTGTAGGGTATTCTGCTGGGAACCGAGTGGTGCGCGAGTATCGTAAGTGGAATACCAATCGAAGGTTCAGAAGGAGCTCCTGATTATTAAAGTTAACGTACCTGACTTAACAGCCAGACGACGATGTGTTTACATCGAAAGCTCTTGCCCACAGTAACTCACCAGCCAGAGGATACAGACTCACTGAACAGGTACGTTAACTTCAGGCGGACCTAACCCAATTGCTTTCATACCTGAGCTCCTGATTCATTTAATACGATATTTGGGTATTGTTTATTGGGTCGAGTTGCATGCGTGGGAGACCCGTGGGTGCACACTTTTGGGAATCAGAAGAGGCCCCCAAGCGCAGTACTAGGAGTAGGGAAGGACAACAGTGTGAGGAATTTCTTTTGAAAACTGTTTAGCGGCAGGACGATGGTTCGCCTTCCCTTCTGTCAAATAGAGAGCTATTTGGGTGACAATTATGCACTTTCTGGAAAAAACTCCTTAGAAATTTAACCACATGCGAATAGATTTAGATTCCATGAATTAATACTAAGTTATAAGGATTAAGGCTGTTGAAATATCTCAAGGTTCGAGTGAAGTTGGCAGAGTCAGGGGTCACATGTTATCCAAAAGGAAAAAGAGACTCACCAACAAACCCCCCTTGCCATGTGTTGACCGAGGAAGTTATCGCGCATCCTTATCGCCGAACTACCTGCTTCGACCAAGGGTCTGTGATCGCGGACAAACTTGTGACCAGCTGCGATTAACTGCCATTGCCGAACAGTTTGAGACATTCTACTTTTTTTCGAGTTTTTTTGGTGGCCACAGCTGTTCGCGAGTATTCCAACTGCTAGTTTCGGGGTTCGAACAGAACTATCTTCTGTGCATATTCAACTCCGCAGCCCTTGTTTCTCAGAGGAGTCCTTTGTTTAGAAGGTCCACATTCTGACATTTGTCTGGATTCCAGGTCAGTCCGATCTATTTTTTCCGCACGATCTGCTACGAATTCTCGCCAACCATCCCGTCCAACTGCCTAATAAACATTACGTTCCGTGTTCTAGTTTTTATAAAGTAAATTATTCATTCTTAACCGTTTCTCATAATTTATTGACACTTTCCCATCCTACGTACAGTCCACGCATTTTTATAACTTGTGGGGTTAATATTCTGACGCTCAGATTTGGAGTATTACTCTACATTTCCCCAATAAACAAGGTCCGTTCAGAACAAATTATTCGTTTAAAACATATTAAATGATGAACCAACATAAAGTAAATAATGTAATAATTTATCAATATTGAATTGTACGATAAAAATCATTTAGCGTGCCGTGGAAGTTGTGAGGGAGCAAGCAACGCCGGAGGCGAGCGTCGGATGTTGACGTAAATGATCCGACGAGTAAAGCAAACCCACGAGAAGCGTAACGAGCTGTTTGCTCTTTTGACCGCCGATCGATTGAACCAGTTTGGGCTGTCAGATTGGTAGAGTAGCGACGCCGAAAACCTTGTGGTGCCTTTCTATTGACTTAGCAGACCCCATTTCCCAAAGTTGTACGTTTTTGAGCGTCCAGGTAACCAGTGGATCATAATGAAGTTCCGTCAGTTTTATTCAATCAACGGGATAGTGAGGCTGAGCGACGCAGTATAGCAAGCGCGAATATAAAGTGAGATTCAGCTGATAGCGACGAGAGGAGAAGAAGAAATTCTTACAGTTGGATATCTACTCGCTGTATTTTCACTAGGTTCTTTATTCAGAAAAAATCCTTAAAGTCGATAACGAGGAAAATCATATTTTTACATTTTGTCCACTTCCCTCTTCTACGTTATGTAAACCTTATCTTAGCATATTTAAAAAAAACTTATTAAACCACATCCCTAAGAGTGTGTTGTGACCACTGCTCCCTCTAGGGAGTCGTTAGCCAGCGCTATGTATTCCCTGGGGAAATCATGAACACAAACGGTGGGTACAGCTTTTGTACAAGTACGCAACCACTAGGAACATGTTATCTCTTTTATTTATTTTTTTTTAATGCAACGATAACTACGTTTGATTGTGCTCGTTGATGGTTTTGATATGATGGTCGGATCAATTGCAATTGACAACGTCACCTAGTCACTGAGGTTATTAAAACGTTAGATGTTACCAAGCGTTAGATTTTGTAACAGACGTTACGATGCACTTAACCCAACACAAAGTTCGTGACGCTTCTCCATTACATATCCCGCGTAACATCTCCTGCGTTACGTTTTCGAGTTTATGTAGCATAAAATGTCAAAAAAATAATCGTAACCCTGGTGGGACTCGAACCCACAACCTCCGGTTTAGGAGACTGATGCCTTCTCCATTAGACCACAGGGGATGTGCTTGCAACACAGGTTAAAAAATTTCGTGACGTTACATTTTCGAGTTTATGTAGCAAAGTAAAGACATAAAATGTCAATAATGTATATGATTCTCCCAAACAGAGTTAGCGTTTGAGCTATAGCGTACACAAAATAAATTATCTTAATAACACCTTGCACGAGTTTGCGTTTTTGATATCAATGTGCTAGGAAATCTGTTACTTCGCGTTGTCATGTGTAGGCTTATAGTATATACGGCTCTCTGACTATCCCAAAATTGGAATGAGCACCGTAGCCTAATGGCCTATTTACAAATCGATGCATTAACCTTCCTAGGAATGCCAGGTATTTCCTGGCAGAGTTTTCCTTCATGTCCACACTATGAAAAGTAGTACCAGCGGCCGCTCCCTCTCAAGTCTCCAGTACTGGGCAAGAACGTGGTAGGGAGTCTCCTCATATATGCCATTCCACCTACACCGAGGGGTGTCGACTTTGCCCTCAACATGCATTTGTCTATTCATTTTGCTGTGCCAACTAAGTCCTTCCTCACCATTCTCAGAAGGCTCCGTCTTATCTCGTGTATATGCCCTGAGATAAAGCGTTTGGGGAGCCTCACTGCATCAGCAGGCTTACAATATTATCGTTTGTAGTTATGTTGAAGGTTTGAGGGTTTTTTCCGTACAAAAAGGAAAGCAGGGTATAAATTTGCCCCATTCCTGACCCGAACCGCCGGAATAACACTTGCGGCATCAGTCCGAGGGCTGTACAACAGGTTTCTGCATCCGCAAATATTTGGGGCTAGCGATTTGTTTTCAATGTCGAATCGCTTGGACGGGATTAACGGAAAAAATGACGCTACTCTTCACAGTCAATCGAGTTTCAAGCCCGTGAGGTTCTCAAATCCAGAAAACCGCATCGCTCAAACCGCCGTAATTGTCTTTGTGGGGGCGATTAATAGGCCACAACCGAACCAGCGGCATCGAATGTGAAATCCAATCCCGAATGCGCTTATGAAGGCAAACCGATTCCAAAAGTGATTCATGACTCCGTTGATTAGTTTCCCCGAATACCGATGCACTTTAGCCGCGGAAAATCAGCAATCTGGAATTGTAGCTATCGATGAAAGACGTACGCCAAGAATCAAACGATGTCTACATTTTTTCAATCAAAAGTGCTCCTATTGTTGAAGAAAAACAAGAAAAAGGAAACAGAAAATGAGGCGAAGTGGAAAGGGTTGAGAGAGTAAATAGAATAAGGTGAGTTTCTCAATGTAATGAAAGGTTTGAAGAGGTTCATCAAAGAATGTTAAGGAGACCCATCAGTCGAGAATTTGTTCAAGAACAAGATTGAAAACTTGATTGGAAAAGAGGAGTAGCTCTCTTGGTGGGCTCTTCATCACGTTCTTCCCTCTGAAACGAAACAACCAACCGATTGTACTGTCGAGTAACGGGAAAAGTCGGGTCTGCTAAACTCACCGTTCTGTCGGAATCACGGGAATTTTACGTAGTGTAGTAATTACTCTCGGGGCAGTTAGTTAATTAGTTGAAATACTCAATTCACCTCGGAAACGAAAAATAATACTGAAAAATATCTCAAGCTTCCGATGCGACTCATCTCTCAACATTCTTCACGTCAATCCTGCGACTTTTTGCTCATTCGAGGAAGATTTTTTCAACATATCAAGAATTCTTTGGGGAAGTGTAGATTGATGATAACTCACAGCACATATCACAGATGTATCCCTACTAAACGTAACAGACGGTACTGAATTCCTATTAATAGTACTTTCTTAACCCCCCTCTTGACATAAACGTTATATATAACGCTCACTATTCATCCTCATTTAACCATCACCGGGGGGGGGGGGGCATGAGTTGTAGTGTGAGAAATAAATTAATGAGTGAGGAGTGTATCAATATTTTGAGACAAACTAGCGATATGAATTTCTGTGAGTATTCAAGTGCAATAGGGGGTCTCCGAATAGGTGAACTGGGTTGCAGGGAAGAGAGCCGAGCGTGAGTGAGTAGCGTGGGAACTGAGAGACGAGAGTGTGTATTTGATTAGGTTCTGGGAAGAGCTGAGAGTTGGAATCTAAGGAAAGGAGGTAAGCCGAGTGGAGCGAATTGGATATTTGGGAAAGTCCAAAAGGGGGAAATTCGTTGCTGGCATCGGAAATAAACTAGAGCTGCTTGCCGGTTGGAGAAGCTGACCAAAAAGGCAGTTCAAACTTTCCCACAGCTTCCCTCGCAAATACACGAGGTTCGGGGAAGTCCTGAAATAATGACTTCAAACGAATCTGATCTGTTGCACACCAACCAAGGTTCAGGGTCACCCCCTCCGACGCATGCACATAGCAGGGAGGCAGCTGTGGGCCATAAAACCCCGTCAGAGCTGCAGGACCAGTGGCATTTCGCCGCGGCACACATTGGGCCCACGTCCTAACTTACGAACGCCACCCCCTCCCATCTCTGCCAAATAGTTGACAATCTCCTAGGATCCTCCGCTAGCGCCAACCACTAACCATTGTCTTGGCGCCACAACTTACGATGGCTGAGATGTTCGAGGCGAGTCTCCGAATATTAGTGCAAATTGTTGACAACCTTGCGGTTTTCAGCTACTCTGAGTCATCCAGCTCATCATGGCCCCCTTCTCCATTGAACCTGTTTCCTACCTTGTACCAAAACCTTTTTGCTCCAACCCTGCTCTTCCTGATGTCTCGAACTCTACAGTGCACTGTCCCTAACCAGAGTGTCATTGTGTCCTAACCGGCTCCTACATCATTATGCATTATATCCTTAGCCCTGGTTGTCTTGTCAAACTCATGTTCCCTGTCAATCTGTCCCCAGCGCTTGCAATCTAAACATTGTGCACTACCCACCGTGCTTGTGCCATTGCACTACTTCTAGTAATCTATTCCACAGTACCTTAACCCTTCAGGATCTTTCTGGTCTCTGGCGGTCATTGTACCAACCCTCTTGCATACGCTCTTGTCCCGCATATTTTATGCTCTAACCCTTGCAGTCTAGTTCGTGCAACCTTTCCGTTGCGGCGCAACCATGTGCTCACTCTTGCATCTCAACCCTTGACGATTAACTGGACTCAACACTATAATAGTGCCATAGAAAGTAGTTCCTTCGCCCTTCTCTATCAATTAAAGGCAAATCCATGTCAACGCTGCGCTCTGACAAACAACCGTATTTACTGGCCCTAAGCAATCAATCCTTTCAGCTCAACGAACACTCATTGAGTTTTCCACCTCTTCTCCTAGTCGTATGAAACTCGCAGTTTAGTTTACGTACGATATTCCACATAACAACAATTTTCCCGTGCGTTTTTAGACCATGGACCATGGTCCAATTTTTCTTATCACTTCTCTCTCATCCGTCCATAACGACGTATTGCTGACTAAAAAAAACAACAGATTTTTAAGGGAGTAAATAAGTAAAAGTAATAATTAAAAATTGAAGTAGCTTTTAATGAGCGTCAGTTACTATAGCTTATTACGATTTAATTATTTGCTGTTTTTTTTGGCAAACAACCCAAATGAAAGCTACGTAGCTTAATACTGTTTTTAGAAGGCACATAACTTCTTGATTCTTTTTCACGGTTCTCGAACAAATTATGATTGGCATCAGCAGAGGAATGTGCTTTGAATTGACAACTTTTGTGAAAGGAACGTGAAAACCTGTGCATCCACGTCCAATCTATTTGTTACCGAAATACACTTCGAAGCCTCGGCCTTTCTACATTGGCTTGGAATACTCCGCACGGGAAGCACAGCGGCCTGCCGTTTGGTATAATGGTGATTGTAGCTATTCAACTACAACAGGTTGAGGTCAAACTTGCTGAGTTTTACTCTTCGCGGAGTTCTGAAGCGGCTCACTCCGAGGAGAATGGGCCTTGATGGAATGGGTTAGGGCACTACGCTCAATTGATAGAGATTTTGACAGCAGTGCAGCCAATTTTACTTGAGACTTCATAAAATACTACATACGCCGAACTGTTGCGTATGAATGGCCAGGTATAACCAGTGCGCCGTATCCTTCAGGTTCAGTCCAAGTGTTACGCCCCTATAACTTTTCACTTTCCTTGCCCAAACAAAGTATGGTCAGCTGAAAAAAATGTCCAGGGTTCTCTTCAGATCTTTACTTTCATATCCTACCGTGTCCAAAAACCACTATTTTGGAAAATGGTTTGTGTGTCCGTGAACGCGACTGAGAGAAAACTGCGGAATCAGTTCAAACTCGATAACTAGCCCACAGGTCATCATGGGACGTCTAAATAAGGGTATGAGCAAAATCCATTAAAAAATAACTATAGTTGTCATAGTGATCAAACACTTTTCTTCTCAGAAACGGCTCTAACGATTAAAATTTTTATATGGATAACTCAAGTGAGTAAAATAAAAAACCATGTAGACGAGACCCTAAGGCTGTGGAAAAATTACTGGAGCAGCACAATAAATTACCTAACATTTCGATGAAAATCGACTTTAGCGCAGTTTTTGATTTATTATTCATTCCTAATAATAACCCCATGTTTTCGGTCAGAAATAATTTTTCACAACCCCCTCTCAAAATTTGATACTTTACGTTTCAAGACAAGGGGATTTCAAATCTGCAATGTCTGTCCGCCGTTGGGGCCGTTTTGTGCTTTTTAACGTGGTCTAACAAATCCGTTCTTTCGCATGGTTGTTATGGGCAAAAAATGTTCAAAAAATTAACAGAATGCAGTATAATCGCAAATACGCTGTGTTTAAGGGTTTTCAAAGTATTTTTCCATCCTGGGTCGAATGGAATTAGTATCAGACATGTACAAATACGTATAGTGAAATTACGGTAATTATAGTGAGCCCAAGTCAACTAATTCAAAGAACTCGCGGGAAATGTTTCATCGTTAGTACTCCCTCCCTCCCGTCTCATCAAAACCACCTGCCCGCTCAACTTGCAACGTCGTTCCATTTGCCGAGGGTTCGCTGGAAGTCCCCATCCCAATTTCCCCGACTCTTTTTGCCCGATGGGGCGGAGGAAGATTGGGGCGGATGACTTCCTCCGCGCACCCCTACATCGGGTCATAAATGCCTCTGGATCATAAAGGCAGCAGTAATTATAGTGAGCCAAAGTCAACTAATTGAAAGAACTCGCGTGAACTACAGCGGAAGTAAACGTTTCGTCGTTAGTACTCCCTCCCTCCTGTCGCATCAAAACCACCCGCCCGACTCGCAACGTCGTGCCAATTGCCTACAGGCGCTTACGGGCCCCTGGCGCTAGGGGAATATTAAGTTTTCGTAGTTCCTTTGTAGTCAGGTCATGTTCCGTATGATTTACTAGTATTTTTCGATACTGAATCGAATGGGATGGGTCTCGGAATCAGTAATACTAGGTCAAGCTGTACATGAGAATAATAAACCGTCGTTTAATAATTTGCAGGGTTTTTTCTTATACACTCCGCTCGTGTATTACTAGGATCTTCAAGAAAATTAAGATGCTAGCCCAGTCAGATAACTATAGGATGATCGTTTTCAACTATTTTTTCAACTATCCTCGATTTACTTTCTACTATTTCTAAACGTTTTTACCCGATAACTCTGAAATAGTGACTATTACTACTTTACAAAAATCGTGTCGAGCCTCATCAATTTTCTTTGTACCAATTGCTCAATAATAGTAAGGGCATGAGTACGAGGAGCAAACTAAATAGGGGGCTATGATAGCGGTACCACCAAGTTTAAATAAACTTAGTGAATAATAAATTGAATTAGTAGCAAAAGCTGTAAAAACCACAGAAATCATCTAAAGCTAAGTTTTGTGATGTGGCTCACTCGATATTTTTGATCAGTTTTCAACATAGTTTATAAAAACTGAAATTCTATTTAGAAACTGGTAGAGTTTAACGCTCCGGAAATTATCGTGCCGCCACTGTTCTTCTTGCTAGGACCATTGTTGAGTGACCAGTCTGTAAGTAAACTACTAGGTTTTTTTTTCCTGGAAAGACTTGCGTTTACTGTTGTTGGGAAATCGGTGTGAAAAAAGTTAGTAATTTGAAGACTGGAATTGCTTGAGTTACTTCTTTTGTTTTATTTCGTTATCGAATTTTTGTAGACGTCTAACACAATATTTGTGGGGGTATGAATCGTTTCGTACAGTGGTGACATCGATTTTTGTCGAAATTTTCGAAAAAACGATTGCGTTCCTCTTGACGTTTTCCTAGCCGCGAAAATGTTATATCCCGTCTGTTCGACGCAAAGCGCCGAATCTGTCCAGGTGTTTGACCTCGGAATTTCCGCTCCTGCTCAACGGGTCTCACCTGTGGCAAAGTCATTGTGTCTCCAAAGGTCTTTGCACCTATGGAAATCCCACCTCTGCGGATATTTCCAACGGTGGTTTTCCCACCTTTTTCTTCTTCTCCTTTTTCAGTTTCCTCTCCACAACTGATACCTTCTGCCAAAATCATTCTGCTACAGAGTATCATCAAAGTCGGTCCTCTCTTGTTCCCCAACACTTATCTTCTACCATCTTTGGCGGTGCGGTCCACTTCAATCCAGTTTCACGCCTTCAGAGCCCTACTTGTTCGCGCTTATGCGCTCAACTCACATCCTGTGTAGGTCAGATCTTCTCTGAACATCAAAGTCTTAAAATCTTCTGATATACCAACTCATCAATTACAAGTTTTTGCTCAACTAAAACCTGTCTCCGAGAATCATTCAAATCTATCCTGGTTCAAACACCGTTAAAGCATGACTGTTCAGAGGAGTTTCATGAAAGCAGTTATGGCCTGTTCTGAACAAATTTTGGTTTCTATCGCAATAAGCAGTATATTTAGTTCGTTACATAACCTTATTTCGGTGTTACTTGACCAAAAGCCGAGTAGGGCTGAGGCAAGCAAAAGTGAGCATTGAATTAGCGGGAAAGAAGCTGTTATCAGCTCCGATTGCAGTGAACAAAGCGGGAATTGAATGTTGGTATTTTTACGTCTATCTCAGCAATACGTTTGGAAAATAACTGAGTGAATGGCCCGGGCTTCAATTCAGATTTAGAGGCGGTTTCCTCCTTTTCCCACGGATTCAGCTCCGTCGGCATTCATATCAACACAAAACAGAGACGGTAGGGCAAATTTGGGTTGACTGGGAACTTGGAAGCATACGGGGACTAAGAGTACAAGGAAGCTGGGACTGAGACGGCAAACTTGTCGAGTTGCTAATACTCTGTCAGCCTTGTGACCCCTCCTCTTATCTCGATCTCAACGGGAAATTGCTGGGAAATTAATCCCGCGCTCCCGTCGTGTCCTTTACCCTCGTAACCAACAGAGTCGGCTTCAAACAACCTCCAGTCATCTCGCGGCGTCATTGCGTAGGTATAGCGAGCTCGGGGAGAGCGGCGGCCTTCACGTCACAAACTGGCTTTTAAAGCAGCCTGTTTCTCTTCATCAACCGCCATCTTCAGATCTAGACCGCTTCGTTTCAAATGACATTTTCTTCCCTTCTCTATTCAGTGTCTTCTTCCATTGCCAGTGCCTGCCTATGCGTTGTTGCAGGGTCTCGTAATGAGCAAAGGCGCTCGTCTCTCCAACAAAGTTAACCAGTTGTTCAAAACAAAAAGTATCCTCAAAGTAAATTCACCATTGTAAGAAGTGTTTCGGCAATCACTGGAACATTCAGATCAAGATTATCATTCCAACTGCAGAGTTACTAAAACATTTACTCCACACCGCGAACCAAAATAACTCTCGGGAGCCGAAAGGGCATGTGATACCGTTTCACCTTAAGATAGTTGAACACAAATGTGCTTTAAGTTGCATTACGAAGAAAAACCTTCAAAAACCCGACTTACGGGATTACGAATTCCACGTTCACTAGAAGAACGTTAATTCATATGTTCGAGATTTTAATTCTGGATACCTGAGCCTAACAAATCCTCGAGGTATTCTTAGTATTGCAATTCGAAAAGGCTTTTTTGTTGAAAACCCTCTAGGAATACGTTCAATTTATTGCGCAATGAAAATCACGAATTGGCCTTCTAATGAAATGAAAATATTTCGTGCAACGCGTAACACGACTTTCCGTAGCTCCACGTACATCCAGCGATTTTCACCGTTTTAGTTACTGTATTTTAAAGCAGTAGCGTCAGATGTTATATGATTTATTGCCACTCAGCCACTAATGATAATTAGTGCGTGGGTGATTCCCGAGAATCATTAAGGATCGTTTCAACCGTTTTGAAATTAGCGGGAAAAGTTGTGTGGTACGGGAGTGATTCCCGGAAATTCTGAAGTTGCTCCTAATTATTTCAAGAACTTCATTAAATTCTCATCGTTTAGGTAGTGTACCATTCAAAGTGTTCTGTGGAAGAGTGAGGTTTATATATAATACGTGCGGGAAAAAAAGTGAGCGGAGATAGTGAACTGTATGATTTAATGCGAGATTTTTGATCATTTATTGTTCTGGTCTCATAATTTTACGATTTTACCACGGACGGCAGTGCCGTGGCGCTGTTGTGTAATTTCTATCTGTCCAAACAAAAAATTTAATCAAATTAATATAGCCGTCCGTGAGAAACAAAATAACAGGTACGTTAACTTTAGAAACAAAATATTTAGTGTTTACGTTACACTTCTTTTGGCGTTTCGCGATGTTTCCTTTCAATCGCGTTCACAGTTTGTAATGGTTTGCGGCGGGCTGCCAATGGTGGCAACACTGTTGCCGCCACCCGTGCAGTTCGCCGCTGTTTATATTAGCGGAGGAGCCACATTTTTCGTCGTGTCCGGGCCCAAAAAAAAAAAACGAACCAATTAATTGCACTCAAGTATACTCACTTGATGTAAATAAATAAAATAATGCCTCTCAGGAAAGTACTGGGAAATGAAATTATAAACCAAATAGGACCCACTTGAATTTAATCAGGAAAAAATAGAAATGACATGAACTCCTTTTACAATGAAACAAACAACCAATGCTCGGATTGTAAATGACAATAAAGGGACAATGGAAAAATGAAACACCAAGCTCTGATCGCTTACCTTCTTAACACAATATAAAAGGATACTTCTCACTTTACTTTAAGTACTTCTCCACCGGCTTGAAAAATGGGAGAAGCGATGTCGGTAACCGTTCTGACGAAAAATGTGGCCTCCGCTAATATGAACAGCAGCGAACTACACGGGTGGCGGCAACAGTGCAGCCCGCTTCAAACCATTACAAGTTGCACAAAACAAACACACGGACCACTTTTTCGGGCTTTGAACCCCTTGAAAAGTAGTGGCAGGCGTGTTGGTCTCTTCAAATGAAGTGTTAGTGTGAAGACCAGGTTCCAGCTCAAATGAATTCAAACTCGTCAGACGAAATACAAGTCACTATTAACTGAAATCGGTAATCATTTCAACCAGTGGAACAATGCTTCAACGTTTTACTGCTGTTTACAGTTCTGCGGCACCGTTAATTTTTTGAAATGTACTAAAATTACAAAACGTTTGTATATTTGAGTGGTCAAAGTGGTTTTATTACTCGAAACACGCGATTACTTGTGGAAAAAATCGCGATAGAAGATTAATGCTCAGATGGAGCAAAATATGCTTCCAGTTTACGTACGGTGCCTAATTGTGAGACTTGAGGGACGAGTGTCTGTTGGGAGAACTGGCAGACGACTGCCGTTCGCAAGAGCTGGTAGATGACTGAATTTGGGAAGAGCTGTGTGCTGTAGAGAGGAATGTTGAGGGGTAGGACAAGGATAGGAAAGTCCAGAAAAGGGGAAATCCGTTGTCATTTGGAAATAACTGAAGCGCTGGACTTCTCCACACCTACAAACAAATGGTTTTCAGGTGAGGAAGGGTTAAACTGGAGGTTTGGCGGAGTCCCCCGTTAGGGCGAAATGCGGACGTTCTGAAGTCAAGTGACCAGCGGGTCATTTTTTAAAACAACCGCCACCTAAAATGTGAGTTAGTTGTGCCAATGTCAGTTATCTCCAATTGCAGGTATCTATTTGCAATGTTCAGGGCACCACTTCCATCGAGATTTTGCAGATGGCCAGGACACGATGTAGCATTTCCGTTCCCCTTTACACCTCGCCGATCCTTTCTAGTTCTCCGAAATGGCTTTGGGTTTACCTCATTGATCGTTTCTCAAATGCGATATTTGGCATAAATAAAACAGAAGAACCGAGGCTGTTCGATTGCTTGTTCACAACCAACTCACCGAACTTCCCTGTGTAATGAACATCAAAGAATTTCTCCTTCTCAGACGGTTATGCTCAGCCATTTCTTCATCTCCCTGCTGTGAAGCACATTACACACACTTACAGTTCAAACTTTCGTACTAAAGTGTTTAATACGCTCCCGAACCCCTGTCTGGTCAAAGTTGGCTGTAATCTCGACTCAATGAAGACAATCCGACTTGAATACGAAAAAAGTTTTGTTACTCTTCACCAAGAACCCCGAACTCAACAAATTTAAAAGGCGAGTGAAATGCTATGAATCGTCGCCGTGGGCCTCTTCAAAATATAAGAACGCGAAAGGGAAACTTATTGTTTTGCCGGGCTGAAGGAAAAGTGAGAAAAAAGATTCAATTACCCAGGCATCGGGTGAAATCGTCTAAAAGAAGTAAAAGTCGAGGTGGGAGCTCAGAGATTGCTGGAGGGGGTGAAAGACTCCCGGGAGAAATCAGAAAATATCGAAGTGAAAAGTCAGATTTTATAGAGCGATGGAACTAAAAAAGCGACACGACAGGAACTACGACACTTTCACACTTTCTATCGCTTTTTTTTCGTGAGTTTCGTGGCATTCCGAGAGCCCAAAAAATACTTCCAAGAGGATTGGGAACATTTCAAATGATTCGATGATTCAACTCGTCTAGAAACTTATATGTATCCTTCAAACGGCGAATACTCGGACAGTTCGTCTTTCTCGATAAGCGAACGCGGAACAGAGGACCGTCAGTTTCTTTTGTGGCTCTCCGAACGGAGTTGTCATTGTATTTTTTGGCGGACAGACCGTTTAAAAAGGAAGAGAACGTCTTTTGTTTGTTCTCAATTATATGGCGCTTACTTTTATTTGACAAGTGTTTCAGCGCTCTTTACCTTGAGGGCGAAAAACTCCCGCGAGAAATCATAAAATATCGGAGTAAGAGTCCTCTTTTGGGGAGCGGTGTAACGAAAAAAACGGGGGAACGACGGCTTTTTTCATTTTTTGTGGTTTCCACGGATGAAGCGATTATATCGTGTGGTCGCCGCAGTTTACCTGATGTTTGACAACGCGGAAGGGAAAAGGGAATTGTACGCTACGATCCGATTTGAGCTTGTATGTTGTCATCAGTTCCATAACAAAGATCCAACGCTTCACAAAAGAATCTAGTTTCCTGTACGCGTATAGCATTTACAACTACTTGCGACAACGTTGCCACCATCCTAATGCTTTACGTCAGTTTGATACAACTCCACACTGAGAAGAAATATATTAAAAGAATCTCATACGAGTTTTTCGAAATTGAAGTTCTGAATAGTGGAAACACGCTCTCGTAGAACTTTTTCAGTCCGAAAATCAAGGCTTCAAAAACTGTGGCTGAAAAGTAGTATTTGTCGGCAAAGAACGTCACTGTAACTTGAATCATCCTTACGGGAGGAGCTGAAATTGAATGACTAAGAAGCAGAGAAGGGTCAGCGGTGGGACGAGAGTTTTATAGTAAAATGATCAATTCCTGTAGTGTCGTGCTCACATTGAAAAGAACCCGTGTTCAATAGAGCAGAAGACCACGCGACCAAGCGCGTTGGGGCGTGAGGCCTTGCGAACCAGGCGGGGATAGAACCAGCGGACTCTGGTTCGATCCTCGACCGGGGAGACAATGGGTACCAGCGGCGACTGGGACACTAAGCAGGCACCCAATGGGCTTGTTGGGGAGTTAGGACATGGGCCCAACGAGGCCACGGCGAGATGCCAAGGTCATCCTCTCAGAAGTGCCATAGCCCTAACTACTGACATTGCACCTGAGAACAGTAATGTTCCTATTTAGTCTTTGGCAGTGGGCCAAAACGTGATCGGGGAACCCTTCGGCTATCCTACACTTAACAAATATGAAGGGGTACTATTTATTCTCATCACGAGCAGAAGTGTGTTCAATTTGAGGTGGCCCGCGATGATTGCGGCTACCTACATTACGTCATCTGCAAAAGGTTAGGTTTTAATTAATGCGTTAGCCCTGAAATAAAACGTTTGGTACCCCACCGAGCTGGGTTCGAGAAATTCAGATGTGTCCTCTCATCATTCGCTCGCACAGTTCTCAGGAATACCCACAATGGGGTAGCGACTTGATAGATGTAGAAGTACACCAGAGACTAGTCTCTTATTCTAAGGACTGTGGCAATCCACTAAGCATTAACAAATGCAGAGCATAGCTGCATAGGTCTTCTGCCGACCACAATCTGACAGAGTATTTTGCTTGTGGCTCGTTAGCGATGCTCATGTTTACACACCCTTGCACCATTTAGCCGTCCCTTCATCTCTGACTCCCTTACCCTCGTTAGCCCACTCCGTCATAACTGAGGACTTCCCACTGGGCCACTACGGGGATACGACAATTGAATTCACTAATCTAACAAAACTTTAACTGATTGGTTTTCCTCAACATTTGATCAGCTCCTTGCCAAACATGAGACGTTTGCATAACTGTTCGTCGCCTTTAATCAAAATGCACTTCGCTGCCTCTTCGCTCGTGTTAAATGTAAATCAGCGATTCAAATTAGTGCCCGTGGAACTTTGATGATAATCGCCAATCGATTGTCGATTTCTCGTGACGAGAAAACGATAGCAATAGTTGTGAATGGCGGGTAATTAGTTTGTGATCAAAATAGGATGCAAAGTGGAACGAGGCCTGCAGGGCACGTCAATAAAACGCTTTAAACATGATTGAGTAATAACGAACCAGTAAGTTGATTGTCGATTATGAGAGCATAACTCGGCAATATTGTAAACTATGAGATTCCTTTTATTATTGGCAAATATTACGAGCCTTTTTACGTTCGCAACCCAAAGCCTAAAGAAAGTATGTGAATGCTACGTGTATGTGGAAAAAAGCGCTTGTGTCTGTAGTTAATATGAGTGACTGGGTGGGACGTGCATAGAGCCTTACGTTGGAGGATAGGAATGGCCTGAGGAATCAGCTGCGATCACTTCAGGATCTGGTTGATGAGGATTGGCTGACGGAGGCCAGACCAAAAGCCCTAGCATCTCGCGACAAGATACCACCTGCTGGTTCATCGGGTGAGATGTATTCATCTCACGGGGGTTTCGATGTTTTTTTTCAGATGAGTCTACAAGGTTCTGGGAGGGTTATTGAACCTCATTCGTACCACGTGTGCAGAATGAAGAACATGAGTTGAGCAGGATCTGTTCGTTGTGCAACTTGGCAGTTCTGGGAGCCACGTTGAACGTCCTTGCCATTCGTCCTACCCTTGTGGCATACATACGAGCTTTGTCCTACGTATAAACCGTCGGAATGAACGTTTTTTTATTGTCTGAAAATTACTTTAATTTTGAGAGAACTTTCTGCTACTTTAACTGACTGACCGGCTGGCGAGGCCAAGTGGGTTTACAATTGCAAACAGTTTATGTAACCCGGTAACGGTTAAACAATTGCCGAACTGAACTTACTAACGAAAGTGAAGCTAAGTAGCTTGTAAATTCACGTACGCCACACATAGTTTTGGAATCGCCCAGCTGTCCTGGGATACTGTTATCAACGTCCTACATGGAGCCAGTTGGCCATGTCGTGCTGAGCTTGTTAGCCAATTTAATTGGAGAATATAATTCACGCAAAGCCTTGATTAACTCCTTTTTAGTTCAGTTTCAGTTCATTTTGTAAGTATTACGTATCTTGTCAACATCCTATTGCTCATTTAGTTCATCTAATTACTTCGGTTTGCAGATCTCTGACAGACGGGCCTGGCCCATTGTCATACCATGTATGTACTCATTGATTGTTTCTCTGTTCATTTATTTGAATACGTGTTTTTTTCTTTTCTTCTTCTTCTTCTTTTTCTCATCTGGTGAGATTTGCTAGAGGATGGCAGGATCTGCTGAAATCATTCGTGTTTTGTTGTTCCTCTGATTGGGTGCGCTAGTTTTAAACTTTTGCCCGGTACACCTCAGTGATCCGTCTGTATAATATACCATGGCCCCAACCTGAAGAGTGAGGCACCCCTTTCCATCTGGTTCTTTCATGTATTTGTACCCTGAAGGTTAGATTAATGTTCAATTTCATCCGTATCGTGTCCCTGATATGCAGAGCAGGCCCGTCCACACGAACCTCTGCGCTGATACGCTAGCTGAACCAATTTCCTCTCTGTTTATGAGATCACTGGATTTGGGTGTGGAAGTGCTCGTATGTGACTCCTGTTCCATAGAATGACAACGGAGCAAGAATAGACCACTATCGTCCAATTTGTTCTCTGAGCACACCCCCCTTTGTTGTACCTGATGTATTGGAAAAAATTATGGTGAAACAGATTTTACCCTTGCTGCGTCCCCATCTATCGCTGAACCAACATGGGTTTATGTCTGGCAGGTCTTGTGCAACAAATCTGTTGACATTTCAACATACTATCATCGAAGCGTTTGCTGATGGTGTTCAGGTAGACAGTATTTATACGGACTTTGCTAAGGCCAACGACAGGGTCTCCCATGCAATTCTCCTTGAAAAGCTGGAGGCTTTTGGTTTTTTTGGGTCGTTACTTGCATGGCTGAGGAGCTATTTTCTGGGTCGTCGTCTGGTTGTTTGACTGAGGGACATGGTCTCTGATTCGTTCGTTGCCACATCGGGTGTGCCCCAGGGATCACATTCGGGCCCTTTACTATTTCTCATCTTCATTGATTACGTGGTGAGTAAACTGTATGAGAGGACTGTGAAATATCTGCTATTCGCAGATGATATGAAGATTTTTTTGAGAGTGGTCTCAATGAGCGACTGTTTGGTTCTTCAGAATGCTCTTACAGCCTTGCATGGATGATGTTTGAAGAATGAGTTTAGACTGAATACTTATAAGTGCTCAGTGGTCACTTTCAGTCGAGGAGTATCCAGCCTACAGCATGACCACTCGATAGGAGGGGCGTTGCCCCAGTGTAAAACCCTGGTGCGGGATCTCAGAGTTTTGATTGATGCAGGGTTTACGTATTCGGCCCATATTGGTGAAATATGCTCAAAATCAATAGGAAAACTGGGCTTTCTCAAAAGAAATATGAGGGATTTCAAGGAACCAAACGCCCTTAAGCTGCTATTCACCTCCCTTGTTCGTTCACCTCTCGAGTTTTCCTCCCCTGTGTGTTCACCGACGTATACCAGTGCCCAGAATACGTTGGAGCGTGTTCAGCGCCACTTCCTGCGCTATGTGTCCTACAGGAGAGGCGATAAGTGGGAGGACTTTTCCTACGCAGTGGAGTTCTGGAGAGCTTCAATAGGTTGTCGCACGTTAAACGTTAATAAAACGTTAGGTTTTATTTTTCTCACTGTTAAATTGGGCACTGCCCGTATATGTTATAAAATAAATAAATAAATAAAAAACCTTATCCAATGTCAGATGGTGCAACGACCTTCTACCACGCGTAACGAGACCACATCCAGCATCCGTGCCACCCGTAAGTAGGAAGCTCTCTCGACATGTATGAAGAGAGGTGGAAAACCCAGCGGGACCTCTAGCGCAGCTGTGGGGCCGATTACATCTGTATGTTGTGCCTGATGAATAATCTGTTTTCAACGTCCTATCAAAGAGGAACGTTTTGCTCAAACTAGCCGGGATACGTTTAGGTAGTCGTCTTAGCATTTAAAAAAAGGAACCGAAATCCATTCACTTTTACTTTCGGTACGCGTTCCACAACACTCCTATCTGCGACTTAAATCACGCTTCCAATAAACAACTTCTCATTTCGCTGATAAAAACGATCAAAAGCACATTTACGAAGGAACCTCGGAGTGCAACCATTTCTAGCATCTTCTCCCGTGCTGATTGTGAGGTTGAACGCAGCTCTGCCAGCTCCTCAAGACAGACGCGAGCAAAAAAAAACTCAGAGCGCCAACAAAGAAAAAAGAAAAGTAAAAACTTTGTGTTGCACCGAGCCTATTGTCATTAGCTCTTTCGTCAACGGATACTCTTTCATTGTAAATCCTTTTCCTTTGTCACCCTTTGGAGCTCCGTCGTTTTTGTTTCTACTCAACGTTCTTCAGTTGAGGTTTTTGTCGTTTCTTCATCCCGTTTTTTACCCCTAGTCAAAGCCGTTTGTTCAACGCCAAGTAACGCGGACACTTTGCTACTATGATCAACAAGCAAAACCGATCTCACAAAGTGTAAACGGTAAAACTCTTCAAAAGGCTACTCGCATACTTAGCGCTACGCATCACACTGCTTACAAGTCTCCTGGTAAATTCTGCGGTTTTTTCCTAAGCTTTCCGGTCGACTTGTCTAACCATCAGGCACTGATTGCTGCAACAGTCAACAGTGCAGGTTTTTTTTTCGATTGAAATTAGAGCTTCCCAATCCTAATACTCCGCATTTAGTTTACAGTTATAGTTGGGTGCAAGAGGGTGTGGGGGCGGGGGTATCTGAAGTTCAGTACGAATAAGTAATACGAGAAGAATAAGTTGACGAATAAGACGAGTTACTGGCTAATTGAACTTGTGGCACAATTTATAGTTCAGAGCAGAGTATGAAAGAGTAGAAGCTCACACATGGTGAACTAGTGTGAGCCAGGACGAAAGCTGATAGCGAGTGTAACTGTCGTAGTTCCAGGATAGTCTGCTCTGAGCAGAAACAGAGATGAGGGAAGAGAGTGAGGAAGAGGACGTGAGCTCGAGAAAACTGAAAGGCAATGATTGACAGGGATTCTGGGATAATGGAATTGGCGGCTATAGATCGTGACTGGAGAAAGCCCTGGTGGGATATGCGTTCGAGCCGAGGACACTAAACTGCCTCATCAATTCGGCTCAAGCTGACCCAAACAGTTATGTTGGGGCTGAGCCAGGGTCAAGATTGATAAAACATTTATATTGAGAATAATGTATGAATATAGCTGAATATAGTAGGGATAGTGCGCCCCAAAACCACTAAGTTTCGAAATAGTTCCAAAAATTATCTGGTACGAAGCATCACTCAAGTTTCACCACTTCTCGACAAACAGTAATTTTTCATTCTACCGTGTTGTTCAATCGTTTTCAACTCAGTTTACTAAAACTCGGTGAAGCTAACCGGCCACCACCTCAATTCAACGATCTGCCATGTATAAGGTGCTGTATCTTCTTTCAACGTATTTGCACGGGAAGATTTACTGAAAACAAAAGGTTCTAGGTACTCACAGTGAAGTCTCTTGGGTGCAGTGGGGCCTCTTTCTTTCGTCCGACATTGAAGATCTCCAATCGGATCAACACCACCATCGTGCGTGGGGGGGGAGGGGGTGTAACATTTGCAGAAACAAATATGCTACATCTTTGTTCGACGCAAACCGCCAAATCGGTTCGAGTCTTTGACCTCGGACTTCCCCGAGTCACTGTCTCCGTCTATTTCAATACCTGCCTCTCACCTGCGGGAAGCCCTCAGTTGTGTTTGGTTGGTTCCAACAGCCCCCTTTCCTAGGTTTTCCCCTTCCTTTATTAGCTTCTCATTTTGACTTTCCTCTCCACGACTGGGCTCTTTCAAATTCGCTTCCAACTATCGCCCCAGTAACTTCTCGCTCTCCCATACAGTTTCCCACGCCAGTTCACACGTTCCGAGCACTGCCCTTGTGTCGCCCATTTTGTTCACCATCTCAGCTCAATTTTAACTCAACTCAATGCCGCACGTACGTTACAGTCCTCTTCACGCTCACCGAGTTTCAGTTTTATTCCGATTCTCCAGCTCCCCCTCTCGTGCGCCCAACAATCTTTATTTCCCTCCTTCGTGATGTTAGGTTTACCTTGGAGAGGAGACTGCTATTACATTTTTCAGTGACAGGCACCATCATGCATGGACGATACACATTGACATTCATGGTCATTTTAATAGGGAAGCGCTCGCTGATAAAAATAAACCATTGAAGTTCTTCTACGTCGATAAAGCAGATATTCTTATCTACCCTGCGACGCACTCTTCGGTCGAGGAGGAAGTGCAGTAGCTTTTCCAGGATCATTACGTGTTATACCGATACATAACACTATTGCTGACAAAACTACCAGTAATCGCGAAAGGGGACAGGTCTGAGATAAAATGTCCTGCCGGGTTGCTGTGAGTTGGAAAACAAACTAGACACTCACATTTCATACAATATTCTCCGAAATCGTGATTTTATTTGGGAATTCCGAATCGTCAGGATTTGAGGGAAACATATGTTTTCGCCCTATTGCCTAACTTTCATTTTTGTTTCGTTGAGAGTTGTAACAGTGCAGGCGTTGGCGACTTCCAACATAAAAAAAATTGCATGAAATGCTGTAAAGTAGTTGCATGGACTTCCAGTTCGTTCCGTATTCACGAACCCTCATTACTGGTACTAGACCAGGCTGTCATTACAGGTTTTTAACTGAATACTCGCGCAGCAAACTTATATCACGTACTAAACGAGATTTTCAAACAGACTCCCACGAACTGTTTTTTTTTTTACGTTTCGCATTTGAATGATTTAGTGCGGAGGTTCTCTGACCGGGGATTCTCAGTGCTTTGATGTTTGAAGTACATCCGGTTGGAAAAGCCGAGCCCGCAGTTTTAATTCCGCGAGTTAGGGGTCTGTCAATTTACGTGACGTGTTTTGGATAATTTCAGGGAAGGCTCGACAAACCTCGGCCTCTATACTTTTTTCAAGTTCAAACCTTCAGTTCGTAGGGCTGTACCCATGTTAACAAGCGTCCGCTTCTGAACTCATAATAATGAAACGAATTGAAACATCAAAACCGAAAATGAAAATTACGGAGAAAAAAAAACAATTTCGCCCGCTGACGTTCATTTTTCAACTCGATTTTAATTTCTCAATTAAGGAATTAATTTTTGCCGAGTGGAAACGAGGGAATATCGAAGTCACTCTGAGGCAACGTAAAAATGAGTAACGTTGCATAATGCGAGGGAGGCGTCGTTAAAAACGGCACTCCCATTAGATTAATTAAAACGGCCTTTACATAAGCCTTTCAGCTTTACTGGATGGAAACGAGCTGCTGCTCTCCGAATCGTCTCTAGGCATAGGAAGTTGGCAGACCGCCAGTTCGAGATGTAGGTCCCCTTGTCGCGAGAGAGCGGAAAACGGAAATCGTAATTAAGAGGTGGCAAACCAAAGACGAAGTTAGCTCTTTACGCCCCACGAACTTCTCCAATTTCACGGTTTTCAAACTCCTTGTGCAGGTGAGGTAGCTGGAAAAACGCTAAACTGTTTTCCTCATTAGAACCGCCATTTGTCTGCCTAAAAGCTCTTGGAAAGCAATCAAGTCGAAACTTAACTGCTAACATTTTGAAATACTTTGCCGACTAACAATAGCAACCTGTGAGATAAAAATGTTGTTAGTATCAATCGGATCGGTCCACGGATCGCTTACATCAGAAAACTATTTCTTCCTGCCCCATTAATCGAACCTTTCATCATTGAACTATTTTCAACAATAGCACGTATTTATAGTTTTGGTAAACAGTTCAGTTGCGATTATTCACATATTTTATCGAAATTTTGTAACAGCACCTCGATGGCAGGACCTGTAACATTAATTATCCACAACTAGTTACTTGCATTTACTTACACAAGTCCAGTCCAAGAGGGAAGTTGTAATATTAGGCGATGGAGGAAGGAGAACTCTTCTCGCCACAGCAACAATGCCTGTTCCCACCCGGCGTAAAGTAAACACAACACGCCAGCGGGCTAGTAAAAGATGATTACTTATGAGAGATGCCCACTCTAACCGGTTATATGTCGGCAAAGGGTGGCAGCAATTCGGTTTTGGCGCCATTACCACAAGAAAAGCTGGAGAACTGTGACCTTTGGAGGGTTGCAAGAATACTGGGACGCATGCTAGAAGGGTCACTCCCCGTGGCTCAGGTGGATTTGGAGCTTTTAGAGCGTACCAGCTCCGAGATTGTCAAAGTTGCCCGAATTGCCCGCAATGCAGGCCAATGGCGGATGATACTTTCCATGTCTTATTCTCACGTGGGCAAGTGGACAGCACTTGGTGGAGGACACAGTTTGCCAGCCAACGCCACAGCTATCCATTCTCGTTATGTTGAATTCTGACTATATTTGGAAATGCATTGCACTATGCGCTGTGGCAAAAGCTGAGACAGAAAGCGAAGAATGAATATACGGAGTTCAATAAGACCCTTGATCCTCCTAAACTAATGAGCCTGAAGGCGAGGAGTACCAAAAAGAACTGCCAGAGAAGAGTGAGGGGCAACCTGATGCTGGTGCTCTGAATATACCATGTTGGTACTTCAAAATTCATGAGACCATTAAGAACAAACTCGCCCTCCTACGCTTCACAAAATGAAGGAAACGAACCCTCTGAGGGCGCATCCATAGTCATCTCTGAACGTGATTCGTCGCATAATATTAATAAGCTAGTATGGCTAAAGAGCGTTCAATATGAATTCGACGACATTACATTCTTGAAGCCTCCTAAACCTTGTTATAATACTTGAAAGTAGACACAACAATTTAACTGTTCTTTTGAAATGATGATTCCTTCAGCTCAATTAGCCCTAGAATGACACACTGGGGTGTACACCACCCCACAGATTGGTTTTTGCGTTGTCTTGTCACAGCACTGATGGCTAGAAGGTTCAAAAGGGCATATAAATAATCTCCAACTCTCACTTTTCTTGACCTAGGCGCAATTTCGATACCTCTGGTTTCTGTTTTGATTACTGTTTGTGATTTATTGACAGTGTCCTGTGTTCTATATCTACACTATGGCATTATCACGAGTTTATTCGACGAATGAAGAAATTAGACAGGTGTTATTTGAATTGGAAGAGGTGACGCTTCAGACGAAGAGGATGCTATAATTGAAGTACGACATGAAAATGCTGATGCGGACGAGGGATTCGTCAATACGGCCGAAACAGGTAACAATGAAGGTTTGAATGTTGAGAGAGATGGAGAGCAATCAGCTGAAGTTGGGTCGGTTTGGATATATGTTCTCATAGGAAAGAATGGGAACTGTTGGAAAAAAGAAGTTCCTACCACAAGGGGCAGTCATAAACTCAAAATTACGGTGACAGATGGGAGACCTGGCCCACAAGGAGATGCAAAAAACATCCGTCAAATTTCTGATCCTTGGAATTAGCTGTTTGATTCAGTAATTATTGATTGTGTTGTGAACATTACGACGTCCTTTAAAAGTACTTATTGAAGAGGTTTTTGGTAAAGAAGAGCAGACCCTTCACAGCAATGAATCTCTACCACTGCTTGACCAACAGGTTCGATGTTCTCTTCGTGACAGAAGGAGTGATCGAAAGACTCTGTGCACCAGATGCCTACGTCCCATGTGCGTTGACCACCGCGCACAAGCCTGCAAAGATTGCTGAACAGTATTACATGCAATTCATCTGTATTTTGATTTTTTGTTCGTTGTTTTTGAAGTCTACAATTCTAGTGTACAATTTAAATCATATGAATATCGAAAGTTTGTTTGTCGGTGAAATTTGGATTATTTTTGTGTCAAACAATATACTTTTTTTCAATAGGAAGGTGCATTTATTTGTAAATAAATAAGACTTATGTGCTGTTATTTGAGTTTTTCTATTTTTTTCCACTAGCCTACATCTATAATGAACAAAAATTTAAAAAATTGAGACATAAAATAAGTAAAAAGTTAAAATTTTATTATAAAACTTGAGTGGGGTGTTGACCACCCCAGTGTGGCATTTATGGTTGTGAAAATAAGTGTGTCATTCTAGGGTTAAAACTCAAGTCTCGAGAAAAAATCAGCCCATTGTATCATCATTTTTCTGTACCCGCCAAACGTACGGAACGGAGGTTTAAAAAGTGTTTTGAGTAAAATACGAATATTTCCAAGTTCGACAGGGTTGTGAAAGAATGCCGAGTTAATTAAAATAACTCATTAGTCCAAAAAATAAAAGGAGGGACAAAAATTGCTGTGAAATAACCGTTCATGTTTCAATCCTCCAAGATGAATTATTATTAAATTACAAAACATCCGCGCTCTGGAACGCCGAATCAGGGCGAAGATAAAATAAGTCGTTAGCGAAAACCCGCTGTAGACATAGAGTAGTATAGCACTCAAAACTCTAGAGATCTGCTACAACTTCCATAGGATCGTGTGGTGTACGGATTCTAACGCTGTCCACTATTGTCTTTCGTCATTCAGTCACAACTTCGATGTTGTTCTTTTCTGTCATAGAAAATAAAATTTACGGCCTGAAAACCCCGCCGAAGCAAACATCGCCAACAAAAATCGACGTAAAAAAAACACTGCCTTCAGTGTATCGTTGGTAAAAAAACGTCGGTGTTTTCATATCGTTCTTTGACGAGGCTGGCCATCTCGAAAACCTTTCATTGTCGGGGGATGAGGACTTTTTTGGTTTATTATTCATTCTGAATAATAACCCTATGTTTTCGGTCACGAAAAATTTTTTACAACCCCCCCTCAAAATTTGATACTTTACGTTTCAAGACATGGAGATTCCAAATTTGCAATGTCCGTCCGCCGTCCCCCGTCCCCCGTCCGCCGTCCGGGCCGTTTTGTGCCTTTAACGTGGTCTAAAAAATTCGTTCTTTCGCCCAAAAATCCGACTTGGTATCTAGTTGTGCCCGCCATCTCAGCAATCCGATTGGACGAATCCCGTGGTTGTAATGGGCAAAAAACGGTTAAAAAAATTAACGAAACGCAGTACAACGCGGAGCTACAAGCGTTTCGTCGTTTGAATTCCCTCCGCCCCGCCCGTCTCTTTAAAAAACCAACCGCTCTCGAGGCGGCTCTCGCCTCCCTCCCAACGACCCCTTTGGCCTCCCAACGACGACGCGCTTCGCTTCGAGCGCCCCCCCCCCCCCCGTACCAATTACCCGACGTTTTGGTGTTAATACGATTCAATTTTTTTAGATTCTTTCGTTTCATTCTCATTTTGGTTTTTTTCATCAATTTTGGTTAAATTTTGATATTAGTATTTAGCGTGCGTGTTTTCAAATTAAAATTCAGTTTTGTCTAGATACTTGCGTTTTTTTTGTTTATTTTAATATTACGATTCAGTTCTTTTCGACCTTTTTTTGGGTTTCATTTTGATATTTTTCGATGCTGAATCGAACAGGATGGGTCTCGGAGCATTAATGCTAGGTCAAGCTGATTATCCGAATAATAAACCGTTGTGTAATAATTTGCAGGGTTTTTGTTATTTGATCTATCATTAAACAAACGTGACGTTTTTACCTGACAATTCCAAAACGATAAACACAATCCTTCACTACAAAAATGACAGCTGACAGTGAGTGAAATTATTCGATAATCGAGGGATGAGTAGGAGCAACTCGATGAATCATAGAACTTCAAGCGCCACATCTATATATTTTTTAAACCATGTCAGTTACAATATTTATTACTGAAACACTGCTGAACCGATTTTGCTACACATTGGTGGTGGTGGTTTGAGGGGGGGGGGGTGGACTTAAAACCACGAGACGAACATATGATACTTTTATTTCAATTTCAAGTTTTATTTTTACTTTCCGTTACCCCGAAGGGAAAGGAAAGTATAGTAATCGTATCACACAAAAAATTTGGGTTTTCTTCAGATCTTTACGTTTTGAGGCATACAGAGTCTAAAAAACCTAATTTCGATGCGTGGTCCGTGTGTGTGTGTGTGTGTGTAGTTCGATTTGCGGAAGAACAGCTGATCTGATTGAACTGGTTCTCTTTTTGTTTTGTTTGTTATTTTTTATAGATCTCAAAATAAGGTTATGTTGGATTTCGGCTGTTGTAGAGGGGGGGGGGGCGAAAATATACCAAAAACTAGGGTTTTTCGCATTTTTCTCAAAAATGGCTCTAACGATTTTGATTAAACTTTTAAATTATCTTTTACTAATCAATACATAACTGTTCTTCTTCATACATATCTCCATAAAAATAACGTGAACGGAGATATAGGCGTATGAAGCAAAAATAGGTTTTTTACACTTTTTCGCAAAGCGGCATTAGCAATTTCCACCAAACCCTCAGGATCTTTTTGAATAGTTAATATCTACATATTATCTCCAAGTAATGTTCCTCTGACAGTCCATTTAACAGAGATAAAAATGAAAATGGGTCGAAAATAACGTTTTTCGAACATTTCCGTAAATTCCAGGGCTGCTTCACCAGATGTGATAGATCTTACAGAGTGTCTTTTAGTCACTCATACCCACATTTTGTTCTCCCTATTTATTTCTGTATGTTCTGTTATGTTGAACGGAGATATAAGCCAAGTTAACTCAGAAAAGGAGATTTGTCGAATATTAATTTATCGGTATTCCAATTTTCTCAACAACGGCCCCAAAGATTTCGATCAAACTTACGGAGTACTCTCAACTGATTAGTCCCTACATTTTGTTCTCCATATATGTTTCTGTAGAAATGCGATGAACGAAGATATAGCAGCCGCATATGTTGCTAGGGGTCGAACTTACGGGGGTGGCGGAAAGTTGTGTGTTGCTACGCACCGCTCGTTTGTTTGTGAATTGCGGCGAATCGATGTTTTCTGGTGAAACTCGCTTTTGCGGAATGGAGCGTTTAGGTACTGTTAACGCCAACAGTAGGCGGAGTTAGGGGGTGAGCGTGGCCCTAAAACAAAAATCGTTCGGCGCTTCTTTGAAGAGCGCAGCCCATGCGCCAAAATACATGGCCAGTAAATTAATCATTAAAACGCTCGATTTTTCACATTTATATTTATAAGTTCACTCTACCTAATTTGCGCAGAGTAATAAACCAGTAATCCGGCAATACACTTTATTGCTACTAAAACGGTAAATCACAAAAGCGAAATTAGAATTTCAAGTAAATTCGTGAAGAGTGAAACTTATGCGTAATGAGAAGCGACTGGTTAGCGATAACATAAGATAACACAAGATAACACAAGCCGCGTCTAGGCGAAGAACAACGAGGTGTCCACTCTCGTGAGATTGGTTCTGGGCGAAGCTCAGAATGCGGCGATCAAATAATGAGAACTTATTATTACATCCCCACTTTTCGGGAAAACAACCAGGGGGGGGTTGCAACATAAACAAAAAAAAACATGAATGTACATTTAAAAAAAAAGATTACAATGAGCATAATGCATCTGAATTGACAAATAAATGTGTAACCAAATAACTTCCTTTTTTTTTTATAATTCTAAACAACAGTATACATTCTTAGTGTACCGCAGGCTGAAAAGGGTATAATTTCGAGACATGGAAAGCATTTGATTCTACTCGACGAATTCCTGAGTCTACTAGATACATGATATTTGACAGTTTTTACTTTCCGCTACCCGAAGGGAAGGAAAGTATAGTAATCGGCCCAAAAAAAAAAGTTGGGTTTTCTTCAGATCTTTACGTTTCAGACCCTACTGAGTCTAAAAAACCTAATTTCGGAGAGAGGTCCGTGTGTATGTCTGTGTGTATGTCTGTGTGTGTGTGTGTCTGTAGTTCGATTTGCGGGCGAACGGCTGATCCGATTGAGTTGGTTCTTTTTTTATTTTGTTCGTTATTTTTGTAGACACCAAAAATAAGGTTATGGACGATTTCGGCCGGTGGGAAGGGGGTGGGGACGAAAATGTGCCAAAAACTAGGGTTTTTCGCATTTTTTCTCGAAAACGGCTCTAACGATTTTGATTAAACTTTCAAATTATCTTCTCCTAATCAATACCTAACTTTTCTTCTCCATACATATCTCCATGAAAATACGGTGAACGGAGGTATGGGCCCCTGAAGTAAAAATAGGTTTTTTACGCTTTTTGGCAAAACGGCTTCAGCGATTTCCACCAAACTCACAGGATGTTTTCAAATAGTTGATACCTACATATTCTTCTCAATAAATGTTCCTGTGACGGTCCATTGAACAGATATAAAAATCAAATGTGTCGAAAATAACGTTTTTTCTAACATTTCCGTAAATTCCAGGGTAACTTCTTTACCAGATGTGATAAATCCTAATGGAGTGTCTTTTAGTCACCCATACCAACATTTCGTTCTCTATAATTATTTCTGTATATATATGTTGAACGGAGATATAAGCCAAGTTAACACAAAAAAGGAGATTTGTCGAATATTATTTTATCGGTATTCCAATTTTCTCAAAAACGGCTCTAACGATTTCGATCAAACATTCGGAGTACTCTCAACTAACTAGTCCCTACATTTTGTTCTCCATAAATGTTCCTGTAAAAATGCGTTGAACGAAGATATAGCGCCCGCCTATGAAGGTGGTGTTCGAACTTAAAGGGGTGGCGGAAAGTTGTGTGTTGCTACGCACCAGATATTTTAATAATTGTGAAAGGCCCAGTACGAATTGGCGCCAATTTGTTCTTATTACAAGAATTTTTCCATGGTTGATATAAACAAGATCACCTGGCTTAAAGTGTATACATTTCCTGTTTTTATTGTATGTCTTTTCGTTGCGTCTGTGGCCGTAAATGGAGTTTTCCAGAGCTATTTTCCTGTCAAATTGTAAAGTCGAATTATTTTGCAAAATAAAATTTTTGAAAATTTGAAGTACTCCGTTCAAGAGGTAATTAGGGAAAACCGAGTGACTGAATGAATGGTATTATTATATTCCTCGACACATTCTTTTAAAATGCCAGACCACGGCCGTTTCTTGTTACCAACAGATTCATTTTTTTTGCATCTTAGGCGATTAACTAGAGTTTGGTTAAGTCGGTCATTTAGTCCATTAGAGAAAGGGCAGTCGACTGCAGTGTATAGGAGCTTAATTCCCTGATGCTCGACAAAATTTTTGAAGTCATTCGAGTTCAAAGCAGCATACTGATCACATAGCAGCGTGTGAATTTTATTGCCATCTTTTAAAACTAAATTTAATAATTTTTGAAAGTCAGTAGCGGTCTGACTCTTAGACGTCAATACGAATGCATATCGAGTGAAATGGTCGACAAGTAAATGAATATATTTATGAGGGGAATTATTTCCAGAGAAGCCACCTATGGTGTCTATTGACATTATCTCAAAAGGTTGGGATGCAGGGCCTAAGTGGGACAATAGACCATAGTGCGGGTGAATCCTAGTTTTATTCTGAATGCAAATGGAGCATGACTGGCAGTATGATTTCATGAGCCTTCCAAAACCTTTAATATAAAAGTGAGGAAATAAAGTAAATTCTAGTTGCTTTGCTCCTATGTGACCAAACTGTAAATGGGATTTTTCTATTAGTGCATTAGCAAAACTCTTTGCTGATCAATAACCTCTTTTTCCCGTTTACATTAGTGTAAAATATCCCATTTTCCTCAATCAAATTAGTATTACTTTTTATGTTTTCCAGATTATTGTTTTGATCAGTCCTTAATTCTGAGAAATCCAGAAAATTAACAATTTTGAGATCTGTGAAATTATCAGTATGCTCCAGCACCGGATTTCTAGATAGACAGTCTGCTTCCACGTTATCTTTTCCTGGTCTGTATTCTATTTCAAATTCAAACTGTGATATATGCAAAAGCATTTCTCTTAGTTCATCATCGAGCTCACTATTAACGTTCTTTCCCACAAGTGGTTTATGGTCAGTTAGAACTTTAAATTGTATGCCCAAGAGTTGGTGACGCCAATATAATAAAGCTTCTTTAATTGCGAGGCATTCTAAAAACAGAGATTTTTTCTTTTTATGAGAATCGATTAACTTTTTGGAGAAAAAGGCAACCGGTTTTTCGGTATTATCAGACTGCAACTGCTTCAGAACCGCGCCTATACCGTTAATACTCGCATCAGTATAAACAAACGTCTGTTTATCAGGGTCGAAAATAGCAAGGCATGGGCTATTACAAAGGTGCTCTATTACGAAATCAAAACTTTCCTGACATTTTGGCGACCATTCGAATTTTACATTCTTTTTTAATAGGGTATGGAGAGGTGCCAAAATAGTTGCTGCATTAGGTATGTAGTTGCTATAAAAATTTACTTTCCCCAAAAATTGCCGTACATTTTTCTGTTTTTGGGGCACTGGGAAACTCCTTAAGGGAGCTACGTTATCAAATATGGGGGTAGTACAGTTATTTTCTACAATATGACCTAAATACTTTACTCTACTCTTTGCTAGCTCACATTTTGCCAAGCTAAGTCTGAAACCTTCTTTGTGAATTCCAAAAATTAATTTTTCTAAGTGAGCCAAATGTTCTTCAAATGTTTTGGAAAATATTAAAATGTCGTCTATGTAATTGGCAGCAAGCTCGTGCAGGCCATATTTTTTAAGGTGTTCCTTAATATTCTCTGAAATATAGCAGGGGATGTCTTGAGCCTGAAGGGCAAACAGCGCCAATTGTAATGCCCTGTCTGAGTCACGAAAGCAGTCTTATATCTGTCCTTTTTCAATTGGTATCGACCAAAACGCACTATTGATGTCTAAACACAGAGAACCACTGACAATCCCTGGCCTTAACTATGAGGTCCCTCTATTCTGGGAAAGGGTTGGCTCTCTGGAATAATTAACTTGTTAAGGGCGGTGTAATCGATGCATAAACGGTTTTTTTGTTTAGTGCCATCAGGCTGTTTTTTAAATGCCAACGTTACTGGAGCTGCAAACGGAGAAGTGGACTCTTCAATGAGCCCCGCCTCCAGTAATTGATTGATTTGGCACTCGATCTCTTTTTGATCGATCACATTACAACGATAAGGCTTCCTGGATATATATCTGTGTTCTGACAATTTTACATGAGCCTCGTGATTACTGACTCCACCAACATCATACTTATTTGTAGCAAAAGCTTCATTGAACCTAGAAATTAAATTTTTTACTGACAATTGTCTTTCTGAGGAGAGATGGTGTAATGAATCGCTTAACTGACAAAAATGTACATTTAAGTCACGGGAAAGGTTACCTCCTCTGTATTCATGTCTTTCACATGCTAAATTCTGGAAAACTCTTAAATTTTGATCTTGGCACAATTTGAATTCAACAATTAAATCTAAGCCAATCAAAAGATCATGACCAAAATCGGCGCTATCAAGCACAAACACAATTACTTCTTTGGTGAGAGAGAAAATATTTACTTTAATTTTCGCTATGCCCACTACGTTTCCTCGGCCACTAACCATTTTAAACTCTGGGTTTTTCACTTGAAACAAGTTATTCCCAATTTTTCGACTAAATTCTTATTTATGATAGAAATGTTTGACCCAGAATCATACAGACCTTTGCAAAAAGACTATCATTTAAAAGACAATTTATTTTAATTAGTGGCCGAATTGCTCGTTTTTTGCTTCCTCGCCAGAACTTTGGGGGACTCAGCTTCTGCACTATTGGTGGATTTCTTACTTACTCTGTTCCAACAGCTGGACTCTGGATGATAACTATTAGCAAAGCCTTTTCCTGCGCAAATGGAGCAAGGCTTTTTAATTACGTTATTCTTCTTTTCGAAATTTTTAGAGGTGTGGGTTTGTATTACTATTCGTATTAGAAGGGGAATTTTAAAATTACTAAACTTTTTGATTGGATGGAAAATCCTTTCCCCAGCTTCGTATTTCTTTAATTTATTGTGCAGCTCTTGAATATTGTTTACTGTGTTTCGATCTAAAGAATTTTGTATGTGATTCGGTAACCCTACTACGATTAAATCCAAAATAACTAACTCAGGCAAATCTCTATCCAACTCCAACAGCATCCTCTCTTTCTTAACAGCGTAATCCAATAAAGAACCACCAAAATGTTTAAATAAATACGCGTACCGGATTGGCTTCCCAAGAAGAGTCTGCATATGTTGAAACCAGTAACTCCTTCCACTGCTCTAATCTCCAGAAATCGATAATCTCCGTTGACCCACAGCGAACCAATCACTCATGCTAGGATCCAGGCAGGATTTGAAAACTTCAATCTGCTTCGTACCTGTTGGGCTGAATCTTGACGACTCCTTCTCGAAGAGTTCACACCACGCCTTCACATTGTGATTTTTCGGCGAGAATTTCTCCACTAGGAAATGCTCCAAAATGTCTTTCACGGACTCCAGTGGCTTGAAACGTTGAAGACATAACGCCAACTCTGCCGTCGTTGGGTCGGGAGGGCGACCTTCGGTACCGACGACCACGTCTTCCAGCATGATGCCTTTGAATACGAAAGTTCTCATCTTCGTCGAGATAAGTGTCAGCGATTACCTTAGAAACTGTAACCTTGACTGACCGATGTTGGCCGCGGTTCTTAATAGCATTAAGGGCTGATTTAACTGGACCCACAGCCGCCAATGCGCTATGGTAAGTCGAAACCTTCTGAAAATCTTCAGGAATATGGTACCAAACATCTTCATCATAGATCCTGATTCGTTTGAGATTCACTACTGTTGTCTTCTTATCCGGTGATTCTTCGGCTACGATGAACACGTGGAACTTCTTATCGGTCATTCTCGAACCACTTGAAAATTTTGGTTTCGTTTTTAAAAATTTTTTTTCTTCTGAAATTCTAATTTATAAGTTCACTCTACCTAATTTGCGCAGAGTAATAAACCAGTAATCCGGCAATACACTTTATTGCTACTAAAACGGTAAATCACAAAAGCGAAATTAGAATTTCAAGTAAATTCGTGAAGAGTGAAACTTATGCGTAATGAGAAGCGACTGGTTAGCGATAACATAAGATAACACAAGCCGCGTCTAGGCGAAGAACAACGAGGTGTCCACTCTCGTGAGATTGGTTCTGGGCGAAGCTCAGAATGCGGCGATCAAATAATGAGAACTTATTATTACATATTTATTATCCTAGTAAAACATAGAATAAAGTAATATTAAATCTGCTCATTTGTAGCCAGTTGAACTGCTACCGAGTTCAAACACAACAGAGTAAAAACGTTTGGATTAGTAGCTACAGCCTTAACGGATGTTAGGCTGAGGATAGTTGTGTGAAGCGTCGCACTAGATATTTTTCTTTTTTTGTGGTTACAGAAGACTTTGAGGGCTGAAAATTGGAGAAAAATGTAAAAAAACTCATCAAACAAAAATGTCAGCACAGTGAGCAATTTACATTACCTCTTTCCCCTGCTGCGGAGATAGACATTTCCACGCAGGTTCGTAAACTCGTTCAGTAGTGTTGTCTTTTGTACCTCCTCCCTCACTATTATGAATATTGCTCTCAACTATGATCTTCGCACTTCGAAAATAAACATATTTGCAATTTGTGCTGACGATGAGGAAACTGGTTGTATGAGTTTGGATTGAACAAACGACTTCGGCGAAGATTTTCGTAGCGTGATTGAGAGGGAAGAGGCCTTCCGATGAGTGTTTGTTGGCGCGAAAAAGGACGTCGAGATAGAGGAAAACAAGCGCCAAGAGGCAAAGGGATTGAAGAGGGAAACGTAGCATAATCCCGGCATTGTGGAGTGGAAAGGGAGGAGGCTCTACTCGACGTCTCCTCACGTGCCTATGGAAATGAACTCCGACACAACGGCGGGGTAAGAAGGTAAAGAAAAAATGGGAAACTGAGGAAGGGAATGGAGGTCGTTCGAGAGTGTAGGGGTATAGGTATGGGAAGGCCGCAAAACAAACACATGATTTGTTTGCGATCGTGGTCAGAATAGCGGGTAGAAACCGCCCTCAGCCGATGAAGCCTCTTCGCCCCATTCCTTATTTACTTTTCCCCTTAGACGAGCGGGAAAAGTGGAAGTTGTGCCCTTTTGTTTGCGCTCTGGAAAAGAAGGCGGATACGGACGGGAGAGATAGAAGAAAAAAAACACGTAACCGACGAGGACTGAAGGAAACAAAAAGATTTCAAAAAGTTGTTCTCAATAGCTACAGAAAAAAAGGGCACTGCACCATATATCATTTTTGCACACATTCACTTGTGTGGTGAATGGGAGTTGCTCTAATGCGAAGCGTTGTTATGGACAACCCAAGAACGTCGTTTAATGTGTCTGGTTTTCTGAAGCATTTTGATAGAAAACGCTTACTGCGGTCCCAAATGGGCCTATTGTGTTGGCGTACAAGGGTTGCCTCACGTCGTCTCAGCCCCATGGAGCTGGTGTTCCCTGATACTCAAGACAGCCACCTCTGGCCGCAGCTGACGCTCCCTAAGCACTTTGAGGTGCACCACATTCAGCTCCTCACAGGCACACAGTGCAACCTCCTCTAACTCCAGCTCCACTTTGCAACTTTGCAGACTCTGCAACTCAGTACCTTTGACTTTCCGATCTTGGTGAACAGGAGATATACGAATACCATCCACACACTTTCCCCCTCCAGACTGAGGACCTCTCTTGTTCACTCCATGGAGAGTCTAACAAACAATGTTGACTGTCTTTCGTCTTACATGTCCTGCCGATAGGCAGCTCTGCACTTCTCAAGTCTAGTCATGTGGCTCTTGGCGGTCCATAAAAGTGCGGATCCTTCTCTCTCCAGTTTGTCGACCCTCATATCAGTCTCTTATGGGTTTTAGGGACCAGGTCGCATTAGCTATCTGCAGGGTCATATTACTCGATTTGGCTGGCTACTGGTAAGTCTCAATATGTTGCGCGTGCTTTTCCTGGGGATTTTTCTCGAACAATTTTTTTGTTGCGTTATGTGCGTATGGTTTTATTAGGGCTGCCCCCCCCCATCCGCTCCCACATGTAATAATGTTCTAGGTGCACTGGGGTGTGTTGTGTATTTACGCCTCTCCTCCATCTGTGAGTGTGGGGGGGGGGAGGTTGGCTCCCATGCCTCGAGCAATCGGCGCCTGTTTGCCCAAACCTGGACCTCTTCATACCCTCCTGGGCCTTGCACCCAACATAGTGTTAAGGTGCTCTCCATTGCGCAGGTCTTCAGATCATTCAGCCATTCCCAAACCAGCCCCGACGAGACAGTATAGCAAGCCAAGGCCTCAAGTGCCCTCTGACGTGACATATCCTTTTCTGTTTCAGCCCTCAACCATAAACATTAAACCAAATGGAAGTTTAAAACGAACCAAATCCTTCGATTCAGCGGAGGCTCGTCCGAGGCATTTGACTGGGAACCTCAAATGCCCTGATTCGCTCGAGACTTCACTGCCGTCAGTTGTAACCGAGCTGGTTCCCTCGTCGCCCACGCTCGCGTTCGCTCCCACTAAGTTCCCTGTCTGTGTGGTAAAGCATCTCCAAACGTAATTCACGAATAGAACTCCTTGTTCATTGCATTCGGCTCGATATCGTACTACTTCCAGACTCTCCTAGTGCGATATCGCTTACAATATTAATCCCCCCCCCCTCCCAATAACACAACTCACTAAATAAAAATCTTATTTTAATTTAATTCAAAAATTGTCGTGCACAACACCTATTCAACGTTGGAGGTGGGATGAGTAACTTTATAACTTCAATAGCACTTTAGTGAACAAAGAACGTGGCAATAAATGATTCGTTTGGAACTCCCTTGGATATGACAACTCTTCCAGCTTAATGTGAGGCGGAAAAGTTTCAAAGAGCAAGGAAAGTATTACAATTGACGGGTAAAAATGAATAAATTTGGCAACGGAATTTTCATCTGATATTGCATTATTAGGATACCTCCCAGGGAGTCAGAAACCCATTTCAGCGAGTGGTTGTAGTCAACTTTCAGAAACAATGGTTAGGCTCATAAAGCTATTGCCTCTTGGCATTATTTAACGCGTGACGTGACGCCATTACAACTTTTAGCGCGCGTTTTACTAAGCAACACGTTTCATTCGCCACACAACCCATCGGCTTCGGGAGCAAATATGTTTTTTCGTTCAATTGCAAAAAAAGTTGACGATTTAGTACGAACTTACCTCCTCAGTGGTCGTATTGTCGGTGCGTGTATATTTTTGTAGGACTTCGGAGGAATCATTTTGGAAACATTTTCTAGAAATTTCATCAAGAAAAGTTGCCATTAACAAGTTTTAGTTTCTTATTCGTGTAGAAGAATGGTTCCTGAGTCAGTTGACACTAATAGGCCACTTCCTTGAATAATCGTCGTATTAAACTCGTGTAGGTGTGTTTCGCTCAATGGCCTCTACGTAGGAGTGAACGATATACATTGATGTTTTAAAAATACTCGATGTATCGTAACGTTGCATCGAATCAAACCGATATATTGTTAAGTTTTAAACATTGAGTATACATCGATGTTTTATTCGAAGCATCGAAAAGACAAACACTCAAACTACCCCCTATCTCTCTTCGATTAATAACTATTCTTTTGTCTTTTTCACTTTTTTGTCAATTTTTGTCAATTTAGCACTCGCAAGGTGTTTCGTCAAAAAGCGGTATCACCAGTTGAAAACGCCGCCAATATTATAGAGGTCAGCGCAACCAGCCCATAAAAAATATAAATGCAAATAGCCGACTGAATTGACTGATCTCTCTTTTACTCACAGTTACTTGCAGTCCCTGGCTTGAAAAAGTATATTATTTTAATTTTTGAATTAATTAGATACCTACTCAGCTTGACTCAGAATTCATTTTAAAATTTGCTGTGTCGTGTTAGCAATAATATTTATAAATCAAAGTGTTAAACTGAACAACACGTTATTTGTAATACTAATATCATAATAAATTTGGAAGGATTACAAAATACAGTTTCCAACATTGCGTAAAATTGCCTTTAAATATCTAACAGTGGTGGGCACATCAGTGCCATCAGTTAGACTATTTTCGCTAGGGGCGTAGGTAATACTCAACAAAGGAATACATTAAATGGTAAAAGATTGGGTAAAATTTGGTTTTTACAAAGTATAGATAACAATTATCGGGATATATATTAAAAATAAGTAAAGAGGTTATAAAGTTATTGTAATAGATGCTTGCTTTCTGTTTCTAAACCACATACATATTTAAATTATAGAAAAACAATCGATGTATTTTTTTATACATCGGTATTACATCGATGCAACAATCCAATGCATTCAATCGAGAAAAAAATCGATGTTTTTTTTTTGTAAATGTCCATCACTACCTCAACGAGATAGAATGAATCGACGGACTGGAGAGTGGACCGCCGGCAGCCATCCTACCACCTCCCCCCCCCACCTACATCTCCTTCAATTTTTGCGTCGACGTTTCAGTGAGGTTGACCTCCTTCGGTTTCGTTGTCCCTGCAGCTTCAAATCGAGGCCGTAACGTTCATTCTGAATAATACACCTGTATTTTCTTTTCAATGGATAGCCTCTTTCAAGGCATCTGGGTTCTAAATCTGCAGTGTCCGTCCGCCGTCCAGATCATAACTTGCCCTTAACGCGGACCGAAAAAAATCGCCCTTTCCAACAAAAATCCTATTTGATATATAATTGTGCCTGCTTGTTCAGCAATCCAATCGGACGAAGTGGCAAAAATGGCTAAAAATATTAACGAAAATGCAATTTTGGTCGTTTTATCGTTATTACGCCGCGTTTGGCGTTTTTAGGTATTTCTACATGTTGCGTAGAATGGAACGAGTTTGAGAGGCAAATGACTGCGCCTAGACTGAAAACTCTGGAATCATCTGTGAACTCATTCCTCAATAATGGTTCGTGGCATCAGTAAGAGCAGCACAATAAAGTCCAGAACCATAAGCGCTTCTCGCGGTGACGTAGAACGTTATTATAAACAGAATGAAGAACGTATTTGTTAGGTGAGTCCGTCTTCTCTGGCCCACAGCAACTCACCAGCCAGAGAAGACGGACTCACCTAACAGATACGTTAACTTTAATAATTGGCGAACATAACCCAATTGCTTCAATACCTAGAATGAAGAACATTCGATTAGTTTCTATAAAGTTGTGTGATACGTCGCACTAGATATCGAGGGCTGTACATACATGATGCAATACATCCGTGTCGAGCCACTCGAAAATCTTATTTCTTAACAACAACCCCTCATTTTGGAGGCGTAATTCAACTCGAAAAAACGTTAATAAGTTTTGTCAAGAATAAAATCGCTGAATTGCCCATTGAAGCGATGTAAAGCGAGTTAAGATTTTCCTGTGTTTGAAAAGGTTGGGAAGAAAAATGAAATATCCCCCCCCCCATGACGGCTTCAGCTTTAATAACGACCATCAATCACACACTCGCCCCTCGCTAGAGCCGAACTCACTTTCCCTCGCGCTCCTCCCCCCCCCCCCCGGCCTAAAGCGAAATGTTTCAGCATTGATTAATCATGTTTCGAGACAATCGCCTCAGCGATGAAAACCAGCGGTCGTGATGTAAAAGTTGAAGGAAACAAGTGGAGAAGTTCCCTCGGCCCTGTGCGACTCGTGAGGGGTAAAAAAAAGGGAAGAGTTTCATAAAAGTGCGTCCAACTTGAGACTTACAAATCTCGTCGAGTTGGAGTTCGCAGCCTATTCCAAGTATCAATCTCATCCCCTTTTCGAAAGGGATTCTTTTCGTCCGTGCACACGTTTCAGATGGGCGCAATCGTTTCAGAGGCCGAGGAAAAAATGAAGTTTGGAGCATCGAGAAAACGCCCTTTGGGAACAATATTTCGGCAACTGTAGCCTTCCATCTTTTTGAGAAGGGCTGTAACATTAAAGTTGGAAAGTCAGTAAAAAGTTTTCCTCTCTACGGAGCCTCTTCAACTGCTATGAAACCTACGTAAAAAAGTTTAATTGTCGTAAAGGGACGGCTACCGTACTAAGAATATTTGTCTCTTTCTTCTAAACTTACATTTAGCGTTATTGTTATCTTCAACGTGAAAAATAGAACACTTTTAGAAATCGCCAGACGGTTCAAGTATAAATGGCAAGGGAATTACACGTATTCGACGGCACTCATTCCATACTTAATATGAAATCGAAAAACGTGCAAAGAGTCTCAAATATAGACTGAAGACAAACGTTTACATAGTTACCAATAATACAAGGTCCTATGAACCCTTCACAAAGACGATCGTCTTCAGCCATTTGAAATTAATCTGGATTTTCATTTGTTAAGTTTCTGTGTCGATCAGGCCTCCCCGTAAGACAGTGCACGTTATTGCGTTTTCCTGGAAAAAGGAGGAAATCTTGAAGGAAATGATAGCTTAAGAAACTCCGTCTAAATAACTGTCAGATGTGGGTGTACCGACGCGTGTTAAGCATTTCGTGGTGAGATGATGTGAGAAGAACATGAAAGTGTGGCTGAGGAAACCACACAAGTTTACCGATTGGCTCCGCAACGGTATGCCGAATTTCAGGCTGTACCTAAGGACTTGGCTTCCTATACTGTCTCGTCCAGGCTGGTTTGGGACCACGTGACTCGTCTGAAGGCCTTGGCTAAGGGGGACCTTAACACTGTGTTGATTGCCAAGTCACACAGGGTTAGGAGGGAATACGGAGGCCGACAAACTGGGGACAGAAAGATCTGCACTTTCTCCTGGTGGAACTTGAATAAAGAAGATGGCAATCAGGGAAGAGAAGTGCAGAGCTGCCCATCGGCACGATGTGCCAGGCCAAAGGCAGTCAAGGTTGTTCATTAAACTCCCCAGGGAACAAGTGGTCACTGAGATACCACTTGGCCCAAGATTGGTAGATCAGAGGTACGGAGTTGTAGATTCTCCGAGGCGGCGAGGGAGTCAGCAGAGCATGCACTGTGTACTTGTGTGCTGGCTGTGGGGCGCCTCAAAGTGCTTGGGTCTCCTCAGCTGTGGCAGGACGAGGTTGTAAACACGGACCCTCAAGATTGTCTTGCGTTTTGTGCGAGAATGGTGGGGACGTCACGTCAGGGAACACCAGTTCCAAAGGACCTGGAAGTGGAACTGGGAGGGCATGAGGGATTTCGCGTGCTCACAAATAGTAGGTCCATTTGAGGCCGCAATGGGGGTTTTCCCAGTCGCATCAAATTCATAAGAAAACAAAAAAGGCCAAGTCGTGTAACGCCAACAACGAACATTCTTTTTTCATTTTCGTGATTTTGTCTGTATTTTATAGTGTGAACGACAAATCCCTCCATTTTTCATTATTTCAAGTTATTTTCGGAAGAACGTTTAGGTTATGTTTTGTTGTGGGTAAGTGTTTTGTCAAGGAAGTGGTGAACAGTTGTCTTGACGCATTAGAGTCATTTTCAGTGAACTATTATTATTGTTGTAACCCATCGTTCGGTTCTTGCGTGTGTGAGTTCTGGTGTAGGAGGTTCTAAACGTAGAGTGAAACTGAACTAATGAAAATACCACGAGAAGCAGGAAAACGACCAGGACGGGGTGTAACCGTTACGAATTTGCTATATTCATAACTTCTTCATTAATTCCTGGAATTACTGTTTCTGCACGACTACAAGATGTAGCCGCTTTCGTTGCAATCTCGCTTGTTTAATTATTTTCGCGCCGTTGTTTTAACTGCGATCAGTCACGAATGTTGGATTACCGCGGTCTTGTGTCGTTTCGTAGAGTCCTGCAGCTTGTTCACAGGACGTCTAAGTTCATTCTATAACTTCGTACGCCCCACACCAACCCATTTAGTCATTATGCAGGTTCTAATTGAGCGAAACCAGCCTTTCTCCTATCACATGAGCATTCAACGTTTCAGTGCTGCTCAACTGCTGTTAACTGTAGGGCAGTTGAGTTGATCGTATGAAGCTACTGACGCGTCACATCTCTGAACTAGATTCAGTCTACTCAACTTCATTTTCTTTATAATTTCGCATGTGTGAGAGCACAACTCTAGAATCACCTGGAATACTCTCGTGAATTTTTTATCTCAGTTGTTATTCTCTGTTTTATCTTCTTCGTCGAAGATTTTTCTGTTAGCGACATTGTTTTTTTACCCTTTGGTTACAAGTACAGCGTTAATGTTTTTCGACGTCAAAGATGCTGCGCACGACGATATCATCGAGTTTCGGAAAATGGTCACCATATCTAAAGCTCAAACCCCTATCGCAAATTCGAAAGGCATTGTTCCATGGAAACATAAACGACAAATGAACGCTGGAGGCACGATAACACGGTCCCTTGTATGACGATGGCCAGATTACGCCCGTATGTCGGGTTAGTGGGATCCCTCTTTTTGCTCGCCCGGATCAAACCCCTTCGCAACAATAACGGCTCAGTATGGATAACGTTTTGCATAATTAGTTTATGCATCTGAGGATAATTGCCAACGAGCCCGTTACGTGACTCTCGCGTTAGGTAGTGTTAGTTAAGGACCCTTCTTTCGAAAAACCAGAGCACCAGCTTTTTTCTTGTACCTTACCCTTTGAAGCCGGTGTTCTTTGCTCAGTAAGTTCGTGTAGCTCTAATTTCACGAATAAACGGGATGACATTGACGATATAAATTCATGAGAGGTGTGAAAGTCAAACGAAAAAAAACTGAAATCAAGCGAAACTGAACATGTCCTTCACCGACTGTCAACGTACGAATTGTAGCCTTTGACAGGATCTCTTCTATGTTTGCTACATTACATGTATAGTTCTTATATAATAAATTACGCTTCACGAATTCTAGAAGTTACACAGCTCAGAAGAAATTATGCAATTCTAGTCAGACCTGAAATGTTCACCTCCTTTTACCAAATCGTCATTATTTTTCACATTATTATTTCCTATTTTATTTATATTTTCAGAATACACACCCAATATTTTATATCTATTTCAATCTTCATAAATCATTTTCTGTTACACTAGACCACTTTGTCACTTGAACTCTGTTCATAACTTGAGTGCCGGACGAAGCGGGTTCGTAAATATACAATAAATAAAAAAAATACAACCTTAAAATAATGGATTGTATTAGCATCAAAGCAGGGTGGGTAATGGGCTGTAGTGGTAATGATGAATGGTCCTCAATAAAAGTTGGAACTAGGATAACAGATGATCAAAAATTCTTCCGATGGCCTCTGAAATTAGCGCGAACCGGGCGTCAGATTTACATTACATGTACAGACTGCTGTATCAACTTGTTCCTTAGTATTATGAAGCAAGGAGGAAAGTTATGCGATCAGCCCAACGAAAAGTACGCGTTTCTACCTTGAGTTCAAAGGCTCCTCAGTTGAATTGGGCTCCATTTGAGAAAACGGTATGAGAGAGTGTTTATCTGGGTCGCGATTGAGAGATGAAGTCCGAACTAATTCACCTCTAATTTGGTATACAACGTGCGAATCAAAATAGGTCGCTAACACAAGGGTTAAGGAAAATTGGACCAACTGATAGTTATCATACTGATCAAGACGCCAAATTGTTTTTTGTTTTTTTTTGTTATAACCTGCTGTAACAACGGCGAGGTAACGACAGAAAGCTCTAAACGACGGGTCCAGGGGGTCCACTTGTGCCCCCCCCCCCCAGTCGGCAGGTGTGGATGTGGCGAGTGAAAGGAGGTTGCGTGAAAGTGATTTATTGAGTAAGTGAGTAATAAGTTAGTGTATGCAAGGTATAGTGTGTCTGTAATTGATTGGGAATGGGTGGTTGTGTGGAAGTTGGAGATGTGGGTGGATGGGCGGGGGGGGGGGACTAGTGGTGCTAGTCACCTACACCTAGGGGACGGAAAACTGGAATTTGCGGGGTCTGTTCCCACCGTCCGGCAGCTGGGCGCCGCCAGTAGGTGGTGGGCTCTTGCGTACCAGGGACGTGCAGTCCTCCGGCAAGGAGGAGCAAGTCCAAACCCCTCCGAGGCAGAGGTCCCCGAAGTAAGTCTGGGCGGGCTAGTGACCATTCTAGCCTTAAGGGATATTTTTCCCGAAATGGTACTGCGGGAAGTAGTCCCTGTCCCTTTTCCTACTTTATTTGCCCGATGGGGTCGGTACTACCTCCGTACATCCCATATATCGGAACGTACATGTAACGACGGCTAAATTTTTGTGTGGAAAGTTCCCAAATTTTGGCCTGTGGAGACATTTACGTGCAGGGCAATAGAATATGCTAAATGTGGGCAAAACTCAATTTTTCTCTTCTTCCTTAAAATCTCGTGTTTATGACACCATAGTTCTGGAATAAACAAATTGGTAGTTAACTTGGTTACATACACAATGGAAATTTAATGACGGCTATAAAATAAATAAGAATCCCCATGAATTTCTGAAATACAAACCGCAGTTACCTCTTCTTCCAAACATTTTGTCGCAGTGTTTTTCCAATATTTATCGAAATGTCATAATAAACGTTTCCCAAAGCTGGTAATTTACCTAAGCAATTAGCTTTCTACTCAATCAAAAGGTCGGTATGAGAAGCAGCGCATTGAAAATCCTCAGGACAACTTCGGAAACGTTTTCTCATCTCCAATACGTTCCTCAGTGTCTACTAAAAATTTGTAAATCTTCCCGGGTGTAAACTGTCCAAGACCTATCTAAAACGAATCTGCGGAGCTCTTTTTACGTGCTTGCGAAAATTTATTGTCGTGTCAGCACCCTAAAAATAAATAAAAAGTTTCTAATTGGACTGTGAGTGTGTGTTGGCGTCTTGTTGCGCTGACATAGAAAACATCGTTTGACGCACTCAGAACGAACAGGACATAGAGGGCTAAACAAATCGGCCGTTTCAAGGAGTTTCAGTGTTGCCTTATTTCCAGGATGGTATAAGTGATGCACGGAGGGAAATGCTTGTTTTCGAAAGCATGGAGGCACATAACATCGCAAATTCATTTGGAAAGGTTGCAATAAATCTTTTTCTGAACGCCAGCCTTTATCTTTTTGCATTAAAAGGTGGAAGCAGGGCTGGAAATGGGGTTTTCTCGCTGCTCACTGGCCAAGTTATCGTAGTCAATGACTTCTAAGTTACCCAATCTTGAAAGACAATCAGCAACGATATTGTCTTTCCAAGCCATATTTCAGAGCTCAGTAGTGAGCCAGTCCACCGTGAAAGTGAGTCAGCGGCTTGTGGGCAGTGCATAAAATAAAAGCGTTGCCTTCCAAAAAATGTTGAAAGTCCTTTACGCACGCGTATGACGCCAGTAGGAGTATCTAGAATAGGGAAACATATAATCAGAAAATGACGAACAATATTTAAAGCAATACATTATTTTTTCTCAGAAGACTGTGAAGCATGATTCGCTGCAAGGATCGTAAAATAATTCTTGATGGCGGTCGTTTGACGCAGCGTTCCCAGTGACTTCAAATTAGGGAAACTGCCAGTAGCCCCGTTGAATATGTTCATCAAACCTTCAGTCGCTGGTAACCTCATTCTCTTTCCATCTTCCAACTACAAAGTTCGTGACACCCAACTCATTTCTGATCACAACTTTTAGGGACTGTATCGTCAGTTAAAGTACTTCGCACAGCACTTTTTTTGTGCTCACGTTAACTCTTCTTCAGGGACATACACGATCTATTACGCTCTGGTCGACGTTTACGCGTTTTCCTTCCCTCTTAATCATTTCCCTGACCTTTTGTTCATATTTCGTGTTACAACTAACCGAGAAATACACGCTCAATGTGGTCCCCTCCATTCCCTGAGCACACGTAGTTTGCGCGGAAGTGACTTTCCATCATTAAAATCACTTTCCCTTTCAAAGTATTGCTTTCGAACGTCTTTAGTTCCAAAACGGGAATAGTTCCCCCTCCCTATCGACCCTTTTTTGCATTCACGATCCTAATAAAGAAAAGATTTGAGATTGAATCCGCTTTTCGTTACCCGCTCCATCAAGATAAACCAAAGAGCGAGATTATTTCTCTGAAGTGAAATAAATGGGGAGGCTGAGCGAGGGCAGATGGAGGAGAAAAGAAGAGAAACCTTCGGAAAAGAGGCTCGAGGATTTGGCCCTTAGGGAAAGCTTAAAGGATTTTATGTCTCCGCTAGCGGTTACCCGCTCCGCTCTTTGGATTTAGTGTGACGGAAACTACTGTTTCTCGATTCAGTTTTAAAGAGGCGAGTTGTTAAGAGTGGACAAGCATTGATGTATGTGACAAACGGTGAAGGACACTCGACGTCTGGTTTGTCGAGGATTTATTTGCCCCTGAGGGATTACTTTTGAACCGAGCTCCGGAGGACACCAAAATAATAATTCACCGTCTCCAACTGCGAAGTGGTCTTTAGGGGCGTTTAATGTTTATTCTACCGGCTGACCTCCATGCCATAAATCATACAGTGCTTGTTCTACACTTCTGATTACTACTAGTACGATACTTAATTGATATTTAGGAAAACCGGGTAAATGTCTTCGAAAAAGTAACATTTAGCCCATTTTTATATTGAATTAAATGATTCTTTGACCATTGTTAATAACCTAAACTCAGACTGGAAACAGGGATAGACAACAAGAAACCAATTAACAAATAATTTGCGGCTTTGAGATGCGAGAAATACTCGATAATCGCCACTGCCACTGTAAGTGAAGAATTGTGGGAGACATCGGACTCGTGCAGAGAAGATGGTAATCTTTCAAGTACACATACAGAACAATAAGCCGAATCCGTCCATTGACCATAAGTAGGAACACAGCATTGTGTCAATACGAAAGCCATCAACATCAACCGTAGGTCGAAGAACTTGCTTGAAAAGTGATATTAATTTCTAAAGTGCTTACTGGTGTGAAAGCTGACAGGTGGTAGTGGAGATGTCAGAGTATGAACGCTAAACTATACTAGGAAACCCGGGCGCGAGCTTTGATTGCCCTGATGGCTTATTGACGTTTGTGACGTAGTCCTAACGCGAAACCCAAATAGGTTTGAGTGGAATGTTACGTTTGATGAATAAACCTTTGTCAACTTAATGATAAATTTCGGCTGCAGTTAGCAATTCCAGGAAATCCAATACTCCCTTGAAGCTGGTGGGTTGATCATTCATGGATTCTTGAATAAATACCCCTCATGACATACCGTGAAAGCACACAAATTCGGTAATCCAACCGGGAAACCTCGTGCTAACACCACGCTCGATACTTCCCAAACCCTGTTATCCTACTCTTTTTTATTTATTTCTATTCGCTGAATTATAAATTGTGTTCGTAAAGAATGGAGTGGGTAGGGCGGAGGTGATTTATTCCGTTTGCTCTCACATTCAGTTTGTGATTAATGAGCAGGTAAGGCTCGCCAAATGTTCTTCACTATATGAAAACATTTGATCGTGCTCATGAATTGACGAACGGACCAAACGCTTTGATTTCACGTACGATTTAGCCACATTGAAGCACAGCATTTCACATAATATTTGAGCAATCTTATGTATACGTCTGCACCTGAATAGATTTAGCGTTTTTCTACGGCGTAACTTCATTGCAAATCAATCGTTGTAACAGAGTGCGTGTACTTTTACCTTTCAATTTGTTGACTATTAATTAGGTTAGCAACTGCGCAAATAAATTTTGATTACATGCTTTTGAGGTGCACATTTAAAAATTGTTGTTTTAGGACTGGGAAGTAATGCTACAAATATTATTCTTACTATAGCATAGTTCACCAACTTCGTTCCAGTTTTTGGCGTTCATTGGAGGTTGAATTTGTGTTATTCGAAATGGACGGTTTATTATTTGAGCTAGCCGTTATTTTACTGGGTATAGTTACATATTGGAGATATAAACTCGGGTTTAAAAAAAGCTTAGAAGAGGAGAAAGGGTTTTACAAAACTAATATTTTCTCCTTAAAAACACACCTAAAACGTGCTCTGGTCGTAGTTGGATGTCCCGTGTTCTTCCCCCTTGAAAGTTGAGTAAATACTTTTCAAAATGTGTTTATGTAGATGTTTCAAAGTTTTACTGTCATTCCAGTCTATTGGTTCAATTAAAGTGCAAATGACTTGAGATTGATCCAGAAATTAAATTCTAAATTAAGTGAACGAAATTTCTTGTCACCGAGGAAAAAACGCCGCGGTCCATTGGTTTATTTTGCCAAAAACTGTGAGACCTACGTCACTTTGCGGTTCAAGTGTGATCGCTATATACAGTAAACGCGTTTACGCGTAGTTTTATTGCAGAAGCTAAGTTAGTAAATTTGAAAAGCAAATCTCGTTCCAACTCGGAGATGTTCTTTGATCTCCGAGGACTTCAAGATAAACTGAAAAGAGGATAAAGAGAACGACAGAATAGTTGGCAGGGGAGTCATAAATAAATAATTTTCCCTTGGCACCCTTTGGCTCTTGTTTGTCCCCAGAAGTTAGCGCTGCCTGCTATTTAAGGAAAGGCGGATAAAGAGGCATTTTAGAGCCCCGTATAAAGTACGGGGAGGATGTGTAGGTTTCCTGGAATATATTATTATACTGGAAAGTAGGAGGAGTGTGGCGCATATTACTGGCCGGCACAATTGGCCAAGATATTAAATTAGACCGTTAAGCCGCGGCGCACGAGCCTGACATTTGCATATCTCTAAATATTCTGGCGGTCGTTGTTGGAAGGAGGGGGTAAGAAGAGGCGCTCGATATGGAAGTAAAGGGGTTGAGAGATGAAATACGACTCGCGTCCTCAGCTCTCAGCGAACCGGCAGGAGAGCCTGCTCTCGACAGAATCAAGAACTTGGTCTTCCAATCTGCGGCAAATGGACGTGCCGAGGGTGAGGAGAGGACATCTTTATTAGCTTGATATACCTCCCGGTAAAATCAACTTAACTCCGAATCTGTCAACGCCCTTATTCAATCAACGTCTCGTGAGTTTCAATTTACAATTTCCACTGCAGTTTGGCGCGCGGAACAATCAACCTAATCTTGGTCATTTAATTCTATATTGTTTTCTGGCGAGTTCAGCCCCTTCAAACACGATTCTGTTTCAATCAGCAGGCTTCTGTTCTGAAGTCGTTTTTCGATCCCTCTTAATTGTTACTTTAACTGTTTTTAACGTTCCTTACTCCTGAGAGGGAAAGTTATGTAATCGTCTGAAATGTAATTTTACGTTTAAACTGTTTATAAAACAAATGAATTTTTCAGAAAACCTCATACCTTTCCCTATCTCCTTCGGATACCCTGAGAAATCAGTAATCTGATTACGCACATTGTTCGCTGTCAACATGAGCTTGTTATGAACCTGATTGCGTTCATCGTTCGATAACATAAGTAGTGATTGGTGTTGGTAAAGGGAACAACGTTAGTTGAGCATCCCTCATGGGGGCGGTACCGTAGTCTACTTTCTACACTGTGGCTTTAAGTGGAGAGAGGTAGCATGGGCAGGTGCCAGCAGAGGCCTGATGGTTTTTCTGCTCTAGGAGCAATTGTTGCACACCTGGGGGCCGGTGCACTTGCTCAGGGACTGCCAAAATCCGTGGTATCTGTTGCACCTGGTCAGGGATATAAGGTCCCTGACTGGCAGCACCAGCCATCCCAGTCTGACCTTCTCTCTTTCAAGGATGCGGAAGCGAAGCGCTTGCGTGACCTCCACCACCCATGAAGTAGTCGGCTGGTCCCGGGGTCCCAACCTGTAGATAGGCGTCATTTGGGTGCCTTTGGTGACCTGGGGGTTATGCTGACGAGATCGCCTGCCTCGAGCTGTGAGGAGACACCCCTGATCAGCTTGCATGGCAGGTCTGGGGCGCTGTCACACACTTCATAGTCGAAGGTGAATTGTTAAAGAGTTGTTGCTGAACTGTACCTTCGTAAGAGTGTTACAAGTGTTACAAACTTGTCAACATACCTGTAGTACCTCCAAATAAGTAACTGTTCACGCACAAATAGGGGTGATGAAATCTACACCAATTAATTCGGGCGAGCACGATAAACGAGGGCCTCGTGTTGAGAGTGTGAATCAGCACATGAAATTAAAATAAAATGGATGCTTCTGTAATGATCATGTAAATTGTAACGTTTAAAATAATGAATGAAAATTAATTTAAAAACTACTGTTCGTAAATAAATAAATTAACTGTCTTTTTCGGCAACGGAAGAATAGAATCAGGCAGGTCTGACCTGTTGTCGGACGATGACGACGAAGGAGTGGAGAAACTGCAGTAAGTGATCGCGATGACGCCGCTAAATTAGTACGCTCACAATATAGGTATTGAATCGGACTGCTACATCAATTCTTTTTTACATTCTAGTAACATTTCAGCGGAGTTTAAAAGGAAAAAACCGCGCTAAAATAGATTTTCGTCGAAAACTTTGGTAATTTATTGTGCTTCTCTCGTGATTTTTGCACAAATGAGAATTCCGCGGTATGGGTGTCTTATAGGGAGCTATCAATATAAAAAACGTAATCAAAATCGTTAGAGCCGTTTTTGAGAAAAGAAATACTAGGTGTTTTGATCACTATGATAACTATAGTTAACTTTCGATGGATTTTGCTCACACCCTTGTTTTGTCGTTCCATGGTACCCTGCGGGTTAGACATCAAGTTTGAGCTGATCTGGTAGGGTCGTTTTCTCTAAAGTTGACAGAAACACATACACACACAGTCCATTTTTCCAAATAGTGTTTTTCGAACTCAGTAGAGTCTGAAATGTAATGATAGAGCCTACGAAAGTAAGAAGTGGTTCGTACAACACACGAAAACGTACGTGGGTTCAGGGAAATGGCGGTAGAATAATTTAGACGCTTTTAACATTTATAAAATCTCAAACTTCAAGTTGTACCATTTTCTACGTAAAACGAGAAGTTGTATTTTACCAAGTTCTAAAGGAGTGAGTGAAAAATGGGTTGAAGTAGTCGCTCAAGCCACAGAAATCGTGGTATGTACGTACGTGTATACCTTGAGTAGACAATCAAATTTGTCAACGATTATTAAAAATATGAAATAAAACTAAATGACACCAATCATCCTCAAAAATCACGAAGCACGCTCGCTTTGATTCAAATATTTCTCCACAGAAGCACGTTATTAAGAAAAACAATAATTTGGTTAGCGATTGAGAAGACCGGCTATGTTGGTCAGCTTGTTTAAATTTTCCTTTGAAAGTTAGCTTTCACCTCGTAGGAAAAAACTTGAAAAAAAACAACCAACTATCCACAGTCCGATATGAACGTACTTTTGTTACGAGATGTGACTTTTGTACTCACGTCGTTAAATAATTTTTAGAGAAGTAAAAAGCACTTGGAATCTAAAACATCTCGAAAAAGTTACAATCCTCCTGTTCCATCGGGAGCAGATAACTTTTTCTCGTTATCAACGTCCCTGAAGAGTAAAGCTACACCTTTCTCCAAAGTCGTTATATGAAGTTGAGGAAAAAAAAAAGAACTCCATCAGAGAGTTTTTGGATGAGTTAAAAACTTTTCTGTTTAGATGAACGTCACCGCAACCGCAATAACGATTCCTTCCTCAGGGGACCATTGGTGAAAATGCTACAGCTTCTGGGGGGTATAGTCGTGAAATGAGAACTATTTTAAAGTTCTCTCTGTCTCTTTCTCATCCTACGCCCCAACCGAAGAACGGAAGTCAGATAATTAAAAAAAAATGTTATGGTAACAGTTGAAAAGTTAATTGCGTTCCGCGACAACGAATTCCGATTCTCTTGAGTTTTGAATTCTCTCTCCTACACACTCTCAGTGTCTTTGCTGTGCACGGCGGCTCTGTCACAGAAACAGTCACTAATCCTTGTGTACTGGGTACCGTGGTGTGGTGCAAGTGACCTTCAGCTGCAACTCGTCTTGAGTATCGTAGTGCCTTTGATTACCTCACCGCCGCACTTGGCCATATAAAAACGAGAGGAAGTAAACCGGCGCTGAAACCACAAGCTATGGCGTTAAGAAGAGATGAGCACGTAACTTCATGTTTCGAGCCAGTAGGTTGAATATTAAATAGCGTAAATCCCTCCAACTAGCAACCCTTACATTCAACATTTTAGTTCCTTAAAAAGTTACGAAGATCCGAATAACAGTTTCTGTTATTTTTTCCAACCGGGACTGCTACGGGGGGAAATGTAGAGTAATGCTCCAAATCTGGGCATCTAAATATTAACTTAAAATAATTAAATCAAGTTATAAAAATGTGTGGACTGTACGTAGGATGGGGAAATGCCAATAAATCATGGGAAACGGTTAACAATAAATAATTTACTGTATAAAAACTAAAACACGAAACGGAATGGTTATTTGGCGGTTGAACAGGATGGTTGCTGAGAAGTTGTAGCAAATCGAGCTGCTCGGACTGACCTGGAATCCAGACAGATATCAGAATGTGAACCTTGTAAACGAAGGACTCCTCTGTGAAACAATGAATTTGCACAGAAAATAGTTCTGTTCGAACGTCAAAACTAGCAGTTGGAATACTCGCGAACAGCTGTGGCCACCAAAAAAACTCGAAAAAAGGAGAATTGGGAGAATGTCTCGAACCGTTCGGCAATGGCAGTAAATCGCAACTGATCACAAGTTTGTCCGAGATCAAGGGCAATCACAGATCCTTGGTCGAAGCGGGTAGTTCGGTGGTAAGGATGCGCGTTAAGTTCCTCGGTCAACACAGGGCAAGAGGGGTTTGTTGGTGAGTCTCCTTTTCCTTTTGGCGAACATGTGACCCCTGACTCTGCCAACTTCACTCAAACCTTAAGATATTTCAACAGGGACATAATATCACTGTGTCTTCCACAAGAACAGATCGCAGAGGTCGTTCAAGTACAAGCGTTCGAAATGCCCTATGAGAAAACCGAGTTTTTAGGAAAATGATGGACTCCTTAAAGACCAGTTGATGTATTTATCATCATTGTTGGTGGGGCTGTTCACATTTCGGATGGGACCACACATAAGGTGGCCAATTAGGAAATAAGGAAGTATTTTATGTTTGATTTCATAAGAGCAAGCAAATGTTTTGTTTATCCGTTTTTCTTTAATCATTATTATTGAACGATTCGTGACGGGATGTAGTTAGTTCGTGGTGTCATCGATTCTCTAGACTCACCCGCGACGAAAACCATACAGAGGAGAAACCTTCCCTTTTGTTATCAACATCGTATCTATCATCGCCGTGTTTTTATACCTCTTATACTTGGGGGCGCGGTGGCGGAGCGCGTTGGGGCGCTCCGCCACCGCGCCAGGCAGGGATAGAACCAACGGACTCTGGTTCAATCCCGACCAGGCACCCCCCCCCACCCCCACCCCATCCTCCAAACCCAGAAAGGTGTGAGGCAATGGGTACCGGCAAAAGGCTGGGTAAATGTGCGTGCCTCCCAACAGGCTCGTGAAAGGGGAGTTGGGACATGGGCCCTCAGTGGCCATCCCAAACTGCCATTGGTCCTGCAACTTCATTGGATGCGCTGCGGTTGGTGCGCCTGAAGGCTGCCTTGCTGTTATCTCTCTCTCTCTACCTCATATACCTACCATTTATCCCTTTCTTTTACCACTACCAACTATACCTACTACCGAATTTGGTCATCAACATCTTTTATTTCCGCTTTCTTCAACACCAACCTTATCCGCAAGCTCAGAAAAACTCTACCTGCTGTGAGTTATCGTGGGCGGAAGAAATGAAGTTAACCAAGCAACTATCTCCAAAGCAACATTTTATTTTATGAATTTATATATTCTATCAGAAGATTGAAGTGTTTATTTTATTTCTTTTCTGTTCGATTATACTTTTTCCATTATACAAGCCGTATCTGTTTTTAAATGTTTAGTAACACTTTCAATGTATAGCGGCATATTATAACTTGCCCCCTGCTCGTCAGGACAAGGCTTTCAATAGCCCATCCAATTGTGTTGAAAATAATTATTAAGTACCTGGTGGTGTAATTGCAGAATGTCTCAAGTTTGTCCGTTGCGTCTCCCTTAGCTGATAGAACTGGACTAATCGAGAATAGACAATGGACTCAACGAAGGGGGATGTCAGGCTGTTGAGGCTAAGGGAACGTCAAACTGTAAAGAATATGATGAATCAAATAGCAGGCCGATTGCTGAAGATCTTCGCCTGGAAGGACAGGAAATTGAAGAGTGAGTAAGTTTTGAAGGCTCAACCGATTCTTCAATCGTTAAACTATATTATTCCTCACATAGAACTTTGACGAATAAGTTCGTTATTTCGATCATCAAGCAAAAATAATGACGCCTGCATACCGCGTAGGAAGTTCCTGAGTAACCAGTACCCTGTAACCTCAATTACAGCCCCTCTATCAAACAAACGAGCACTCGCTGAGCCCTATTCGTGTTCTTCCTACGAAGACGTAGGAGTTGACGGTAGTCGCTAACTCTCGTACAGCAATCAACAGAGGAAATGAGGAGAAATGAGAACTGCCGCAATGGCAAAGTGGGAGTTCCGCCACTGGCAGACCCCTTCGGGCTCGTGAAAGCCACAGATTAGAACCGTGGGTTTGAGGACCCTCCTGAGTCTGAATCACAATGACTCCGCGTTATCGGATTAGGCCGAAACCCTTCGCTCGACTCTTCGTTTACGCGGAACCTTAGTCGAAAACGAGAAATTTGTCCGGTGCGATTTCCTGTGATTACTTTCACGAACAGAAGGTACCTCAGTGCTCCCTGGGGGTTCCTCACGCCGTTTTTGAGTTAGGGGTTCCGGATTTCAGAATCTATGGATACAGAAAAGATAAAATAATCCGCCTGTCTGTAGACAGCCACGGCAACCAGATACCGTCCTCCGTTGTAATACTACGGGAGTTACACGTATTACCCAGTTTACTCACCCATAATTGTCTGCCTACTTATTTAATTTTGTTGCAATACACTTGAGTACGTACCTACAAACGCATCTGAGGTGGTATTCTATTGTTAAGAGATTATTATGATCTTAATTGACATCGTTACTATTACGGCCAAGAGAGTGTCTAACATCTAAGGAGCGTATGTTACTTTTGTTTGCTGTTCGTTCCCTTTCTTATTTATTAATTTTGTTTCCTGATACCACGGAGCTTCACAATCATCGCCGGCGCATCGAAGAGCTTCTGACCGGACCGGACCTGACGGATTTACTGCCCCTCCACTCGAGGACGTTTGCCGGCCTGGTGGGCTCGAATCTTCGGCCATGTGCAATCGAGAGCCCGAAGAAGAGGTTGATCGAAATCGTCTTTTGTTTCGTACTCAACCAAATTGTGCTCCGAAGAGACATTCAACTTTGACGTTTGGTTGGACACTTTCTACTAATTTAGCGGCGTCATCGCGATCACTTACTGCAGTTTCTCCACTCCTTCGTCGTCATCGTCCGACAACAGGTCAGACCTGCCTGATTCTATTCTTCCGTTGCCGAAAAAGCCGTGAAGTGTTATTTGGCTTTTGGTTTATTAATCATTCTGAATAATAACCCCATGTTTTCGGTCACGAAAAATTTTTTACAACCCCCTCTCAAAATTTGATACTTTACGTTTCAAGACATGGAGATTCCAAATTTGCAATGTCCGTTTGCCGTCCCCCATCCGCCGTTTTGTGCCTTTAACGTGGTCTAAACAATTCGTTCTTTCGCACAAAAATCCCATTTGGTATCTAGTTGTGCCCGCCATCTCGCCTATCCGATCAGACGAAGCCCATGATTGTTATGGGCAAAAAACGGTTAAAAAAATTAACGAAACGCAGTACAACGCGGGAACTACAGCGGCAGTCAAGTTTCGTCGTTTGTACTCCCTCCCTCCCTGCCCGTCTCGTTAAACAACCACCCGCGCTCGCTCGCCTCCCAACGACGCCGCCACTCAACTCCCATTGTTTCCGTCGTTCAATTGTAGTCAGGTCATGTTTCGTATGGTTTACTAGTATTCGATGCTGAATCGAATGGGATGGGGGAGCAGTAATACTTGGTCAAGCTGTTCATGAGAATGATAAACCATTGTGTAATAATTTGCAGGGTTTTTACTATCGTGTGCCGAGTTGTTGTCCAAAACACATAAAACACTAAAATTTTCATCTCCTCAAAAACAGTTTGGGTCAAACTCGCAGGGGAACCACCACCCTCCACCATTGATCTAATTCAAACTCGTCTCTGACTAAATTTACGTGGAGCCAGATTAAATTGTGAGAGGCACCGGAAGTGTAGTTTATCTGACGTTCCAAGTTTCAAAAGCACACCATCCAATCTTTCCCATTTTGCTAGTCACACTATGCTAATCGTCAATGACGAACTATACGCGTCTGTGTGAAGGATACGTGGAAATTAATATACGATATTTCGATGATGCCACATTACGATTTGACTGTGTCCAGTCTTTGTGGCAGGGAATTCTACGGAGTGGTTCTCATACACCGATCAACGGGGGGACCGAGTCTACAAGTATATTTTCGTGGTTCGTTATGCGACACCGCTTCACTTGAAGTTTGTACAATAGGCTTTCAGCGGTAAGATTGGTTGCAGAAGTTTCGCAGCTTTGTTTTAGGACTTCATTGTGTAATGGAGAAACAACTTCATTACGCTCTGTTAACCAGCAGTTCATTCTCTCTCACTGGATCTGTTGCCTCGTTTGTTATTAAATTGTAAATGACAATTTTCAGGATGTAAACAGTCATTTGTAAATACGTTTACGATAATTGACCCATTCTCGTTTGTTACAGGGCTGAGAGGTGGTGTTGAAGTGAGTCGAATTTGATTTATTAAATTTTCGTGCTTTTGGTTCAAGCGTGTCCAACTTTATAGGAAATTCTGTTTGTATCTAACGGCGATCTTTTAGCGGAGGCGAGAATGGAAATAGCGTTTGAGTGCGAACGTGGAAACCAATATCAAATGAGAGTTCGACTTCTATTGATGTAATGTGCCAAAGGAGCACAGGAAATTATCGAGAGTGCAATTTCCGCTTCAGTCAAAGGAGAATGATGGCGGACCCATACGATTCTTCTGGCCTAACGATCATAGCAAACTAACGTGTAGTAGTATCCGCTTGTTGGGTTTTCCGCGTTGTGGCTGCCGAGCGCGGTAGTATTCCATTTCTACCGTCCCAAAACGTTTATTGAAACGATTGCTAGTCACTCAATGAAATAATAACTGTATAACCGGCATTCTGGGGTAATATTGATGAGTTTCGAAAACGCCTAATCAACATTCTTTCAAATTGACGTGCGAAATGCACTTCGTAGCGAACGTTGTTATAGTAGCATACTCATTCATGTCTAAATCAACGGCTAGGAAGTGGTAGCGCTTACAGTTCGGGAATTTTAAAGCTGCTCGTACTTATTCCCGAACGAGTACGAGCAGCACAATACATTCTGGAACTGTAAGCGCTACCGCTTCCTGCAGCCGTTAAGTGTTGTTTGACCAGGTTCAAATGAACTGAATGATAAATGAATTGAGTAAGTGGAAAAAGCCGTATACCCGAGTGAATTGACGTAGATCTAAGGAAAGTTGTGTGCTGCAACGCACCAGATATTTTTTAAACATTCTAGTAACATTTCAGCGGAGTTTAAAACGAAAAATATCTGGTGCGTAGCAACACACAACTTTCCGCCACCCCTTTAAAATCGAACACCACCTTCACATGCGGGCGCTATATCTTCGTTCAGCGCATTTTTACAGGAACATTTATGTAGAACAAAATGTAGGGACTAGTTAGCTGAAAGTACTCCGAAAGTTTGATCGAAATCGTTAGAGCCGTTTTTGAGAAAATTGGAATACCGATAAATTGATATTCGACAAATCTCCTTTTCTGAGTTAACTTGGCTTATATCTCCGTTCAACATATATATACAGAAATAATTATGGAGAACAAAATGTGGGTATGAGTGACTAAAAGACACTCCATTAGGATTTATCACACCTGGTAAAGAAGTTACCCTGGAATTTACGGAAATGTTCGAAAAACGTTATTTTCGACACATTTTGATTTTTATCTCTGTTCAATGGACCGTCACAGGAACATTTATTGAGAAGAATATGTAGGTATCAACTATTTGAAAACATCCTATGAGTTTGGTGGAAATCGCTGGAGCCGTTTTGCCAAAAAGCGTAAAAAACCTATTTTTGCTTCAGGGCCCCATATCTCCGTTCACCGTATTTTCATGGAGATATGTATGGAGAGGAAAAGTTAGGTATTGATTAGTAAAAGATAATTTGAAAGTTTAATCAAAATCGTTAGAGCCGTTTTCGAGAAAAATGCGAAAAACCCTAGTTTTTGGTACATTTTCGTCCCCCACCCCCCCTTTCCATCGGTCGAAATCGTCCATAACCTTATTTTGGTGTCTACAAAAAATAAGAAACAAAACAAAAAAAGAACCAGCGCAATCGGATAAGCCGTTCTCCCGCAAATCGAACTACAGACACACACACACACACATACACACACACACACACACACGGACCACGCGCCGAAATTAGGTTTTTTAGACTCAGTAGGGTCTGAAACGTAAAGATCTGAAGAAAACCCAATTTTTTTTTTTTGACCCGATTACTATACTTTCCTTCCCTTCGGGTAGCGGAAAGTAAAAACCACTCTAAAATCGATTACGTCGAAGACTTTGGTAATTTATTGTGCTGCTCTCGTCATTTTCACACAAATGAGAATTTTATCGTATAATTGCCTTATTGAGAGCTATCAACATAAAAAATTTAATCAAAATCGTTAGGGCCGTTTTTGAGAAAAAAAAGTGGTGTTTTGATCACTATGATAACTATAGTTAACCTTCGGTGGATTTTGTTCATACCCTTATTTTGGCGTCCCATGGTAATCTGCGGGCGACATATCAAGTTTGAGCTGATTTGATACGATCGTTTTCTCGAAAAATCGTTCACACACGGACCATTTTCCAAAACAGTGTTTTTCGGACTCAGGAGGACCTGAAACGTAAAGATCTGAAGAAAACTCAAAATTTTGTTTTCAGCCAACTACCTTTCCTTTCTACTTCGTAGAGCCAAGAAAAGTAAAAAGACGAGATCGTGTGGTACACGGAAATAGAGCTTCTCCAAATAATATCAACAGGCACCGAAAATATGACTACGTGGTAAACTATAGCAATGAACATGTAGCAGTCTTACCTACACAAATGCTTGATAATGGGCCGAGGACCGGTAAATTTTACATAGTGCTCTCTGGAACAAATACAAATAATTAAATATATTTACTAATAACAATAATTGGTAAAGAAAGCATGGTCCGGACTGTAGTGTTCACGGTTTCCAATTGAGGTCGTTTGACCAAATGGGGAAAAATACGCAAAATAGAGTAAATGACGAAATGTCACCCCCCGAATGTAAACAGACACGATACATTGAAAATAACCTTTTACCTTCGTTTTTCTCTAGTTTGAGTGGGATTGGCCGTTTTTATGTAATTATAATTTTCATATAATTATCGCTGATCAATTGATAAATCAAACCAGTCGAAATGTGTGCATGTGACAACGTCGTAAACATCGTCGTTTCAATTAACCGATGTCGCGTAGTGAACCTGAACTGTAGAACCCAGCTCTCATTTATTTTTCCTTTTCCGAATAAATTGAAGCGCTGAATTACAGGCGCCAACTAGCGATTTGCCGCGAGATACTTTATTTATTGAAACTCCCGAGGCCGTCGAAGCACGAGGTTCTCACACGTTGTTAAAACGTCTTGCAAAAGGGCAAATTTTCTTCTTTTTTTTCGTCACAAAAGCTGGAGACTCTCCCTAAGTGGTTTAAGGGTATTAAAGAAAAATGTCTCGTTTGGTTGAATTCTTGGAAAAAAAGAGTTTCGTGAAACGGTCGCAAATTGTAGCGGGGAAGAGCTGGAGCGAGGGGGGAAAAAATCCTTTGAAATAAAGTTTTCGTGACTATCGACCCACGTTTCAAGAGAGCTCGCTCCCTCTCCCCTCTCCCCCTTCCCCTTCGCTTTCACCATTTACTACATAATTCAGCGCGTCGAAGAAAAATGTTCCAGGAGGAACCCTGGGGCCAGCTAATTCCATTCGTTACAGAAATTCCCCGGGTATGCCAGTAACTATATTACAAAATGGAAACCATATTTACCACCCAGGGAGATTTAAAATGAGAATTGAACCTTTGGCAATTATCCGTCAAAGCCGGCTGGTTTTGACATCAGGCGTTCAATCTGAAACTCAATCTTAAAACATCCACGTTTCTATTCATGTTTCGGAAGTTGTTAGGTTTTCTGAGAGGAAATAGTTGAACTCGAATTACGGAGAAACAACTTTGCAGTTGTATTTGTAGCATTATGAAATATCGCTCATTCTCAAGAGTTAAGCTGTCCGTTCTGCTGATTTTCTATTTCTTGAGTTTCCGGTCTTGCTTGCTTTCAATTCGAAGAATGTTGAAATACTCGATATGTAATACAAGTGAAATGGAAGCGAGCTCTTGGCTAAAACAGTCCACGCAGTAATCATTGTGTACCGGGACAAACCAAACCCTTCGATTCAGCGGAGGCTCGTCCGGGGCATTTGTGCTGACTGGGCACCTCAGATGCCCTGATTCACTCGAGAGTTTGCTGCCGTCAGTTGTAACCAAGCCGGTTCCCTCGTCGCCGTGTCGTCCGCCCTCGCGTTCGCTCCCACTCAGTTCCCTGTGGTGGTAAAACTTCTTCGAATGTAATTGAGAATAAAACTCTGTTCCAATTGCATTCGGCGTGATATCACACTAACTCCCCAACTCTCTTAGTGTGATATCACTTACAATATTATTCCCCCCCATAACATTGGCGCCCAACTAGTGGTCGAACTTCCCTTACATTAGTTCGAGATGCCTACCACGCAGAAAAACTTGAAGATTCTTCTAATGCAATGAGAACTTTTGACCCTCCGCCCTCAAATTGTCTGTCCTTCTGCTGCGACCTACCCCCTCGCGCGTCATTATGTTCGAACGTTGTCAGTTCTTGACGAACAGTTGACCACAGCTTTGTGTTCAATCGACGATGGCTGCTTCGAAGAAAGCAGGACAGATGTAAAGGAGCTTCTGATCTGCCAGCATCTCACGCACGTCTCACCTAGCATCGCAGCATAAACCTACTAGTCAGTGGAAACCTACGTTCATTTCACAACGAAACCCTTCATGCATCAACATCGACATCTGCCTGCGTGTCTGTCCCCGGACGACCTCTCAAACAACGAGACCTGGGAAACCACGCGCCTTCATAATGGCCTGGTGAAGACAAAACTCCATCGCCAGATCCTTGCCCTATCTGCGGCAAACAACATGGGGTAAAAAAAAAGCGCCCATGTTTCCTCAACTCCAGCCAGGAGGCTCGAAGAAGTGCACAATCTGTGTACGAATTGTCTGGCAGCCTAAACCACACTGAAGAGCTGCCACTCCACCTACAAGCGTGAATGCTGTCAACACAGGCATCACACCCTACTACACTCCATGAGCCAGGACGCCGCACTTGTTCCCAAAAGTGCAACTAACCACTGCACAGTAGACGCAGCATCATCGCTGTGCATTACCCCTTCTGGGACACCTCAGGGCAGGTGTCCTATGAGGAGAAGGGAAACTCCGACTCCCCTTACTCAGAGAATCGTCTTTCGCTAAGAGATGGACCGATTCTCTGAACCATGGATGTCGCAGCTGTGTGAGACGAAAACGTACGATCCAAACATCCCAAGATGTGCACGTTAGAGACATTGTGAGGTGACTGTTTATTTGTAGTTCTAAATTCAATACTCCCACCACAAACATTTGCACCCTTTTGGAACTTTAATCAAAATTCTCTCTCGCTCGCTATGTTCAATATTAGGTTCCCCTTTGTTGGGTGACCAACTGTTCCAATTGCATTCGGCGTGATATCGTACTAACTCCCCAACTCTCCTAGTGCAATATCGCTTACAATATTAATCCCCCCCCTCCATAACAATTGTATGGGGATGGTCCAAAAAACAAGTTTACGGCAGCTGTTGAAAGTCGGAAATAAAATTGTACTACTGGCCCTGATCAGCGCAAACAACCGAAAACGGAAAGGGATCGCGTCGTAACAGATATGCGTTTAAGTATTTAAAAAACCATCTAAGTTAAGCGTACAGTTCAAGATGTCATGCGAGTATTGACCAAAAGTATTCCAAAACCTTCATTCAAATATTTTTGTTTTTTGTGTTGATGAAAAAACCCTCCATTATGTACGAAGTTTGCTGAAAAGGAACTTGATGGTGAATAAGATTTGGATGTGAGTTTTAGTACTTAAAGGAATGCTGGGTAATAAACCTATGTTTTCGGTTACGAACGTTCTTTTACAACTCCTTTTCCTCTCAAAACTAGACCCTTTACTTTTTAACGCGTAGAGATTCCAAACGTCCGCCGTCCGGGCCATATTTTGCCTTTAACGCGGTCTAAAAAATCCGTTCTTTGCCACTAGAACTTCCTTCGGTATCTCGTTGCGCTCGCGTGCTCGGCAATCCGATCGGACAGAATGTATGGTTGTTACGGACAACCAGACTGAGATGGGGGACTGCGTCTAGATGGACAAAATCGCGAAATCGCGGTAAATAATTAGGTGAGTTCTAGCAGTTGAAAGAACTCGCGGGCCAGCGTTGTGAAAGTTATTTTTCCTCCCCAGTCTGCCTTCATAAACTCTCACTGCCTAGAAAACGTCAATTTTCGTGATTCAGGCGTAGCGTTCATGTTTCGGATCGTTTACAAGTATTTGTCGATGCTGAATCGAATGGAATGGGTCTCAGGAGTGCTCCCCAGATTGCAGATATAACCATGTTATATTCTCAATACTTTTCGACATTGTACAAAATAGAATAGGTGCCAATCATGGTGTGCACGACAATAATAAACTCTTGTGTAATAATTTGCAGCGTTCATGGTATTTACATTGTTTTTGGTATCGATTCCCATGTATTTTCGTATGGAATAGGTCTCAGAGGTGCCAAACTACTTAGCATCGCCTAGAGAAGGTCAATTTTCGTTTTGTGGTCATGTTTTCTTTCGTTAACTAACATTTTTCGATGCTGAATTGAATAGGTTTCAGGATTGTTGTACGAACATAGTCGAATACATATGAGTTGTCGTTTTACAGATTGCTAATATTACCACGTTATATTCAATATATTTTTCGAAGGTGGATTGAAGAGGATACGTTTCAATCGTGCTCAGGAAGAGAATAATAAACCGTTGTGTAATAATTTGCAGTATTATTTGTTCGCTGGTGGTTTGTTCGCTTTGCGTGCCCATCAATGTACATTTTTCTTATGCCCAGAAATTTCGTAAGAAACGGGATGACTTTTTAAATACCAAAGTACAATTACAGCGTGCGTGCCCTAAATGCACGACCCGCAATTTTCAATTAGGGAGATGACAAACTCAAGTCGCGCTGATGGAAGCTCCTGAGATGGATGTTCGCTAGACCGCACAGGAACCCTTGGCACCAAACCATACGTCTAGACGAGCTCTAGTAATTACTGTTCACTGTACATCCATTAGCGAAGTTCGTCAGTCTGAGTATCGACCGTTCTGTCAGTGGTGAACGAAAACCTCGAAACTTTTGTCTTTAATCGTCATATGGAGCATCAACTTGGGTGATAGTTATTTGTCGTATGTTCATTTAAAAGATCGTGGAAGTTGGTTTTCACTTTTTTCCCCCATTTCTTTAACAATAATATTATTGCAATCGAGTCAAAAATGTGAAATAGAAATTAAGGCGTCAACATTTGCTCAGCTACAAGAGTATTTTTAAGAAACCCTAGTTGGTGTACGTGTGTAAATATGACCATCAAGTATGTACGAAGTTGCTATAAACCTCGTTTGTGCATATGCAGTGCTTGTCGATATAACAAAATCCGCACCTCTGTTTAACATTACACAAAAAACATGCGACCGGTAAAGTCCGATGTTGAATTAATCCTCTCACTGGCAACATCCACCCAGAGACTATTGTAATGGGATGGTTCCAGGTGCACAGTAACGAAAGGTTCTTTCCTTGAATAATAGCCGATATATTTCCACAAGTATGGTCCAATTCGTTCGTTAGCGTGTACAAGAGAGCCCTGACGCAACTGTGTGGTCACACTGGCAGGCCTCCTACCCCCTGTTAAGTTTCCAACTTCGAATTTACTGTAGTGACTTTCCCTGGGGTGGGACCCACCATCTCGTTCTGTTCCCTGGTTCCTGCAGGTTTCCGTCATGCCCATAACGCAATATTTACGGAGGAAATAGACGAAGGCATTAAAGTGAACGCTGAGACACTCTAAGTAGTGTGAGCTTCAGATGGTCACAATCATCCTAGTGGCTTACGTAATTAAAAATTAATTGAGAAGTGTTCAAGACACGGTAAACGCTAAATAATGGACAGTTTTGAGGAAATAAATAGGATCATTCAAGCTCAAACCAAAATACAACAAAGGCTCTCCCAACCCGATCAGACGAGCTGTATGACCCGAGGCCACTTGTTTTTAGAACTGCAGGAAACCCCAAACTACCCCTGTCAATCGACTTCTTTCTTCCAACATCCTGAACTCTGCTTAACACATTGGTATTTACATAGTTCACATTTCGGTTTTCTTACATCCCTATGCCCTTACCACACACATCAGGCCTTCCCACGTCTTGACGGCCAATTAACCACACAGTTGAACGCTCTCACTCAGCTCCCATCCGTGCGCATCCCGTCGTGTTAACTCTTGTTTTCTATGTATGTTACTCTTAACGCTGTCTCAATCGTACATCACACGTAAACTTTCAACTAACCAGTGTATTTCCTATCTATACAGTCCTCTCTCGCTCGGATTTTTAACTAATTTTTTGGCTTACTCGAGTCCATCTCGAGTTGAATCTCTCTGGCACCCAACACAGACTTAACAAATCATAATGTAAAGGAAAGCTCTAGGTATTAAATGAAAATAAACACATCAGCAGTTAAAATTATAGCAAACAGACAAATAGTTCCAATCCTGGAAGTTGTTTCAACATGGTGTGCCAACAGGCTTGACTCTAGTTGCGCAGTTCGTTACTCAACAGTTGGGCGTTCTGTTCTGAAACTAGCCTCATTCCTTCCCCCTTTCAACAATTAAATACCTAGAACTATACGGGATGGACTTGCGTCTGGGTGCCATTCCTATTTAATCTTCATTTTGCCAATTGTTCCCTTGTTTTGGTTTTCTTGAACATTTCTAAATTCAGATGTCGATCAGTAACTCTTCAACCCCACGCTGTAGAGATGGCGATTCTGTGGCTCGTCAGGTTTTGAAGTCCGTTGAAAAAAATTGGATGGTGTCTGCTACGTATGTAACAGCGTTGGAAGTTGAACTGTACTGTTAAAAACTGAGTGACTACAATAGTTTTTGTATTCCAAAATAAGGCTGATGCAAATTAACCTTAACTTCACGACTTGAACGCAACCGTTTTGAGGGGCAATTATGTTTTCCAGGCCCATTCCTGACAATTATCCATTCCGTTACTACCAAATTGGATTCACAGAGGCGGAATACGTTAAGAAACTTTTCAAAGCATCTCGCTAATGTCAGTACATACCCTCGAGGGTTCGAGTTACCGAGAAGGTGGCACATCTTATCTGCACAGCGTTCCGCTATATCTGCTCTCCAACTTCCATTTTCCCGTCGCTTCTTCAACGTCGAGCCTCGAGCAACAGACAACTTCTCGGAAGAATCTGAATTTCAAATTACCCCTACGGTCTTGTCCTAAGTTCCTTCGAGTCTTGACCAAGAAGAGGTCAGCGCTGCACCGCAACCAACTGGCTCACGATCTGAACGTTTGCGGCGCTTCCTAATATAATCCCGTGACTAGAAGAATTTTCTCGTTGGTGGTAAATCTGAATTGCTTCTTCGCGACAGTTGGACCTTTTCCCAATAACTCGTATTTTTGTCTTTTCTCTTCCGGTGTGTTCACTTTCGGGCTTCACATTTAACGCCTTCGCAACACAAATTTCAAGGCACGGATCTGAAGCGACCTACGCCGCTCGCAAAACTGTCTGAAGACAACGTTCCACGTGGATAACAAAACGTAAATGCTGACAAGATGTACCCCGTGAATTCAATAAAAAATGCCCAACACCTAGTTGTGATGAATAAAAATGGATAGAATAAAGCGAATGACGAGGGAGTTCGGTGTGATACAATTTGGTAAGAACCCATTGATTGGTTCAAATCGGGAGACTAGAATATTATGTTGTACAACAGCTATGTTTTGCCAGGATTGACCGACGAATTGCGGATGAATTTCATTTACTTTGTTAAGATTGCTCTTATGAGAAGTTTTTATTTTTTGCATTTATTGATTAATGTAAACAAAATGTCCATACCTTAATCAGACCTAAGTCCTTAAGTTTTTATTTTTTACCTTAACTGAACTAATTTTTCTTTTTAATTTAATTTGAACCTACAAACTTTAATCATTAAAAATAGTTTTGTCCTAATAGTCGAAACTTCTAGGACCTGCTAGGAATCTCCACTTGTATTTTGTCTGCCAATCTGGTAATACTTTTATTTCTTTTAATTTTTCCTGCTGGCAATTGTTTATAAATAATAGCTATTATAGATTTTTCTTACAGTTTTTTAAACGTTAATATTTTAGTTTTCTCAAATAAATCTTTTGATAGATACCTTTGAAGTTTATTAAATAACATTTTTATTAATAATTTTTGTGTGGTCTGTACACTCTTTATTTTATCAGAGTATGCATTACCCCGCGCTACAATTCCGTAATGTAACTGAAATTGCACCAAAGCGTTGTAAACCATTAATTTTGTTTTATTGTTCATGATGTTTCTAATTTCGAAACAGGTAGGTGTTAGCTTTCTAATTCTATTATTTACAATTTCGGCTTGGAGTTCCCATGAAATAATTTGGTCCATTTGAACTCCTGGGTATCTGATGCTATTAGTTTGATGGATCACTGGGCAATCACAATTTGGGTTAGAATCAATTTTGTTATGACAAACCACTCCGTCAATTGTGGGAATACCTTCTTTTCTGAGGGAGAAAGCAATACATTTAGTTTTGTCATGATTCAATATTAGATTTAGTTTACTGAAATTTAAATTTAGCTAGTCTCAAGAGATATATCTGGCGATGGTTTGATTATGAATGCTGATTATCGTTTCACCAACAACTCTGCTCAGCAACGAGAGTGTTACGAGGGGGTTTGGAGATGTTTGAAGGGCCGCTGACTCATGACAAAATTACTGCGATCGCAAGGAGCTCTGATCCATCATTGCCCGACTTTCGTCGGGATTATGAACCACGATCGCGAGGATCAGTGCATCTCCCCCCTCGCCGTTAGCCTCTGCTCCTGGTGCGAACAACTTCAATGAACGGATTTTTGATAGTTGAGCGAATCCCCGGAAAATCCGACATTTGATTCGAGGAACGAGGGGGCTACAAGGAAAGTCTTTTCTTTCACGTTGTAATAGGCGCGTCGCCCGTTTGTCCCTTCGCGCTGGAACTTTCACAGCGTCAGCGAATCCCGGACCCGAGAACTCGTCTCATCAATTCTCTCTTAATTTTTAAAAATTTTTGTCTCTAGCTGCCCTACGTTGGGCGCCAATTGTACTGGTGTGTGCTGGTTAGAGGTCCCTATTCGCGCAGCGTATATGAATCGTCACATATGTAGACTTGACAGTGGTCTTGGTATTGGAGCACATTTCTCTCCTTAGGGAAGACTGACTTCATCAACCAAACCCAATGCACGAACTGAAAAAAGACCCTACGGACTCGTATCCCATACAAATGCGTAATGCACTTAGAAACCATACTAACATACCAAAAGAACAACATTATAAATACATAAAGATGAGCCCAAAACCACCACTACTCAACGGACAGCCAAAAATTCATAAAAACGACACACCCGTCAGACCAGTCATAAACTTCACACCAGCATACAAACTCTCAAAATATTTGACCACAATGCTAAAAAGTACCATTACTAAAGTTAACGTACCTGTTAGGTGAGTCCGTCTCCTCTGGCTGGTGAGTTACATGATGTCTTTACATCGAAAGCGCTTGCCCACAGTAACTCACCAGCCAGAGGAGACGGACTCACCTAACAGGTACGTTAACTTTAGTAATTTGCCTACTGGCGGACACAACCCAATTTCTTTAAGTACCATTACATTACCAAACAGATATACGATACGCAACACAGAAGAACTCACCACTAGATTAAAAGACGTGACTATTACTCTAAACACTAGATTGGTATCATTTGACATAAAAAAACTTATATCCCTTCATACCAATTAAAGAAACCCTCGACATGCTACAAACCAAACTAAGACAAATAGACACGACAACCACTAAAACTGTTACCAAGCTCACCAAACTAACACTCGGACAAAATTACTTTCAGTTTAACAATAGCATATACAAGCCAAAAGATGGATTAGGTATGGGAATCCCCACTTCGTCCATGTTAACTGAAATATTTCTACAACATTGCGAAGAAACTCACATCCATTCCTTGATGACAAAACACGATATCAAACACAACTGGACATGAACCTACCAAAATACAGAACTGCACCATCTTACTACATAAATAATACAAAGGACGAAAACTGAACATATTAGAAAACATGGAAATGTATAAACAAAAAAACTTCAATGGACAGATCATAAATGAACAAATCAACACAAAATGCGACCCCAAATTCACACCACTCAAAACACTACACAAACGAAAACAACCAACTGACGGATTTACAGACCACCCTATACAAAAAAGTCGTAGATTCCACAATTGACAGATCCTTCAAGACGTTCCATTCACCTCTAGGGGTTTCCCCCAGAGGCACACGACCTCCTCCTCCTCCCCCTTCTCTTCGTATATAAAGACCACGACCAACTGACTGACTTAACGGCCAGACGATGATGTATTCACATCGAAAGCGCTTGCCCCCAGTAACTCACCAGCCAGAGGAGACGGGCTCACCTAACAGGTATTAACTTTAGTGACTAGTGATACGTTACCAAAGGCCTCACTTCCTACAATTAAGAAAATCCTTGTTAACCTACTGGAAATAATCTAACTGTGATGGGAAATGATCAGCTCATTTTCATCTTAGAAAGAAACAGCATGATTCTAATTGATGTCATCCCGACAATATCATCCACGCCTTGTGGCTTTTTCACTCCCTGGATTCTTTTCTCTTCAATACACGTCCAAGATAAATTTTTGAGGCACACATGCTGTTCCACATACGGCGGAAATCAAAGAAACTAATTATATCGACTTCGAGCACTTCTCCGAAACAAGTTAATTCAAACTCCGCCTTAAAAGACCTATTCAGGGCTTAAATGAAAGTGTTCTGTAACGAACAAACAGCGTTAATCAATAATAACCATAATGAAGGTAGCAAACTCCAACAAACAAGCGATGTGGCTCAGCGCCTCAATCATAACCAAACAACCTTAATGAACACGCTTGTTCCATAAACACGCGCTATGGCTCGGTTACACACTCATAATCATACAACATTAATGAACACGCTAGCTCTATAAACGCGCGCTATGGCTCGGTTAGTCACCCATAATCATACAACCTTAATGAACAAGCAGCCTTGATATTTAACTCTCGCGTCATTATGCAGATTAAACTTTCACAAACCTAATAATTTCCACTGAGCTTCCTACATAAAGAAAAGCGTCAGCGAAAAGGGTGTCGCGCACCGTTTTCTCGAATCCAGCCCTTACTGAAGCTCTTCCTCGTCCCTTGGCACTACTCTGCTTTTCTCATCTCCAGTCTCCGTCGAATTCGGAGTGAAAAGTGAGTGTATCTCCTGGCTACGTCTCTGCGAACCATCATTAGTTTCACATGTACGAAGGACCAAGAAACGTAATTGCACACATTTCGCTTGGGTGACTCATCCCTCTTTGGATCTATTTTTTATTTTTATTACCACCCAGGAACTTTCACATTTATTTCTTCTGCAGGACTCTACTACTGGACCGAAGTCTCATTTCAGCTGCCCGTGAAGTTGATTTTTTTATTTCGCGTTTTCGTGCTTTTGCGTTGTGTTACGGCGTTATTTTAATTTGTGATTTGATTTCACTTCTTCACGCTTTCAGAGATCTTTTCACGTACGTTAGCCCTACGATTTACCCGCGAAGTAAATAACCGCTTGGTAAACTGCAGTCAATTTTTTCTGAGTGTCAAAAATACCGTTTGAGTGTCAATACTATCGAGTGATAACGACTAGACCAAATGAGCTCAAATTTGATTAAAAAGAAATTGATCATATTTTTATGTGTCAACCCTTCCGACCAACTGAACCGTGCTATAATAATCTAATCCCTGGGGAGGGAACGAGAGCAGCACAATATTACAATTACAATTATTTAAAAGTTCGAGATAAGTAGGTCGTATTACAGTTTTGCAGTCTAAAGCCCGCTCATATAATGCTGGCGTTTTAACAAACAAAATCGTTTATCGTGTTCAATTAGCTACCTACATCGTTATTGAAGCATAACTTGATTCAGCTCCAATAATTGCCAACTTAAAGGGAGTTTGCATGATGATCTGGAAAGAGTCGGAAAAGAATTTTAAAAATACGTCACAGCCCGCGAACCTTGTAATGGTTTGAGGCTGGCTGCTGATGGTGGCAACACTGTTACCGCCTCCCGTGCAGTTCGCAGCTGTTTAAAAAAGCGAAGGAGCCACATTTTCGGCAGAGCGGCTACCGACATCGCTTACAAATCTCTCCCATTTTTTAAGCCAGTGAACATTTCGAAGGGATGTTTGGTAAAGAGCCGTTCTCTACCAAAGACCTCGTTGTTTTATAAGATGAAGCAAACGAATTTTACTTATTTTTGGACTTTCGTAACAATAAATTGCTCCACCCCTTGAGTGAAGTGAACCACGCTCTGCTAACAATTTGTGACGTACTTGGGGAAAATGAAACACCAAGCTCTGATTGCTTACCTCCCTTCACACAATCCAAAGGGACTTTAAGTACTTGATCACTGGCTTAAAAAATGTGATTCTGCCGAAAATGTGGTTCCTCCGCTTTTATAAACAGCGGCGAACTGCACAGGTGGTGGCAACACTGTTGCCACCATCGGCATCCTGCTGCAAACATTACAACCGTCAAACATATCTTGACATTGATACTTACATGGTGCACAGTAATAGAATACCGCGCGTATAGGCGATTATTACGGCATATTTACCTGCGCAGCGTAGCTCTGTTACGGGGGGAAGGAAGTTTGGAGATGCTTTTGAAGAGCTGCTGACTCAGGCAAAAATTACGGCAATCGGCGCGGAGATTCAATCCACAACCCTCGACTTACGTCGAGAATTATGAATCGTCTGTCTTGACCACTAGACCACGATCAACCGCTTGCCTTCAATAAGAGTCAGTCAGCACAGCTCAACAAGTTATCAGCAATTTATCGGAAACCGACGACAAAATAATGTACGGAATTCACTTCAATTGGCGTGATAAATTCAAACTCGAAACGACCATGCGTTGTTCCCGTTTTCCCGGAGGGAAAATGATAGTAGTAGTTGTAATACTTGAATGGGAAACTACAATGAATCTCAAGATTCACGATATTAGTATGAAACGGAAGACGTTTTTCATTGTTCAGTGACTGAGGCCACCAACTTTGAGGCCCTTTCTCTGTCTCTACTTTCATCGAGCCCCCCTCCCTCCCTTCCCTGTCACCTCCCCTAAAACTCCTGCGCAAAAAAAAAAAAATAAAAGAAACGATTCACTTCCTCTATTTCCATCGAACCATCTCTAAAGAATTTCGGACAAAAGACGAAGTTGTGGAGGTGGCATTACGAGGAATGTAATTGTTTACTCGAAGTATTTCTTTTTAAATCGGGAAAGTTCTCTCCTCCTCGAACCAAAAGTTTGGAAAGAAAGATTGGTAAAGAAAAAGGAGACTACAAGAAGCTTCTTCAAAGACATGGACAAAGATGAAAGAAAGGAGAGAGGCGAGGCGTCGCTGGGATTTGGTGACGCCAGAACTGTTAGTCGAGACCATTGAGTACAAAAACAGCCAATTTTACAACTCCCCATCCTAGTCCTTAGGACTAAGAAATTTAAAAACAAAACAATCCTTCTTTTTCTCAAAAGCAAAACCGGTACAGCAACCGTTGAGTTTTCATATGGTAGTTACGTACTGGGGCTTCCTGAAGAGGAAAAACTATTATTTAGGTGCGTAGTTTGAGTGCCAATATATATTTTGGAGAAAACCGCTGAACTGAACCAATCGTGCTCGTTCTTTTTGGTTTTTAGGCTTGAAAAGAAATTGGAGACTTTTCCCCTTGTCATATCAAAAATAGAAGCACAAACACTTTTGATGGAATTTTTAACGTATCCAATTATCAAAACCTAACTTCTTTTTGTTAATCAAACATTTACTGAAATATGTCAACAGGTTGTTATGTATAAATAAACGAACGACGAAGAAACAAATAACAGTTTGTAGGGGAGTATATCGAGATCATGTCGAAGAATGATGATAACATACGTGACGGACGCGTTGATGCGAGTTGTTCCCCATTCATGATCATAGTAGCTCGAGGGTGGAAACTTTTAGCCCTTCGCTTCTTCAACGAGTCCTGAAGTCCTCACCAAACTAACTCGAAAACGTAGTACTCTTGAATATACAACGGATATGAGAAAATCTGAATCCCCTCGACATCACCGTTTTCCCTCGGCGTAACGTTCTATCGATTTAAATTATTAGCTCGTATTCTAATATCAACAATAGTTCAACATCTCGCGGAAATACTTCACCCGGAAAGGATCGAAAGCACATTGAAACGTCCACATGTAACAACTGATGCAAACTCCTTCTCTAATGTTGTTCGTGCGCTCTGCTGTTTGTAATACGAGAGATCCCCTTTGGATAGAAAGTTACTCTGAGTTAAAGTTGTTACGAAAGATAAACCTACCGTGTAATGTTGGGCTCAACGTGAAGAGAAGACGAGTTTTGAGAAACCTTGCTGGAGATTTCGGCGGGTGGGGTCTCGGCTGTTTCTGAATCAAACGTTTCCATCATGAAAATGAGCAAGAATAAATTAACTAATTGACGTCGTTAAGGGCGAAGTAAAGTGACAATATAATTAGTTCGTCGTAAGATGCTAAAAGGACAGATTTTTAATGTGATACGCTAAATAGAAGTGTGAGAAAACTGACGTTGATGTCTTTCCGCATCTAACTTTCAAGTGGAATGGTGTTGCCAGGAAAATGTCTTGATAAAACAAGGCCAAGTGTGCCGGAAAGCATCTCAGAGAGAGTTGTTACGTGAAGGACTCGACTGGAACGTGGACGGCGCAAGTACGGAGCTGCGAATACCAGTCATTGTCAAGATCTTCACTCGAACATGCTCTTTTCCGGGCATTCCCGTTTTCGGAAGTCCTTTCCGATAACTTTACCGAAACTGTTCCCATCTCATTCTCACACACAGACTCTGTCTCTCTCCCTCTCATCGAAGTTTGCGTTCCTGGGGGATTGTCTCACACAGATTCCCCTCCACCGAACAACCATATTCAACAGATCATTCACAGCCACAGCCATCCGCATCTATAACAACAATCCTGACTCCTTCAAACTAGAACACTGAGCATTTAAAAATACATTTTGAAATTTATTGTTGCAGAAGTACAGTGCGGGTGCGTAGTGAACAGGTATGAGATGTGAAAGCCAAAGGATACAAAAAAAGATGTGCAATGTGCTTGTATTGAGAAGTTATAGATTTTTTAGTTTTCATCGTTTTGTACGTTTAGGTTTCGTTTGTTTTTTTTTTAAATTAATATGAAGCCATCATTTTATGTATATAACTACTACCAGAAGTGTATAAAAAGGTCAATGCTTCCAGGGACAGTGGAAGAGAGGGCTCTATGGCCCTAACTACCCCTGGTTAATTCAAATAAACAAATTCAATAATCTCTCTCTCTCTCTCTCTCTCTCTCTCTCTCCAGTTTCCCGAATCTTGATCGTCTCGCCGAACTGTTACTTGACGAAGACGGAAAGAAGTTTTTATTTCAGCGGTAGGAATTCGATTCATTTGGGAAGTCCGTTTTGTCGTATATATGTTTTGACCAGGTTGACATCGAATCTCAAAGACGGGTGTTGGTTTAGCACGAACTTGTAATTTGAGGAGTTGAGGTATCACAAGATTTTAAGACTTAGATGAACAAAGAAGGGGTGGCTAGAACAGAATATGATTTGAGTATATAAGGAGAAATCTGAATTAGATGTCGATAAGAGGTAAAATAAGTATCTGTTGGAAGAATTGGGAGACGACTGTATCGCGGGAGCTCTATGATGACTGTGTGTTGGGAGAACTGGCGACGTCAGACTTTCGCAAGAATTCGTTGGTGAATGAGTTTGGAGGGAGCTGTCTGTTGTAGAGAGGAATTTAAAATTGATGGATGGGAAAGCCCAGGACCGGGGAAACCCGTTGTCACTTGGAAATACCTGAGGAAGTGGACTCCCCATAGACAACAAAAAGGGCTTGAGGACGAAGGAATGACTTTCCAGGGAGTACTGTTAATTACGGACGTTCTGAGGTCAAAAATTCGTCTAATTCGGCTTGTGCTGAACAACATATTTTGTGACTCTAATTGGAGTGCTAATTTATTTTAATTAAATCTTTGGTTTTAAAGTACATTTGCAATATTTGGTTTATTTTATTTCAATTGTTTTTTTCACCACTGCTAAGGAATACGTATTCGACACACTAATAACGTTTCCCATTTCAAAGTGTGCCTCTCGCGTGAGTCCGTCTTCCCTCGCTGATTGCGTACTGAGGACATACACTTTCAACGTACAGACTACCTAAATGAAAAAACAGCACTTGCTAAAACCGTTAAAAAGCGACTGGGTCTGATGTGATTGTGAGCTGTCCACCACCTCTTCTATGCATTTAGTCTTCGGCTAAAGATTATCTCGTCCTATGATTCTGTAATGGGAAAAACCAAACCCTTCGATTCAGCGGAGGCCCGTCCGGGGCACTTATGCTGACTGGGCACCTCAAATGCCGCGATTCACTCGAGACTTCGCTGCCGTCAGATGTAACCGAGCCAGTCCCGTGTCGCCGTGTCGTCCGCGCTTGCTCCCACACAGTTCCCGCTTTGTGGTGATAAAACTTCCCCGAATGTAAATGAGAATAAAACTCTGTTCCAATTGCATTCATTTGATATCGTACTAACTCCCCAACTCTCTCAGTGCGATATCGCTTACAATATTAATCTCCCCCGTAACCATTCTGTACTAACGCTTTACATTGAATGAGGAAGCCTTAATGACAAACCAACTTATTGAAATACTAGGAGCGTTCGAGGTGCTAACGGATTTCATTCCGTCCCGGGTAAACTGATTCCTGCATTTCAGAAAATGTAGTACTTAATGAAGTAGTTTCTCAAGTTTCTGGGCTGAATAGTCGTGTTGAACGTATGCGAAATGATTTCATCAAGAATCTTGACAATATTTTGCAGTTGAAAAGGTTTTTGTGAAACAATCTCTGGAAATCCGGTCCTTCGAGCGCTGAGGTTAAGGAAATTGAATTCTCGGCCATCAGATTTTTTAACCGAGAGCTAAATATAGAAGTAAAGTATACACTCGATTTGGAAAAGAGAGTTCGTTTCCTTCCAACACCATTGTGACTCCTAAACCGTGAATATACGTTGAAACTGTTTCAATTTAGTATGTCAATTGAACTGGTTTCCTGTTTAGCCTATAAAAAATGGTTCTTGCAATAAAATCCTACCGCACTTTCTCAATTAGAAAACTCGTTTGCTCGGAGCGTTCCCTCCTTCGTCTTCCATTACTTCTAATGTCTCAATTAGTAGCTGAACCATTCCTACTAATAACCTCCGGAAAATTTCTTCAACTTTCAATCGCTTCTCTCCTCGGGCCAACGATCGGCTGAAAATGGATCTCAAAACCTCCTCAATAATTGTTTTCGTTACGCTGATTTCAGTTAGACCGGACCCAGGCTTCCGTTATTCGTAGTTCAATTCTGAATTTAATGCAGCTTCCCGACAGTAGACGAACTAACGTAGATTGAAATGACCTCCACAATTGGAACATGGACAAAATACTCGAGCTCCGTCTCACTTCTTTGTACGTTGCACCGGTGCGGATTACGTTTCAACGGGTAATGAAACCGTGAAAGATGGAGAGGTGGTTACGTAGTCAGGAGGTCTTATATACAATTCCTGGCTCGAGGAGTGAATAAATCCCGCGGAACTACTGACTCAGCCTCATTAAATTACTTCGGAAGGAGGCTGGTCCCGATGAAAGTAACTTGTCGGTTTCCTCCGTTTCCATTTGCCCACGCGAGCGCTCTAGAACGTTCGCTAGAACATATAGATAATTACGGACCCATATTACCCTTGCAACTTAATCCCCACAGCTCTTGTTGCGAACCAATTCACAAATACATCTGTGTGTTTGTGTTGATATACTTTGTAATGTGTCCAGGGGATTGCTACTTGAAATAGCTCGTTCACAGCGCACAATTGGGAAGTTCGCGTCAGAACCCAATCTAAATAAATCAGATAAAAACCAAAAACTCGCCTTAAATGATAAATGAACAGAATAACACTTTTTGGGTAGAAAACTGGAAAATAACAGCAAAGAACTAGTTATTGCTGAGGCAGATAGTGTTCTTCCGAACCAATCAAGCACTGAACTTGCGTTTATTAATAATTTCTCGAAACTCTGTCTGACACAGTCAAAACACGAGGGCATTCCCAAAGGACTCAAGGCACACGTTTCGCTCATGCTGTTGGCGAGACGCAAGGCCGTCAGCAAAAAGACGAGACGATTTTACGAAAGAAGAAATTTGATTTACTTTGGATTATTCGTTTCTTCTCATTGCAGATTGACTAAACTAAATAAATCAGAGCTCTTCATTCCACAATTATCATTAACGACAGAAATGAAGATCAGATGATGTAAAAAACTGACGTATTTCTTGAACTAGTTTTTGGATTCCTATAAACCAAAATCAAGAAATTCACAAAACGTATGTTGCGTATTTGCCTCTTCGTACTGGAATTTCACGATTTTTTTTCTGGTAAGCTGAAGACAAGTGGAATGTGTGGGCAGTCGTGTGGAAAGAAAAAAATTACTAACACAAACGGTGGGTACAGCTTTCGTACAAGTACGCAACCACGAGGGACATTTTATGTCTTTTTCTTTAAAAAATCTGTTGAAAACTACGTTTGATTGTGCTCATCACTTAGTCACTGAGGTTATTAAAAGTGTGATGTTACCAAGCTTTAGATTTTGTAACAGACGTTACCATGCACTGAACCCAACACAAATTTCGTTCTTATTTTTAGTATGAAATCAAGTGAACCTAATCGCTCAGATTATGATGAAAGACAATAAGGGGACGAGGGATATAATACTGAAAACTACGAGCACTTGCCAGAAAGGGAAAGCTCGGATGAGTTGCGACGTTGGGGATCGCGAGAATATTAGCCAACTAGCACTAAGCGTCCCAGAAATACATTGTTATCGCTCCAGCGATGCTACCCAAGCTCACCAACTCTGGCCAAGCTGGGCAAACGTGAAAAGGACCGCGAGGGGAGAAATCTGTATTGTTTGTACGAATGACGTGCATACTGAGAATTAAAGGAGGAATAGTAAGGAGAAACATAAATGAAAACATACAACCATCATTTTACGCACTGGCCCATTTTAATCTCGTGACTGGTAGTTTGTGAATCCAAAGAACGCTAAAAAAAATTGATTAGGAAGGATACGAGGACAGAGACATTTCGTTAGAGAGCCAAGATCAAAATGGGTCTAGCTTACATGTTGCAGCTTCTTACTGAGACTCACACAGTAACCAAAGACATACTAAATTATTATTTTTTATTTTTTATTACTGGCTATCCCAATGAATTTTTAAAGAATACGTCATTCGACGAGGGAGGAATTACAACTTTCACATACAATAATGGCGGGAGCATAAATAGGAGAGAGAAATGAAGATGGAAGGAAGTTTGAGAGGTGTTAATTAAAGTTTTGTGGAACGAAGGGGAAACTGGAGGTTAACTGTCAAAAATAAATTTGCACTACGGGGAATACGGTGAAGCGATTGATTACGAAGTATAGTTAGTTGAAGAGAAGGGGACGCTGAACAGTGTAGGCGAGCTGTGGGTAGCACGAGGGGTGAAGAAGTCGACCAATCACCAATCACATTGTTGACGATCTTAAACATCAGAGGAAGGTTGGTCAACTTCTCTCGAGAGTAGCCAATACGCACTCATAGTCAACATCGCCTTAGGCTATTTACTTCTAGTAGGCGATAAACTCCAATCATGCATCCGCTGAAGACGAAATTTGAAAACACCGAATGGGAGAACAAATCATGGAAACATAATCGGGCGTTGGTCGGATTAGGGCCTTGTAGACAATCATGGGGGGCACGGTGGCCAAGCACGTTGGGGCGTGAGGCCTTCCGAGCCAGGCGGGGATAGAACCAGCGGACTCTCGTTCGATCCCCGACCAGGCACCCGCTCCACCAAACCCAGGGGGGTGAAGCAATGGGTACTGGCGGCGGCTGGGACACTAAGCTGGCCCCCCAACTGGCTCGTTGGGGAGTTAGGACATTTGCTCAAGGTGTGCCACGGTGAGATGCCATTGGTCCTGCAGACTGGCGCAGTCGTATGGCCCGCAGCTGCCAGAGGAAGAGAGAGAGAGAGAGACAATCACGATATCGTCGATAATATAGAAACCTCTGGTATTTCTTCACACGAACCCAAGCACAAGCATAAACATAGAACATGGCCGGAAAATAATAAGTATAATTGTAACATTGACGAAGGCGTCTGACACAATCCGGTGACATTCATTCCTCCTAAATTACAGCTGATCAGATCATATGTTCAACATTTTCCTTTTTGCCATTCTACAATTTCCGAATATATTTTTATCGTGTGGCGAATGTCGAACCATTAAAACTAGACGATTTATTACGCGTATTAGTTTATTATCTCTAGTCTATTTCGTTCATTTCCAGCAGCGTCCATGAAGACATAATGTCAAATAGAAGATCACGTGCTACAACCAAGATTTGAGTCCAATTCGTTCAAGTGGAAGCTGATAAAATGTTATATCATCAGAAAGCTGTTTTTTGACGACTCTGAGAGGCGTCACTTAGTCCTTGAAGAGACGAAGTGAGCCTCCTTCTCTTCTGTTTTCTTATTTTCTTCTTTTGTTCATTTTGTTTCGTGATCTGATGATCTCAGCGCTTGTGGCTCGCAATCATAACTCGACCTCTTACTCTCATCCGTTCTCATCAAGTCTTTCACCACCTCCAAGCTGCCTCCGCCACCTCTCTTTACTCGACTTCTCCGGTCGTCGTCGGATTCGCTCCGAATATCGGACCCGAAGCCTACAGAACGCCACGTTTCTCGAAATCAGGGTCATCAGCATCCCAAACCGCCGACCGAGAAAATGTTCTGACATCAACAGCTATGTTCCAATCTGCTACACTTCGAGCTCTGTGCAGAGGCTCCCCAATTACCCGATTACCCTCTGCGAGTAATGTGAGCAGTTCTTTTCAGTTGGTTGCTTTATCAGCCGGAACCCCCTTGTTCTTCGAATATCGGACACCACCCAACCTCCTTCAGCCTTTTCACAGAACTTCGCCATCATCTCCACTCTGTACCTATGGTCAGATCTATCTATTATTTTCCCCATCTCCATTTCCTGTTGTAACGCCTAAACAGTCCAATCCGTTCGTCTTAAGCTTTCGAATTCTAATGTAAGGAGCTCCTAGGATACTATTCTGTTTAATTTCGTTAGTATAATTATTACCCCATCTACCAGAGTGATTTATTTTATTTCAGTTTATTTTTCTCAATTTTCCCGATTCCACCCACCAAATAAATTTTCGTTATCATTCTTTTTTTTTTTTGCAAATGGTTCGATAATTGGACATTCGACAGCCGAAATCCCCTTCCTCAATCACTGTTTGAGACACACTGCCCTGCGCCCTAAGCACCACCTTCGTGAGATGTTGCTACAGTGGAGTCCTATCCGCCCGCGGAAACGTACGGCAGCAGCCACAGAATAATCAGGAGCGGAGATGATTCTGGAGTCCCGGAACAAACAAACATAGAGACGGAAGGAAAGTCAAAACGATCCATATTACGCAAGAGCGATATGAGAACCCAGCAATAAGTGTACCTTTAACAAGCTGAGGAACAACTGTTGGGTCAGCCTTCATTATTTTGTAAGTTGTTACGTAATAAACCTATGTGTATTCATTGTCGTGTAACTTTATTAAAATGATATTGATAATCCAATCATCTACCTAAACGACGAGAGTTTATTAAAGCGTACACTGGGCTGCTCCCTAACTCTGTGTGTACCTGTTTGGAACAACCCACGAAATTCGTGAATGAATACTGTTATGAGTTCCACCATTTTACAACTTAGTGTGAATAACTCGTTTCATTAATAAATGCGACGAAGCCGGGGGTCATAACGGTCTGGTTCATTGGCACACCATGGCAAGGGAAGGTGTGTGCCTGTACATATGGTCACTCAGTCTTCATTCGCCTTCCCGGTCACACACAGTTCCCCGGTCCTCTTGGTTCTCAATTTCCTCCAAAAACTCTTCTTACGTTTCATTTTCACCTTATCCCTGGTTAGTACGTCAGACCCATCTCGACGTAAAGGTATCCTTCGTATCCTGAACCAAAAATCTCTTCAATAATTAGGTTATACTATATTCACGTAGGAATCCCTTAAACATCGCCAACATAAATTGGTAACAGGTAATACTATCGCCTCATTGACTAACCTGTTCTCAGAGTTTTCCCTCTAATCCGTCAACAGTTTGAGGAAGAACTCATCCCCGAAAACCTCTAAAGGACTTCCCCCATTCCCGTGTTTTCTCTCTGACCCAGCTTACCTCTCAACCACCGGATATATATGAACTTTGATCACCGCCTCGGTTCATTCTGTTTCGAATAGCTCTTGCCTACCATTCGATCGTCACGTCAGTTCGACTAACCCGACTTAAGCAAATTTAGTCTCCATGGTAAGTGTCGCGTCCGTTCCCTAGCGATCCTACTCCCCAGTTGCTTTACTTTGAACTTTTTCCACCGAGATCCCTAGCGTATTTAGGCGATCGTCTTACCAATTTGTGTACTTACGAACATTAAAGCCCTCTACTGTTCACCAACTAATTCGTTGCGTTCTCTCATGTTCATCCCTTCCTACCGTGCACCAAACGAACAGTAAATAGAACCCTTCTTCGCGAAAATCACGCTGAGAGTACAATTAGTTACGGCTGATTAATAAATGCTGAAAGATAAGTAATGTAAACCAATAAATTTCAGAACGTGCCTCGGCGTTGTGGAGGACTTTCTTACAACTTGTTTTCAGTATGAACCGCGATGTTGTTATATATCATCCTGCTCCATTGCTACACCGAGCATCCACCTGAGCCCTTACGAGCTGTCGAATCCAATTTCAGGCCAGTGGCACTGTGTTCCCTTCATATGAGGTGAAAATATAGAAATTAGAAAGGTGGTAGAGTGGTGCAAATGTCCCTATGTACAAAAGCTTCCTTCGGTTGGATTCATTCTGTATGTTTTCGGTAAGGAACATTGTTTTACAGCCCCCACCACCACCGCCACCAAAATTTGACAAATAACATTTCAAACAAAACAAAATCCGTTTGTGAGCTAGATTTGCCAGCCTCGTGGGCAATCTGATCCGAAATCCGTGGTTGTTATGGGCAAAAAATGGCTTAATAAATTAATTATGAACGACATTCTTCCAGTTTTATTGCAATAACGTCGTGTTTGGTTCCGTCTCCTAGGTATTTTATGATGCTGAGTCGAATTGAAGTCAAGTTACAGGACTAGATGGGAAACAATGGAATCAGCCAATATTGTGAGGCAAATTCCACTTTGTGACGTACTTGGGGAATTCTTTTACAGCATTAACCGCGTACAGGACACGAGTGAAAGTCGTGTCAGGGCTCAAAAGACGGATAAGTTAAATATACTCACTTAATGCAAAATAAACAAAATAATGCTTCTCAGGAAAGTACTGGGAAATAAAATTATAAACCAACTAGGACCCACTTGAATTTAATCAGGAAAAAATAGAAATGAAATGAAATGAACTCCGTTTGGAATGAAACGAATAACATGTGCTCAGATTGTAGTAAATGACAATAAAGGGGCAATGGAGGAAAATGAAACACCAAGCTCTGATCGCTTACCTTACTTCACACAATACAAAGGGACGTCAAGTACTTGTTCACCGGCTTAAAAAAAAGGGAGAGATTCGTAAGCGATGTCAGTAGCCGTTCTGCCGAAAATGTGGCTCCTTCCCTTTTATAAACGGCGGCGAACTGCACAGGTGGCGGCAACAGTGTTGCCACCATTGGCAGCCTGCCGTAAACCATTACAACTTCTTGAAGGAACTTGAGCAGTATAAAGAAATTTATCGTTTCTTCCCGGCCAGCGCTCATTTTCTGCACTGTCTCCCATCTCATTCTGACCATTCGTCAGTTAGGCTCGTCACGTCGTGCCTAGAAAATGTCATGTCTGTTCCGTTGTAGTTAGGTCATATTTCGTATCGTTTACTAATATCGTTCAATGCTGAATCAAGCGGGATACGCCTCAGAGGCGTGAGATTTTGTCAAGCTGCGAATTCACGCTGTGCAAGGGAATACTAAACTGTTGAGTAATAATTTGGAATATTTTTTAAATTTTCTTATTGCGAAAGTCCAGTCATTAGGAATTCAAGAAATACGTGTTAACAGTTAAGCATGGTTGTTAGTGCGGACTGTATAATTTGGACTTACACAGTCGAATTCTGGATGCAACGAAAGCTCGTCTGTTGCGCCGTCGAAGGGGGAAGGAGAAGTAGGAAAGTGGAATAGAGAATAGGAGAGGAGGAAAAAAAAAACAGCATAGACGAAATGTACGAAACGCGTCTAAACTAAAGAACAAAAACAAACTAATAACCGGACAAGGCCGAAACTATGTAGAGATGCGCGAATGCAAGACTGAGAGCGAGAGTCGTACAGGTTTCTGCCTCGTCAGGTTACACCGAGCGCGTCATCAACGGCTTCCAATAGACATGCAGACTCTCTCTATTGACCTACCCAGAAAGAACATCGGAGGGTATGTCCTCACGCAGTGCAGTCCTGTGCCCACCTAGTCTAATATTGCCAGAACGGCGCAAACAATGGTACGATTTCTATTACTAATTTGCATACTTAAAAAGGAGTATTGCGAAAACGCCGCCGTGCCTGATAATAAAAGAATGTCCCGGTACAAGAACGTAGAAAGTTCGATGGAGATCACAAGTAGCGATTGTTTCATATAATGGTGTAGGCCGTTACATTGAACAATGAAGTGTTTGGGTGAAATGCAAGGTATACCTTGCCCTTGTCTATCAACCCCTGTAGTGTTTTCTGCCAATCATCTGATCTGAAGTTAGCATTGAATAGTCGACCTGATACGTGGCTGTTGGCTTTTGATGTCTGCCATTACAAAGCTGACCCCTGATGACCTGTGGTGCTTCTCGTGGACGTACGAAATGCCCATTGTGTTACCAAGTTGAAAATTTCTGAAACCCCTCAACGATATGAATGAAACTTTAATAGAACTTGACTTGAAGGTCGAAGAATGAAATTTGGTAGCAACTGTTTAGTCTCCTAAATATTATTCAAGCCGTTAGAGGTGGACCAATAATCAGGGCTCGCTAAGTAGTTATTTTATAACTAAGAATTTGAGAAATTATTTAATAAAAAATTGTCGCACTCGTTTTCAGCCAATGGTGAGAAATGCCAATATGCAAGAGGAAAAGTGCTGGGAGGCTCGAGTTCAATCAAAGGCATGATTTATGTTAGAGGTTATAAGACTGACTATGAAAACTGGGGCAAAACAACTGCGGTTGGAGTTTTGAAGACGTTGAACCATATTTCAAGTAGAACGCAACACCATTCCAGATCTTCCACATCGTGGGCGAAATGGTCCGCTAACTGTCAGTTATTCTCTGTACGCCTCACCTATTCTGGATGACATAGTAAGAGCTGGCGTTAACAGAGGGTGGGAGAACACGGATTGTGCTGATAATGAAGACGATTGCATTTATGTAACTCAGGCGACCATAAGTGAAGGAAGAAGATTCAGCGCCTCAACAGCCTACTTGCTAATATCCAACACTAGGAGCAATCTTCACATTCTAACAAACGCTTTCGTAACTAAAGTGTTAATCAACGAGTGAGTAGTTGAGGGTGTTGATGTTCTCCGTGAGCGGAAAACATCAATGATATCACCATCTAAAGAAGTGATACTCTCTGCTGGGGCTATCAGCTCTTCCAAAATATTAATGGCACCAGGAATCGGGACCAGAGAGCATTTGGAATCTTTGGAAATCAACGTCATCGTTGACCTTCCAGTTGGTGATATCCTTCAAGATCATAGCAGAGTGCCGATGATGATTCAGGTGAACAATGGAAGCCTCCCGAATCTCGAAACTTTTGCTAATATTAACATTCAGAATCAGTATGTGAATTATCAAAATGGGCCATATTCCTACCAGGCCCTGGAGGTATTGGCATTCGTTAAAGTAGGCCCGGGAACAAGAGGAGACAACAACCGCCGAATATCCAGTACCACTTTGACACAATAACTTCTACAGACCAGTACAATTTAATATTTTTCACAACTATGTTGAGGCCAAAGTCTAAAGGTACGGTGCGGCTCAACTCCTCAAACCCCCTAGACGACCCGTTAATCAATGTGAATTACTACAACGCAATTACATCTATACGTGCGCTCGTTAAGAGCTGCTACTTTTTCAGCTGCACCACGCATTCTGCCGTCGTTTTAAAGTCGAAATGAATAAGCTTAACAGTTGAACGTTTGCACAGTAGAAGGCGTCAGTTTCATCCTTAACAAGTATCTATGTCCTGAGTGCGCCGAGAGAAGTTTGTGGCAAACCGGTTTTCACTGGAGGTACCGTAAGAGTGGCCAACAACTTCAAATATGATTGCTAAGGAAGTGAATGTTTCCAATCGCCCCGTCAATGACTGAGTGAGCTGCCGAGAACTATGCGCGGCCTACCTTTCTCATAATTCGGACGCCTAGAAACGAAGGCGAGAGATATTGTTCGACGCAAAGCGTCGAATTGGTTAGTCTTTGACCTTAGGTTTCCCCAGTTGTCTCCGTCCATTTCAACACCTGCCCCTCACCAGCGGGAATCCCTCTGCTGGGAATCCCTAGGTGCAGCCCTCGGTCGGTTCTAACAGCCCCCTTTCCCCTTTCTTTACTTCTTTCTCCCAAATTTCATATTCCTATCGACGACAGAGCTCTTCCAAAATCATTCTGCTTCCAACTACCGCCCAGTTACTTCTCGCTCTCTCAAACAGTTGCCCGCGCCAGTTTCACACATTCCGAGTACTGCCCTTGTGTCGCCTATTAGTACACCATCTCAGCTCAATTTTTAACTTAACTCATTTCCGCACGTATATTACAGTCCTCCTCACACTCACCGAGTTTCATTTTTATTTCGACCCTCAAGCTCCCCCTCTTGTGCGCCCAACAGATGTATTTAGTTTAACGTATCTTTGAACAATCCGTTGATCCTCGATTTCGCTCGTCGAAATTGTTTACAAACGAAGAATTTTTACAAAAATTTGTTCGCATTCCAGCCTATGTGAAAGTATGCCCCCTCCCCCCAGTTCGGCTTATGTGGAACTACAGTCCAAATGAGCCAGGTAGGCGTTAGGTATTCTGAGTATAGGTTAGAGTTATTCGAGAATTGTGTCACATGAGTGGTTCTAATTTTTGTTATCTTCGCTATATTCAAGCACATCAGCCGTCGTCGGTCGTAACATCCAAGTATATAAAGCCATTCAACAACAAGGAAGTAGTGCGAAATAGAGTTGTGAGAAAATCGTGCGATTGATGTTTTGAACTTCATTGTCGTGAAATGCAAGCCGCTTGATTGGTTTTGATTCGAAAAATTACGAAATATTGTATTTCTAAAAGGAGCCTCTTCTAAAGTAAAAACGCCGCCCGACTCACTTGAATTCATTTAATATCACTTTCGAAAAACAGCACAACAGCGGTATTAGAACCCTCCTAGAGCCTCTTCGTCTGAAGTTAAACCTTGATTTGTCCTAAACGGAATTCTTGGCTGGAGAACAGAGCTGGAGATCTCATTAGCATGGAGAAAGGGGCCACTAGTGGGAACAAAGGAGTCGCAGCAGCTCTAACTCAACGTTCTTTGCCACAGCTCGAGAATAATTTCAATTGCTAATGCTCCGCCCTTCTCTCCAGAAAACCGCGACTAGTGCTAGAAATTCAGCGGTGATGTCCCCAGCAACGGTAAATGTGTTTACGTTCGCTCTTGCTACTCCGCGTCACGAACGTTTGAAGATATCTTTTGACAAACAATACAAAGTGGAACGTCAACTAGTGATTCGAACGCAGCCACTCGACTGGCTTAACGAAAAATGTATTTCTGCACTTTTGAGACGTCAAGGGCCCGCAAAAAGTTTGAAACAAAGGGTTTTATTCGTATTTTAACGAACTTCGTTATATTGGCCTCGGAAGTGGTGTCCATAGAGAGCTGGTACCAATGCTGCCCGATAGGCAACACAATGCGGAATCAAGGCCTTATGACCATGATTCACAAACCTGAAGATCACTAGCTGGCGGATGGTTTTCTTCTTTTTTGGTGACTGTATTGTGATGGCTGTTTTCGCTGGTATACGTTACATGAAACCAGTAGAATAGTTTAAATAACATTTGTGAGGGCCGAACACGTAAAACCGATGGACGAGGTTAGGCCATGTACGCAACTGTATCCCTCGGGTAATACTAGTGGTGAAGTGTTGAGGTGATCTGGGCTGTTGCCGCTCTAACCGCTTCCTGCTCTGACGGTGGGTTACATCGAGCTGACTTGTGATTTCATGTACGGTTTACGAAATTGTTATACGACGATTATCGATAACAAAGGTATGTTTAGGTTTGTAGGAAGTGTTGTGTAACCAACACACCAGAGAACTCTTTCGATTCATGTATTGACTACTGAACTCCATATCTCACTTGCATATTGCCAGGGAGGTCGCTGGCGTGTAAAGTAGCAGAGTATGAGATGCAATGATACGATGTCCTACTCAACAATTCTCCAACTTCGAGACTTCTTCCGTGAATCGTTCCAATTATTGCGTTAATGTGAGGATTCCAGAAAATTTTTCTGCCGGATGTGACTCCAAGGTGACTGACCATGTCATCCCTGCCCCTCCGAAGCAACCATACCCAGCAAAGAAGCACCCTGGCAACTTGACGGGCTTAAGGCAAGGTTGTGATTCGGGACAATGCATCGAGTCTCTCCTAGAGAAACAAGTTGTCGATGGATTACTCACATGATCAGCTGAGGAAACGAAATTCCGACGACGAAGAATATTAAATTTACGGTTTATTTACGGTGAGTACTAGTAAAAAGGACTGTGAGAGAACACGCCAGAAGACTGCAACAGACAATCTGGAACGCTGCAGGAGTGAGACACTCCAAACGCCTTGTCTCATAGCAATCAAGTGAGATAAGACACACCCTTCTGAGGATGCAGAGGAAGGACTTAAGGCAGATGGTTGGGATCATAACCGGGCACTGCAGAATGAACAAACACATGTATGTTATGGGTATACTCGACACCACGCGATGCAGGTGGTGTGGCACGGATGAGGAAACTCCCTACCATGTCCTGGCCCAGTGCCGGGGACTTGAGAGGGAGCGAGTTTTGGTCTTTGGCACCACTTCTCCCAGGATCGATACCAACGAGGACTCTTTCAGGAACTATCTGGCTTTCCTCAAGAGGCTAGTCACTGACCTGTAAGATATTAGGACTGGCAGAATAGGTCACCTGGCCGCGGTGCACATCCCACCACTGGGACAGTCAGAAGAATATATACGGTGAAATTATGATGATAACAATCATAACGATGATTAGTAAAACAATTAAAATAAGAAAAATCCCACACAATAAAAATGAGTAATATTTACTAAATAATAATGAAGAACATAAATGATATATTATATAAATAAATAATATAATACGTATGATTCAAAAGAATATATATAAAGTACATCATAAGGAATAAATAATCTTGTTTTCAAATGTTTTTGTGTAACTCTGACTGTCCCTTACTTGGGACCAGCACTGCTGCCTAACGTCTTACAGTGCCATTTCTAATGTCTCACAGGTCAATACTGAGTTTCATAAGGAGCGCCAGGTATTTCTTGTAAGTCTGTTTTTGATGCTCGTCCTTGCAAAAGTTGTACTAAAGACCAAAAGTCGCTCCCTTTCAAATCTCTGGCATATGGGCTTCGTCTCATCTCGTGTGTTGGTCCTGAGATAAAACGTACATAGTGCATCACTCTCCCCCGTGTTCCAGGCAGCCTGAAGAACTCTGTCATTCTTCAGTAGTGACAGGTATGTCCGTTAGTGGGGAAGTGGCCGTATAAGTATAGAAAACAAACGGCGTCCGCCCGCTCCCTTAAGCCTAGGAATCCAACGAACGTTATTCCATTAGATTTCGAGCCGCATCCCGCACTCCCTCAACATTTTCGGCGTTGTGCAGTAGTTCCTCCAGTCATTATGTTGATAGTTTTCTTCTATACCTTTATCATGCATCAAACACTTTGAGTGGGAGCTAGGGTAACGTACGCCCCACTCTTCCCAGAGCCATTATACGCGCCTTCCAGGATTTTAGAGTAATCTGTGCGGATGTTGATGCGATTAGGAGGCAGAAATTGATTAGTTCCCGTTGGCTTCCTTCTGATTGCGCTTTGTATTTCCTGCCGGAATATTGTCGTGTCAGCGATCGTGCCGAGCTCCGTAAAGTTTTCCAAGTTCCTCAATATGTGCCCATCAATCGCCTGTGGCACCTTAGCTATTCTAAGCCTGGTGATGTAGGCCACCTTAATAGCCTCTGCTTTGGCAATTGTGTCAGGCGGAAGAAGGTTAAATATTTTCTCCACTGCACTGGTAGGTGTTGTTTTCATCATCCCCGGTGTTAGTAAGCGCCCCAACGGTTGTACTTGGGCTAGGCTGGCCCATATGAGATGATTAGACTTACAACGGCCTCATAAAGCCTGCAGGTCATTCTGAGCCTCATGTTCACCCGCGTCCTTTGACATGTCCACGGGGCTGTTGTAGGCTTCTTGGTCGTACATCTGATGTGCTCTTTGCAGGTTAGCTTAGGATCCAGAATCACGCCCAGATACTCGTCCTGCTCAGTGAGCTAAACTATTTTGCCAATTACTTCCTGGTGAATGACCGTTTTAGCTACGTTGAAGGACAGTCTCATCTCAGCACACCATCTACTGATAGCACACTTACACCCTGCCCCGAATGAGTACAACATCATCAGCATTAAATAATCATAAAAAAGAATATTATTAATTATCATTAATTGACGTAGGTCTCGTTCCACGTGAAGACGTGAATGCCAACAACCTTAGGTCCGTGGGTTCACAGCCAGGCTGATGAGAATAGCGCTTCTCTCGATAAAAACTTATGCAGCTACATACACCTATTAAAGAAATTGGGTTGTGTCCGCCAGTAGGCAAATACTAAAGTTAACGTACCTGTTAGGTGAGTCCGTCTCCTCTGGCTTGTGAGTTACTGTGGGCAAGCGCTTTCGATGTAAAGACATCATCGTCTGGCCGTTTAGTCAGTACTGGAGTCAGTCAGTTGGTCGTGGTCTTTATATACGAAGAGAAAAGTGAAAGGAATGATGGAGCGTTGGGGAAGGGGCGGGGAGAGGTCTTTTTGGTCAGTCTTGTTAGTAGTACCTTAGCCGGACTGGCTGTGTTAGGTATTAAAGAAATTGGGTTGTGTCCGCCAGTAGGCAAATACTAAAGTTAACGTACCTGTTAGGTGAGTCCGTCTCCTCTGGCTTGTGAGTTACTGTGGGCAAGCGCTTTCGATGTAAAGACATCATCGTCTGGCCGTTTAGTCAGTACTGGAGTCAGTCAGTTGGTCGTTGTCTTTATATACGAAGAGAAAAGTGAAAGGAATGATGGAGCGTTGTGGAAGGGGCGGGGAGAGGTCTTTTTGGTCAGTCTTGTTAGTAGTACCTTAGCCGGACTGGCTGTGTTAGGTATTAAAGAAATTGGGTTGTGTCCGCCAGTAGGCAAATACTAAAGTTAACGTACCTGTTAGGTGAGTCCGTCTCCTCTGGCTTGTGAGTTACTGTGGGCAAGCGCTTTCGATGTAAAGACATCATCGTCTGGCCGTTTAGTCAGTACTCGAGTCAGTCAGTTGGTCGTGGTCTTTATATACGAAGAGAAAAGTGAAAGGAATGATGGAGCGTTGGGGAAGGGGCGGGGAGAGGTCTTTTTGGTCAGTCTTGTTAGTAGTACCTTAGCCGGACTGGCTGTGTTAGGTATTAAAGAAATTGGGTTGTGTCCGCCAGTAGGCAAATACTAAAGTTAACGTACCTGTTAGGTGAGTCCGTCTCCTCTGGCTTGTGAGTTACTGTGGGCAAGCGCTTTCGATGTAAAGACATCATCGTCTGGCCGTTTAGTCAGTACTGGAGTCAGTCAGTTGGTCGTGGTCTTTATATACGAAGAGAAAAGTGAAAGGAATGATGGAGCATTGGGGAAGGGGCGGGGAGAGGTCTTTTTGGTCAGTCTTGTTAGTAGTACCTTAGCCGGACTGGCTGTGTTAGGTATTAAAGAAATTGGGTTGTGTCCGCCAGTAGGCAAATACTAAAGTTAACGTACTTGTTAGGTGAGTCCGTCTCCTCTGGCTTGTGAGTTACTGTGGGCAAGCGCTTTCGATGTAAAGACATCATCGTCTGGCCGTTTAGTCAGTACTGGAGTCAGTCAGTTGGTCGTGGTCTTTATATACGAAGAGAAAAGTGAAAGGAATGATGGAGCGTTGGGGAAGGGGCGGGGAGAGGTCTTTTTGGTCAGTCTTGTTAGTAGTACCTTAGCCGGACTGGCTGTGTTAGGTATTATTATTTCTCTTCGTATATAAAGACTAAGGCTAAGGTACTACTAACAAGACTGACCAAAAAGACCTCTCCCCGCCCCTTCCCCAACGCTCCATCATTCCTTTCACTTTTCTCTTCGTATATAAAGACCACGACCAACTGACTGACTCCAGTACTGACTAAACGGCCAGACGATGATGTCTTTACATCGAAAGCGCTTGCCCACAGTAACTCACAAGCCAGAGGAGACGGACTCACCTAACAGGTACGTTAACTTTAGTATTTGCCTACTGGCGGACACAACCCAATTTCTTTAATACCTAACACAGCCAGTCCGGCTAAGGTACTACTAACAAGACTGACCAAAAAGACCTCTCCCCGCCCCTTCCCCAACGCTCCATCATTCCTTTCACTTTTCTCTTCGTATATAAAGACCACGACCAACTGACTGACTCCAGTACTGACTAAACGGCCAGACGATGATGTCTTTACATCGAAAGCGCTTGCCCACAGTAACTCACAAGCCAGAGGAGACGGACTCACCTAACAGGTACGTTAACTTTAGTACATACACCTAATTGTAATTTCGTGCGGAATCGGTAAACATAATCATGAGACGCTTGCCCGAGTTATGGAAAACTCCGATTTCATTTTATCACGCTTTCGGTTTTCACGCCTCAGAGCTAATGTGCACTCGCAAAGATATCTTGAAAATGAGAGCAGCACCTGCTCCCTTCTGCTTCCCCGACGTTTTCTTGCTCGCCCTGGGAATCGACTTACTCCCTCCGAGCGGCAATGCTTTTGAATTTGCTCGAACATCGTCCCGGCTCAATCTAATTTACGAACGAAACAGATGGCGAGGGAGTTGAAAAGGTGGAAAATACTTTTTCCACCTTCAAGAAAATGAAAAAATAACATTGGCGCCATCGCACTCATATTACGGCAGAGGGAAAAAATCGACCATAAAAGTATATCCGTATCTTCGAGATTTGTGAGATGAGGTTGATGAGAAAGATCGCCCAAATTGTTTCTTGAAGAGAGTATTACTGATGAATATTACAGCTACCTAAGAAACCTTATTGCGTAACACATTTTGGTTAATACACTTCCAAGTGAGTACCCGTTACGCGGATCTGCATAACGTACGCAACACCCACAATACCTCTACAAATAGTCGGATAACCCTGATCGTGGAATGCACACGAAATAATTGAAACTCAGGAAGCCTTTTGATCGGTTATGATGCCAACCTGGATGGCGTGTCATTGGAGTCGTTAAAGAAACATACGTAGAACGTCGAAGGGCACTCTTATCAACAGTCAAAGCACAACGTTTTATAGATTACTGACTTTCAAAATAAAATGTTATGCAACGCGACTTTGGTGGTTAATGGACATACCAGGGAATTGGAAGATTTGTTCATATTCAAGTTTCGAGTTCCCAAGCTCTCTCCCAAAGGGTTATCAGGCTTGGTGATGGACTATAAATTTATGCAGTTCTTCGGAAATGCCCTCCGTTCGGTGCAGGACGAATTAGTTGGAATTTTGAGCTCAGAACTTCCGCACTTGCCCCAAAGGCCCCTGAAGCCCTTCATAGCTGCAGGAAAGCCCGCTTCTTCCTCTTCAGTTATTTCCAAGCGAACACGGATTTCCCCTTTCTGAACTTTCGGAAATATCTTCTTCCCACTCCTCACTACACATCCTCTTCACAACGCACAGTTCTTCCCGTATATTAATTCGTCTCCCAGTTCTCGCGATAGACCTCGTTTCACATACCTTCTGCAACTAATTTGCACTCTCACCTCTTCCCCATACAACCAGTTCACGTATTCAGAGCCCCCTTGTTCGCGCATGAACACACTCAAACTCGTATCCTATTCTAGCTCTTCTGTCAAGGTGTAATGCAGTCCTCACTCCAGCTCACCACATTCATTTCTTCCTCGCACGTCAATTCAAGATACTCCACTCCTGCGCCCAACACCCACGTTCTGGCTTAAAAAAAGGGGGCTTACACTTAATTTTTTTAGTTAAGTAGGCGTGGGGTGAAGTATCAAACGTGATGTAGATCATTAAGGCAGATAGAGGCACATGAAAGGTTGACATGTTCTACTTCCTCTTACTCATCATCGCCATGCTTAGTTCGATTGGTAACATTTAGCGAGTGAGCATATGGCTACTCTGGTAGCATTAACAATAGGCTACGTACTGTGACTATATTGTTTCTGTCAAACGTCCTACTAGAATAAGACTGGCGTAATGTGCCGCTAGTGAATGTCTGAAGTTACAGAAGATTGGTTGGATATCACTTTCATTGTAGACAGTCCTAATGACACGAAAACGTGAACTCTTCGTGCAGTATTCGGAGATCGATAATGCGCTCAGCGAGCTAAACTGAGACATCCTGAACGTGCCTTCCAGCTCAGCCTTCGAATGATGGAAGAGATCCAGTACAAATGATTGTGCGCACAAAGCCAGGTCGCTAATTGGAAGTTAGATTCATTTCTCGTGGTTTTTCCTCTTCGAAATTACGCGTTTTTCCTCACGTGATGTCACGTTCAACTTCACTTTCTACTAAATTGTTCGAATTATTCCGGAGGGGAGAGAGAGAAATCGATGGGTGTAATGAGGTTCCATGCGAGCTCATTAGTTTGAAAATCTTCTCAATCGGAAAAGTCCGTTCAAAGAAGCGAACTGTCCTAACGAACCATCGAGCAGTATATCGGATTTAACGGGAAGGGATTTCTCCGGAAAGAACCCACCGCCGCAGCATTCTGGCTCATCACTAGAAGCCGTTCCTGTTGCCAACTTTGAGATTTGAACTCCCTTATCCCACAGTTTCATTTCTCACGAGTCCATAACGACGTTACGTTCATTTACAGATTCCGTCCAACTTATTACTCCGCGTCACAGTCTACTTCTTAAAATAACTCGGTTTAGATGAGATTTGTCGCCATTGTGCTCTGCATTTAAATTGATTCTCAGCTTTAAATTGAACCTTTGCTCAGCTTTCAAAAATAACGCATTAAACAAAAAATGGGTTCGCCTCATTTTTCTTCTCACTCCCACCTTATCAGTCGATCAAGCAATGAAAATGGACCACAAGCTCAATTTACGCGTCATCAAATCGGTATGAACACAAAACGAAGAAAGAACGAGCTGTGAATGGGTTCGTAACTGTCTTCACGAAGATGTTTATTGATTACATATTTTATTAGTATACCATTACGCACAGTGGGATCCCAGTTACATTTCAACAATCACAACAACAATCTAAAAGATAACGCCAGCTGGAAGAAAGCAATTTCAGGTTGCCAACTTGAACTGTTCACAGTTTAAGATAACGCTGATTTCACTAGTACACTTTTTACATTCCTCAACCCAGAGGCTCAGGAAGGTGTGGACTGTAATCCATGAGAAAATATCTGACACGATGCATCACATATCTTTTCTCACTTTCACTCTAACAGCTAATGAAGCCAGTTTTTCTTACAGCCCCGATGATTTTCGACTACCCTCATTTCACTTACTATCATTTCTAAACGTTTTCACCCGATAAATCCGAAGTGGTTATTAACCTCTTCAAAAAAAATCAGGTTCACAGCATCATGTTTCCTGTTCTCTTTAACAATTGTTCAATAATGGCCAGAGGGTGAGTGGGAGCTGCACAATAAATTTCGGAACTATAAGCGCTACCGCTTTTTGATACAGTGAGGTTGTGTAAAGTTTAAATGAACTGAGAAAATAAATAAATAAAATTGGATGAAAAATATATTGGACCAGTCAATTTACGGAGAGCTGAGGAGAGTTGTATAATGCGTCGAACCGGATACTTTCTCAATTGCCTTCACAGACACACATACTATTTTCTCAAATGGAGTTGTTCTGCCCTTGATACGTAAAGCTCTAAAAAATTACAAAAGAATTTTTTTTTCAGCCGACTACGTAACTTTTCTCCTACTTCATAGAGCTCCGATATTTTAAGATTTTAGGATTTTGGTTAAAAATATATTGGTTTTAAATAGTGAATCGGGAAAACGAAATTTTTACCGATTTGTACTGTAGTAAGAGTCGCGGGAGAAGTTGAATTGAAGAAGTCTTCGCAATCATCCCTGAAAACCGAAATATTTAATGTTATGGCAGGTTTCTACTACTATAAGGGAGAGAGGGAGAGAGAGAGAGAGAGAGAGATTTATTCCTAAAGTTAACGTACCTAAAGAAATTGGGTTGACTAAACGGCCAGACGATGATGTCTTTACATCGAAAGCGCTTGCCCACAGTAACTCACAAGCCAGAGGAGACGGACTCACCTAACAGGTACGTTAACTTTAGTATTTGCCTACTGGCGAACACAACCCAATTTCTTTAATACCTAACACAGCCAGTCCGGCTAAGGTACTACTAACAAGACTGACCAACAAGACCTCTCCCCGCCCCTTCGCCAACGCTCCATCACTCCTTTCACTTTTCTCTTTGTATATAAAGACCACGACCAACTGACTGACTCCAGTACTGACTAAACGGCCAGACGATGATGTCTTTACATCGAAAGCGCTTGCCCACAGTAACTCACAAGCCAGAGGAGACGGACTCACCTAACAGGTACGTTAACTTTAGTTAGGAACGTTAGGAACGTTAATTTTCCTACTGGCGGATATAACCCAATTTCTTTAATAGAGATTTATTCATAATAATAGACATTGAAAAGAAAACGTAAACTTTTTATACGTCATTGAATAGTAGATCCCAACTGTTGGTTAGGCCTGTAGTGTTGGGAACGAGATGTTACGCACACGATACTGAAACAATTACAAGAAAAAAATAAGAATGTACAGTTCACGGACTAAAAAAATACAAACAGGAATGCCATTATTACCAAGTGGGAAAGACAATGTTACTAATAGCCGAATTTAGAAAAAAGTGGCAAAAACGTCTGAAAATTGGCTGAAGGGCTAAAAGTAAATGAATTGTTAGCAATTTCTTCTAAAACCGTAACCATTTTCCAATGTTATGCAACTTTCTTAATCCATTGTTTACCTTCTACTTGTTAGTATCTGGCATTCGTTCTCAATTAATATGTCTTTTAGGTGAATTGAAAACATTGGCTTAATGATGATCAAAATTATTCAAACCGTTAGAAATTATTCTTCGTAAAACTTTAGTGTCTTCAGTCAGTTAGTAACCATTAAAATATGCATTAAAAATGTATGTTTCAGCAACAACACTGGTACTGGTACAAAACAAAAAAAGAACCAGCTCAATCGGATCAGCCGGTCTCCCGCAAATCGAACTACAGACACACACACGGACCACGCGCCGAAATTAGGTTTTTTAGACTCAGTAGGCCTCAAAACGTAAAGATCTGAAGAAAACCCAATTTTTTTTTTAAACCGATTACTATACTTTCCTCCCCTTCGGGTAGCGGAAAGTAATAAGAGCTAATACGTGGTTTTTATGTTGATTTTTGACTCAGCAGGTGAAAATACGTAAAAATTGAATATTTTCAAGCCCGAAACAATTTCATTATTGACCAGTGTGATCGGTCGAACGGAACACAATCTTGAACTTACGGAGTACTTTCCAAAATACGTTCAGCGAAGATACGTTTGTATCCAGAGCAACTAACGAGTTGAAAAAGCTCGCGTGACGCTCTGAGATGTTCGTTTCGTATCTTCGTGCAACTAATTAGTAAGAAGATAATGAGCGGCCTTTGTATCAGAAACCATAAACAACTTGGCAAAGGTGTTCGGCTGGCGTTGAAGTAAGATTGTGGACGGAGTTGGGTTTCGCCCGATTTTAGCAAGGACGACATTAGCAGGGCCTTCTCGAACTGAATTGTTAATTGGAGTGCCGGCGGGTGATGCTGTTTCACAGTACAAGGTCAATTTTGGGCTCCTGCCAAAACCTAAGAAATTTCGTTAGGTCAGGAGATCAATATCCGAAGCTTTTTCGCCTACTCGACGTTGTGGTACTTGATGGTTATCGTGTAAGAACGTGACGAAGCAATTACGCGTTCAATTATCGGACAAGGGTGTCGTGTTATCTAAATAATATCATCTACATCTACTGAATGTTGATAGCCGGCTTTTTTTGTTGCAAACCCTCTGGATCAGTGAGGCACGTCAAGTCATTATTGTTCAGTTACTGTGAGGGGTATTTGTGTACTTGGGCCTAGTACCCTTCATAAATCCCTCATCTATAGAACTCAACCCTGGCTTCTGGGATGAATTTTATTGAGAAGTTCACAATTAGTAAAACAATGAACCTTGAATGTGAATATTTCAGAAGGAATCTCAAGACAGCCTTACAAAATCCTACGCTAGGATGAACCTCTTGCTTTTTGAACAGACGATGTGCTTGAGCGCGATGGCTGATTTAACCGATATCCAGTTGATGTTCATAACAGCAGGTGCAAGGGATTTCCCTCTTTGGAATTGATGCTAGCAGCTCCAACAGTACCGGTGGTTGGTACTTTGTCGAAGGATTCAAACTTACGTGGAGTTGAAAATTGTTACTTTCCACTTTTGCACTGCGCATGATCGCTAAGACTCCACACAAAATTGAGAAGAATACTTGGTTCCTTGCAGTGGTGAGAAGTAGCGGTTTTTGCTGCATCCTCCTGATGTTGTTTCGGAATTGTTCCTGACGAAGTGTCAGAAAGTGAAGTGATAGAAATAGTGAATAAATATGGTGATGGCGTGCGGTCGATGCTCTGCGAAAGCTGCACTTCTTGGCTGCTATTTTGGGCGTACGTGCGACTGCTGACCACATCCTTGTCCCACGACGAACTGGCCATTGAACGCTCCGTTGAATATCTGGTACGAAACGTCACGGAACTTTCCCGAGCCGTTCTAAATTTCCTCATATATTCAACGTTTTTTTAACTTATTCAAACTGGTTTTCATTCAATTTATACGAACCTGGTGGACATTTTGAATAAAAGTTAGTAGCACTTAACGCTCTGGAATTTACTGGATAGCATCAACTCAAAACCTTTGCTGAACACCCACTTGGCAGGTAGTTTATTGGGCAGTCTACATTGTGTAATTTCCTTCCTTTTGTTGAGCAAGTGTTACTCAAAGAGTCGGGCAGTTGGCACACGTAGAAAATGGACTGGTACACAACCGTCATTAAACATTCATTGTGTAGCGAGTTATGTTTTGTGAGCAAGATTTATAACGAAAAATGCAGTTTCGTCGAACAAAGCATAATTTATCGCGCTTCTCTTGTCATTTTTCCAATCAGAGAACTTTGATTCGGCAGTTAAGAAACAGCGTCGGCAGAAAAAAAATTAATCAAAATCTGCAAAGCGGTATTCGAGAAGAAAAATTGGTGTTTTCATAACTATAGTTAGTTTTGAGCGGATTGTGTTCCTAATCTTATTTTGGTGTTCGAAGTGGATTTGCTAGCGTAATATTGAATTTGAGATGACATCGTGAATCGTGCTTGTACACAATCTCAAATAGGGATTTTTGCACGGGATAAGATGATCGCTGAAGAATGCTCAAACAAAACAAACTCAGCCTATTACGTGGCATTCTCCTGTTTATCGTAAGATCAAAGGAGGGCAAATTGCTGGCAGTGTCATGATTTGAAAAGGAGCTAACCCTTAAATTTAGTTGGCCCCAAACGTCACTCCTCTATTCCAAATGTATTCAACTTTAAACATTTTTTTCTGTAATTTCCTTTCCAACTATTTTCGAAACGTTTTATTTCATTCAACTGTGTTCATCACCCTCAGCACTTGGGAGCCAAACCACAACTGATACTCTAGCGGATCCCATATAGGTAGAAAGGCGTTCTTTTCTAAATATTAACCAACGTGTGCTTCAGCCCTAGGCTATTTTGCTTCACACAAAGACTCTCATCAAGCTTGTTATCGCAATTAAGATATTTCAGTCTCACCATCGACCCATTTGGTTTAGATACACCATACTTTCTCTAGTGCAAGGTCAAATGGTAAAAGAGCCGACAAAATGCTTCTTCACTCTGACCAACATTTCATCCTCTTCAATGTGAAAAAAGAAGACTGGATAAGTAGCGATTAATTGTTATTTACCCTTCGTAACGTGTTGCGACTATAAGAGTAAGAACGGAACAAGATTTATCTGGGGCTCTTCAGGTTCATATTTTGTAACGTGGCTGCGACTTCTCTTAAGTTTTACTGAGCACCTTCTTTGCACAAGGTTATTACGATGACCTTTGTTTCAGTCAAAAGTGCTGATTTCTTGCATGTCGTGTGTTAGAATTAGCACCCTCAGTTTTCTTCATTCTCAAGGCAGCATTCCTTATCAAACGAAATTGGGTACGACTTCAACTTTCATTGAGTCACCGTCGATTGCTTGATTACGTTTCTTTCAATTTAATTGGTTATGCTTGAAGACAACGTTTGTCGCGATTGACAAATTGATGCGATGTAACGCAGCAAAAGAAATAAAGAACTACATTGATCGATTGATTTCTCGTCAGCGTCCTAAATATAGATCAATTATGAGCGAGGAAAACGGGAGGTCGAACTTTCGATTTTGATTAATTTACATCTCCCGTTAGTTAACTAGCCCAAGAGAGTAAAACGAACTTGATCAAAAGACGAGAATCCCGCGTTTTGAAGCTCTCGGTGTCTCTTTGTCTACGAGGTCTCACTTTATTCGCGTCTCCGACAAATTTCAATTAATGACGCAAGACGGAGGAGGCGACATGAGACGATCCCGCGCGGCAACGTTAAAGGCAAAGGACCTGACGTGGCTAATTTAAAGTGGTAATTACGCGTCAGTTTTCAAGTTGACAGGTTTCGCCGTGCGGTATAACACCGTACACCTACGCCCGGCACCAAAACCCTTTAACCCCGTCATTTGTCTATTGAGGTGACGTGAAAAGGCTGTTACAAGTGGATTCGGGGGGCTAAACCGTTTTTGAGAGGTTTCGCTACGGAATTAAGGTTGAGAAGCAGAAGCATCGATGTTTTTGCCACTAATCAGGGAAGTTGGTGAGGGGGGGGGGGTGCGAGGAAAAGGAGCTGCGACGCGGTTAAAAGGGCTTCTCAGGGAACACCGAAAACCCGAACTTCGGAAGAGCGCGAGGTGATTCAAGTTTTGAAGTTCCCTTTCAAAATAGAGGCGAGTGGCAAGTTTCTTGCAGCAACTAACTCCCAGTTTAACACCGTCGAAGGACGACGAGCTGGCACGGTAAAAGGGAGCGTCGGTGATTTCGAAGTGTCAACCAGACATGACACACGTGAAGAATGAGCTTATTATACTTCCTGCGGTGTGAGTTCAGATCAAAATGTCTTCAGTTTTCATAACGGAGAGACCACGTAACTTATATTGTTCTTCACTTAAGTTGCGGCTCACGCGCCTTGCCGAGCAATCCGATCCATTCCGGGAGATGAGTTGTCAACATTCATGCTTGTGACAGGACGTAAGCAACAACCCAAAACAAAAACACTGGTCCTTGTGAAATTGGGAAGAAAAAAGAAGGAACGTGATTGAACTAATTGATGGATATAATCATATAAACCAGCCACAGGTACAGGCAATAACGAAAATCAGTTAGAACCTGAGTGGTCAGGGGAAGTAGGTTTAAAACTTACACAAGAACTTAGGATTGAACAAGAAAAGAAAGAAAACTACGAAACAAAAAGAGAAGAGGATGGGCACATTACACAAACAACTACAACTACATTATACGGACAGGTGTCATCTCGAGATGCCTGACAATGTGATCCTGGGGGGTATGAGAATGATGTGGCAGCAGTAATTGTTGGCCACGCGCTGGATTCAATCCATATACAGCTGAAGAGGATAATGCGACGGGCGTAGTGAATGGGAGCTCATGGGCCATCGTCTTGCATAAGACAGAGCTAATCCTGGTGACGAAGAATAGAGACTCCCCTCCCCGGGAGCTGCAAACAAAGGAAGTGGTTCAATATTTAATATTTAATGATGGATACCAAGTTGTTTGCTTTCGACATCTGGCAAGCAGCAGGCAATGCTGCCACTGTAACTACTGCACAGCCAACCTCTATAGGTTTGACCAACACTATAGGGCCGCAGGAAATCATGAAGTGGGTGCGCACGAAGCATTCCGTCCTCTTATATCGAGCGGATGTGTGAGCTGATACACTGAGCATTGCCGACCACAGGAAGCTGACGACAGCGGTGCAGTGGAGGTGCCCCAACCAGAATACGGCCACCAAAACAGAAGAAGAACTGGGAGCGTTGGGAGGTGGCAAGTGAAAGGGATGGTGGACTAGGCAGCTGATTCCAACACTTGATCCATGGCCATAGTGAGTTGAATTTCTACCTCAGCCAGTTCCCAAGAGGACATAGAGCATTTAGAGCGCCCCTGCACAGAATCGCAAGTGGTGTTTGGGGCTTCCCATGTCATTTCCTTGTGCCAAAGGTGGGCAGAGTGACATCGTACCGCTTACGACAGCTGGTGCATTCCGAAGAAAACTGGAGGCGCTCAATTTGCCAGGACAGTGCTCCGCCAGCACAGGGATGAGAAAGAAGACATGCAGGAAGGACCGCTGCTGAACTTACCAAACACCTGGGCAGTATAAAAGGATGTATGGGAATCGCGACACAAGCCGAGCAGCAAATGGCTCACTGAATGTTTTGGAAGGTTGATGGTTTTTCACTGCAATCTAACGTAACGTTATTCAGTTTGTTCCGATGGGCTCGAGATTTTCTTCATTATTGGATCCTACCCTTAAAAGTTAGACTTTAAGCAAGATCCTTGGAAGACAAGCATGTAGCAGGGGCGGTAGGGCTCCGACACCAATGCTGCAGGATGGAAAACCCGTTCTTCCCTGAATGTCCCTTCTATATACATTCAGCATTCCCTCTCACGGATCTCATCTTCTCGCCGCTTGTTTCAAGGCACCACGTTCGAATTGTAACATTTCCGACCTCGTAAACCCTGAACAACTCAACGCAAGCTCGAGGGTGTAAAGCTAGTTCACACGAAGGGTGGCTTCACTAAACAGATGCACGTATTTTATTCGTTTATCGAACGATAAAAAAATTTAACCACTGGAGCTTCTGTGTTTTCAGTTCTACCGTTACTACACCGATGTCACAGCGTCGTTAAAAAAAACAAGCAGCCAAAACCAGATCGGCAAAAAAACGATAAAACATTTGCAATTCTTTTTTGTTTTTTTGTTTTGCTCGAAGATGTCACTAAAGCGGAATACGACGCCGTAAACTCCGAATGGTTTTTACCGTTCGACAAGGAATGACGACGCCCCATTTCAAGTTTACGGTCGAACCGTAAGAGCTGTCTAGAAAAGTACGCGTGTAAACGAGAAGAGTGGGCGTGTTTACAAGTTGAAACGACGACTTATTCGTGAACAGGAGCTTTACAATACCATTCGGGTGGATGATAACCTCCACACCTTATGCTTAGCCTTTTTTTTTTTAATAAGATGTAAAAGCTTTGAAGAGGATTGAGAAAGCGAAAGACCGCATGGTTTTGCCGCTGGAGCGAATAGGTGTTTTTAGCTAGTTATATTTCAAAAGGGCAGGTAAACTCAAGGAGCAGCATCAGCCTCAGGCAGAGGGGTAGTAGGATGAATGTTTATCATTTCCACAGCAAAACTTCTCCTAGCTGAAATAATGACGAGGGTTGTATTTTATTATTATTTATTGTCAAGCACAACAATGCTTCATGTGAGTTGATTACAAATCACAAACCCGTCTACCACATAGTAGTTATAGAGGCCAAGCCTCACGGAACTAGAAAAACGAAGGTCTGAGAAACGACTCAATTTGCACCATTTGCAGACCGTTCCGAAAGTAGTATCTTTCCAAATTGCAGCTTGATGGTATGATATGACACAACGCTCTTCCAAAAGATAAGGGCCCACTACATCATTTTCACACAGTGTTTGATGCAGGCCAAATCAGTCTGGGTTTTACATCTCGGATTTCCCGCACCTGCCCTAACAAGACTCCCTGGCCCTTAATGACAAAGTCATTTTTCCCCACAGACCTTCGTACTTGCACGAATCCCACCTCCACCGAAATATCATTTCCTCCCCTCTTCTTCACATTCCTCTCCACAACAGACAGCTCTTACCAAATTCATTCACCTGTAGATATCATCCAAAGGTGGTGTGACAAGGAGGGACTGTACATAAGCCCAACCAAGACCACCATGGTTTCATTCACCAAACGGAGAAACCTAAACATGGTATCGCCCACCATGCAAGGAGCGAGGCTCCACATAAGTACGGAGGTGAAATACCTCGGGGTGATACTGGATAGGCAGCTCACATGGAATCGGCACATGAGATATGCGTTGCACAAGGGAACTGCAACGCTGTGGGCATTCAGGAGGCTGTGCAGCAAATCATGAGGCATAACTCCAAAAATGATAGAGTGCCTCTATAAGGGGATAATAAGACCCCGCGTCACCTACGCCTCCACAGTGTGGTGGAAGGCAACATGCCGGCTAGCAGCACAAGGGAAACTTCAAAAACTGCAGCGACAGGCATGCCTAACTATTACAGGGGCAATGAATACGTGCCCTACTGCTGCAATGGAAGTTTGAACATCTCACCTCTTCATATACATAATCAGATGACTGCTTACCTGGGAGTGGTAAGGGTTTTGCAGACAGGGAACATCTCCACCAGGGTTAAGGCAAGCCTCCAAAGAACAACTAGACAGTCCAAACTGGAAGAGGCAGCAGTCCTTGCTACCGACGTCATGTCAGAGCGGAAGAACTTTCAGCTGCCATTCAGGGTCAGTATTCACTCGCGGCAACGATGGGAGAAGAAGACGTTCCAGACCGAGGTGGGCGCCCTGCAGTGGTACATCGATGGTTCAGTCGTGAGAGGCAGAGCTGGGCTGGGTATTTTGGGGCCAAACTACAGTCTGGCTAAGCCGCTGGGAGAGTACGCCACGATATTCCGACCTGAAATCCTAGTTATAAAGATCTGCGTGGAAGAGATCCTGTCTAAAAGACTCAAGGGCAAGCGGATCTACATATTCTCGGACAGTCAGGCCACATTAAAGGCCATTGCAGCCTATAGCTTCAGGTCCAGGCTGGCATGGGAATGCCTTCATGCGCTCAAGCAGCTCCGCGCCCATAATAGACTTTCCCTCATCTGGATGCTGGCTCACAGGGAGCATGGGGGCAATGAAAAGGCTGAAAAGGGGTACAGAAACCCTACCCATTGGGCCTGAACCTCACGTAGGTATGACTAAAAGTCACTTGAACCGTTTGGTGGCCTGATGGGAGATACTGGAAAACAACGCCCATTGGCATCGCCAGCCACGATTTAGACAATCGAAAAGGCTTGTTACGCCTTCCGGTCCAAGGGCAAAGACAATGCTGACACACTCCACAAGAGATCTATGTGAGGGTCTTGTTCAGCTTCCTCACCGGTCACTGCCCACTCAGGTATCACCTCAACAAGATGGGCATCTCAGAGGCGGTGGAATGCAGACTCTGTGGTGAGGAGGACGAGACGGCAGAGCACGTCCTATGTGAATGTCCTGACTTAGCAGTCAAACGCTTTGAATATTTTGCCCAGGGGATTATTAAGCCCCATATCATAGCGGAATTTGCGGTGAAGGACATACTTGGCTTCCTGAGGGGGGCGGGTATGTGCGACGCTTTCTACTAAGGAAGGGCCTGTGTCACAATAGGCCCATGTGTGGCCGCAGTGACAAAGGGACTATGTCCCCGCATGCCCACGGGGGAAAAAAAATTCATTCACCTACGAACTCTCCCGAAAGTAACTCGTCTCCTAGCACTATTCTCCGTCCATACAGCTCACTATCTCCTTCCGATACAGTTTCCCCACGCATATAACGAGTCACCAGCTTGTGTTGTAGTTTTGTACACATACTCTACTCACTTCATTGCAAATAATACAGTCCACCTCACGCTCACCGAGTTTTCTTTTATTTCGATTTTCAACTCTCGCTCTCTCGGGCGTCTAAAACACAGCATCTAAAGAGGGTAAATAAACTTGCCTGAGAGCTCAATCACGACGTACTGCGCCGTCACCTGTTTAAAATGTGAGCGTCAATCGTCGAAAAAGGTAGCAATGTGCTTGATGCTCTTGCAAATCTTGGAAGACTGCTTTCGTTTGATTTTCAGCGCACGACCGACTGGCTCAATTCAAGTATTGATTTGTGGCCTGTAGATGATGACTTTATATCAAAAGCGCTCGCGCCCAGTACGCCACCAGCGAAGGAAGATGGGATCACCCAACATGTACAATTACTTTAAAAGTTTCTGCGTCGCCCTTAATATTTAATAGAAGAAAGGGAACTTAGTTATGAAATTCTTCAGATCAAACCATTAAGCCGAATACAAAAGCTCAAGCTTTGGGACTTGAATATTTGTTCATTCTGCTCCCAATTCTGGAAGCGTAGAGCGTTGCTCTCGGAGTGAAGATTAGTGCAAACAATACGTGACGAGATTATAAATTCGGCCGAAAAGAACGAGCTCCGTGCAAGTGCCTCCGCTCTCTTCCACCGGTAGAACGTGCAAATTTAGCGGCCCTAATAAATTAATGACTCATTAGGTTTCACCATCTCGGTAAATGAATTGCGCCGAGAAGACGCGTTAGTACAAAATAGTGACCCCCCACCGAGTAAATTGTACTCATAATGGCGACGAAATGGAAATGGCAGGAGACTGGAGGAATGGTCCCACTGGAGAGAACGGAGTCTCTATTCATTACTGTCACTCGAGAGTTCATACGAAGCACGAAGTTTATAAAAGACATTTATTCGCGGGGATGGGAGTGTTGGGAGTCGGAGTTGAGTTGATGCAAGAGACGGGTGATCGTTGTTGAGCGTATATGGTCTCTGAGTGTTTGTACGAGATCACCGGGCGAGTGTCGAGGGCTGGTGTAAGTGACGACGATGAGAGGGGGAGGAAGGGATCCTAAGTTTCCCCTCCTGTGCGGTTCCGTATATCGTTGTTCTCTCCGTGTCACTCCTTTTGACTGCAGATTACGGTGACACTCGAAGTGACGGCATGATAAAGGAACAGTCGGATGAATTGCCAATCAAGATGGACACCAGTGAGATTTGACGACCTGCTACTAACGCGTCACTCCTTGGTCCCCTGAAGTCTGAATTGACATAGACTCGACACCTGGTACTTCCAACTGTGTCATGAACAACACCAGATTTCACTCAAAGAAGTACTTTAGAGTCTACCTTCGTGGACAAAGTCATAGTGAGGAATGGAGTCGGGACTGAATGGTGTAAGGTCCAGTCTAAGCATGCGAATGCCTCTCTGGAAGAAAGGAGTTCACTTAACCTTCTCCTTAATATAATCACAGATAATTTCCACTTCATCATATGCATAAATTACATGCTGAGCGTATTATCATGAAGTATTAATTTTGGCTGAGATGTATTTCTAATACATCTAAATTGATGTGACTAATGAAAAACTGAAAAGTCGTACTTCCTCACCAAAACTATCAGGATGCCGATCAAGTTTGGGAACCTCTTAAAGTGCATTCGTTCGCTTCGTCTTCATTAATGTCAAACTGCACCACGTAAGCCTTGTGGTGCCCATGGTCATAAACATCTGTGTCATCTTGTACAGAGGTGTGAGCGTGGCGGTGATTGACTACTCACCGCACAAAGGAGAAAGGCTAACCTCTTTGAAGTGGGTCGAGCCAGTTCTTTATGGGACATGGCGGCTTCAATCCGCTCCACTTCTTTTCTGTCAATTACAGTCCATCCTGCACGCCTTGCGCCTTCAGTGCAGAGAAAACAAGAAACCACGTGCAACTCCGCTGAAGTTCCTACAACTGTGAGCTGCAAACCTTTCAGCTTTGATTGAGCAAGCCTTTTCGCCCAGTTTACAAAAAAAGGTTATAAGGCAAAAACTAGGCCACCGTTGATCAGTCCCTTTGACACTTGTCATTGTTGTGGGTAGTTGGATCAGATAGGACACCAGATTAAGAAGTACTTCCAGATGGTACGGATTTGGATGGGACTGGGGGGATCCGTCCCCCCCATGATCCGTCCATACCTCCGTGTGGTAACATAAAGGTGGGCAGCTGATTGGATAATTGGACCTGCGCATGTTCTCACACGCTAGCGAAATCGCTACCTCCCACGCCTTTCGACTGATATACGATATGTCTTTATAAGTTTTAAGAACCAGTCATTTGGATAAGGAAACAGTCTTGAATGATGCCTTTGTCCTCCGCTCAACTGTCGGCAAAAAGCTTTTCAAGTGCGCCGCTTTATCTGTCGTAGCCCATTCCATCCTCCACTTCCCCATTGTCTTTTACCGAGCTCGGGCCATATTTCTCACGGTCCTTCAACTGATGCTGCATTATCCTTAGCTACAGCATTAGCCTGCTCCTTGCCTTCCGTCCTCACACATGTGTGTGAGTTTGTGAGCGCGATTGAGCCAAACCGACACAATTAGCTGCAAATCACTGAGGGACAATATAGTGCAAAAGTACGAAAAGTTATGTTAAGATATCAATAAGATTGCCGGTATGTACTGATTTATGCTGATGACTCTCCAGTCATACTTCGTTTACAGTAGTTTGAGCCAAAACGGTCCATCATTTCATTTCTCCCTTCAGCCACCCTGGAATTAACTTTTTTTAGTCGGTTCGTCGTTGAAACATTCATTAACTCGTAAGTTGAAGAGAGGAATTTCCATACAGCAACCTCGAAGTACCGTCGGAATATAATTTGCTGAGGGGACGGAATAGCGCGCTTCACACGGCAAGTTTGTTTGAAACGGTTTCTCCACGCGAGCCCGGCCCGGTTCGGTTGAATGAAGAGAATTTGAAAAGCGCTGATGGAGTCAAGCAAGAAGAAACTGTGGCTGTTGGGGCACGGCAGGGGGAGAGGCTCTGCACCATCGCAACCATTTACAAGGGTCGTGCGCGAGTGAAAAGCCGACTCTTGCAATCGGCGAACCTCTTCAATGGTGCAGAGAGCTTTTCTCCTACCCGCTGCTGGCGCCAAATCCTCTTAGCCCTACTTCAGCAGAGCCTCATGAGTCGAGGTTGTGAGGAGTGCTTTCAATAATTTATAACAAAAACCGAACGAATATAGTGAGAGTTTATATATTTGTTTATGGGGATCTCTGCTCACGTTGGGGCATTGCGTTTCCGTTCCGTGATTTCAAAAATGATCGTGACGTCAGTAGCAATATAGCAGATTTCACCATTTTATCGAATCCGCACTATTCCCACGAGGATTCGGCATTTCGACGTTGTACGAGCCCCTCAGTTGCCTTTTTGTGACTCACAAAAGACTCAGCGAGAAACTGCCATTTCAATTTGTCGTATCTCTTTTAATTAACCGGGAAGAGAAACGTGTAGCGTTTTCAATTGGTAGAGCTTTGCCAGTCTCTGAGGCGAGTCATCCGCGGTTTTCAAACGGCCACCTCGTTGAAACCGCTCGGGTTTCGGATGAAAATTATGACCCAAACTCCTCCTCTCTCACGATAATACGCCCAAATACTCGTCCGTCAACCAACGTGCTTCCTATCGAGCGAAATTAGGTTGAAAAGGACGTGACGAAATTACAACATTCTAACCGGGGCCGCAGGGAGGCTGCAGGGGGAGGAATTAAACCGTTTGCCGCAGATTCATATCCGGGGTATCCATGCGATTCTTGTTACCTCTAGACAGCTCTTCTAAGCAATGAATTAATTAAAACGGGTTGACTTGCGGAATTATTATCAACTGTATGGCGCATTATGTCAAAAATAGCGTTGGAAAGTCAGCACCTTAATCTCTCAGAGATGGTACCCAGCTTCCAGGGTTAGTTCTGCCAGTAAGTACCTGTTTGGCGGGTCTTCTCTGGCTGGTAGACTGCGGTGGGCTTAACAAAACTGCCCCTACACTCCTTACCTTTCACTTTCAACGGATTTTCCTAGAAATGAATGACCCCATCCAACCCCAACTCCCTCCAACCTCCATCCCGTTCACCTTTGTATTCCTCTGTTAGGGAGGAGATTAATATTGAAAGCGGTATCGCTCTAGGTGAGTCGGGAAGTACTACGATAGAAGCCGAATGCAAGGGGAAAACAGAGTCCTATTCTTAATTACATTTGGGGAAGTTTTACCACTTACCACCACAGACAAGGAACTGAGTGGGAGCAAACGCGAGCGTGGGTGACACGGCGACACGGGAACACGCTCGGTTACAACTGATGGCAGCGTAGTTTCGAGCAAATCGGGGTATTTGAGGTGAGCAGTCAGCATAAATGCCCCGGACGATCCTTCGCTGAATCGGGTTTGGTTCGTCCCGGTACACCTCTATAAATACCACGACTAACTGACTGACATCAGTACTGACGTAACAGCCAGATTATGATGTCTTTGCATTGAAAGCGCTCTCCCATAGCAGTCTTCCCGCCAGAGAAGACTGACCCACCAAACAGGAATGGTAACTTTAACCTCGAGCTTCCCCTCTAACCTCTTCTCTACGAACCGAAGAAAATATCTAGTGCTCAAAAACGATATTTTTTGTTAGCAGCTATCAATTTCTAACCTATCTCGCTTTATTTTGCAACAATATAAAATAGTTACGGAAGATCCAACATGGGTGTAGGTTACTAGAAGACACTCAGTTAGGTTGTACATTTGAGCTATCCAGTTACTGCTGAAAACTCGAAAATATTTGATAACACGATTCGTGGCACATTAGGTTAACTGTCTATGTTAAACGTACTGTCACAAGAACATTTATGGACAGCAACAAGTAAATATTGGGTAGTTTAAAATCTGATTTGATATTCATCGGTGTACACATTTTTTCCTAAAAGCAAAAAACAACCATTTCTGTTTTATTGGACTATACCTACTTTCATCTAGAGATATGCAAAGAATTCATTAAGTATTGAACGATTGGTGATAATTTTGATGCCTAGTCAAAATCGTCAATGCTGTTTAGAGAAGGGCCCTCGTTTTTCGTTCAATTTGGTTCCTCACCCTCTTCCTATACTTGAAAGTGCTAATAATCTTGTCTCCACGCCCTCAAACAAAATGAAGGTAGCTGGTGCAACACACCGTACAGATTTTCCTTAGGGCCACGTACATTCAGCGATTATGATGGCTATAGCTACTATTCCAATCTATTTGACCATCGGTTCTCATTCACGTAGAAGCTGGTGGTAGTTCCAGTGATTATTGAGCCGCTATTACTTACTTATCATTGTTTAGCAATCAGTGCGTAGGGGATTCATGTACGTACCCATACGCCTTTTTTTAGGCGGACCGTGTTTACCTTTATGAAATTATTGCGTAAAAACTACTAGAAGCTCAAGTTAAACTAAAGCGATTTAAAGTCCGGAATTTCTGAGGTTGCTTCTGATAATGTTACAAAAGTTACTAAACCGTCACCATATAAGTAGTTTATTGGAATATCACCCTGATTATTCTGGAAGAGTATCATGTTTCCTTAGCATGAGCCGACATGAGCTGCGTGTGCTGTATCCGACGAGGGCCCAAAGCGAAAGGATTAGATCATCCGAAGAGAGCAAACGAAATGGACCCGTTCCTACAACCATTCGTCACAAAATATTTAAGTTGAACCAATTTAACGAATATAATGAAGTTTAATGCTATTCCCTCCAGTTCGAACGAATCGTTAACCGAATGAGAAGTGAAAAACTCGAACCCCAAGCTCGGCAAAGGGCTCCGCAGAGTTGATTTCTTTTAAAGAACTAACATTACTTTTATCACGTCAATTGACAAATACGTACTTTTTAATATTCAAATCGAGAACTTGGAAAAACTGCGATAAATTACCTCAACGACCCTGCAAACGCCGCTCTTTTTTTTCAATCCGTTTTATACAAACACCAAATGCGTTCTTCAGTATCCTGCGGGAGCTCAATTTTTCATACGGTAGATGGAAGCATCAATCAAACATCCCGATCCTGAGAATTCCATCAGTCTCATTCATCTCCGCTCCGCAACCGGAAGTTAGTAGCCCTCTTTCATTGGAAAAAATATTGACGGGGGTAAAAAAAATTATGGCGGAAAAAGGAGAAAATTGTGTACTCGCGTTATGGCGTTATGGAAAAGTTCTTGCTTCCCAAATGACGTAAATTTTTCCAATTGAGAGTTATAATATTTTGAGGAATCCACGTGCAAACATTTTACGCTACGAAGTCTATTGTTTACGATTCTCCTTCTGAAACGGGCAAGGGGTGTAATTTTATTTTATAAAAAGTCTTCACCAATAATATGGAAACTTTTGCGTGGAAGGAGTTGATTTAGGCTGATTGATTGAGGTGAATTTATTAACTGAATAGTCCTAAAATGATGAGTAAAAATATAAATGCAGTTTGTATAGTCTCAGTTAGCCTCGGAAAACCCACACCATCGTTTATGCTTTCCTCACTTACTAGTAGGAAGTAAACTCATGTAATTGACTTGAAACAAAATTCCGAAAAACGCAATTTGGGAAACAAGGATGTGTGCATGTGCGTCTGTGAACGTGCATGAGAGAAAACAACCAAATTGACTCCGAATTTATATTCAGCCCATGGGATTCCAAAAGTGATCCGAACATCTTTTTTTTTCTACGAAGACGGCTATAACAATTTCGATTACATTTTTTGAATAGACAGTTCCAGCTAGCGCAACGTCTCATCCATAAGAAAATGACGAGGGAGGTGCGATAAAATATCAAGCAGTCTTAGGGCAGTTTTTTCGTTATAAATCCCTCATTCTCAAAAAAAAAAAAGCAGTCAAATAAACCACATATACGAAGTTGTTGACGACGCCTATCGGATCATTAGATACCACTAAAAAATGTCGTCATTTCATCTACTACCATTTCTCACAGTTTTTACCGATACTTCAAAAACAGTACACAACAGTCTTCTCTAACAAAGCGTGTTAACAGACTCATGAACCACCCGTGCACTAGTGCCTATTAATGGTTGTGGCGTCTATAGGAGCACTTCGATAACTTTCGCAACCTTAAGCGCCAACAGATTCTAAATAAAACTTTGAGCTACGTTCCCCCTTTTAACATATAAGCTGTCTTGATTTGTTGCTGGAATGGAAAAAAAACCTTGAAAGTTTTTAAACAACAGTTTATTATTCTATTATTTCCTTGAACAGCTTGGCCTACTCTCACACATCTGAGAACAGCATCGAAAAATACCAGCGAACCATACGAAGTATGACCTAACTACTACGGAACCACGAAAAGTACAAATTCCAGGCACCAGTGGGCATGTGTAGTCAATTGGCACGACGTGACGTTGAAACGATTACTTTATCCTTTTTTTCTTTTAATTGGTAGACTTTGGTTCACTGTAATTACTGCAATTTCGCTGTTTTCGATCTATACGCAGTTGTACTAGTCTGATACTCATTCCATTCGACCGAGCATCTAAAAATACCTTGAAAACGATACCAAACACGGCGTATTTTTGTTCAAACTTGTGCCGTGAAGAGATTTAAAATTCCCGCCACCTTTTAATTTTGCGGTATCGGTCGCTTCGGGAGATGGAGCATAAGTGTCATTGATCCATCTTCAAGCAACCAATTAGTTGCAATCCATTATTGCTTAATTAAACGATTTTGGATGGTCTTAATTAACTTTTTTCATTTATTTCCGAAGAGGACTACAAATTATTTGCAAGAAATATATATTTTTTTTTTACACAACCGCGTGTTGAATTACCGGCGTCTGGATAGCTGCTGCTTCCTAGGGCCAGGAGGGAGAGTCACCGTTTTCCTTTCTTCTCATTCTGTTCGTCATCAAGCTGCTAACGATATCGTACTGTCCCTTACTTTTTCGTTCTCCTCCCGATTAAATTGGCATATTACTTAGCTGGTTGCTGCAGTCAGCATATAATACGCCTCTCATCACCATCGTCTTAGAGGATTGTCTTCATATTGCCGTCCTCTTCGTCATCGCTTCAACATCGTCCGGTCGGCGTCAGTCACCGTCGTCCCAAAAGACCCCATCATTCAGGTATCACCTATCGAATTCCAGTTCCCAACTGCCAACATGGAAAAGGCCATTTCTGAAGATTTTCCTTCCCTTCATCCCTTGAAATTCCGCTCAGTGCAGCCTATCTAATCGTAAGACAGATTTTGCAAAAAGGTATCTCTCAAATAATTCCTTCCATTATAACTTCCACGGCCGTCGGAACTGTAAGTACCGTATACCACCTGGTACCAAACGAGTACCCCAATACTACTTTAGGACTTACTAACTGCTCAAATCACATAATACCGTTGAGGTTGTCGTTCGTATATATATTTGTATATAGTTTTGCGCTTTCTTGTAATTACTCAGTTATATCGTGAGAAGTACTTCCTTTATTTTTTATTTTTTTGTACCTAGAAATAAACCTACGTACTGAACAGAAATTGCGTTTTATCCTGAAGTTACAAAATGTCCTCGACTATAACAAGTCTGTCATTTTAGTGGGTTCACCCCCAGTGTTTAAGAGTAACTTTTGGTCACTAACTGCGTTTTTGTTAATTTTTCAAGTCATTTTTTGCCCATTACAACCATGGCCTTCGTTAGTTCTTTTCACTTCACGTTAAGGGCATACAACGGCCTGGACGGGCATTCGGAATCCCAACGCCTTGAAACGCAAAGTGTCAAATTTTTAAGTGCGGTTGTAAACAATTTTTCCCGAGCGAAAACATGGGCGTATTATTCGGAATGAATAATAAACCAAAAACCGCCTAATTCAAGTGGTACTGAGGAAAGTTGTGTGATGCCTCCTACCAGGTATTTTAATAATTGTGAAATCGTGAGCTGAGTACTCCTACTACCTTCTTCACAAAATTGAATGTTACCTGCTCCTCCGCTAAATGCTAAGAACGCGCGTATAGATTAAGTTCTAGCGTGGAAATAACATGCAGGCAACTGGAAGTATTCTATGGAGTTCAATCTGTCCCAAATTGGAAATTTAATTGGTGGGAATCGAGTGTTCTTGCCGTTACAGTTGCATTTATGCGTATATGTGATACTTTTCGTCAACACCAAATTCCTAGAGTATTAACCTTAAAGATTCAATTTTGAAAAAAACTGTCTTGAGCAAGTTTGATTTCATTTATTAACAAATTGATGTTATTTTACAGATCGAGCCTCGGTATGAGAGCAGAGTCAAACTGCAGTGAGAAGGTAATTTACTAAATCACTATCATACTCGTTTACCAGTAAAAGAAATCGATTGAGTATTCTTCTTTCAAGAACTTGGGTAGAATGTTGTGCGAACTCATTCACTTCATAAAATTTCGTATGAGCATTACTCGAATTTTAGGAGAAAACCCTGCAAATTATTACACAATGGTTTATTATTCTCATGAACAGCTTGACCTAGTATTACTGCTCTGAGACCCATCCCATTCGATTCAGCATCGAATACTAGTAAACCATACGAAACATGACCTGACTACAATGGAACTACGGAAACTAAATTTTCCCCCGGCGCCAGGCGCCCATAAACGTCTGTACGCATTTATGATCCGATGAAGGGGTCTGCGGTAGAAGTGGCCTTAACCTTCGGGGGATCCAGCGAACCCCCGCTCAGCAATTGGCAGGATGTTGCGAGTCCAAAGGGCGTTGCGAGTCGAGCGGGCCTTGAAAACGATCCGAAACACGGCCTATTTGCGATTATACTGCGTTTCGTTAATTTTTTTAAACATTTTTTGTCCATAACAACCATGGGCTTCGTCCGATCGGATTGCCGAGATAGCGGGCACAACCAGATACCAAATGAGATTCTTGTGCAAAATAACGAATTTTTTAGACCACGTTAAAGACACAAAATGGCCTGGACGGCCGACAGGGGACGGGGGACGGCGGACGGACATTGCAAATTTGGAATCTCCATGTCTTGAAACGTAAAGTATCAAATTTTGAGGGGGGGTTGTAAAAAAGTTTTCGTGACCGAAAACATAGGGTTATTATTCAGAATGAATGATAAACCAAAATGAGTCCTAGATTTTGATTTTACTTGCTCTAATGGGCAATTATTATAACGAACGTTTATAATAATTGGCCGAAAAAAATGACGTTTGAGTGTGTTTGTGTTCAACGTTGCGGAAGAGTGTTGAATCGATCGAGCTCGGTAATGATGTTTATCCGCCTACTCAGCTCTCTACAGAAGTTACAATGTACCAGTAGGAAAAATCAAAAACACGTCGCTAGAAGTCTAATAATTCAAAATTTCAAAAACGTCGTGAAGCTGCGAATCAACATTATTTTGTTGGAATCCACAGGAATAAATGTGTGGCACAAACGTCAACAATGAATGGGGTAATTAGAAGCGGCAACTGGTTGAGAAAAGAGCAAACATCTCCTTGAAATAGTGACGATGATGACTCATCACCTAAAGACTGTGAAGTGCCACTGCACTCGCTTCTTTTCTTAGCAATTGGCAAAGCAGAAACATGTTCCGCTATTATAGATCAAACCCTCTTGTTATCCCACTTCCTATTGAAACAAAGGCGCGTCTTAGAACAACAATGGGGTTCTTAATTGCGAAAGTGACACGACGTGCAAGAATGGCGTTGAAAGAGGGTTGTTCTGAGAGCTCCGGCTTTCTCAAGAGTCTGCAATGATTGCGGTGAAGTGTTCCAGTTGCGATTGCAAGATATTATGTTTCCATGACTACGAATAGTAAATAAAGGGGAAGAGAAAGGCCTATAATGTGTCAGTTTCTGGATGGAAGGTTTGAGCCGTCCCTTCAGTTTGGTTCTCTCCCGTTATGTCCTGTTCTTCCTCTCTCAAATGTTTACAAGGGTTGTAAGGGGAAGAGACCCCTTCCCAAGATATTTCTCCCTTCAGCTCTCGCTCTTTTCTGAGTTCTCTGCGAAGGACGGGTCGTATAAGAGGCTTTGGAAGCAAAATAACATCCGAAACTCGAAGTATTTTCCATTCTGTGAAATAGAACGCTCCGCAACGTGATCGTGTTTTCGTTTATGACGGAAAAACAGGCTAATTACGTTCCATCACAACATCCCAGTTCATTCAGAAACTTAACTCAACCAGGCTGATTTCGTTGGAGAGCTCTGAGCACTACCATGGGGTGACGAGAATCGAAACTGCTTCTGCAGGCGACTCAATCATTACGTTACCCGTTGCGTCGTTCAATAAAATGTGGGAAATAAAACCCCAGCAGGTGATGGGAGACGGGCTTATTCGACTTGAGTTTGAGATGTGTCTGGTTTCTCGATCTTAGCCCTAGCAGGCATCCATTGCGCGTTGTACTAGGCCACTATTCGTGATGAGTGAGGTCGTTTCTCCTGATACAGACCACTCATAACCGAACAGCGGTGGTAAAATGTAGCCAATGAAGCCTGATAACCGGCCTCGCTTCATAGTTTGGATGGCCGTACGTCTGATTTCTCCTCGAAAGGAAACTTTTACCTACTGCGTGAAGCACCGCATAGGAGCAAGACGCTTTTACAACTGATTGCAGAAACGGCTCGAGTGATGTACATCACACAGCGTTCAATACTGGAGACAACAAGATTGAAATTTAAGCGAAAAAAACTAATATTTTAGATATAAATTAATTAGCTGAATTCTCTCCATCAGAGATAAAGGTGTAGAGAATGTACACAAGAAAATAAAATCGAATACGTCGAAAATGTTGGTAATTTATTGTGCTGTTCTCATCATTTTCCCATAAATGGGAATTTTATTTCATAGTTGCCATCTTAGGAGCTATCAATATAAGAAATTTAATCAAAATCGTCACAGCCGTTTTTGAGAAAAAAAATATTTGGTATTTTTGATCACGATGATAACTATAGTTAACTTTCGGTGAATTTTGTTCATACTCTCATTTTCGCGTCCCATGGTAACATACGGGCGAGATATGAAGTTTGAGCTGATTTTATAGTGTCATTTTCTCTAAAAATTGTTCACAGGCACACATGCAGGTCTGTTTCCTTATCTGATAACTGTACCTAAACTCTCGACCAGGGTTATATCAGTCATGGAAGTTGCGGTTCCGCAAATATGCAAGAGGCCGGCCTCTGCAGAATCCACAGAACTCAGACCTGCGGAGTTACGGCAGGTATTTGGTCGTTAGCCAGTCTCCCGGTAGAGAGCTGTTGCCCGTGTGTGACCAGTGAGCCCTGAGGAATCCCGTACCATCTGAGAGGAGTTCTTAATCTGGTTTCCTACCTGATCTAACTATTTACTTGGGTGGCAACTATGACCACGTTTTTTAGCCTTCACGTTCTTCGCGAACTCTGCAAAATGGTTATGGGCTTGCTTTGTAGCAGTCAATGCTGCTAAGTTCGTTTGCCCTTCCAACAACCGTCGCTCACTGTTGTAGAAACTACAGTGGAGCAGCACGTGGTTTCTTGTTTCCTCCGCACGGGAGGCACAAGACGTGCATGAGGGAGAGTCTTTCAGAGAAAAGAAGTGGAGCAGCGCATTGGAGTCACCAGTCCCTTGAGGAACTGGCTCGTCCAGTGGTCTGGCTCAACCCAGAGGAATCCCATCTCGCTTGCCATTTCTCTAGCGCCCATTCGTCAATGGCGGCAAGTTTTTGTTCTGTGGTGAGATCTGCACGGAGTTCAGTTCAAAGCGAGGGAAGCTCCCGTTTCACTCTCCACTTGTAACCATGCACTCAACGGCCAAATCAACTGGTAACGGACCAGTGATCACCTGGAGTGCTTCTGTGGATATAGTATTGTTGGTCTTGGTGATCCACACAGACCATTTTCCCAAATATTGTTTTTCGGACTCAGGAGAGTCTGAAACGTAAAGATCTGAAGAAAACACAAAAAAAAAATTTCAGCTGATTACATAACTTTCCTTTCTACTTTGTAGAGCCATGAAAAGTAATAAAAAACGACAATAAGAGTCGGTATTACGTGCGACACATTTGATTATAGTATAATCTCCGAAATTAGTGTGAATTTGGGAAACGAGCGTCAGGATTGCGAGTTAGAAGAACTATACGGGAATGAAAAGTGAGCACAACGAGGTTTTGATGTGTCAAGTCGAGGAGTAAAACAGCCATCTGGGAAAAACGGGCTGGTCATCGTGTCTCCTCCGTATTGCAGCAGCGGAATGGGTGTTATTTGAGTGACAAGGGGAATGGGAGTTGTTTGAGTGACTCACGGAGAGGTGTGTGAGCCCATCAAGTTGGATGTGGTGAGTATGCAGGGTGTGGAGATAAAGCGAGAGAGGAAGAGCGCAGAGGGCAGTTGTTCGGTGTTTCGACTGATCTATCTCTCTTGAGGGTGCTGGAATTGTAGCTCATGGATGTTTGAAGCCCCACAAAAGTTGAAATGCAACCTGTTATCGTACATTGAATACAAAATGTACCAAAAAACGTTTTCTGTACATTTCATCTAATTCGCAGAAAAGTCCTAACCGATTCGGGTCATGTCGACGAAGTTTTCAGTATACTAAACTTCTACAGATATTTCTCTATCATCTGTTCAACGGGTATACATACCAAAGCACATCATCTAAGAGTCTACGATCGTGTAAACATTTGCTTTCGAGCTCTGTCGAAAAAGCTGTCATAATTTTAATTATTGAAATAACGTCGGACTCTTGACTCTCTTGCCATAAAAACTTCTATAGCACACCTTTGGACGAGTCATTGCGTAGTGCTTAGTGAGGAAAGGTTGTGAGTCCAAGTGCCAATGGGTTTATAAAAAGGTTTAATTCTTAGCAGCTCAAACGTTACTTTTCTATCAATATTCCTAGACTGCAGCGCTGCACAGCTTTTCTCGTCGCGGCATTACTAATGTAGTTCATTTCAGGACGGTGCTGAGCGCTAAACCGCAGACGAGTTACGTTGTGTCAACCTGTCGACTGACTGTTAACTATTGAGCGCAATTCATCCTTCAAAGTCTAGGAAGAGCAGAACCGACCACCTCAGTACATCCCGCAGGGTGTAAAATAGACGGCCTCTCTCCCGATGGCCTATCACAAGCAGCCGTTTCCTAGTTTCTGAGAGGCCCTAGGGACGCGATCCCTCTCACGAAGGCTTCACTTGGCAAGTTTCCCCCCGACCCTATCGATCTGAAACCGCTTTTGTATTGAGAGGCAAATGGAGCAACCTCACGTCTGTTTGCCGTTACGAAATCCGGCGATCAAGCGATCAAATGGGATGAAGAGCACATATCACTTATTTAATCCCGTTCGGTAGGCTGCGGTGAGTTGAGTTGATTGGGCGTCGTATAACTTCAAATAGTGCGGTGTTTACTGTGCAATCCGCTTTATTGCCTTCAAATATGTTACCGGTATTTCATTTAGCAAAATAACGAGGAAGCAGGCGAGAAAATCGCGGTAAATTTCATTCATCATCAAACTTTCATTGTTACGGAAGCTCTCAGGGTAACTTTTCGTACGAACTGCGGTTTCCCTATTAGATGCCTATATTAATTTTTGACTTCAGTATTTGCTTGGGAGCGGAAGGTTTCCTTTTCTTTGTTCATATTTAGGCGATTAGTGCTGCTTTGGCGGCTCTTTCTAATGTTGATTGTTGACGAAGTTCGATTGTTCAATAATTTGGATGACTCTGGGCTTTTATATTCCTTGGTGGTTAGGGTACATGTTGTGACGCGACACATCTCAAAGCGACTGGTTTCGAGGACGTTGACGGTGCAAAAACGGAGCTGCAATTATCAGTCGTTATCAGGAGCTTGCGTTTTGTTGTTTTCCTGGTATTCCCCTCACGAGAACTTTACCGAAGTTGTTCCCATCTCATCGGCCCTGCAGGTTTTCTCCTAAGTGCCAACTTCCCTGATCAAGTGGCTCTTGGTGGTCCGTACAAAGAGCTGAGGTCACTCCGGGAGAAGCACAGATACTTTTCCTGCCAGTTTGTCGGCATCTTTATTCCCTTCTACCCCTGTATGACGTGGCAGCTAATACATTGTCAATGTGTTCTTCTCGCCAAGGTCTTTAGGCCAGTCAGGCATTCCCAAATCAGCCCTGACGCGATGGTGTAGGAAGCCTGGGCCCTAACTGCACCTTGACTGTTCGACAATGTGTATTCTTTTCCACTTCACACCTCGGCACAGGAAGTGGTGCACACACACCATGAAGGGGAGCTCGAAGTTAAACTTCTTCTGTACCGAGTCCCTGGCATGCAGAGCATCCCCACACACGCACTGTCGGATTACGAACCTTCGTCTATGACCACTGGATGTGCCTACAATGAGAGTCAGGCGGTATACCTGGTGGTGGTGAACGGGAGGGAATGTTGAGAAAAACCTTTTCTGCAACGGCCCAGCAGTTAATGAAATTGAGTTGTTTTTGGTAAGATTAGCGAGACAATGAGCGGGTCTTCTTCCCTCACTTTTTCCTTTCAAGTTGAACTCCCTCGTGAACGTTTGGATACCTAATCTGTGCAATGGTGAGAAAAGTGGCTCCTGAAATGTTTAAGAACGTTAGAATATCAAGATAGTAGACTGTATTCGTATCGAAACAGAGTTAACGTATTACCGAGGGCAAGAAATAGAAACGAAAATAAGAGTGCAGCGCCACCCACGATACGAACCAACCGCAGCACCAGCCACTATACGAACCGAGCACCGTACCACCCACGATACGAACCAAGCGCAGTGCCACCCACGATACGAACCGAGCGCAGCGCCACCCACGATACGAACCAAGCGCAGCACCACCCACGACACCAACCAAACGAATTGCGAAAATGGTGAGAATCGGGCGAAGGGGCGTTGGGAGTTGAAGGAACTGGAGAACATCGCAACGAAATTTGAAGTTGTCAAATCGTCGCAGTGGATCACGAGAAGTGAAGACCTCGACGTCCCTGGAAACCAAATTATTTTCGATATCATATCGTTCCCCTGCATGTAAGGTAACAGAAGAGATTCTATGGGCGTATAAAAAAATAAATGGTGTACTGAGAACAGCCCCAAAACACGCCAAACCTGGCTAAACAAGGAGGATCCGCAGTCCCCATGTCTTGCCACCCATTTTCTGGTATGTGAACTTAGGGTGATTTCAAGCTTTACTTCGTCGGTGAAGAGCGTATTTCAGGAAAAGTCGACCATTCCAGAAAATTCGCAAAAGTCAAAATGGCAATCCCGGTGTTTTCCTAACCACTCTCGATTGGCTAGCTCTTCCGGAATAATTTTAGCTGAACCATTTCAGGATGGCGAGATGAACATCTCACGTCCTAGTTCCGTTAGACGTCTGACGAATTTCTTATCTTCGGAAATTATGGCGGGATGGCGTTCTTAAATTGTATCGTTACATTCTTGTGCAGTTCAAATCTTATTTTATTGGTTGGACCACTCGCACTACCGCGCTTCCTTCTCGTGCTATCTCGTGCTACCCTACACTCATCTTCGTATTCTACACTCCCTCGTGTGATTTTATTTTCTCTCTCGAACTTTTCCAAACTGGGACAATTTTTTGATACATGGAACAATTTCGAAAAATCCCATTTCCTCTTTCCACGTTACTATAATTTCAAACATAGGTTTGCTCGTATTTTTGTTATCTACTCAGCCCAAATATACGTTTACCAGTCGCTGTCATAAATTCTCCTTCTTTTTCATATTCTACAACCTCTTCTGACTCTAAATTAAATAAACTACCTGCTTCACGAGGAAACTGAAAACATTGCGGGGAAGTAGTGGAAGTCTGTCTGATGCAAAGATCAAAATTGGAAAACATGAATTATATTTCCACAGCGACTTTCGTATTTGTGAACTTGTTTTCAGTCAGTGCACTCAAAGTGAAGTAAGATGTGGTGTTATTAACTTGAACAAGCCACCTTTAATTATTGTTTGCTGTAACATACCCACTGCTGCGTCCATCATTTTCAAGTTAATAATCAAAACATCCCATCCTGTTTTTGAAATCGCACAGTTAAATCTTTACACTGTTCTCTTTCATTAGGTTTTTATGTTCCTTTTATTGGCGAGTATGTACACAGATAATGTACATTGCATCTCACTTCATTTTGGGTTACTATTCCTCCTAAATAACATCCGTGTTGTCGGTCAAGAACATTGTTTTACAATCCTCCAACCAAAATTTGACATTACGTTTCAAGGCAAGGGTACTATTTTAAATCTGCGATGTTCATCCGCCATTCATGCCATAGGAGTTTGAAAAATCCGTTTGTGAGCTAGATCGGGTGAAACTCATGGTTGTTATGAGTTATACTTAGTTTAAAAAATTAGCGAAACCAGTCTGTTTGATCTCAATTGCGCGGATGGGAGCCATTTTCCGCCGACAAGGTTCTGGCGCTAATATGAAATGTGTGTCCCTTCTCCTTTACCTCCTTCCTTCGCTCCTTAAGCCCCCTGCAGTTCACTTGCGTTTTCGCATGTTCCCCGCGTTGTGCGAATTTCCTATTGTTCTTCCTTCCTGTTTTCTCACTAACCCCCCCAATATTCATCGGGTCCTCGTTCTACTGGACCCGACACCTCCAAACCGACGTCCCTTCTCTCTGCTGGAGGGAAACACGAAGATTTGCCCCGTCGACGGGAGGCCGCTCCGATCTGCCAAACCCGAGGTGAGTCCTTCTCTCGTTTTCCTCACTCATTTTGTGTTTGCGTTGGGGGCTGTTCTTTGTACGGCGGGAATCGACTCCTATTCTCCGGATCATACATCCGGATCCATTCTCATTTTTTTATTTTTCCCCGGAAAGAAGCGTACATACACTACATTATATTTATTGCATTTACGTCATCGTACAGGTTCCTAGGTATTTTCTCATGCTGAGTAGAATAGGATGTGTCTCAGAGGTATAGGGCTGTGTCTTGATCGGCAACAGTGATATCACAGTGAACATAGTAAGATGAGTTCTAGTAGTTGAAGGAATTCGCGAGATAACGTAGAGAAAGTTACAGTTTATCCCCGGCCTGCGCTCATTTCCCGCAGTACATCCCGTCTCACTCCAACCACCCATCAGCCCGACTCGTCACGTCGTGCCAATTGCCTAGCGACGCCTAGAAAACGTCAATTGTTTCGTTGTTCTGCTGTATTTAGGTCATGTTCCGTATCTTTTACTAGCACTTTTCGACGCTTATTCGAACGGGATAGGTCTCGAAACCGCACTACAAATGTTGTCGTTTTCCGGATGTATGATGTACCCATGCTATATTCTTAATATTTTTCGATGTTGGGCTGTATAGGAGAGGTCCAAATTATTGCGAGAGGAAAATAAACCGTTTTGTGATAAGTTCCAGCGTTAAGTACTGATACGGTTCTTAAATATAAAAATCGCTATAGAGATCATCGTCTTCATTTTTCCCGCTTACTTGCTTCCTCTTTGCACTCATTGATTGGTTGTAACGTACAACTAACTTATTTGTTGACCTTTGTAACCTGGACCCAGAACCAAACAACGGGGTTGCCAGCATTGCTGAACACAATAATGTATTGTTATCTGTTCATCGATCGTTCCGCAGATACGTCTCCATCAGCATGCTCATGAAGTTGAGGGTTTCACGTCGTGATAAGAATGAGCGACCGTAGTATTCCTGAGCTCAACATTTTCCAAAAAATCGGTCGGCACGTTCGAAGCGTATGGACAAGACTTGATTACATTCCCGGAGATACGAACAGAAGCGTCTGGCAGTCAACCGTTGACATTAAGGGCTGGTACGTGGTGTACAGAATTTTTCACGCGATAGGATTCGGCGTGATCTTCGTTATATCGCTATTTTCACTCGGCGTGTCTTGCCCTCGCTCGGAACAAGCCAAAGCTCACACGATCTGCATCGCCAGTCGCATGGAGATCAATCCAACGTGGCCAGTGTATTTTACGAGGTGGGGCCTGACGCTATGTTGCGTTCAAGCAGTTCTGGGTATGATATTGGTCATGCGAGCTTTTTTTATTCGAAGATCCAACCCGAGCCCGGAGGAATCTTACATGACGGTGCAACAGCTTGAATATCTCGATACAGAGTACCGCTTCACAACGGCGAGTGGGGCTTACTGGATGATCAGCACCACCGCATTGGTTCTTTCCTTAGTGATCAGTTTAATGTTCTGGGCCACGGTTTTCGACTACTCGACAACCACTTGGTGGGATTATATCGTAGTTATGGCGGAACATTCGTGCAACGTCATTTTCATGACTGGCGATTACACCATAAAAGCATCCCCAGTTTACTGGACACACGGAATTTCCATCTTAGTTGTTGTCGTCACTTACATTTTCTTCAATTTCGTATATTATCTTTGCGGTGGTTACAACTTTAATTATGACGAGCACTACTTGTATCCTTCTATGAACTGGGGAAAGACAATATCTCAATCTTTCGCATTCGGATTCCTGGCTGCTCTTACGTCGATCATATTTTTCGCCCTCTTGATGCACGTCGACTACTACAAACAAAAGTTCAGATACCGATACATTTTAGACGAACCGTTGACGGTAAGATCCAATTCAATTACGCCGCGATACTGAAAATGTGAGTTCATTCACTTGAAGCCGCCATCGTCAGCTCTTCCATCGCGTTCCGTTTTAATTACAACGTCGTTTGTACTCCGACTCCTTCACGTCAAATAAACATTTCAAACGCTTTATTTCGATAATCAAGATCGCCCAAACGCTTAACAACTTGATGGCGTTCGAACGTAAGTGAACAGGATTCCATCGGCTACAACCAAGTGCTGCAGACTTAATCATATTCTCCCATGCATCACGAAGAACGTGTTCCACCGGGGAGTAGAACCCATACAAAGTAAATCTTAATCTTAATCGTTCCACCCCTCCGTACTGTAGGGTCACAACACACCTGCTGAACTATTCATTTCAATTTTTGAAGCTTAGCAAAGTGAAATATCCACTGCCTCGCGTCACACAACTATCCTCAGCTCCAAGGGTATTTGACGAGTCCCATCAAACTGAGAACTAATATCTTCTCTTAAATCAGTTCATATGAACTAGCATAACGTTCTACAGCACTGGTTAGTAGTGGTAGTGGTTGATATTTTTCCCCTACTTACGTCACCACACATGATGATTAACTACCGCGTAGGTAATTTATTGAACTTTATTTTTATTTGTGTTAATCGTTCTGGGGTACTTGAGTAAGCACAGCGAGAATTTCGTCCGTACTTTCAAAAAAATTATATAAGCCCCTCTTAAAATTAGCGTTTTGCGAGTCTCAGAGGTGCATGACTACGTATGGACCGAAAATAGTGAAACCACAGTGTTTGGACCAGGATAGACGTGAATGAAACTCGGAGACGGATATTTACTGAGCACAAACTTGTAATTGGTGAGCTGGAATATCACAAGATTTGAAGACTTGGATTGTACAAAGAAGAGGTGACTTACACGGGAGATGAGTTGAGTATGGAATCGCGAACAAATAGGGCTCTGAAGACGTGAAAAACTGGTTGTACTCGGAAGGAGGGAGAAAGCCGAACTAGAAGTCGATGAGAGTTGATAGAGGTATCCGTTGGGAGAATTGGAGACGGCCGTATCGCGAAAGGTGTTAGGAAACAAGTGTTGGGAGAAAACGCGAAAACTGGAGACGACTCACTTCGACGACACTTCGTAGAAGAATGATGTTTTGGGAGAAGGTATCTGTTGTGGAAGGGAATCTGAGAAGAGGAGAGGGGGAGGAGGGAAGACCACCGTTGGAAATATCCGCCGATTTGGGGATTTCCAAGGGTGAGGGGCAGGTATCGAAATAGTTGGAGACGATTAGGGCGGTCGGAGATAATGACGTGGGAAGTCTGAGATCAATGAACTGACAATTTCGACGCTTTGCGTCGAACATACTCCCCCGCGCTGCGACAGCAGGATAACCCTCGAAGTGGGTTTACAGTGGTTGTGGTAATGAACGTAGGTGAGGAGGCTTGCTCACTTGAGGGGGTGAGTCAGAGGAGGTGGTAAGTGTTGTCGGTTCAAAATATGGGTGGTGAGTAGAGCATGGCAACGGAGAACTGGAGCTTAGATGCGAGGATGAGGATGAATGCGATCACACGAGGAAGCACAGGATGTGGTGCAAAAGGAGAATGAAAGGATATTGAGAAAGCACTAGCATGAAGTGAACAGCATCAAGGTAGGGTGAAATGGAAGTATTTATCAAAAACTGAGGTTCAGGGAAGCACATGCACAGATGGGGAATATAGAGAGGATTTTCACAAGGTGGAGGTGCAAACAGCCAACATGCTGGGCGGTGCAAGTAGGAGAATGCACACTGAGGTGGGGTGCATGTAGGAGAATGCACACTGAGGAGAATACACATTGGGGTGGTGCAAGTAGGAGAATGCACACTGATGTGGAGTGCATAGGAGAATGCACACTGAAAGTGGTGCATGTAGGAGAATGCACACTGAGATGGGGTGCATGTAGGAGAATGCACACTGAGATGGGGTGCATGTAGGAGAATACACACTGAGGTGGTGCAATTAGGAGGATACACATTGGGGTGGTGCAAGTAGGAGAACGCACATTGGGGTGGTGCAAGTAGGAGAATGCACATTGGGGTGGTGCAATTAGTGAGGAAGGCACGCTGGGGTGCTGCAAGAGGGAGGAAGGCATGTTGAAAGGGGCGGTAGGGGCAATTACAGTGAGGTGGTGAAAGTTGAAGGAGCTTACTGAGGTCGTGCAAAAAAGGGGCTAGCATACAGGGGCAGTGAGAAGGAAAAAGCGTATGGGAGTGGTGCAAAAAGGGCATGTGCAGTGGGTAAAGGTATGATTTAAGGCATGGGATTAAGAGGTGAGACCTAGTGCTGTCCTGAGTGAATGCTCAATGATACGAGGGATGATTACGAGTACAAGTGGGAGGTCGAGAGTATAAGGAATGTTGGTAGGACAGAACATTGAAGGAGACTGGATGTGGGGCATAAGACATTGAGGCTTGTGCTATTAAGGATGTGAGCTGAGTGAAATTGCAATGTAGAGAAACAGTTAGGAAGAAGGGACGGAAAAAGGGTGTGGGCAAACTATGTGAATGTGGTAAGGTGGTCTGAGGGACCTTGGTAATCACACTCGAATTTAGGGAGGATCAGGAGTGGAAGGTAGAAGAGATAGAGGAAAGCTGTGCTGGTGTAGGCATTGAAGAAACCGAATGTTAGGGCAAGATGATGTGGGTTGTGGTAGGGTACAACAGTTAGGGTTTAGCATAGTAAGATGTGAAGACTAGGATTTAGAAAGTAGGATGTGACGACTAGGATTTAGAAAAGTAGGGTGTGAAGACCAAAAAGGGCGTTGGGACATGGGATACTTGAGATGAGGGCTGAGTTGAGTCGTAGGAGCAGAAAAATAGGCGGAAGGATGAGACAAAAAGGATGTATGGGTAAACTGCGTGAATTTAGAGGGTGGGCAAAGGGGTCCTGGTGACAGCTCTTAAATTTTGGTGTGTGGGCACGAGATTCTGAGAGCAAACGTCCATGTTGAGGGCCTTGAAACACCAATACAGTTAGCTTTGTTCTGTGTGGAGGTGTGAATGCACTTGTGGAAACGGTTGTGGGTCGTGTGATTCGAATGAGAATATGAGAGGAGCTGAGGCGTGATAGATATGAAGGGGGGTGGGGGATAGGGGTGCTAATGATGAGGGCTAAGTGGAGTTGCAGGAGCACAGGAACAGGTAGGAGGAAGAGACAGGAGGGTATAGGCAAATTGATTGAGTTCAGAACGTTGGGCTTGGTGACAACACTTGGAATGTGGATTGTAGGCACAAAGGGCTGAGGGCTGCCTCTGAACAGGAAGAGCTGAAGGCTCCTTCCTATATTCTACGTTGGGGAACCAGTTCACACGCTTCAGAGCCTTACCTTGTGTAACATTCGTCGGCAGCGATTTGAAGATGGCGGGAGTGGAAGAAAGTGGTTGACGGGCGCAGTGTGCATCTTGGGTGAGGTGGGGCTTCGTTTCGATGGTGACTATTGGAAGTTCGCATGGATTAGGTCGTTGTGAACAGCGTATTGGTGATTGAGTGGGGAGGCAATACGGTGCTGTGACGAGAGACTCGGAGGCTTTCTTATCCGGTGAAGGTGAAGACATTGTACCGGAAGCGGAGGGCGACGGCTTCGGTTGCGGGTTCTTGAATGGTGGCGAAGAAGGAGCGGGTATCCCAATGGCTGGTGGAAGCGGAGATGTCTTCAGGTTGGAGCGTTTGGCGTAGGTGAAGGGGTGATGAGGTGACGTCTCGGCGTCTTCTTTAACGGATGGTAACGATGAAATCGTCACGGTGTCGAGGTTGGCGACGAGGAAGAAGTAGAAGAAGGAGTAGGTGTGAAGACTGCCGATGGAGGCGAACCCATCATCGGAAGCAGATGAAAATCAATCATGGCCTCTGTATCGTCTAATAGGGAGCGGATTGTGTTGTGCCATTTGGTGCTGAGTACTTTATCTTTGATTCCTGATATGTAATTCTCTACCTCAGGAATTGATTGGATGCTGTGATGAAGGAGAACCACAGATTGAGGAGGTCATATGGAGCGGAAGCTGCAGATGTATCCAGACTAGCTACAGACAGTTGTAGATTAACCAGTTTTTCGAGTAAGAGATTAGCGTTGCGTCATTCAAGATACGGTCTGAGGGGGAGATGGAAGTTGTTACCCCATGTAGGTGAGAAGTCCATCTTAATACAGTTTCGAACAGGAGAATATACACTTTCGCGCTGGACCCGGAATGCTACAGCCGCGAAAATGTTATTTGTCTATCCGGCCCGGAGGACCAATTGTTTGGACCAGGATAGACGTGAATGAAACTCGGAGACGGATATTTACTGAGCACAAACTTGTAATTGGTGAGCTGGAATATCACAAGATTTGAAGACTTGGATTGTACAAAGAAGAGGTGACTTACACGGAGATGAGTTGAGTATGGAATCGCGAACAAATAGGGCTCTGAAGACGTGAAAAACTGGTTGTACTCGGAAGGAGGGAGAAAGCCGAACTAGAAGTCGATGAGAGTTGATAGAGGTATCCGTTGGGAGAATTGGAGACGGCCGTATCGCGAAAGGTGTTAGGAAACAAGTGTTGGGAGAAAACGCGAAAACTGGAGACGACTCACTTCGACGACACTTCGTAGAAGAATGATGTTTTGGGAGAAGGTATCTGTTGTGGAAGGGAATCTGAGAAGAGGAGAGGGGAAGGAGGGGAAGACCACCGTTGGAAATATCCGCCGATTTGGGATTTCCAAGGGTGAGGGGCAGGTATCGAAATAGTTGGAGACGATTAGGCGGTCGGAGATAATGACGTGGGGAAGTCCGAGATCAATGAACTGACAATTTCGACGCTTTGCGTCGAACACACAGTACTTATAGTGAGCCAAATTCCACTAATAGAAAGAACTCGCGGGGCAATACAGCGAAAGTAATCGTTTCTTCATTATTACTCCCTCACGTCTCGTTAAAACCATTCGCTAGCACGGCACGTCATGTGCCAATTTCCTACAGCCGCTTGCGGGTGCCCGGAATATTTAGTTCTCGTCGTTCCGTTATAGTGAATCAAATCGGATGAGTCTCGCAGGTGTGTTTCACTCAGTTCGTTGGCAACATTATTTCATGACGGAAAAAGGCGGTTGCACCGACAGATCTGGAATTTATTGTGCTACTCGAACTCATGCCCCGATCATTATTGAGCAAGTGGTACACTAAGAATTAATGAGGGTGTGAACACGATTTTTTTTAGGACAATGGTCACCTTTTCAAAGTTATTGAGTACAGACATTTAGAAATGGTTGAATTTTGTCGAGTCGGTATTTCAATTAGCCGATTTATTAACTAAGCCTCTGGCTCACAGGTTTTCGTTACGTCAAAAATTGGGTCTTATGGCACTTCAATTTTGAACATTTTCGTTCACTTTTGCTAAATCTTGTCTCCAAATTATTCTGATAAGGGAAAGTGTTGAATTTTGTATGCTCACAATTTAAATCCAGCCCGCTCATCGGGTCATTGTTATTAGCCCTTGTTTTAAACACGCTCGGCAAGTCAGCTGTCATACGTTCTCTCGTTCCGCTCGTTCGTTCGTTCGTTCTAGTAAAAGTTTGCTGCTTAAAACTATTTCTCCGTTTCGTGTTTCGTTGATATTATTGACATTAAATTTTAAAGTAGTAAGTGACATTTTGAAACTTCTGGACTTCTGTAGATTTTATGAGCATTAATAAAAACTCGTCGTATAATTATTTTTTTAGAGTACCACAAGGAGTTTTTTAAGATCCTTATAACATTTGACAGAGCTCATAAAGAAAAAACTGCGCTATAATCATTTCATTCGTCAAATATCATCGAAATGTTTGGTAAGGTCTCGTCTACATGGTATTTTTGACCCATATGAAAAATGTAATTAAAATCGTTGGGGCCGGTTTTGAGAAGCGAATTGGTGGTTTGATCACTATGACCACTATAGTTATTTTTTGATGGGTTTCGTTCGTACCCTTATTTTGGCATCCCATGGTGACCTGCGGGCTACATATCGAGTTTGAGCTGATTTGATTCCGCAGTTTTCTTTCAATCGCATTCACAAACACACGATCTGACACGTAAATATCTGCAGAGAAGTTCAGCATTTTTTTATTTTTTTTAGCCGATTACACAACTTTACTTTCTACTTCGTTGAGCCAAGGAAAGTAAAGAGATTTACCGGGCGTAATACTTCGACTGAACCTGGAAGGGACGGCGCACCGCTTATACCTAACCAGTCGCACAGAGCTGTTCGGCGTACGTTGTATTTAATAACCCTATGTTTTCGGCCAGGAAAATGTTTTTACAACCCCCGCTCAAAATTTGATATTTACGTTTCAAGAAATGGTTGTTATTGAGGAAAAATGGGTACAAAAATTCATAAAACAACAATTTTGGGCGCGCGTTTTCTAAGAACTCATAGATGCTGGGACGAATGGAACACTTCTCAGGGGTTTACGGCTGCGTCTAAATTGAAAATAGTGAAACCACTGTACTTACAGTGAGCCAAATACTACTAATTGAAAGAACTCGCAGGGCAGTAGAGCGAAAGTAATCGTTTCTTTATTTTTACTTCCTCCCGTCTCGTTAAAACCAGCCGCCAGCACATCGTGCCAATTGCCTACTGGCGTCTGGAATAAGTTCTCGTTCTGTTGTAGTTAAGTCATGTTTCGTATCTTTTGCTGGTGTGTTTCGACTGGGCTGAAGTTAGCTACATATTCATAATCGACAGTTTGCCCAGCCGTCCTGGATGGTGGTTGAGACGAAACATATTTAGAATCAGAAGACGAATGTCTAAATGGCCTTTTTTCAGATTTTTGAAATTTGGGCTTGTTCGAAATTGGCAACCTATGATTTTTACCGTTTGCACGGAAGTCATGGCTGGTCCTAAACATGAATATGAAACATATTTAGAACTAAGAAAGCAATGTCTAAACGGCTCTTTTTGAGTTTTTTGAAATTTAGCCTAGTTTAAAATGGGCCCCTTTCCTTAATGCAGCATTTGTCGATGCTGAATCGAATGGGATGGGTTTCGGAGGTGTGAGTCAAGGTGTTCAAGAGAATAATAAACCGTTGTGTAATAATTTGCAAGGTTTACTTTTCATTACCGAAAGATTGGCTTCGAATGCACTATTTCGGTAGTTTTAGTTGCAATACGTCGTGCTTTGTAGCATTTCGTAGGTATTTTTTAATGTGGAGTCGAATATGGCGAGTCTCAGAGGTGTGGTACGTCGTCTAAACGGAATGAAGTGAAATATCAGTAAATATAGTGAGGTAAGTTCAACTACTTGAAGGAACGCGCGGAAGTTATCGTAGTTATGGTCTCATGTCGCGCCAATTGCCAAGCGTCGCCTCGAAAATGCCAATTTGCGGTGTTCCGTAGTGGTCAGGTCATGTTTCGTATCGTTGACCAGTATTTTTCAATGCCGAATCGATGTGATGGGTGTCGGAGATGTGAAACTGCGTCAGGCTGTGCAAGAGAATAATAAACCGCTCTGTAATAATTTACTGCGTTTTTATCTTTCAAACTCAAATGAACAGGTCCTTTGGTCAGTATTCTTCATCCTCTCTTCTTATATTTACCTACCGCGGCGATGGCCGTTCAGTGAACGAAGGTACATCGTCTACACAAATGCCGTATTGCCGAATTTACTGGAATTGGTAAAAGTTGTGTAGCGCTTCTCACAGGATATGTGTGTTTTGAATGTGAACTTTGAATCCAATATAAATGTTGATAAAATAGACGTAGAATGTTAAGGTTGAATAATTTATAAATTTCAGTCAACTGAACCGTATATTATTCACTTGCCTGCTCAGGGGTTTGAGTTTCTTGCAAAACTAACCAACTGGTTTTGTTGAAATTCGTAAAGATTATAAGGGTTGACACGTTGCGGTATTTTGTGAACCTCGGCGACTGCGCTCATCCCCCCCCCCTCCCTCGGTCGTACTAATAAAATGCACAATAATTTTCTCACATAGTCCCAACTTGATAAGGACATATATATTTGTAACAGTTGGCCTTTTGTGATAAATGGGCAAGTTCCACGTGATTAATATGCTGCTTTTATGGCAATTCCATCGTTGCTCTAACTTCGTAGAGAGGGTTTCCGAAGGGCACTAGCTCCAGGGCCGATGAAACACAAATGGCAACTCAAAAAGGGTGTCTGCGGGAATTAATTCAATTTAATGGGGCACTTGGTGTTTTGATTTATCGGATAACCGCGATCTGTACACTTAACGCTGATTAGGAGCAGACGGATTTTACGCTCCATTCAGTCTTAGGTGGATCGTAACGACATGTAGCTCAAAACGTGAAGCATCTTTTCGATGTGCGATTTGTACGAGCATCGAAGAACCGAATCGATGTGAGGTAGTCCAGAAATAAGGTCATTTGTCTTCGTACAGCACCTTGTCTTGATGTAGAATGTTTCATGTGACTCGATTTTCTACATTCCGCACATTATTGGATATTTTCTGAGGATAACTTGAAAATCGCGTCAAATAAATATGAGCGTGAATGTCCGGAGGTACCAAAATCTGATCTTCCATTTACAATAGTCAACTAACAACAAAACGAAAGTCATTGGTACGCAAAAAATTATCAGGCTCATTAACGTGACGGCAGTCATGACGGGGTTATTCCAGTCCACAAAACTGTACAAATAGGTTCTTTGGTGCTGGTAGTCCATGCCTCCAACCAAATAATAAACTGCGGTCGATATTCCATATATTATACCTAGCACGATGCAATAAAGTGCGTGAGATAGAGTGATCGGAAACGCAACTACCGCGTAATCAATCGTCATTAAAATGAAGTTAACTCCGTGTTCTACCACAGCAGTGAAGACGGCAGTGCCTGTCAAGGAAGTACTCGGGTAGATGAAAGACCAGTACGTGACAGAGATGATTAACGAAGCGATTAACGCTACAGTGTGAAGACCCCAGTAAAAACCGGTGCTAGAGAGAAATTTATGTTCCGTCAAGTTGTCGAATGAATCGAGACTCGGTAATTCGAGGATCGTCAATCCGGTATTGGAAGCAGTTCTCGATCGTTCTTCTCGCCTTTCTCGTGAGTAACTAACGAGCGTGAGAACCATGCCGTACACACCTTGAACAAAATTGACAGAAACCCCCCACGTCGTCATATAAAACGGCCAGGCTGAATTGAGTTGAGACCACTTCGTTAAACAAATTGAAATTGCTCGCGCTTCCTTTGACAGAGGGCAAGAGCGATAAAGTCGCAATAAAGATGTAAGTAAACACAGCGTAACGCAAATGGCGTGGGCGCAGCGATAATAAACGAACCCTTTCGTAACGCCCGGGGATTCCTGCCACCACCACCGGTTGGTGTCTCCGGGAAAGTACAGTTTTCTTTTGATGAATATTCCGTGTACCGTGTTCATCAAAGATTGACTCTGATAATTCCTATTGTTGAAACACCGCGATGTTAATAACAAATCAAACGCAACTCAACAAATTAGTAGACGTTACTGGATTGCTTGGGACCGTGGAAACATGTTTTCAGATATTTAACAGCGAAAGTTAACATTCATGTTTTAAAGAAGTCATTAAAATACCAGGTGCAATAAATGTCACTTAGAATGGAGATTAGCTCTCAATTGAGATGGAGGGCGCTCAGAAATTGACTTTTTAACGTATTGATTTAGGAGAGCCTGGGGAATTGTACGTCACTCATTTATCTCCGCTCCCACAAAAAATATAGCAACGGCTCTGATTGAGATTTATTCGTGCCAAGCGGTAGGAGACCTGTTGCAACTGAGAATGGAAATCAAGGTTCCATAAAATAATGTAGGGTAAGTAGCTGTTACGGGTGCACCGTACTGTTCAGTAAGCAGGAGCTCTATCATTGTCTCGAAGATGCAGTAATAGTCTTCTTAGTCACCAGGAAATATGATAGCGTTACAAATGATTCTGAAAATACGAGTTAAACGGTGAAGAGTGTAATGGTTTTCGCGGCGGACTGCGCGAAGTGGCAACACTGACCGCCACCTGTGCAGGCCGCCGCTGTTTATATTAGCGTCGGAGCCGCATTTCGAGATCAGAACGGCTACCGGCTCGTCAGCAAATTAGTCCTTGCTATAAGTCAGTGTTTAAATTCCCCTTTTTAGATTGTGTGAAGTAAGGTAAGTGATCAGAGCTTTGTGTTTCATTTTCCCCATTGTTATTTAATACAATCCGAGCATAGGTTATTTATTTCATTTTAAAAGGAGTTCGTTTCATTTCATTCATTTCGAGTTTTGCCGATTAAATTCAAGTGGGTCTTAATTGCTTTATAATTTCATTTCCCAGTACTTTCTTGAGAGTTATTATTTTATTTATTTGATCGAGTGAGTATTATTGAGCGTATTTGATTTGTTGTTTTCTTTTGGGCCCAGACACGACTTTCACGAGTGTTCTGTACGCGGGAATTGTGAGACAATTCCCCAAGTACGTCACAAGAGACAGAATACAAACCAAGTCGGCATCCGTCACATTGCTCAACTACAAATGAGCTCTTGTGAAGGTCCTCCACTAGGTAAGGTGGATGATGGTTTACTTTTGACTTGGAACGCTCCTAAATGTGTCACTGGAGAGTTCAGTCCAATTCCTATAGGCGTTGTCATGTGTTTTATTATTACTCCATTGTTAGAGACGCTTGTTTCCTTAACTACTTACTCAACTTTGATCCTCACAATTCCATTTCAATATGTGAAGTTCTTAATTGGATTAAAGCCTTAAGTTGAGAAGGTTTATTCATTACAATTTAATCGAATTAAGAAAATGGATGAGCTCTACAGGCCAGAACGCTTGTCTACAGACCCGGGCAACCCATCAGCCCAAGGCGAGTGGATCCATTGGCTACGAACTTTCGAAAATTCATTAACAAAGCTGAGGTAGAAGACGAAGACCGCTTAAAGGTACTCTCAAATTTCCTTTCTTCGAACGTGTTTGAGTACATCTATGACTGTGATTCCTTTGAGGTAGCTATCGCTACTCTCGCTTCACTGTACATAAAACAGAAAAACGTAATTATTGCGAGACATCAGCTAGCTACTCGGAGACAAATCCCTGCAGAAACAATTAGCCTTGTAGCTCTTAAGACGCTTGCCAAAGATTTGTGAATTCCAAGCTGTGTTAGCGACACAGAATAAAAGTGATCACATTCTGGATGCTTTTATTACGGGTCTGTTACCACCGAAAATTCGCCAAAGGCTTTTGGAGAATAAGACACTCCAACTCAGCGAAGCTGAAGAACAAGCTCGGACAATCGAAACGGCTGTGAAAAATTCCGAGCTGTTCTCGAACGAAGCTCCTTCTACCCTCGCTGCGGAGCAATGCAACTCCACCCAACCAGCAAAGAAAAAGTGTTACTTTTGCGGGGAGAAATATAATCTTCGACTAAACGAAAAAAAAAGTACTTTCTCTTCCAACTATAAAGCTGTTGGGTTACCTAATAGAAAATGGATCCATCAGACCTGTTTGGACCAGGATAGACGTGAATGAAACTCGGAGACGGATATTTACTGAGCACAAATTTGTAATTGGTGAGCTGGAATATCACAAGATTTGAAGACTTGGATTGTACAAAGAAGAGGTGACTTACACGGGAGATGAGTTGAGTATGGAATCGCGAACAAATAGGGCTCTGAAGACGTGAAAAACTGGTTGTACTCGGAAGGAGGGAGAAAGCCGAACTAGAAGTCGATGAGAGTTGATAGAGGTATCCGTTGGGAGAATTGGAGACGGCCGTATCGCGAAAGGTGTTAGGAAACTAGTGTTGGGAGAAAACGCGAAAACTGGAGACGACTCACTTCGACGACACTTCGTAGCAGAATGATGTTTTGGGAGAAGGTATCTGTTGTGGAAGGGAATCTGAGAAGAGGAGAGGGGAAGGAGGGGAAGACCACCGTTGGAAATATCCGCCGATTTGGGATTTCCAAGGGTGAGGGGCAGGTATCGAAATAGTTGGAGACGATTAGGCGGTCGGAGATAATGACGTGGGGAAGTCCGAGGTCAATGAACTGACAATTTCGACGCTTTGCGTCGAACATACTCCCGCGCTGCGACAGCAGGATAACCCTCGAAGTGGGGTTACAGTGGTTGTGGTAATGAACGTAGGTGAGGAGGCTTGCTCACTTGAGGGGTGAGTCAGAGGAGGTGGTAAGTGTTGTCGGTTCAAAATATGGGTGGTGAGTAGAGCATGGCAACGGAGAACTGGAGCTTAGATGCGAGGATGAGGATGAATGCGTGATCACACGAGGAAGCACAGGATGTGGTGCAAGGAGAATGAAAGGATATTGAGAAAGCACTAGCATGAAGTGAACAGCATCAAGGTAGGGTGAAATGGAAGTATTTATCAAAAACGGAGGTTCAGGGAAGCACATGCACAGATGGGGAATATAGAGGGGGATTTTCACAAGGTGGAGGTGCAAACAGCCAACATGCTGGGCGGTGCAAGTAGGAGAATGCACACTGAGGTGGGGTGCATGTAGGAGAATGCACACTGAGGAGAATACACACTGGGGTGGTGCAAGTAGGAGAATGCACACTGATGTGGAGTGCATGTAGGAGAATGCACACTGAGATGGGGTGCATGTAGGAGAATACACACTGAGGTGGTGCAACTAGGAGGATACACATTGGGGTGGTGTAAGTAGGAGAAATTTCACTCATTTGGTGCACATAGGAGAACGCACATTGGGGTGGTGCAAGTAGGAGAATGCACATTGGGGTGGTGCAAGTAAGAGAACGCACATTGGGGTGGTGCAAGTAGGAGAACGCACATTGGGGTGGTGCAAGTAGGAGAATGCACATTGGAGTGGTGCAATTAGTGAGGAAGGCACGCTGGGGTGCTGCAAGAGGGAGGAAGGCATGTTGAAAGGGGCGGTAGGGGCAATTACAGTGAGGTTTTGAAAGTTGAAGGAGCTTACTGAGGTCGTGCTAAAAGGGGCTAGCATACAGGGGCAGTGAGAAGGAAAAAGCGTATGGGAGTGGTGCAAAAGGGCATGTGCAGTGGGTAAAGGTATGATTTAAGGCATGGGATTAAGAGGTGAGACCTAGTGCTGTCCTGAGTGAATGCTCAATGATACGAGGGATGATTACGAGTACAAGTGGGAGGTCGAGAGGATAAGGAATGTTGGTAGGACAGAACATTGAAGGAGACTGGATGTGGGGCATAAGACATTGAGGCTTGTGCTATTAAGGATGCGAGCTGAGTGAAATTGCAATGTAGAGAAACAGTTAGGAAGAAGGGACGGAAAAGGGTGTGGGCAAACTATGTGAATGTGGTAAGGTGGTCTGAGGGACCTTGGTAATCACACTCGAATTTAGGGAGGATCAGGAGTGGAAGGTAGAAGAGATAGAGGAAAGCTGTGCTGGTGTAGCATTGAAGAAACCGAATGTTAGGGCAAGATGATGTGGGTTGTGGTAGGGTACAACAGTTAGGGTTTAGCATAGTAAGATGTGAAGACTAGGATTTAGAAAAGTAGGATGTGACGACTAGGATTTAGAAAAGTAGGGTGTGAAGACCAAAAGGGCGTTGGGACATGGGATACTTGAGATGAGGGCTGAGTTGAGTCGTAGGAGCAGAAAAATAGGCGGAAGGATGAGACAAAAGGATGTATGGGTAAACTGCGTGAATTTAGAGGGGTGGGCAAAGGGGTCCTGGTGACAGCTCTTAAATTTTGGTGTGTGGGCACGAGATTCTGAGAGCAAACGTCTATGTTGAGGGCCTTGAAACACCAATACAGTGCTTCTGTTCTGTGTGGAGGTGTGAATGCACTTGTAGGAAAACGGTTGTGGGTCGTGTGATTCGAATGAGAATATGAGAGGAGCTGAGGCGTGATAGATATGAAGGGCGTTGGGGGATAGGGTGCTAATGATGAGGGCTAAGTGGAGTTGCAGGAGCACAGGAACAGGTAGGAGGAAGAGACATAGGAGGGTATAGGCAAATTGATTGAGTTCAGAACGTTGGGCTTGGTGACAACACTTGGAATGTGGATTGTAGGCACAAAGGGCTGAGGGCTGCCTCTGAACAGGAAGAGCTGAAGGCTCCTTCCTATATTCTACGTTGGGGAACCAGTTCACACGCTTCAGAGCCTTACCTTGAGTAACATTCGTCGGCAGCGATTTGAAGATGGCGGGAGTGGAAGAAAGCGGTTGACGGGCGCAGTGTGCTGTGTCACTCAAGCACCTGGCACCTGTTGGAGACAGCTCGATTGCTGGCCATCAAGATCCAAGCGACTTGGAACAAGATCACAGGATGGAAAACGATACTCCGTCCCAATTCCAACAAGCACCAGTGTCAGATATTACTGCCACTCCAACTTTACCTACATCGACTGCAGAAACAATGCCATGCCAGCCAGCTTTGCCTTTCTCCCCGGCTACCCCCAACACTTCACAGAACTCCGTACCAACTGCTATAAGATCCTCGAGATCGAGAAAACCTCCAGCCTACCTTAAGGACTACCGTTTAAATGGAGAGGGGCTGTTTTATTATTACTCCATTGTTAGAGACGCTTGTTTCCTTAACTACTTACTCAACTTTGAATCTCACAATTCCATTCCAATATGTAAAGTTCTTAATTGATTTATGTCAAAGCAGAGGCGATGAAGGTGGCTTACAGACTCACTAAGCTCGGAATAGCTAAGGTGCCTCAGGCGACTAATGGACACCTGGCTATATTTAGGGACTTGGAGACCTTTGGGGAGCTCAGCATGATCACAGATGCAATTGTGCCCATGTATGAGCTCGAGAGGAAATATAATGTTCAGCCATTGGGAGGTCCATGGAACAGCGATAGCCGCCAGTTTCGGCCTCCCAGTGGCGTCAACATCTACACAGATGGATCAAAGACCCCAGAGGGGACAGGATCCGGGGTGTGGGTAAGTGGCTCTGGAGGGAGTGGGACTTATATTGCCCTAGGCTCCACTCCATCAGTTTTTCAAGCAGAGATTTATGCTATTATTGCCGGGGCAATCCAAATGCATTAGAAAGGCTATAGCAATAGAACTATCAATATATTGACCGATAGTCAAGCGTCGTGTAAAGCGCTACTGAACTACTGCACGACGTCAAAACTGGTGCGAGAGTGCAGGATGTGGCTTAACTCCCTAGCTAGTGCAAATAGAGTTAATGTGTATTGGATTCCAGGACATAGTGGGATCATTGGAAATGAGAGGGCGGACCATCTGGCCAGACGTGGTTCGTCCACAGTACCTATTGGGCCACTGCCCCATTGCGGGATTTCTCTGTCACTAGTTAAAAGGACTGTGAAAGAACATGCCAGAAGACTGCATCAGACAATCTGGAACGCTGCAGGAGTAAGACACTCCAAACGATTTGTCTCAGAGCAAACAGGTGAGACAAGAGACACCCTTCTGAGGATGGAGAGGAAGGACTTAAGGCAGGTTGTTGGGATCATAACAGGACACTGCAGAATGAACAAACACATGTATGTCATGGGTATAGCCGAATCCCCTCTATGCAGGTGGTGTGGCACGGATGAAGAAACTCCCTACCATGTTCTGGCCCAGTGCCGGAGACTTGAGAGGGAGCGATTTTTGGTCTTTGGCACCACTTCTCCCAGGATGGATACCAACGAGGACTCCTTCAGGAACTACCTGGCTTTCCATAGGAAGCTAGGCATAGACCTGTAAGACACTAGGACTGGCACAATAGGTCATATGGCCGCGGTGCACACCCCATTACTGGGAGTACAGTCAGAAGATTATATATAATTCGATTAAAGCCTAAAGGTGAGAAGGTTTATTCATTACAGGCGTGTAGCACTGATCAAATAATATTACTCAAATATCTTTGTCAAATGTTAATATTACAATAAAATTCGCTTTTATCCACTTGGAAACTGAACGACCTGAAGGCGATTTATTGGACGTGGAAAACCTTGAAAGCGATCTTCAACGTGCTGCCCAGAAGATTTATTCCGAGTTTCAAAGATGAATCGAGTCGGTCTGAAAATTCTGCCTCATATTCTGGATGCTCAATAGATAAAATTTATAATGATCGACGACCATCATCATGAAAAATATGAGTAGAGAGCCTATTGCTTCCCCGAGGACTACCCTCAACGATGAGCCAATCGTATCCCACTTGGCGAACGAATACAAATAATTGTGAGTGTAAGCGAAGTTCATTCCACCGGCTTTGCAATAAGTAAAATTGGAGACGCCGTACGACAATATAACGGCGAGAACGAAATAAACGTGTTGTAAAACTATCGGGAAAGCCGTGATGGCGTAATCTACAAGCAATATAACTAAATTGCAAGCGTGCTCGACTACGGTTGACAGTAAATGCCAACCGTGTCTGTGTTGGGGTTTGTAGATGAGCGGCCAGTAAGTTGCCGTTATGGGCCACGCAAAAACCAAAGCTGCGGTACGCATGCCCCAATAAAACCCAGTGATTGAAGATATTTTGTGCTCTCGTTGAACAACTACCGAAGATATTTGACTGCTAGACCTCGCTACCACCAAAGCGTTCGTGCTTTGCAATTTATAAGCGCGCATTATCAAAACTAAACCGAGCACGCCTTGAATTACATTCATCACCAATCCCCAACTCGTGAAATAGAACGGCCACGCTGCGTTGAGTTGGGCGTATTTTCCGAAACAAATTGAGTGTTTTCTTGCTTCTTCCGTGTAGGGGCACTCCAAAAATAACCTGAGCACCGAAATTATTACCGACGCCGCTGTAAAAAAAGCGTGAGCCGCGCGGTAAATGATGTACCAACGCTTGATTTCATCCGTCTTCTGCCAGCAACTTCTGTACGTGTCCCCTTCCTTATAATCTTTCCTCACAACGAAAACCTTTTTGAGATAGTCGACGATGGCGCGTCCCGCCGAAGGCCCCGTTTCATTCGACATAATTTTTAAACGTAGTCATAGCTCAGAAACGTACGTCGTATTCGCTAAAATCCTCAATTCGTTTCCAAAATGAAAACCATGACGACGATTGTTGACGACTGGCATGGAGTCGATTTCAAATTAATGAACTTGCAGCGATTCAATAAGTTTGGAATGTGCAATCGTGTGACATCTTGCCCACGAACTGTACGCATCTTGCTTACGATTCGCCCCAATTGTGACCTCGTAGTTCGACTTCCACGCTCAACAAGGACAGTTCCACTCATTCAGTTGTCCTGATGAGCCACTTTTCATGGGTCTTCGTGAAACCAGCAGAATTGAGTAATAAATTAGCCCTTTGTGCTGATTTGGTCACTTCAGATGGAAAAGTCAAGTACAATCTAGCGAAAAAGAACAAAAGCGTTCGAATCAAAGCACTTTTGTGCTGAGTTTCACAGAAAAACAGTTAGCGTTGAGTAAAGTTGAAGGAGAACTTCATAGGATGAGGTTTGGTTCAGCTCGCTTCGGGTAGATAGGTTCACCGAGTCTTCCCGAAAAGATAAATGAAGAGAGTGAAAGGAAATAGGACAGTTCCCGAGCTACAATTCTCAGAAGTGAAGTGCGGATCCGTTTCCAGGTAAGTAGAGGAGTAAGATCCTGCTCGAGCTAGAAACACTTTCCTTTTGCCCTTACCTCTTCAACTCCTCATTAAATACTCAGTTCCTGAATGATTTAATCATTCTCAGAACATGCTCAACTCTACTCCACTTCTACAAATAGATCCATTCATACATTTCTATAATAATCGACGAGAAAAGTGACAAAGTTCTGATTGAATTCTGAAGCTGGTTTCAAGGTAGTCCGTGAAAATACCATCTTTTGTGGGAGAGAATGATCGGAACTACTGCAACCACTAGCTCTGGACCAATTTCCGTTTTTATCCTTGGCATACGGTTCTTCATACTAATCAACTCTTCGGTTGACGCAGATGCTATTATTTCACCTGACGCACTCGTTATACAGCACTTTGGGAGAAATTCTGGAAAATCGCGTTCAGTACCCAGAAAAGTCGTAGTTTAATTAGAAGCGTTAAAGCGACTAATAAGAAGTGGCAAGAAGATGAACTAAGCTTGCTGGTTTCTAACGTCAGTCCTGTCACCTTCTTCATTGCTGGAAGTGCATCGCCATGAGAGTCGTTCCTGACGAGCGTTTCATTTCTTTTTATTTTTGCTAGATATATTATCCATCTACGTGTCGCTGTCACAACTCGTTTTTGTGTCAAACAAAATTTAAAAAAACGTATTGTTGATGTTCGATATTAGCTGGTTGTAGAACAAGAATCGTTTTCCCATCAACAATTGTGGTAGCATTTTTAATAGGATATTCAGAAGCCGGAGAGCTGCTCGAACAACCGTAGCTGGTTCCTAGGAACGTGGGAATTAATATATTTTGGGAGCTACGTTCTTAATGATTGTAAAGACAAAGCTGGCCTCTTAAAACGTCTCAAGGAGCATTTCTCACAAGATAAAGGATTTCAGGAACGCAAAGGATTGGATCATCATTTTGAATTACTCCATTCACTTTTTGTCGACTTTTTAGATTTTAGGTAGCACACATCGAATAGAAACATGTTTGCATTTGGTGACATGCGAGGGGGGGGGGATTAATGGAATTACTTTCGTTTGCAAAGTTATCAAATTGGAGGTGTAATCGCTTTAATCCATAAAGGTTAAAGGCTGCTGTTTGGCCTTATTAAGATCAAGACAGGCGTAAAGCAGGGCTGCGTGCTATCGCCAACAGTTTTCATTGTGGTTCTAGACAGCATCATGAGAGGAGTCCCAAGAAGGAAGCGTCCAGGCGTGGCGTCCAGTGGGAGGTTGCGAGAACGGCTCGAAGATCTCGACTTTGCTGAAGAATAGCTTCTCCTCTCTAAGCGGTTTACCATGGCTCAGGATAAGCTTAATGCCTTGAGCCACACTGCAAGCTGGGTGGGATTTGTAAACTTCCAAATACTATAAAGATGCGGATAAGCATGAGATACCAAGAGCCACTTGTTCCGAGGGATCAAGGATAAGCGGAATCATTCGTTTATCTTGGAAGCCTGGTCACAAGAGATGGTGGCGCTACGAAAGCCGTGAAGAGTAAGATTCATAAAGCGAACGGGCCTTCGTCCAGGTCTATCCATTATGGAAGAATAGGAATCTGTCCCGGAGAGCAAAAGTAAGACTCCGCAACACCAACGTCAAATCTATCCTGCTATAAGGATGTGAGACGTGGAAGGTGTCCAAGACTATCACCCGCCAACTGCTGACGTTCAATTCAATGGAATCCCAGGGCGAAGACAGAAAAACAGTAAGACCGGAGAAGATAGATAGAGCAGTTTTTTTAAATGGGGAGTGGGTTAGCCAAATATACCACTGTGACGAATAATAAACTAAAATTTATTAACAAAGGAAAATAACTGCAGGGGTCGAATCCCATCCGAAATGAAATAATAAAAGGGTAAACTTAAAGAAATCAACAGGAATGACTAAAGATAAAATGAAATTTAATTTGGGGAAAATAAATAATAGTTGACCTTATCGCTTAAAATGAATCTAAAATAATAAGTGTCCATGGCATGCCGAAACTAAGTAAACAAAATAAATTACCCACTTCTACCTCTCTTCGTTCGAACGCCCCGAAAGTTGGAACATGAGAAGTCGGAAAGCGGAGAGTTCAGGACTTTCCGTATCGGGAGAAAAAGGGTGTGTTGTGAAAAGTGTTTTCGGCACAGGGACCTGATTTCTTGGAAACCCTACACAACCTGCCACTTTCCCCGTAGCAGCGCATCGGTAGCGTTGCAGTATGTCGGTAGCGAGGATCAGGTTCAGTGGGCGTACACCCACCGAATTGTGCACAAAAGGCGTATTTTACGGCACACCACTTAAGAAGGATTTCGTATTTTTCGTGAAAAATGACCTGTTCCATTTGAACTTACAGCTTATCGTGTAGCCGATCAATAACAAACTTTCGTTTTGACTGATATTGGCCTAAGCAGCCTATTGTGCCAATGTCGGCGAAACTCCAAGATTGAACTCACAGGGTGCCCTTAAATAGACGCTGCCTTCATACCGGTTTGCGTGAATGTCTCTTAGACAGTCTGTCGAACAAACATAACACTCGGAATGTCTCTGAATAATAAACCTATGTTTTCGGTCACGAAAATTTTTTTACAACCCCCCCCCCCTCAAAATTTGATACATTACGTTTCAAGACATGGGGATATCAAATCTGCAATGTCCGTCCGCCGTCCCCCGTCCACCATCCCTCGTCCGCTGTCCGGGCCGTTTTGTGCCTTTAACGTGCTCTAAAAAATTCGTTCTTTCGCACAAGAATCCCATTTGGGATCTAGTTGTGCCCGCCATCTCGGCAATCCGATCGGACGAAGCCCATGGTTGTTATGGGCAAAAAATGGTTAAAAAGAATTAACGAAACGCAGTATAATCGCAAATAAGCCGTGTTTCGTATCGTTTTCGAGGCCCGCTCGACTCGCAACGCCCTTTGGACTCGCAATGTCCTGCCAATTGCCGAGCGAGGATTCGCTGGAAGCCCCCGTCCCAATTTCCCCGACTCTTTTTTCCCAACAGGGCGCCACCATCGGATCATAAATGCCTACAGGCGTTTACGGGTGCCTGGCGCCGGGGGAATATTTAATTTCCGTAGTTCCATTGTAGTCAGGTCATGTTTCATGTGGTTTACTAGTATTCGATGCTGAATCGAATGGGATGGGTCTCGGAGCAGTAATACTAGGTCAAGCTGTTCATGAGAATAATAAACCATTGTGTAATAATTTGCAGGGTTTTTCCTTATTTCTGTTTTGCCGTCTTTTTAAATTTTCCAGTAACGGATTTAACGAATGGGATCAAATTCACAAGGTACTTTCAGCTTACGAGTACCCTACTTTTTTCACATAGGATTTTCCGTGGAAATACGTTCAAGGATATCCAGTGCCATCTGTATAGCAAGTCATCAAAAATGCAGGAGTTGAGGATAGTTGTGTCAGTACCAGATGTTTGAAGGAGATGGACAGTTGGAGCAGCGCTTCAAGGTTGAAAAGATAGTTATCAATCGAGCTGGTGAATTTAGCAGCCCCCCCCCGTCCCCCGCGTCATCACATCGAAAGGCTAAAGAAAGAAAAAGCGCACTCGCATCAATCCCGTTTATGTCGGATTTCGTACAAACAGCGGGTAGTGTCAAGTTGAAAGGAGAAGCCGTAGGACGAGGCACGGCGCTGCTCATTCCCGATAAAGAGCTTCATCAAGCGGTCCCTTCATGACATTCTCATCGGCGAAGCAATAACAGCCGCCTTATTATACGTTACGGAAGGGCAGCTCAACGAGTGCAAACGGGGCGTGGCATTGGGTAGGTCGTTATCTGGTGGGCCCTTTAAACCCCTCATTTTAACGGGCTTTGGACACCGAAAATCCTGCGCTTGCTTTAACCCATCGGTCCATTCAATAGATCCTCTGTGTAGACGGACTACCTTTCTTTTATTATTATTTTCCTCGAGAATCTACATAAATCCCTGCCTCAACATCCACTTTCTTCCATTCTCATCGTTGCATGTTATTCAACTGCTCTGTCGTGCACTGAACACTTGGTTTTTGTGTTGTATTAATCACCCTGCCGCACCAATTTAGAGAAGTGTTGACTGAATTGCATTGACTGGACCGCTTACTCGTTCACTAGTGACTTTAGTTCCCTCTCAACTGAACTCGAAAGAACTTGAAACGAACTTTGGAACTTTTGCGCTATGGAATCAAACGATCCGAATTTACCTAAATCCCAAAGCATTTTAGCAGCGTCAAATACACGTTTTAACCTTCGGTTCTCGAGTTGCCGCAAAGATGTTCGTACACTGTTCCATTCCCCAAGGTGTTCTCGGCCGGATTCATTCGACTGTGTGTTTTGGGCTATATTGCTCCACCTCCGCTTAATGCCTTTCTTCTTTTTGACGATTTTTCAACGAGCCATTAATTTCCGCATTTCGACTGGTTGGATTTATTAAATAAGAATGCAAGGCGAACGTTTCACAGTGGTTTATGAATGTCGGTTGATCTCTGGACAAGTATTTATGTTGTGATAGTGTCGCATTCCAAAGACTGATAGTGGAGTCCACACCAACAGCTTACCTTGTTATTCTGAGGAGTTATCCAGGTGTAAGCTCTGTTTCCGTGAGCTGTAGCACAGGAGCTCACCTGCAGAGGCAACACCTTGAGACTGAAATGGATCTAGAAGTCAAAGCCGGATCCCTATAATCCTGGGGTGATGGGAAATGGGCCCTCAGCGGCCTCAACCTGGGTCATTGTTTCCTCAGCTTTGGCTTAGATGGACACAGCTAGGAAACACGCCAAATATCACAGTAACAAAAATTAAGCTAGGAATGCACACATGGGTTATTAAATACCAATCCCACTGAGCATTGTTCGGCTCAGCTCTTACCTAATTATTTTGTTTCCCTTGGCCCTAACGGGAAAGCCCACTGGGCGCACGTTTTTTTCTTAACGAACGGGAATTCAATTAGCCTCTCTTGTTAACAAGAGGCTTGAAGGATTATTTCCGAAGTCGACAATAGGTTTTCCTCTCGGATATGTTCACTCCCCTCTCACTCTTTGAACATTCCTACTCACAACTCACTACTCACCCAACTCTAAACCAATACTAAGCTCTACTGCTTGCTTTATAAGAACTCTTATCGTGTGACCTTTGCATCAGAAATCTATATCGTGCTAATCAATCAATCATCTATCAATCGTATCAATACAATCCTCTATCTTGATCATCTCATTCGTTTTCCAAGTTTGTATTGCTCTCTCTCTTTTTCTTGCACCCAACAGGCCTGTAGAAGTTGTAATCTCACTATTTCGGCTTCTAATAATTATTTGAAATTATAATTTGTCCAAATTTGATCTGTTCAGAGCTGGGCATCGACCGGATGTATGATTAATCGGTCTTTTAGACGCAGTATGGTGAAAACGAAAACAGGCTTACAGCAGCTTTGGTGAAAGCGGCCCCAAAAGTGTGTTAAATCGTTCACAAGGCCCAAGAATAAGAAACGAGGATTTGAATCTCGACGTGACAATAAACTTTAGAGGAAACTCAAGAAAATAGTGCTGTGTTACTCCTGACTTTCACTTTCCTGTTTCTGGAAACGCCAACATATATTTCGATAAGAAACCAATTACTCTTATCTCCAGAAAAATCTTCTTCAGCCCTGTAGGTCGCTGAGCAGAACGAAATTTTATTTATGTTGCGGAAAAGGTTGGTGTGATGTCTTAATTGTTGAGCTCGTTTTCTAAAGAAGAGCTCAAAACCAGGTGGGATTTTCGTTCGCTCATCCTTTACGAATCCCTTCGTCGATACGATAAGAACCGCTTTATCTCCAAAAAGAAGGCTCCTTGGAGCAAGAGCCCTTGTTGAACCCCTCTAACCGAGTTCTCTGTAATCAGCTCCCTTTACAATGCCGTTTGGAGATTGGATTGTTTAATGGACTTTAGCGTGACTGGTAATGAAAAATCGAACCTTTCGTAATTGGACGAAACAAAACCCCAGGGTGTAATAAGATAAAGAGTTTTTTGGAATAACGAAAGTAGCTGTTTATAAGGTCTTTGACAACGGAGCGATAGGGTGGTGGCAGGTTGGTTTTAAATACCAACTACCTTCTCGTGAAGTACCCTACACTTCCCGACGAAACGACGTCCCTTGAGTGAGAGCCCAAGCAACACAGCCGTTAGCTCTTGAGGACTTGTTAGTTCTGTTGGGCTGCAGTTGGTGGTTGACGTCTCCAGATGCACCAGTGGCAGATCGCAAACCCAACCACTGAGTGATAAAGGTAACTGGAATGGTATGCGCAGCTCCTACTCGTGTACTAAGGTGTAACAAGTTGCGGATAGGAATCTCACGATGGTTTCAAGGTGACTGTGAATTACTAAAGTTACCGTTATTAGCTAACGTACCTGTTTGGTGAGTTACTGCGGGCAAGCGCTTTCGATGTAAATACATCATCGTCTGGCCATTAAGTCATTGCTGTAGTTGGTCAGTTGGTCGTGGTCTTTATATGCGAAGAGAAAGGTAAACGGGATGATGGAGCGTATGGGAAGGGGAGGGGGGAATAAGGAGGGCATGTACCTCTGGGGGAAACCCACTAGAGGTGAATGGAACGTCTTGAGTGGTGTGAATATGGAATCGTGTGAATAATGTGTGAGAATAATAACTCAAAACACTACACAAACGAAAACAACCAACTGACGGATTTACAGACCACCCTATACAAAAAAGACTTAGATTAGACCATTCAAGACGTTCCATTCACCTCTAGTGGGTTTCCCCCAGAGGTACATGACCTCCTTCCCCCTCCCTTCACCGACGTTCCATCGTCCCGTTTACCTCTCTCTTCGTACATAAAGACCACGACCAACTGACCTACTCCAGCACTGACTTAACGGCCAGACGATGATGTCTTTACACCGAAAGCGCTTGCCCCCAGTAACTCACCAGCCAGACAGGACGGACTCACCTAACAGGTACGTTGACTTTAGTAATTTTCCTACTGGCGGACATAACCCAATTGCTTTAATACTTGACTCTGCATTGTTAGAGTCCGAGAAGGAGACGGCTCACTAAATATTTTATACCCAATTTCCGTTAGCTGGCACATTTCAACTTTTTGGCTCCCGTGCCAATGTCCCGTCAGGCGAATATGCCCTCACGATTGGCATAGACCTATTCAACCACGCCTCTGTAATCAAAGCCAATTCGCCGTTCTCTGGAAGCGTTGTCAACTCATTTCGAAGTTCTGCACTCTCCTCATGTATAGCTATGACGAAACCACGGTTATGCGTTGACATTTAACTGGCTGTGAATTGGCAAGGACACAGTCGCCAATCAACATTCGCCTGAGTTTCCAGTCCCCCAATCCAGCTAGAAAGCAGTGAAGAGCCCTGAGAGTTGAGAGGCGTTCAACTTCATACTAAATACCTCCGGGATATTGAAAAGAAATATCAGTCTTTCACTACAACTTTAGATGGGCAATAACCGACACTCACAAGAGTTAGCAGTGATTCAATCGTGCAAGAGAGGAGCGAAAGAACCCTGTAGTCGAGAGGAGTTCATCACATCCGAAACTACTTCAGGGAAGTTTGAAAAGAAAATACTGTCTTGGGCTACTGTTTTCGGTAGGCTTAGTTGGCACGGATCAGAGACAAGTATGTAAACGAAATTTACACGACAAGAAAATGCCTTTCTTTGTAATTAGAAAAGAAAATTTTGGTACGAGATTCTTGTCCCCACATTTCTGCCTTCCACTTGAGCACAAAGAATACCACGCTAGAAGATATTACGACATTCAAACATGATTTTTTGTCCATTACATCACGTTGTGAGTAACACAAGTTGTAGTTGGCACCCATCAATCAACATTTGCTAATAATGAATAATATTTACCCTTCAGTTGCTTACGCTAACTTTCATGCTTAACTTTACTGACCACAAACAATCTGCACTACTTCATGTTGACATAGGTTTCGGCTTTTGTACATTTATGCTACGAGTAAGAGAAAGTTTTGCGTCCTTCATCACCTGACCGACCTTTTTTTTCTTCCACGACGCGTACCTGTTCACAGAAATGTGAAATGCCCGCTGAATAAAAGATGAATTATGCTTCCGACTAGTCCGGCGTCTCAACGTAAAAATAGTCGAGCTAAACAGCTACGGTTAATATTTTCTTCGTGGAGCAGCGCTAAGTTATTCGAGTTGCTCGTGAAAAAATAAATCCTCGGTTGAGTCGTGTGGAACGAGAAAAGTTCCGCTTTCAGATCCTTCATGAGCACAGCTTATAGGAAAGTTTATTTTTCTCCACGCTTGGCCTCCTCGAAGAAACTTGTCCTTTTCGAAGAAACTTGTCCTCTTCCAACGTTTTCTGTCTTAATGCAACTGCCTGCGGTAGGAGGGTTAGAGCTAATTCAATGACCCCAAGTGAAAAGTAAAGTTATTTAAATATTTTTGGTGCTTTGAATTTCTTGTTAATGTGTACGCTAGATTTTGGTTTATTATTCATTCTGAATAATAACACCATGTTTTCGGCCACGAAACATGTTTTACAAGCCCCCCCCCCCTCAAAATTTGATACTTTACGTTTCAAGACATTGGGATTCCAAATTTGCCGTCCCCCGTCCCCTATCCACCTTCCCCCGTCATCCGTCCGCCGTCCAGGCCGTTTTGTGCCTTTAACGTGGTCTGAAAAATTCGTTCTTTCGCACAGAAATCTCATTTGGTATCTAGTTGTGCCCGCCATCTCGGCAATCCGATCGGACGAAGCCCATGGTTGTTATGGACAAAAATGGTTAAAAAAATTAACGAAATGCAGTATAATCGCAAATAAACCGTGTTTCGTATCGTTTTCAAGGTATTTTTACATGTTGGGTCGGATGGAATGAGTATCAGACGTGTACAACTGCATAACGGGAAATTACAGTAATTATCAGAGTCAACTATTTGAAAGAACTCGCGGGAACTACAGCGGAAGTGAACGTTTCGTCGTTAGCACTCCCTCCCTCCCGTCTCATCAAGTCGCAATGTCGTAACAGTTGCCAAGGGTTTGCTAGATTGGGTCCCAATTTCCCCGACTCTTTTTGCCCGATGGGGCAGAGGAAGATTGGGGCCGATGAGGCTTGGACTTTCTCCGCACATCACTACATTGGATCATAAATGCCTACAGACGTTTACGGGCGCCTGGCGCCGCGGGAATATTTAGTTTCCGTAGTTCCATTGTAGCCAGGTCCTGTTTGATATGGTTTAGTAGTATTTTTCGATGCTGAATCGAATGGAATGGGTTTCGGAGCAGTAACACTAGATCAAGCTGTTTAAGAGAATAATGAACCGTTTTGTAATAATTTGCAGTGTTTTTTGCGTAGAACTCATTAAACTTTATGTGGAAAGAAAGCACAACGTGAACTTGACAAAGCATATGGTGTATTGCCAACTTGATTGGTGTATTGACAAAGCATAACAAGCACCTAGACTGTATGGAAGCATGAGTATGCGGTAGTGGAGTGGTTCGTACCTCTATGGCTCTGTTTCTCGAGTAGCAATGTTGGTGGTAGCAAGGCTTTGCTGATCAAGTGGCTCCCAGAGATGAAAAAGAATACGGAGTGAATACCGCTCCAAAACCTCCAAAACTGCCCGGTAGTTTGGGAGGATGTATAAAAAGAAAAGCTTCTGCCATCGCAGAAACCTGAGGGCCAACCTGATGCAACGTGCTTTTCGGTCCTGGGTTGGTATCTCAACACGCAGGCGTAAATTCATCGGGCCACTGAAAGCGGACCCTGCGACCTACGTTCCAAAACATCATATAGTCGTACAGGTGGAAGTGCCAGGTTCATTAATACGGTCAAGTTTCATTGTCTTTGGTTTCTTTGAAGCGTTCTCAAATGATTAGCTACGGAGCTCACACGTTTACGCCTGTCGAATAAATATCCTACTTTTCACACCAGTTTTCCTTCTAGTTCCTGGGTGGACACATGCACGGGTGGCTCAATGTTTGGGTCTCCGGCTAGAGGTGGATTTAGGCGGATTTTTGGGCTGTTTTCTGTCCTAAATATACAGCTACACTGTTTGCCCTGTTCTAAATCTATCTTTATGGATTTCGCATGGAAGTGAATGAATATTCCAACATGAGGTTCCATGAGCGCAGCCTTTGATTGAAAGCTTACTATCGGAATTAGATTGGAACTGGATCGGTAGGCTCAGATTAGCCGTGTAAACGCAACACTCATGGTAGGGGTTGCCTACCAGCCTTCCTCAGTAATCACCTTTAAAATACATTACTTCTTCTGACTACGCCAAGTCTTTCAACGTCATTTCAAACTGCTCATTTGCACCGAACTGTTTGTTACGGGTTACTCAAAACTACTTCGTTATTTCATAAGAAAAATTCGTTCTACCTCGTCGGGTCCAGTACATTCAAATGTCTACCTTGTAAGTTTCTGTTACTACCACTTTTAACAATTATTGAAAAGAGTTACAAAATGATTTCATTGAGTCATGATACCGATCCATGTCGGTTTATATTCAGTCGATTTGCAATCCGATAATGAATAAACTCGGTTACAAAATCGAATCGAATGGAAATAATTCAGCGTTGTTGCCGACTTAATTAATGTGTGCCAACTAGAGAACCCTTATGCGAAATATAGCTTATCCTTTCATTTAATTGCGTGACGACGGTACCATTCTATTTTGAGCCCCACAGAAGCCCGTCTTGTTTCAATGTTTCGCGACGTTGTGCGAATAATGAAGTTGACAGCTGCTCCTCACGCTCTCACGCTTTTTGCAACAATAAATTCCTACTAAGTTGTAAAATTTTCGCTCGGGTTGTTGTAAATAGTTCATCAAGTAGCATTTTATACGGGAATAATCTCGAGCGAAGAAAGACGAAACACTCAGTTCACTCAGAATATTTTATATTCGTAATGATTGAACCGATTGACAAAAAAAAAGGTTTGTGGGGGGCAGCTCTCTTGATGAGGTAATTTTCGAGAATAATCGCAGAATTGATTGCAAAACGTTCACAATAAAAAATAACAGCTGGAGGTTAAACTCCTCGCCGTGCCACAGAAAATCGTTGAAGAATACTCAACAAAACGTGAAAGCAGAAGTATTCAATATATCCAGGACGGTCTGATCAATAAACAGAGTTATAACGATGTATTTTCTCTAAAAATCAGAGTCACGAGTACAATGCTTAGGTCATCATCAGTCGATTTGGTTGTCACTAGATTTGGTGGCGGAGAGAGCGGGATTGATAAGGTGGATCAAGTTATTACAGAAATGAAGGCAATAATGTAAGAACACTTTGAGGAACCCCCTGATTTAAACGTCAATTTTAATAATCTCACATTTTTCTAGCACATCTAACATTCGTCCCTTGGGGCAAAAATGGAGAAATTCGATGTATTGCTTATCTGTCAGGTCGAAATTGAAGGAATGGGGGGATTCATGCGGATGATGAGTGAACCACCTGAACTACTCTCGTCCTTCTCGCGCTCCCCAATTCCGCAATGCTCTAACCCACAAGTTTCATCTTTAACTGAGCCTAATGACGATTTTTTACTTTCCACTATCCAAAGTGGAATGTGTGAAAAAAAGAAGTAATAAAGAAACCGAATTCTTTGCTCATTAAGGCCAACAATAAAACTCAAAAGGCTGAAATTTTATCGAGTGAAACCGTCGATTTTACTAAACCCCAGAGTATTGCTTCGCTGTTGGGCTTTTCTCCGAGAGGTCTGAGTAAGAATAAATTGCACGAGAGCGATGGGATGGTAAACATAAATAAGGTGAACGTCATACGAGTCGAATGTAACATTGGTCGTGGAGCCTACCAAAAAGAACAAGAAAGTTACATTATCCACGAATTTTATCCGGCGGTGCCCCTGGCTTTAAGATTTTGGAAACGCCAAGGAACGTCATTTATCTACCAGTCAACACGGGAAGGCTTCACGATATTACGATAGAGCTTCGTGACCAAGACGGCCGAGCCATAAGTTTGAGAGGGGAGACTGTCAACGTACGCCTTCACTTGAGAGATGGGTCTCGTATTTAATAAAAATCAAACCTCTATATTGCCCATGAAAAGTATAGTGATTGTGTCCAAAAAAGAAGTTGAATTTTGTGGCATACGCCAAAATGGCTGGGCGTTCTTGTTACCGATAATAACCTAATTAATCTAACACTGTAACTTAAAGTTATCCTAAATAGACAACCGTCCGTTTTATTATTGAAATGGGTTTCCACTACTTTGCGAGTGGTTGCTTTTCCTCTGTCGATGCAGGTTTTTTTTAAAACATACTTAACTAAACCACCCCCCTTTCCATTCAAAATGTTTGGCAATACCTAAGGTTTTATGAATAATTGCTGTTTAGGCGCTTCCTCGACATGAGGGGTTCAGAGTTGGGCAACCCGCAACGCACGCTCTTCTCCTATCCTTCTCGGTTAATCCTCCTTCTTCACTTGCGCCTGAGGCGTGTGCACCTCCAATCATATCCTCCTTTTATTATATTTGATTTCTTTTCACATTTTCATGAAGTATTTCCCTTTGGGCTTGTCCCATCATTAATTGGCTGAGATGTTACATACGCCCAGCTCGCGATTTTCCGAAACTGCGAGGGAAGCTGCTGCCAGACACCCAGGGCCCTGGGAAGAAGCCACGAGGACGTCGTACGAGAGGTATTCTTTCTATTACTCATCCTCATTCCCCTTTTCTTTCAGGGTTGTCGTCGGTTTGCTCCGTTTCATGTCTCGGTAAAGCGCTTGGTGTTGATGTGCAATATCTTTCTTTTACTATATACAGTCCTCTTAATTTACTCGTGCACACTTGCAGTTCTCAGAACCCATTTTGTGAAGTACTCCCTGTGATCCAGTTACTACTACTACTCATTAACTCACTCCTATCGAAGGTGGCGAGTTAATTGACATGAAAACTAGGATTCGTTAGGGGATTTCGTCGTTCTCTAACTGCATTACCCATCAAAATTTTCTTAAAGACGCATGAATCTTTCTTCTACAACGTCACTCAAACCGTAACTCGTTGTTCTTGTGAGAGCCCCATAGTCAATCAAATTTCTTGTAAACAAAACCACGCATTTACATCTTACACACTTCGTAGTTTCTAAAGTATGTAAATAAACAGATTTAGTTTTGGTTGCACTCACAGTGAATTTTTAACGATCTGTCCGCAGGGGCAAGAGCTATGATGAGGTCATGGGTGGTAGCTGTTTATCGTCCTATCTCCATGTCGTCGTCTGTCTACTTCTCACGATCAGTGGTAAGTCACATTGAAAACTGTATTGTTTTGACCGTCGAGTATCAAGAAGCGAAAATTCGCTATGAAAAGTGCAGGCGTTGATAATTAGGTATCAACGTTACACCTCAAAACAAATGGGAACGTGGCGTCCAACCTGTGGAAGATCTTATACAAGAACGTTCTTATCTTATAGTTTTTACTTTCCTTAGCTCTACAAAGTAGAAAGGAAAATTATGTAATCGGCTGAAAAAATATCTGGTGCGTTGCAACACACAACTTTCCTTAGCTCTACGTCGGTCCACTTTGTACATGGCTAATTCTATTCAATTAATTCATTTATCACTCAGTTAATTTGAACTTCCTCAAACAAAGGTTTACGGCCGCAGAAAGCGGTAGCGCTTACAGTTCCGGAATTTATTGTGCTGCTCGTACTCATTGCAGGACCATTATTGAGCAATTGGTACACAGATAATTAATGAGGCTCTAAACAAGATTTTTTAAAAAAAGGATAGTAATCACTTGTGCAGAGTTATTGGAAAATAACTGTCAGAACTGGTAGTAAGCGAAACGGCGGTAGTTGAAATTCAGGAATTTCTGGAGTGAGCCCCATGTATCTCATGAGCATTTTTAAACACTCACCCTTTAGGTATTGGATTGGACTACAATACCAATTTTTACTTTCCTTGTTTTTAACATTCTACAAGAATTCCAGCGGAGTTTATAAGGAAAAAACTGCGCGAAAAACGCTTTTGGTCGAAAATTTTGATAATTTATTGTGCTGCTCTCGTCATTTTCCCACGAATGAGAATTTTATAGTATCATTGCCTTGTTGAGAGCTATCAATATAAAAAATGTAATTAAAATCGTTAGAGCCGTTTTTGAGAAAAAAATTTGGTGTTTTGATCACTATGATGACTATAGTTAACATTCGGTGGATTTTGCCCATACCCTCATTATTGCGTCCCATGGTAACCTGTAGGCTAGACATCAAGTTTCAGCTGATTTGGTACGATGGTTTTCTCTAAAAACTGCGCTAAAATCGATTTCGTCGAAAGTTTTGGTAATTTATTGTGCTGCTCTCGTCATTTTCCCACAAATGGGAATTTTATGGTATAATTATCATATCAAGAGCTATCAATATAAAAAATTTAATCGAAATCGTTAGAGCCGTTTTTGAGAAAAAAAATATTTGGTGTCTTCATCACTATGGTAACTATAGTTAAATTTCGTTGGATTTTGTTCATACCCTTATTTTGACGTCCCATGGTGACCTGCGGGCGAGATATGAAGTTTGAGCTGATTTGGTACGGTGGTTTTCTCTAAAAATCGTTCACAGACACACATACACACACACACACACACACACACACACACACACACACACAGACCATTTTCCCAAATAGTGTTTTTCGGACTCAGGGGGGTCTGAAACGTAAAGATCTGAAGAGAACTCAAAATTTTTTTTTCAGCCGATTACATAACTTTCCTTTCTACTTCGTAGAGCAAGGAAAGTAAAAAGGTGTGAGTTCTCCTCAGATCTTTACGTTTTACAGCCCACTGTGTCCGAAAAGCACTATTTGAGCAAATGGTCTGCGTGTATTCAATATCCGCTCAAAACTAACTATAGTTATCATAGTGATCAAACTCAAATTTATTTCTCAAAAGCGGCTGTAATGTTTTAAATTAAATGTAATGTGGGAACAGCTTCAAATGACCCGTCAATACCATACAGTTCTAATTCGTGGGAAAATGACAAGAGCAGCAGAATAAATTACGAACGTTTATGAGTTAAGTCGATTTTATCGTAGTTTTTTCCTTACTGACTCTGCTCAAATATTACTAGGATCTCCAGAAAAAATTACGTGGTAGCCCACTCAAGTACCTATACGATGAGCATTTGATAACGTCCACAAGATACACAGGGGCTACTCCAGAAATTCCAGAATTTCAACTCCCACCGTTTCACCTCCTATCATTTCTCACAATGTTTACTCGATTATTCCAGTAAAGATGAACGCGATCCTTTTTAAAAGTATCGCATGGATCGTCCCTCAAATCACCTGCGAACTGATTTCTCAATAAAGGTCGTGGCACAAGTATGAGCAGCACAATAAATTCCAGAACGCTGTCATCTAGAACGTTCATATAAACAGAATGAAAAACAGACGTCATTAGTTGTTCGAGCCAAGAATATCGCTGAATGCATGTAAGGCAAAGAAAAGCTGTGTGAAACATCGTATCAGATACTTCATCAAAGTGCTGTCAACATTTGGCGTCTTAGCTACGTTCAATGCTAGTTACTATTATGAGATCATCATATAAATCGATGAGTTCATCGTGAATCTTGAGAACACCAATTTTAAATCAGTTGCGACTATTTCGTTTGGAGGAAATAAGAATTTCCTAGTGGTCTATTTATCGTAAAATATCAATGGAAGTTCAAGAAAGCTCGTGCTATGAGTATTTTGCATCATTTTCGTGGCGGCATTTATGTGCAGCGATCGATAGAACCGAAAAGTCCCTCAAAAGTAAAGTGTGATGGCATCTTCGTTTCTTCTGGCGACTCGTAGTTACATAAAACATTTGAGTCACGTCGTAACTTGCCGATAACGGTTGACTCCCAATAAAAGCGGAGCCACCATTCAAAACCAGAGAGCGAGGATGATATCCAGTCGTTAAATTCAGTCTTTGTGGGGGATGCAAGAAGAGGAATGGTGTAAAACGAGTATAAAAACCGAAGAGAGGGGCAACGGCCATGTTTCGCGAGCACCACGCTCTCGATGAGCCGTAGGTGTAAATAAATTTAGTTGCGCACGCTCCACAAAAGGGAGTTTACGAAGCTGAAACAACGTTATAATTGAATTGTATGATCTCGAAGAGCCCCCCACAAAATGTCAAACAATGATGATATAGAACGACGTGAAAGACGTAATATTCAGTTCACTCGTAAATCTAGTTCTATCGTTCCAAATAATGGTAACAGAAGTCTTGAAAATGTGATCTATAGGTTGTAATGTTTACCAGAAGCCATACAAAATGACTGTTCAGAGACAGGCGTTCGTTTATTCACTATAAGTACTGGGTTGAAAAGAAATAAGTTTTCTTCAGATCTTTATGTTTTAATGATGTTTTGAAAAACACCATTTGAGAAAATAGTCTGTGTACGTGTGTTTATCTTTTCTTTTCAGAGACAGTAATTCAAGCAAATCAGGTCTTGATTTTACTACAACTTTGTTCCGAATAAGAAAATTGTAGTAAAACTCTTAAGAAAACGTAGTCCACTGTACTACCTGTGCTATGAAATTTAGTTATCAGCGGTTGTAAATAGTTAATTGTCACTCGATAAATTCTGGAATTCAAATTACTGTCGTTTCGCCGCCTAACCGTTTTACTTGCCACCACACAAAACGTAAAGATCGTGCCAGAAAAGTTCTGAGGAGACGCGTCGGCTGGATCAGGCGTTCTCAGAGGTACCACCACCCGTGTGCTTGGGTCATATCGGAACTGGTGGTAGTTCTATCGTGGAACATCCTCATATACTTCCTTCCTTCCCCCGTTTTACGGGGTTTTTACCCCGAAAACTTCGGTCAATGATCCGGGTTTTACCCCGTGTGATTAAAGGACTTCCCCGTTACGGCTATCCCACGGACTCCAAGTAAGTTACATATGCCTTAATCGATGTATCAACACCTATTAGAGCTGTGTAAGCATTTATCAGACGCCTAGTGCTTATGATGCAAAGCGCCCCTATAAATAAGCGTTAAGGTGTACTGCAATGAAAATTTCGTGATTCCCAGTAACATCTAACACATAAGGATGGTTTGGAGGACCACGGTAAAATACCGAGAAATTATATGTAAAGAAAAAGATGAGAAAAGAACATTAAGGAAAATAATTCTAAATTAAAGGAGTTTATATTAAAATAAAGAATTCTGCTGAGAAAATGTATCTACAAAGAAGGCTCGAGCAAAGAAAATAAAAAAATGAATTTGGTTTTCGTTGGGGCCCTTGATGAGGTGTTGATGAAAATACGGTGAATGTGGCGACGTGATGGGTAGATGAAAGTTGGAAGGATCTTACCGGTGTTCGGAAGCAACAGAGATGATACCAGGAGGAAAAGATGAGATGAAGCAAAAGGGAAGTGACGCGCTGAAAAGGGGTTTGATGGATCGAACGTGGTTAAAACTGCAGAGGTAGAAACGCACTGATCGCATGAGCAGCTCAGTAGGCGGAGGAAAGTTGGTGGGGTGATGCCATTTTTGGTGCGTCTTGATGGGTATTAGATGGACGAAGTTTTCAAGGCCACGTTTGTTTACTGCTCCTTGCTGTTGTTAGCCGAAGGAGCAGCGGGGCCCGTAATGATGAGAGTGCAGAGTTCGAGGGCCTCAGAAATTTTCGTCCCAATATTAAACACAATAAGAGTGGCTTGACTCTCAGTCCTGAGTCTTACTTCTGTCACCATATAGAGCGGGTTGTGTCCGTTATAAATAAATTTCTTTTTAAAAAGACATCCGTGTGGGTACAATCTGTAACTGGTATACATGGACTATCTTTACCACCCCTGAATCATTCTCGTCTGAAGAACGCTCTCGTTCGCCGTGCATTACGTCAGTTCGACTACCTGAGTCTCTTTAGAATTTACCCCCGTGTATCGGCTCAGTGAAACGTGCCGTGACTTCGTTCCCAAGTGACTTCATTCTGATCTTTCTTCACCGTGATCTCAAGAGTTTTACCTGTTCGTCTATAAATTTGTGTAGCTCCGAGCATTATTGAATTCTACAGTTCCCCCCATTAATTCTTGCATTCCCACAAGTTCGCCTCTACTCATTTTGCATTCAACACTCGTCACAATCCGTCTATCCCGATAGCCAGTATGGGAAGTCTGGGCTCTTTGTGCACTTCCTTAATTATTATTTATTTAGTTTCCTTTTTTCTTGCAACCGTCCCATTTACGGCGAGGTTTGGAAAAAAAGTATTTCTAGGTGTGTTTGTAGTTCAATTTGCGGGAGAACAGCTCAGCCAATTGATCTGGTTCTGTTTTTAATTAGTTCGCGATTTTTGTAAGGAGCGAAAATAACGTTTCACCCGAATTCAATCGACTGGAAAGAAAGGTGGGAGACCAAAATGTACCAGAAACTAGGGTTTTCACGTTTTTTCGAAATCTTCTCTGAGGATTTTGATTAAACTGTCAAATTACTTTCTAACAGTAAACTCCCAGCTTTTCTTCAACGTAAAAAGTACCCAACTCTTCTTCTATATGGAAATTGGGTTAGCGGAGATCTTTGAAATAAAAATAGGTTACGGCAAAACGACTGCAACTCGTACGATAACTAATACCTATATATTGTTCTCAGTAAATGTTCCTCTGACAGTCCATTGAACAGAGATAAAAATCAGAGTGTGCCGTAAATAATGTTCTTTTTTAACATTATCATCATTTCCAGAGTAAATGCTTCACTGGATGTGATCAACCTTAACAGCGTGTCTCTAAGCAACTTATACACACATTTTGTTATCCTCAACTATTTCTGTATCTATCAGTACCCCCTGACTCCCATTAAAGGCACCCTCGCGATAGTAGTCTAGACGATGGTTTCATAATTCCGGCAGAAAGTTGGGAAATGGATCGGAGCTCGTCGCGATCGGAGTAATATTTGCCTGAGTCAGCGGATCCCCAAACATCTCCACCCCTTTCGTAACATATCTGTTGAACTGAGGCATACTCGTAAGCCACAATAGCTCCACCATTAACTTATCGTTTTTCCAATTTTCTAAACAAACGGCTCTAATCATTTCGATCAAACGTACAGAACTTTTAACTAATTAGTACGTATTGTTCTCCATAAATGTTTCCGTAGAAGTGCGTACAATCCTTATATACAGCGGGTCGTCGAATAGGCGGGGGTCGTGGAAAGTTGTGTGTTGCTACGCACCAGACAAAAATAAATTCGACGATAGTCCTATAAATTACTTGACATAAGTAGGAGCAATAGAATAATTCACGGAACACCGGCCGTTTCTAAGGGCCGTTTTCACCAACTGCGGTGATCTCGTTTAGAGTCGATTAACAGCACCTAACCCGCTCCCACTACAAAACGCTGCAAATTATTACACAACGGTTTATTATTCGGATAATCAGCTTGACCTAGCATTAATGCTCCGAGACCCATCCTGTTCGATTCAGCATCGAAAAATATCATAATGAAACCCAAAAAAAGGCCGAAAAGAACTGAATCGTAATATTAAAATAAACAAAAAAAACACGAAAGTATCTAGAAAAAACTGAATTTTAATATGAAAACATGCACGCTAAATACTAATATCAAAATTTAACCAAAAATCTATGAAAAAAACATAATGAGAATGAAACGAAAGAATCTAAAAAAATTGAATCGTATTAAAACGAAAACGTCGGGGAAATTGGAAGAGTAAGGCGAATGGGGAGAGACCGGTCGTTGGGAGGGAAGCGAGCGGGAGGCCGCACTCGCTCGCCTCGAGAGCGGTTGGTTTTTTAATGAGACGGGCGGGGCGGGAGGAAATCAAACGACGAAACGCATGAAGCTCCCGCGTTGTACTGCGTTTCGTTAATTTTTAACCGTTTTTGCCCATTACAACCACGGGCTTCGTCCGATCGGATTGCCGAGATGGCGGGCACAACTAGATACCAAATCGGATTTTTGGGCGAAAGAACGAATTTTTAGACCACGTTAAAGGCACAAAACGGCCCGGACGGCGGACGGCGGACCGGGGACGGGGGACGGGGGACGGCGGACGGACATTGCAAATTTGGAATCTCCATGTCTTGAAACGTAAAGTATCAAATTTTGAGGGGGGGTTGTAAAAAATTTTTCGTGACCGAAAACATAGGGTTATTATTCAGAATGAATAATAAACCAATATTATTCAGAATGAATAATAAACCAAAACAGTCTTCACCAGACTGGGTTAAGCTCTAGCCCTGATCAAACCTTTTGGTAATTTATTGTGCTGCTCTCGTCATTTTCCCACGAATGGGAATTTTATGGTATAGTTGCCTTATTGAGAGCTATCAATATAAAAAATTTAATCGAAATCGTTAGAGCCGTTTTTGAGAAAAAAAATATTTGGTGTCTTGATCACTATGGTAACTATAGTTAAATTTCGTTGGATTTTGTTCATACCCTTATTTTGGCGTCCCATGGTGACCTGCGGGCGAGATATGAAGTTTGAGGTGATTTGATACGGTGGTTTTTTCTAAAAATCGTTCACAGACACACAGACCATTTTCCCAAATAGTGTTTTCGGACTCAGGACGGTCTGAAACGTAAAGATCTGAAGAAAAATCAAAAAAAAATTTTCAGCCGATTACATAACTTTCCTTTCTACTTCGTAGTGCAAGGAAAGTAAAAATTGGGCGGTTTGGCCCGGTTAGCTCTTACCTTTCTTTATCATGTTCTGATATCTGCCCGCCATTACCGTGCTCTGCCGAGTATTCGCTTCTATTATTGTGAATAATTTACGTATATTTTGAAATAATGATAATAAACAAAGATACTGTTTACTAGTGCGCATTTATTTCAGTTGCTATTCCACTACAATGATAATCTAATGTGTTGGGTTATCGTCATCTCACCCGGCGCCTCAAACGGCTATGAGCAAGGTCCGACGACTTGTAGAAGTATGAATTTGAATTCTGTAGCGAACAAAAGTATTACGATCGTCGATAACAAGTTGTTGTTTGCGTACAATGTGTTCTGAGCAGTTTCTGTAAAAACCAGTCGTCATACTGCTGTGTTAGAAAACCCAAACGCAAATGGCTTACCTGGGTGAATTTAGTAGCAGATAATTAGGAAATATTAAATAATACCACGCTTTTACTCACACATTAGTGTATTAAACAACTTTTATTAAACACGACAATTCTCCCTTCCTCATTGAAGTTCCTTGCTTGCAAAAGTTGTAACCTCATAATTTTGGTTTTTATTATTTCTTGCTCAGTTCTCATTTTCTTGTACCGCTTCCGATTTTTTCTACACGCACACAGCATTTTCCCGGACTAATTTGGCTTTTTCCTGCAGCTCTTAGTTAGTTGTAGTACGCGTATTTTCACTTTAAGCTCCTCACCAGTTTCAGCTTCGGCAGAGGTTAATACTGCCACTTTGGTGTATGACAATAATTAGGTCAAATCCGGATTATTGAGCATTGGGCATCAACGGGACACACGGTTACGCGGCCGTTTTATTTTTGCATGACTCTTGTTTACGGGCCGGGATGTCAAACAGATGCCCAATTTCCTTACTTTACTGTAACCTCATTATTCCATTGCCTTCTCGATGATATGGCTTAATCGCTGCGTAATCAAGTCTGTGCGAACCGCATCCCACAGTGATCTCGGCTAGCGTGGTGGGCACGAAAATGGCTAGCCTTGATTTACTTATCTAGCCCTGATCAGTTGGATCACGATCAGCGGCGTTTTGGTGAAAACGGCCCTAACACGCTGACATAAACCGAGTGAACAGTTGCTTATGCTCCAACAATCGCTGGATGTACTTGAGGCTGAGAGTGATTCGTCGCAAATAATTAAAAGTGTGTTCTGAGCAAGAGATTACAATTGCATTCATCAAACATGCGGTTTGCGTGGGTTTGTAAATCCTCCTTCCCTCTACAACCCCAACGGCATCGAAGTCAAAATCAACTCTCCACTTCATCGATTCAGCATTTGAACTCGTCAGGTTTGAAATTGAGTCTCGTTTCTCTTCACAGAGCGATGGAAAGGTCCATAATTCACTTTGTAATGGTTACCGTCGGTTTACGATCGTTTTTCTCTTTTTCTTTAGGTTTCCTTTTTTTTCATCGAATTAAACTAATGTATTTGCCGGCTCTCAAACATCGCCGAGAAGAGGGGGAAAAAGCGTTTACGAACGACCAACGAATCAGAAACGAAGAAAAAGGAGCGCGCTGAGTTCTTATCTTTGACCCCGAGTTGCAGCCTTCTTCTGTGTGAGTTCTCTCGTTTCTTTCTTTCCACCGGTCATTATCCTCGACTCCCACTTTTGTGTTATTTTGTTCGTTTTCCTTCTTCCATGAACCGAGCGCCTTCGGCAAGCGAACGCGGTATTTCTCAATTACCAGATGAGTTCAGCTTTGAGGGTTTTTTTTTTTTTTTCATTTCACTCTCGTATTGTTGGATCTATCTTGGCGCCATCCTCACATAGCGACGGCGAGTTGTCGCTTTCGAGTTGGAAGAAATTTCGAGCAAAACAACGAATAAATTGAAACTTTTCACGACAGTTGATTGAAGACAACTCGCAAACTACATCAGGCACCCACCGATTGATGCTACCTTATCACCGTGGTTAAATAGAGAGCTGAAGATACCGGACGTCACTATCCGATCTATACTTACTGAAGCACTCAATGGCCAGAAAACCTAAGACAGCCGATACTCTCTAGAAGTATAATCTAACACAAAAGTCGATATTCTTCAATTACAAACAAGATCGATCGAATAAAAACATTTTTCAATACAACAATAACAATCAATTTACTGCAACTCAAATTGACGAACTTCTCGTTTAACTACATTTCCAGTTTCCCAATGATTAGTACAAACCTCCTACAAAAGGTGAGGAAATGGAAGGATCGATTAACGCATGAGGCGAGACAAAACCAGCCATGACGTTGTAGCGTTCAACGTTGATTATTTCCTGCAAACTAGTTATTTTGGATCCAGAGCGATCAATTCAAGCGACATAACAGGGATTTTGGTGGCTTACTCAACACAACTGTTTAGCTTTGCACGCTACGAGAGTAAGAAATGTAGAACACGTAACCGATAAAATATTTGGTGGGACGCACCCAACATTCCTCGGCCTCACGAATCTCTCAGGGATTCTCTTACATTCTCCTGTGCCACGACCATTATTGAGCAACCAGTTCACAGGTGATTCATGAGACTGTAAGCAATTTTTTTTAAGGAGGACCGAGTTCACCGATTTGGAATAATCTAGTAAAAACTATGACAAATGGTGGGGATTGAAATTCTGGAATTTCTGGAGTAGCTTTTATATATCTTAAGGGCGTCTTCGTTGAGCCAAGGAAAGTATAATATAAGGTACTTTTCAGTACACACAAAAAATTTAATCAAAATCGTTTGAGAATTTTTTGAGAAAATAACCTCGGGCTAGATATCAAGTTTGAGGTGATTTGGTTCGAGCGTTTTCTCTAAAAACCACTCTAAAATCGATTACGTCGAAAATTTTGGTAATTTATTGTGCTGCTCTCGTCATTTTCCCACAAATGGGAATTTTATGGAATAGTTGCCTTATTGGGAGTTATCAATATAAAACATTTAGTGGTTCAATCTAACACTACATAACTATAGGTAGTTTTGGGCTGATTTTGTTCATACCCTTATTTGGAGTTTCAAGGGAACCTGCGGGGTATCTATAAAGTTTGAGCTGTTTTGGTTCAAAGGTGTTCACTGACGCGCACCCACACAGACTGTTTTTCCAAATAGTCCTTAAATCTTAACCTTAAAACGTAGAGATCTGAAGAGAACTCAAAATTTTATTTTTTCAAACAATTACACAACTTCCCTTTCTGCTTAGTAGATCCAAGGAAGGCATAAAATACGATTGAAAGAAACAATGCTGAATTTTTACTTTCCTTGGCTCTACAAAGTAGGAAGGAAAGTTATGTAATCGGCTGAAATTTTTTTTTTTTTTTTGAGTTTTCTTCAGATCTTTACGTTTCAGACCCTCCTGAGTCCGAAAAACAATATTTTGGGAATATGGTCTGTGAACAATTTTTAGAGATAAACCACTGCACCAAATCACCTCAAACTTCATATCCCGCCCGCAGGTCATCATGGGACGCCAAAATAAGGGTATGAACAAAATCCATTGAAATTTAACTGTAGTTATCATAGTGATCAAAACACCAAATTTTTTTTTTCTCAAAAACGGCTCTAACGATTTTGATTAAATTGTTTATATTGATAGTTCTTGATAAGGCAACTATACCATAAAATTCCCATCTGTAGGAAAATGACGAGAGCAGCACAATAAATTATCAACATTTTCGACGAAAAGCGTTTTCAGCGCAGTTTTTTCCTTATAAACTCCGCTGGAATTTTTGTGGAATGTTAAAAAAAAAAATTGGTATTGTAGTCCAATCCAATACGTAAAGGGTGAGTGTTTAAAAACGCTCATGAGATACATCACTCCTGAAATTCCTGAATTTCAACTACTGCCGTTGCGCTTACTACCAGTTCTAAAAGTGTTTACCCAATAACTCTGCAAAAGTAATTTCTATCCTTCTTCAAAAACCTTGTGTTTACAGCCTCATTATTTACGTAAGTAGCACTCCAATCATATTTTCAATCACAATGGAAGTTTAATAATCACACGCTATTCACACCCCTATAATGTACAAGTCTATCTGAACGTTTTCCAATGAAACTCACCCACTCAATAAAATCATTTAGGAGGATAGATATCGGTGATGGCCTGCGCATCACCTCTCCGTCAGGTAAAAGATAGAAGAAAAGAAAAAATGTGTAACCGTTTAGGCGAGACGGACTTTCCTTTGGACCATTCTGAGATGTACTTGTTCCGGAGATGCTTCCGCCCTAGTTATTGTTAGTATCTTTAATATCCACCGAACTAATTTCTCGTTCTCAAGGCTGCAGCAGTAGTGGCGAACTATCGCTAAAACGTCTAATTCTCAATTGTATATATTTTTCACTCGAACTTTTAAAACTTAACGTCACATTTTTCGTTCCCTTTTGAAACGTAACTTCCCTATTTCCGTAAAAACTGGTAGAATTTAAAGTTCCAGCATTTATTAGGCTGCTGCTACCTATACATAATTGTTGTGAATGTCAACATGATTTTTTGGGACGGTTAGAGTTAGAGTTCCGAAATTATAGAAGGGACACCACGGAAAAAGTTAGTACATAACCATATCCAAAGACCATCATCATTCTCTCATCATGCAGACGTGTGCACGTATAAGAGATTACGTGAGTGGTGTTTCAAGCGCCACTGCGACATGAACCGTATTGATGACAAAACTGCACTAAAATCGCATTTCGTCGAAAAGATACTGCGGTACTTTTTTCCCCAAGAAATAAAAATTTCATAGCATCCACTACCATTTGGAGCTATCAATGTAAACAAATTATTCGTTATAGCTGGATTTGAAAAAATGGGCCACGCCGTGAACTTTGTTTCTTGGGCCCCTGGGTGCAATCTGTAGGGTGACAAAAGCTAAGATTCGTGTTGTAGCCTGAGCTACTTCGATAGCTGAATGATCAGGGGGGGACTGGGTACTTCCCAAAGTACTTGCGACCAATAAACCAATGAATCCAGCGTGACATCATTATGGGATGTTTTTGGCCAGGTGATTGAAGACGCGATTCCATGCTACCATATTGGTATCTCATTGATGGATGAGTTCCACCCCTCTACTGTGACTATTTCATCAAGTGGAGCATTTCCCAGCGTTGAAATTTCCATCCATGATTACGTTCGCAAACAAGTTCCTTTCGTATGTTAACTTTCTCCTCCACTCAACATTCTACGATAATCCTAACGATACCTAATGATTCCAACTTCCATCTCTGCGGTATTTTTCGGACTCCCATTTTTCATAATAAATGCTAACGGTTGATTATAAAACCAAGCTTTTCCAGAGGCAGAAAGTCGAGTTCTGATGAGGAAGGGGGCAACAAATTATCGCTCTCCACTTTCCGGGACGATATTTCATTACAGTGCCGACAAGCCTCGCCTGTTAGTATAGCGGAGAAAGCTGAAGGGATAATTGACGACCGCACTCTTCCTGTGCATCCCAGAAACCCTTCATCCTTATTGTTGCCTAGTAACGAGTCGAGACGAGGAGAGGGGGCTTCCCGCTCATGCCAGCTAAAAAGCGTCCTATGGCCTACGCACCGAGCAATCCTCCATTCCTGTTTCTGAAAGAGAGCGCGCGCCCTTTCCACGCACTTTTACTGTGGAGCGGTCCAAAAGTTCTACGGAACCTCGAACCGAAGGGGGAAGGCCCCTTTCAGACGTTAATTACACATTCTTCCCGAGCCTCGTCCTATTCATGTTTGTTCGAAGGCAACTCAGACCCTGGATTCAGGCTATAACTCGTCAAGCAACATTTAGCAGAACGAAAACTAGTGAACTCCAAGTAAAACTTTTTCAGAAGGAAGTCTCGTTCGTGCACTCTCTTTTACGTAAATCCTGATTAGAACCGAATACGTTTCGTGCATGTATGTAAATAAAAGCGGACCGTTTTTACGATTCATACGTTTCCTCTAAAATTCGGAAGAGTATTAAGTTTGAAATACAATCAAATTGCTACTGATTTAATCACATAACCTTTCCCGTGTCCAGAAAACGTTTCAGGGTGTTTAGGAAATTAAAATATTGCGTTCTGATGAAAAATTAGAAATGTAAATTGATAAAACACTGTTCAACCAAGACCCATTGTGTGGCATTTCTTTGATGAATATGGGTTTTAACACATACGTTATTTATTCATGTATATCGATAGGGAGATAGACCTTGATAGCTTCAGAGCATGCACCCTACGAGCTCAGGCATCACATTTACGAAGGAAGAGAACTTCAACCACTCGCCTACACTAATAAACCCAGCACATTATTACACGAAGGTTTATCATTCTCTTGCAGTGGATGATTGTGATTTATCTTATTTAATCTAACCTCGTAAGTGTTAGATTTCGTATTATTTAGGTACTTACTGTGAATTAATTTAGAAGCCATACCGATAGTTCACATTTCAGTCACTAACTTCGAGACTGAAATATCTAATTATTAGGTGAGCGTCCTTGTTGGGTGTAGGAGAGAGAGAGAGAGAGAGAGAGAGAGAGAGAGAGAGAGAGAGAGAGAGAGAGAGATTGATTGATTGATTGATTTCTTTATTTATCCACCAGGGGAAATTAGGGCCATAAGGCCCTCTCTACCATTCCCCCTGGAATCTATATACATCATCCTCTTGTGCTACAAAATTACATTGCCCCACTGTTTTATATAATTTTCCGCTAAAGCGACAAATTTCTCTTCCCAAAAAAGCTCAATCATACCTAATGACACATAAACACATACCTATTTGAGAGGGGTGAGTACTTTTATATTCCTCCCCCTCTCAGCAGCACACAAACTAAAACTAATATACACAACAACAAACCTCATTCATGCCAAAATAAATTACACTCATACCAAAATAAATTACACTCATACCAACACATAAACACACAACTGCTGCTATTCGAGAGGAGCGAGTACTTGGATATTCCTCCTCCTCTCAGCAGCGCACTAACTACCTTAACTAACATACACAAACACTATGAACAAATCATCTTACATCTACACCTTATACACTGGGGATCGAGAAATTTGCCATTACATTCATTGGAAATATACCGAACAATGTCACAATCAATCAATATCATATAATTATTGATAGTGTTCACTTTACTTAAGTTAACAATCTGGTTTTCAACAAAAATCTATTTTAGAATAAGCGAAGAAGAGTCTATACACAATAATTACACAAAAAATTAAAACAATAATGAACATTCACTAATCGTATCCCGCCAACAACTTGTCTCTGAAAATATTTCTAAAATGTTCGGTCTTCAGAGAAAAATCAAACAGGTTCACATTTTCATTGTGGACCTTGATTGCCTGCCAGACGAATGATCTTTCGTATGCTATTGTGCGATGGGTAGGTACCTTCAACACTCTTCCTGTATTGCGTGTGCTTCTGTCCTGCACCGCTGACATGTACACAAATAGTCTGGTTTACGGAACTTCAAAATCTTAAACGTGAGAACCGCAATGGCTAACTTCTTCCTCTCGGCAATCTTCAGCCATCCCAACTTCTTATAGGCCGGCGTTACGTGCTCATCCCAGCGAAGTCTCATCACGAAACGCAGCGCCCCGTTCTGCGCCTTCTGCAACTTGTTAATTTCCCCGCCTTTTAGGTCACAGTAGGCTACTGTGGCGTAGTCAAAAAACGGGAAAATGAGAGCCTGCACAAGCCTTTGGCGCACCTGCACGGGGAAGTCTCCAGCCATACGTCTGAGCTGGTAAATGGACCTGAAAACAGAGTTGCACACATGCGTAATGTGAGCATCCCAGGAAAGCATACTCTGCACTAGCACTCCCAGGTTTTTGGCCACAGCTACAACCTCAAGATCCACTCCCCCCAGCACCAGCTTCGGCATTGTACGCAGGTCAACCTTTGCCAACTCTTTCGAATATCCCAGTACCATCACCTTCGTTTTAGCATTATTCACTCGCATGCCATGGGACTGCGACCACCTGCTGAGTTCCTCGAGGTCTCTATTCCAAACCGCTATTGCATCTGGGATATCTTCAACCATACATGATCGGTATATTTGTAGATCATCAGCGTATAGCGTATAGCCCGTCCCTGGTTGGAATCTGCCAGGTAAAGACCTCAGATACAGCGTGAAAAAGACGGCCGAGAGCACGGAACCCTGTGGAGTGCCAAGTTCTGCCTCCTGACTCCAGAGAGAGAGAGAGAGAGAGAGAGAGAGAGAATGTGAAGGGCGTGGAAGGGAGGGAGACAGAGAGAATGTGAAGGGCGTGGAAGGGAGGGAGACAGAGAGAGAGAGAGAGAGAGAGAGAGAGAGAGAGAGAGAGAGAGAGAGAGAGAGAGAGAGAGAGAGAGGGAAGAAAGACGGAGAGCAATAAATACTTGAATTGATTGGCAAATGAGAAAGAGGACTGCATTTAACCTCTGGGTTTCAAACAAACCCTTGATTAGTACGATAGAGTTCTGATTGAATGACCACTTCATAAGCAAGATAGTGTTCTGATTGAGAAGCCATATAGGAACTGGTGTTTGGACTACTGCAGAGAGCTATTGAATACTATGGGCCCTGATTGTGAAATGATTTGGTTTTGATTCAGGTTTGAGGGTAAAACCCGTTGTCGACTTCAGAAATAACCCTTAAACCCTTTTGTTAGCAGGAGAGGCTAAATGAACTCCCAAAGAGCACACAAAAAACCCACAAAGCCCAGAACTTGCTGAGCCAAACAGTCTTATTATTTAGACCAGATGCCCTGAAAGGCTGATTATTTGACGTTCATGATCGAGCTGAAGCAGCCACTCCCCTTACAACCCATGTCTGCTTCTATTAGCTTGTCCTGGATATGCCAATATAGTGCGCTAGCTCACACTCACTTTAAACCATCATATTCTATAAAAAGCTGGCGGAGTCTGGCATTCCTTTTTTAAAAATATAATCAGCTACTTTTTGGCGTGAAGTGAAAGTCGATGGTAAAAACGTTGATGACTTGTCTTTTGAAGCTGGTAAATAAGAGCGAAAAGGTCACCGGATCGTGATATTCAAAAAGAGGTTGAACGTTGGAGGTTGGGATAAGATAATTCCGACCCACTCGACCGGGGATATCTCACTTTTTCACCTGCTCAAATACGATCTCACGCTGGAAGAGTTTGAACGCTCAAATTACCCCCGGGGAAGATCAATTTTTTCATTTTGGATTATAGAAGTGAAACTAAGTCCTACCTCCCCTTCACGGTTACACCATTCTGGATAGAAGTCTTTGAAACACGGTCAATAAATTCTTTTGCACTCAGTGATGTCACCGAGTATGTCTACGCAATAACTCCTCCTTATCCGAAGGGGCTAGGAGAGTTAAAATAGTGTAAACGCTGCCTGCGCTGCCTCCGTTATCGTCTAACTTAGCCTGAAATTTGCAAATCTTCTGGTGAGATCTAAAAGATGTTTCCGACCTCACTTTTGGGAGATGGGTGATTGGAAGCAACGGTGTCAATTTGTTATTCAAGCATGTAGTGTGTACCAACTCTAATCTTTATGTGGTTAATTAGGCCTTCCATTTGAATTTTTACTTATTAACCTCAGGTGGTGTCATTTCAATTCAGTTCTTTCCAAGCTGAAGCATAACAATAAGTTGGGCTACGTAATCTTGTCGCCATCGTTCTTTGCTTGGTGATTTGTTACCCCTCATTGTAGGCACTCCAGTGATCGTAGTCTAGCGGTAAAAGATGACGATTCACATTCCGAAGAAATTCTGGGTAGATGGTCAGAGCTCGGGATCACAGTGGTTTTGTCAAAATTTCCTATCCCCCTGTAAGGAATGATGACAGAAGTTTTGAGCTTCAAACCACTCCCACATTCCAAGGAAAATAGAGGACCTGAGAGTAAACAAACACACAAACAAAATAAGGAGAGAAAATAAAGACACGAGTTCTCGGGTCCGATTTCTACTTTGTAGGACTATGTTAAGGGGTCTTTGACTGAACCAATGAAATGGATCACTTGCTTTATTGTAAAGCAGAAATGCTAAGCGGAAGATAATAAAGCGCTCATTTGAGGGTGTTCGGCACAGGCTGAAGTAGTTGGAATCTTGAGCTTAACCTTTCCCAGGTGTGCTTAACTGCAACAACGGATTTCCCCTTTTTGGACTACCCAAAATATCCTTTCCCCCTCCCCCCCTCATTTTACCACCTTCTCCAACACATACAGCTCTTCTCAGACAAACTCGTCTTCCAGTGTTCACCATAAACTCCTCTATCAACAGCTCTACTCACTTTCTCTCTGCTCTAGTTCCCCCACACAACTAGTTCACGTGTATTGTGGTGTCGAGGTATACTCACACTCATACTCATTTCAAGTGTGTTTACCGGTGTGCTCACCGAGCGCCCTTTTATTTATCAACTCCGTTGTGAAGCTCCCCCTCCCGTGCGCCCAACAAAGGGTGATGATGCGAATGTTCACAAACTCCATCACGCTATTAATTGTTATCTCTGGTAAAGGAAGATAAGCACAATCTCGAATGAGACAGGGAAGGTGAAAAAAAGATAGCTGGACAATGATAATACAACTTTTGATAGAAGGTGATAAGCATAATGTAACGTAAATCGATTATTTCCCCTAGAACCAGGCTTCGAGTGATGGTGCAGGGTTGTGTTGTTGGCGGCAAAAAAAAACATGGGAAAAAGGGAAAACGCGAATGCAGGACGAGGTTCAAAATAGCAGTACGTTCGAACAAAAAGTAAATGACGATCATGTTATCGTATTAATCCCACACCCAATGAACACACAATAAAATTCGTGATAAGAAAAGGGGGCCAATATATACCGCACCTCCGTAGTTTTTATATACAACATTAAGTTAAGTTTTACCGAGTTCATATAAAATTAGTGAAAATATAATGGATTAGTGGCTAGAGCCTTGAAAATGTGTGTGGGGCTGAGAAAAGGTGCGTTACGCCATATTTTTAATAAATGTATAATTATTAAAACGATAATAAATGATAAATTTGAGTGTTTGAAGCTCAGGTATGAATAATTAACCACCCTTTAAATTAAGACATAACTCGTCTTAGCTGAGGTCCTAATCTTGCATGTTGACAAAACAATCTCTCAACTGGGAGGACTTCAGTAACTTGAGCAGTTGTCATTAACTTGTTGTTCAACAACTTCGGTAAAGTGTCGCTCCCTTTGAACTACTTCACCTTAAGCATTTCGTCCCTTGATTCTCTTAATCTTTATTGACAAGAACAATCCACCTGCAACCAGCAGCAATGTTGAAACCCTATTTCTTGTTGTTTTGGTTTGTGCTCTTTGACGTTCTCCCATTGGATTAGATTCGCGTACTCGTTTTAGACTATGAGCTCGCTTGCAAAATGATGTACTCTTATGACAGTACGGCACCTTCTTTATCGCGACCAATCCTTCTATGCAGTTCCGTTCTTTAATTACGACATTAATTTGTGAGTGGCAATTACACAGCAATTAAGGGTGAATTATGGGGAGATTCAGGGGAGCGATTTACCTATTGTTCACGTACGAAAACTTCTAACTGATGCGCTGGTTGTGTGATGAGGTAAGAGTGGACTGTATCGGTTATGTTCGCGTTCGATCCAAAATGTGCATTAATGACTCACCGAAGACGATGGCGTTCTCCTAGGCCCAGTACTTACGAGTGCTGATGACGAGGAGACGATAGCAGACTTGGGGATGGCACAGACAACTTGGATCGTACACGGGAATTGAAAATTAATACAATTTTGAATAGAAACGCCGGGCAACCTGGTCGTTGCGGGTTACGAAAGATGAAATGTGCGAAGACGCGTAAGGGAAGGAAAGGAACTCAATGAGATTGAAAAGAGAACGGCGAGCTAATGAAAAAGGGGGGAGAGCGGGGAGCGACTACCGACGAGAGGCCCGTGCCTGGACAAGAAAAATCATGTACGTGTTTTGAACCTCGACATCAAAGCGCGCACACCTATTTTTGTTTAATTAGTGTAAATTCGCTTCAAATCCAACCTGGGTAAGTTGGTACTTGGTTGTTACTGCCAGCCCATAGGGAGGCTACTTCACTGGAAATATTTAGTGGTTATTTTGGATGGTGGAGAGACACATCCGCTCATCATTGGTGTTTTATTTAGATTGTGAAAATAAAGTACGTTCGTTTTTTGTTTTTGTTTTTTCCTTGAAACGGTGGATGCAGCTGATACTCTCACTGCAGCTACAAACGGGCCTATGTAAGGGGGTCCGTGATCCTCAGACCATGGCCCCCCTGCACCACCTTCAGGCCCCACGGTACTGGTCTCACTTGGTGTGACGTCACCTATGCGCCCCCACCAACCCCGCACAAAGCGGAGGATATCCGCTAGTTCTGCGTTTGCCACCTCTTCAGGCTGAAGAAAGGGCCTCCCAAACACATAACAGCGCGATGCCGCGAGTTCATCGTATAGGCACAGCACATGCTCTACCGTCTCTAGCCCTACCTCACAGACCCTGCATACCTGTACCTCGCACTTGCCAATATTTGCAAGGTGGTACCTCAGCGGACAGTGACCTGTAAACAGGCAACATATGATCCTCATATCCTCCCTCCCCAGTGCAAACACCTCCTTGGACCTCTCTCTGGAGAGCCTGATGAAGAGTTTTGACTGTCTAAGGCTGGGCAGCCCCTGCCAATGAGCAGCCCTGCACCTATCCTCCCGATTGCCAACCTCTCTACATAGGTGGCTCCTGGTAGTCCCAACAAAGAGCTCAGGGCCAATAGGGGGATAGCCAACCTATCAGCCGGTTCGTTTCCCTCTATACCCTGATGCCCTGGCACCCAACACAGTGTTACACTGTTGTCCTCGGCCTTCAGTCCATTCAGACACTCCCACACCTGCCGTGATGTAAGACAGTATGAGGCTAACGTTCGTTTTTAGTCGCCCATTAAAAACTTCTCCATGTGTAAAATCTCATAACTATACCCAATCAATGGAGTCAAACACCATCTGTATAATAACCTAACGGTTAAATCGTACCTATATCGTAGTAACTCAGTCTTCTAAGTGTGTGAACTTCGAACTACTTCACTTTCCTGACCCATTCTTTATCGACTGTATGTAAAAGTTCTTTGCCAACTTTCTCTTCTACCGACTATGTAAACAGCTAACTGTTTTCTCGAAATCCCTGAGTTCCTGTTTTAGTCTGCACGAACTCAGGTAGAAACACGCGAGGGCATCCTTCAGCTCCCCTACTCATCTTACCAAACGAGACTTAACCACGATTACTCTTCCATTCCGAAGTAATATTCGTTACCAATGAAAATAACCAATTTTCCCCAGTTTAGTGAAATACTTCGTCGAATAAAATCTTCCGATGTGTGTTTTAAAAAGTTTCAAACCTGAGTTGTTTCGAATGCAAAACTTTACCCGATGGGTTTCTTCTTGAGGATATAAGTTGAAGAAACTCGTTTGAAGGAGCGGATGAGCGAACTTCTCGCGTTTCCGGTCGTCTTGATAGAATAAACTTTACTTTTCAAACTGCTCGTGTGGGAAGGGAGGGAAGGATTCGATATTTTCTTCTCTGCGGGGCAACTTAACGGAGGCCCTTCGGTTAAGTTACGCGAACGGTCGCTGAAGATGGTTTCGTAACTGGAAAACGGAAAGTTGCCGCTTGGAAAAGAGACAATCCGTAACTTCCGCGAAGAATTTTAAAACTCGCGTAACCCAAAGTTTTTCAGTGTAAAATGTGTTTTTCATTGATGAGAATGAAGCGGAGGGAGTCACAACAGCTGTCACCTTTGTGATACGACCTCTTGAATCGAGAACGCTATTTTTCACGCCATGTGAATGAGTGAAACAAACAAAATATTTGAAATTCGACTGTCTTCTGTGAAATACGCAGAATCATAATCGTTCTAAGGAGGGTCAGCTAGCATTTAAATAACATGAGGTGTTTGATTTCATTTCTCGTTGATTAACCGAAGCCATTATAAAACCGGATTCAAATCACAGTACCACGGTTAGCAGAGCTATCCTATTACAAAAGCCACAAGCTCTCATCCAGTGTCGTTGAAATTAGAGTTACCCCAGGTCTGAAGAAGGTTCACCCGGAACTGTTCGCCTTTCGAAGATGCGATTTCCTCGGGATACTACTCACAAGGCAGTGTTTTGTAAACAATGTCTCGTTAAATTGACGTCTGGTACCCCTTAAGTTAACCCGCAGTTAAGTTATCACTCGCCCACTTCCTGATATCCATTTAATCCAGTTAATTTCGGGGATCCACTCCCATCCCACCTACGATTTTATGGTTACATCTAAAATATTACTGAACTTCACAGATCAATAACTCAAAACAACAAATGTGTAGGATGTAGGTATTTCGTTCATTTGTGATCAAGTCCTTAAAAGGTTTTGATTTTTCCCGACGAAAGTTAGCATAATGCAGGGGGTTTTATTATTTATGGACTCTGGGGACAGAATTCCAAGGTTCCATTAATTTCAGTTGCAAAACTAAATCAATTTCGATGTTGACATCATCATCAGTAGCATGTTATAGTTGAATCAAGTGCAAAGAGAGCCGAAGTTGACGATGGGTGGGGAGAGTGAATAGCCGATGGTGAACGAGAGGTCACTAACTTTAGTCGTTTCAAACTGTTGAAGTACATTCAACACGCTTTTCTCGGTGAGCAGGAGCTCAACGAACTTTTCATCAGCTAGATCATAATTGAAATCGTAGTTTTTGAATCGATTTGAAGCAATCAGAAAGTAAATGACCGAAAAATAGCGTGTAAGAACAGAAAGACGGTAAAATTAAATCATTTAAATCCCAGGGCAACGAAATAAGTTGTCTTTTTTAATTGAACCACGAGCGGACGCAAGATTAAGACGCGATGTTGGCTAATTGCCAACAGAGATGTCAGGAAAATTACCTGAGACTCAATATACCCCTAAATTATTTACAGACTCCAGAAATCGTCTCGGGATTGTTTCCACACTTAAAGTTAAAAACCCTGCAAATTATTACACAATGGTTTATTATTCTCATGAACAGCTTGACCTAGTATTACTGCTCCGAGACCCATCCCATTCGATTCAGCATTGAATACTAGTAAACCATACGAAACATGACCTGACTACAATGGAACTACGTGAACTAAATATACCCCCGGCGCCAGGCGCCCGTAAACGTCTGTAGACATTTATGATTCGATGGAGTGGTGTGCGGAGAAAGTGGCCCTAACCTTCCTCCGCCCCGTCGGGCAAAAAGAGTCGGGGAAATTGGGACGGGGGCTTCCAGCGAACCCGTTGCGAGTCGAAAGGGCGTTTTGAGTCAAGCGGGCGGGTGATTGAGTTTGATATGACGGGAGGGAGGGAGGCCATTTTTTGCCCATAACAACCATGGGCTTCGTCCGATCGGATTGCCGAGATGGCAGGCACAACCAGATACCAAATGGGATTTTGTGCGAATGAACGAACTTTTTAGACCACGTTAAAGGCACAAAACGGCCGGGACAGCGGACGGCGGACGGACATTGCAAACTTGGAATCTTCATGTCTTGAAACGTAAAGTATCAAATTTTGAGGGTGAGTTGTAAAGAATTTTTTGTGACCGAAAACATAGGGTAGAGAATGAATAATAAACCAAAACGATGACCAAAATGTTCTCACCTTCAAAACTGTAATCGACAAGAACGTTTTCATTTTGAGCTGTTGCTGCTTTTTAACTTGGTTAACTGTGGTTAAAGGTCGGCTAGTTTCCAATTTATCTGTAGTGGAGCTACCGGTCGTTGGTGATAGCAGGTGATGCTAAAGGTAGACTATCCCAGAAGCTACGTTCTCGGTCGGAAAACAGCTCAATCGAAGTTCATGAGAAGCTATTTGTGCTGTTGTACTTAGTGCCGTAACAAAACGTTATAAACTCTCACCAATCATTTAACTCATCTTTCAAAATTGTTCGCAGCGACACTTCGGGGTTTTAACCGAAAAAATGAGGTTCGCAGGAGATAGGAAGATCGCAGCATACACTAAGGCTGGGCGCTATTAATACCAAACGCACACGAAGCCACACAATCGCGTTTCCAACGTTACACCACCATCAAACGGCGATAGATCACCGGGGAGAGTTATGTGCCTTCGTACAGTATCTCTGACGGCGGGTGTTTTGTTCCCCGCCTTCATTCGCCGATATTTTACGGTCAAAGCCTCGACATTGAGGCCTGCAAAAAGACTGTCGATATAGCTCATCCCCCCCCCACCATCTCCGCAATCACTTTCTGCGCTTTGTTTCTGACGATAGCGCACTCACCGTTTTTCTTTCTTTCGCATTCACTCTAACTAATACAGATCTGCTGCCAAGACATCGAACGTTCGAAAAGAGATGGATAATTCCCCTTCGTGAATTACTCGGCGATTTCCATAAGATAAATGACATCGGATTACGAGAGGTTGCGTTCATCTTATTGTGACAGGTACTTTCTGTTATATTTATGGGCGTATATGTTGCCAGTACGCACGAGCTAATAAGACCAACAAATCTTACTTCTTTCTGCTTCTGTCCTGCTGTCCACCTTCGCTCGATAAAATTCAAGCCGTCGGCATCGGAACAGACAAAATCTGATTAATATAGCGGAGGTGAAACTAGAAGAAATTTGCTGGTGATGGTGAAACGTAAGTATTCGACAAAGAAGATGAGTCAGCGAAGGTTCATAAACTTCGAAAGACGGAATATTGGATGAAAATTAAAAGAAAAGCCCTTCGAGAACGCCAGTTCATTTGAGTGGTTCCGCAACTTTGCCTCCTTCATTGATTGGAGAAACTCTTCAGCCTGAAAACTGCCTAACATCGCACTTCACTCGCGACCGCCTTCTTTTTTTTTTTTTTTTTTTTTTCATCGCACCTACTCAACCAACTTCCTTCCAAGACTTTAATACGGAGGGGTTTTGAAGAGAAATGGGATACGAGCATCCAGCGACAAGCAAAATGTAGCTTACGTCACTTGGAACTCGCCCTTACGGAAATTATCGTCAAACTTGAGATGAAAGCTGAATAGAAAACCAACTTCAAAGTCGCCGGTTCTTGCGCTTGAATACTAAAACCCAAAGTCTCCTTCCATCTTTAGGTGATTGGTAGCCCTGAGTGAGGAAGAGACGGGCGCTCGGATAAGGTAAGATAAAGTTGGGCGGAAATGAGAAAAAAAAGTTCCAAGTTCGTCAAAAAGTGAGCCGCTTATTCTGTTCGAACTTTGTTTTTTTCAATTTTCCCCTCTTCCGACGCTTTTTTTTTAAACTTTCAACGCAGTAGGCCTGAAAGGAGTCGTGCTGAGTCTGCGAATTGGAGTTAATGCGGTATTTCCCTTAATAAGCAGAGGGATTGCGGCGGTTCCGGGCAACTAGAGTTTTGAAGTACGTAAAAGTTGAAGTATTTATCAGAACGAGCCATCTTCAGGAGCGACTAATTTCATTTAAGAATATGGGTTCACAAGGAACCTTACAATGCGGCTGATCGATTTGTAAAAGTGCATTTTGGTATAATACAACGTGCAGAATAAACGAATACCTACTTATCTCTTGAAACTAATTCATAAAGACGGTCTCACCACTCCTTAAATACAAGATAACGCTCGTTTCATGCCTTTGTATATTTCGTCGGTTTACCACGGAAAGATACATGAGACTCTTAGGATCTTATGGCTTGATTCCTGTCTTCTGAGCATCTCCGCGTAAATTAAGCTCTAATATATTAAATATAAAACGGTACGTCGCGAACGGAATACTCGTCAAACTAAGAATCGAAAAATAAGAATGGAAGAAACGTGGGGAAAGTACTAAAGTAACAAGCGAGTGGCCGTCAGCAGTGTGAGTGAGCTACAATCAAGGCGACGTATGTTTTTGTATCTCAGTCAACACGTTAGAAGCAGTCTCTAGAGCAACCTTTTTGAATAGAAAAGTACGTCGTGGCGATCCCAGTAGTCATTCGGAAAGATTTCGACCTTAGAGTGATGAGAAGCAGTTGATAACCCACTGAGCGTAACAGGCTCGCAGGCACGATTCAGAAAGTGGCTATTTGTAGTCCAGCGGAGCAACTGTACTGTACGCTCCAGAAGCGTGGGCATGAAAAACGTCATTAGGTAGGGTAGTTCAATGAGACTAGTTCTACGTGTGTGACTGCCCCCTCAGCCATTTGATGGGTCCCACAATTATTTTGCTGCACGAACTAGATTACTTTGGGATTTCTGGTCAAAGTAATGCAAAGGCTTCCTTTGCTAATGGCATCAGGTATCAAGTGGGAGCCGAGGAATGCGCGGATTTGAATATGAATCAATGGCTAGCTGAAAAGAAAAGTTAGGTTTTTTACAAGAAAAGAGTGGAGGGAAGAGCTATCCGCGTTTCCACTCTCCCACCGTCTTACCCATACACACTCCCCAATAGGGCACTGGCATCTCATCTGTCAGCCTCACCTTTTCGTTGATTGAGCCCTCTAAGACAAGAGCCTATTTGAACAACACTTCTTCAGCCCTCCTTTCTACAGCTAATGCGTAGTTTCTTCTGGAGCAAGCTTTGGAAGTGGGCTTTGTGTCTTCTGGTAAGGACGACAAAATGAGCTCCGTCTGTCACTCACGCTGCTTTTTATACCGCTCACCTTCGTCAGAGAGTTTTTCGTATTGGCTCCTTTCAGAAGCGAGCGGCTCAGTCTCAAAGGGTCACGACAGGCTTTTGCCAACGCTGGAATCCTGCAGTGAGCGTTTCAAACGTCAGAAAGCGAAGTTTATTATTCTTCGTGGTGTTTGAATCTGTTCCTTGCTGTTAGCGCTAAAGCTTAGGAGAGTAATCGCTCTAGCAGAGGTTTATTGACATGGCATACCCTGCGCGTACGCTCCATACCATAGCGTACGCTCTGCCGTTATGAGGCCCATCTCCTCAGAATTGTGTATATGTCCGCTGCCCTTTCAATGCTTATTTCGTCATTCCTTTCAACGGGAGCATCCTCCAGACGTAGGTCCTAAAGCCTTTAGCGGTCCTAAACGCCCATGATCCCGTCTATCGTTGTGGAAGTGGAAGAGGGATATGAGAAATATGAAGAGGACGGTGACGGAGGAGGTTGATATCCATGTCCACAGCGACCTGTTCGCCTACCAGAAAACCCTGGGTGCCAATGGGGACACAAACGCTGACTATTTTCTCAAACGGCGTTTTTCAGACTCAGTGACCCTTAAAATGTTAAAATTTGAGAAAAAAAACTCAAAAAGGTGATTACACAGCTTTCCTTTCTACTCCATATAACTACGGAAAGTAATTGATTACGTTTCTTCTAACGGTAAATTTGCTACTCCAACAGTTCTCTTCCATAACATTGAGAGAATGTGTTACTCCACGTACGTGTGTACTTTTTCTTAGTAGCCGTTGTCCAAAATCCCCTAGACTTTTCATTAAGTATGCAACATGCAGCGACGCAGCCTGTTTTTGTCATGGAATCAGCCCCTTCAAATGAGATTTCTAATTGGGTCACTGCTTCGAGGGTCCCTGCTGTTAAACATAGCGGAACTAAACCGCAGAACTCGCGATTTATGCTAATTACCCTTTTAGAAAAACATAATAGCCGCCTCGGACGGGGCTGCAAGTTTTCACTAGAAACAACCGAGAGAAACATTTAGCGCTCGCAAAATTGAGACTTAAATATCGCACTTTACCTCCTGTTGGCTTTACGCCGCTGACTTTCACCCAGACCAAGCGGTTTAAGCTTCATCCCCCACCCCGCCCCTCACCAAGACCGAGTCTAATTTGAAGTAATGGCAGGACATACGTTTCCCGCAGCTTGGAAACGCTTAACCGGGCTTTCTTGAAACCCTTGTTTAAAGCTTTACCCGTTTGCTTGTCAGCGCCTTCCAGAAGATGCAACAGCCGTTTAATCAAACCTCAAACAGGATGTATATTCCTGAACTTCCGAGAAAGACGTAAAAGCGTAAGAGGCTCGGTATTTACCTACACTTATTATTCAGCTTCAAGAGCAAGTAGAAAGTTTCGTTAAACTCACAAGAACAGTTGGGAAGGTTAACTGCAGAACGTGTCACGCGAATTGTTGACGTTCGTGGTGGGAGGCTCTCCGTTGTTCAAAAGATCTTTGACATACCCGAGGCAAATTCAACCGGCCGTCACTATTTGTACAAAAACAACAAATATGACGTTTATTCCACCTCCGTCTTGTTATTGTTCCACATTATCAAAACATGAGCACAGGGGGTCGGATTCGAACTGATTGTACGGCCTCTTCGACGACGTTTTTGACGTGCCGCCGGTAAAGTAGAGGATTTGTGGCGGTTAATTGCTTAGTCTTGGAATATTTAACACCTCTTTGGCTGGTTTGGGCTTGTTAACTACCATTCAGTGTGGCACTTCTTGTACTGAGCCAATCGGAGCTTTCTGAAGACGTAAAGTAGATTTTAGGTAGAAGATACAAAGCGGTGTTCCAGCCAATAGTCGAGCCCGCTGCCGCGGGCTGGTGGATTGCCCCAATACTAGGAAAATTGCAGAGAGCAAGAACGCTGTTGGCATTTCTATCAGCCTACCAGTTGCAAATGAAGTGGTGACATCCCACGTCTCCAGTAAACCAACTATTGTCAGGACATGAAGCTATTCTTCAAGCACAGGACATTTGGGGGCTGCCCGTGCAACTGGTGAGGCGTTATGAAAGACGCCTCACACATCCTGTATGATTGCCACTGGTTAGAGACTTGCGAGACCGCAGCCATTTTTCGCAGCACGACAACATAGAAGCGATTCTCGACACGAAAGCATTCATACAGTGCCTAACAATATTTGCGCAAGCATGGCAAATTAACGCCGAAGGCTAGAGACGTGAGGACCACAACCACTTCCAAGCACACACCAACAAGAGGCACGGCACACAACATGGAGATGGAAAAAATCCCACAGCCCTTAAGAAATCATGCGCTTAGAACGAAACAGAAAACACACAACAAAACGCGCAATTAATGGCCGTACCACGCCTGTCAACCTGTACCTGTTCATTCCAGCACCCACTAGAAGGACAATCGCAGTTGAATGACAAGGCACAAGACGGTCTGGCCCACTCCCCTCATAAAAAATATCTGGTGCAATGCAACTTTCCTTAGCTCTCCGTCAATTCACTTTTGACATGGCTTTTTCTACTTACTCAGTTCATTTGAACTTGGTCAAACAACATTTCACGGCAGCAGAAAGCGATGGCGCTTACAGTTCCGGAATTTATTGTGCTGCTCGTACTCATTGTTGGGCCATTATTAAGCAATAGGTACACGGAAAATTGATGAGGCTGTAAACACGAATTTTTCGAAGAGGATAGTAATCACTTTTGTAGAGTTATTGGGTAATAACTGTTAGAACTGGTAGTAAGTGAAACGGCGGTAGTTGAAATTCAGGAATTTCTGGAGTGACCCCCGTGTATCTCATGAGCGTTTTTAAACACTCGCCCTTTAGGTATTAAATTAGACTACAGTACCCATTTTATTTATCATTCTACTAACATTCCAGCGGAGTTTATAAGAAAAAAACCACGCTAAAAACGCTTTTCGTCAAAAATGTTGATAATTTATTGTGCTGCTCTCGTCATTTTCCCATAGATGGTAATTTTATGATATAGTTGCCATATTAGGAGCTACCGATATAAAAAATTTAATCAAAATCGTTAGAGTCCTTTTTGAGAAAAAAACTTTGATGTTTTGATAACTATGATAACTATTGTTAACTTTCGGTGGATTTTGTTCATACCCTTATTTTGGCGTCCCATGGTAACCTGCGGGCAAGATATCAAGTTTGAGCTGATTTGATACTGATTTGATTTTCGGACTCAGGGGGGTCTAAAACGTAAAGATCTGAAGAGAACTCAAAATTTGTTTTCCAGCCGAACTTTCCTTTCTACTTGGTAGAGCCAAGGAAAGTAAAAAAGTACAGTATTTGTAGAGGGCGATTGCTAAGTCTTAGACTATTGTGACGCTGTTATGTACATCTTTGGCTTCTTTTCTACATTGCTATTATTATTTCACTTCATTTTGCGATTGAATTTTACAACTTATTTTCCACTCAGATTAAGTAGGTATGTATAGCCGCTTGTCCTCAAGATAATTCGAAAATGGTAAACCTTCGAGTATTAAAACAACCAAGCGAAATGATCATGATTCGAGCAGTCCGGTGGTTTGTGGGGTTTTATCGATATTTTATTAAACATTTATTATGCGCTATTATTATTTTTATTAAGTAAAATTCTACCGTTTCCCGCAGCGGGATCGTACTGTAATCAAATTAAACAAATATTTTTACCTCTGTAAATGCGTCTGTACAAGCCGGTTTAGCAGTAATTCTCGACTGCTCCCCTCCAGGCACGTGGAAAGAGCTTTTCCCTGTTAGACCCGAGGACAACTAATTTGGGCGTAATTGCTTTCAACCAGCAAACGGGACACTGAGCCTCCCCCTTATTTAGAAAAATTAGTTCTTGTTACGAATGACGTCTCGCCATATTCTCAAGCAACCCTCAACTAGTCAACCCTAATTATTACGGTGTTTATACCCTTAGGCTCATCCTAATTAACTACCGTTCCCTGTCTTGAATGGGCTTAACACAACCCCCGGAAAGACTGTGGAATGTGATATTGAACGCTTTCATGAAATCCGTAGCGAACACGTTTATCCTGCAACACCTTTGAATCCCATCACAACGCATACTTTTAGAACGTATATAGTTATACCTATCTGATGAGGCACATCTCATATCTTCCTCCAGTAGCAAAATTCGGCTGTGGGACAAACATTTTGAACAACACAAGTTCATAGGTATTGGGGGAATGGTGTTGCAACTGGAAGAGATTTTCAGTGATACACACACCGCGAACTACGAATCGACCTTCAAAATACCTTGAGAGTTTGAGCCAAATTGTTAGAACTAAATCGTTAGAAGTTAATGCAGACTCAAATAATAATATAAGGCTATGATTCATTGGTCAGTGCTTCGATTATACGGAAAACCCGAAAACGCGAGAAGTAATTCTTCCATACCAACAAGAATGACGTTATGTAATGTTCCCAAAACCCGAATTATAGTTTTTCTAGCAAACTTACGTGGAGCCCGACAAAATGCATTCGAGACATCTATTGTTGTGCTCAAGAGAGTGGAGAGTTACAGCGAGTGAATAAAAGCTGGAAAATGGTTTGAGAGAGCACTATAATTACACTTGTGAACGATAGGGATAGAGTGGAGATGACAGCGTGTGGGAGACAGAGTTAAAGTGTCAGGACGTGGTCTTCGGAAAGGTGACCTGGTGTAGAGACGAGAGCGAGGTGCGACTGAGTAACACGTGAGAACTGCGTGTCGACTTCGAGTGAGTTTGAGAGTCGAGTCTCGGAAAGCGCTGAGAGTTGAAATGCCTGAAGAGAAATGGTAAACTGAGTACTGGGAAGGGAAGAAAAAACATAACTAAAGCGTTGTGGAAACTTTAAAGGGGAAAATCCGTTGTCGGCTTCAGAAATACCTGTTAAACCTTTTGTCTGCAGGAGAGGCTGATTTAACGCTTAGTTTGGGCTCCTATCTGGAAGGGCGGAACTTGAAATTTCCCACTAGGGGCAAAGGCAACGAACTAATTCGGTCAGAGCTGAGCAGATCATTACAATTTAGTGCGATCGAGAAAGAGTAGAAAACACGGGAAGAACGAAAAGTTTCTTGCACTGTATGAGCGGATTTCAATCAAGTTTTTTGTTGAGAAGGTTGGTATAGTTTGGATTGCTGGAAACGCTGTTTGAAATAAATTGATTGATACGGAAGCAATTTTTCATGAATTTTTGAGTGGTAATATGAGATAATTCCGACAAGGAGAGTATCAATTTCAACAAAACCCCTCACTTTAATCAAAAAAACATTTTTGAGATGAAACTCAACTCAAATACATGCAAATATGGAATTGCCTGTTAGCATTCTTTTTATTTCATTTCAGATAGTGAGTTGTGGAAAGCCTCACCTCTCGTATCAGCATTCAAACATTCAACTGATCAATTTTCGATTGCGTTTCATCTGCCATTAGGAAAAAGAATTTCAACGGCTATTACGATCTTTTCTGGAAGCTCATCGCCCAACGAGCGACCTCAATAGAAAACGCCGGTCCAATATCGGACCAGTTAACGCTGGAAAAACCGTTGTCCCATCGAATGATAAAATCTCTCTTTCCCCCCCATTTTCCCATCAACCGGCGGTTCCCTCAGTTAATCGACAAAACGGAACAACGAAATTGACCTTTTTCGCCGGCATTTCGACCTGAATGTGACGCCCCTCCCCCACCCCCCACCATTCCCACCCTGGAGCTTCCTAATAGAAAAACGTCCCCTCGAATTGAAATCCGATTGATCCGCGTGTAATGGCAAATGGATGGAAAATTAAATTGTAATTAACTCGGAATGTAATGTGCTCGAAAGTTTGTTTGAACTTCTCCCCACTACTCAGCTTCGCTGGAAGTATAAGTTGGGTTTACGAGTACTCTTAATTGCGTCTATAAAAATTGTCAACGGTCGTACAATAGGAGAAAACGGAAATAACTCATCAGCTTCAAGTGTTGAATGTGTCAATTAGCGAATATACTCAAAACAAGGAAAAAATCTGTGTTTTTGTAAGAAGGTTAAAGGTGAGCCTTGTAGCTTCGTACTGAACCGTAAATACCTCCCAATTTGGTTCAATCTACTCTGAATGAGATCCTGGACAGCGTGTCGGTAATGAGGTTCTGAAACGTAACGTCCCAACCACTGACATTCGTGTGGTCTAGTGGTCTGTACCACTTTTATCGCCTGGCGTGAGAAAGTCGATGCCCAACAATGCCAATTTGTGCGGAAAGCAGAGCGAGGGAGGCATGTTGCACGCACGCCAAGGGGTTTCTCAGATTGAGAATTTACTCGTGCCCCTGCATCGGTTGCTCTCTGTAGTGCTCTTGTAAAGCCACAATACGAGTATTTCTCTGCCGTCTGGTCTCCTTATTGCGGTCCCCGTATTGATCAAGTCGGCAGGGTTCATCGGGCCCCAGGATTGGGTTTGTAGGTAAATTATTAAAGTTAACGTATCTGTTTGATGAGTCTTTGATAGTGACTTTATAGCGCTTTTCCACGTTCTAGCTGTGCTTACCGGGGCGAAGTCTACTACGATTACCTCACTACTCGCTTCCTCCTTCTTCGGTCTACTGATTAAAGGATGCTTGCAGACCCCAAGTAATAGTTTAAGGCCTTGCAGACTTCTTTCCTCTTCTCTCGATCCGCTGACGTGAGGAGCCCGCACGAATCTTTTGCAGTGCCATTCCCTTCCACAAATTATAGTCTCTACTGCCCACGGGTATGTTTCCTTATCAATACGAATGTTCCTGAACCCTCATTAGAGAGTTGTATCAATCAACTGTCATGGAGGTTCCGCTGTCATGCAAGACTCCTGCCACTTGCGCTACATTCTTGGTAAACTGGGCGAAACGGTAATGAGCTGGCTTAGTAGCAGTCAAAGTTGATAAGTTTGGCTGCTCTTCCAACAACCGTCACTCACTGTTGTCGAAAATATAGGGGAGCTGCGTGTGGTTTCTTGTTTCCTCCACACTAGCGGCCCAAGATATACAGGATGAAGAGTCTTAGAGTAAAGAGAAGTGGAGCCGCGCAACGAAATTTCCATGTTTCGTGAAGAATTGGCTCGTCCAGTGGTCTGGCTTCTCTCACTTACTCCGAAGATATGGATGTTGGGGAAAAACTCGTACGTGTCAAATCCCTTTCTGAACTCTCATTTTGCGTGCCATTTTTCTGATGTCCATTCATTTATTGCGGCAGGTTTTTTATTCAGTAGAGAGATCTGCACGGAGTTCAGAGCAGGGGAAGCTCCAGTTTCACTCTCCACTTGCCAACCATGCACTCGACAGCTAATTCAACTGGTAACTGACCAGTGATCACTTGAATAATACCTTATAGGCCTTGGTGATCCACAGGAGCGCAGTTCTCTGGGATTGGGGGCCAATACTCATTGTTGATTAACTGTGAGTTTGCTACCTCAAACAACGAAGCAGTAGCCAGTCAGGCGTAGGTAGATAGCTTTGTAAATGATGATCGTGTCACACTAACACACTCCAAGTGGCCTTACTAATTGCTCGTGAGGCAACATTGTGGTGGTAGTGTCTTTAAGGGCACCTACTACTACCTGTCTCCACTGGCCACTGTGCCACCATTTCGCCTGCCGTCTGATGTTTCGGAAACGGTTCATGAGAGAAGAATACAGAACCTGTCCATACTGCTTTCGTACTCCTAAACTGCCCGTCTTCTACTACAACGTCGCTCCGTCCTCCTGCTCACTCTTTACATTAAGAATCCACTAACCTGAAGTATGCATAGCTGTTCTTCTTATTGTTAAACTGGGCTTCTGCCTTATCCTCCTCAAATAAATAAATAATTCTGTGATAGCTACCTATAAGTCGTTTCCTGTACTAAACCTACATTAGACACACAACGTGTAACATCGGCCTGCGCTAATTTGAAAATACAACTAAATTAAAAAGCATCGCGTAATCAGGCGAACAGATCATTCCATTAAGCAAATTTTGAAACATCAGAATCATTAGAGTCAGCGGGGTTTTTCATCGTGATGACCGTTTTAAGGTTTTAGTATTCGGAGGTTGAGCTGAATTGTGACCTAAAAACCGGAGTTTTAACGCCGCAGCACACAATAAATCAACATACAACAATAGCGTTCAACAACTGAGCCGTCCGGCGTCACATGTTACGTGGTGCAAAATTGATAGCTCGTTCTATGTTACTTCTCAACGCTCCAGCGCTTCTTTTTGTTTACCGTAGTGAATAGGATCGAAAGCTCTCAACCTCGCTGACCCTTGAGGTAAAAATTTAACGCGTCCGACGCTAAAGCGAAATGTTTAGGGGTACTCTCTCGAAAAATTAAAAACACGAGTTTTTGTGGAGTGAATATTGTTTAAGTATGGCAGATTGCCGAACTTCATTGAACAACATGGGAAACATTCGATCGCACCGAGCGTTTTAATAGCCAATTCTCCGAGTTTTGGTTTATTATTCATTCTGAATAATAACCCTATGTTTCCGGTCACGAAACATTTTTTACAACCCCCCCCCCCCCTCAAAATTTGATACTATACGTTTCAAGACATGGGGATTCGAAATCTGCAATGTCCGTCCGCCGTCCCCCGTCCACCGTCCGCCGTCCAGGCCGTTTTGTGTCTTTAACGTGGTCTGAAAAATTCGTTCTTTCGCAAAGAAATCCCATTTGGAATCTAGTTGTGCCCGCCATCTCGGCAATCCGATCGGACGAAGCCCTTGGTTGTTATGGACAAAAAAATTAACAAAACGCAGTATAATCGCAAATAAGCCGTGTTTCGTATCGTTTTCAAGGTATTTTTACATGTTAGGTCGAATGGAATGAGTATCAGACGTGTACAACTGCATATAGGGAAATTACAGTCATTATCAGAGTCAACTATTTGAAAGAACTCGTGGGAACTACAGCGGAAGTGAACGTTTCGTCGTTAGCACTTTTCCTCCCGTCTCATCAAAACCACCCACCTGCTCACCTGGCAACGGCTGCTCAACTCGCAACGTCGTGTCAATTGCCGAGGGTTCGCTGGAAGTCCCCGTCCCAATTTCTCCGACTCTTTTTGCCCGAATGCAATTGGAGGAAGGTTAGGGCCGATGAGGCCGGCACTTCATCCGCACACCACTACATTGGATCATAAATGACTACAGATGCTTACGGGCGCCTGGGGCAGGGGGAATACTTAGTTTCCCTAGTAGTCAGGTCATGTTTCGTATGGTTCACTAGTATTTTTCGATGCTGAATCGAATGGAATGGGTCTCGGAGCAGTAATACTAGGTCAAGCTGTTCATGAGAATAATAAACCGTTGTGCAATAAGTTGCAGTGTTTTTACAATGTGGAGGTTAATGTGCTTACGTTATGAAATCCTAAAATTAAAAATGTTATTGAAATCTACATAAATAAGCATTTGTAAGGAAACTCGAAAGCCTTAGTTTATTTTTTATTGTAAACTGCAAAAAGAACATTCGTGCTTCTGGTTCATTCATTTCATTTTCATCAGTTTTATAGAAATGTTGTGTATGTAGGGCAAATAATTGTTACTTCGTAGGTCCTTATCACTGTTACGTATTTTTTCAGAGATGTTCTTTCAGAACTATATATTGGTAAAATGAAAATACGTTGTCAATTCAATCTACTTCTTGACAGCCCTCTCTTTTTATTCGATTGTTTATAATTGTTGATAATCGTAATTTTTTTGGGACGTAGGAGGGAAGCTTCTGGTGGCCCCACGAATTGAGAACTAGCCCAGAACCGTTTAGCACGGTGCATCAGGTTGGCCCTCACGCCTCTTTGCGATGGCAGCTCTTCTTTCTTGTTCTCTGTACCCTCGCAAGAATCTGCAGCCCATACATCCCATGGGCAGTATAGTTTGGGGCGTTCAGGAGCGGTCTTACCTCCGTGCATTCATTCTTGATCCCTGCGCGATACTAGGCCCTGAGCAGCAAGCTCCATCCTCGTGTAGCTGAGCACTGCCCTGGCTCAGTGAGCGATGTACTTGCAATTTTCCTCTGAATGCAGCATGAAGCGAAAGAATGCCTCTGTCGTGAGCTGACCAAGAGTCACAGCCTGTCCTGATGGCCGTACTCTACGTTCCCTCTTGATGGGAACAACTCCTTCTCCTCGGTTGATTGGGACAACACTCGCCACCACTAGCACTGCCTCCTGAGAAACTGTGTGGTATGAACAATCAATGTGGAGAGCGCACCACCGCTGCCATCCACTTCCTGTGGTACGCACTGCTCAGCACATCCGCCCACATCTCCGCCCCATATAAGAGGATAGAGTGTACAACGCTCATAAGCGCCCGCCTTGTGTTTGCTCTAAGCCCTATGGTGTTGGCCATGAAGCGAGAAATGATCCATCGTTGTGGCAGCTTTATATAATCATACTGTCGCTCCCCGTGAAAGATAAATAAAACGAAAAAGAACGATTCTCTCATAATGTTGGCTACACAAATGCAGACATCGCGCCGCAATTAAATTTTTTTTAATTATGTAAGGAAAAATCAGCGGTCGAAGGAGAAAGAAGAGTGTCGTGGGTGTGCAATCTGAATGAGGGGTTTTATTGTTCAACAAATTATCTTTCCGTGGCAGCAGTCAACGAGGTGCACGTAATTATGATGGTCGCCAATATTCGTCGGAAAACGAGCTCTGAAAGAAGAATAGGTAAGGAAGAAACAAAAAATCAGAGGAGCCATTCGAATAAATGACACGGGCTATGACTAGACGCAAACAAATAATTAATCTTCGCCCAATTCAGTTCTAAATTGATTACAATGTCGGTGTGTCTTGTTATGAAAAATACACCACACGACTTGTTTTTCTTCCGCTGTGCCGGCATTTCTCAACTAAACGAGGCTAAACGATTTTCATCTAAATAAATCGCTTTTGTAACTCGGAGTGAAAACACGTGGCAGCTGCTCAAAAGGCAACGAGCCAAAGGATATCTCTTCAAATACTTCCCCTAACAGCATCAGCATCGCAAAAACTTCGAAAACTAAAAACTTTTCTATCAGTCTGGCGACTTCATACTATACGTGATTCGCCTTGTGGCCGCTGATGTCATTAACTGGCCGTAAGAGACCGCTCTCGGTCTTGCGAAGTCCGACGGTCTGCCACGTCGAGGGCCACTATGTTCGGTCGGGCCCTGGGGTGTACTCGTAGAGCTAAAAAGGGTTCATTGCAGTTGTGTAAGTTATTAGTTGCATGGCTCACCGTTTACAGGTTTTTAATTTCTTAAGAAGTAGACAAAGCAACCACATAGAAAAAATTATTGGGGGACTGAGCCACCACCTTGAATATGGTAGCTCAATCTTGAGCATTACATTGATAAAATTCGTGGAAAAAACATATTTCAAACTTCTTAACACGTACATGGCCGACTTTCGTCGAGATGACTACGCAAAAAATTCGAAGTACCCGAGAAAGTTATCGAAAAGCAGTGAAAACGAAGAAAGCCACGTGCACCCGCTTTTGGTTTATTATTCATTCTGAATAATAACCCTATGTTTTCGGTCACGAAAATTTTTTACAACTCCCCTCAAACTTTGATACTTTACGTTTCAAGACATGGGGATTCCAAATCTGCAATGTCCGTCCGCCGTCCCCTGTCCGGGCCGTTTTGTGCGTTCAACATGGTCTAAAAAATCCTTTTTTTCGCACAAAAATCGCATTTGGTATCTAGTTGTGCCTGCCATCTCGGCAATCCGATCGGACGAAGCCCATGGTTGTTATGAACAAAAAACACGTTGTTAAAAAAATTAACCTAACGCAGTATAATCGCAAATACGCCGTGTTTCGTATCGTTTTCAAGGTATTTTTACATCCTGGGTCGAATGGAATGAGTATCAGACGTGTACAACAGTTTTATTGGAGTCAACTAATTGAAAGAACTCGCAGGAACTGCAGCGGAAGTCAACGTTTCGTCGTTAGTACGCCCTCCCTCCCTCCCGTCTCATCAAAACCACCCGCCCTCTCGACTTGCAACGCTCGCTCGACTCGCCACGTCGTGCCAATCGCCAAGGGTTTGCTGTAGTCCCCGTCCCAATTTCCCCTACTCTTTTTGCCCGACGTGGCGGAGGAAGGTTAGGGCCACTTCTTCTGCACACAACTACATCGGATCATAAATGCCTACAGACGTTTACGTTCGCCTTGCACCGGGGAAATATTTAGTTTCTGTAGTTCCATTGTAGTCAGGTCATGTTTCGTATGGTTTACTAGTATTTATCGATGCTGAATCGAATGGAATGGGTCTCTGAGCAGTAATACCAGGTCAAGCTGTTCGTGAGAATAATAAACTGTTGTGTAATAATTTGCAGGGTTTTTGATTCGAAACAACACATATGAAAGAACTTCCAGACACTTGCTTGAGCTCTCTAATTTTTAGCCGGTACAGCGTGTGTGGTAGGCGATGTCAGACTGGAAACTTGCAGTACGCAATCCAGTATGATCAGGATTGCGTAACCATTGCGTCGGTCCCAGTTGGTTTCATTTCATTCTGAGTTGCATCATACCGTTACTGACGTATGCAGTTACTCAACACCCTTCGTTCTTGTGTCACTCAGTCAGAGGTTAACCAAAAAACGAAGGTCCTACCCAGAATCCCAATCACTGGATAACAAGATCCAGTAGTCGAACAAACAAGACTGGTATTCTGGTGTGTAGAAAACAACGCCCTTATCCGTCCCTACGCTCATTAACCTTCAATGTGATTGACTCAAGTATTTCCAAATTAGTACAAAATTAGTTCTTTTTTCCTGGATTGTAGCAAACTCTGAAGAACTTCAACCTTAAGAGGGGGTGGGGATGTATAAGAAAAGACCGGCCGGTTGGGGCCGTATTTTTTGTTCATAACAGATCAGGCTAAATGAGTTAGTGCCCTTTTTCTCCAGTAAGAGCTTCATAATACCTTTCACACACGTGCGGGCGATATCAGGAAAGGGTAGGAGAATAAAATGAGACGTGCTCCTTGAACGTTTCAATTCTATCACGCCGGCCGCTATAATGAAGCCCGAGTTTCCAGTCCGATGAATCTGAGGAATATCGCTTTTTGCTTTATATTTTATTCTCCCTCCCTTCTGATCCAATTTTCTCCCCCTGGGAGCATTTGAGCTCGATATCGCTACACTTCTGAATATTTACACAAAAGAGAAAGCATCGCTAACGATTCTTTGGCTCCGCTTGAGGGTATAAAGGGCCGAGAGAATGGGAATAAGTCCCACGTGGTTGTAACGATGGCTGGGGGATCAGGTGACGTAGAAAGCCTTCCATTATTTACTTTCTTTAGGGAAAAAAGACAGCCTCCGTTACAGTACACGCAGGACGTTTTCACGCGTCAGTCGCTTTAACCTTCGCTTTAACGCGTCCAATCGCTTGTATGATAAGTTAAGAGCTGTTCCAGACTTGAATCAGTGAATTCAAGTAGAAACCAAGCAAAATTCGTTCTTTGTAGATTGTCTTCTGAGCATTTTATTAGGAAAATGTTAACGCTCGGGAATCCCCTTAAGTGATGCAGAACAAAAAGAAATTTAAGATCGTTTACATGTTAGCTAATATTATACCTTAAGTAATGCTAAGTATTAGCCAGAGAGAACTCATAGCCACGATACTCGGTGATTTAAATAATTTTTTAAAAATAAGAAATGAATGGACATGTTCATTGCGGTTCACTCAATGATGACCCGTGTTCATCAGGAAGTTTCGAAGCATTAATTTTCTCTCATAATCATGCCCTACAGTCGATTTTAAAAATATCTCATACGACGCATCACACAAATTTCTTTGGCTCACGTAGATTCAGTGATTCTCTTGACTCCAGCAATTATTCGAATCTGTTTTCCATTCTGTTTACAATGACGTTTTGCATGACAGCGGGAGGCGCTTATGGTTCTGAAATTTATTGAGCTACTTCCACTTATGCCACGACTATTATTGAGCAACGAGTTCATAGGTGGTTCAAGAGCCTACTTATGTGTTTTTTTTTAGAAGGATCACTTTCTCTACTGAATAATTCCGTACGAACGTTTAGAAATGCTAGTAAGTGAAACGGCAGTAGTTGGGATTCCAGAATTTCTGGAGTAGCTCCTAAATATCTTTTGAGCGTTAACAAATGCTAACTAGTACTACTAGGTAGTACTTAACTGGACTACCATTCTAACTCTGGAAGACTCTAGTATTATTTGAGCAGTGTTAGTAAGAAAAAAACTGCTCTAAAATCGATTTTCGGCTAATTGTTTCGTAAATTATTGTGCTGCTCTAGTAATTTTTCCGCAAACGAGAATTTGATGGTATCGCTGTGTCATTAGTAACTGTCTATAAAAAAAATTAATCAAAATCATTAGAGCCGTTTGGAGAAAACAAAATTTATTGTTCTGATTATTATGATAACTATAGTTAGCAGGATGAATTTTGCTCATTCCCTCATTTTGGCTTTCCGTACTAATCTGCGCACTAGGTATCGAGTTTGAGCAGACTTGATTCAGCCGTTTTTGCTCAACTGCGTTCATAGCCACTCGTACTTTTTTTTAAATTTTATTTTATTTTATTTTTTATTTTGCCAAAGCTCACCGTAAATGGGATGGTGGCATCCAAAAAAGGAGAAACTAAGTAACTATTAAGTAAGGAATTGGGAAGGGCGCCCAGTCTAGCCGACGTCGGCTCTAGGGATAGAAGGATTGGGACGGGGAAGGAAAGAAGGATATGAGGATGTTCCACGGTAGAACGACCACCAGTTAAGGTACGACCCAAGCAAAATGTGGGTGGTGATACCTCGGAGAACGCCTGCTGGCACACCCAGCAGGCGCATCTCCTCAGCACTTTCCTTGAAACTCACACCGCTGCTGTAACCCTGATGTTACCTGCCTCACTCCACGAGCTTCGGACACCGCCTTACAAAGATCCGTCCTGTCGTATTTGCGCTTCTTGGCTTGTCAAGTTAGCACAAGATCCCAACTGCCAGATGCTACGTGGACAACCAGGATTACTGCAGACTCGGCAGGACCAACGGCGATGATGTCAGGCCTCAGTTCTTCTCCAGAGACAACCCAGTAGTGCCGATTCAGCTACTCGAACAGGTTACAACAGGCACGACAGCAAGCATTACGATCCCAGCCTCTTGTACAGCCTCATTGCTCTAGACAGTGACGCCACACGAACGGCGTGAAAGTGCCGGGAATCCTTCCCATGAATGCCCTCTGAAGCCGACTCCACCTACGTAGAAGAGTAGGGGGAGTCAGGACACTTCCTGAGTTCCCGTTAGTCAACCTAACCATGCAGAACTCAGAACCATGCTGCCACAAACTCTGAAGGCTGGCTTGGCTTGGGGACAGATGGAGTCACCATGTCCCACCACAGCCACAGCGTGTGCGACATCCCAGCCAGATGCCTGCAAAGGCAAGAAGGCACACACACAGACCATTTTCCCAAATTCCCATCTCAGTAGGCCCTAGAACGTTCTTGAGGGAACCTTTTTTAGCCGATTACATAACTTTCCTTTCTACTTCGTTGGGCCAAGGAAAGTAGAACGAAAACACCATCAGCTAATAATGCTGCTAAATTATGTGAAAATTACTCGTTACTAATAAATTAACCGGTTTGAATTTACTCTCTGCTACTTATATTCTTTCTAACTCAGGATAAACCAATTCAAGAATTTTAGAAGATATTGAGTGTGCCCGACGTTATTAGAGAATGAAATGATCGTACAAGAAGGGTGAGGAGAGAGCTCAAACTAACAGAAGTGGGATTTCTGAACACTTACTCTACCCCGCTTAATGAAATTGGAAAGATCTGGTGATGGTTTGTGACTCAACAAAAGTCTTGTTATACCAAATACAATAGAATGGCACCCGCTGTAACTGTAAATATGAATGCTGGAAACAATAAACATAGAACGTTAATGTTTTTCCTTGGAGACATGCGGTTTTCTACGACGAAGTGTATTGCGTGCAAAATCATCGAGAGAGATTCAATAAAATAAGTATTGAAGTTAAGCACAACTACATGTATTTTGTCATTGTTCCTACTCACAAACACCATAAATTACGAAACGCGCCAACTGTTTGTTCCCTGGTCACTACAAATTCGGAAGTTGGAAAGTGTCAGCGGGGCGTACTAATACTCGTACGTTCCGGTGCGTGTATCATTACAGGATTTCTCTTTCTCTAACCTTCCTCGTTTCTCTTTTATACTCGTATAGTAAGTACACATGTTGGTGGAACAGGTGGCATTCATACAGCACTGAGAAAGGTAGCAGAAGTAGGGCGGCCTAATGATGCACTGCAGAGCTCACACAACTGGAGAGAATAACAGGGGAATCTGAACTTGAATTACCTCTTAAAATTAGCATCTCTTGGTGTAATCCTTATTTAAACGAGCTTTCATAATTAATTGAGTTTAATGGAGAGAGGCGATTTTGCGTTAACAAGTTTAATCTTAAGCCATTACTTGTAATTGAAGTCTGGAATTCTCGTTATCCCAGTTTATTCGTCAACACTCCGCATTTTTCAACTTCATTATTTGTACAGAACGCGTGGGAATAACGTACAATTAAACGGGTGTCGGGTGAAAAGAAACAATATTATTACAAAGGCGATAGCACGCATCTCCCCCGCTGTGACAATGCCGGGGTGACTCCCGAAGCACCCAGGCCCCGGAGTCTCTCTCCTCCTAGGGTGCCAGCGTCCAGCGGGTGTGCTATTGCCTTGGCATCCACAGCCTCACCGGAGTGTACCCATCCCCTGCCTACCCAAGGCCACCGCCACAGGCTTCCTGCTCCCTCTATTCTTTATTTCTTTCTTATTTTTCTTCGTGATCTCATTTTCCTTTTTTTTTAGTTTCCCCCTTGCGCTGCAGACTAAATGGTGGTTTGTGGTTTTCGACCCTGTTGCCACCACCCGTGCAGTTCGCCGCTGTTTATAAAAGCAGAGGAGCCTCATTTTCGGCAGAACGGCAATCGGCATCGCTCACAAATTGTTCCCATTTTTAAGCCAGTGATTAAGTATTTAAAGTCCCTTTTATATTCTGTGAATTAAGGTAAGCAATCAGAGCTTGGTGTATCAATTTCCCCATTACCCCTTTATTTGTCATTCACTACAATCCGAGCATAGGTTATTCGTTTCATTCTAAAAGGAGTTCATTCATTTCTTTTCTATTTTTTCCTGATTAAATTCAAGTGGGTCCTATTTGGTTTATAATTTCATTTCCCAGTACTTACTTGTGAGTCATTATTTTGTTTATTTTACATCAAGTGAGTGTATTCGAGTATATTGAACTTGTTCGTCTTTTGGGCCCTAACACGACTTTCACTCGTGTCCTGTACACGGGCAATTCCGTAAAAGAATTCCACAAGAACGTCACAAATGTTAAATTCCCCCTTAAAGGCAAGGCGCTCCGACAATTGGCTTTCCATAAAAATAAGTAGTTTAACGCTATGACTCAATTGTTATTTAACATCAACTTTCAACTCGTGCAACTGTATGAATTCTCATAGCAATGAAAGTAAGGTGTTGAGGAAAGCTTAATAATTGTTAGGTATTGCAACAATATTGGGTTGAGTCTAGATTGGAAAGAAAGTTGACGGATAGTATAATTAGATTGATGGATTCTTCACTGGCACTCTCTCTGTCTTGCAGCGTCACACTGTGACTAGAATATGTCAATTTTCGTCGTCGTGGTCCGGTCATGTTTCGTATCGTTTACTGGTATTTTTCGATGCTGTATCGAATGGAATGGGTCTCGGAGGTGTGAGACTGCGTCAAGCTGTGTGATCATGTTGTGCAAGCGAACAATAAACCGTTATGTAATAATGTGCAGCGTTTATTGGATGCCACTGTCTCATTTACAGTGAGCTTTCGAAATAAAAATAAAAAGTGTGTAGCTTACTTTGAAGTAGAACGGTTTTGCACATTGTTCCTTCGTTTCTGAGCCGTGTGGTATCTAAGAGACCAATCTTGTACCGCCGGTTTGTAGATTAGAAGACGGTGGGGGGAGGAAGGTAGGTAGAATTGCTTTGTGTTAGTTTCTGCTATGTATTTCGCTCAATCCGACCGTTGAATTTATGCTAATAGCCGAACCCAGGAATTCGTCAGTAAATTTATTTTTAAGCACACCGAATTGTGTTCATCTTCTTTGTAAATTTTAACCTAAGTAAAAGTACTAACTTCTAGAATTGAATCGAGTTGTCAACAATTTCACGTTACCCTTTGTCGCCAAACGTTTTTCAATTATGAAGCGACAACACTGTTAATTGAATACCTTCCTTGCTCAATAATAAAAAAATAAAACGCATCGTGGAAAAAAAAAACCTCGCTTCCTCCCTATTTTATTCGGTCGGACCTCAAAACCATAGAATTGTCCATCGCGCTCGACGAAGCGCGAAAACGCGCTCCCGGGTACGCGGATAAATTCAATTTCCCCCTGAACTGTGACAGGGCGATGAGTTGTTGAGCCGATGGGGAATTATCTCGAAGGCAATATTGAATGGCGGAAGGAAGGCTATCGGGGGCTTTACATCGAGTAGATAAAACTTAACATGCCGCCGAGGGCGCTGCTTAAATCCTCGGCCATCCTCATCGAAGCTTATCTGCCCCATTGAATTTATTCGTCCCCGCAATGTTCGATCCTATAATATTTACTCTTTTTCCACACGCAGAAACAAACGCCGCCATCGCGGTCCCAATAAAATCTGAGATAAGCGCGAAAAAGTTTTGAAAAAGAGGTTAAAACGATCGTAAGGTGAATCCAAGCTTTTCGACACACAATTCATTTCTATTTTGCTGCGCTGAAAAAAACTGGTATTTATAGATGACCCCACGTTACTATAACTCTATCTAGAATATTTTACCAACTTCGTACAACAGTCAGTAAGCGTCAATACTGTTCTAAAACCACCTTTCCTTTGATTTTAACGTGTGATGTACCACAGTTGAAATTTGTCAAATAAAAAGCGTACGAAAGCTACCTGAAATGAAATGAAATTTATTGACATTTCAATATGATAGAAGAAACAGACAAAAACCGTTGAATTGCAGTCAATACATTGATGGCTGTAGGCATAGCGTGTGCTACCACCAAGAGTCAATTATCTACCTCCATATTAAGTTCAAAATAATTAAATTTACTCCTTATCACAAATACGCTTGCCAACGCTAAACAAAGAAAATTCAAATCCTCACCTGTACACATATTGACGAATTAAAATAAGCAAAAAACACTGCAAATTATTGCACAACGGTTTATTATTCTAATGAACAGCTTGACCTAGTATTACTGCTCCGAGACCCATCTCATTCGATTCAGCATCGAAAAATACTAGTAAACCATACGAAACATGACCTGACTGCAATGAAACTACGGAAACTAAATATTCCCCCGGCGCCAGGCGCCTGTAAACGTCTGTAGGCATTTATTATCCGATGTAGGGGTGTGCGGAGGAAGTGGCCCCAACCTTCCTCCGCCATGTCGGGCAAAAAGAGTCGGGGAAATTGGGACTGGGACTTCCAGCGAACCCTCGGCAATTGACACGATGTTTCGAGTCGAGCGGGCGGGTGGTTTTGATTAGACAAGAGGGAGGGAGGGCGTACTAACGACGAAACGTTGACTTCCGCTGTAGTTCCCGCGAATTCTTTCAATTAGTTGACTCTAATAATTACTGTAATTTCCCTTGACGCAGTTGTACACGTCTGATACTCATTCCATTCGACCTAATATTCGACGTTTATAGTGTGAATTGTGACCAATTACCTATGGCAAACAAGGTTAAAGGAAAAAAGAAAGAAAGATTCAACTTTGGTTGTCAGTCGTTAAAAAATGATGTATGAACATAAAATGAAACTTAATAAAATAAATTAGGGCTCTTTCCGAAATGAAATTAAAAAATAAAAGGCAATTTAAAGTTCGCAACTCACGGAAAAGAAGACACTGTGGCCTCTCGTAGGTGAAGATGGCGGTTCTTGTTAGAAAATTCTCCGATGGCAGGAGTAATGGAGTTATCCAGAAAGGGGTATAGGAAAATGGATTCACCGAAAATCCACGTGTTGAAAAATTCGGAAGAAGGGAAGGTTGCGTTCAGGGCAAAAGAGACGAGAAAAGTGGCGATAGAGTTGAGGCGAGAAAACAGACGAGAAATGACGGGAACTTTTTTGTGTGATTCCATCTCTTCATCAAAAGCTTGGAAGTGTTTATTATTATAAACTGCTTCTCTCAGGCGCGCGAACAGGTAGGTTCAGCAGCTCTTCCAACAACTGTCGCTCACTGCAATGGAACAGCACGTGGTTTCTCGTTTCCCCCACACTGAACGCGCAAGACGAGTAGGATGAGGAGTCTTGGAGAAAAATGAAGTGAAGTGGCGCATTGAAATTATCGTGACCCACGAAGAAATGACTCGTCCTGGGGTTTGGACAAATCCACTTTCTCCCAAGACATTCACGAAAATCGTTACAGGCTGGATTAGAACGTGTGGAACCAAACGAGACTCGGGAACGTCAAGACTGCAAAGTCGAAGTTGGAAGATGAAGGGAGCCACGGCGAAAATAGCTGCCGGTGGCCACGTGATCAGTCAGTTCTTGTACAGGCCATCGGACGGAGCAGACCTTTGCGTGTTATACATCGCTATTATTCGAGGAAGAAGCCCAGAAGAACTCGTAGGATATGATGACGAGGAAAAATCGATTCTTTCCTATTCAACCTTTTTCGGCTAGCTTTAATTATTTAATGGCGGTAAATATTATTTTATAACTTTTATTAGCAACGCTAAGCTCAGGGAAGTTGGCAAAGGGAACTTTATGTTTTCTTTCTCGTTGTTTGATCGCACTTCCATTTTTACTGTAATTTTCTCCCTTCTCTGCTATCTAACAATATTAAGGAACCAACGGAAGGAAGGCACTTTAATAATCTCTGTAACCTACTTTGGAAGAATTTTCGGTAACATTACCAGCAATAATTCCTCCATTCTCTAACACTTTTCTGTTAGTTTCCACAACTCTGACGTAATTTACAGACTCGCTGTTTGTTATTATTTGCCGAATATCTCCGTTGCTTGCTATATGTGTCGTGTTTTGTTCCAGACAAACTACGCGGTTGGGGCGGGCTGGAAGTGGTGTTGCCAGTGGGATACACGGCCTTGTCAGGAGACTTGGAAGCTCACGTTACAGGCGGATGGGCCGGGCTGACAGGCAGACTTCAACTTCTAGAAAGATCTCCGTATCCTTCTGGCCCCATCTTACAGCAAGTGAGTCAACTCAATTGATAAAAGTTTTGCCAATCAACGATATGACGTAATTTAGAAAAACTACTCGCCCCTTCTGGTTATTTGTCGGACGGATATTCGGCTTTGGGATGAACTTGTCATATTTTTTCTTTGAGCTTAATTATTCTCTCGGACTATGTTGACAAATGCCTTTCCTACACTAATGCCTGAATTGGGCCCCACTAGAATAGAAATTGAATTAAAAATGACACGCTAACCAAGAGCTGTGGGCGTTCTTGTACAATATTTCACTCACCTAGCTGGTAACTTGCTGTGCTGTTACGGGCTGCTTCACGTTCACTGTTTAAAAAATCTGATAAAAATCATAAAATTCTTTGGTTTGTCCTTGAGAAAAAAAATCCGTATAATAAACAAAATACTACTAAAGGGGCCCAAACTGTGACTACCCAGTGGTCCTTCAAACCAAAAGCATGAAATACCTGGGAGTTCAAATAGACCAAACTATCTCGTGGGAACCCTCAAGCTGAAAATGTAAACAAAAAAAATCACCGGCTTTCTTTTAAGTTAGCAACATAATGAATAATAAAACAAAATGCATGATTTACTATGCTCTGGTGCAATCTCAATTAAATTATCGTGGGGAAATGCATGCGATAAAATAAAAAACCTACTGACTACCCTAAAAATTATTATTAAAAAATCTATATAATAAACCTCGAATGAATTCCATCAAATGAATTATTTAGGGAAAGTAGCGTATTAATTTTTGAGAAAAAAACGTTAAGATCTGAGAGAAGATCAAACTTCTTTTAACCTATATTCCCAGCTTACGTCGTAATGCTAAGGAAAGTATACAAGTATTTTGAAGAGAAGTAAAAAAAAGTATAGTAAAAATTAAAAAAAGTAAATCCGTGCTGTGCGGATATTTACATGATCATCACAGTTCCATTACTCAAATGTGCTTGGTCTAGGAGTATATCAATTCTTATTTATTTATCTGAGACACGTACAAAGTTGAGTCTGAGACACCAACCTTTGTTCAACTGTTCGTTAAGAACTGACAACGAACTACCCCTACATTAGATAACGGCCAAGCAGAAAAACTTGAAGGTTCTTCTAATGCGGTGAGAATTTTTGATCCCCCACCTTCAACTTTTCTGCCCTACTGCTGTGACTCTCTCTCCCGTCATTATGTTCGAACGTAGTAATTTCTTGACGAACAGTTGAACTCAGCTTCGTGTTCAATCGACGACGGCTGCTTCGAGGAAAGCAGGACAGATGTAAAGGAGCTTCTGATCTACCAGCATCTCGCGCACGTCTACATAGAAAGATCAAGGCAAAGACAAAACTCCATCGCCACAGCCGCATCCCTGCCCTATCTGCGGCAAACGTCATAGGGTTAAAAAAAGTGCTCACGTTTCCTCAACCCCAGCCAGGTGGCTCGAAGAACCTGCGTGGAAGTGCACAATCTGTGTACGAATTGTCGGGTAGCCTCACACACGCTCAAGAGCTGCCACGCAACGTGGTGTGAATGCTGTCAACGCAGGCATCACACCCTACTACACCCCATGAGCTAGGACGCCGCACTTGTTCCCAGAAGTGCAACAACTAACTGTAACAACTGCACCGCATACGCAGCATCTTCGCTCTGCACTACCCCTTCTGGAACACCTGAGGGCAGGTGTCCTCTGAGGAGGAGGGAAACTCCGAATCCCCTTACTCAGAGAATCGTCTTTCGCCAAGAGATGGACCGATTCTCTGAACCATGGACCCAGCTGGCTGGGAAGAAGACGTACGATCCACACATCCCAAGATGTGCACGTCAGAGACATTGTGATGTGACTGTTTATTTGTAGTTCTAAATTCAATACTCCCACCACAAACATGGGCACCCTTTTGGAACTTTAACCGAAATTCTCTCTCTTTGCTCAAGATTAGGTTTCTCTTTGTTGGGTGGACAGCAACGCCCTAATTGCAGTACATGGCAAGAAACTGCAGTGCTCATGAATACCTAAGGACAGGTACTTCATCAAGGGCGGAGTGGTGTAACGGGACGAACCAAACCCTTCGATTCAGCGGAGGCTCGTTCGGGGCATTTATGCTGACTGGGCACCTCAAATGCCCCGATTCGCTCGAGACTTCGCTGCCATCAGTTGTAAGTGAGCCAGTTCCCTCGTCGCCGTGTTGCCCGCGCACACGTTCGCTCCCACTCAGTTCCCCTGTCTGTGGTGGTAAAACTTCTCCGAATGTTATTGAGAATAAAACTCTGTTCCAATTGCATTCGGCTCCTATTGTACTACTTACCGACCTAGTGTGATACCGCTTACTATATCAATCCCCGTAACAGTATCATATTAAGGTAGCACACCTCTGCTCTGGTAGTGACTGTCTATTCACGCAGTCTCTTTGACAGTAAGAGATCAGCGTAGTATGCGGCAATTTGCAGCGTTTAGCTAGGATCAGGTTATCTTGAATTAACACCCGACCTTTTTTTAACCGTTGAACTAATTGGCTACAACTCTGTGATATGTTCGTAAAAATGCGCTTCATCTTTTCAATCAGCTGGCCCCGAATCCTGAAGACGACACGGAATCAGACGGATGGTCTTCGATGGGATCGATCCCTCTGACATGGACCAATTCTTCCTCGCTCCAGGTTCGTTTCCCCTGCGGAGTGATCGCAAGAGGAGGCCGTTTCGCAATCAAACTAATCGTCGATGTAACGAACTCATCGTTGATACCCTCCCAGGTTTGTTATTCGATTTACCGCTGGACGTTGCTAATATGTTTGAGACCGCTCTGAAACCGTTTCATGCAGAATCGTCGACCATTTTCTCTTATACCTTTTTTAAGCTTTGCTGAACCGGTGATTTAGTATCGATGGATTGTGTGTGTGCTTTCTCGAAATGAATATGATTAAACTCCTAAGTTCCTGCATACGTATTAGAACACTCATGTTCATTTTTTTCGTGTGCAAGCATCGCAATAGTCGTACCGTGAAAATTAACACGCCTTTCCTCAACCCCCCCCCCCAAAGCCAAAGGTTTTAACTTAGGGACAAAGTAGTGGCGAAGTATAAGTATGTTGAACTACAACTCGATGACCCGATATTTTTACCAACGTGTCATTTTCAAACACATTGGACTTGTTGATAGTTTTGTTTGAATTAGACTTTATCATGCATTACGATGACCCCGGAAATGATAGCATAAATCTCAGCTAGAAAAACTGTTGGAATGGGACCCAGGGCAATGTACGTCCCACTCGTCCCAGAGCCAGTGCCCTCCACGGTTTTAAGTGTAGATGTTGGTACTATTAGAAGGCCGAAATCGGCAACTTTCACTGTTCTATTGGCCCCCCTCTGGTTACCCCTTTGGTTCCTATCGAATTCGTACCTGTGCACCATCTTGTCAGTGACCATGCCAAGCTTCAAGTTCTTGAGTATAGCTAGGCGCCCGTTACTAGCCCGGTAAGTCTGCGCGCGACCTTCACAGCCTCATCGAACCATGGAACGTTCCATCAATTAAAAGCGAACTATAGTTTTAAAAAACTAAATACAGACGATTTTAATTATATTTTGTATGAATAATTCCAAAAGGTACAATAGTGCCATGAAATTATCATTTAGAGGAAAATGACGAAAGGACCACAATAAATTATTAAATATTAAGGTAAACGAACAATTTTGATGCACTTTTCTCCATAAATCCCGCTCATATAACTTCAGAAAAATCAGGGAGATAGTCCAATAAACTCCCTATAGGATGACAGTTCAGTAACGCTCATAAAATAATTAGGAGCAATCTCGAAAATTCAAACCACCACTATTTCACCTTCACCTGTCTCAGTTTTAGCCCGATAACTCCAACACGGCGAACAGTGCCCTTTTCACTAAATCAACAATTACCTATAAGTTGGGTTTTAAATAAAAGTCTTGGCGTAAGTAGCAGAAGCTCAATAAATCATGAAACTTTTCAGTGTTACCAGTTTCTATGTGGAGCGTCATGTTGTGTTTTACCAAGTTCGTATGAACTAAATGAAAAGTATATTGAAATAGTTAGCAACGCCATGTGCGTGGACCTGATGCGTCGCGTTAAATATTTTCGTGATTATAGAACGGGCCGGTTGTTATTTTTTCATTAAAATCCCGTTGACGTTTAAATGCAATCGCCGTCTGAGCGTAACATGTCTGTCGTGGAATTACCTTCTTCGCATCCTAATGAACTTTGCGCACTCAGAGCGCCTATCATCGCCACTCGCTCCCGAAAGTTCGGTCTTCCGTCCTTCAGGCAAGAGCGTTACGTTGCGTTTGGCGTCGTGGGCGAAGCTAATTGAGATCATAAATGTCGGATGACGAGGGAGGGAGAGATTGATATGCGGAACGGATGGCTTCCCCGGAGCGTATTATCTATCCATCGTTCCAGAGACGGAAAGCTCGGAATGTCGCCTACTCAACCAGCCATGTCAGAGGCTTATTGTCTCGTTAAGGTTTTACACTTGTGACTTGCAGGCTTCGTACTCCCTCAACCACGGCATCACCATAAATCTGATTTAGCCTGCTCTACGAATGACACCGAGTTGAAAACAGGGTAGATTTCGAGTAAATGAGAAACGCGAGAATACTTTTCTCAACTTAATAAAAGGTGTCAGCGCAGAATTTGTGTGCGGGTATGAGTATGGCGATAGTCCTTTACTTATCTGCTTCGTAATGTTTGAGGGATGTGAAAATAATATTACGGGCCATACTGATGATAAGAGGAAGGAGAGAAGGGGTTGTGTTTGAAAACAACGAAAAACGAGGGTTTTTATCACTCAAAAACAACTCTTCTAGTTCATTGAACTTACAACCTATTTTCTGCGTTCAAAACTGTTCATACGTCATTGTCGAATCTTACAAAAATGGATGAGCTGATGGTGAAAACCAGAAAAAACCCCTGCAAATTATGTAATGGTTTTCGCAGCGGACTGCGCGAAGTGGCAACACTGACCGCCACCTGTGCAGGCCGCCGCTGTTTATATTAGCGTCGGAGTCGCTTTTCTCGATCAGAACGGCTATCGGCTCGTTGGCGAATAATATTCCTGTTATAAGTCAGTGTTTAAATTCCCCTTTTGATTGTGTGAAGTAAGGTAAGCGATCAGAGCTTTGTGTTTCATTTTCCCCATTGTCCCTTTATTATTGTCATTTAATACAATCCGAGCATAGGTTATTTATTTCATTCTAAAAGGAGTTCGTTTCATTTCATTCATTTCGAGTTTTGCCGATTAAATTCAAGTGGATCTTAATTGCTTGATAATTTCATTTCCCATTACCTTCTTGAGAGTTATTATTTTATTTATTTGATCGAGTGAGTATTATTGAGCTTACTTGATTTGTTGTTTTCTTTTGGGCCCAGACACGACTTTCACGAGTGTTCTGTACGCGGGAATTGTGAGACAATTCCCCAAGTACGTCACAAATTGGTAGCAGAGCTTTTCAGATTCCCCCCTCTTTTCGCTCAAAATCGAGCACGTGTTCAACATTGCCCCATCATGAGTCGATCATCGTCTCCTGAACCCCAAAAATCCCTTGACGACACCCCCTTTTGTGACAAATGCAAATTCGCGCTTCCCCCAACGCAACACAGTATTACTGCTCTGAGACCCATCCCATTCAATTCAGCATCGAATACTAGTAAACCATACGAAACATGACCTGGCTACAATGGAACTACAGAAACTAAATATTCCCCCGGCGCCAGGCGCCCGTAAACGTCTGTAGGCATTTATGATTCGATGGAGGGGTGTGCGAAGGAAGTGGCCTTGGCGCCCCGTCGGGCAAGAGTCAGGGAAATTGGGACGAGGGCTTCTACCGAACCCGTTGCGAGTCGAGCGAGCGGGTGATTGAGTTTGATATGACGGGAGGGAGGTAGTACTAACGACGAAACGTTGACTTCTGCTGTAGTTCCCACGTTATACTGCGTTTGGTTAATTTTTTAAACCATTTGTTGCCCATAACAACCAACATTGCGTGCACAACTAGATACCAAATGGGAATTTTGTACGAAAGAACGAACTTTTTAGACCACGTTAAAGGCACAAAACGGCGGGCGGCGGACGGACATTGCAGATTTGGAATCTCCAAGTCTTGAAACGTAAAGTATCAAATTTTGAGGGTGGGTTGTAAAAACATTTTCGTGACCAAAAACATAGGGTCAGATTATTCATAATGAATAATAACCAAAAGGAGACCTCAATTAGTTCAGCGGCTGTACCGCAAATCCAACTGAAGACCCATACACGCAGCCCACTCGTCGAAATTAGGGTTTTTAACCATACTTTCCTTACTTTTGAATAATGGTAAGTAAAAATAAGTTCGAACAATTTTAAAATCAGTTTTTCAACTCACTGAGTGCTTAGAATTAATAACTACATTACTTTCCCCATAACTGTTTCTTAAACGAAATATTACGTTTCGTTGCAGAAAGAGATGCACGAGTATTAGTGTACTTTCGCCGGTTTCCAACTCCTTTTTGCCGATGCCGAAATGTGAATCACGAGCGGCAAACAAAGTAGGATTTTCTTCCCTAATTTGTATGCCCTTCGGCGGACTGAAAACTTTCAAGAGCAGCCATCCAAATAATTGGGCTAATTAGGCGAGATTGGAAAAAAAAATTGTTCTTGGTTCAAAGATGGCAATCGGGTTGCACTAAAGTTTTGGCGATCCATTTTTCACTTTCCTCCCCCCACCTCCTCTCTTTTTTCAGATTTATCGCTTTCGCTCTCGGAAGGGTGGCCCCCTCAAGTTTTTTAATCACTCTTTTTCCACGGTCTTACGACGAGGCGATATGAGATTTATTGGACAGCGGGACACAACCCCAGCCTCAATTTATTTTGAATCGAGGCTTTAAGATCGATTCACTTTGATTGTTTACGATCTGTGTACAAATTATTATTGCTAACTCAACAGCCTTGAAAGACTAGGGAGCTCAGGGGGTCTTTGCAGCTGTGCTCCCGCCTCACAGCAGACCTGAGACATACCGAGGGTTTGCAATTATTGCGACAATTCCACCCAAACAGTGCATTCAGTATCCATTTACGATTTAATTTCCGTAGAATTATCTGCAATAGAATGTTAACTATGATGTATGTGTGTGTGATTCGTATGATGTATCAGTAAACACTTTATCAGACGTTTCTAGTAGTACAACGATCGATCACTTGTTTTTACGCCATCTTCACATTTGTAGTTTGAAAATCAAGCAGATTTTGATCAGTTGTCTCTAGAAAAATGGTAAGATAGAAAGGAACCACAAAAACGGATTAAGCGCGCATTGGATACGCGAGTCCCTTGAACTGGGTTGAAGTTGGCTACATATTCATGACCGAAAGTTTTTTGTTTGTTTTTTGAAACTGTGGACTGCAGCCACAAACGAGCCTATCGTAAGGGCGTCCATGATCCTCAGATCATGGCCCCCCTGCACCAACTCCAGGACCCCCGGCACTGGTCTCACTTGGTGTGACGTCACCTATGCGCCCCCACCACCCCCGCACAAAGCAGAGGATATCCGGAAGTTCTGCATTCGCCACCTCTTCGGGCTGAAGAAAGGGCCTCCCAAACACACAACCCGCGAGTCCATCGCATACCCGCAGCACATACTCTGCCATCTCTAGCCCTACCTCACAGAACCCACGTACCTCTACCTCGCACTTGCAAATATTTGCAAGGTGGTACCTCAGCGGGCAGTGATCTGTAAACTGGCCACATATGATCCTCATATCCTTCCTCCCCAGTGCAAGCACCTCCTTGGACCAAGGCAAGCACCTTGGAGAGCCAGATGAAGAGTTTTGACTGTCTAAAGCCGGGCAGCTCCTGCGAATGAGCTGCCCTGCACCTATCCTCCCAATTGCCAACCTCTCTACGTAGGTGGCTCCTGGTAGTCCCAACAAAGGGCTCAGGACTCAGGGCGATCCCTTCTTAGCTAACTTATCAGCCCGTTTGTTGCCCTCTATACCCCGATGCCCTGGCACCCAACACAGTGTTTCACTGTTGTCCTCGGCCAGGGCCTTCAGTCCAGTCAGACACTCCCACACCTGCCGCGATGTAAGACAGTATGAGGCTAAGGCCTTGAGAGTGGCTTGACTGTCCACCATGATGTAGATTCTCTGCCGCTTCAGTCCCCTCTCAGTCACACAGACCGTATGATGGAAAGTTACTCCCAGCAGTCCTGGATGGTTGCACGCAGTCGTCGATACATAACAAATTTCGAATCAGGGTAGGAATATCTAGCTGAGACTTTTTTTGGGTTCTCCAAAATTTGGACGAGTTCAAAATTGGTCACTTATGACTTTGACCGGCCCAACTAAATATTCTCTCCGTGATTGTAAATATATTTCGTATTCATGTGTGTGATCGTCCACGACAACATCAGGGCAAACGGTCATCGCTTTTATTAGGCGGCCAATTCGTAACTCGGCCAAATTTCTAAAAACTGACAAAAATATCATTTAGATATTTTATCCCTGGTCCTAAATATTTTTCAAATTCATGTGTGGCACCTTGCACTGCACGACTATAGGGCAAAGGGGCAAGTTAGGTGGCTAATTTTTAACGTTCAAATTTCGGAGCTCCAAAAAATGCTCAGCTAGATATTCTCTTGCTGATTCGAAATTGGTTTTGTATCGACGGCTGCGACCATTCACGACTTCAGCGCAAACGGTCAAAGTCATAGGTGGCCAATTCTAAACTAGGACGAGTTTCGCAAAACTAAAGTAATGCCCCAACTAGATATTCTACCCTGATTCAAAATTGGTTTGGTATCGACGGCTGCGTCCATCCAGGACGGCTGGGACTAACTTTCGATCATGAATATGTAGTTAACTTCAGCTAAGTTTAAGGAACTGGCGTATCCAATGAGTGCTTAACCTGTTTTAGCGGTTCCTTTATATCTTCCCATTTTTCTAGAGACAACTGATCAAAATCTGCTTGATGTTCAAACTACAAATGTGAAGATGGCATAAAACCAAGTGATCGATCGTTGTACAGCTAGGCCAAACTTCTAATCAGAAGCGTTTGAAGACGCTTAGTTCACATTTTATTGCAGAGTCCTACGGCAATTACATCGTAAATGGATACCGAATGCACTGTTTGGGTGAGAAAAAAGTCCCAGCTACATAGGTATTCTTTTGCTAATTTGAAATTGGTTTTGTATTAACGACTTTGACCATCCAGGACGGCTGGGAAACTGGTTGAACTTTCGATTATGAAGTAGCTAACTTCAGCCCAGTTTTCTTGGGGGCGTGGCGATTTCAGCGTAAAGCTTCACTTGTTTTCTCTCAAAAACATCCTAGCCCGTGTATCGTGTCCTTCCAAACATCCAAACTGGAGACAAAGCTCCACTGCAGGTTCTATAACCACAAACGAAGATTATTGGAAGAACGGTCGAATGACAGCGATGAGGTGTAGTCGCATATACTCGTAATACACCTGCAACGATCTTGGGGTCATATTCAGCTTAAAAAGATTCTTCTTGCAAACTCAAAAGCGGGTCCTATCGTCTAAATCCCGAGCAACCCACCAAAATGTCGGGTCACCAACAAGTCGAATGTTACGTCATTTTGAAGAAGTTGGTCGTTCGGAAATTGGATGCCGATAAGAAGCCTGCAGAGCGCTGAGTGTAGGTGGTGTGTCCTGAGCCTCTCATTGGAATCTCTGATAGTAATTTAGTAAGATAGTGACAATAGCAACGAAATAACAATAGTGAACGAATTTTTCAAGCTGCCCAGTTATGCGTTGCTGTGGTTATATCGTACAAACCTCGTTTGAAACTATTTCATTTTCGAAGAACTGCAGGTGTGCCAGACGATCGCTGTGTTTGTGTAACGCTCCACGCTCAGAGCGTTTAGTAGAAAATCCGCATGAGCCAAATTGTAGAAGTGAAGGAAATTGGCTTCACCCGAGAAAAAATCGAGGTCGCTTTCATAAGAGACGTGGCTCTTTATGAATATTCATGGTAATTCCCCCCTCCCCTCCCCTCTCCATCTTCCATTTTCCTTTCGGCAGAGGAGTCAAAAGTGCTCAAAATGTTGGGCTTCCTTCAGAATGAACTTTCATTTCCCCAAAAGAGAAAACATGGGAAGATTGAAACAGTCCAAAGAAAACAGAATTGAATAAACAACGGATTTTCTTCTCGAATACATTAAAGCTAAACTCTACGGTCCGCGCAATTTAAAGGAAGCGTTGTCCTCAATTGAGGTTTTCGACCGCGTCACAATGCTAGATGCCCGTGTGACAACCTTAATGTTCGTTTTATTCTGGGTATACTGGACGCAGTACATAAACCTTTCGAAGAACATCGAAAAGGCCGGTGTTTTCTAATACTGATTAGCCAAATATACCTCGGACACTTCCAAAACACTTTGAGGTTCATCCGACTCCTCTCAGCAATTCCTCTTCAAATGCAGAGTTAATCAAAAAGCATTCATTAATCAAAAATTATAAATGTTAAGGAACTTTCATAGTTGAATGTTAATGTAAATCTACCAAGCAACGTTCAACTGAGTATACTACAAAATCCTCACAATATCTATGCGACGACTCCAGTTGCAGAATATCGTAAGGAAGCCGATGATTAGAGCAGCATAATAAATTATCAAAAACCTCGAAGAAAATTTATAAACCCACTTTTTCCCTTGTCGATCCCGTTATGATGACACTGATGTTCTCAGAAAAATCAGGATGATAGTCCAACCAACTTCCGATGTGATGACGGTTTAATAACGATCGTAAGATAATTAAGTCATACGATAATGAGATATAAGGATATGATCATAAGATAACGACCCCCGAAATTCAGGAATTTAAACCCCCTCTGTTTTTAATTTCAGGCAGTTTTTACCAAATCAGTAAAGTTGGTCGTTCTCAGATATATCAGGTGAGTAGCAACGCACAACTTTCTGCATTCTCCGTAAACTCGACGGCCGAACTTTGGTGCTACCTGATGGGGGAATGAGCCAGGCCAGTTGTGGCCTACCGACTCATTGGCGCTAAGGGTCGACAGTCTTTTATGACTGCCTTCAGTTCCGCGTGCACATCCTCAAGTTCTGGCTCGACGCTTGGAGCGGGGGATGATGCGCGGGGTCCATAGTTTGTGCGGGGAGGGGGGGGGGGCAGTGGGGAACCATGACGTTCTGGACCGTACGACGTCACAGGGGGGATATTCGTACAGAACGTGCTTTAGGTCCTCACTGGTGTCCTCTCCACAGATCAGAGGTCGAATGTGCGACGTTTAAAAAAGAAGAGGCGCTGATTAACAGTCCGTGCCCAGACAGCAATTGGATCACGGGGAAAAAGGAGTGCCATCCCCATCCCACCGTTGGACCTTCATCTCATCTCGCCTGCCAAGCATCCAGGATGGCATCTAGCGTGAGCTCAAGCTGGCGCTCGGTGGAATTCTCCAGTCTGAGCGCCGGGACCAGCGCCTCGTAGTTGTCTCGATAGTCAGTGAGCGCTCTGCTCCAGATGTTTGTCTGTAAGACAGCCAGGTCCAGAGCGAGAGCCAGGTAGCGGTGGGGAGGGTGGTACCTGCTAGCACCTGCCAGGTGGGACGTCGTCTAGTAGGCTGGTAGCATAGCTAGGAAGACGTCCCTCTGCATGGTGCGTGCTCGCCGCCGATCACACTCCGAGGGGCCAATCCACCAAACCGGTGCAGCATAAATCACGATCGGCAGGAAAACGGCCCAGTAACAAACACACTCGATTTCAGCCAAGGGAGAGCTACCGTTTAGTGAGTCTTGGGCTGCTCTAAATGAATACTCTCAATATTCAAAATCAACCATTTATGATTATTGTGAAAGAGTGTAGACTTTGTGGTCATCAAACGAAAGGGTTCTCGCTCGGCCAGCTCGCTGAACTTTTCAGCCAGAACATTCAAGGTGTTTCCTCTGAGGTTTAATTAGCAACTTATTTACAGTTACGCATAATTCTACATTTATTTCAAACTACCTAATAACCCTTCTTTCTTCGCCACTCCAATATTACCCTAAAGTTCGCTTCTTTGCAGATATACGAATTGGACGTGAGATGGCCGAGTGCAAGCCTCAACCTTCGTCCCCGCGAAATTCCCACTTACCCCGAAGAAAATGTGACCGCGACAGTTAATTTTCAAACGACCTTTTGCGAGCCAGCTCTAGGGAGCCTCCTGCCTGAAACGTGGCTCGATCTTCTGTATTGCGGCCATTCTCCAGTCGACTGCACGTTTCCGAACAGTACGCACAAGCAGGTACGCGACTTTGTTATTGTCTTGTTCACCCTAGCTTTAGAATTCGGGTGTTAATTGTAAATAGGCATTCAAATCGATAATTAGGAACTGTACGGTTTGGAGGCAACACTCCTGCTCTAATCCAGTGCTTTTCTACTTTTAAGTTGCGAAAATTTTAGGAAAGAGTGGTATTGAATAACAGACAAGTTGCACTTCAATAAATTGAGCTCCCTCGGTGGAAAGAAAAAAGGTTGTTATGCGAAACGTAACGAATATAAATTAAATAAAAACACTCGAAGCTCGGAATGCAGGACGATGAATCATCCCAAGATTCGTCGATTGAAAAATAAAGGACTGTTTATTCAGAATGAATTAACCAAGAGTGAAATTTAAATTAATCTATTTACACTATAAGTTAACAAGTTGCAAATGTTTAAGGGCAGGGAAAATAGAATTGTCTGAACGATTCTGAGGCAGAAAGAGTAGAAATATCTGGTGAGAGTACCCCAAACTTCCTTTCAGTGATTATTACCACACTACCTACAAATAAAATCGGGTTGTCATTCAGTTTATAACAACGCTCCACATTGATATTCCAGAATTAATTACGTTGCTATTACTTGTGTCTTTGTACTGAGGTAGTTTGAAGATGCTTTTGAAGAGCTGCTGACTCAGGCAAAAATTACGGCAAATCGCGCGGAGCTCTGATCCACAATTCCTGACTTTCGTCGAGAATTATGAACCAATGTCTTAACCGCTAGACCACGATCGTCCGGCGCCTTTAATAGGAGTCAGTCAGAACACCTTGACCGTTATAGGGCAATTGACGCACAGGAAACTTGAGAGGCTGACAACATGATTTTTTTGAGAAATATAGTGTTAACCATTTTGGAATTAGCGAGAAGAGTGTGAGAAACGATGTTGAGTGAAATAGAGGAATCACGCTATTTCTGAGGTCGTCGCTCACTCTCGATGAGCGTCGTTAAACTCTCATCGTATAGGTATTTTATTGGACTATCACCAACTTTGAGAGTACTATCATTTAAGCGGAATTTATAAGGAAAATACACAACTTTATAACTCCCTTGCACAGCATGACGTTGTCTCACACCTCCGAGACCTATCCCATGCAATTCAGCATCAAAAAATACCAGTAAATGGTACGAAACATGACCTGACTGAGTACAACGGAACGACGAAAATTACGTATTCCAGGCGCCAGTGGGCAATAGGCACGACGTGACGAGCCGAGCTGACGGGTGGTTGGAGTGGGACGCTGAATCGATTACTTTCCTTGTATTGTTGTGAGACTTGGGCTCATTATAATTACTGCGATTTCACAGTTGTGTAGACGCAACCGAGACCATTCAGAGATTCAGTGACTGTTCTATGGTTTGGCGCTGTCCACACAAAAAGTTCTTCAAAATCTTTCCGCATTTTTCGGCAAAAAAAATGTTTATTGCATTGATCGCTGTGATGTTGAACGATTAACCTATTTGAGCTATGATCTTATCTTGGCGTTACGTGGCGATCTGCAGGGTAAATATGAAATGTTGGCATGGGAATGCCTTCATGCGCTCAAGCAACTCGGCGCCCACAACAGGCTTTCCCTCATCTGGGTGCCGGCTCACAGGGGGCATGAGGGCAATGAAAAGGCTGACCACCTTGCGAAGAGGGGCACGGAAGCCCTACCCATTGGGCCTGAACCTCACGTAGGTATGACTAAAAGTCGCCTGAACCGTTTGGTGGCCCGATGGGAGATACAGGAAAATAGCGCCCATTGGCATCGCCAGCCACGACTTAGACAATCGAAAAGGCTTGTTGCGCCTTCTGGTCCAAAGGCAAAGGCGATGCTGACACTCTCCAGAAGAGATCTGAGGGTCTTGATTAGCTTCCCATCTGGGGACACTGCCCACTCAGATTTCACCTCAACAAGATGGGCATCTCAGAGGCGGTGGAATGCAGACTCTGTGGTGAGGAGGACGAGACGGCGGATCACATCCTATTTGAGTGTCCTGCCTTAGCAATCAAACGCTTGGAATATTTTGGGGATTATTGAGCCCCATATCATAGCGGAATCAGCGGTGGAGGACATACTTGGCTTCATAAAGGGGGCGGGTATGTACGACGCCTTCTACTAAGGAAGGGCCTGTGTCACAATAGGCCTATATGTGGCCGCAGTGACAAAGGGACCATGTTCCCGCATGCCCTCGGGGGAGAAAAAAAAGAAATTCGAGCCGATTTGGTTCAGCCTGCAATCTGCCGCTCTTTTAATGGCGCTTCTTCGTTTCCCCGGTGGCTGCAGTTGTCACCCTTTCAGTATTGACCTGTAACAACTTGACGCGCTGGAATGCTGAGCTTAAACTCTACCTTACTACAAACGGGTTTCGAGCCCTTCTCACGGAGGCTAAATTAGGAATGCATGGTTAACTTTGAAGTCACCGACGCTTTGTACAACTACACCGTTGTTCCAATGTCTGCAAATTCCGATGTAAAGCTCTTGAGAACCAAAGATCGCATAGCCTCGGGAATGTGGTCATGGAAAGAAACCGTTTGGTCGAATGGAACTCTAATAAAATCATTTATTCATAAAATAAGCAAGCAATGGTACAATTATGTAAGCCCGAAGACTTTACAATAGTAAAATACTTCAGGTCTGCTAGTAAAAGTTACTATATCGATGCATATTAATCTCCGCTCCCCGCAGTTTCCGCATTTTTTCAGTATAACTTCGTACAATAAACGTGACTCTCAGCCAAGAAGAAGGATAAGTTAGGGCATAGCTGGTTCATCTAAATTTAGCGAAACACGACACCAAATATTTTTATTAGAAGGGGCTACTTGTATATGAGCACATGATACAGGAACCAGGGGGGGGGGGACGGTACTGATATGGGGGTTGTAAAGCATCTCGTATAATTCGTGAAAGCTCGTCAACTGTCAGTGAGCGGAGAGGTTGGGTTGATGGGATTAACTGGAATGAAGCCGCAGTTGAGGATTCTAATGATTGTTGTGTTAACAAGGGCGTAGGGTTCCTCTCTATCCAGCTCGGGTTCCAACCCTTGTTTGCTAGCAACCGCCAATCACTGGCTATCAGTGGTGTGATGGGTCGGTATCGGCGTAGCTTCCCAGGAGACAGAACTTCTTAGCTCATCTTGGCGTTGCAATCACGAGCTACGTTAGTGAAGCCTGGCGTGACAATTCCTTACGAAGTATCGAGTGAGACGAGTTTGACAACTTCCCTCTGCCCAATCGAACTAATTTGTTTTTCATTCGGAGTATACCCAGGCAGAAATTCGTACTTAGTCACGTTTAAGAATTTATTTGGTTGGACTCACTTACTTCACGATCTGTATGGACGTTAACTATGAGGGGGGGATTTTCATTACTGTGAATCGTTGAATGAGAAAAGTGACACCGTACGTTTATGTTCTTGTGCACAGCATCTGCGGCTTCGACAATCCTTGTAGTCGAAATTGTTTACTCAGCTTATGATTTGAATCGGATAATTACAGCGCATGAGCGAACGTTAATATACATTTTGCATATTGTGCTGTTACGATCAGAGGGCTTTCTGAAGCTTCAGCCGTTGCACGGAGAATCGCCTAGGCGCCTTGTTCCTATATGTGCCCGTGCCAGTACCTGCAAACCTGTTACCTCACACGCTGTTACTGACTGCTGGAGGGGGAGGGGTACCGAGGCTCAAATTGGCCCGTCGTAACTATTTTACACTTTGGTATCCTGATACTATCGTTTACTCAGGGTTCATTAACTACGTGGCTCCAATCTGCACATTTTTCTCGTCGACTTTCAAGGTCGCGTTCACTTCATCAGTGAGGTATCTGGAAAGGGCAAGCCCCAGCTGGGACATACTGATCTGAGTACGCCCAGGCTGCTCCTCGTGGTGTAGCCTGGTTGAGTGAGATGGGTTATTCTTTCCTTTTTGTTTGTAACCTCCTTCCTCGCCCGATAAGCCTTCGCTTGATATTTCAGTGCCACCGGAATTTTGATTTTCAACTCTGTGGTGCGAGTTCTCTCGCCATTCACTTTCCATTTGTAAGTATTTCAGTGAATTTACTGTTACGGGGGGGGATTAATATCGAAGCGATATCGCACTATGAGAGTCGGGAAGTTAGTACGATATCAAGCTGAATGCAATTGGAACAGAGTTTTATTCTCAATTACATTCGGAGTTTTACCTCCACAGACAGGGGAACTGAGTGGGAGCGAACGTGAGCGCGGGCAACACGGCGACGATGGAACCGGCTCGGATTCAACTCACTGCTGCGAAGTCTCGAGCGAATCGGGGCATTTGAGGTGCCCAGTCATCATAAATGCCCCGGACGAGCCTCCGCTGAATCGAAGGGTTTGGTTCGTCCCGTAACATTACTGTGACTATTGATTTGTCTTTCCACGGTTGCAATTGTTTGGGCCGACAGGCTACACCAATGCAGCGTTCACCGTATTTTTCGAACCGTTTGAACACTCATTGGGCAGCTAACGGTGCTTTGGAATTTTATCACCAACATCTATTTTGGGACCAGTCGTGTCTAATCTAAGGCTAGTTAAGGCCATAAAATCCCATTTTGCTTCAGTTATAGCACTGCCAGGTTCTCGCAAACGCTCTCTGTAGTAGTTATTGCCAGCAACCGGTGGTCAACGATGATCTAACCCCCCACTCCCAACCGCCATCTCTCACATTCCCTCGTCCGCCCATCTAAACCACACTTGCCGCTGTCTGGCAGCTAATTATTGCGACGCCATAGTGCCCATTCGCTGTAATCTTGAGTGCGACTCTTCAAATAATTTAGATTGCTCGGATCCACTATCATTGCAGATGAGTATGCTCCCAATCTCCCTGACCTCCGGTAGTCTTAATAAAGAGCTTTCCAAAAACGTCTAGCAGTGCTAAGGATCACCGAGTCACGTTAGCGCGTTTCAGGAGCCGAATGGCCGCTTGAGTCACAAATACACCTAATACCTCACTCGTATTAGCACGGATAGTGTTTAATTAAAATTTCGTACTTTAAACGCCTCCTCTCAATAAAAAACAAGTTAAAATGTACTTTCTAAACCAAAAGTTTAAACACGAAACCGCCTAATTAGAGCTGGTTGCCAACTTGAAATCGAAGTGCCTCTCACCGCTTAAGGCCTTGCAATGAACTCTCGGGTAAACCTTCAACTCATGACTCACACTTCTCACGAACGAGGGACGAAGCACCGCTTTTCATGCATACGGGCAAAAGGGCTTTGCAAACATTGGTATATTTGGATTCATCAGCTACCAACAGCAAGCCCTTGACCTAGATCTGCCATACTACGACGAACGTAGGGAACGTATTTCTGGAAGGAAATGCTATTGTGAAAAGATCCTGTTCATGTTTCATTTCCCATTCGGAGGTTGAAATTAAACTCCGATGTTCTGCTTAGACGCATTGCAACTTCTATGGTTGTTTGAACTCGTTTCATTAATCATTTTTATAAAAACGGATGGGTTGTATTGTGTTTAATTACGTTCATAAGTCATCTCAGCGCGAGAAGTCAATCTCCGTAGAATAAAGTATATTAGCTTCTGGCAGCTCCTACCGACATAATCCGGAACAACTTAGCATCGCATAAATTGAGATGGATGAGCCGGAACGAAGCTTAGCCCTTAATTACCGTCTCAGAGATCCTCCTGGCCGGATTGTTCCCCTCCCACCATTCGTCTCTTCGTAGGACGCAGTTATTATAATAAAAGAGTCTTCCTATCTCACTTTCTTCTCAAACCTCTGCTGCCCTTTCATCTCTGGTAATACTCCTTTCACTTACTTCCAGTGGATTGTAGACATAGCTTTTGAGTACTCTCCCGTCATTCTTCCTTGAGTTTCATTACAAAGTTTCACGTTAGAACAGTAATTATCAATTCTTCTACTCAATCAAATTCGTGCTTATTGTCTCACAAAGTAAATTCTACTCACAATAAAGTTACTGATGAACGTCAATTAGAATGAATTATTGACCTCTTCTGTTTTCACGAGCCGTTCTGAAACCTCACCGATTCAGCGCATCTGAACGGTCTCAAAACTAGTTGTGAGCAGGAGATGAGCAACGCTAAATAAAACCACACAACGCCCCTCCTTACCTTAATAGGATTTTATTGACGGTACACCGTCACTTCTTAGCTGATTTCTAGAGTTGTAGAAGAATAAAACTGTGGATGGTTGGTGCATGTTTGGAGCGCAGATACTATGATGAAGCACAAACTTGCTATACGGTGTTAAGGTGTTCAGAGCTGCGCAATCCAGCAGTAGCCTCCGAATCCCGTAACTTTTATCGATAAATGAGCTCTGATAATTTCGCAATACTTTTTTGAAAGCGTTGCAAATGAGTTGTTACGGTCAGTAGAGTTTGACTTAGCACGAGGTAAGTATTAAAGACGCTTAGAAGTATGATCAAAGTGTCTTCCCTGGCTGGTGGTGTCCTCAGGTGGAGCGCTTTCAATATAAATACATCACCTACGGGTTAACTAATTCAGTTAATTGACAATGAAAAGACCAGCAATACTGTCTCAAATTCGTTTCACGTCCCAGGTAGTGAACGTACAATTACCCAAACCTCCTTCTGCCGAACTCAGGCCTTTTTCTTATCAAAATTACTATCCCTTGACACTTTTAAGAGAAGCATATCAGTCTAAAGTCGCGGAAGTTGCGGTTTCGCTAGCGTGCGATAGACGCGAACTTTGAGATATTTTAAATAATGTTATGCAGAATATCGAGATATGAGAAGGTTGCAAGGATGACTGATATAACCCTCGTCGAGGGTTTAGGTACAGTCATTTAATGAGCACCAGACCTGTTATCGTTGCAAGGCAAGTCGCTTACTAAGCCGGGATCCTCAATGCAACCGATTGCCGACACCCTCAGCGTCTACCGAATCCAGAGCTGTGAAAATACGGTACGTTGTCATTTAGCCCGGTAGAGAGTTGTTGCCCATGTGTTAACACGCGGAGGTATGACTCTGGGAAATGCGCACTATGTACCAGGAGTTCTTCCTTCCAGCTGTAACTGCTTTTCCTCAACCGTCGCTCGCCGTTGTAAAACTGCAGCGGAGACATGTGGTTCCTTGTTTCCTCCGCACTGCTTCACTGCGAGTTTGCTACCCTAGACAACAGTGCAGTAGCAAATATCACTTAAGTAAATGGCCTCGTACACGAGAATACTGTCACGGTAACACACACCTCTAGTGGCCTCAATAATTGCTCGTAATGGAAGCGTTCATACACTTATGCTAACTTGAATCGCTTCTCAAGAGGAAACCTGTGGCTTCCAAAACGTATTGTTTGTTGGCTATTTAATTTTCCCTTCAAGAAAATCTGCGGCTTGAAGTAGCACCATTGGGGGAAGTTTCGGAGCGTTTTATAGGGCACAGTCAGGTTTTCCACATAGTCGTATTGCTCGCAGTGCTTAGATGGCTTGTATATAACCCCTGCCCCATCCGACACCTGCTAAACCCTTCCTCTTTAAAAAAAAAACACGAAGGACAGATTCAACACCAGTAGTGACTAAATACCTGCATTGACTTAAGGAGCGAAAGAGTTTTGGATTGCAGGGCTCAAGGGTACTCGACGCGATCGAGAGTTTTCGTATTTTAAAGTGAAAATGAAACTACCATAGCGACGATGACCATGATGACTTGCTTCTGGACACAACTGAAGGATTTAGCAGCGAGCTATCGATTATTTCTCTTTTCGATGTTTTCAGCTGGTTTATTCAGAGCAAATTCGGGGCTACCCGACGCTTCGGTACGTTCCACTGGGCTGCCAATTGTTCGGAATGGCTGGCCACTACGCCCTCGCACTGAGGCCAACCATACAAGACCCAGGGGAACCTATTGCAGCTACTTCTTCGACCAATACGTTAAAAGTAAGTCAATATCAAATTTATTCGTCAGTTTGACGCAACCTCTAAACATTTTTTCCCGAAATTCTCGTCTTATTATAAACATGTTGTGACACGCAAGCAATTATTAATTCATATTCTTTAGAACGTTTGTTCTTGTTATCTTTAATAAGAAGTTGGGTAGTTTGAAGCAATTTCGAAAACTTCCAAGGGGCACTAACAGTAATAAATCGAGCCTGTGTCGCCTGGAATGCTGTAATAACAAAACGAATGTGTACAGACAAACGCACGTTCTAAATTGTATTTTCTGGCTGTTCCAGCATACGGTTTTCGGAAGGGAAATGCCTTGATTAACGTGGGTCTGTACCATACAAACCATCCTGTTGTGTTGTATGGTGTGTTTTCGATAACTTTATAATAGTGGCATTGTAAACTACCTTCGGAATCCACACTATGGTCTTTCACAATTCCCTAGAACCGGAACCAACGCGTGCTGATGTGTTCCGCTTGATGTTTTGGGTTTAGGTTGGATTGGGATTTATTTTGTTTATGCCGTTCAACAACCAGTCGATCTCTGTGACGACAGGGAATACCGCTAGGAAGTGCTCTTGATTTGCCGAGGTTTAACGTCGGTAAAGTGTGCGTTTAAGTTGTAATTTCTCTCAAAGCTGTAAGACTAATATCTTCGTTAAAAATCTCTGGCCATACATGTCTTAATGTTAATCTATACCGTGCTTTCTGGTAGAGTATTGTATTTTTCACTCTTGCAATCTATGAAATATTCAGGTAAAACTCATGTGAACTATAAATTTTTAGGTAATACTCGTGTTCGTAATCTCAATTGTTAGTTAGGTATTGCTTTGTCAAACTTGGAGAAAACATCAAATGGGAGGCAACACATAACTTTCCTTAGCTAAAGTTAACCTACCTGATAGATGAATCCGTCTCCTCTGGCTGGTGAGTTACTGTGGGCGAGCGCTTTCGATGTAAACACATCATCGTCTGGCGGTTAAGTCAGTTGGTCGTGGTCTTTATATACGAAGAGAAAGGTAAACGGGATGGTGCATCGTATCGGAAGGCGCGGGGGAATGGAAGGAGGTCGTGCACCTCTGGGGAGACCCACAAGAGGTGAAGGGAAAGGAATGTAAGTACCGTACGTCTTAAATAGTCTGTCGGTTGTCGATTCCTAGTCTTTTTTGTATAGAGTTGTCTGTAATTCCGTCAGTTGGTTGTTTTCGTTTATGCTGTGTTTTGTTTTTCCTTAGCCTCACGTGCATTCAGCGATTTTCCTCAATGTTTTTTTTAATTAAGTTTATAACAACGTTCTACATAAAAACTGGTGGCGCTTGAAGTTCCGGAATTTACTGTACTGTTCGTACTTCTGCCACGACTGTTATTGAGAAAGCAATGCACAGAAGATTCATGAGACTGTCGACGTGATTTGACAGAACACCACTCAGTCACTGTTAACTGAATGTAATATGAGTGAATGTGTGTAAATGTATGTGTTGTGTATGTGTGTTAGTGTCTTGTAGGAATAGGTAGTGTGGCGAAGGATCCAGGGGGGATGAATATCGAGTAGTCCGCCCCTGGACCTTCGGGAAAGTGTGTGAATGTACTTAAGGGTTGTTAGTATTTATAGTATGAGTTTGTATGTAGGTTAGTGGTGTTAGGTCAGAGTGAGATGGGTGGGTCGCAGTCGAGGGCGGACTACTTGATATTCGGCTCGTCGGTCGGGGATCGCAGTTCAGGCCGGGATAAAGATGGCCTGGCACCCTTCTCCATGGCAGGTACGGGAGCAAGCCCAATCCCCGTACCCCCATGGAGATAAAGCGTAGGTGCCGGAAGAACGCCTCTGGGCAATTCCAGCGCCGGGGCCTGCCACCCATTCAGGTCCTTAGGCTGCTCAAGGTGCAGAGACATAGAATGGGAACCATGGGGGCTTCAGCCCGAGGCCGACAGTGTTGAGCCTCTAGGGCGTGACGCTGTTGGTCGTGAAGCCATGGGATTGGCCTCGTAGGGACTGTGGTTTCACTGGGAATCCCCCCTAGGGAGATGATTGGTGCTGGCAGGAGAGGGCTGTAGGCTGCGAACCCTAGGTACCCTCTCCAACGCCATGGGCATATGCCCTAAGCACACCTACCATTGTCGACTTGATTTTTTTTTAGAAATATCGCGTTTACTGTTTTGAAATAACTCTGCACAACCTTCAAGAAATGACAGTTAGTAAAACGGAGGGGGTTGGAATTCCGGAATTATCTTATGAGCGTTACTAAACGTCCATCGTATGGAGACTTTATTGGACTTCCACCCCAATATTTCCGAGAATGCTAGTACCATTTCAGCTGAATTTATGAGTAAAAATCTGCGTTAAAACCGATTTTCGTAGAAATTTTTGATAATTTATTATGCGTTGCTCGTAATTTTTCCGAGGGTGAGAACTAGGGTATTTTATTAGTTGACTCAGACCGTTTTCCCAAATAGTGTTTTTCGGACTCAGAAGCCCTTGAAACGTCCGCAACCGCCCAACCAGTTTTAGTTGTATTTTTTCTTTGTTGTTCTTTGTTCAAATGCAACATAATTAGTCGTAAATTGTAATTCGCTGGCCAGCGATCGACAGCTCCTACTTTTACTTATTGTACTAACTCACTTCAAAATACGGCAAGTTTCAAATGTTACGGAATGTTTTTACAGGCCGACTGGAGCGATAGATTCGTTTTCAACGTTCACGCCAGGTCAATTTTCCCCTGCGACGGTCATTCGGGAGTTCCAGTTTTATTCCAGTATCCAAAATGCATTCTTCCAACCGGAGACCGAGTGCGACTATTTTCGAGACTGAGAGCCGACGTTGGCTCCCTCGCGCCTCCGACGACGCTGCGTTACGTATCGGAGCAGAGAGTGGCGAACGGTAAACATTCTCTCAGGTCAGTACAGACAACTATTCCGGTAGAATTAATAAACGTTGAAAATGCCGAAAACCCCCGTGTTTGACCCTAATTGCCGGTAATTCATCGATTATCACTCAACGCTCCTCCCTACACGACGGGGACCTGCGTTCGACGAACCTTAATTGCGTTGAGAGGAGGCTCTTCACAGTTCGCTCTCTCAACTCTGCCCTCTGAAAATGGAGTTTATGCTCCCGCGAAGCAAAGCTAATCGAAAGTTATTTCGACGCAGAACCTAAAAATTAATTTTTAAAACAGTTTTTAGGGCAACACAGTAAACTTCTGTTTCTCCCCAGCCGCAAAAGTTTGAGTTTTTAAGGATATTAACCGCTGCGACTCCTTCCTAGTAAAGAGTGCTTCTAATGGAATGTTAACTACTTGCAATTACGTTGAGTACTTTTTAATTGTGATTAGAAAAGATTTTATTTTCCGAGAAGTTCTTTACCGATGCTTTGCGTAAAATTGAATTACCTTTTACGTTAATTAACAATTAAAATATTTTACTTCAGCACAGGCCTTTAGATGAGAAATTGTATGAGAAACCTCGCAGGCCTGGAAATTTTACCAGATATAGTAACGAATTGGAGTACGTTACTAAAAAGACATTAAATTCCACCGGAGCGATACAACACGGTCGGTACAAGCACCTTTCACAACGCCGTATTGTACATTTTCTGTGTTTCCGTGAGTTTGGTAAACATTACTCGGATTAATACGGGCCCTTCTCAAAATAATGAAGCTCTCGTGCAACTTTCCCTGTGAGGTGGACCTCATTTGAGGGGAAATAAGGGGAATACGCTCAGAAAGATCTACGCGTGATATTTTATGTCAAGCCAATGAATTTTTAGAATGCTCACAATCATTCGCTGTGTACTATCCAGGGATTAAACTATTTTTGCATCTAGTTAGAAGAAATTCAAAAATCGCGATACAGCCTCCTCGTGTGTAGTAGACACTTTCAAACGACGCAGAGCTGCATTATGTCCAGAGTTTTGTTACACTACTTCCAGGCATCAGCAGTATGATTTTGGTCCACGTGCATCTCCCGTCGTATTACTCTCAGTGGATATTCTACTGAATGAGCTAAAAGAAACATTACAAATACGGCGAGCTAGAAAGAGTTGCAGTCGGGAAGGTCAGCAAAAATCAGCCAACACCTCCACGACGCCACCTCTTAACTTTCTTGTTACCTAGTTCGTTGCCGTTACATCTCTGCATAAATTCATCTTCATCTCTTTTATTCGTCTTACTGAGGCATTTACAGCAGTTTTGATGTTCGTTCTAGGTTCGACTGCTCGTTATTCACCGAACGATACGTCGAGTACTGCTTCGTTTACGTCAGTCAAAGCATCACGGGAGCCGTCAGTGACGTTCGAATGGACTGCGTTCCCACCCTTCCAGTTTTAGGTGAGTACCGTACAAAATTTCGTTAATGTATAAATACCATTTTAGTACCATCATTTATACATCTACAACTGCAACATCGAACTTCAAGCGTTCACTTAGGGACCTCTGTGTGCCCCGAAACAAGTTTTTTTTACGAAGAAACATTTTTGTGCATAGTGAGATAACAAACAGTTGTATAAACAAATAACATGAAATTGTACCGTAATTACTAGGATAAGTCCATCAACTACCTAGTATTGAAAAAAAATCCGCGAGTAGGTAACAACTGTACTGGTGAGTTTACTGTTTCTCTGAGCATAGCCCTTTTTTGTTTTTGCAAATTGAAAAATGAGGGGGTGAAGGAGGCTTTATTCAGTTGAAGCCCTCTGAGAAGTCGGAGTGGTGCTTCCTTTTAAGGCGTCTCAGATGTCAAGGTGGCAAGGGTCGTTCTATCGGAATGTTGCTTACGTACGGAGTTGGATGGGTTGATGCTTTTCGGTAGGTTGCGTGGTATGTGGCGATTAAGCAGTCTTCTACTGTTGGTACTTCAAGGTCCATGTGAAGTTCCTCGTTCCTGATGTACCAGTCGGCGCCGGTGATCGAACGGAGAACACGACTTTGGAGGACTTGCACACGGTTTATTTGGGTGTTCGAGGCGGACAACCATAGACCCCCTCCGTAGCACCAGATGGGTTTGATTATGGAATTGTAGATAAGGAGCTTGTTTTTAATACTGAGATTTTTGTTAGCGAGGAGTGGTTTAAGATGGCTGATTCTGTGGCGTATTTAGGCTGTTATTGCATTGATGTGATTTGTCAATGTGAGTCGTTTGTCCATAGTCAAACCCAAATACTTGACGTGCGTTTTTATCTCAAGAGTGGTTGAGTCCATTTCTACAGGGTGGCATGTAAAGTTGCGATTTGTAAGTATAAACGCACAAATTTGATTTGAAAGCGTTTATTTTTATTCTCCATTTTCTTGCCCATTCACTGACATCATTTGCAATCGCCTGAATCGACTCACTTGCATCTTTACCAACACCTGCTCTGGTGTTTGGTCAAGTACGCGCAGTCATCGGCAAGTTGGGCTGACATTATAATATTGTCGTTGTAAATGGGCAAACCGTGGATGTAAAAAATGTACAATAAAGGCCCAATTACACTACCTAGAGGGACGGAAGAGAAAATTGGCAATCCGGCACTAACGGCACCCTCTACACATACTTTGTAGGTACGATCCGAAAGAAATGATTGGATCAATCGAAAATACGTGTCAGTGAGATGGGGCTTGAGTTTGGATAAGAGACCAGCGTGCCACGTCTTATCAAAGGCTTTTTCAGCGTCGAGGTAGAGCCCTAGTGCGATTTCTTTGTCCTCGTAGGTCTTCAACATACGGTCCAGAAAACGGTGGAGTTGCCACGTACAAGAATGGAGTCGCCTAAAACACAAATTGGGTGAAGCAAGTAAAACGAAGAACCAAAGACTCGATCAGAGCAGTAATTGGTCATATGATATGTTTCTTTCGGAGTTTCAACGTGTCTTTTATCCTCACACAGAGCAGGTTTGGACAAAGAAAGAAGAGATGGGACACAAACAAACAGAACCGATCAAGTAAAGTGGTGTAAATCAGATTCCGAACATTACGTTACGTTACAACTGAAAAGGAGTCTTTTATTCTTCCTAACTTAATTTCGTTACTATCGCAACCTGTGAAATCAAACGTTTTGCACAACGTCCAGTGCAAACAAAAAGCCTCCGAGAATGATCCTTGAACTCGTTAATTGGTTTCTCCAATGATTGGTAAATTCTCTTGGGGCCTGCAGCCGTCATTTGAACATTTCCCTCTTAACTCCGAGCGGAAACTATCCGAAGTTCTATTTATGTATTTCCGAGAACTGCTACGATTCGAGAAACTCAACTTGCTTCGTAATTTATCGAGCTATGTACAGATTATAGATGGAAATCGAAAGCATTAGCATGCAATAACGGTAATAAGTGGAGTAAGGAATAACAGCGGCGGCCCTGTTCACCAACCACCGAAGTTCTAAAAGTTTTGTATTGGAACTGGAAGTGCCTGCGGAATTGGTTGTTTCAATTGAGTTGATGGAATCCTGTTCATTTATTGCCATTCAAAGTGACTTCCAAGTTCAATTTGAACGTTCAATTCATATTAGATGATGAATTTGCCCCGTCTAGTCCGTAAAGCTTTCCAATTAAGTGAAGTCAACTCAGTCTCGACGTTCTAGAAATACTGTCACGGTCATCTTCTGAGTAAAGATTTCCCTGGAGTACATACTGTTCAGCACTGAGAGAGGGCAGTACATCTTCACAAAATGTACTGTATTTAGAATAGTAGAAAGGGATTGACTCCAAGGAAAAATGCATATAACAGTTGAGTGTAATCTTATCTGAGTTTACTGTGGACACGTTGGCTGGATAACGTGTTGGTGATAATTGAACCACGGAGGGTTGAACAGGACTACTGGATGAGCCAGTGCCTTCTGAGTAGGTTTTCCCTTCTTTTCTCTCAAAAACTCCATCGTGCACGTTTCGCGTCTCCAGGGTGGAGCAAACGATAAACCACGAGCTGCTCCACTGCCTTTTGTGCAACAGTGATCGATAAGCTACTCAGCAAGTTATGGAGGACTTGACCATTGACTGCGTGACAAGTGGAGATCCCCGACAACACAAGATTACCAACATCCGTGAATGTCTTATTTGAAATTGGCTTGAGGCAGACCGCTGGAAGAGTCAGTTCCTTACGTGTCATGACAACTTTAATGCGCTGATCCACACCTCTTCTCTCTATCGCTCTCCATACTCCACGTCTTGCAGTACAGAGGAAACACCACTTGCTGCTTCACTACAGTGAGAAGTCAGCGACGGTTGTTTGAAGAGCATCAAAAGCTTCCAGCTGTACTTATTACTCGTATAGGACTTGCTTCCATAGTTATTACTCAAAATTGAGAAAATTAACAAACTGTAAAAATATACGCCTCCAGCCGTAAGATACGTTAAAAGAGTGAATTCCAGGATTTACATTCATCGATATAAAAGTCGTCTTTAGCGCAGTTTGCAACATGCAGAAGTAAATCAAGCTATTGTTGGAATGAGGCGGTTTGGTGGTATGTAACGGGACGAACCAAACCCTTCGATTCAGCGGAGGCTCGTCCGGGGCATTTATGCTGACTTGACACCTCAAATGCCCCGATTCGTTCGGGACTTCGCTGCTATCAGTTGAAACCGAGCCGGTTCCCTCGTCGCCGTGTCGTCTGCGTTCGCCTTCGCTCCCACCCAGTTCCCTGTTTGTGGTGGTAAAACTTCCCCCCAATATAATTGAGAATAAAACTCTGTGTTCCAAGTGCATTCGGCGTGATATCGTACTAACTCCCCAACTCTCTTAGTGCAATACCGATTTCAATATTAATCCCCCCCGTAACAGGTGTGAGAAAGGAACCAAATTATACATTTCAGCAGCTGAAGTGAGCTATTTGAAAAGGATTACGGACACCAACATAATTGATTGCAAGAAACATCCTTGCAACCTCTGGGCAATCTGAAGGGGTATAGTGTTCATAAAAACTTAATCTATTGAACTAGGTAAATACATAACATGCCATTACAGGGGAGGGTAGAAAACTAAAATTAAACCACACGCTACTAAACGTAACTGCTTCTCAATGTAAGATAATTGCCCACCTAGCCGGCTAAAGGCTGAAAACCCCTGGGAAGGTAAGTGGCAGGATTTACTGAAGAACGGGAGCTAGATCACCTGGTGAGGAGGGTTAGGAATGACTATTAGGGCAGCAGGACGAGCAGAATATGCAGGGGCACGAGAAAATTGAACGTGAAGTCAGAATGTTTATGGCAAAGACGAAGAGCTTACTTAAGCAAATGTTGCTTTATTGGAAAGAACGGTATTATTTGGGAAAAGTTCATCAGAAGAGAAATGCTAGGGTGGTCGACTATGATTGTCAGAATAAATGTGTAAATAACAGTTAAATGGTCGATGGTAACGCAGAGTCCCAAACGAAGATACCAAAGGACTAAGACCTTCGACCACAATTAAAGTCTTAGTTCGTAAGCAGTTCCGTGAACAGTAAAAAGCTCCTTAACTCCTTAGTTTTGGAAACCAGTGAGATAATCTGAGTAAGTCGTCCGAAGCTCTAATGTCCAGGCTAGTTTTTCTTACCGGGTGTCCAAGTCGACAAGGACTCTAATTAGCATAATTGGTCTATAAACAATATTTGTACAATAATGAAGTACTTGGAGTTCCATCTTGAACTGCTTATACTCGACATCCACAACTTCGCTATCCAGTGCGTCGATAGCTACCATCGAAGTAACTGCGAGCTCATTCCAGCTCAGTACCGACAAATCTGTAATACGGTCAGTAGTCACCTTTGCAAGGTCGAAGGTTACCAGTATCCCTTTTTTTACGGGGTCCATTAGTGGGTCTTTTGTTGGTTAGAAGAGGGCTTCCTCCGCTCCAAGCGGGTAGTCGATAAAACATCGCTGCATTATATAATAATGTCTTAATTGCCTACATAACAGCGCCGTACAACAAAGGATTAGAGCAATTTTATCTAAGGCGGGTTGGCTATGGAATTATACAGCAACGATAATGGAGGTAAAACAGGCGTAAACAAAATGGCTATTTCGTTATAAAGTTTTTTCATCCGCCGAATAATTAAAAGTTTATTTGCAGCCCATCAGTGAAGTTGAACGACCTTAAGAGGAGGTTCACTTCCTCATTTCCTCCGCTTGGCTTTGAAATCAGGGTTTTACAGTCTTCCCCAGTCGAAAGTTAATAGCGAACCACTTGAGGGAATTGTCGGCATAATCCTTCGCCCACTGTTGAATATTGCAGTCCACTTCCAACCAAACTCGAGCGGGTTCGCCTCGAGGCAGTCGTGCTTCCTTGAATACTGGAGACTTTGGAGCTTGCTTCCTCCTCCTCATCCCATCACTCGTTGTAGGGCACTTTAGAGAAGCCCGCTTTCATTTCTCAGTCCATTTTCATTATTTATACCTCCTCGACTGGAATTGAGCTTCCAATCTTGGGGACGAAATTGGTGAAAAAAAAGTAATTCTTGTCTCAATTGCTAAATCAATGCGGATATCCCTAGTTTCCACAAATTATAGCACAGCTCGGAGGTGTTTTCAACCACAACTTCTTTTCATTCCTCTGGTTATTTTTAAAGACAGGAAGAAGAGCGACGCGATTGGAAGTCTTCACTTTGAGGACAAAGATCACCCCCCCCCCCCATAAAACACAATGAGGTGTTTCCTGGTGCCCTGAGTGGGGCGTTAAAGATGCACTAGTTTAGGCACCGTGTACCATTCATATTTATGTGTCAGCACCACTCAACGATTGACACAAGCATCTTGAGTGTGGCAATCCCGGCTAGCGTGCTGAGAGTTTCCCTGGCGGCACTGCGTGGAAGTCAGGATTGGCATGGCGTGACGAAAGCGAAATTCATGTTCGTTTGGCTTGTGGTAGATTCGTGGAAAGGCTTCATGACAATCCCAATTCGTGAAAGAGGTAATTTTGTTTTCGCGTGTTCCCTTCCGTCTTCTCTGCCCAGTATGAATAAGCGTGTACGAATGAAGCTGTACGGTATGTAACTCCCCACAGTTCACAAGCACTTCAAACTCCGCGATGTTAGGATTAAAATGGTATCCGTCAAGCATAACCAAGAGCGCCACCCATACTCCCGTTTTCCCTCCCTCAGTTCTTTGTGTGGTGTTAAATACCATTCTCTCTAATAGTGAATGTAACCCGATTCCAATTAAATCCGGAGTTACACGTTACGTTGATACGCGTCATCGATATCGACTCGCTATCATTAGCGTTCTCCTCCTCCGACTAAATTACTAATGATCGATACTTTAATTCCCTCCAGCTACAAGTTCTGAGATGGCCAAGTTAGTTACACACAACTATTAGTGCAGAACGCCTAGTGCGACGTATCGCCCTACATTCCTCGGCCTCCCGTATATTAAGCATTTGTTATGGCTTTAAAAACCAATTCAATATATTTTTAACAACATTTTATGTGGAAACTGGCAGCGCTTACGCTTCATGAATTTACTCGGTTGCCCCAGCTTTTGTCACGATCTTTATATACCTATATTTATGTGATGGAATGATGATTCTGGTCACCAATAACTCCGCTATCCACTGAAACTGCATCTTATTGTTCATTTTATTTCACGTACTCAAACATTTCCGAGCCGCCATTAGCTGCTCAGTAAACACCTCGCGGCCTTCTTCTAAACTAATGAAATGAAGGACTGCTGGTTAGGCGTGAGGGAAGTCAATGGTCGCGCCTCTAGGTTCAACGCCTGAAGTATATAGGACTGGAGGGCCAAGGCTGCTGCCTGAATGAGCAAATAAATAAATAAGTAAATAAGGTAGAAACTAAATGAAAGTCAAAGACATGGAAAATAAGGCAATACAAGTAATTCGGAAATAAAGTGTGGCTTCTATTATAAGGAATTGAATCAAAATGAAATTGAACAGAACGAAAATAAATTATAGCTCAAGATTTAAAAATAAAGAGATTTCGTTGGGGCCCTTGAAGATCGGAAGCGGAGCAATGATAGTTCGCTTACCGAAAACGGATGGAAGTCGGAGGTGCACACGATCGCGAATGAATTGAAAAAGGTGAGATGAGATCGAGCGAAATGGGGTGATGAAGGTTGTGGGGCGATGCTTGGTTTAAACTTGTTAAGGTGGAAGTTGCTGTTGAGATGGGGTTTGATGAGCTTGAGGAGAGTTGTCTGGGTAGGCATTGTCGCTCAGAATCGACTGATCGGGCTCTTAACAAAAAGGGCCCAGTTAAGGGGGCCAGACGCATAAATTTTTTACCGCATAAATCCCGGGAGGGATGGGGTCTTCCCGGCCTAGCTTCAACAGGGCCTGGGGGCCCTACTACACTTCCTGGTGAAGACTTTCAGAGCCAGCTTTCTTCTGGCCCTGGCTCGTGTTTCTGCCTAAGGCAGGCAGTGACTCCTCGACTGCAAAATAATCACAGAGGCCCATAAGCCTCCCCTCCTTTCTTCTAAAGGCAACGGAAAAGATCATAGATCCGGTCTAGAAGGATATGCTTGCAGCCAAACCCCTCGAAGGCGCAGCATGGAGCTGGTCTCATTGATTGACGAGACCCTTGACACAAGAGATGTGGCCTTATGCTGCTTCATGGGCGTGGGGGTGCCTTTGACAACACCTCCTACAGCTCCATAGAGGCAATAGCAACGCAGAGGGGCATAGACTCCCAGGCTGTGAAATATACCATGTCCATGCTTAGGTGCACGGAAATCACGGCCCAGTTAGGGGAAGACTGCATCATGGTGGTTCCCTTACGAGGCTGCCCTCGAGTAGGTAGAGTCTGTAATTGTTATTTGAAAAGTCTTTCCAAGATTAGTAAAAAATGAGCCTACGAGACGTTTGCTTGTAGCAGCTAGTAGCCCATCATCAACGTAAATAGCGAGTATAATTTTGCCTTCATTAGTTTTTACAAGGTCACAGGCGTTGCCTTCGTCCTCTACAAAACTCATTTCCTTCAACCGTGATACTATCTTGGAGCCTGTTTCAACCCGTACAAACTTTTCTGTAGTTTGCAAACACGACCTGTCTGATCATCAAACCCTTCGGGTTGCTTCATGAAAATTCCCCATACAGAAATTCTGTTTTTACGTCAAATTGTTTTGTAATTAAATTTTCAAGAGCCACAATCGACAGAGTGCAACGAATCAAAACCGAACGAAAAACACGAAAGTTTATGAAGAGCTGAAAAGAAGGCCGAATGAATTTGCTGCGTCCGAAAATAAGAAAGTTCCGAAAAACATGATTTTGAACGCCAAATATAATAATCGCCGGAGATGCCAATTGAACAAAATCATCAAAACTTCTCAATTTTGTTTCCCTTGTAGGTATTTCACTTATAAATTCTATTTGGCCATCTTAAACAGAACACGTTAGAAAACAGGATACCGTATAATTCGCGTTAATTGTCCCGCCAAAGCAAAACTCTTCATTCCTGGGAACGAAACCGAACCACCAGTAAAATTTCCGAGTCAAACGAACAAAAAACTCGCTTGTAAGTCAAAGACCGTCGAAAGGAAGTAACTTTCAATCCAAAAGGTTAAAGCATTTTTAAAAAAAAAAGGAAGCTGAAGATTTCACTCCCGATTCGGATCGGGAGATTATAACGCACTCAGGTCGTTCGTCTCAAATCGACCCGAGGAGTTAAATATTAATGAGAAAAAGAATTCGCCGACTGAGAATTGAACTGCCGATTTGAAGCGCGAACACGTCCGCAGAAATTGTTAAATGGCCCGGCGGAAAAATGAGCCCATCGGTTGACTGGTGGACTTGAACACAAGTAATATTGAGCGGTGATCCGATTTGCTTAGTAATTGAAATTGGTAAAACTTCGCCAAATCCTTTATTCACACGTTGGATAATCACTGAAGGATCATTGTCTTACACGGAAGGTCTTTAAGCGCAAAAAAACTTTGGTCTCCCGAGCGCTTCATAGATTTAAAAAAGTGAAAATTATATTGATCAATTCACGTCAGAACTTAACTTGCTTAACACCTCTTCGGAAAACACGAGTAGACGTTTTTACTTTCCTTGGCTCAACAACGTAGAAAGGAAAGTTATGTAATCGGCTGAATGAAAAATTTTGAGTTTTCTTCAGATCTTTACGTTTCAGACCCTCCTGAGTCCGAAAAACACTATTTGGGAAAATGGTCTGTGTGTCTGTGAACGATTTTTAGAGAAAACCACCGTACCAAATCAGCTCAAACTTGAGATCTCGCCCGCAGGTCTCCATGGGACGCCAAAATAAGGGTATGAACAAAATCCACCGTAATTTAACTATAGTTATCATAGTGATCCAAACACCAAATATTTTTTTTCTCAAAAACGGCTCTAACGATTTTGATTAAATTTTTTGTATTGGTAGCTCCTAATATGGCAACTATATCATAAAATTACCATCTTTGGGAAAATGACGAGGGCAGCACAATAAATTACCAAAACTTTCGACAAATTCGATTTTACCGCGGTTTTTAGAGAAAACAACCGTACCAAATCAGCTTAAACATGATGTCTAGCCTACAGGTTACCATGGGACGCCAAAATAAGGGTATGGACCAAATTTACCGAAAGTTAACTATAGTTATCATAGTGATCAAAACACCAAATTTTTTTCTCAAAAACGGCTCCAACGATTTTGGTTAAATTTTTTATATTGATAGCTCTCAATAAGACAAGTATACCATAAAATTCCCATTAGTGGGAAAATGACGAGAGCAGCACAATAAATTATCAAAATTTTCGACGAAAAGCGTTTTGAGCGCAGTTTTTTCCTTATAAACTCCGCTGGAATTTTTGTAGAATGTTAAACAAAATTGATATTGTAGTCCAATCCAGTACCTAAAAGGTGAATGTTTAAAAACGCTCATGAAATACATGGGGGTCACTCCAGAAATTCCTGAATTGCAACTACTGCCGTTTTGCTTACTACCAGTTCTAAACGTTTTTACCCAATAACTCTGCAAAAGCAATTACTATTCTTCTTCAAAAAATTCTTGTTTACAACCCCATTAATTCTCTGTGTACCAATTGCTCAATAATGGTCCTGCAATGAGTACGAGCAGCACAATAAAATCTGGAACTTTAAGCGCTGCCGCTTGCTGCTGCCGTAAAGCGTTGTTTGACCAAGTTCAAATTAACTGAGTGATAAATGAATTGATTAAATAGAATTAGCCATGTACAAAGTGAATTGTTGTAGAGCTAAGGAAAGTTGTGTGTTGCAACGCACCAGATATTGTGTTCATGAGAACCGATCCGTCATAAGAACGTCATTCTGGACAACGATTTTGTACACAAACGTACGAGAAGGCCGTCTTCCCGTACAGCTTATTAGTACTTGGGGGGAGCGGGGAGGCTTAAGACTGCACGGCCATCATAGTTCTTAATACATTTTCTCCGAGTTAAGTTAATTGAAACCTCATAAGCGCTTTTACGACTGTTTGCCCGACGACTGCAACAAATTGAAAGACAGTTTTTAAGTAAATGCCATGAAAGGGTGTACACGCTCCACTCATACTTTCACAAAGATTTTTCTCAAGTTCTACCTTTCTAATTTGAAATCTAAAACGCTGATATTTGTTGATAATGTCGTTTTCAATGTCCCTCCGCTTATTCCGGCCATTATGGAGTTACTTTTGTAACGTTCTCAAACGAACATACTCCGAGAATTTCAACATCGTAATATGAGGGGTGCGTAACGAATGGAATTTTCCTTTGAAATAAGAACCTACTTAACCGTCTCAGAACGAAATGGGGCAACTAAAATTCACTCTCTTTTCGTTAACTTAACGTTTGAATGTGCGTAGTCGCTTCACGAAGAATTAAGACAATTTTCTTTATTATTCAAGATTTTGCGGTATTCAGTGGAAGAGGGAGCAGCGATTCGAATCTTCCACGCCACTGTAAGTATCTTGAAACAAACAAACAAAAAACATAAATCGAGACATCTTTTTGAAAAACTCTAAATAGATACAAGAGTAGTTTGAACTACTACGTAGACTTATAACTTGATCGACCATTTTTTGCACGCCTCTCGTATTATTGTTACGTACATGTTTATTTCCGCTCGTTGTAGTACTTAGCTATTCTCCGTTCCACTGAATCAAGCATGATAGCGATTTTAATATTTTAAAATGTGTAAACCGAGTTCAAATAAAGCCGTCTGAAGGTAAGAATTTCGTTCGAGTTAAACACTGTCGTTTAACGCTGCACAAACTCTCACGTTTCATTTACTGGAAGTTGAAAAAAACATGAGTGTAAGTTCATTTTTAATATTATTGGATAAACGTTGGCTGGTTCTGCTCTCACTCTTCATGTGCCATCCCGGTGGTTGAATTTTGATATTCGTTCTTAGAATGAGTAGAAGAACCGCCAATGGCCGATGTTTTGATCGGCTAACGCAATTCTCTAACCAAAACTCTTCTTGAACCCACTGTTGGTGCTCTTTTACTCTTCATCCCCAAACTAGTAACAAGGATTTTCGCAAAACGTTGGGATTGAGAGCTACAAATAATCGTTCGTTTTCACGAATAACGTCAGGAGGGAATTTCATTAGTTTGATGCTTCTCGACGAAACCTCAATCGGCAAGTTCAGTTAGCTCAGCCCGTGAGTGGCAGCTCTATTGAGCAACTTGAATGCTGACTGTGGTTTCCCGTTACCTCCTCACTCCCTGGAAAATTCCTCATCCTAACAATCCCCTCCCAGAGTCTTCATACTTTTACATACCCTGATTCGACTGTCTTTTCTTTCTTTCTGCTCTTTCTGTCTTTGCTTTATCGTTATTTTAAGCCTATTCATCTAGTGTACACCAGTTCTCTCCTTTGCGTTGTCGCCCTCATCTAGTTTACACGAGTTCAGAGTCAATACCTGCTCAATTTCAGTTCAATGGAGGTTACGAACTAATATTCTATCCTGCTACTCAAATAGCTCATTTCTGGTCTTAGTACATAATGTATTTGTTCTTCATGCACCACTCAACTCCTCCCCCCTCTCTCTCCTCCTGTCTTTTATTCTTTTTGTTGTGATTGCAAAATATTGCCACGTAATTTGAGTAGGATTCCCCCCAATTAAGGTGTCATCTGATCACAATTTCTTGACTTTGACTTTCGTTAAAGGGTTAAATGGATGGGTTAAGACTATAGACAGTGACGCGAAAGGTAACTGTATCATTAATGCTAACGTGCTAACCAATTTAGGGCGTTTTTTCTATTTTCATTTGGTTTATAAGCAATGGCACATCTTCTCCCCTTCGCACGGGAGCAAAAATGTATACATCGCGAGGTTGTTCTCTTTTATCCGGAAGGTCTGCTAGTTTAGAGCTTATCAAGTCCACACTACGAGCGACGCTCGAACCCTGCAGTCGACCCGATTCCGTTGTTATAGTTGCCGAGAGAAAAAAAAAAACAAACAAAAAAGAAAAAAATTGGCGAGGCCGAGGATAATGGCAGTACTCTAGCGAAGGGAGTTGGGCGGTGTCGGAGTTACCCCCGGAGCCGGTGAAATAGCGCTGTTGAGCCCACTAGAGTCAAAGGCCAAGGCCTGTAAGGGACTTTCCAGGGAGTGATGAGAGGGTTGGGACGAGATCCCATCGTCATTTCGAGTGTCTCGTAAATCACGGGTTGTTAGCCTCCTGCGAGGGTGACACATTTGTTGTCCCGCTGTGTATCACTCGCAGGTCGACACTCCTCAGACCCCCCTCAACATCTTTTTCGACTCATAATCTGGTAACTTGTCACTGTTCTCGGCCTCGCGTAGTTTTCTTAAGCGAAAAAAAAACACGTCTGGCGAGACGCATCACAAAAATGTTCACAACCCTCGTAAATTCGACAATTATTTTCGCTCTCGGAACTAATCTAACCTGATTTAAACTTATTAGTACTTAACTTTCTATAACTTGAACTGCTAACAATTTTTTTTTTTTTTTGACATTCGCCACGGCATTATAGGGAAAGCATTACACAACTCACCCCCACGCACAGCAGCAGTTTTTGTCAGTCTACCGACCAAACCAATCTGTTCTCCACTCGACATAAACTTGGCATAACTTAACGTTACGCAATTCAGGGGGTTGACCCCATGTCGGAAAATCTATTGAACGGCCTGTTTACACGTTTATTTATGAGACGGACAAAATAATTTTTCTGTTGGAAAGGTTTGAGTTCTACAAAAGCCGAATTAGATGGGTGTTTTACCTCGGAACGGTCTGCACTGGTACTCCCTGGTCCTAACGAAAACTCCACCTCCTCAGTTATTTCCAGGCGACAATGGATTTTCCCTGTTCTGGACTTTTCAATTCCTCCGTTTTAAATTCTTTTCCACAACAGACAGCACCTCCCAAACTCATTCACTAAGAATTCTCGCGAAAGTTGGTCGTCTCCAGTTCTCCGAACAGAATTCTGATTTCTCCTTCCTTCCCCGTACAACCAGTTTTACGCCTTCAGAGCCCCCCTTGCTCGCGCTTATACACTCAAATCATATCCTGTTCTAGTCACCTCTTCTTTGTACATCGAATTCTTCAAATCTTGCTTATCTCAACTCCTCAAATTACAAGTTCGTGCTAAACTAAAACCCGTCTTCGTGATTCATTCGAGTCTACCGTGGTCAAAACAGTTTGTGTTAAATGTTTTGGAATATTGGGCTAATATGAGCCAAAGAGACGACGGCAGTGTGAATTCCGGAACCTCGAGTGTTGTTTCTAATTATTCATAATCTTCACTAAACTGTCGTCGTATGTTTGGTCAAATTGTCGATAATTTATTGTGCAAAAACCACAATTAAAATTGCACGTGACTGTTCAGTATTTGAGTTTGTCTACCCGTAAAATTTGATTTTTTGAAATATTTAGCATTTTTGTTAGGTTGTGTTTAGGTCTGTTGGATTTTAGATTGTTTGTTGCCCAACACGAAAATCTGAGTTGACTTGTGTACGTATCTACTTACAGCTCGTAAAGTCAGATCAATCACGTCAATTAATCTGTGACTGATTCTTCGCTTGACGGCCGAATTTGAACCGGAAAAATATTACGAAGTGTGAAATGAGACGGCTAATTAAAATGTTCAGCGTCTGCAATCTTTGAAGTGGTTCGTAGTAAATTGCTACGTCTTAAGCCGTTGAATCTCAATGAAGATTTTACCGAATAAACTGGAGTTAATTGAGAATATCAAGCGTTTGGTGCTCTTCATTGAGAGGAAACTACGATTCCAGCTAGTCGAGACGAATGTCTCTTAAAGCACCTGTTGTAATCATGAAAGCAAGCCTCAACTTCACTCCGATAAGCCTCAGATTCGCCCAGATGCATTTCTCTAATTGAATTCTCTGGTTAGTGATTCAGGTGTGAGGAAGTTTCGATTCCGCTCTTCCTCTCAACGCTTCGTCGGATTATAGTTAACTGTACCGCCAGTACTTTTAGTTTAATGCTCCTTGTAAATCAGTCTTCACTCGCTAAAGGGAACACTTCTCTTAATAAAACCTTTAGGAAAAGGGGATGAAAAGCAAGCTACACGCTACACCATCACTTAAATTACCTTTCCTAGCTCGGCGTACTAAAAGATACACCCCAATAGACTAAAACGCGGCTCAGAAAGTTTCAATAAGAAGGAATGGCCTAAACCGGCACAATATTTGAACTTTCTTAAAACTGAACCGCGCTTTCATTGGAAATGGGTTGAGAACTGGTACAGTTTTATTATGTTTTGATTCAGGAAGGTATTTGGCAAATTTTCTTAATTTCGTCTTCCGATTCTGATCGCACTACGTGTTCAGCTGCGAGTAGATCCTACTCCTTTCAGTCTGGAGAAACCTAGTAAGGAGTTAAAGCAAATGTCGTGGGCATCTTATCTCCTGCCCTTTTTGTCGGCGAATCGTTCGGTATCGATCGCCCCTTATCGCCAGCGATCGCAAAAGATAAACTAAGTCTCGGAGACTTGAATTGCTCACCTTCTTTTTCCTCATTTCGCTACACGCCGCGTTTTGAGTGATTAATAAGCTTTTGTTCCGACGTTCTCTTTAAACGCCAACACATTTTCATTCTGCTCCTAATCATTTGCCCAACCGTTTGGCATTTCACTGCTCTGGCTTGGGGTAATAGAAGACTGCCGACCAACGCTGTTCGTTGCACGCAACCAAGAAGGGGGCTCCCCGAGAACGAGACTCCGCAGACGCAAGGTAAGCCCTTTTGCCTTCTCAAGTCCGAGCTAAGTTGGGTGCCGGACGGTGATTTGGAGCTAGAGGTTGCATATATTGGTCGCAACACAGTCCTTTGATAGTTTCTTGTGTTTGACTATTGACGAACCACTTCTTCAAAGTGACATAGGTTTTTTTGTTTCTCGAGTACAATATCACCTCCTTTTGACTTGTTGACAAAAGACGAAGAAACCAGAAAGTACGACATTAATACTTAAATATGCAAATTTGCCGTATAGATTCTTTATTTACTAGTACAGCTCCTGCAATTGAGCAAACACTTAACCGATGGGCAGTTCGAATTTTTCCTCGATATTTTCATCCAGCTACCAAGGCATAAGTTAAGTAATAATGGAAATAACAAGGTCGTGTCTAGCCTATGAACCCATATGGGCCAATGTTTGGGAAATCTCCACCCTCATTCCCAAAGCTTCTCTGATTTGTCCCAAAACAGGACAAATTCTCGTGCTGGTTAGAGCATTCGCCTCCTCCCCAGAAGAAGTAGGGTTGAGGTAGGAAAAAAACTGTTGAAATCGTAGTAATTATTGTTATTGAGAAATGAATGCCCTACGTCACCAAAAGGGGGGCACCACACTACTTTAAATTTGTAAATAAAATGGCAACGCAGTGACCACCTCAAGTGAATACTGAACATTGAAAAAGAACAGAAACGGAATAACTACACTCGGCACAAGGCACACACGTTGTTTACAATCCTAACGGACGACAGACATAGCACTCGGACAGAGTCCACCATCGCAGACGTTCTGCCTACTGGGGATGGGAACTATCCATCCGATGGTCCCCGGACATTGAAGGCTTTTCCAGAATTGTCACAATCTCCGTCTTAACCTGCCCACCCATTCGTTTCTTGTGACTCAGGCCCCTTTCAAATTGCCTTTCATATCTACGTTGTTACCTATATCAGCCAGTAGGTAACAAATTAGTGCAGTAATCTCGACTTTCTCTTTTTCCTTCAAAAATAATTAATTTTTTTTCTAGTTATGGGAGCGAGCCTTATTCAATTACGACGAGAGCTCAAAATACCGAAGATCAAAACGTCCGCGCGCCGTTCATTTAGAAGTTGGTTTTATGTTTTCAAATGAACACTTTGGCCCTCATTCCTAGAGGAACTCCCCCCGCGCTGGGTTGCCGGGTTCTCCTCTCAATTGACAAGTTATACTTAGCATAGAATTAGTGGGATTTTCCCCATGTTTATAAGGGGACTTCACTTCATCCTTCACGTTCAATCGACGTTTCATTTTGTGTTTTTTCATGAGTTGAAATTTGCACTTATTGTGTAATGTCCCTTTATGTATGGTTGCTTAGGAAAATGGACGGAAACCAAGCTCTGGCAAGAGAAGGAGCTCGTCTCCTGTGATCCAGAAGGCTCCTGATCAGTCTTGATAGTTTTTAAAAGTTTAGTTACCAAATGCAACGTGAACTAAACAATTAACCTTTTAATTATAATTGAATAATGTCAAATGCACTGGCGGGTATTATACTTCAGCCTATCCAATCAAGCTCTACCGACGCGTGCAAGGGGAGTTTAACCGTTTGCAGGGCACTTTTTTTTTCGATCGGGAGTAATAAAACGTCTATTTAATAGCCTACCCGTCGTAACAACTGCACTTGCCTGAACGTAAACCCTCAATTTGTTATTAAGGCGTATAAAATGCGAGAAGGACTTTAATGAAAGGGTAGTAAGGAGGTCTGGCGTGAAAAAGACTTAACAAATTTACAACCTCTTTTATTCTCTTTTTCCTTCAGAGAGGTCGTGAAGTGGACGAGCTTCGTTTAATCCAACGACGCCGTGTGTTAATTGGCTAGTTTATAATTTTTTTTATTTATTAATTGACAAGTTGTGACACAGATACGAACTAAATAAAATACTAAATTTAAAATAATCACAAATCTCATTCACCAGCATGTAAGTTCAAGGAACTTGTGGTTGCTGGTAGATTTGCATGTTACAATCCATGGAAAAAAGATATTAGAACTGTTGACCCAAAAAACTCTACAACAGAATAAACCAAATCAAAAAAGAATGTTTGCTGAATACCTCTAGAACGATAATTGATTTTTAAAATTAAACACATAAATCCGCCTCAAACCCTGCACATAACAATTACTTCTACAGAATTGAGTATGGCATTTCGGAAGGCAAATATTGACGATTGAGCCGACCTTGTCACTGGTGCTCCAGACAAGTGCTGAGAGCAAATGCCAGTCTTGAAGATATGCAGACAAGATTGTAGGATGAACAACCCATTAACCCTGAAAACTTTAAACCATTCTTTCAACTGCAGGGTAGCGAATCTCCGTGGTTTGTGCAATATGACCTCAATAATAGTGTTCTGCACCACTTGCGACTTATCCAGCCTACCTTTCCCAGCCTTTACCCTGAGCCAAAATACCATATTGCCTAATTGAGCGCACCAAACCAAAGTCAATTTGATTAATGAAGGTTACTGATAAAAACTTCCTGATTACCTTAAATAAATAATAAAACTGCCTCCTAAATAAATTTTCCTAAATTTCTGCCTGAAATGTGCGGACCGAAGCACATTCGTTCATCAAAAACCACTCCCATATGTGAGTTATCACAAAAGGAAATGGTTCACGACAACAAAAGGACTCATCACTCAAACAAGAAAATCAATGAAACCCAACTGGCCCTCACAATGGGAACATCCAACGACCCAATGAAAATCGCGTTTAACCGACGTTCAAGCATGAATTATTCAAGTTCAACCAATGCTTCATTATGAGCAAATTGGCATTTACAGGCTTGACCAAGATATTGGTAATCTTTATTCCAAAACGCATCAGCATTTTCATCAGCAGACATTGATTCTACCCTCCCTATACGCGTATCTATACTATGTAATATATACTCGTATAACCTTGTGCAATATCTTATTTGAACATCATACTCCCCCACATCGCTCAAGGGGGGATAGGGTATTTCCTGCAATTAAACAACTTCCAAGGCCGACAGTTGGAAATATCTGGTGCGTTGCAACACACAACTTTCCTTAGCTCTACAACAATTCACTTTGTACATGGCCAATTCTATTTAATCAATTCATTTACCACTCAGTTAATTTGAACTTAGTCAAACAATGCTTTACGGCAGCAGGAAGTGGAAGCGCTTACAGATCCGGAATTTATTGTGCTTCTCGTACTCATTGCAGGACCATTATTGAGCAATTGGTGCACAGATAATTAATGAGGCTGTAAACACAAATTTTTTGAAGAAGGATAGTAATTACTTTTGCAGAGTTATTGGGTAAACACTTTTAGAACTGGTAGTAAGCGAAACGGCAAAAGTTGAAATTCAGGAATTTCTGGAGTGAGCCCCATGTATCTCATGAGCGTTTTTAAACACTCACCCTTTAGCTATTGGATTGGACTACAATACTAATTTATTTTAACGTTCTACAAAAATTCAAGCGGAGTTTATAAGAAACAAACTACGCTAAAAACGCTTTTCGCCGAAAATTTTGATAATTTATTGTGCTCCTCTCGTCATTTTCCCACGAATGGGAATTTTATGTTATAATTGTCTTATTGAGAGCTATCTATATAAAAAATTTAATCAAAACCGTTATAGCCGTTTTTGAGAGAAAAAATTTGGTGTTTTGATCACTATGATGACTATAGTTAACTTTCGGTAGATTTTGTCCATATTCTTATTTTGGCGTCCCATGGTAACCTGTAGGCTAGACATCAAGTTTCAGTTGATTTGGTACGGTTGTTTTCTCTAAAAACCGCGCTAAAACCGATTTCGTCTAAGGTTTTGGTAATTTATTGTGCTGCTCTCGTCATTTTCCCATAGATGGGAATTTTATGGTGTAGTTGCCATATTTGGAGCTACCAATATAAAGAATTTAATCAAAATCGTTAGAGCAGTTTTTGAGAAAAAAAATATTTGGTGTTTTGATCATTATGATCACTATAGTTAAATTTCGGTGGATTTTGTTCATACCCTTATTTTGGCGTCCCATAGTGACTTCCGGGCGAGATATCAAGTTTGAGCTGATTTGGTACGGTGGTTTTCTCTAAAAATCGTATACAGACACACATACACACAGACCATTTTCCCAAATAGTGTTTTTCGGACTCAGGAGGGTCTGAAACGTAAAGATCTGAAGAAAACTCAAATTTTTTTTTCAGTCGATTACATAACTTTCCTTTCTACTTCGTATAGCAAGGAAAGTAAAAAACATTGTTTTTGTTTCTTGTAAACTTCATTGATATGAATTGAGAACAGAATGGGACCTAAGACTGTACCCTAAGGCACTCATCAATTGACACATCCTCACTAATAGGAGTGCCCAGTTTGGTAGCCTGTCCCCGGTATTGGAGGCGGTACTAAACATCGTAAAATGCGGCTGAAAGGAATAAAAGGGACGCTCTCAGCTGTTACGACTTTTTGCCCTTTGCGGAACGTTGGCCCCCATCATTTCACTGGAAGCCGGCAAGACAACGCAAGAAAGATGCCGGCGATCTCGATTCTTTATTACAGCCACTTTCAGCCTGACCGCTAACTACCAGCTTCTTCTTTTCCTCTCATATCATTTGTCAACCCTAATCCCTACCATAAAACAACATCTTTCGTTCCAACTCTTTCTCCCGTCTTCTTTTTTAGAAACATGTTCAAGACGCCGCTTTTTTACGAACCACGCGTGACGAAAAAAAGGCAGACTTCGTAGAGGTCGGATTACTACTGCTTATTTTGCGCTTTTAGTATCAAAAATTTGTAACGGGGATATTCGCATACTTTGACGGAGTTGAACAGACAATGTATAGCATTCAAAGTGGGTTTCCATAAAGGGGTTTGTTTCCGTCAACTTACCCAGCGGTGGGAGTCAATACTGTGTTGAATGGTTAATAAATCCTCGTGGATTCACGAGTGCGTCGGGCAGCTCTCAACAAGAAACGCCCATCAGATATCCAGCGCGCAGTCGTTTCGAGTATTACTTGCGTGGTTAATTTGCGAGGAGTGGATTCACTATATGTTTTAATGCAGATGGAGAATCTAAGAAGTCTATTATTTCCGTCTCACCCAATAACAGTTTCATTTCACAACTATGAATACTACTTATTCAATTTATCTAATTTCCTTCTTCCGCACCAATCTGGTTCTCTAATATGTGATGTGCCTAGTGGTTCTCAACTACAATAGTTCGTGTCTGGGGCTAATATACTTAATCACACAAGAACTCACTAAACTCACCTCAGATATCAAATAAATAAATAACTCTTCTTGAGGAGAAAACAAGACCCACTTTGAATTTAATCGAATAAATACTCGTATATATGAAATAAATTAATCGAACTCCTTTCAATATTTAATCAAAATAACCTAACTTGCTCGGATCGTTATGAAAGACAACATCATGGCAATGGGGTTAATGAACAGGGAATTGCTCACCTTTATCCAACAATATTCAAGCGAGAGAGGAAAACGCTGAACTTGAAAACTCTGGTTGATAAGGGAGTAGCTCGATTGATACGTCGCAGGGCGAGTGAAGAGTCAGAATGAGCAAAAAGGAGTCCGAGCCTCGCAACTATAATCGCTCAAACTACCTGCGCTATTCCCTGCATGGAAAAGAGCGCCAAGAAAGGAGAACCGACGGCAATATGACCTATATCCTTCACGAATAGCGTCTCTGTTCCTCAATTCATAACCCTTTCATTCATTTTGACTCGCCTGAGAGTCTACTTAGCCTGGGAATTTTGATAAAATACGACCAAAAATGACCTTGGTGTTTGCGCTTTCCCTAGAATATTCCCAATGTTCCAATTATTTTTATTTCTGTACAAAACCTCGTCATCTCCAGTTGTTTTTAATCCTTTAGATTTCTCATCGTACCTTCTGCTTACCCTGAGGATTGTTGTGCATTGTTTTCGAGCTTCTTCCCAATCAGGAACTCTAAGGAACAAACTTCGTTTTTTCGTTGTGGTGATGCTCAGCGTACAGTTGGAAGGCAATTGACCCTATTGACGGTATTTTTATGTTCCTTTAATGAAATAAAGTTTTTCAGAAATTTCAGCTTTTTAAGAGCGCTTTTGCACATCTTTACTGCGCATTGGTGATTTTGTACCGAAGTTATGAAGTAGTTTGAAATAAATTAGATCGTCCTAAATAATTTATAAAGTGTAAACCTAAGTTTACAAACTGTTGAGGAAGAGTGAAGGAATATTGGAAAGCACGAATTACGCGTGAATTCCAATTGTGCTCTGAAACTTTTGAGTTGCTTATGGACTATTTCAGCCATTACTAAGTAATGAAATATAGCTTTAGAGTACTACTAAATACGGTAGAAGTTAAGTCGAAAATGCGAAAGAAACTCCGGACATAACGTGCCGTGTACATTTTACCGCGGCCTTTACTGAAAAAATGTAAAAAGAAGAGTATCTAGATGCAAACCTCGTCAATGCGGTTTACTGAAAGCAACAATACGCTACGAATGGTTCTCAACTAAGAAAGTTATGAGCTTGGCGGAGACCGCCAGAATGAACGAGTTCATACAAATAAAAGCGTTTGCGTACGTAAACAAATAATTTCAGCCAACCTACCTCCACCAACTGAAATTGCAGGATCAATTCAGCTTTTCTTGTTCTTCTCATAAGCTGCTCCTCGCTCAGTCTTAACTAAAATCCACCAAAAACAATGCAGTTCAAACATACGTTTTAATTAATTCCGTTCTGACGCTCTTCCAACGTTCGCCCGTGGGATTCTCAATTAACTCTATTTTTTTTCTCCGTGTAAACGTGGTGTTTTGCCCTTCAACGGGTTATTCGTGGGTTTCCGTATTTCAACGCGCGCTAGTGTTCGTTGAATTGCAATGGAAACCTCCAATGAGTGGGATGGAAGTAACTGTTCTACTCAACGGAATTTATTGTGGAGATTTAAATTGCCCCGGTGCGGTTCGATCGCCCGTTGTGTTCATAATTTATTGACCGTCGGCGTGATTTAGGTAATCAGGTGCATTAAAGGGGTTCGGTAAGTGAACGGCGTCCACGCAATTATTCCTCGATTTTCGCTTGAAATTGATTAGTGATATTAGAAATTAATCGTTAAGGTATAAGCAAAATGGTTTGGTAATGTCTACAGTTTTTCTGTCAATAAATAAATATGTTATGTTCATTTAAAATCATTAATGCAAAAAGCTACTCATTTAGTTTCCAAACAGGTCCTGACGGTAAATTTGTTTTCCAGAAAAAAAATCCTAAATAGTCTCGCTAAGGGCAATAGTGATTGATAATTGAGCTATTCGTTTATTGTGCGTCAAATATGTTGATTGTACGTAGTATCGCTTCCGTTTAATAGTTACCCGGGGGTGGCGCTATCGAAAAAATAGTGACCGGAACATCCGGCCACTCCGCGGCTACTGAAACTTCCTAACACCATAAAAGCGACGAAGGGAGAGAACAAAGTTGCAAAGATTTCCGACGACAGCGACATTTTTCCTCCCGAAAGGTTTGGCCTTACATTGAATGAAACGTGAAAGGAGCGAAGGAGTTTTTCGATATGACTGCGGGGGATCTGCCACTCAGAGATGGCCGTTGGTTTTCCATTAGGCCCTTCCGTTACAACCGAACGCCTCTCGCCACCTGCGCGATGCCAATTTACAGATGTCCAGATCGCTTTATCGAAGACCTGTTTCACTTCTGTCGAGTCAACGAAGTGATAATGGAATTACCCATTTGACGGGCGCTACGAAGGACATTCACTTTTATTTGCTCGCAAGTCTCATCAAAGATACGGCAATGTGAACCATTTCGGGCAAAAGCCGCTCTTGATTGTAGAGGAACTGGAATATTTTACGGCATCATTGTGATAAACTCGACTAGGTAGCTCTTTAATCTCTATGGAGCTATAGATTCAGCATTCAACTCCTGAGGAAACGCTCAAGCGGAACGCACCAACTGGATACCTTGGTAGTCGATTCAGATCGCTCTCTGTGCTAAGCATATTGACATTCGACATTGGGAAACTGTGCGTCAACAAACGAGACTCCACATGACTCCGTCGTAGCTCAAATGGAACGTTAATCTCAAAGTGGCTGACCATCCCTGGGCCTGTGTGGACACGAAGACCGTCAAAGTAAACAAGTAGAAGCCATTGGTGAATAAAGTAGAGCTCGTTGAGTCAACACTATGCCAACTCTTCTAGACCTAAGATAAACTACTGTCTCACTCTGGCAGCTTGTTCCTGTAGGCGTCGAGACAACATCAAACGAAATTCCGGCAACTGAGACACAAGATGTTTCACCACTGCTTCAATATACAAGCCACAGGTTCCAAAGATTCAACGAGAAAGCAGCCCAGAATTTTCACCGTAAACGTTGGTAGGACATGGAGCTGTAAAAGAACGCCTCTGCAGGAATAGGAGGCCACCGAGATACTTGCGAAATAAAATAAAGGGAAGCAAAGGCGATAAAATGTCTCCTGACAAGACGTCAATGCCTGCGTGACTTGCTTTCATTAGTTACTCCGTTCCCACTCATCGAGTACATCTCATTTATTACGTATGGCCAAGCACAAGGCCATCATGTCATCGCTCTGGTCATTATTTATGCCAGCAAGCACAAGGCGGGTGTGTATGAATGTTGTACATTCTATTCTTGTATATGGGGTGGAGGTGTGGGCTGATATGCTGAGCAGTGCCTACCACAAGAAGCGGATGGCAGTAGTGTGTTGGTTCGGCACAGTTTCTCAGGAGGCAGTGCTATTGGTGGCGAGTGCTAATCGATCCACCTTCTGGCAGCCGAGCAGAAGGAGCTGTACTCATCACGAGGGCAACCGGAATACGACCACTAGAAGAGAAGAAGAAGGGATGTGACCCTTGGGAGGTGGCAAGATGAGTCGGTCTCAGCTCAGAAGGAGTGAACCAGGTGACTGATTCCTCCATTTGGTCCATGGCTTGGTCGATGCCCCAGTGAGGTATATTTCTACCTCACTCGGTTCTTAACAGGACATGTAGCATTTAGGGCTTACTTGGGCCCAATTGGAAAGGCTGCCTCCTCAAATTGCCTTCTCATGCCAGAGGTCAGGCTGGTGGCACACAGTGGAAGACACAGTCAGTCAGCTCAGGCCAGAGGCATTCGTTCGCTCCACGCTGCATTCAGAGGAAAACTAGGGGTGCATTGCTCAATTTGCTAGAGCAGTGCTCAGCCAGAAGAAGATGGAGCTTGCTGACCCGAGACCAGTATCAGAAAGGCCGCTTGTAAACGTCCCAAACTGCAGGGCACACTCAGGAATAAATTCGTGGGATCACAAGGAGCAAACCCTCCCTCCTACGTCCCAAAAAAAAACGCTGAGAGAAAGGAAGTTTGTATTCAGACATATTCTACACCGGCTCTAACAGTTCTGTAACGGGACGAACCAAACCCTTTGATTCAGCGAAGTCTCGAGCGAATCAGGGCATTTGAGATGCTCAGTCAGCATAAATGCCCTGAATGAGCTTCCGCTGAATCGAAGGGTTTGGTTGGTCCCGGAACATCACTCCGCCCTTGATGAAGGGCCTGTCCTCAAGTTTTTCAGCGTAGCCGGCATCTCGAACTAACGTAGGGGAAGTTCGACCACTAGTTGGGTGCCAATGTTACGGGGGGGATTAATATTGGGAGCAATATCGCACTAGGTGAGTCGGGGAATTAGTACGATATCACGCCGAATGCAATTGGAACACTGGAGTTTTATTCTCAATTACATTCGAGGAAGTTTAACCACCACAGACAGGGAACTGAGTGGGAGCGAACACGGATGGCACGGCGACGAGGGAACTGGCTCAGTTACAACTGACAGCAGCAAAGTCTCGAGCTAATCGGGGCATTTGAAGAGCCCAGTCCGCATAAATGCCCCGGACGAGCCCCCGCTGAATCGAAGGGTTTGATCCGTCCCGTCACAGTTGAATAAAAGCTGTCATTCAAATACTTTATTCGCCAAAAGTGTAACCTGGTGACCTTCAAAAGATCCAAAATCAACACACATTGCATTGATCTTAAAATTGCTAAACGACTCACGGCTTTGCCGTTTTTCGAGCTACTAACTACCATAGAAATCATTCGTAGGCCTTCTCGCAGCGGTAACAGCCAACCCTGGCATGTTATCACTGACCCTCTCATTATTAAGATCAATTCATAAATTAAAATCTATTTTTGTCGTCGTTGTTGGTTATTTATTGAAACGTTTGAATCGGAAGTACACTTTTTAAGAATTTCTGCCGGATGCAGCCCTTTTCTTCCTGCTTCGTAGAGCCGAGATAGATAAGAAATGTCTACAAAGCACTAATAAATCGAGAATAGTAGAGTGTGCGGATCACGAGTGAAAGAACTAGTGAAAATGAACCGACTAAACAGGTTCTAGGTTTCAAAAGTGGCGCACCTCCAAATAGAAACGAAATGAGTAGGAGTTTTGTTCCGTGATGCCAAGTTCGAAGAGGAATTTCAACAAATCGACTTAGGGGTAGCTTGAAGGGAAGCCAAATGAAATGAAATTCCACCAACTTCAACTGAGACGATTGCTACTGAAGAAATATCAGGACTTGCGGACGTCTCTGAAATAGGTGCTTTCCTCCTTCCACCAAATACTCTCAAGGGAATCAGGGCTCGAGAGAAACGAATAAAAGGCAGGTTGTCAGGATCACAATGATGATTATAGTGTGACAATTTTTGATCGGTTTCTAGTCAATTATCGCGATCACGTACCCTTAACACTTTTCATCGTTTTCTCTCGCTTAAACATTGTACACAGACAACTAGTTTTCTATTCTTCTTCGAGTTTCGAAAGAGGCCAAGTTAAGTAAATTACAAAAATCATGTGTGTGCGGGCGAGTGAGTTTTAGCTTATTTTATCTTGAATTGTTCAGGTAACGCCGTCGCGCGAAGTAGAACTTTTATTCAATGAAGTTTTCCACTATGGCAACTAGGCCAACCTTGTTTTTTACTCAATTTATATGAATTTGCTGAAACTTACTTAACGAAGATGATTTGTGAACACCGTACCTTCCGTTGGCAGTCAAAACTAAGGTTAATATCATTTCTTTGCTAGGTAAAAGGTATTCAGATTTGTGTAAGAACGCTGTATAAGAATGGCAGGGGCCTGATCAGCAGTCAGTCCTAACTCTTCTTTCAATTCTTCGCTAGCTAAAAGACACCAACTTTTAATTATGAGAATGCTAAATGCTCGTATTTGAGGAATGCAATGAGGATCTCCGCTATGGTCAATTGAGTGGGATTCCGGGCTAACTGTTTCATTTTCACCTAGTTAGTTCAAAGCTGAATGCACATTTCGTGAGGAAGAAGCGAAAACCTGAGCGCCCTTCCTTTAAACAACTAGAAGAGCCCTAAGCTCACGTTCTGACTTAATGAACGAGATGCCCGGCCTCTCTTCTAGCAAGGCGTTTGTTCTGCCAGCGAATGAAAAATTAGTTTATTCTTGAAAATGCAATGTCTAGTTCTTATTTTAGAAAGTTAACCATGATTATACAAGATTTTTTTCTCGGCATCCCATTAAAACTCTTCAACGTGCGTTATGATCGAACGAAATGAGGAAAAAAAGGTTAAAAACGATGATGAAAATGTATGTTGGGCGCACGACTGGAGAAGCTTGAATTGAGAAATAAATTAACGTGGTGAGTTTGGGTGTGAGTATTTCAACGCGAACGAGAGGCTCTAAATACACATGAACTGGTTGCACGGGTAACTAAGTGGAGATAGACACAGAGAGAGTTGAGTTGTGTTTAGCGCAAGAGCTCATAGATGACTCTGTATTGGGAGAACTGAGTGAGGCGTGTTGATCGTGAGAAGTAGTAAATGACTGAATGTTGGAAAGAGCAGTGTGTTGTGAAGAGGAATGTAAATTGAGGGGCGGAAAAAGGATATTTTGGGGAGTTCAGAAAAAGGGGAAATCCGTCGTCACTTGGAAATAACTGAAGAGCTGGACTTTGCCACAGCTACCTTACAAAAGGGCGTGGGGTCAAAAAGGTGCAGGACAATTACAATGAAACAATGATTCCCGTTAGGGCAAGAGCGTATGTTCGGATGTTGAAACCCCTACTAAGTCAGCCTGCACTGAACTTTGTACCATCTTGAAGAAGTGCGAGAAAATGTCGCATACGTAAATAATACGACGAAATCATCAACAGCTAAGCGATAAACTAATAAACTAGCGTAGGGCTCTCCTCCACGTGGTAAAGGTTTAAAATTAGCTGCTTTTCGTATTTCTGAAAAACGTGAAAATTTACACGCACGATGGACCACCAGTTATGAAATACCGCCAAACCCTACCGACCGGTTTCCTCAACTTCCCAATTTCATTCGTGGTTTCTAATGACATAAGAGTGTCTGTCCATTCTATTCCCATTTCGTATTAAAACTGGAAAGCTGTAGTTTTCATCCACAGGGTAAGGGCAAGCTGTGGCTTCGCCATTTCCTACTTCCCACCCATAACGGAATTTCCCTTGAGTTTTAAAACAGGAAATCTCAACGTTGACAATCGGATTTGAGTTCATACTTACAGTCAGTGTTTTCAAATGCAACTCATTAACATTTGTGACGTGCTTGGGGACTTGTCTCACAATTCCCGCGTACAGAACACTCGTGAAAGTCGTGTCTGGGCCCAAAAGAAAACAACAAATCAAATACGCTCAATAATACTCACTCGATCAAATAAATAATATAATAACTCTCAAGAAGGTAATGGGAAATGAAATTATAAAGCAATTAAGAACCACTTGAATTTAATCGGCAAAACTCGAAATGAATGAAATGAAACGAACACGTTTTAGAATGAAATAAATAACCTATGCTCGGATTGTATTAAATGACAATAAAGGGACAACAGAAAGCTCTGATCGCTTACCTTACTTCACACAATCAAAAGGGGAATTTAAACACTGACTTATTACATGAATATTATTCGCCAACGAGCCGATAGCTGTCCTGATTGAGAAAAGCGGCTGCGACGCTAATATAAACAGCGGCGGCCTGCACGGGTGGCGGTCAGTGTTGCCACTTCGCGCAGTCCGCCGCGAAAACCATTACACCATTACGAACATACATTCACTAAGTTTCGGCTGATTATGTTATGGACGGTACTGACTCATGCCGATGGAAAAAATTACAAAGAAAATGAGGACAACGTGCAACTTTGAGTCTGATGCTAACACCATTACGTTCAAAATCATCTTCTGATGAATCAAATTAATCGGCGCCCGTTATCAGAGAAAACTTAATTTCAAACACGGAACGCTAAAAGTTGCCTGCCAGCGAGCTCCTCCTCAGCGACATTAATTGCTGTAATAATAGGGAGAAAAAGGTTATTTTCGCGTTCGAGAAAAAGGAGCTTTAAAGGGAGCTAACGAGTCGCTAGTAAGAGCGGATAATTATTAAGAAGCAAAGGGGAATAGCGCACCGATATTAATTGCTCCACTTTCCGATGATTTTCTGCCTCTGCGCCTTTTGCTTTCACCGCAGCTTCCTCGCCACTTCCGGTCATCGATCATCGCAATATCCGTTCATGATTCTATCATTAACGAGGGACCTTATTTAGTTGAGCCAATTGCTCTAAGCAGGTTGGCAAAAAGTGTGAGAACTATTGACTGATTCTAGCTAGCACAGAGACGCAGTGGCCGTGCACAATTTTCTTCAATAGTTCAAAGACTTGCACTAGCTACTCTCAATCATGTTGGGTACTGTGAACATTGAAATTTCTAGTCTCAATTTGCCCGTCAGGAAATCTTGATCACTGCAGAATACCTTAGAAAGAGTGATAAAGTTAATTACGGGCGAAATCATTGTTGGCGATTGAACCGAGTTCATTGGCGAAAATTTGAGAAAACATCGGCTCTGTCGATAAATACAAGAGATTAACGAAAGTGTACTCGACCTTAACAGGCCCCAGTGACACTGTTCTGAAGTAGACTAGAGTGCAACAGAGTGGCAAAGCGATGTTTGAGAAGGGCGTCAAGGGGAAGGAGGGTGTAGGAAAACCTACTGAGCTCTTGAGGAAGCTGTTGTAATGGAAAATACGTCGCAATTTTGAAAATACTACTTCTCGTGTTTGGCCAGCTTTTTGGAATGTCAGAAGAAAGGATTGGTTGCTCGTTTTTAGCGGCTGTAATACCAAACGACTGGTGAAAACCCAGCAGTTGGAGCATCGCGAACTCGGGACTTCCTTTGTACCAATGTGACTCAAGCTGAGCTGAGCCAAGCAACTATTATCTCGTAACTTCTTAATCTTAATCTGCAGGTATCTGTTCAAATTCGTATCGTACCAACTATTTTAAGTCACTATTGCTGGGCGCACGAATGGGGGAGCTTGAATTAAGAAATAAATGGACGTAGTGAGCGTGAGTGAGGACTGTAACCTAATAGCGGTCTCAGTTTGAGTGTGAGTATTAAACGTACGTGAGTGTACGTGTGGGTAGTTGTTTAAACGTGAAAAAGAGACTCTGAATACACGTTAACTAGTCATGAGAGAGAGAGAGAGATAGGGATTGAGAAAAAGAGAGAGAGCGAGAGAGAGATTGAGAAAGAGAATGTAGCTGAGAGAGTGGGAGAGAGAGAGAGAGAGAGAGAGAGAGAGAGAGAGAGAGAGAGAGAGAGGGAGGTAGAGGGAGAGAAAGAGAGAAAGAGAGAGAGAGTGAGAAAGCGTGAGAAAGAGAGAGAGAGAGTGAGAGAGCGAGAGTGTGAGAATGAATGAATGGTTTATTTAACAACCAGGGAGAATTAGGGCCATTAGGCCCTCTCTTCCATTCTCCCTGGAAAACAAACATAACTGCATTTCTTCAGCTTTTTGCTCATATAAATAGTTTTCCAAGACAGTGTGAGTCTTGGAAGAGCTGTGTGTCGTGGAGAGAAAATACATTGAAGGGTGGGAGGAGGGAAGAGGATAGTTTGGAAAGTCCAGAAAGCGGAATTTGGTTGTCGCTTGGAGGTTACCGAAGAGGAGGAAGGGGACACGAACAAAAAGCTTTAGGTGTTAGAATATCAGGACTGGATGTTCGAGGAAGGCGCATTGAAGTTCACGAAATGGTCATGATTCTGTTGGGATGGTTCTGAATTAAGGAAAAACTCTGTGAAGAAGCGTAATCAAAGGAACTATACTATAGTAGTAAAAGATACGGGTGTACTTAGAACTATGGAATATCGGAGAGTGTCGAACTATGTATTGGGGGTCGTTAGTAATAATTTTGTGCTGCCTTTGCACCCATTAAAGACGTATCGAGGGTACACTTACAGTTTGACACATCTGAAGGGAGGAGAGATGTTTCCCGATGGAGGAATCACAGGACGACGCGTAGACCAAGCTACGCACGAGTGGTGGGTCCATGCAGATCGTTGCCAGTGCGTCTTCGAGGCACTTTTGCTTGTACCAGACCTGGCACCAGAAGTCAGAGAGTATCTACAACCGTCTGTTCTCTCTATACATGAAAAAGCAGTTATATATAGGCAGCGCTACAGGCAAGAGCTATGTACTAGTAGCCACTCCTAAGAACTACTATCCATCATGAAGGTTGTTAACAGATGGTCAAAGGTTTGGTATTCTTTCGTGTATTTCGCGAGTGGCAGTTTTTTCTTACCGCATTTTCAAAACACGAACAAAAGTGACGAGTATTTCGGCTCGTCTTTGACGAAGGGGGTTCAAAACTCGATGATATTGCAGGTCGGAGCCACGCTAAGATAATTAACGAACTGTCAGTGTTGAACATGTACGTGAAGCCATACTGCGATAAGGTCCTTACTTCGCGTTCCGTCGTGAATGAGATCAAAACCAAATTATTTCGCTACGGGAAATACTCGTTCAAAGATGTTTTGGTGAAACTGTGTTCGTTATTAGCGGCAATTTTTAAAGAGACGACCCTCAAAAAAAGAGATCCTATTGGGCGGTCGGGGTTTAATTAAAAATGGAAAACCGCTCGCGAGGCTCTAGAAAAAGGATGGAAAGGAAAAGTTACCCCCTTCGTACTAATGAATCCTCATTAACCGGTCAGGAGCAAAAAGCAGCGCATTGAGGTATGAAAAAGTAAAAAATGTCCTCGTTTCTAAAGGAGGACCAAGGAACGGAACGTTATTAAATTTGTAGCATTGCCAAGAAAAGGTTCTTCCTTCCAACAAGTAACTGAATACCCCGACTAACTATAACGGTCGATTCCGCCTTAGTGGATCCTCTCCTTCTTCTAGAAACGAGCGGCTCCTTTTGAGAAACGACGCATGAGAGCTCTTCTTTTCTTCCAAGAACTCGCCGCCGTATTTATTCCTACGGTAGAAAAGACTTTTCATTTTTGGCACCGAATTTTATTTCGAAAAGCCGAGTCTATTCATTTCTTTGTACACAGTCAAGGGTTGGCCATTGAAGAGGATAAAACTCAGAAAATTTAATCGGGGATTGCGGAGGGAGGTAGTTGAGCGCAAAAGAGGAAAAGGGAAAGGTTACACAGACATGAGTAAGTTTTAGAAAGTCAGATCTGACATTTGGCGAAGTGGAGGAAGATGATACGAGTACGGAGGCTGGACGAATCATTTTCAACGCTACGATATTGAAGGATCTTGTACATTTTCGATGCCAGGTTGGGTTGGTTGACCCAGTACATTGCTATCGCAACTCGTGTTCAGATTTGGTTGTCATCCGTCAGGGCTCCAATACTCTTCTCACCCCAATAAGCTTCTAGTTTAACTCTAAGACTTCAAATGTTTGGGAAACTCATATCGCTAACTACGAACGATGAGCTTGCTTTATACCGTCGAACCGTATCATCTTGTTAAACCTATTCCTGCTCGTTAATTTTACTCTTTTTGTTCCACACCACAGACTTCCGGTAGTGTTATCGAACGTTGACACAACAATTTCATACTTACTCCTCGACTTTATCAGATTTCAACAGTAATGCCAGTGTGCTGACTGACTCCTATTAAAGGCACCGGGCGATCGTGATCTAGTGGTTAAGACATTGGTTCATAATTCTCGACGAAAGTCGGGAATTGTGGATCGGAACTCCACGCGATTTGCCGTAATTTTTGCATGAGTCAGCAGCTCTTCAAAAGCGTCTCCAAACTACCTCAGTACAATTAGCGCCCTACCGACTGCGCCAATTGTAGTCGTGGTTTGGTGAAGAATAGGTAAACTCGGCAGAACATTCGTTTATTCTCCTGTGGCTTGATCACGAAGGCCTCACAAATCGGAAAATTTTCCCATGGGTTTTCCTTCCTCGATCATTTTCTGTCCGCGTATCAGCCTTTCAGCCTTCCCTGATATGATTGTAACCTCCTCCTGTGGTTACACTTCTCCTTCTTCGTCCTTGCTGTTGTTGATCAGCACAACACCCTCTGCTGAGCTCAAAGTACGCCCTCGTACTTTCCTGGGTTGACGTGTTTTGGGCTGGTTGCCTCCCCGTGGCTTGGAGTGGGGATCGTGAAGACGTGATGATGTCACAGGAAGCTACATAAGTCAGAGGGCTGACAGATAGTCTTCAAGTACCATTGATGAAGGACGTGTGTTGTTTGTGGTGAGTGAGGTCAGCGGAGTTAGAGGATGGAAGGTAACATAAACTTTTTTTTTAATAAGTGAATTGGAAAAAATAAATTTGTAGTATTTACAGTCAGCCAAAAGTATTCGAATAGCTATGGCATTCGTGATTAGAATTTTGTTAGTAAAACTTTGCAGTTAAGCGGTTAACAGACGAGGGGGAGATATACTAACTGACTCCTATTAAAGGCTCCGGGCGATTGTGGTCTAGTGGTTAAGACATTGGTTCATAATTCTCGACGAAAGTCGGAATTGTGGATCGGAGCTTTGCGCGATTTACCGTAATTTTTGCATGAGTCTGCAGCTCTTCAAAAGCATCTCCAAACTACCTCAGTACACCAGTAGCTCAACATAAATCAATTCCAGCCCAATATTGTTAGTTAGGTTTCACTAATTTCTGTTTACGCTTCGATAATATGCAAGCCGCGATCAACAGTGCTGTTCCCTGCTGATGCCACCACTAGAGGGAACCAGGCCGTACAACGTTGTTATTATTATACTCATCGCTACACCTCGTTTTTCTACCGAACTTTATACCCAAACCTGCATTTTTCTTCGCCATTTCTCGTTGGATGTTTTACCACCCTTGTCGGACTTGTTGAGAGGCGATTCCCGACCATCTAACTGGGAAGACACTACTTGCGCGCTCTGTTCGATTCTCGTCACTCGTTGGGGCTCAGAGCAGTTCAATCGATATTCAGTTCGGACATTGGGAGTACAAGTAATTGGTGGTTTCTTGTTCACAAGTTCCTTTTATCTAGTCTACACCCTACCAGAATTAACACTAAATTATTTAAAGTCTGCAGTTGCCTTTGTACCCGGTTATTGAAGTCACAGTCCACCAATTCTCAGACCCGCTAAATAATTTTTTCAAGTTGGTAAGCTGAGTGGGGTTTTTGACAAAATACCAAACGGCAGGCCCAGATACCATTGATACCCGTACTCACACACACACATCATTACATTATTATTATCATTATTAAACGATAGAAATTCTGTTGTACATAAGATATTTTGGGGAAATGGTCAGTATACATATTACCGATGAATCAAATCGGTTCAAACTTTTGTTGTGGGATGTCCCAACAAAATGTTAATCAAAATCAAACAAAACTTATCATAATTGTTACGGGCACAATCGGATTAAGCTGTGCCTTGGAAGATCGGAGCCGCTTCTCTCGGGCAGAGCAGTTCAAAGCAGCTCCGATTAAATCCGAAGAGGAAGAAAACTGCTGAAGAACAGGGAGAGGGGGGACCGCATTGCCGCGTTCGGGAGGTTAGGAAAATCGGGTCCACAGCGCGCAACGAGGCGATCGGCCTATTCCTCTTCACAACTTCACTTCGCTCCTCTGTCCTACCTCGGTACCTGTGGGCTTTGGCTGTTTCTGTGTGAATATAAGGTACTTGATTAAGAAGGAAGGAAGTATTATTGCGTGATGCCCGAATAATATCCTATAACATTGGCGCCCAACGTGGGGCTCGACTTGCATAGGCCAAAGGGTGCTCAACTCCTTCATGGATCTGACTGAGGACTGCACCGAGCCCTTTTGTGGAAGCGTCGGTAGTATATTATTGCGTGAAGCCCGAATAATATCCTATAACATAATGGTAAAAACTCTAAATAATTGTTATTTAAAACTACTTTAGTGCACCGATGAATTCGGATATCGACACCGAACTTCTTACCCTTTTGTTTTTCGTTTTTCCTTGAACACTGTTCACGCGTCAAAAATAAGTTATAAGGAACTATAAATTTAAAAACAAGGATATTACACATCAACTCCAAGCGCTTTTCCAAGACGCCAAACGAAGCAAGCCGAAGGTACGTACGACGTCCTCGTGGATTCTTCCCAGGGTCTTGGAGCGTCTGGCAGCAGCTTTCCTTGCATGATTTCGGAAAATCGCGAGCTCGGCGTGCTTAAACGGCTGAACGAATTAATGAAATGAAAAGCCCAACGGGAATTAGTGTCAGGGAAATTCTAAAAGGATGAACATAAAAAAGGAGAGTAATCAGCGGTTGAACCAAGAAGGAGAGGAGGACCGTGTTGCGGGTTGCCCAACTTTGCTCCTAAACTGGTCACCAATGGCCATCGTGAGCCTCTGGCAAGTACCGTGTTCAGCAATTAAGCTAGGAAGGACTAACAATTCGGCGTGAATGTAATGAAAGAATGTGAAATGGCATTAACGATGAAAGGGGCGATTGACAGCGGTCCAGGCAACTCTGATCGCAGAAAGCGTGATGGTTCAGAACTACGACCTCCATTGGGAACATAAGCCCTCGTCCCGATTTTCAATTTCTGCTGAACGCTGCTATTGATACCACTGAAAGTAATACCAAAGGGAACCCATGTCCAGTTCGCACGGTTCTTGAATGTCTCAGGAGCAATCATTTTGATAAGGAAACCTGTTAAATGATTAAAATCTTGCAGAAATTAGTAATTATTGTCTAAGGGGGGGTTTCTATTTTATTCTCATATAATTGTTAGCTGAGGGATAGGGAAGAATGGTCGTACTTCAAGCCGGCATAATGATATCCTAATTTTCACTCGCAATTCGTGTTAACAGTTTTGTGTGCCTCTAGTAAAGATATTTGTTTCCTTTCAGATTACGAGACCGGAGGATGGGGAGAATGGAGCTCCTGGACTCAATGTACATCAACTTGCAGCGGTGGGACGAGAAATCGTTACAGGTTTTGCGACTCACCTCCGCCTCGATACGGAGCCAAGTTCTGCCAGGTATTTATTTTACGCAATTACGGTAACGCCAGCAATTTTCACTCCATAAACATAAATCGCTGTAATGTACGGAGTTTCCTCGAATTGATAAACCGTCGTGTACTTAGCTTCGTAAAATATGATCATCTGATTATATATTGGAATGGGCTGCCTGGGGGCTGAAGATCGCGCGGTTGCCCTTGCGGAGCGATCAAATGGGGTTCACGCGAGGTAATGATGCCCCAGTTCAATCAACGTTCTCAAATTGCTTTGTAAATCTAGCGCCATGTTCAACGTCCTCGTCCCTAATTCCGTGCACACTCTGGTTGGCGGTATCAGAAACCTCCTTAATTATTGTCAGTATTCATTGGATTTTCATTTAAATTCCAAAGTTTTATAATTAAAGTCGAATTGCGTGCTGTGAGAGTCAATCTTCTTGATGCTGTAGTGGGGGACTTGAGATAGATGCTGTCTTTATCCCTTTATTTACGCTGAATTACCGGCGAATTCGCTAGACAAGAAATTTTTTGAGTTGGAATAACACTTTTTAGGTTTAACTTCGTCCGTATCTCTAGCACCTTTGTATCATCGCCTCATTCACCTCAGATCGATATGAGCTACCAAAATGAGAGCAATCAGTATGAACGACCGCTCAAGACTTCCTCTTCCTGAGAGTTAGTAACAAATCAGGCTTAGTCAGTCCCCTTTCTTTCAGTGCAGTCCATTATAGGCCGAAGCTGCAATCCAATAATCAATTAGCCGCAGTCAATACAGTGTACCTTTTCAAGCAATTAAAAAATCACGGCCACTTGAGCGAAAATAATACAAGAAAACTAGACAGCGAGAGTTGGATTAATGCTCTGACCTTCGAATAATACCATCACACGAAGGCACCGGCTGAACACGAAAAGTCCGGAGTTCATGCCTTTTATCATACGCCCGCCCCTCTGTCACGTCTTATGGAAGGTCCCGTATCTTCCTTTAGAATATATGCCACCTGCCGATCTCCGCGTGAACGAAGCCAGACGCCTCGTTGCTCTCTGGAACTACGCGTTACCTACTTCAAAACCCATCCGGACATTTTCACAGCTTTTTCAGTGAGCAATAAACACCTCCTGGAAAAAACGACTATACAGTACTGTCAAAGTACATAGTTAACTCATTCCGTGCTGGGATCAGAAAAGCGACATGCAGGCCTTAAGCCAAACAGTTGTAATAAACTCGATGATTTGTGGTTAGTAAAAACTCCAGTAAGCTGAGTTTCTCTCGCTAAAAATGCGGCTTATGACTTGTGGATTGTTTTGTAGAACTGGAAAGCTTTCCTATTGCGCTGACTTTTCTGCATCAAGAACTGTATTTTTTTAAATCCAAATAATGTGCACTATGCTTGGAATGTATAATGCTAGACGTTGAAGGGAATGTCCTGACGCTGCCCCACCGAAACGAAGACGCGGGCACTAGTTACGAGCGAACCATCGACCGTTGATAGCGTGCTATTGTGCCAAGAGGAGCTAAACGTGGATCACTTGATGATTGACTGCCACCTTGTGATAAACTGTACTGTACTGACGACGTCAACTAATCCTCACGGTCATTTAGCACATCCCTCGCATCTCTTCGTCTACAGAACGAAAGGCAATTTTCCCCGTAACCCTTAGCTTCAAATACTCATTTCAACTCTGAAAAGGAGTCAAGTAACTCGACTCACTGTTTGGCTGATAATTTCTCCTCTTGCGCGAGGAAAACCCTCCTCTTTCTTACAAATGAAGCCTTTTCAGTAGGAAACTTCTTGCGTTGCAAAATGCTGTAAAGGATGTCGAGGGAAAGTGTCACAAGCAGATTTAAAAGCCCCTTTAATTTTATTCCCGTGCTTAATTGAAACAAGCGAAAACGGTCTCTAAAGCTTAGAAAACGGCCCTTCGCCGCCCACCGGGCAAACCTATTCCAAATTGCAAGCTCTGGAACCCCCCCCCTCTGCCAGCCCATTTAAGGTACATTCGTCACTCCGGTTTCATTTTCTCTCTACGGGGAGCCTGTAGCAATAAAACATAAAGAAACATTAAGAGAATGTCCTTTTTATCACGATTTGAATTAAACACATTTTTGGTAACGTGAGCTCAGCAATTTGAATGAAGAACTTTCTACGCTTTTTTCCAACAGAGAACTTGGGAAGTTTTTAGTAACTAAAATGGTCTCTAGAATAAAATAACGTGAAGAAGAAGTAACTTCTCTACAGTCCCTCACTCAAAAGAAATTATCTGGTGCTACAGATCACACAACTTTTCGTCTTTACGTACATTCAACAATTTTCATGCTGTTAATCCAATTTATTTTTTCAAATCATTTAAATTCGGACATGTAGTTTATTTTTGAAGATAGCTTCACGTTTTACACGGCATGTGGTAGCGCTCAAAGTTTCGGAATTTATCGAACTGCCCTTACTCATGCTACGACCGTTATTGATGATGATGATGATGATTGCAGGGAGGCAGCCAAAGCTGTGGGATCAGTGGCAGTTGCCACAAGTTGGGCCCATTTCCCATCTCCCTTACTCGGGCTTGTTTGGGAGCCTGCATGGTGCTCCCAGCTGTATCGCTGGTACCCATTGCCTGACCCCCCTGGGTTTGGAGGAGGGGAGATGTCTGGTCAGAGCCAGCTGGTTCATCCCCACCTGGCGCAGACAGCCCCAACATACTTGGCCCCCTGACCATTATGTGATAGTCGATACCCAGGAGGTTTATCAGACTGTCAACACCATTTTTTTTTTTTAGAACGATTGTTTACCATTTTGGAACTATCGGGTAATATGGTACGGAAACTAAATATTCCCCCGGCGCCAGGCGCCCGTAAACGTCTGTAGGCATTTATGATCCAATGTAGGGGTGTGCAGAGGAAGTGGTCCTAACCTTCCTCCGCCCCATCGGGCAAAAAGAGTCGGGGAAATTGGGACGGGGACTTCCAGCGAACTCTAGGCAATTGACACGATGTTGCGAGTCGAGCGGGCGTTGTGATGCAAGCAGGCGGGTGGTTTTGATAGATTCTACGGGAAGGAGTACTAACGACGAAACGTTGACTTCCACTGTAGTTCCCGCGAGTTCTTTCAATTAGTTGACTCTAATAATTACTGTACTTTCCCTTTACGCAGTTGTACACGTCTGATACTCATTCCATTCGACCTAATACGTACAAATACCTTGTAAACGATACGAAACGCGGCGCATTTGCGATTATACTGCGTTTTTTTCATTTTTTTAACCATTTTTTGTCCAAACAACCAAGGGCTTCGTCCGATCGGATTGCCGAGATGGCGGGCATGACTAGATACCAAATGAGATTTTTGTGCGAAAGAACGGATTTTTTAGACCACGTTAAAGGCACAAAACGGCCAGGACGGCGGACAGGGGCCGGGGGACGGGGGTTGGCGGACGGACATTGCAGATTTGGAATCCCCATGTCTTGAAACGTGAAGTATCAAATTTTGAGGGGGGTTGTAAAAAATTGTTCGAGACCAAAAACATGGGGTTATTAGTCAGAATGAATAATAAACCAAAATGAGAAGAACGAACTTGTAATTTGAAGAGTTGGGATATCACAAGATTTGAAAACATAGGTGTACAAAGAAGAGGTGACTAGAACAGGATATGATTTGAGTATATTAGCGCGAACAAGGGAGGCTCTGAAGACGTAAAACTTGTTATACGGGGAAGGAAGGAGAAATCTGAATGTCGATAAGAGGGGAAACAAGCGTCTGTCGGGAGAATTGGGAGAGGCTGTTAGATGACTGTGTGTTGGGAGAACTGGAGACGACTGACTTTTGCGAGAATTCGTAGGTGAATGAGTTTGAAAGGAGTTGTCTGTTGTGGGGAGGAATCTAAAATTGAGGGAATTGTCCTGGTAAAGCCGTTTTCACTTGGAAATAACTGAGGAGGTGGAATTTACTATATGTAAAAAAAGGGTTTGAGGACGAAGGTGTTTGGGGAAACAATGACTTCCCGCAGAGCCAGTGAGTACTATTAGGTACTCTTCTGAGGTCAAAAACCCATCTAATTCATCTTGTGCCGAACAACCGTTTATTAGAAAAAATGTGTTGGTTTAGTCTCTGTGATAACTATAGTTAGTGTAAGGCCGATTTTGCTCTTACCCTTATTTTGGTGTTCCATAGTGGCGTGCAGGGTGTCGAATTTGAGCCGATTGAGTTTAGAAATGCTCAACCCGTTCACAGGTACTAGGAAGTTAGTAGCTTCGAAATGGCTGATGATCAATTTTCTGATCAAGTAATTGTGGTATGCCCATTAGGAAAGAAAGTGCAGTTCCTTCAAGAGAGTAGACTGTTCCGTGGTGGTTAGCTGAACTGACAAATCGCCATGGAGAACTAAGAAGAATTCGACGGTGGCACCAGCGGGCAAGGAGAACTCTACATTGAGGGAAATGAGAGAGCAAGTGTTGGGACACGAAAACTACTTTAACTAGTTGTGGCAAGGAAAGCTAAATCCATCTCCAGGTGACAGTTCGGTCCCGTCTCCAAAAGTTCGTCATACTTCATCGTTTCATGCTGGAATGAGGTTAGAGGTTGAGAGCGACGTGGGCGAATAGAACGATATTTTTTTCAGCATTCCATAAGTTGAAGGTCTTGAAGGAGGAATACCGTCCTCGTGCCAATTTTTCGTCAGGGCCGATCAGGGCGAGTTCACGATAACCAGCTGCAAACGACTGATCGAGTCAAAATTAAAGTTAGCAGCCACTATCAAAGTTTTGATGTGACATGCCTTTCTGGATATTAGAAATCTAGATCTTTCTACCTGCGTGCCAAAAAGTGTACTGTGGTTGGTTTCCGGTGCGGTCGGTTAATACTAGTTGAGGACGTCGAGTTGAATGCCTGTCACGAGCAAAATTCGTCAAAGCTTATAAACCGGCGATAATCATGAAACTTGAGTTTGTGTATCCTCGACCTGTTGGGGAATTAAACGAAGGGATCAACGAAGAGGAAGATAATTGGATCGCGGGAGGCTTTTGAATAATGATAAAATCCAATTACGCGGGACAAGTTTGCGGAGTTTTCGGCGGGTTTTCCTCGAAATGGACGAGTCTTAAGGGGGAAATGGCCTGGGAGAGTTCGGTCTTCACGGGGCCGAGCCGCCCCTTCAACAGCCCCGTGAGGTTTCGAGACGGGGCGAACAATCCTCGATAGAAGGCCAAATCCTTCGGTGAGATTAGTAGTGAAATGTGAGGAACGACTATCGAAATTGGAGGCTAAGCGGAGCCATTTAATCGAGACCAAGTTGAATTAATAATTGACTTTTCCGCCGATGAGAGTTTTCGGGATCCGAAGCTCTGAAAATTGAGAATCAATTGCTGCTGATTAATATTTGAGAAGTGGGTCGTCGAGATGCGAGAAAATTGCTCGATGAGGGGGAACTACTGGTTTAACTGGGAAAATTGTTCGGGGACCTTTCGAGGGAACGGCCGGAGTGAGGTGTAGTTAAGTCACGTCAACTGAAATGCTTGAGTTGTAGGAGCAGGGAAACGCAGTTTCCCGATAATTACGTCAAATCGTAAGGCAGTCAATTAGACCTTTTGACGCATAAAGGAGTCTCTTTGCTTGTTTCATTCTGCTAATTTTCCAAAACTTCTCGTCACTGCGACAATAGCGGTTTTAACGAAATGATGGAGAGTTGTATGTAACTCGACAACTTCGACTATCAAGTTAAACTCGTTTAACTGGCCTTGCTGTTATATTCACAACAGGATTACTATTACACCCAATCAAACCGAACCCCTGATGTCATTTAATATATCTCTTGCATATAGTCTGAATCGTTTGAAAAATCCAAGTTTTTGGTAGATTGTGGTCCCCCCATCCCCCTTTCCCTTCGATGGAAATCGCTCATAACCTTATTTTCGTGTCAACAAAAACAATAACTCAAGAAATTCCGAAATTCAAACTACTGCTGTCCTTTGTTCACTGATTAGACTGTATACTTCCTGAACGTTAAAACAACAAGCCAGTCTTATGGTATTGACACAGCTCTATAAATTACATATTCGCTAGTTGCTCAGTATGTGGCCCAATACATTTCTAGAAACTTTGTTAAGTTAAGTTTCCATATAAAATCTCCGCAACCTTAAATATAAATCTCCGCGATATTAATATGAATATACGGGTGCTATATCTTCGTTCAACGTATTTCCACGGAAACATTTATGGAGAACAAAATGTAGGGACTAGTTAGCTGAGAGTACTCCGTAAGTTTGATCGAAATCGTTAGAGCCGTTTTTGAGAAAATTGGTATACCGATAAATTAATATTCGACTAATCTCGTTTTCTGAGTAACTTGGTATGTTACTTGGCCGTTCAACGTATATATGCAGAAATAATTATGGAGAACGAAATGTGGGTATGGGTAACTAAAAGACACTCTGTAAGATTGATCACATCTGGTGAAGCAGTTACCCTGGAATTTACGAAAATGTTCGAAAACACGTTATTTTCGATACATTTTCATGTTTATCTCTGTTCAGTGGATTGTCAGAGAAACATTTATTGAGAAGAATATGTAGGTATTTACAATTCGAAAACATCCTGAGAGTTTGGTGAAAATCGTTGAAGCCGTTTTGCCAAAAAGTGGAAAAAACCTATTTTTGCTTCCGTTCACCGTATTTTCATGGAGATATGTATAGAGAAGAAAGTTGGAATAGTTTTTCGTGTAGACACTGGCTCTAAAACTTCTGAACACTGTTTGATGTACTGTCAAAATCTTTTCTGATCATTGCTAATCGCTCAATTGGCTCCAGATAAAAACAGAGGTGAAATACCTCGGGGTGATACTGGACAAGCAGCTCACATGGAACCCGCGTGTGAAATATGCGCGGCACAAGGCAACTACAGCCCTGTGGGCATGTAGGAGGCTGTGCAGCAAATCTTGGGGCGTAACTCCTAAAATGATGGAGTGGTTCTATAAGGGGATAGTAAGACCACGTAGTTACGTATTCCTCCACTGTTTGGTGGAAAGCGACAGGCCGGCTGACAGTATTGGGAAAATTTAAACAGCTGCAGCGACAGGCGTGTCTAGCGATTACAGGGGCAATGGGTACCTGCCCAACTGCTGCAATGGAAGTCCTTTTGAACATTTCACCTCTCTATATACACATCCAGAGGAATGCTTACCTGGGAGCGGTAAGGCTTTTGCAGACGGGTAATATGTCCACCAGGGTCAAGGCAAGCCTCCGAAGAATAACTAGACAGTGTAAACTTGAAGAGGCAGCAGTCCTAGCTACTGACGTTATGCCAGAGTGGAAGAACTTTCGGGTGCCATTCAGTGTTAGTGTCCACTCGCGGGAACAATGGGAGAAGGAGACGTTTCGGACCGAGGTGGGCGCCCTGCAGTGGTATACCAATGGTTCAGTTATGGAAGGCAGAGCTGGACTGGGCATTGTAGGGCCCAATTACAGTCTTGCTACGCCCCTGAGAGTAGGCCACGATATTTCAACCGGAAATCCTAGCCTTAAATTGCAGCCTATAGTTTTAGGTCTAAGCTGGCGTGGCAATGCCTTCATGCGCTCAAACAGCACTCAACAAGACGGGCATCTCAGAGGTGGTGGAATGCAGACTATGCAGCGAAGAGGGCGAGACTGCAGAGCACATCCTATGTGAATGCCCTGCCTTAGCAGCTAAACGCTTCGAATTTTTCTGTCGGGGGACCATTGAACCCCAAATCATAGCGGAATCTGCGGTGAAGGACATACTCGGCTTCTTAAAGGGGACGGGTATGTACGACGCCTTCTACTAAGAAAGGGTCAGTGTCGCAATAGGCCCACGTGTGGCCGCAGTGACAAAGGGACTTGTCCAGCACGCCCTCGGGGGAAAAAATGGCTCAATTGCCCAAGCCGAAAACAGTCGGTTTCCGAGAGGTCGTTGATTCATAAATCCCTTATGAACGACTTAGCTCCGGCCGCCCTAAATAATTAGAGCTCTCTAAAGGCCTGATCAATGACCACAATTTTTCCTCGCCTTGGCCTCACTCATTTTAGATTTTAAAATACCCGTTTTTCCTGTATAGTTCAGTAACCCTCTTACTACCATCCCTATCGCCTTCCTGCTCCCATTTGACCAGTGAAGGCTCGATTCCTCCTAACTCGCACTCATTTTGAAGACAATTAGTTTCCCTTTCTAATTTCTAACTCTTATTCACGTTTGTAGAGTGAACTGCTTCTCTTTTGCGCACTAAGTGAACACTGCTCGTAGTAAAACAGTCGATTTCCAGGGAGACTGTTTTACTATGATCAGGGTTCACTTAGTGCACAATAGAGAATCAGTTCTCTCAACATTCCACGAGTTACCTCACTACTTCAAATCAATGCTTCGAATTCAGACGCCTTTGGAACGTACAGATTTGAAGAAAGAAAAACGTTCAAAAAGGTTTCAGCCGATTATATCGCCGCTTTTGCTACTGCATTGAGCCAAGGGAAGTACAAATGTTAAAACCTAGGAAACAAGAGACGGGGTTTGGTGCAAAAACATTTCAAAAAGTCGCACGGCAACTCTTTTGACAGAGTTGCATTAGCTTCATTCTACGTTAATTCGCCATAAGCTTTGAGGAAACGTGTAACGAAGCATAACTTTGAGAGCTCACGCGATTCTTGTTCTGATTTGCATTACAAGTCTGCAGTTTAAATAGCTCAGTACAATTTTAATGAAAGCACGCCTAAGTTGAGCCCAAAAGCTGGAACTATTTCAAACTACTAAAGCGTAATTGAACAATTGCGTCCCGCTAGTTAAATTTAATTAATACCAAGGTAAAGGGACATTTGCGAGGGTTTAATGACTATGTTAAACTATTGACCTCGCCTCACATTCTCATTAACCGCTATCTAGTACCACCTCGCTTACTCCCCTTTCCAGAACTTCTCGCCTTTCGCTTATCTACTAAATTGCCTTTCGCTTCTTATCGGCTCAACACTTCGAGAGTGAAAAATTAACGACCGACGACTAAATAATGGCTTTAGGCTTTTCCCACGAATCGCGGGGTCGGCCGAGTAACTACAAATTGTACTGTGGATAAATTTACTTGCGTATATGAATAGCTAGGGAGCAGCGTCACACAACTTTACGCCTTCCTTTTAAATTCAATGTCTGCGGGCGCTGTATCTTCGATCAACGCGTTTCTATGGGGTGCCAAATGTAGCTACAGGTGAGCTGAAAATACCCTGTATGTAATATCAAGATTGTTAGAAGCATTGTCGAGAAACTTCGAAAAACGACTGTTGTACTGATGCATTTTGGATGAATTCGTTCAACGGTTAGTTAGGGGAAACGTGTAGGTAGAGATTGCTAGAAATCACACCGTCCGATTGACAAAATCAAGTTACCGATTTACGATCTGAATTTCGAAAACGTTAAAAACAACGCTGCAAATTATTAGCCAAAGGTTTGATATCGCATTGGACAGCATGGTGGTATAGATTTTGCTTATTATAAAAGCTAGCAGTGAGGGTCAATGGGGTGGTTATGTAATCTCCTGGAAAATTTGTTGTTGACTTTTCTTCAGCTCTTCACGTTTTTCTGAGTTTTAAAGTTCTGAGTCGGAAAACAAAACTCGGGAAGGTGGTCCGTGCGCCTGAGGGTACGATTCAGAGAGAACGGCTCAACCAAATCAGCTCAATTCGATGTTCAGCCTTAAGATCAACGTGGGACTCCCTAATGATCATATGGTGAATGTCGGTCCATAATGAACAAATGAAAACACCTATTTTTTTCTCACATTACGCTTTTTAAATGTAACTGAACATAGTTGTGAGAAACTGACAAGAGCAGTTGTATAAGTTATAATTAACAAATAAAATTTTAGTACAGTTTTTTACTTGTAAATACCGCTCATATGACACAAGTCCTCACAACATCGTGTTCGTAGCCCTTCCCATCTACATGGTAGGTGGGTTTTTATTTTTTAAAACGAGCGGTACGTAGCAACACCCAACTTTCCGCCACCCCCTTCAAGTTCGAACGCCAGTTACATATGCGGGTGGTATATCTTCGTTCAACGCATTTCTACAGAAACATTTATACAGAACAAAATGTAGGGACTAGTTAGCTGAAAGTACTCCATAAGTTTGATCGAAATCGTTCGAGCCATTTTTGAGAAAATTGGAATACCGATAAATTAATATTCGACAAATCTCCTTCTATGAGTTAACTCGGCTTATATCTCCGTTCAACATATATATACAGAGATAGTTGCGGAGAAGAGTTTTGTGGGTATGGGTGACTAAAAGACGCTCTGTAAGATTGATCACATCTGGTGAAGCAGTTACCCCAGAATTTACGGAAATGTTCGAAAAAACGTTAGTTTCGACACATAAGAGTCACAGTAAGAGGAATAATTATTGAGAAAAATATATATCAACTTTTCGAAAACATCGTGTGAGTTTGGTGAAAATCGTTGAAGCCGTTATGCAAAAAGCGTAAAAAAACTATTTTTGCTTCATAGGCCTATATCTCCGTTCGCCGTATTTTCATGGAGATATGTATAGAGAAGAAAAGTTTTGCACTTATTAGAAAAAGATAAGTTGAATGTATAATCAAAATCAGAGCCGTTTTTGAGAAAAATGCGATCACCCCTAGTTTTTGGTACATTTTCGTCCCTCACCCCCTTTCCCATCGACTGAAATGGCCCATAACCTTATTTTCGTGTCTGCAAAAAATCACAAACAAATCAAAAAATGAAACAGCTCAATCGGTTCAGCCGTTCTCCCGCAAATCGAACTACAGACATACACACACACGGACCACGCGCCGAAATTAGGTTTTTTAGACTCAGTAGGCCTCAAAACCTTTCACATCTGAAGAAAACCCAAATTTTTGTTACTATACTTTTTTACGATTACTATACTTTCCTTTCCCTTTGGGTAGCAGAGAGTAATAAGCAATCACTCAAAAAATCCCGAAATTCAAACTATTGCCGGCTCCTGAACCCGTTCGTGCACTGATTCGCCGTTATACTTCCAAAACATGAAATCAACAAGCCGATTGAGAAAATCGAGTCATGCGTTTACTGTCTGAATTTCTAAAACGTTAAAATTACTGCGAATTACACAGCATGATTGAGACGTATCATATTGAATCGAAATTCAAAAAATATTAAGAATACACAGCAACTCATGAACGAACGACGACGTTTGTACAGAAAAACATTTTCCGATCGACAAAATAATTCAATGGTGTGATTCAAGAAGAGTTACAACTATTTCAAGTTGCCAAGCTGGACAAACTGTGTACGCCAAGAAACGCTCTGCCCGAACTGAGGTTTTCAAGTGAAGGATGTGGGGGCTGCCCAGGTTCGTTCTTGGCTCCTTTGAGAAAATTCAATTTTTTAAGGGGAACGATATTTCCCTTTTGTTTGAAGAAAACATACTTTTAACCGAAGTCGCCTGCGTTAAATCACGTTACCGATGTATGCCCCTAGAATTCCCAAACTTACTCTTCTTCCTGTCCTTCTGTAATAATGTTTACAGAATCATGATTCCGTGGGCTTCCTCTAAGAAGACGAACGATGTCAGTCTGTTTATTTTTTCATCTCAGCGTGGTTCCTTTTAGTAAAATGTACAGTTTAAAATTCGATCATAAAAGTGCTCATTTCTTTTAACAGGGGCATTCACTAGAGACGGAGACTTGCGGAGTTGTGGGAGCTTGGGACTGTCGCTACTACCCCGACACCGGCAGCGGCGAAGTGCCTGCTGACAGACCGGAGGTGAAAGCTGAGATCGGCCCAGGATGTCGCTGTGGTTGTATCGTTCATCTTGGCACAGGAAAAACTAGACGACTCATAGCAGCGTCGTCACACTCCTGCCCTGGGCGCACATTTTGGTTGATTCAGGTACGAATTGTTCGGAAAGAACTATAAAGTTCCAGCCCAGGTAGCTTTTGATCAGATTGAGGTGATAGTGGAAGCAGTGGTTCGTCATTTCTCATTTGCGTAATTTGTTTTTTTTACTTGATATTGAAAAAATATCAAGACATCTAGTTAGTGCTCTTCAATGTCAAAACATTCTGCTACTTTGGTGTCACTTGTCTACTTCACTACTTTCATGCACCACTAAATTTTCCTCGCAGACCGAGAAAAACCGGAGCGTCCGACTGAGCATGGAACAGTTCCGGCTTCCTTGCGTCTCCCAAAGCCTCAAAATTCGTGACGGCGACAGCTCTTCGGCGGAAATGTTGGCCAGATTGTCGGGAACCCCTCTCGAAATTCCCGCAATTATTTCTTCTGGACCTTCGCTGTTGATCGAGTTCAATGCGGGCGATGTGGTCACGAGCGGCGAAGAGTGCAGCGGCGGGTTCTTGGCCCACGCCTCACAAGTCGGTAAGTTTAAATTAAGGCCTTCGAGGTGTTGAAATTGCATAAATCTTCGCGAACGAAAACTTTTTTTGCTCGTTGTGTGTTTACAGTCTTAAATTTTGTCGCGAACGTCAATACGTAAGGAAAAGCGGGTGGGAGCTTAAGGTTAGGCTCTATGAACTAAGGAATGACCTTAGGATAGAATAGAAAGTATAGAAAGGGCTTTTGAGAAACACTGTTCAAATTTCAAACACGCGGTCACATCTTGGTGTAACTTACCCGGCATTTCGGGCTTACTTGCCTGATCAAGTGACAAAACTAGTGCTTCATGACTCGAAGCTCAGTCTCAGGAAATCTCAAACCTTCTAGATACCACAAACTCTGGACACTTCAACCTTCCTTCGTACAATTATTATCCCACGAACCTCCAAAAAGAACATCTCTAGTGATGTCGACAGCGAGCACACTGTGAACCTTATACAAACGACTCACGTTTTAATAACAAAGGAGCTTGATAATTATAACTTGAGCTCGGAATGATATGCAAAACAATCATCCCAAATATGCAACAAGAATTGCGAATATATGCAAAAGACCACAAAATTTCTCAAAAATATGCAAATCCTCCGTCATTTTTCAGAAAATCATTAAATCTCTGGTATATCGGTAAGGTGTAGCCAATCAAAGTAGGTACTGCACAGGTACTCGAGTCATGTGCTGTGCTCAAGATGCTCAGGTGTTAAAGACCGTCTTTTGTCTGAAAGAAGAGCCTTCAACGCTGAAAATGATCGTTCTACGTCGACGGAGACGATAGGGAGATAATTCGAAGCACCAAATCTTCCCCTTATGAATTTTGGCGAGATTGACGGCGGCTGTCCATCCTGGGTTCTTCTCAAGGATTGATGCCAACTTCGTCTTTAGGGCCTATCCGATTTCTCCCGTACACTCTTAGTTTTCTTCTGGAACTCTTCCATAACACCTACTGCGCCCTGGAGTTTCATTCCAGATGCTTAATCAATATGGGGCATTCCCGGTCACTACAGTGAAGGGCCTTCTCGCCACGAACACTTAATCCGATTTGGACTGAGTGTTATCCTAGTCGCTAGACCTTTCTAGAACCCTCTACCTGAGCTTGGCCACCTGAACTTCAACCAACACTTTCAAACAAAAACAGGTAGCCACGACACAGGGCATAGGCTCACGCTTTAAAAGCAGTAACTTTTTGTGAAAAACATGTTTTTTTCCAAAAAATAAATAATCCAGAACGTCAAATCCCAACGATGTGCCTACTAAAAAACGCATATACAAATATGCAAAATTTCTGGCTCTAATTATAACTTGATCGGTTCGCAACTCGTAAGATGCGCAACTTGAAATAAATTATTTACTAAAATGGAACCATTAAGCACAATCTTAGCTGCAATTCAACACCATTTTTACTTTCCTTGGCTCTACAAAGTTCAAAGGAATGTTATGTGAGCGGCTCAAAAAAAAATTTTGAGTCTTCTTCACATCTTTACGTTTCAGACCCTCCTGAGTCCGAAAAACACTATTTGGGAAAACGGTCTGTGTGTGTGTCTGTGAACGATTTTTACAGAAAACGACAGAACCAAATCATCTCAAATTTGATATCTAGCCCACATGTTACCACGGAACGCCAAAATAAGGGTATCAATAAAATCCACTGAAAGTTAACTATAGTTATCATAGTGATCAAAACACCAAATATTTGTTTTTCCCAAAAATGGCTCTAACGATTTTGATTAAATTTTTTATGTTGGTAGCTCCTAATATGCTAACTATACCATAAAATTTTCATCTGTGGAAAAATGACGAGAGCAGCACAATAAATTACCAAAACTTTCAACGAAATCGATTTTAATGCTGTTTTTAGAGAAAACAACCGTACCATATCAGCCGAAACTTGATGTCAAGCCTACAGGTTACCATGGGACGCAAAAATACGGGTATGGGCAAAATCCACCGATGGTTAACTATAGCTATCATAGTAATCAAAACACCAAATTTTTGATGTTGTTAAAACGGCTCTAACGATTTTGATTAAATTTTTTATATTGATAGCTCTCAATAAGGCAATTATACCATAAAATTCCCATTCGTGGGAAAATGACGAGAGCAGCGCGATAAATTATCAAAATCTTTGACGAATAGCGTTTTTAGCGCAGTTTTTTCCTTATAAACTCCGCTGGCATGTTAGTAGAATGTTTAAAAAAATCGATGTTGTAGTCCAATCCAATACCTATAGAGTGAGCGTTTAAAAACACTCATAAGATATTTGGGGTTCACTCCAGAAATTCCTGAATTTCAACTACTACCGTTTCGCTTACTACCAGTTCTAAACGTTTTTACCCAATAACTCCGCAAAAGTAATAACTGTCCTTCTTCAAAAAATTTTTGTTTACAGCCTCATTAATTATCTGTGTACCAATTGCTCAATAATGGTCCTGAAATGAGTACGAGCAGCACAATAAATTCTGGAACTGAAGCACTACCGCTTCCTGGTGCTGTGAAGTGTTGTTTTACCAAGTTCAAATGAACTGAGTGTGGTAAATGAATTGATTAAGTGCACACAGTCATATAGAAAGTGAATTGCCGTTGAGCTAAGGAAAGTTGTGTGTTGCAACGCACCAGATATTTGAATTATCAATTTAAGAATGAATTAGTTGAAGAGCTCGCCTAGACAAATGCACGGATTAGGCGATGATGGGACTCCTAGCTAAAAGAAGAGGAAGCAGGGCACCCAGCCCGACAATCCTGACAGTTAAGACAATAATGGGAAAAGAAGAGAAGGGTGACGGGGTGAAACGGAAAGGGAAAAGGGTTTTTGAGCAGCAAAACACAAGAGGACATTAAACATTTTGAAGATTCGTATTTCAACTTCATGGGCGAGTATTTGGTGAAGAAATGGTGAAGAAGGGAAAATGTTTACAAAAGAAAATTAATCTTCAACATGCCCGTGCCTGACACCAACTATCCTACTAGTGGTAGTAGTTCTGACTAAGTGTTGATAATCGTATTCGGTTAACTAATACAAGGAAGATGTTATTCCCCTAGCCCTGACTAGCGAAATTGAGCGGTGGACACGACTGACATTTATCGAAACTGATTTCCAACCCCTCCCTTCATTTTTTCCGTGAAATGAAAACGAATGCAAATATGTTTATACTATGTGTATATGTGCATTTATTCGCCGGACCTTCGATTACGAGTTTTGATAAATACGAGAACGTCCATACTCTTCGAAAAATTCGAGGCTTCATTCGTTTCACGGTTCATCGTTCGAGGCAGTCCAACGACCGAATTGGAACCACCCAGCTGTAATTAATAGTATATTGTCGCATTTTCGAGAGCGAGCTGCTCTCATTAAGGCTCATCTCTCGAGTGACAAACATAACCCCGCAACACGACCATACTCGCTTCATCCAAACGTCGGTCTAATTTATGGACCACTGCGTTCGCGAATGAAGCCAACTACCACTCGACTATTTTCGCGTTTTCGTGCAGCGGAACGATATTCGTCGTCGTTCCTTTTTTTTCTGCTCCTGAAAAGCCTTTAATGAATAACATTTAATGGCGTTAAATTGAAAAATAAGCCCTAACGATTACCGCTCGAGAGCAATTGAAGGAACAGAAGATTTTTTTTTTACTCGTGATTGGAAGTGAGGCCTCTTACTTTTGAATTGACCGTTCTTCCCGCCGTTCTTCTATAAATTCCACTTTCACGACCGAATCGAACGACGGACTACAAAAAAAAATCGCCTGAGCGAACTAAAGAGAAGTGGCTTTTGTTCTCTTCAAAGAGTTGATTCTATCGATGAAGCGGAGAGCGGTTGTGGAGTGGAGAACGAAATGGGAGAAATATGGCTGGGAAATGTAAAGCACATTCGTTCGAGTTTTACCAAGAACGATCTATTTAACCTGAGAAAATCAAGAGATTTATGCGTCGGGTAAGGAATAAACTATAACCGTGAAAGAAACGTGCTGCTTTTTTTTGTTCCGAAAAATAAACATCGAAAGGTTCAAGTAATTTTGAAAATGAATTCAAATTAGCAATGAATGAAGCGGACTGGTTGTAATTAATCATTTTTTTATCCTCTTGATTACTTGGGCGACAAATGGCTATTATTCCAAGCCCCTCGATTTACCGCGCAGAATGTTACAGTCCTGAAAAAACTTATAAACCATATCGAAACGAATTAAAATCTTTCTATCAGAATATTTGTTTCGCACAAATATTTAATTTAGAACCTTTTCGGCAATCCGATCGAACGAAACTTATGGTCGTTAAGGGCAAAGAGTAATTTAATCAACGCCGCAAATTGTTAAACGATGGTTTATTATTCTCTTACACAGCATGATTAGGACCTACTCTGTCCGCATTTCCTTATTTAATCAATATCCCAGATAATTTACTGATTATCGAGCTTGACGCCATCTCACACCTCTGAGACTTCTAGGCAATGCTAGGCAATTGGCACAACGTGACGAGTGGAACTGACGGTGGTTTATGATATGTCTAGTTGTTTTGTATTACAATAGTTCGTGTCTGGGCCCAATATACTATATAACTCATCTTGAGTGGAAAACATGGAAATGAAACTAGGAACGCAACTAGACCCACTTTGAATTTAATTGAATAAATAGAAATGAAATGAGTGAATCGAACTTCTTTCACATTTTAATTTTTAATTATTTTTTTTTAACAACCTAATTTGCTCGGATCGTTATGAAAGACAATATCGGGGAAGGGGGTTAATGAACAGGGGTTTTCTCACCTTTATCCAACAATATTCATGCCAGGGTGGAAAATACTGAACTCAAAAACCCTGGCTGATGAGGGAGAGGCTCGATTGATACGTCGCAGGGCACATGAAGAAGGGGAATGGGTCTAAAAAGCTTGCTAATATACTCGCTCGTCCTTCCCACTCTTTTTCGCGTATGGCAGAGAGCGCCAAAGAAGGAGAGCTGGCGGCAATAGAGACTTATCCTTCACACTCCCAGACAGAAAAATTTTCGTCCAGTTACACGGTAGCTTAGTCTGTGGCACACGAAGAACAACTAGTAACTTATAGTTACATGGTACAAACAAATATCTGGTGCGTTGCAACACACAACTTTCCTTAGCTCTACAACAATTCACTTTGTACATGGCCAATTCTATTTCATCAATTCACTTATCACACAGTTAATTTGAACTTGGTCAAACAACGCTTTACGGCAGCAGGAAGCGGTAGCGCCTAATGTTCTGGAATATATTGTGCTGCTCGTAATCATTCCCGGACCATTATTGAGCAATTGGTACACAGATAATTAATGAGCCTGTAAACACGAATTTTTTGAAGAGGGATAATAATCACTTTTGCAGAGTTAATGGGTGATAACTGTTAGAACTGGTAGTAAGCGAAACGGCGGTAGTTGAAATTCAGGAATTTCTGGAGTGAGCCCCATCTATCTCATGAGCGGTTTTAAACACCTCACCCTCTGGGTATTAAATTGGATTACAATACCAATTTTCTTTAACATTCTACCAACATTCCAGCGGAGTTAATAAGAAAAAAACCGCGCTAAAAACGCTTTTCGTCGAAAATTTTGATAATTTATTGTGCTCCTCTCGTCATTTTCCTACGAATGGGAATTTTTTGGTATAATTGCCTTATCAAAAGATTTCAACATAAACAATTTAATCAAAATCGTTAGGGCCGTTTTTTCAGAAACAAATTTGGTGTTTTAATCACTATGCTAACTATAGTTAGCTTTCGGTGGATTTTGTTCATACCCTTATTTTTGCGTTCCATAGTAACCTGTAGGCTGGAGATCAAATTTGAGGTGATTTGGCTCGGTCGTTTTCTCTAAAACCACTCTAAAATCTATTACGTCGAAAGTTTTGGTAATTTATTGTACTGCTCTCGTCATTTTCCCATAGATGGGAATTTTATGGTATAGTTGCCATATTGGGAGCTATCAATATAAAAAATTTAATCAAAGTCGTTAGAGCCGTTTTTGAGAAAAAAATATTTGGTGATTTGATCACTAAGTTAACTTTCGGTGGATTTCGCTAACATCCTTATTTTGGCGTCCTATTGTAACCAGTGGGCTAGATATAAAGTTTGAGCTGATTTGATACGGTGGTTCTCTCTAAAAATCGTTCACAGACACACATTAGTGACACACACACACAGACCACTTCCCCAAATAGTGTTTTTCGGACTCAGGAGGGTCTGAAACGTAAAGATCTGAAAAAAAACTCAAAAAAAAAAATTTGAGCCGATTACATAACTTTCCTTTCTACTTCGTAGAGCCAAAGAAAGTAAAAATTGGAAAAGGAAAAGAAAAACAAAAATGAGGGAGGTAGTGTGCACGAATCGGAGTATCCGTGGGTGGGCAGGGAATGAATATACCCCGGCGTGACTGTGGATCCCCATGGCTAGGGTGACCACTGGACGCTGGCACCACATGAGGAGAGAAACCCTGAGAGTTGGACTCGTCAGGAGTCGTCCCAGCATTGCCACAGCGAAGGAAGGTCGCCCTTGCATGGCCACGGGTTCTGGTAGAATTCATTCCCTGCCCTACGTCCATTGGAAAGGGAACGATGGGCACCACCCACCGCTCACCAGGGAGGAGGAAACCAGGTAAAAAAATCAAACAACGACGTAGAACGGAAAAGAGAACCCAAGGGATGGGATCCATCAGAGAAAATCTTATGACGTGGCACAAGGGGAAAAACGAATTGAAAGAAGATGTGCAATACGCAGTCTGACAGCAATCGTAGTGATACGAGGAGGGTATGAAACGATTAAAAAAAAGGCTTCAAAAATTTCCTGCCCTAATACACAGGTGTAATATTATGTTCAAATGTTGTGGTATCGTTTCCCACGTATTTTTCCACGCTCAGTCGAATATGACGGGTCTCAGAGGAATAAGATTGGGTCCACATGAAACCAGTGAAATCACAGTAAATATAGTGAAGCAAAATCTACTACTCGAAGGAACTCGAGGGACAGAATAGCGAAAGTTTTCATTTCTCCCCAGCCTGCTCTCATTTCCCGCCTTACCTCCCATGGCACTCCAACCACCCATCAGTTCGATTTGCCTCGTCGCGCCAATTGCCTAGCGTCGCACAGAATGCAGGCAGTGCGGGAAATAGGACGATACAAAATGTTTAAAAAACTGTCCTGGCCTAAAATGTGGGTGTAATATTAAGTTAAAATTGTATGCTATCGTTGATTATTATTTTTCGATGCTGAATGGAATGGGATGGATGCCGGAGGTGCTCTACATATATATAAGTTGTAATTTCCTGGGTTGTTGAAATAGTCATGCTACATTCTTAACATATTTCGACGTTGGATTGAACACAATGCTATGCAAGACTACAGTAAACCGCAGCGCTCTTTTATTTCCAAGAGTTTTAGAGAAAACTCTGAGATCAATGTGCTTTGTGCATTGAGAGCATTGTAACGCCAAGTTACTGCAGTTACCTTCTTGTGAAAAAACGTCTCCGATTAGTTGAAAAGTACCTTTTCCCCAAACGGCGACCCTTCGTGGTTCGGGGACATTTTTACATTTGAAAACTCCCTCGTTCATTCCTGACGTGAAACTTCTTCCTCCAGGAGTTTTCAATCAGAGGCGGTTGGCCCTTTTTGCTCCCAACTTGGGCGGTCTCTTGGGTGTCTTCTGTTCCTCAGCAAGTTTCAGGTGATGAGAAACTTTCGTATTTTTCTGTCCTGAGGGAGACTTGACTTGACAAACCTCCTGGAGCGAACAGTAGCAGTTTGAGGAACTTTCCGAAATTTTTGGGTTCCGCTTTTAAATTTCCTTAAGCCCCCCCCCCCTGCCCAATCAGTCACACATACATGTTGACGGCTGTTGACTAATCCGCACTTTGCAAGATAACGTAACATATCTTATGATATCCAACAGCACTCGAACAGCACATTGTCGTATTTCGGGTGCCTGTGACACTATTATTACTTTTCAAACGTATCATTACGTTTCTCTCGTTTGAGGGGTATAAGATCGGCTCAGACCATAGTCAATGTCAACTTCCTCAAGGTCATGGGCGTCCGTCATGGGTCTAGTTGAGATGTGACTCACTCAACTCCAGCGCAGCCCACGAGAACGTGGATGTGTTACGAGGGGGGGTTTGGAGACGTATGGGAAGCTGCTGACTCAGGCAAAAATTAACAGCAATCGCGCGGAGCTCCGATCCACAATTCCCGACTTTCGTCGAGAATTATGAACCACTGTCGTAACCACTAGACCACAATCGCTCGGTGCCTCTAAAGGGAATCAGGTGGTACATCGCCCACCTCACCATTAGCCGCTGCTCCTGGAGCGGACGACTTTAATCAACGGATTTTTGAGAGTTGAGCGGATCCCCGGAAAATCCGATCAAAGATTCGGGGAACCAAAGGACGACAAGGAAAGGGCGCTTACTTTTCATTCACAGTGTAATAGGCGCGTCACCATTTATCTCTCCGATGGAACTTTCACAGCGTCCCCGAATCTCGGACCCCCCGAGAATACATCTCATTATTTTCTCTCTTAAAATTTTAATTTATTTGCTCTCAGGCCCTCTTCTTTTGCTTGGAATGAACGAGTGTGGACTTGTTCGTAAACCGCTACCACCAATATTACTAGGGGGGTCTGGAGACGTATGGGGAACTGCTGACTCAGGCAAAAAATACCAGCAATCGCGCGTAGCTCCGATCCACAATTCCCGACTTTCGTCGAGAATTATGAACCAATGTCTTAACCACTAGACCACGATTGTCCGGTGCCTTTACAGGGAGTTAGGCGGTACAGATGTTGACACACGCATACAACTTTGTGTGTTTTTGACTCAGGAGACCTCTAAAAGTAAACTGGAGACCTGTTGGGTGCACGAAAGGGGGAGCTGAGGATCGCAATGAAACTGAAACTCGGTGAGCGTGAGGAGGCCTGTATTATACGTGCGTACGGAATTGAGCAGAATTGAAATTGAGGTGAGATGGAGTACAACTGGGCGACACAAGGGCAGTACCCGGAATGCGTGAACTGGCGCGGGCAACCGTGTGAGAAAGTGAGAAGTTACTGGGGTGTTAGTTGGAAGCAGAATGATTTTGGAAGAGCTCTGTCATCGATAGGAAAATGAAATTGGGAGAAAGAAATAAAGAAAGGGGAAAACCTAGAAAAGGGGGCTGGGGGGCCCGCAGCTAAGGGATTCCCGCAGGTGAGGGGCAGGTATTGAAACAGTTGGAGACAATTAGGTGGACGGAGACAATGGAGCGGGGAAGTCCGAGGTCAAAGACTCTGACAACTTCGACGCTTTGCGTCGAACAAGACCTCTGATGTAAACTCACTGTTCAATTTTGGAGAGAAAACCCGTTTATTCGCTGGATGGTCACCTGACACTGGTAGCGGCGCTGGAAGGGATCGCCTCTCCCCCTCCCTTTACTGTTCAATTTTCCTCTCCCTCTCCAATTGTTTGTTTTCCAATTTTTTGACTCATTCTGATCCAACTTTCTTCAGAAACAAGAGCCTTCTACCCCTTCCTTGTCACCCCTTTTTAATGTGAAAAGTGCAACGGATTCAGTTGTCTTGTCAAAAAACCCTTCTGTGTCTGCTCACGATCAACTGTGGCTTTTCTTAAAAGCGTAGGCGCCCATCGAAGAGCTAGGGAAACTTGGGAGAGTCATGTTTCATTTCCTCATTCCATTTATATTTTTCTTGGTGTATTCTTTTTCCAGGTGCTCGCTGGTTGAGGGTGATTCGTCCAACGATCACAATCACACGGGTGGTATCAAATTTCCCATTACAGGGGAAATTTAGATATTCTAGTATAATTACCCATAATTGTGTATAAAATGATAATTGTAATTTCGGGGTACTTTTGCGCCTCATGGTAGCTGTCCACCAAGCTACTCGAGTACAAAAAGGAGGGATTTTCCACGAACAAGTTTTAACACTCACCTTTTTTCGGACGATTAAGACAGTTTGAAGCAAAAATAATAGCAGTAGACAGCTGGGGTTTGTGTTTGCTCGCCAGCACGCCATCTCACGACCTGAGAAGAAAACTAACTTACTTCCTTTACCAATAACAAGAACTTATCGGAAACTCGCACATCAATCCTAACCACATCCTAACTAACCATCAATCCTTCCTCGTTTGGCAATCATTGAACGGTGCAAGCCGCAAGTGCATGATCGGAATACACAACTGATGTCACTGAATAAATAAATTAATTATTGCATTACAGAACGTCAGGAGAGCAATTTGAGTCGAGCGCTTGTGGCCCATTCGGTGACAGGCGGCCACGGAGGAGACGGTGAAATGTGGAGCGGTCCCGGTCTAGTTAACGCTGGTCTCGCCCTCACACTCCTGTTGGCCGTTGTAGCCTCTGCTTGCCTCGGCATTCAGTACGTCTATCGATACCGCAAATACCAATTGGCCGCCCGACAGGATGACATGGATTCATTCGCCGACAACAATTCAGGTAGGCGTCGACAATTTAAGGACCAATAAATTAATTCACGCGTTCCGCTATTGATTACGATGTAGAAGGGGAGTGGGGTTCGCACGGATGATCAGTGGCTCTATTCTTCGCTACTGAATGCCTGAAGTGAAATGCCTCTATCGATTGGTATTTTGGACTAGTATCTCACTCGTTTGTGGTTATATTAGTTGCAAGCTTAGATAGTTTCACATTTGTCTGCTCTCATCGTTGATATAAAATTTGGTATAAGATAAAACGTATTCCTTATATCGAGTCTTCAAAAATATTAGGATCTTCAATTTGATAAAGTTTATCTGGTAAGCCAAAACGGAAAAAACTAGATTAGTTAAAAGCGAATTATATTTTAGAACCTTCGACTAATTAAATGAATCGGTCACTAATTTATATTTACACTCTATGCTAATTGAATATAACACCTTTAGGGAAGACATTCAAAACTCATAAATGGTCTTTTAAAGCGAAATTGACAGAAAGCTCATTGGAAAACAGGTTTTCGGCAGTGTGCTAAACCGCTTCGTTCAAAGAGTATTGATATTGAAAATCGTATGATGCGCCCTCAAAGAACTGTCACATGCACAAGAGAACTACGCGTAAATCGCAGTTCGGTATCACAGGTGACACTCTTGAAATTAATGAATGAGAAACTCTCTCCGACATAGTTACAACATTCTTTTGAAGTGCATGTAAATAATTATAATTTCATTTTGTCCACCGCGGTTCGTGGTTGTCGCGCGTTTGTCGACATTATGTATCTGCACCTATCAGACATTTTATTTAATTCTGAAACTCAAAGATCGTCGTTGATTTCATAGGTGGAAGTATTCCTATCGGAAGGAGTCGCGCCACGTCGAGTACCACGCTTTTCTCAGAAGTGATCTCTCTTCATCGGTTCAAAGGTAACAAACATGCAAGACTGGCGGAAGAAGATTTAGAACTTCAAGAAGAAACTGGGAGCAAGTGAGTTTTCCTGAAATTATATATCGGTGTTTCAAAATGTTTCAAAATTTGACGCTTAACGTTTCAAGGCAAGGGGATTCCGAATCTCCAATGTTCGTCCGCCGCATGTTTTTCCTTTAACGTGGTCGAAAAACCCTTTCTTTCGCACAAAAATTCCATTTGGGATTTAGATGTGCTTGTCTACTCGGCAATACGATTGAACAAAACGCATAGTTAATATGGGCAAAAAATATATTTAAAAAACTAATTAGAAACGAAATGTTGGCCGTTTTATTGCGATTAGGTCGTGTTTGGTATCGTTTCCTAGGTGTTTGTCGATGCTGAGTCCTCAGAGGTGTAGAACTGCGACTATGAGTAAAATCACAGTAAATATTTTCAGGCGAATTTCACCTACTACATAAAGGAACTCGCGGGACAAAAGAGCATGCGTTTTCATTTCTCCCCTCCGTGGGGGGGGAGTACCAACCCCAGAATCCTCTGGAGATAAAGCGTAGGTTGCGGTGGAACACCTCTTGATTATTTCGGCGCCAGGACCTGGTCCGGAGGCTGCTCAAGCCGCAGCCAAATAGAATGGGTACTACGGGGGCCTTTGCCCGTAGCCAGCGGCGTTGGGCCTTCGGTTTCGTGGAGGCGGTGGTCACACTGGGAGTTCCTGAAGTATGTAGAATGTGGCTGGGGAGATGTATAGGCCGCAAGGCTGGGTGCTCTCCCCGCAGACCCGTCAATTCGACTCGCCACGTCATGCCAATTGCCTAGGTCGCCCTAGAAAACGTGAAATTTCGTTGTTCCATTGTAGTTAGGTCGTGTTTCGTGTCGTTTGTTAGTATTTTTCGATACTGAATCGAATGTGATGGGCCTCAGAGGTGTGAGACTGCGTCAAGCTGAACAATCTTGGAAATATTGGTTGAAACGGGAAGTGCTGAGTAGGATACGTTCCAATCATGTTGTGTGAGAGAATAATAAACCGTTGCGCAATAATTTGCAGCGTTTTTCTCATGGTTTCGTCATACCAACACCATCCTTAGCTGTCAATTTCGCTTCCGAGAGTACCGAAAGTATCAGTTTTTCGTTTAGAATCAAAAGTAAGTTGTTTCTATAACAAACAGTTTGCGCCGTGTGTGATTTTGAAATGAACGATTGTGGTAACTCCGTGCACTTGTTTCAAGAATCCGGTGAAGCATACTTTTAACATGATAACTTAAATGTTAAAAACAACGAAAATGTTTCCACCCTAAAGGTCTGTGACTCATCTCAGATTGGCATTCCACTTTTGCAATCGCGTATAGGAACTTGCAATTAAATTTGTTGAAACTCATCATTTTTCTGAGGCACTACTTGCCAGCAACGAATCCTTGAGTTTAATGTATTTTAGGTAAACACATATTCTACCACATACATACCATACTACACATATATCATATGTGGTATCTGTATTGTCAATTACTTATCGCGAACAATAAAATCATGCGTTTTATTACTGTATCAAAATGCTGTTTTGAATTGAGGATGTTAATAACTTGTCTTTTTTAATATGCTTTTTTCTCCACCTCTTCGCACCTTTTAATTTTATGTTAATATCACTCTTTTCATTTTTAGTTCTTTACGAACTATAAACTTTAAAGTTGGTTAAAGGAGAGGGTTTAAAGTTAGTCAGAGCTACAGCTCAATCCGTCAGCATTACCCCTCGCCAATCTCCCTTCTTTACCTATAAAATATCCTAGTTCAGTTTACATCTCACTGCTTCCGTCATCAACTGTGAACTTACTCCTCTCTTCTTCCTCATGCAATAACTAGAGTGCATCTTCATCTTGACGACTGCTCTCCGGTCGAAATATCACTTTCCATTTCGTGAATTGCTCGTGTTTCTATCTCTCTTTTCTAATTCTCGATTTTCCGTTCCTAGTGTTGTAGGGTTCAAATATCACATTTTGCTTGCATTTTGTGTTGGAAAGGATCATCGCGTTATCGGTTATTTATATATATGCGAAATTCGCAATTTTCAACTAGTTTTGAGTAAATATAAACACAACGTTAAACGGGGAAAACAAAAAATGAAAGAGGAAAAACATTTAATATGATGACGGGGTAGCAAAGTTCAACTTTTAAATGCCTTTTCTCCTTCATTTTCCCCTTCGGTGTTGTTTGCATGAAATTATTTGGAAAGTGCGAAATTATTTCTACGCGTAAAATGAGGAAGCGGAAGAAATCAGACAAAAGCGTGCGACTTAGCAAAGGTGATCGGTTTGAGCTTCGTGAGTCCTGATCAGGTTCACTTCGGTGCTACAATGGTCACTAATATTCAAATTAATGACTGAAATGTTCACAATTTATAGGAGATGACCACTGAGGGAAAACTGGCTAGTTCGAATGTTCCTGAGGAATGAGCCAACGACGTTTTCGCATAGATTTGGCCATGTCGAGTTCAGTGGTCGAGTTTAAAGAACGGCAGAACTGGTCCTGCCGAGAGGCGCCTGACGTTCACATGAAATCCACCTCCCTCTCATCTTCTGTTTTCCATTTTTCACGCGCCTATTTGTGTCATTCGAAGTGATCAAGGATTATTTTAACGTGCCAAACGGAGAGTTTCGACAAAATTCTCGTTGTTTCTCCCGTGAGAGGTCATTTATGCTTGAAGTGCGGTTAGGGCATGGAATTTGTCAACAGAAAATCCGCGGAAACAGCTATTTGTCACCGGTGAAAAGTCGACCATCGCGTGAATTAATGGTCGAAACACAACTTACTATGAACTACTTAATCCAGCTGTTATTCCGATACCTAAAAAAGAGGGGGCGTGGTGCAAAAAAGACTCCCGATCTACAAGAAAAGTCTGTTTACTTCCTCAAAGGGGCCTATACAAGAAGAATAATACAACTTTTCAGCGGAAAAACAGGCCGTAATGATGCATTTGGAACAGTGCTGCGGAACGATAGGGAAGACCGAACTAACCCGCGATGCAATTTGAATTGGTCTGAAAGCCCGCTTTTCCCAACTACAAAGCGGGGTTTGACTACATACGATCGTATGACTCATCAACGTGTACACTAAACGCTGAAGTTGTAATTTTTTTTTTTTCGAAAAATCCAGATTTAACATTTTAGCTGTTCCCAGGGGCGTTTTGGTTTATTATTCATTCTGAATAATAACCCTATGTTTTCGGTCACGAAACATTTTTTACAACCCCCCTCAAAATTTGATACTTTACGTTTCATGACATGGGGATTCCAAATCATCTGCAATGTCCGTCCGCCGTCCACTGTCCCCCGTCGCCTGTCCGCCATCCCCTGTCCACCGTCCCCCGTCGACCATCCGCCATCCCACGTCTCCCATCCACCATCCACCGTCCCCCGTCCCCTGTCCGCCGTCCCCCATTGCCCATCCACCATCCCACGTCTCCCATCCGCCGTCCACCATCCCCCGTCCGGGCCGTTTTGTCCCTTTAACGTGGTCTAAAAAATTCGTTCTTTCGCACAAAAATCCCATTTGGTATTTATTTGTGCCCGCCATCTCGGCAATTCGATCGGACGAAGCCCATGGTTGTTATGAACAAAAAATGGTTTAAAACATTAACGAATCGCAGTATAATCGCAAAAAAGCCGTGTTTTGTATCGTTTTCAAGGCCCGCTCGACTCGCAACGCCCTTTGAACTCGCATCGTCCTGCCAATTGCCGAGCGAGGGTTCACTGGAAGCCCCCGTCCCAATTTCCCCAACTCCTTTTGCCCGACGGGGCGGAGGAAGGTTAAGGCCACTTCCTCCGCACACCGCTTCATCGGATCATATACGCCTACAGGCGTTTACAGGCGCCTGGCGCCGGGGGAATATTTAGTTTCCGTAGTTCCATTGTAGTCAGGTCATGTTTCGTATGGTTTACTAGTATTCGATGCTGAATCGAATGGGATGGGTCTCGGAGCAGTAATACTAGGTCAAGCTGTGTTCATGAGAATAATAAACCATTGTGTAATAATTTGCAGGGTTTTTATTGCTAAAACTGCCCCCTGAAAAAGGTGAAAACCTGGTTAGCTCATTTTTCCCCTGCGGTCTTCCCATGTCAATTGTTTATACAGTTGTATAACGTACGATCGTTTCCTTCTGTTTTCAAAGAAACACGGAGACGGGTTCTGTAGCACGAACTTGTAATTTGAAGAGTTGGAAGATTACAACAAAACTAGAGCCCGTACAGGTGCAAAGAAGAAGAGAGTAGAATTGGATATGAGTCTGAGTATACCAGAGTGAACAAGGTGGCTATGAAAGCGTGAAACTGGTTGTACAGCGAATGAAAGAGGAATCTTAATTAGACGTCAAACAGAGGTGAAACGAAAATCTGTTGCGAGAACTGGGAGACGACTATTGTTCGCGAGAGCTGATAGATGACTCAGTTTTGCAAAGGGGTGTGTGTTGTGGAGAGGAAATAAATTGAAGGGTGGGAAGAGGAAGATGATATTTTGGAAAGTCCAGAAATGGGGGAATTGGATATAACAGAAGTGCTAAAACAATGATTTCCTGTTAAGGCTAAGTACCGACGTTCGGAGGTTAAAAAACCCAGCTAAATCGGGCTGCGCCTAACACCTTCCTCATGTTTTATGCTGTGAGCAATCTAGTTCCAAATGCGTGTTTTAATCTACGATTATAAATGCCTCCTCTAGACGCCTATTGCAAATTCAAACCTTTTGTTGGTTATTTTTATTTAGAGATTCGTTTAAGTATTATACCTCATTGGCACGTGTACCGTTAGCATTAAAAACAATAAGGTTGCACTTCACACCCACTCGGGGGGATGTGGTTGTATGAAGTTTTGGGTTAGGAGGATGGCCAAGTGCGAATCTCTTCGTAGATCGATGAGGACGAAGTTGTGGCGCAGTCTGTCTTAAGTATCGTCGGTTACTTGGAAAGTTGAATCCATCATTAGCTGCGGCGTTTCTACGTTGGATGTTGTGAAAGACAAATCTGTCGATGGCTTCTTGGAGGGTTTCGGAAGGTATTTTCAGGCTGAAGTCGCGTTAAATGAAATTCAAAACGTTTATCCAGCGCATTTCAGTCGAACGAATGTTCAATCTATTAAAGCTCGACTGATAATAAGCAAACGCCTGGCCGAAGAGTCTTAACGAGAAAATTATTTGATTAAAAAAATCTCTCTCGTCGTCCGAAACTTTTTGATGCTCGTAACGGAACGAAAGCCCGTCATCTTTAAGTGATTGAATTTATTGAACGGAAGAACAGTGATTTCAATAGTTACTTCCCTTTTTAATCTGAAAACACCGCCCTACGAGGAAAAAAACGTTTTGAAGTAGCAGCTTTTCGTTTGGTAGGTAATTCTATTTGCTACCTGCATAATTTCTTGAGCAGAGCTCACGAATGAAAAATGATGATCCCATCTCAGGTCGACTCTTTCTCTCATAAATTTCAATAATGTGGCAAAAGTTTCCTCCTCGCGGGTTTTTCACCCTCATCTTCCGCTATAAAATTGAATTGCTTATACTTTCTAATATTTAACTTTCTTTTTTTAACGGATATAGTCAATAAAAGCAGCTGCTGCAATAGTCTTCAACGTAGATTCGCGAAGGTTGGAAGGAAAGTTTGCATCCGAAACTGCTTTGATGCATAATTGAATGGCTAGATTCTCAATTTGTCAACAAGTTCGTGGCACACTTTAAAAAGTTAATACTAGAGACACCCCACCGGTAAGCTAACTCGTAAAAGTTACGACTCCGGTGGAGGTAGAAGGATTACCGTGTCAATTCTATTGATGGGCATATGAAAGGTACTGCAGCTTTTAAAAGTCCATTTCCGTTTGTGGCTTCCCAGAACAACTTTGTTCTGAGTTTGTTTCTGGAATCTTCGAGTACTCAAAACTGACCGGCAGATTATGATTTAGCTAATAGCGATACCGGAGATTGGCCCAGCGTTCGTTTGACCTATACCTCGGAATGTACCAATAATGAAATTGACGTTGACTACGGGAGATTATTAGGTTACACCTAAGTAACCTTTAAAAAAAGATGCAACGTGGAAAACTTCAAATAGGCATATTGCGTGGGGGTACGTGAGCCAGCGTTCCCTGGTGTGACGTCCCCACCATTCTGTGTGACATAGAGGTCTATCCTGCCACCTCCTCCGGAAAGCCCAAGAATCAAGAATTTTTTCAGTGGCCTAAGAACCTAAGAATAGACAATACAACGTCGGGAAACGGGCAATAATTACACCACACAGGCAAGTAACATGAACAGATGGCGGAGACACAGCACCAAAAAGAGAAGCACGTCACACAGTGAAACCGCGACACTACACATCCCACACAATCCCAAAAAACTCACCCAGCGAGTACAACTCTGCCTTAGTGAGATGAACTTTTATGACCTTAGTGAAAGACTTAATAGGCAGCTGCTGAATATTATGGGGTAGGGCGTTATACAGACGAGAGCCTACTTGGATTGGGTCATTTTTCTGAGCTATACTTAGGCGAGTGAAAGGGATCACTAGGTTCCCACGGGATCGGGTGTCATGCCGGTGAACATCGGAAGCCACGGCAAGGAGCGACATGTTTACTTTAATCAGATTCAAAACCGCCAAGACGTATGCACTAGGCAATGTAAGAACGCCAAGGCGAGCAAACGAACCCCTACAACTCTCATTCCATGAGAGATTAGCCAAGATTCTGATGGCACGTTTTTGTTGTTTAAATATGTCAATTGCATGACTACTGTTTCCCCATCCAACAATACGATAAATTGCTCTGCTGACAAAGCAAACATGGTAAACAGAACGCAAGACTTCATAAAAAACGACGCTCTTCAACCTTCTAAGCGTGAAAATAGAAGATGATAATTTAGGGGACAACGCCTCAACATGGGCCTTCCAGGAAAGTCGGTTATCCACCATCAAACCCAGTAAATTAACTGCGTGGTCTAAACTTCCGTTGAGACCCACTAAGAGGGTCTGGGTTTTAGATTTGTTCAATACTAAAGCATTTGCCTGACACCACCTTTCCACTATCTCAGAGTTAAATCGCAGATCGTACTGCATTTCTTCACAGGAACAGCCTGACGCTAGGCAAGTGAAGTCGTCATCAAACAGGAAAATGTTGTTTGAATCCTCGAACTGGCTAGGTAGGTCATTGATATACAAGAGGAAGAGGCAAGGGCCGAGGATACTCCCATGTTTGACACCACAGGGGATTGCAACCTCACAGGTCAAACCAGTGTCTGTTGAGAGAATTGGAGACGACTGTATCGCGAAAGGTGTTAGATGACTGTGTTGGGAGAACTGGAGACAGCCGACTTTGGCGAGACTTCGTAGGAAAATGAGTTTGGGAGGAGCTGTCTATTGTGGAGAATTATGTGAAAAGAGAGGAAGAAAGAATATTTCGGAATGTCCTGACGAAGGGGAAAACCGTCGTCAATTGGAGTTAACTGAAGTAACGAAAAGGGGTTGAGAACGAAGGTGTTTGGTGAAACAATGACTTTGCCGTTAAGGGCCAGGGAGTCCCGTCAAGGCAGGTGCGGGAATTCCGAGGTCAAAAAGCGGCGGTAGATCATGAAGGTTGGTAAGGAGGACTGAGCCAGAGGACGAGGCAGACCTAGACTGTGGGATGAACCAGAGCACAGGGTGGTGAAACGAGGTTAGATGTGCAGAGACAATGATGCGGTGGTGAGTTGAGCAGGACGACGGAGAACTTGAGCTTAGGTGCAAAGATGAGGACGAATGAGTGAGCACGCGAGGAAACAAGGTGCAAGGAGAGTGAAAGGAGATTAGGATAAAGAGGCATAAAGAGAGAAGGATTAAGGTGTGGTCTGACCTAATTTCAACTCTTCTAGGTTCCTCTCTGCTCCCCAAATATGCCACGTTAACTCGTAAAGTTTAATCGCCAGTGCTGAGTTTGTTTGGTAGAGCTGCGTCGAATCATTCTCTTTATTCACGGTTTTCTGGTTAGCACACTTTGCGTTCCATATAATAAGCCCGAAGTATAATTAGGTTATAACCATTGGGTCGTCTAGTGCAATGAAATTAATTTGGAAAATTCGTGGCTCGGTTATTTCACCGTTTACTGACCTGAAATTTTGCCCGTTTTTCAGAATTGACGAAGGGACCGAGCTCCTGGAAAAATCGAGGAGTGACGACGATCATAGATCGGAAGCTGGATCAGACAATGAAAAGAGACCAACGAGCTTGGAAGTCCCCAAGACCCCACAACTTCCACGGCGTCAGTTGCGGCTTTTGAAAAATCGCAAGTGAGACCAAACAGAATCATTTATTCCAGCCAAAATTGCTTCCTAAAAAACATTGACATACATAGAAGCCGAAAGATGGTCTACGCTTGAGCTTCGGGCATGAAAATAGTTCTAATTCTACACATTACGTTCGTCGATCAGCAAAATCGAAAAACAGGGAGAAGCCAAATTTGATTCGGAAAAGTTCAAAAATGCACCGCTGTTTTCTTCATAAGAAGCCGTTGAAGTTCAAAACAGCGTATGGTTTTCTGTATTATGAGGTTTCTGTTTGAATTGGCTTCCTCAGGAGTCAGGTGTTATTAGAAAGGCCTTCTCTTTAAATAGCAAGGGCTGCAGAAGAGTTATGCACACTACTACTCCTCCGTGCTATTATTATTAGAAACACGCCACACTTATTGAAGCCGCGCAATTCTGCGCAGAAAGCAGAACATTGGCGCTTGCGTTTGAATTATTTGGAGAGTGCTTCAACCGCAATAGGGCTATTTAATATCAACCTAGGCTTCTGTCCAGAACTTCAATACGAGGTCTGGCTTGACTGGAAGGTATCCAAATTACCCGATCCGGAATAATCATAAACCGGACTAATGGGCACACAAAAGAGGAGCTTAATAACGGAGTTGATAAATAAAAGGGAACTCGGTGAGAGTGAGTGAGGACTGTATTGAGCGATATGAGGTTGAGTATTTAAGCGCAGACACAAAGGGGCTCTGAATGCGCATGAACTGGCTGCGTGGGAAACTAGAGCGAACAGAGACTGAGTAGAGCTGTGACTGGCCCGAGAGTTGATGGAGTAATGTCTGAAGTGCGAGCTGGGAAGAGCTGTGTGTGTTGAACAAGGAGGTAAATCGAGGGGAGGGAACGATAATTTGGAAAGTCCATTGTCGCTTCGGAAGTTAAACCGAACTTAATCCCTTTTTCTGGAGGAGAAGCCGACTGAATGAACAGTTCTCGGACTTCCCCATGGTAAACATGAAAAAGGATCAGTTGGGGCGAACGCACCTGGGAAAGGCCCGAGCTCAAGCAAGATCCCAACTACTTCGGCATGTGCCTTCTTTTGAAAGGTTATGAAGTTCTCATCTCGAAACTCTTGCATCAGTCGATTTTTGTAATTTCCCTATTCAACGAATATAATTTAATTGACCTTGTTCGAGCATGTTTTAATACCGACTGAGTAATCAGAGCGAATAGTGAACGAGACGAGATGAATTATGGCAATTCATCTGAACCGGTTTGCAGTTCATAATCCCACCCTCAGCGTGGATGTTTACGCGTCACTTCCTCTCTTGCTATCTCTCCTTTGTATCTTATCGAGTAACTCATTAATTAAATTATTGCCTGCAGGTTCATATCTCCAGTCAGCCCAGTTGCCGAAGGGCCAGAAGATGATACATCCGGTTTTCCTCCTCAAAACGACGGAACACTCAAGGCCCCGAAACGACCTCAATCGAGAGCAACCAGTAGACCGAGCGTCAGCTCCAGCCAATCTTCAACTTTAACAAATGTGATTACGTTCATTCATTTTTTTTAAACAAGAAGCGCATGTATTAACTCGTTAAAAACAGAATGCAGGAAAAGTTTACAACCTTCTAAATAAATCTGGTCTCTAACGCATGAGAGTAGTTTTGAGCTGGGCGGAAGAAATGGCGTTTGAATGAATACAAAATATCTCATCACACCCCGTTCTTCAGATGTTTACACTCTACGGCCTGCACACTATTTGGCAAAATGGTTTGTGTGTTCAAATCAGCTCAAACTTGATATCTAATCAGCAAGTTACCATCAGACGCTGAAAAAATTCGCTCAAAAATAACTATGGTTATCATAATGATCAAAACGCCAAATTTTTTTTCTCAAGAATGGCTTTAACGATTCTAATTAAACTTTTTATATAGACAGTTCCATATGACACTGCAATACTCTCATCTGTGGGAAAATGACTAGAGTAGCACAATAAATTACCAAACATTTAACGAAAAATACTTTTAAAACTTTTTTTACTTTCCTTGGCTCTACAAAGTAGAAAGGAAAGTTATGTAACTCCCAAGGCAATAAGGCAACTATTCCATAAAATTCACATTTGTGAGAAAATGACGAGAGCAGAACAATAAATTACCAACATTTTCGACGTAATCGATTTTAGAGGGGTTTTTAGAGAAAACTACCAAACCAAACCACCTCATACTTGATATCTAGCCCGCAGGTTACCGTGGGACGCAAAAATAAGGGTATGCACAAAATCCACCGAAAGTTAATCATAGTTATCATAGTGATCAAAACACCAAATATATATTTTTTCAAAAACAGCTCTAACGATTTTGATTAAACTTTTTATATTGATAGCTCTCAATAAGTTGATTATACCATAAAATTCACATTCGTGGGAAAATGACGAGAGCAGCTCAATAAATTATCAATTAGCGCGGTTTTTTTTCTTTTAAACTCCTCTGTTTAAAAAAATAAAAATATCTGTTGCGGTTCCCGGACGAGTACGAGCAGCACAATCAATTCCGGAACTGTAAGCGCTACTGCTTTCTGCTGCCGTAAAGTGTTGTTTGACCAAGTTCAAAGGAACTGAGTGATAAATGAATTGATTAAATAGAATTGGCCATGTACAAAGTGAATTGTTGTAGAGCTAAGGAAAGTTGTGTGTTGCAACGCACCAGATATTTTCCTGATGAGCTCCGCGTACGTAGTAGTCCAATCAAGTGCCTACAGATAGTTTAATAACGCTCATAAGGTACACAGGAGCTACTCCAAACATTCCGGAATTCCAACCACCACCGTTTCACCGCCATTTCTTATAGTTCGTGCTCGATTATTCCAAAACGGCGAACAGGTAGCCAGTCTCGTGAACCTCCTGTGCACCGGTTGCTCAATATTGGTCATGGGAAAAGTAGAAGCGGAGCAATAAATTTCGTTAACGAAACGAAACGTTGTAATTAAACAGATTTGATTAGTTGCTAGATAATCGTCGTGCACGATGGGCCAAGTAAAGTGATGTGAGGGAAGGTTCACCATTAGAGTTCTGATATTATGGGGAAAACAGTGTGAAATGACGCATTTTGGTGTGAGGGGAGCTCTGAATCTGGTTGCTATTAATAAAACCTTAAGACGAGCGTGAATATCCGGTCTTAATTTCAAATTTGACGTTACGTTCTGGAATTTTAGTTAAAAACTTGAAGGCAGGGTTGTTTTGGACCTTGGGGCCCTTGCCGGTCTTTATGGTGTAACAAAAAAGAGCGGGGCTTTTCAAAAGACTTAACAGTTTTATTTCATTTAAGAAGATTCAGTTTTTGGAAGGGGAATATTTTATTTATGGCAGACTTCAATCAACTAATCTTCATTAAATTCGTTTGCATTATACCTACTCATTTTTGCGCAGGGCTCGTCCCCTCCATCAACGGCAAGCATGTCAGGGCTGCCAAGCAGCAAAGAAAATAAAGAAAAAAGAAACCGGGAAAGGATGTTGGCTGGCTCTGAGTTCAGCCTGAATGGCCCTGACTTAGAAATGGATTATTATGACTACAACGTTCAAAATGCTGTTCCAGGTTAGTAATAACTCAAATTCTGATAATGTACTGATACAGTTTTCAATTAGTTGCCTCAGAATAATTACGTTGTATCTGCAAAGTTTAACTGGAGTCGGAATGTTATTCTATTTCATTAGAATAATTGTATCGTTTATCGTTCATCCCAGGGTCGTATCTGGCTATGGATCCCGCCTACTGTCTCTGGATCCCTCCTTTTGCTCCAGGAGTCTGGGAAGAGACGGAATTCATGGGAGAAGAAGAAGAAGGCAACGAAAAGTCGGAAGAGGTTTACAAAAGTGAAGATAGCCTCAGCTTTCAACAGAACAATTTGAGCTCGTCACTCTCAAACAAAGCCCTGAATACCGAAATATACGAAGAGGGCTCCGAATCGATGAACGGTCTTATTGAGAAGTCAGCGCCCGAATCTCCGGTCAAAGTTAGTTCCGTAACTGCAAATTGATGCTTTACTTACAATAACGTTGAGAGTTTTTTCCTAATTAATTACGTTTATTTTAAATTAGGAGGAAGAAAAGGTTGGTGATGTCGAAAATCCAGGTGAATTATGTTATTAACACGAAATTTGAGGCGCACTCACTTTTTCATTCATCATTCATCGTCAGTAGCTTCACAAACTGTAACGTTAAGGGGGAAAAGCGCTTTGATTATTGCGACGTAAGCCTTGCTAGTGCATTGCGCCTCGTATTCGCTTGTTGAGGCAATACAAAACATAGCGTTTGAACAATTACAGGAATGGCATCAATTCCACTTAAGAGCACCCATTCTCTGGATGAAATTGCACTTCATTTTCCAATCTTTTGGAAATTTAGAAACAATTTTTGGACATTTTGACTCGATTTACCGACTAGTTTTACTCAATTTACCTTATCAACGGTTTTCCCTGGGGGTTTTATAAATTTTACTACTGCAGTTCAATTTTGTACAACTTTTAAGCCGTTTGTAAGCTGTTTTCATAATTTATCAACGACTTCTCTCAATGTCCTAACGTCGTTGGCTCAATTACTCAAAGTGCGGCTTCTCTCAACAGCATATCTTCGTCAAACCGTTTCTGGAAGGTGAAAATGTTGGAATTGTTTCGATTAAAGGTCCTACAATTCCCCGTCGATTTACCAGTCACGTTAAAAAGTATAAACGTAAAAACATATTTGAAACTCCATAGGGCTCGGTAAGGGAAAGGTTTAATAGAATGCGTTTGATGGTGACGAAAGAGACTTGTCGATCGGAAGTTTCTATACCTCAAACCACAAATTTTTGCTCAATGTCTCAATAATTACCAAAAAAAATTTAAAATAAATAATCTTCTGCAACAAAATGAAAGAAAAGATTAGGATAGCTTAACCTCAAAGTTGGAATGAGCACCGCGGCCTGAAGACATATTGTCCGAGTTAAAATGTTTCACAGGTTGATGCCTACGATGAATTCCAGGTATTTCCTACGAGGGTCTTCTTTGGTGTCCACACAGGGAGTAGTTGCACCAAAGACCAGAAATCGCTTCCAGTCCGCTCAAGTCTCCGGCGTTGAACTAGAACGTGGTAGGGAGTCTCTACAACCGTGCCGTGATTCGGAGATAGAAATGTCCGTCGAAAACAAAGAAAAGAGTTTTGACCCTAATAGCACAAGGTCTTAAGCGCGTCGCCGCAGCGGATTTTGAGCGCTCTTGACGCTGTTCAAAAGATCCAACGTCACTAAAATAGCAAGTCACGATGTCCCAAATACAAAAAATATGATGACGAGAACCACGGTGAGCGTTCAGTGCTCTGCAGTGTAACTTGCACTCGGTTTTATAATTCGATGCAGAAAGTATTACTTACTAAGAGAAGAAATGAACAAATGGGATGCTGACGGCCCAGGAAACGTCGAAAACGGTCGTCAGAACTCTGCTGTCCCACATTCGACCTGACCGAAACATCCATACTTCAGTTTTCGTGGCTCTTGCTACTAATTCAATTTATTTTCCGACCAGTTCACTTGAAATTGAAAAACACAACGTCACAGCGATAAGAATAATATCGAATAATAAGAAGAATAATAATCACGGTCTACGAATTATCGGATCAAAACTTTCAGAAATGGCAGTAAGTGGCGATTGTAATTCTTGAATTTCTAGAGTAGCTTCTTATGAGCAGTATTAATCGCTCGTTGTACAAGTACCTAATTGTAATGCCACCACGATTTCTCTGATGGTTCTAGTAACATTTGAGCGGAGTTTATAAGGAAACATCTGGTGCGTTGCAACACACAATTTTCCTTAGCTCCACGTCAATTCACGCGGGCACATGTCTTTTTTTCTACTTACAGAATTTTAGGGCTGCTCGTACTGCTTGCTACCGTAAAGCGTTGTTTGACCAAGTTTAAATTAACTGAGAGATAAATGAATTGAGTTGTGATCAAAACATCAATTTTCTTCCTCAATAAATGTAATCAAAATCGTTAGAGCTGTTGTTGATTAAACAATTTTGATCACTATAATAACTAAAGTTAACTTTCGGCTTTTTCTACTTAATCAATACATTTGTCACTCAGTTCATTTGAACTTGGTCAAACAACACTTCACGGCAGCAGAAAGCGGTAGCGCTTACAGTTCCCAAATTTATTGTGCTGCTCGTACTCATCCCAGGACCATTATTGAGCAATTGGTGCACAAATAATTAATGAGGCTGTAACGCGAATTTTTTTAAGAAAGATAATAATTACTTTTGCAGAGTTATCCGGTAATAACTTTTGATAATTTATTGAGCTGCTCTCGTTGTTTTTCCACGAATGGGATAATTTTATGGTATAATTGGCTTATTGAGAGCTATCAGTATAAAAAATTTAATCAAAATCGTTAGAGCCGTTTTTGAGAAAAAATGGTGTTTTGATCACTATGATAACTTTAGTTAACTTTCGGTGGATTTTGCTCATACCCTTATTTTTGCTTCCCATGGTAACCTGTAGGCTAGACATCAAGTTTCAGCGGATTTGTTACGGTAGTTTTCTCTAAAAATCGCGCTAAAATCGAATTCTTTGAAAGTTTTGGTAATTTATTGTGCTGCTCTCGTCATGTTCCCACAAATGAAAATTCTATGTTATAGTTTCCATATTGGGAGCTATCTATTTAAAAAATTTAATTAAAATCGTTACAGCAGTTTTTGAGAAAAAAAATATTTGGTGTTTTTAGCACTATCATAACTATACTTAACTTTCGGTGGATTTTGTTCATACCCTTATTTTGGCGTCCCGTGGTAATCTGCGGGCGTGATATGAAGTTTGAGCTGATTTGGTACGGTCGTTTTCTCTAAAAAATCGTTCAGAGACACACAGACCATTTTCCCAAATAGTGTTTTTCGGACTCAGGAGGGTCTGAAACGTAAAGATCTGAAGAAAACTCAAAATTTTTTTTGAGCCGATTACATAACTTTCCTTTCTACTTTGTAGAGCCAAGGAAAGCAAAAAACAGCGCTAAAATAAATTTTCGTTAAATGCTCGGTAATTTATTGTGCTACTCTCGTCATTTTCCCACGAATGGAAATTTTATCGTACGGTCACCTCATAAGGAGCGATTTATATTAAAAAATGTAGTGCAAATCGTTGAAACCGTTTTCGAGAAAAAAAATAGTTGGTGTTTTGATCACTATGATAACTATAGTTATTTTTGGGCGAATTTTTCTCATTCCCTCATTTCAGCGTCTCGTGGTAACCTGCCGACTAAATATCAAGTTTGTGCTGATTTGATTCCGCCGTTTTCTCTCTATCGCTTTCACAGGCACGCCCACCATTTTCCCAAATTATGTTTTTCTGACACTGTAGTCGTTAACGTGTACATCTGAAGAGAAATTTTTCTTCTGCCGATTACGTAACTTTTCTTTTTACTACGTACAGCCAAGGAAAGTAAAAAACGTTCCGCGGTTGTAGCACAAAGTTCTCATTCTTTGCTCGGCGGTCGAAAGGACATTTGCCGGTCAACAATGAGTTCGATACGCTCCCGATTTAAAATAAGCACAATGAATAATGAAGAAGTAAAAGAAAGTTTTCACTTGGCCGAGCGTAAACAGAGCCGATCCAGTGTACATCGCTGCTAGGCTGCTAATCACTCGAAGGTTGTACGGTATATCAACCTATTAAATTAAGTTTCTTAGGCGAAAAAATCAAAAAAATTGCTCCGTGGGTGCTCTTAAGAGGTGTAAGGCTTAGGCAGCTTAGCAGCAACTCGTACGCTCGCTATAATGTTAACTCTTTCTATGGTCATTTAAGAGGAGCTAACTGCATCTCCAAGACACCAAAACCCTCTCTCTGGGGGCACATTACATTTCTCTTTATTCTTCCAAATATTAACGTTCGTAGTGTTCGTATTATTGTACATATACATGTATTCGTATAGTTATTTCGAACAGTAAACATACTCCTCACAGTCCGGCAGCTGTGCTAATGTTGCTCATCAGTGCTGTCAGTTGACTGAACTCGTTAGATCAATCAGGTATGTAGAAGGTATGTCCGGAAGTGAGATGGAGCAAGACATCGCTTTAGAAGGAGTTAATATTTCATACTGACGACCTCGCGAATGTAGTTTATGCTTATGTCGTTGTCGAACCGGTTTTCAGATCTTTAAAAATATTCCAGTACATCTTCATTTCATTCATGGCTACCCACAGCTATAGGCAACGTCGGTTGAGGAATTTTTATATTATTGGCCTTGAAAAAAGGAAGTAGCATTAACGTGCACACGTCACAGTTGTTAATTGCACTCCTTTGCTTTGCAATAAGCACAAGTTTACACACACATACACTGTTCAATGAGTATTTGAAGTGTGCTACTGACTTTCATCGCTCGTTCATTATTTTGCTAATATTTTTAAAATAGTGCCAAGAACTTAAATTTAAGGGGAGATGCATCATTTCAAGGGTATTTTTACTTGCGAAATTTTACACCTTATTCTCACTTAACATCACAGTCGAGCACTCTGAGGCACCTTTCTCATTAAGGTTCAAGTTGTTAATAGCGTAAATCGTAAGTTTATTAGGACTTGATGTACTGTTGGTGGTCTACCAGCGGTATGTAGAAGTGGACTCGTTAATATTGTGCTAATATCACCCAATTAATAGCTGTGAACGTAACAACGTCCTGGCTCCCATTGTAGGCACCTCAGAGATCGGAGTCTAGTGGTCAAAGAAGATTCAGAGGAAACTGAGGTTCTAGGATCAGAGCTAAGGATCGCTATAATTTTTTCCAGAATCAGCAGCTCCCCAACATTTACCCCCTTGTAACAAAAGGTTCCAGAAGTGAGACCGATTCAATGCTCCGACGTGGACGAAAATGAGAGGTCAGAGGGAAAATGCAAGAGATGAAACCAGATGAGTGAATAAGGGAAATAGGTGTGAGATGCTACGAGACATGATGTGACAACTTCAAAGATTAAGAACACTTGCTGTCTAATAGAGAGGGAACTTGCAATATTATGGATCCCCATTGCGCTGAAACACCTAGCTGGCAGAATTATTCGACCATCCTCTGGAGTTGGGCAGTCGCCATGTTTGCTTGTGCCAAAGCGCACCTTGGTGGGCGTCCAAACTCAATTATCCTGGAGGATGGTAGTAGATTTTCGGAAAATAAACGAAATCGCCGAACCTGAATTTTTCGATAACACTCAACTTTCCGCAACCCCCGTAAATTCGACGACGTACAGGCTATATCTTCGTTCAACACATTTCTACAGGAACATTTAGGCAGAACAAAATGTAGGTTAGATGAGAGTATTTCGTAAGTTAGATCGAAATCGTTAGAGCCATCCACGGTAGGTAGAAGAGAGCGGTAGGGGTCGTTAGGAAGCGGTCGACGCTGTGTGACGTCACTGGTGAATAGTCCAGACCAGGCGTTCCGTTTGTCTTGCATTCAACTGAACGTTTTCGAAATTTAGCTAGTTCTTCCGTTAGCTCTTCAAGACGTTGCTTTAAAATTTCATTTTCTTTTTTCAGCCTCATATTTTCACTAAAAACGAACACTAACTCTGATGGCTGTTCGTTGTCATTCATTTCAATGGAAATCGTAGCCACATTTCCGTCTAGCTCATTCGTAATCTCATCTGTCACATTTTCATTAGTTTCTTTTAATGGTGATTTCAAAAGATCGTTAAATTCCTTGCGCGAATTCCTTTTGTTTACTCTTACCTTCCGAGCCAGAGAAGAAGGTGTATTTGAGTCGCCCAAAGAACAATTTTTCGGCAGGAACAAATGCGGAACCGCATCCGGTTTTAGCTCAAATTTAGGGGTGGTATTGAGCAGTTCATTTCTCAAGTCTCGAATGTGGTCCGTGTTATCAAAATGAACAGAACAGACGCGCGAATGATCCGCCGAAAATGCGTCAGCCCGCTTGCAAACATTCACCCACATTGACCGCACTATTTTGTCCTTCGGAAAACGGTGAAAATGAAATTCAGACCTTTTTTTTAGGTACATTGTAATTGTGACAACCAGCAATTGCACAACACACCATATCCGAGCAGTAAGTACCCTAGCAAAAGCAACAATAACGATGTTCACATACGCGAGAGAACGATAAGACTGGTAATGACCAGTGTAGGCAAGGTGAATTGGAAAGGGTCTTCACCAGTTATGTCACTGGAGCTGGGTTTTTCCCGAGCGCCGAGCTAATGACCCCTACCGCTCTCTTCTACCTACCGTGGAGCCATCGTTGAGAAAGTTGAAAAACCGATAAATGAATATTCGACAAATCTCGTTTCCCGAGCTATCATGGCTTACATCCCCTTTCAACAAACAGATACAGAGATAGTTGCGGAGAACAAAATGTGGGCACAGGATGCTAGAAGACACTCCAGCGGCGCAGTTACTCGGGAAATCACCAAAATGTCCAAAAAAAACCTTTTCTCGACAAAGTTTCATTCTTACTCGTATAGGTATGAACTATTTGAGAACATTCTGTGAGTTTGGTAAAAATTGTTGAAGCCGTTTTGCCACAAAGTGTAGAAAAACTATTTTGTCGTGTTAGGTTCACACCTCCGTTGACTGTATTTTCATGGAGATATTTGTGGAGAAGCAAAGTTAGTTAGTTTAATCAAAATCGTTAAGGCCGTTTTTGAGAAAAATGCTTCAACCCTTAGTTTGGTACATTTTTGCCCCACTCCCCTTTCCCATCGATGGAAATCGCCCCTAAAATACATTTATCGTCTACAAAAAATAGCAAACGAGTGGTGTGTAGCAGCACACAACTTTCCGCCACCCCTGTAAGTTCGAACCCCACATATATATTCGGGCGCTATATCTTCGTTCAACGCATTTTTACAGGAACATTTATGGAGAACAAAATGTACGTACTAGTTAGCTGAGAGTACTTCTTAAGTTTGATCGAAATCGTTAGAGCCATTTTAGAGAAAATTGGAATACCGATAAATTAATATTCGACAAATATCCTTTTCTGAGTTAACTTGGCTTATATTTCCGTCCAACATATATATACAGAAATAATTATACAGAACGAAATGTGGGTATGGGTGGCTAAAACACACTCTGAACGATTGATGAAATTTAGTGGAGCAGTTACCCTGGAATTTACGGAAATGTTCGAAAAAACGTTATTTGCGGCACGTTTTCATTTTTATCTCTGATCAATGGACTGTCAGAGGAACATTTATTGACAACAATATGTAGGTATTAACTATTCGAAAACATCCTGAGGGTTTGGTGAAAATCGTGAAGCCGTTTTGCCAAAAAGCGTAAAAAACTTATTTTTGCTTCATAGGCCTATATCTCCGTTCACCGTATTTTCATGGAGATATAAAAGAGAAGAAAAGTTAGGTATTTATTATTAGAAGGTAATTTGAAAGTTTAATCAAAATCGTTACAGCCGTTTTTGAGAAAAATGCGAAAAACCCTAGTTTTTGGTACATTTTCGTAGCCTACCCCCTCTTCCCATCGACCGAAATCGCCCATAACCTTACTTTGGTGTCTACAAAAAAGAACAAACAAAACAAAAAAAGAACCAGCTCAAACGGTTCAGCCGTTCTCCCGCAAATCAAATTACAGACACACACACACGGACCACACGCCGAAATTAGGTTTTTTAGACTCAGTAGGCCTCAAAACGTAAAGATCTGAACAAAACTACAATTTTTTTTTGACACGATTACTATACTTTCCTTTTCCTTTGGGGTAGCGGAAAGTAAAAAGAGGGATTTTCCCCGAACAACCTTGAACGCTCACCTTTTTTCGGACGATTAAGACTGTTTGAAGCAAAAAGAGTAGCAGTAGACAGTTTGGGTTTGTGTTTGCTCGCCAGCACGCCATCTCACGACCTCAGAAGAAAATTAACCTACTTTGTTTACCAATAACAAGAACTTAAAGGCCTCAAAACGTAATCATCTGAAGAAAACCCAAATTTTTGTTGTCACGATTACTATACTTCCCTTTCCCTATGGGTAGCGGAAAGTAATTAGGTGGCAAAATATTCGAGTTGTTCAATGATTGGTACAAGACTGGACTGACTTGTAAACGTAGTTTGACAAGAAATCAAACAGTCAAAGTTGTGAAGTGCTTATTATTTTGCAGGATTATAACCAGCAGATTTAGTTTTTTTTGCTTTTTTCATTAGTTTCTGATAGCTGTTATTTTGTATGTAATTTTGTCCGCGTTATTCTACTAGCTATTGTGGTTTCTGTGGGTCTATAGACCCGTGACGTATTTACGTAAAGTCCGTTCAGTCCGATAGCCTGTAAAGTTCTCAATTTGGAATGGGATGAGCCAATGCGCCGCGAAAAACCGTAGTTTTTGGTACATTTTCGTCCACCACCCCCCTCCCCTTCGGCCGAAATCGCCCATAACCTTATTTTGGCGTCTACAAAAAATAGCAAACAAAACAAAAAATGAACCAGCTCAATCGGTCCAGCCGTTCTCCCGCAAATTGAACTACAGGCACACACACAGACCACGCGCCGAAATTTTAGGTGTTTTCGACTCAGTAGAGCTGATAACATTAAGATCTGAAGAAAACCCAACTTTTTGTGAACACGATTACTATACTTTCCTTACCCTTCGGGTAGCGGGAAGTAAAAATTGTGTCGCACTGAGAATAGGCACTTGTGAGACACCCCGCTGATCTAGAAGAGCTCGTGGACACGGGGCTGTGTGACATCTCAACAGCCATCAATGCTTCGCCCGTAGATGCGAACACAGGGAAGCAAGAGGCTAGAGCATTCTTGGTACCTTCGCTGTTAGGGAGACGCCTGGTGTTGGCTCCTGCACCCCTTACAACCCACGAAGAGGGAACAAGAGGCTCGCTTTCTGGGAAGATGTGGCTACGCGGAGATTGATTGGCCACAGAAACGTCGCTTTCACAAAGCTCTTGGTGAACTCTTATTCTTCCGAATGCCAACATCTGACTGTTTATAGGCACCTCTCACCGAGGGTCCAGGAAACAGACCTATCCTTCATTCGCTCCTCTTCTCCAACTAACCAGAAGAGCCCTACTTTTCTTACTTTTATCGTCGTCCGCCATTACCATTGCCCACTAAACCACCTCTTCAGTAGTCCACAAGGTGTTTGCTTCTTCAATGATCTCATTTTCTGTTACTTTATATGATAAGTTTCCCTCAATCCTTCCAACTGTGTAAGCACGCTTGCTGCATTTACTGCCACAGTGCCATCGTTGTTGTTACGTATTTTATGAGAAAACATTTTTCATTCATTTTGTGTTACCTGTTCACGAAAATTCTGGTAATTTTTGCTTTTCGCACGTCAATGATGCTCGATTTTGTTATAAAGTAGCAAATGATTAATGTTTGTCTTTAGGTGCACCAATATCCATCGAAGCGAGTTGAGAAAGTGGCAGTTCAAGAGAAATCGCCGAGTGAAAGCGAGTACTACGATTTGCTGGAAAAAGAAAACGGGATCAAGTTCGCGGATGAAGACGAAGACGACGACGATAACGAAAACGAGAGCCCTGCGACGGACGAATTTTCGGACGTCGAAAAGGAAATTAAAGACATGAGCATAAGAGAAAAAGACTCGAAAAACACGGTGATTGTTCAAGTTCATTCGAGGTCTGCAGTTTACAATAAGTGAAGAGCGGTCGTTTACAATGACATTTCGTTGAATTACTAACTTGAGGTCCTGCGAGAGTTTTAGAAATGATGAATTGACGATGGAAGCCCTTGAAACAGCCACATATTTCGATGACACTCTGTTTTTAACTTCTGTCCGACATCAAATTTTGAGAAAAAGTCCAAATGCCCAAATGGGCCATTGGCTTGTCGCTGATGAAAACGTGTAAACTGTGAATTTGCAACTCAGCTGCGTTGAATCCAATATGAGATTGGCATAGCGAATGTTCTCTGAAGTATGTTTCGAAGTTTCTAAGACAAAAAACCATTAACCCATCAGACCTTTTACTAGAAGGTGCTCATTTCAGCCTAGGGATTTGGTTAGGACTTGTAGGTTGTAGCTAGTGCTGACAGAGCTAGTGAAAAGGATGTGAGGCTTGTTGGCTTACTATGGGCACTGAGTACCTGTTTACAGAGGCTTCACTCTTCGGTGAGAGTCAGTATTTCCAAAGCGCATGTGGGAAGAAGAACAAGAAGACTTCAGGGGATCGAGGGAACAGTGGCCGAAGTTGTGGCCGCTACAAGCCCATTTCCCATCACCCCAGAAGTGTAGGGATCCGGCTTTGGCTTCTAGAATGGGTTCACAGATTTGAGGATTTCCCTCCATCCCTTATTTTATGTCGTCCCTGTTTACTGTACAGCCTCTTAATCTTTCTAATCCTGAACTGTATTGGGCATTCACGTAAGAAGTGGTCAACTGTTTGGGTCTCCCGACAATGCATTGTGCTCTTATGGTCGAATTAGTTCTATGCAGTGTTTTCCTGGTCGCATAATAGTCACATTAACACTGTGTCAGGTGCCAGGTCATACAGGAATAGAAGGGAACGAGGAGGCCGATAAGCTGGCGAGGAAAGGATCTGCGTTTCTCCCAGTGGGACGTGAGCCCTTCGTAGGGACCACAAAGAACTACTTGATCAAGGAGGTTGGTAAATGGGAGGAGAAGTGCAGGGCAGCCTATTGGCGGGATGTGCTTGGCCAAATGCAGCCCAGGGGCAGTCAGACTCTCCAGGGAGCGAACGAGAGATATCCTCAGTCAGGAGTGCTGAGTCTGAGTGCTTCGGGTTCATCAACTGCGACCTCAGTTCAATGGACCTCAAGGTTGTCTTGTGTTTTATGCAAGAACAGTGGGGATGTCGCATCAGAGAACACTTCATCTTTTGTTGAATGCACCACCTTTCCACTATCTCAGACTTATATCGCAGATTGTACTGCATTTCTTTACTGGAACACCCTGATGCTAGGCAAGTGAAGTCGTCAGCAAACAAGAAAATGTTGTTTGAATCCTCGAACTGGCTACGTAGGTCATTGATATACAAGAGGAAGAGGCAAGGGCCGAGGATACTCCCTTGTTTGACACCACTAGAGGCAGTCCCATTGAAAGAAACAATCTGGGACCAACCCTCAACTCCCTGCCATGCCAGAATCCTTTGGTCATAAATAAAGTCGGAGGTTGAAGGTATTTGACGATAATATACAACACAACTGACCTAGAAGAGCTGAAATCGTTAGCAAACGGGGGAAGAGAGCGTGTGATTGCCTCTCATTCATGTACAACGTAATCGACGCAGTTTATAAGAAACCGGACAAGTTGCCCGGTCGATTCACAAATTGTTCAGCTCAAAAATTAACTTTCCGCGCTCGACTTTTGAAAAGTTTTACCGGGAAATGTCCGTTTTTGGCCTCGGCCGCGCGATCTATCGGACGTTTGGTGAACTGAAGTAGTTTTTACGTTTGCCGCTTGGTGCGCAACGGAAAGTTGCGTCGCGCTCGGATTTGAACGGTCTGAACTAGTAAATTTCCGAGTCGGACAAACCCTCGCGATGCATCGGAAGTCGAGCGAAATAAATTAGTTGCAAGCTCCTTAATGTTCATGACCTCCTGTTCAAATATCTTCCTGAACTGACACTTTAGGCCAGTTGACTATTCGTATTGAGCGGCAAGTTGTCGGAACTTCTCTCCACTCGAGTCAATTCGCGACGTAACTTTCCGTTGCGCGCCTAGCGGCAAACGTGAGAACTACTTTAGTTTACCAAACGTCCGATAGGTCGCGCGGCCGAGGCCAAAAACGGACATTTCCCGGTAAAACTTTTCAAAAGTCGAGCGCGTGAAGTATGTTTTGAGCTGAACATTTTGTAAATCGACGGGACAACTTGTTTTTTAGATTTCTTAAAAATTGTATCGATTACGTTGTACGTGAATGGAAGGCAATCACACACTCTCTTCCACCGTTTGCTAACAATCTCAGCCCTTCCACGTCAGTTGTGTTCCACATTATCGTCAAATGAACCGAGTAAAAACAAATTTAGTTGCAAAAGCCATGAACGTAAGTGAACACACAGAAGTTGTGCAGTGCGGCACCCTCCATACTTTTTCACTCATTTCATTCGAACTTGGGTAAAACATCACTTCACTGTGGCAGAATTTATTGTGCTGCTCGAACTCACGCCCTAACTGGTATTGAGCAATTGGTACACGAAGAATTAATGAGTCTGTTAACATTTTGGTTTGTGAAAGGATAATAATCACACTTCAAGAGTTATCGAGTGAAAAATTTAGAGATGGTAGTTGGTGAAACGGCCACGGTTGCTATTCCAAAAATTGTGGAGTAGCCTCTGTATATCTTACGAGCGTTATTGAAAACTCCTCGTATAGGTACATGGTTGAACTACCACCTAAATTTTCCTGTTGATTCTAGTAACATTTTAACGAAGTCTATACGCAAAAAACTGCACGATTATGGTCGAAATGTTTGGTAATTTATTGTGCTGCTCACGTAGTTTTCTGACAAATAGGAATTGTATGGTATTGTCACTTCATCAGGTGTGGTTTATGTTGAAAATTTAATGCAAATCCTTCGAGCTGTTTTCGAGAAAAAAAATATTTGGTTCTTTGATAACTATCGTAATTTTTGATCGAATTTTGCTCTTTCCTTTATTTTGGCTCCCCATTGCGACCTGTGGGCTAAATATCGAGTTTGAGCTGATTTAATTGAGCCGGTTTCTCTCAAAAACGTTCACATTCACTCACAGACATGGACCATTTTCCCAAATAGTGTTTTTCGGACGCGTAATGATTCGAAAAGAACTCAATTTTTGTTTTCTTCAACCGATTATGTAACTTTCCTTTCTACTTCGTTGAGCCAAGTAATGTAAAACCGACAGATCCAAGGATATAGTCTCTATTGCTGCCAGCTCTCCTTCCTTGGCACTCTCTGCCATACACGAAAAAGAATGGGAAGGAAGAGCGAGTATATTTGCAAGACTTCAAGCTTTTTAGACCCATTCTGCTTCTTCATGTGCCCTTCGACGTATCAATCGAGCCTCTCCCTGATCAGCCAGAGTTTTTGAGTTCAGTATTTTCCTCCCTGGTTTGAATATTGTTGGATAAAGGCGAGAAAACCCCTGTTTATTAACCCCCTTCCCCGATATTGTTTCTCATAACGATCTGAGCATATTAGGTTTTTTTTGGCCTGAGGGGTGCGGGACAAGTCCCTTTGTCACTGCGGCCACATATGGGCCTACTGTGACACTGACCCTTTCTTAGTAGATGACATCACACATGCCCGCTCTCTTCGGAAGCCGAGTATGTTCTTCACCGCAGATTCCGCTTCCGCTATGATTTGGGATTCAATAGTCCCCTGAGCGAAGTATTCGAAACGTTTAACTGCCAAGGTAGGGCATTCACGTAGGACGTGCTCTGCCATCTCGTCTTTCTCGCCGCATAGTCTGCATTCCACCACCTCTGAGGTGCCCATCTTGTTGAGGTGATCCGAGTGGGCAGTGCCCAGTGAGGAAGCTTGTCAGAACTATCAAATCCTGCCTAGAGAGTGTCAGCATCGCCTTTGCCCTCTGACAGGAAGGCGTGACAAGCCTTTTCACCTGTCTTAGTCATGGCTGGCGATGCCAATGGGCGCCACTTTCCTGTATCTCCCATCGAGCCACCAGACGGTTCAGATGACTCTTCGTCATACCCACGTATGGTTCAGGCCCGATAGGTAGGGACTCTGTACCCTTTTTCGCAAGGCAGTCAGCCTTTTCATTGCCCTCATGCCCCCTATGAGCCGGCGCCCAGATGAGGGAGAGCCTGTTACGGGCGCCGAGCTGCCTGAGCGCATGAAGGCATTCCCATGCCAGCTTGGACCTAAAACTATAGGCTGCATTTTACGTCTGAATATGGCTATCGAATATTGGTTTTTGAAAGTGGAGCATAATCTCCTTTGTTTTATTGCTCCACTCCCCTCACCCTCAACAACCTCCACCATCGTTTTCTTATTGCTTCTTTTGTCTCCAGCCTCACAGACGAATAGGTTGAGATGTGGTTTTTTCTTGGAAGGTCTCAAAACGAAATTCGATGAAAACTTTTTCTTAACGAATAACCATACTTTGCAGCTCAACCAGAGTTAAAACAGCGACGTTTTATGATACTATACTTTGTATTCTGTTGTAAATATTAAACTAGTTCAAATATAATGCGTACTATTCCCTGCATATGTACTCTTAGTATCGTGATTTTATAGAGATTAGCTGGAAAAAAAAGAAAAAATGCCACGCTTATTCTTTCTCGATGTAAATTATAAAGTATATTTGTAGGTTCGTTAAACCTAATTAAGCAATTTCGTTGAACGTTTGGTTACCAGTAACGCCCGTTAGTTGAGGCCAAATTTCTTCATAGGACCAAACAAAGGTTAGTGTAACGTGCCATCCTCAACTATTCAGGCTCATAACACTACGGAACAATGCAAGGTACAGTTCAACAGGGACAAACTTCACCATTTAATAACCAAGATTCCGTTTTGTATCAATATTTTTGTAATAGGACAAAAGTCGTTTTCAATTAGGTTTGCTAGTAGCCCAATTTACATCTGAAATGTCAACTGTTTGGTAGGAGCTTCTCGTTTCGTTTTTTGTTAGTATTTATTTCTGTATCTTCGCTTGTCTCTGCCGTGTAGAACTGATTGTAAAAATTATCGTTAATGATCGTTATTGTGTTTGCGTTTAAATTGTGTTCCTATTATTGAGCGTTTAGAGTTTCACGTACTAAGAGAAATGTATCTTTTTAATACATGAATAGACTAGTCATTAAGATAAGGAAGCGAGGCATGGGTACTCCATTAAGTTTTAGAATAGCATTTTGCATGTTCCAACGTTCCCCATACGAGTCCCCTATCTTTATTTATGGAAGCTAAAATATAATTTTTAACTTATACTTTATTTGAGACAGAGTTTTTACACACTTCGAGAACGTCGAAAAAAAGGCGGGGTTTTTCACGAGTGTTTCGGTTGCATCGGTGAATAAAGCGGTCGTTTGGTTTGGTCGCAATGAAAGGGGGGGAGGAGGATTTAGCTGAGCCAACAGTCGAGAATGGCGGCGAAAGGTTAGGCGATAATCTGAAATTCCACAAAAAAGTTCTAACTTTGAAATATTCAGTTTTTGACAATATGGATCCGTTTCATTATCAAAATGGCTGTTCCTGAACGCTCTTAAGAAAGTAATATCAGTTGAAAGTCGTGAAAGTAGCTGTTTTGCGACCATGCGAGAGTTTGAGCACTAATTTCCCCTGACCGATAGTCAAGCATCGTGTGAGTCGCTAATGAACTACTGCACAATGTCAAAACTGGTGCGAGAGTGCAGGATGTGGCTTAACTCCTTAGCAAGTGCGAATAGAGTTAATGTGTACTGAATTCCAGGACACAAGGGGATCATTGGAAATGAGAGGGCAGACCATCTGGCCAGACGCGGTTCGTCTATGGTACCTATTGGGCCTATTTCTCTGTCACTAGTTGAAAGGACTGTGGGAGAACACGCCAGAAGACTGCATCAGACAATTTGGAACGCTGCAGGAGTAAGACACTCCAAACGATTTGTCTCAGCGCAATCAAGTGAGATAAGACACAACCTTCTGAGAGTGGAGAGGAAAGATTTAAGGCAGATGGTTGGGATCATAAACAGGCACTGCAGAATGAACAAACACATGTATGTTATGGGTATAGTCGACCCTCATCCAGGTGGTGTGGCACTGATAAGGAGACTCCCTACCATGTCCTGGCACTGGAGAGACTTGAGAGGGAGCGACTTTTGGTCTTTGGCACCGCTTCTCCTTGGATAGATACCAACGAAGACTCTTTCAGCAACTACCTGGCTTTCCTCAGGAGGCTAAGCATTGACCTATAAGACATCAGGACTTGCACAATAGGTCATCTTGCGCGGTGCACATCCCACCTGTGGGACAGTCAGAAGACTATATAACTTCCCCTGAACCCACACCTGAGGGGGTACAGCAGGTTGTCATTTGTCCATTTTAGGTCGCCATAACCCATGCTGTTGCTGAGAGCTGTTGGGCATGTTTTACCACTCGAAGGAATCAGTACCACCTGGAAAAGCTCATCATCTGATTTCCCATCTGACCTACCTTGCTTTAGTGGAAAGTGCCAAAGGGAGAGATCAACTGTGACCACATTGTTTTGTGATAACCTTCACAAACTGGGCTGTTATGAGCTTGCCACCAGTTTCTGGTCAAAGCTGGAAGGTTTGGCTGCTCTTTCAACAACCACTTACTATGGAGCTCTCCTCAATGTAGTTAGTGGTTCCCTCTGCACTGGAGGTGCAAGACGTGAAGGATGGAGAGTCTTGGATGAAAAAGAAGTGGGGCGGCGAATTAAAATTACCACGCCACATGAGGAGCTGGCTCATTCAGTGGTCTCTCTTTCACCTTAGCCATTCACAGATGTTGAGAAAAAATTCATTCGTGTCACATCCCCATTTATCTAATGCCAGAGTGGCCCAGAGCGGGAAAAGCTTCCTTTTCACCCTCCAATTGTCCACCATGCACTCAATGGGTAACTGGCCAGTGATTTTTGAAACTACACCTCACTCCTGCCATACAGCCAAGTGGCTGTGTTCCACAATGTCAGTTATTTCTCCTTTCAAAACATCTTCAAACTGGTCACGAGCCATTCGAAAGTAATTAGTACATTTTTTCCAATTAACAAAAGGTAACATTTTTTCCAATGAAAAGGGAAAGGTAATCCTTCACACTCATTTCTTTTTAAAGTCCCCACTAAACGTTACGTCATGTAAGTAAATTCAACGTCTGCATTACCAAATGCCGAAGTAAGGCACAAATGTTTGTCTTTACTTTTCAACTCTGACAAGACCAATTTTGACGTTTTAAAAAAATGTTATACTGAATACCGAGATTGGTATTCATCAACCAGGTCATCTGGCCACGGTGCACATCCCAATGGCGGGACAGTCAGAAGAATATCGAGATATGAGAAGGTTACTGTTGAGAGGTAAGTTGCTAACTGAGCTGAGATTCACGAGTCATTCGATTGGCAACTCCTTATGCCCCCACTCAGCTGAGATCTGGTTTCGTTACTGATCAGCCTAATGATGTGAGCACGTCAACAGTCAAGAGGTGGAATACGAGTTCCTCACCAACTTTCTCACATGTTCTTTGTGAATTTTATGAGCAGCCCCTTTGCCCTGGCTTTCTTTCTACAAGAATGTTTGTGCTATACTTTCCCTAGCAGAAAGCTTTTCTTAGCCTTTGACAAGATGCCAAAAGTGACTTCAATGTGTCAAGATACGCTCAGTTGTGTTTTCCCCGGATCAATTGGCCAGCAATAGGACAAATTAGTTGAACGTTGCGACTCTTCGCATCACTTTATATTGCTCGCTATTGGGTAAAGGGCAACGTTTCACATGAAAAGCTTGGCAGAAGTCTCCCAGCTTATTTGAGTGTGACTTTGAACCCGCTGTGACTTTGATGGCTCATAGTGCACAATGTTTCACGTTGAACGCCAATACTGGTCGCCCTATCGCTATCTCCGCCCCACGATCTTTCTGTGACAACACCTGAATAGAAAATGTGAAGTGAATGTAAAGGAGAGCTTACAACAACCACTCTAGTTGTGTTCATCGATGAAAATAACTCTCGCAAGTTCTAGAAGATTGAGGATTTCTCGCCACGTGTGCTAGCAATGAAACCTTTCAGAACTCTTAAAAAGCAATTCACATTTTGGCAACGCCTCGGCAATGGAAAAACCACCCTTTTAAGTCCTCTCAATAAACAAGCGACGCCAAAGATCAGCTTTTCTAGTTGTATAATGATAGCGCACGTAGGAGTTGTAAAACACTGTCTCGCCCAACCCTCGACCTACGAACGTTGAGGCAGTCCATCTCAATTCTCCTTCTTACTTATTATAAAATTAAACATCGACTTTTCCAGCTTCCAAGCAATTAATTTTCACCATATTAGACTCACGAACCATATCATTTTCCCATCAGGCATCCCCAATCACACGCGTAAATTTAGACTGATGCTTAAGTTACCCCTTCGACTATTTTCCTGCCAGTGTTGTTAGTTTCATTGTTCTTAGTTAATAATTGTAAATAAACTACTTTAGTAGTGTACCTATTTATGACAAAATGATACCCTTTGTCTAAACCTTTTAAGCAATTCTCATGCCCTAAGCCAAAAATTTTTATACCCTATTTATATCGTGCAATTTGAATTTACGTTAAGTTCGTCTCAGGAGAGACGACGTTGTTTAAGGTGGTAATTTTTTATATTAAAAGGAAATTATCGAAGTTGACTTGTAACTTGAAAGTTGAAAAAAAGTATAGAAGACTGCTGTTTCAGAACATTCAATGTTGACATATAGCTGATAAGTTGAGGGGAAGAATATATGTACCTATTTACGTAAGTTTAAACATATCTGTGTTGAAAATGTTAATAAGTTGAAGTATTTTAGATACCAAATACGTGTGAAACTTGGCTTTTGAACACAGCTAGAACCAAAGAATAAAAAGAGTACTCACTTTTTATCAGTTAAGCTTATGATGAAGAAGAATCCGTTTGTGTTTTATTTTTATTATTTTTTTTTTTTTTAAGAAAATGAGTAAAGTTAATAGTGAACAAAGTGTACTCCCGTGAATCTTATGTGTAAATATATATTATATTTTACTTCGTCGTTGAAATGAGCACCCTTTTCTTAAGCATTCCACTTTTCATGTAAAGCAGAAAGTTTATGAGATGCGTTATCACGTGTTTCGACGTTCAGAAAAATTGCGTAGACGTACACAGTTGTGGACTAATCGTTGTAGTAGGAATTTGACTGGAAAGATGTCGCACAAAAAAATATCTAGTGCGTAGCAACTTAACAACGCCCTGCTGTATACACGGGCGCTGCTGTATCTTCGTTCAGCGCACTTCTACAGAAACATAAACGGATAACAAAACGTAGGTATTAGTTTGTTAAGAGTGCTACGTATGTTTGAACAAAATCGTTGGAGCCCTTTTTGGGAAAAATTAGACAAAAAACCATAAATTAATGTTCAACAAATCTCACTTTTCGAGCTCTCGTGGCAAATTGTTGATTTTTTTCAAGATATAAATACATAAGTAGTTGCAGAAAACAAAAGATGAGTAGAGGTTACTTTAAGACACTCAGTAAGATGACTAAATCCAGAGTGCAATTTGGCAATTATGAAAATGTTGAAAAAACGCTATTTTGAACACATTTTGGTTTTCATCTCTGTTCAATAGACTGTCAGAAAAACATTTATGGAGAATAATATGTAGGTATTAGCTATTTCAAGACATCCTGCAAATTTTATGAAAATTGTTAAAACCGTTTCATTCTCATCTGTGGGGAAAATGGCAGAAGGAGCACATATTATCGACCATTCGACGAAAATCGATTTTAGTACAGTTTTTACTTTCCTTGGCTCTACGAAGTAGAAAGGAAAGTTATGTAATCGGCTGAAAAAACAATTTTTGAGTTCTCTTCAGATCTTTACGTTTCAGACCCTCCTGAGTCCGAAGAACACTATTTGGGAAAATGGTCTGTGTGTCTGTATGTATGTGTGTCTGTGAACGATTTTTAGAGAGAAACATCGTACCAAATCTTCTCAAACTTGATATCTCGCCCAAAGGTTACCATGGAACGCCAAAATAAGGGTTTGAACAAAATCCACCGAAAGTTAACTATAGTTATCATAGTGATCAAACACCAAAATTTTTTTTTTTTCTCAAAAATGGCTCTAACGATTTTGATTAAATGTTTTATATTTATAGCTCCCAATATGGCAATTGCATCATGAAATTCCCATTTGTGGGAAAATGACGAGAGCAGCACAATAAATTACCAAAACTTTCAACGAAATCCATTTTAACACGGTTTTTAGAAGAAACAACCGCACCAAATCAGCTGAAACTTGATGTCTAGCCCGCAGGTTACCATGGAACGCACAAATAAGGGTATGGGCAAAATCCACCGAAAGTAAACTATAGTTATCATAGTGATCAAAACACCAAATTTTTTTTCACCAAAAACGGCTCTAACGATTTTGATTACATTTTTTATATTGATAGGTCTCAATAAGGCAATGATACCATAAAATACCCATTCGTGGGCAAATGACGAGAGCAGCACAATAAATTATCAAAATTTTCGACGAAAAGCGTTTTTAGCGCAGTTTTTTCCTTATAAACTCCGCTGGAATTTTCGTAGAATGTTAAAAAAATTGCTATTGTAGTCCAATCCAATACCTAAACGGTGAGTGTTTAGAAACGCTCATGAGATACATGGGGGTTACTCCAGAAATTCCTGAATACCGCTGTTTCAACTACCGCTGTTTCGCTTACTACCAGTTCTAAACGTTTTTACCCAATAACTCTGCAAAAGTAATTAACATCCTCCTTCAAAAATTTGTGTTTACAGCCTCATTAATTATCTGTGTACCAATTGCTCAATAATGGTCCTGCAAAGAGTACGAGCAGCACAATAAATTCCGGAACTGTAAGCGCTACCGCTTCCTGCTTGTGTAAAGCGTTGTTTGACCAAGTTCAAATTAACTGAGTGATAAATGAATTGATTAAATAGAATTAGCCATGTACAAAGTGAATTGACGTAAAGCTAAGGAAAGTTGTGTGTTGCAACGCACCAGATATTTTTTTGTTAGTCTATAAATGTTTTTCATTTCGTTAAGGTTTTCGTTTCTAACTTCAAGCCACATTAAACCCCTCTGGCCCGAGCATCGAGAATTAGGAAGAAGAGAAAGAAGAAGAACCCAGGGAGGTTACGAATTCTCACGTGCGGTTGATGCATGTTGACTGGTTACGAATTTGTGGGAGAATTGAAATTTCAAGTTCGTGGTTCATTATTGTGCCTAGTCAACCCCCTAATTATGCGCGAATGAATTCAAGCAGTTATGTCGGTATACCACGATGAAATAGAAATAGAAGATTTCGAATTCGACGAAGAGGAACAAGTGTATCACTATCCTTGCCCTTGTGGTGACAGATTCGAAATTTCTAAGGTAAGTAATTTACGGTTGGATATTGTTACGGTAGTGGACAACACCCAATCGTGATCCACTTGCTACCTACTAATCAGCTTGGCGACTATAATTTCTCTTTTTCTCCCTGACTACCGATGTGGAGCGATCAGTTATGCTGAGTGGCGCTGCATGTCCATTCTTTCTTTTCGTGGACTTGTTCTCTAACTATGTTTGTTCCCGCAGGAACAACTTGCTGCTGGTGAAGATGTTGCAACTTGTCCGAGCTGTTCATTGATGGTCAAAGTGGTCTATGACGTGGTAAGCAAGAACGATAGATTTTATTAGCCAACTAGAACCACCGCTGCGTGGTGGACGTAGAATTAAGAAATAATCATGCGACTATTTAAATTACAATATGTTACGAACAGATAAGCGATGGGGGCGGTGACGTCATTAGGTGAAATACCATATAAGTTAAGTTGTCATTCTATTAGTTTTGTCTACGTGTGACAGGCCTGTTGAAAAGAGCTTCAGACGTTAGTTCCAGGGTGCACACAGAAACATTGCCGGTAATATTAAATGCGAATAAATGAAGGGTCGACGCTGAACTGCCCACCCCCTTGAACAGACAAAGCAACACGGGCACACAATACAAGAAAAAGGTTGGAAAAAAGAACCTGGGTCGAGCTTGGGGTAGATGTGGTGGGCAGGATGTCCCAATGGGATTTGATAATGCACGATGAAGCAAGAAGTTTTGCGAATCCAAAAGCATTGCACTCTCTGTTCAGTAAGGTATGGAGGGTGAAGTGGTATAATGCACGAAAAATTTAATACAGAAAACGAAGGTTTAAAAAAGATTACCAATCGTCTTGAAAGAGGGTGATTCAGGTGAGGAGCCAGTTGGAAGGGCTGTTCTATGAGGGAATTGTTACCAGAGACCCTGACTGCTGGAGTGGCGAAACTGCACCGACTCTTTTACCCAATCACAAAAAAGAGGTAAAAAACTCAGTTGTAATGTCATAAGCATTGATAAGAGACATTTCATGATAACAGGTTAACGGTTGAAGTAAAAAGTTTAGTTTTGCCGTAAAATTGAATGTAAACAACTTCTGTGGCGGGAAGAATAAAGCAATATAGGCTTACCAAACCACTGAGTATTCATTAGGAGGTTTGCTGTGTGGTCCACTGCCGTAATTAGTGCTTTTTTGCTTGCTGCTGCGTGCCTGTACCCTGGTACCTCATCATCACAGCCCCTTTTTGTGACTGGTGGGGTTTTAAGCCACCCTCCTATGGCCCGCTCTGCATGCCCCACGATGTTCAAACGCCTGGATGAGGATCCAACGTCGGACTGTGAAGGGGGGATCCTGATTGGCGTTTGAAACGGAACTAGGAAAGAGTGTGTAAACGTATAATCTTCATCAGACGTCAAAAAGCTCTTTTTTTTCGTTCTTTTTTACTATATCCATTGATCCTGCGCTTGAAGTCAAGGTGCAAGAAAAATGCCGCAAACAATGTTAATCTATCCTTAGTTAATAAAACTTGAATCAGGGGTTTTAATGGATGAATAGAACAAGACCTCCCCACCCATTCAACCTCCACGTTATACGCTATTATTTATTCCTGTCATCTGAATCGCGAGGAATTGAGCTATCTTAAGTTCCAGTTGAGCTTACAATTGTTAACTGTTATTGTTTAAGGAGAAATTTCAACTGCAGAGCGAAGATTTACCATTAGGACTCAAAAGGACTTTGGGAAGTCTGAAAGAGACGGCTTAAAATGGGCGGACGAGGTCGCGGCCGATCTAATTTGTCTTTCAATGTGGAGGCGCTTGGGATCCAACCTGGAGAAGCTCTTCCAGGGCCCCAAGTACAACCTCCTCCAATTTACCCTCTTTTGGAAACTCATCCCGCTCCTCTACAGCCGAGTGTGTCGGCTATAAATCGCCTCAAGTTCAAGCTTGATTTCATAGGTTATTATTCAAGGCAAGTAATTATGTGTGTCATTGCTGAGTGCGTAATATATTGTCGTAATTTTTAAGGGTTTCATAGGTGAATCTAGTATCACGTAATTCTTGCAGAGATTTTCGGTTTAGGATATAGATGCTATCTTGTCGTTGAGATGAGACGGATCTGACTTACTGATTTTCAGATACGGGAGTAGGTTTTTCATTGTGACACATTGTACGTACTAACCAGGGAATAAAACAAGAGTTTAGGGGTAAATGTTGAACCAATAGTCAAGTATACACCGTGTGCAGTAGGGAAGGTGAGCGAAGACTGAGGGAATGCCCAGGAGCTCCTTTCCTCACCATAGATAAGTAGGAAGAGTGGGTCTTCTACAGTCAATGGCTTTTGGTTGGATATGGCTTCGTCGCATTTATTAGTTAATGAAACGAATCATCAACATAAATTTGTGGAATGGCGTAATTCTCAACACGGAGTAATTATGTATTGGGGTGTTGTCAATGTCATTTGTGTGGGTTATATCTGTGTTAAGCGCTGACTATTATAAATAGTGTAACTTGAACAGAACGAAATATAATGTTGGCACGATTGGAACCTGCGGTAACAAACGAAATGAGATCTTGCTCATCTCTAACAGAACTATAGCAAGTTCCTAAATTTAACGTACCTGTTTGGTGAGTCCGTCTTCTCTGACTGGTGAAATACTGTGGACAAGCGCTTTCAATGTAAAGACATCATCGTCTGGCCATTATGTCAGTACTAAAGTCACTTATTTGGTCTTCGTCTTTATTTAGGTAGAGAAAGGTGAACGGGATGGTGTTGCGTCATTGGGGGTCATACACCTCCTGGGCAATTTGTTGGAAGTGAAGGGAAAGGAGTGTAAGGGCAGTTTTGTGTGTCTTAAATAGTCTGTAGATTGTCGATTCTAAGTGTCGCACTTAGTGTCGATTTGTTCATTTATGATCTGTCCTTTAAAGTTTTTCTGTTTATACACTTTCTAATATGTTCAGTTTTCGCCCTTTGTATTGTTTATGTAGTAAGGTAATGCAGTCCTGTATTTTTGTTAGTTTGTGTCCATTTGTGGTTGGCAAAGTTTGAGTCGTCTTTGTTCCTACTAAGAGTTAATGTGATCTGAATATCTTTTTCGTCCTATCTGTCTGATGTATGCGTTTTTACACGTACAAGTTATTTCATATACCCCACCTTGGTCGAGTGGGTCTGTAAAACCAAAATAAGGTTGTGGGCGATTTCGGCTGATGAGAGGGGGGGGGGGGACGAAAACGGCTCAATCAATTTTGATTAAACGTTCAACTCATCCTTTCCTAATCAGTACAAAACTTTTCTTCCCTATACATATCTCCATGAAAATACGGCGAACGGAGATATAGGCCTATGAAGCAAAAATAGGTTTTTTACGCTTTTTGGCAAAACGGCTTCAGCAATTTCCACCAAACTCTCAGGATGTTTTCGAATAGTTAATACCTACATATTGCTCTTGATAAATGTTTCTCTGATAGTCCGTTGAACAGAGATTGTAGAAATTATAAAAAGAATCCCTCCCTTTTCATGCCCGTTCGAACCAACCGTTCTGAAAACGTAAGCACTACGAGGCTAGAAACTGAAAACGAAATAATATAAATATTGCCCCGAGCACCAAGTTCGCCGGAAAATCTACCCTCAGCCGGCGAGCACCTGAAAAGGAACACAGGAAAACAGATTCGCATAAAAGGAATGAGGAGAAAAAAGGATCGGCTCACACTGTTTCCTGATTTGTACCACAAGGCGCCAAAGCTGCACTCGAGCCACAACTGAGAGGATGAAAGGCCTTTTGGAGGCGTCCCGACGATAGAACCGGAAAACTCAAACTTTGATTTGCGGTTTATATTAATTATAGTTCAGGTCGTGAAAAGGCTCAGAACCGACGTGTTCGGAAGGGCGGTGAACATGGGAATGGCCGACACGGATAGGAAAAAAAGAGGAAGGGCGGCGATCCTTCTCAGGCCCCCGCCAGCCTCGGTCGACCACCAGCGAACTATGGCCCATAAACAAAAAAGCTCCTTCTGAATTGAACAGAGATAAACATGAAAATGGGTCGAAAATAACGTTTTTTCGAACATTTCCGTAAATTCCAGGGTAACTGCTTCACCAGATGTGATAGATCTTACAGAGTGTCTTTTAGTCGCCCATACCCACATTTCGTTCTCTATAATTATTTCTGTATATATATGTGGAACGGAGATATAAGCCAAGTTTACTCAGAAAAGGAGATTTGTCGAATATTAATTTATCGGTATTCCAATTTTCTCAAAAACGGCTTTAACGATTTCGATCGAACTCGGAGTCGATCGGAGTACTCTCAGCTAACTAGTCCCTACATTTTGTTCTTTAAAAATGTTCCTGTAAAAATGCATTGAACGACGATATAGTAGTGCCAGCATATGTAGGTGATGTTCAAACTTGAAAGGGATTGCGGAAAGTTGTTTGTTGCTACGCTCCACTCGTCAGTCTTGGCAGTTCGTTTGGTTCTAAGTGTGTTGTTCGTACGTAATGCAATTTGTATGCCTTCTTTTCGTAGATGTTGTTATTATATCATCGAAATTCGATACAAAAGTTGGAAATGTAAGATGAAGTTGCGAGGGGTTTGGGATAATGGGGCAGTGGCTCATCCCATTCCAGATTGAGAACTTTGGAGGCTATCGGACTGAACGGACCTTGTGGAAATACGTCACGGGTTATAGACCCACATAAACCACAATAGCTAGTAGAATAACACGGACAAAGCACTTCAGTGAGACTCAGCAGAATTCCTTACTGTATCGCTAACCTCGTACTTTTTTGTACAATTTTTATTGCGACACATACGTTGTTTTATGTAGCATTAGAGGTACAAAATAACAGCCATCAGAAACTAATGAAAATTTACTAAAAAACTAATGTTGCTGGTTATAATCCTGCAAAATAATAAGCACTTTACAACTTTGACAGTTTTGATTTCTTGTCAAACTACGTTTACAAGTCAGTCCAGTCTAGTACCAATCATTTTACCACTCAAATATTTTGCCTCCTAATTTTTCTGGTTTTACAGGTTTAAAATGGAACTAGGCGATAAAGATATGACACCCGGGTACAAGCGAAAAATCACTGGGGAATCTGCAAAGCAGAGGACGCCTCTGGAATACCGTTGGGAGTACTTTCCAGCTGAACTGAGACCGAGCGCTCCGAAAACTGCCAAAGCCGCCAAGAAGTCGTCGGCGGGGCCATCGGTGTCAGGGCCAGCTCCTAATATCGACGCTTTGTAAGTTTACTAGTTTTGCCCTTTGTAATATTTGTGTGTGAGAGAAGGACCACCCAAGGCGTCTGTACCTACTCCAGTGATTCGTATGCGAGAAATCAGGGGCCAGAGCTCGTGTCCTCTATAATTTGTGCTGGAGTCAGCAGGTCCCAACATTTCCAATCTCCGCGCTACGCGTCTCTTTGTGGAATAATGTTGAATACATTTTACTTGTTTATTGAGTTTAACCATGAGAAGTGGGACTACCGTGCGGTGTTGTTGGTTTCAAGGCGAGGGCTGTGACCTTGTGGTTACACCTCTCTAAGTCCTCATCAGGTTCCATTCTATACCCCCATCAGTTCTGTCTCAGACATGAATTTTCCGTTAGGTCTAGTCATTCATTTAATCGGCTTTCATCATGACATTTACTCGACATTATTTTTGTTTTTTAAGGTTGGCAGCTCTAGAAAAAGCAGAAGCTAGTCAGACTGTGATCAAAACTGAAAAAGAAGACAATGCTAATAAGGACAACGATGAGGTCGGGGATGAGCTGTTTGACGATTCAGACGAGGTACAATTGTTTCCATTTCTCTTACATTTACATTAAAAGCTGTTAGTGTTAATGTTGCCAATTAAATTGGGCGAGAACTGCAGTTTAATCTAACTTGTTTCTTCCACTTACCTAAAAAGTAAATAACATGACAGAATTTGGGCAGTGTAAAATGTTTCGTTTATTTTCTTTTTACAGGAAATGGACGACGGCACAGACTATAACCAAAATTACTTCGACAATGGAGAAGACTACCTGGACGAAGATTTCGACGACGATGGGCCAATTTATTGAAATGTACAGTTTTTAGAATTCGTGACGATCCTTTGGTTACCTTATTTGTAATTACACAAAAAATAATATTCTTCCCCGTCTAACAATTTTTGCAAAACCTCACTTTTCTCTTAAAATTGTTTATGGCCGTGTGTTGAATTGGGTACGGAGTAAGATGAGCAATCACGATCCTTCAAGTAGCGGTAGAAGTACACTTGTCGAGTTGTGTGACTATTACAGCTTCCTCTTTAACTATTACAGAGGCAGTTCGCGTTGCAACCAAGACAGAAGACCGCTAGCATCATTTTTCATTGGAGTGTTTTCTTTTTTGTTTCGAGAGCATACAGGACAAAGCCCCTTGTCACTGCAGCCACACATGGGCCTATTGTAACAGTAACTCTCAATAGAAGTTATCGTAGCCGAGTATCTCCTTCGCTGCAGACACTGATAGGGTTCAACAAGCCCCTGAGAGAAGTATTTAAATCATCTGGCTGCCACGGCAGAGCTATTGCATAGGATGTGCTCTGCTGTTTCATTCTCCTCGTTGCACGATCTGCACTCCACCGCCTCTGAATGCCCATCTTATTGAGGTAATACTTAATTGAGGAAGCTTGTCAGGCCCTGTCTGGAGAGTGTCAGCGTTGCCTGCGCCATCAGACTTCAGACAAGAAGGCGTGATGAGCCTTTTCGCCTTTTCTTGTGTTTCCCATCAGACCACCAGGCGATTCAAGTGACTTTTCGCCATTCCTACGTATGGTTCAGGCCCAATGGGTAGGGTAGGGATTCTGCACCCCTTTTTGCAAGGCAATCTGCTTTTCTGTTGCCATCAGTCCCTTGGAGCCAGCACCCAGATAAGTCACTTGAAGACGTTCCCTTGTCAGCCTGGACCTCAAGGTGTGGGCTGCAATAGCCTTTAAGATGGCCCTGCAGTCCAAGAATATGTAAATTCGCTTGCCCTTGAGTACTTAAGTCAGGATTATTTCTGCATAGATCTTTATGGATGGAATTTCCACTTGAAATATCGTGGCGTACTCTCACAGCGGCTTTGCAAGACTGTAATTGGGCCCTACATTCAGCTCCCCCCCCCCCCATCATAGAACCATTAGTATACCACTGTAGGGCGCCCACCTCAGTCTTGAATGACCATCTCTCATGTGAGTGGACGCTAACTGTTTATGCGTTAACCTGAAACGGGAGTTAACTTCTCGGTACGTCGCAGACAAGTATTTTAATATTTCTAACAAGGCGAGCAACAATTGAATATGATAACACGCGCTGGTAATGTACTGTTGTTCTGGTTCGCTGGGTTGGATGAGATGAAGACATGAGCAGTTTGAAGTTCTCGATGTCGTTCGACGCTAAGTTCCAACGAGCATCTATGCGTGACCAACTTTATGGAAAATGAGGAATGAGATCCTCGAGACAAAACGTGGTGCACAACAAAGAGACTAAGGGAGTAGAAAGAAAAACGGCTATGAAGCAGCGAACGATGTAACAGGAATGAATAAAAAAAGCTGCATCTTCAAAATAGAGTCGAGGAGGTGTGGTCCCCCTTCTTTTGGTAAGGTGATGCACTCTGCTCTTGTCTTCTCTCAGGTGAGACACTGCACTTCAACCTCAGATAATGAACAGAATGACTCAACTTGCAATAAAGTTGCAACGATTGGGAGTTGAATGAAGGAAAGTAAATAAAGATCTGATGAAAAGATATAGTTCACTGCTCTGTGTAAACACTAACGCTGAATAGCAGCTGAAAGTTCTTCCACTCTGGCATAATGTCAGAAGCAAAGACTGCTGCCTCTTCCAGCTTGAACTGTCTAGTTGTTACTTGGTGTCAGGGTCCCCTTTTCAAGGGCGTGTGTGGCCTTAAAAAAGGGCCGACGAAATATTGTTGTTGTGTGTGTAGGTCCTATCTGTTGGTTGAGAGAGTGTGAGGCGAAGAACGGGTTTCTCAGGCGTCGTTGCGTAGGTCGAAGGGCTCGGTTGAGCAGTAGCTCCTCACGGCGAGGGACTCAGTTGAGTCGTCGCTCCTTCTCCCTCAGACGCGAGATGAGAGACTCGGTTGAGCAGCGGGCGAGGGACGAGTTCCTCAGGCGTCGAAGCGTTGTTTGAAGGGCTCGGTTGAGCAGTAGCTCCTCACGGCGAGGGACTCGGTTGAGTCGTCGCTCCTTCTTCTTCGGACGCGTCGTCCCCTGTTGGTACTGTCTCTGCCGGTTGGCAAAGTGTGAGGCGAAGAATGGGTTTCTCGGGCGTTGTTGCGTAGGTCGAAGGGCTCGGTTGAGCGGTAGCTCCTCACAGCGAGGGACTCGATTGAGTCGTCACTCCTTCTCCCTCAGACGCGAGATGAGGGACTCGGTTGAGCAGCGGGCGAGGGACGAGTTCCTCAGGCGTTGAAGCGTTGTTTGAAGGGCTCGGTTGAGCAGTAGCTCCTCACGGCGAGGGACTCAATTGAGTCGTCGCTTCTTCTTCTTCGGACGCGGGAGGGCGGACTCGTCATCCCCGCTGGCTTCGCTGATGGTGGCTGGTTGTTGTCAGAAGAAGAGGTGTGTGAAAGAATGAATGCTGTTTGTCCGTACAGGCAGGCCCTAATATACGTACTCTTGGAGGGAGTCGTCCTCTCTAGTTGGCCGCCTGCTATCCCCTCCAGGAGTGGTTTGTGACTCACGGCTAGCGCCCTCTGTCGGGATGACTTTCTTGTGAGGCGCCTTTTGTAGGTAATGGTGGCCAGCCGCCACACTTGGCCTTAGTCCAGGTGGAAACATTTCCTGTCTGCAAAAGCCTTACACCGCCTAGGCATGAGGTCCTCTGAATGTGTATGTGATGAGGATTTCCATCAGAGCAGTGGGGCAAGTACCCATTGCCATTGTAACTGTCACTGGACCTAACCAGCCCTAAACCGCCAGCCAGCTTGTCCCCTTCCAACACACAGTGGAGGCATACGTGACACTGGGTCTTATTATCTCCATATATCCACTCCATCATTTTTTTAAAGTGGAAAACTTGAAATGTTGTCATTTTCCTGAATTTTTGTTGATGTACTGCTTGCCTCTACTTGTGTCCCTTTAAATTAAAAATCTTGCATCGATACAACAGATTCACCTTTCAAAACTTGTTAAATCCGCCTTGAAAAGAAAATAATAGTCGAACCACTAAAAACATAATCACTTGAAATCTTTTTAGGGATGCGATTAGTTCATTTTCTTCTGTTTTCCCAACAATTTGTCGGATGGTTGCGATTTTTATCGCCATTTGGTGCAGCTCTTCACCGACCAACTGCGCTGATGGCGATTCGGCCCACGTGGAACGGTACTACAACCTCTCGTCGAGCTATCCACCAACAACGTCAACAAACAAATGTATTTTTGTCATCAGAGCGGCATGTCTTGAGTTACCGGGATGTTGAGCGAAAGCAACGATTCCGTCGTTAACGATGTCATTTTTATGTTGAATTTGTCTTACTCGGCTGCTTTTTTACTGTGGGTCAAATTGATTCGAAAACGCAAAAAGCTCGCTATTTTGCACCGAAGTGACAATTATATCGTTATTAATAAAGACCCCGACCTTCTCATCAACAGCGATGATCCTAAAAATAACGTAAGTCGATTTATTTATGTTAACCGCATAATCAAGTGGGTAAAACGAACACAAATTTAAAATATTTACTAATTTTCAATAGTTGTCATTCTGAGAAGGCTCTACGAAGTAGAAAGGAGAGTTATGTAATCGGCTAAAAAAAATTTTGAGTTTTCTTCAGATCTTTACGTTTCAGACCCTCCTGAGTCCGAAAAACACTATTTGGGAAAATGGTCTGTGTGTATGTGAACGATTTTTAGAGAAAACCACCGTACCAAATCAGCTCGAACTTGATATCTCGCCCGCAGGTCTCCATGGGATGCCAAAATAAGGGTTTGGACAAAATCCACTGAAGGTTAACTATAGTTATCATAGTGATCAAAACACCAAATATTTTTTTTCTAAAAAACGGCTCTAACGATTTTGATTAAATTTTTTATATTGATAGCTCTCAATGAGACAATTATACCATAAAATTCCCATTTTTGGGAAAATGACGAGAGCAGCACAATAAATTATCAAAATTTTCGACGAAAAGCGTTTTTGCCGCGGTTTTTTCCTTATAAACTCCGCTGGAATGTTAGTAGAATGTTTTTAAAAAATTGTTATTGTAGTCCAATCCAATATCTATAGGTTGAGCGTTTAAAAACGCTCATGAGATACATGGGGCTCACTCCAGAAATTCCTGAGTTTCAACTACCGCCGTTTCGCTTAATACCAGTTCTAAAAGTTTTTACCCTATAACTCTGCAAAAGTAATTAGTATCCTTCTTCAAAAAATTTTTGTTTACAGCCTAATTGATTATCTGTGTACCTACTGCTCAATAATGGTCCTAATAATAATGATGGATAATGAGTATGAGCAGCACAATAAATTCCGGAACTGTAAGCGCTACCGCTTCCTGCTGCTGTGACGTGTTGTTTGACCAAGTTCAAAGGAACTGAGTGATAAATGAATTGAGTAAGTGGAAAAGGCCATGTACAAAGTGAATTGTTGTAGAGCTAAGGAGAGTTGTGTGTTGCAACGCACCAGATATTTTTTTGAGTACTCTTCAGATATTTAGGTTTTAAGGCCTACTGAGTCCGTAAAACACTATTTGGGAAAATGGTCTCTATGTTTGTTAACGCGATTCTTTTTAGAAGGACGATAATCGTCCCAAAATTATTGGTTAAAAACTGTGAGAGCGTTGGTGAAAATCCGGACATTGGCTTTCAAACGTATCTGAAGAGAACTCAATCTTTATCTTCAGCTGATTACATAACTTTCTAAAGTGAAAAGGGTAGTACTATAGCGAGTAATGGCACTATCGGGGACTTGGGGCCACAAATACTGCACGTTGGCAAAATCACGGTATCGAAGAATGTCACCAAAATTGAATTCTCACATGCTCCGTTTGGGAATACCGAGAGCTTTGAATCTCTCTATAACTTGTATTGTTTAGAATGGTAAAATCCCAGAATAGTGGACGCGGGTACATTTGCGTGGAACTTCGGTTCGTGATTCAGAACGTTTACTAGCGTCACTGATACTGGTGAACGGTAGCGGTAAGAGTTGAGCTAACTTTTGTCGTAAAAGTGAATGAAAACAAAGCGCGCGAAAGAAACAGGAAGAATGTAAACAACGGAAAGCGTGCAAAACTGAGCCGTGGACAAACAGTGCGCGCCTAATGGGACAGACATTAATGACCACAACAATAATAAATATCACTCGCGTAGTGCATTAGAACACACATTGACGACCACTAAAATAAATAAAAATCACTCACCTCTCAATTTCCGTATCCGAGCCTTCATGAGGTTGTCGCAACTTTCTAGCGCTAGTATTCTTCAAAATATAACTTAAATCGTTCGACATGATTTCATCCATCCACCACATTCAGGACACTCATACTTGTCAGAGATAAAACCGAAACTCATACACCAATCCACAACAGTCCTCGGGCCTTTTTCTTTTAACTGATGAATCAATTTCGTATCAATTCGCCTACCCATGGCTGGTCGAAAAAGATGAAAAAAATAAACGCGTAGAGGGCAGTGGGGAAAGCTCTAAAGCAGAAGCCGGACGGGCGCGAAAAAAATTACGTAACGAACACAATGTGGAGGCAACTCGACAACTGAAGGACCATATTTCGGTTACAACAGAAATTTACCGAAGTGTGGGATTCGCAGAATGATTCCATAGTTCAACGGTCAGTCGAACGATTTAAGTCATATTTTGAAGAATACTAGCGCTAGAAAGTTGCCAGTAATGAAAGTTGTAACTAGCACCAGTATCAGTGACGCTAGTAAACGTTCCGAATCGCGAACCGAAGAACTAGACAAATGTACCCACGTCCACTATTCTGGGATTCAACTTTCAGAATTATTGTGTTTAAGCTGGAAACAAATAATCAAATCAAATGTTGAATATTAATTGTTGATATTTTGTTCCACAGTCGACTCTCCATTTGTTCTTATGTCAAGAATACCCCTGGCTGGCCAATCCTTCGCTTCGTCATCACTTCCATTTCGTTCACCGGCTCGACTACGTCACGTCTGGCGTCATCGTCGTCGGGCTCAGCAAGAAAGCCAGCTCCGCGGCTGCTGCGGCCTTTCAAAATAGGCTCGCGTCTAAATATTATTTAGCCCTCCTTCGAGGACACGTCAGCACTGAAATGGTAGATATCAACGTACCTATTGGTGAGTTTTTCCATGAGCGAATGTGAAAAGTGTTATTGGGTGTGGTGTAGTTCCCTCAACAGATTACAACTCGAAGGTGAGCAATTAATAGTTTCGTTTAACGCCAAGTGGCGCCCTAAATAACTACGAAGTGAAAGGTACAGGGAATTATTTAGCAAAAATCGGATAACATTGTTCATAACATGTGCCAAATTATGCTACGATCTGTGTTGGACAAGCTGCAATGCCCTACTGGGTGCTCTCAACAGAGCAACATCATATACTAATGTTTATGCGCCAACGTGCTGTTCTAGGGTATACCCAGTGCAGTATCAGTTGCAAGATTGAAGAGAAGTAGAGATAGCTCGTGCCCGCTATGCCCCATAGCAACTCTCCTCCACCTGTTGGGGCATCACACACCTGTTGGTACAGAGAGCTCACATAAGCCAATCAAGGGCCCCTACATCTCAAAGGCAACCATTAATTGTATCTGCACTAAAGCCCTCTTTGTGCAACTATCTATTATCTACCAGGCTAGGGACAGCGCTGCCTGCAGTGCCATCTACTAGGCAGAACGCTCTAGGCATCACCAATGGCACCAACTGTAATGAAAGCAGTATAGTTTCTGCAATCCCCTCCTACTGACTGCCGGCGCACATCAGTCAGGCTCAGTTGTTGATCTGTATTCGAAAGGAAAATACACGTCTCTGTGCTCTCGTGCCCTCGTGCTACTCACCAACCACCTAAGGCAAGATTCTAGTACTGTCAACACATTTTTTCAACTTTCAAGTGGCAAACGATCACCGATGATGCAGCAACTTCCAACCTCTCCTTTCTCTGGAACAAAGACTGCTGTCCCATGTTGGGAGAAGTTGAGAACCATCAATTTAGCGCTTAGTGTTGTACCATGTAGGACTCCCACGCTGGCGTACAAGCGCTCAACCCCCATTTAGCCAACATAACGCTTAACACGCTTCCAAAGAACACATCCCGGTCTAGTAAGAAGTATTCTCTAAGATATGGAGTGGAAATATAAGTTGCGTCCTTATAGGAGTGGTTTTTAGGGTGCCAAACCTGCCTCTAGCGCACCTTGCATCAGGATTGGAGTTTAGATGGACGCTTCGTAAATGAATACATTATATATACGAAAATTACAACTGATGAGCAAGTTTGCATATAAAATTTCAATGGAACATGCCGTACAAGATAGTATTCTATAGGACCCCATGATTAATTTCACGAATTACAGTGAAATGATTTTGGATGTGACGGAGTCGGCCATTTCAGTCAAAATGTGTTACAGTGTAACAAAAATCACACCTGAAGCGAAAGCTATAGAACCAGTTTTTACTTCAACTCCTACAAATCTACTTTGCTTTCAGGTGATATGAAGAGTGAGATGCATCACAGCCGACGAATGACTGCGCTTTCAAGCGCCGACTCTGAAACGTGCTACAACCCTCGACTAGCTTTTACGCGACTGCTAGTCCTCGAGCGTGGGATTTTCGACGGTTATCCCGCGACTAAGGTGTTGCTCAGGCCCATTACTGGGAGAAGGCATCAGTTGAGGGTTCATTGCTCTTATTTGGGGCACACTATCATAGGAGATTTTACGTACAGTCGTCGAAAAGACGTCAAGCCGCAAAGAACGTTTCTTCACGCTTTCAGGTGACATTTACGTGTAGAATATAACGTAAATTGGCAATATAGAACGGAGCTTGATTGAATTTGAATACGAAGGAAACGGTCCAAAACTCAATTTATCAAATCAATTTGAATTTTGTTTAGATTTAATTCACGTTGAACGACCTTTTGAGGTGGTTGTTCAGATCAGAACCCGGGCTATCAGAAACTAGTAAATGTACAGCATTAGTCTCATAAACGAGTTAGGATGAAATGAGGATACAATGTATCACACCCGACTCTTACACGATTCTCTCCACAATTAGTATGATTCAGAGAGGATTGCACACTAACTGATTGGATGTTCACGTTCTCCAACTCTACACTCCTCACGTCATAAACATAGGCTGCCCTTACGAACGTAGGGCTACAAAAAATGAAGCATTCCAGCTGCTCCAATACCCAGCAATGCTCTCTGTCGCTTTCAAATTTGAAACTTCGAGTTATGTTTCTTACTTTATTTTCTGCTATCCAAAGGAAAAGTATCGCAATCGCGTCAAAAAATATCTGGTGCGTTGCAACACACAACTTTCCCTAGCTCTACATCAATTCACTTTGTACATGGCTTTTTCTACTTAATCAATGCATTTATCACTCAGTTCTTTTGAACTTGGTCAAACAACACTTCACAGCAGCAGGAAGCGGTAGCGCTTACAGTTCCAGAATTTATTGTGCTGCTCGTACTCATTCCTGGACAATTATTGAGCAATCGGTACACAGATGGTTAATGAGGATGTAAACACAAATTTTTTTAAGAAGGATAGTAATTACTTTTGCAAAGTTATTGGGTAAAAACTTTTCGAGCTGGTAATGCGCGAAACGGCGGTAGTTGAAACTCAGGAATTATTTGAGTGAGCCCCATGTATCTCATGAGCGTTTTAAAACACTCACACTTTAGGTTTTGGATTGGACTACAATATCAGTTTTCTTAAACATTCTACCTACATTCCAGCGGAGTTTATAAGGAAAACCCGCGCAAAAAACGCTTTTCATCGAAAATTTTGATAATTTATTGTGCTGCTCTCGTCATTTTCCTACGAGTAAGAATTTTATGGTATAGTTGCCTTATTTAGAGCTATCTTTAATCAAAATCGTTAGAGCCGTTTTTGAGAAAAAATTGGGTATTTTGATCACTATGATAACTATAGTTAACTTTCGGTGGATTTTGTCCATACCTTTATTTTTGCGTCCCATGGTAACCTGTAGGCTAGAAATCAAGTTTCAGCAGATTTGGTACGATTGTTCTCCCTAAAAACCGCGCCTAAAATCGAATTCGTCGAAAGTTTTTGTAATTTATTGTGCTGCTCTCGTCATTTTCCCACAAATGAGAATTTCACGGTATAGCTGCCATATTGGGAGCTACCAATATAAAAAATTTAATCATAATCGTTAGAGCCATTTTTGAGAAAATAAATATTTGGTGTTTTGGTCATATGATAACTATGATTAACATTCGGTGGATTTCGCTCATACCCTTATTTTGACGTTCTATGGTAAACCTGCGGGCTAGATATCAAGTTTAAGTGGATTTGGTATGGTGGTTCTCTCTAAAAATCGTTCACTGACAGACACACACAGACCATTTTCCCAAATAGTGTTTTTCGGACCCAGGAGGGTCTGAAACGTAAAGATCTGAAGAGAACTCAATTTTTTTTTTTTTTTCAGCCGATTACATAACTTTCCTTTTTACTTTGTAGAGCCGAGGAAAGTAAAAAGTTTTATTCAGATCTTTAAGTTTTGAGGCCTAATGACTCCAAAACGCCTAATTTCAGGACGTGGTTCGTGTGTGTGAAAGGAACACATGTTCCTCACAGTTCATTGAACAGAGATAAAAACCGTAATGTGTCGAAAATAATGTTTTTTTCATAATTTCCAGAGTAACCGCTTCACTGGATTTGATCCCATATTTTATTTTCTCTATTTCTTTATTTATCTGTTGGTAGCTGATGATCTGATAGATGATATGTCAGAAAACGTTAACATTCATTTATGGTGTTTCCAATTTTTCCCAAAGACGGCTCCAACGGAGTACTCTTAACTGACGAGTACATACATGTCGTTCTCTATAACGTTCAGCGCCTATACGTGCAGCGCAGTTGGTTACAGTGGAAAGTTGTGTGTTGCTGCGTACCAGATATTTCCATTAAGATACAAGCGTTTTGTTTGCACTTATTCTGTCTACTTTAGGCGTCTTTTCGTTATTTAAAGCGCGATCGATTTATTTTGTCAACAGGTTGACTCTGCCCAATCCCGTCGAACGTTTAGATATTCAAACTCCCGACCCCTTCGATGACGTCGCGGAGTGGACTCCGATAGAAAAATTGAACGCCGTCGAGCCTGCGTTTCTCAAACTGCAATCAACATCTGATTTGGATAACAAGTTTCTGGTTCGAAAACGTCGACGCGTTTCGAGGACAACCTGTGTTATTCACGATGAGTGATAATCAAAATTGAATGCTCAAGTGTAATTGAAGAGCCCTTTGGGTTTGTTGTGCTCAATAAATCGACGTTGTTTTGTATCAGTAAAAAAAGCCTTCGCCAAATAAATTCATAAGAATCTGGTTCAATAATACACTACAGAAATGTTTTTTTGGAACGTGCACTTATTGAGTTGCGTATTGGTTTATTATTCATTCTGAATAATAACCCTATGTTTTCGGTCACGAAAAATTTTTTTACAACCCCCCTCAAAATTTGATACTTTACATTTCAAGACTTGGAGATTCCGAATTTGTAATGTCCGTCCGCCGTCCGGGCCGTTTTGTGCCTTTAACGTGGTCTAAAAAATTCGTTCTTTCGCACAAAAATCCGATTTGGTATTTAGTTGTGCCCGCCATCTCGGCAATCCGATCGGACGAAACACGTGGTTGTAATGGGCAAAAAACGGTTAAAAAAATTAACGAAACGCAGTACAACGTGGGAACTACAGCGAAAGTCAACGTTTCGTCGTTTGAACTCCCTCCCTCCCCGCCCGTCTCATTAAAAACCCGCTCGCCTTCGAACGACGCCGCCACTCAACTCCCCTTTCGCCTCGGAACGGGTTTGCTTCGAGCGCCCCCGTTCCAATTTCCCCGACGACGGGGCAAAATCATCAGACGTTTTGTTTCCGTAGTTCCATTGTAGCCAGGACATGTTTCGTATGGTTTACTAGTATTCGATGCTGAATCGAATGGGATGGGGAAGCACTAATACTAGGTCAAGCTGTTCATGAGAATAATAAACCATTGTGTAATAATTTGCAGGGTTTTTTTATCTTTGTGTGTTTGATACAAAATGAGCCATTTTTAGTAAATTTTAAAAACACGCTTTTAATGTTTGGAAACGTACAGCAGGACAAGCACTAACGCACTGCCCCTTTTTCATAGCAGAAAGATTCGCACGAAAAGTAGACGGCTTCCTTGTTGCCCAAATAATTGTATGGCGCTGAACGATATTCAGTTTCATTGAAGCAATAGCTTCAACCACAGCTTTCTTTTGGGCCGTTCTCATCAAAGCAGAACTGATCATGATCAGACTGAACATGGCTAGATACGTAAATCAAGGCTAACCTGTTTCGTTCCCACCACGCTAGCCGAGATCACTGTAGAATGTAGTTAGTATAGCCGTGATTGAGCCACATCAAGAAGGCAGTGTACTAATGCGGTTACAGTAATTGGGGGATAATTCACATCCAGTCCCGTGAACAAGTCTGTAAATGGCCCCATAACCATACATCCCATAGATGCCCAACAATCCAGATTTGACCAAATGAATGTTTCTAATAATTGTCAGAAGCGAAAGAACCGCCACTAACCTCTGGCAAGGAGCATGAAGTGCAAGTACGCGTATTCAAACAGCATGAGCTCCAGGACCAAATTAGTCCGGGAGAATGCTTAGGTTGAACAGGAAAAACACTGAAAATTATTACACAACGGTTTATGATTCTCATGAACAGCTTGACCTAGTATTACTTCTCCGAGACCCATTCTATTCAGCATCGAAAAACACTAGTAAACCATACGAAACATGACCCGACTACAATGGAACTACGAAAACTAAATACTCCCCAGGCGCCTGTAGGCAATTGGCACGACGTTGCGAGTTGAGCGGGCGGGTGGTTTTGATGAGACAGGAGGGAGGGAGTACTAACAACGAAACGACTTCCGCTGTATGTAGTTCCCGCGAGTTCTTTCAATTAGTTGACTTTGGCTCACTATAATGACTTTAATTTCACTACACGCATTTGTACACGTCTGATACTCATCCCATTCGACCCAGGATGTAAAAATACCTTGAAAACAATACGAAACACGGCGTATTTGCGATTATGCTGCATGTCGTTAATTTTTTTAACCATTTTTGTCCATAACAACTATGGACTTCGTCCGATCGGATTGCCGAGATTGCGGGCACAACTAGATACCAAATGGGATTTTTGTGCGAAAGAACGGATTTTTTAGACCACGTTAAAGGCACGAAACGGCCCAGATGGCGGACGGACATTGTAAAATTGGAATCCCCATGTCTTGAAACGTAAAGTATCAAATTTTGAGGGGGAGTTGTAAAAAATTTTCCTGACCGAAAATAATAATGCTGAATAATAAACCAAAATCGAAAGCGGTACAAGAAAATGAGAGCAAACTCATACATCTTGAAATCGCCGCAACTCTCTCCCATCCATCTGGGGCGCCTGGATATAACCTTAATATAGTAGTGATGTAGGGTCGTTCTTGACTGTAGTAGTTTACTCTGGTGCAAATTTTTGAGAAACAGTCAGGATGAATGAAAAAAACGTTCCCTAAGCTCTAGTTTTTTTCATTCATCCTGACTGGCTCTCAAGAATTCACTCCAGACTTAATATAATAGATTATAATTATCATCGTAGTTGAAAAACAATTGCAATAACTGTGCACGTGTAAACAGCATCTTTTTTCATCATTATTATTATTCAAAAACATACGTAAATTATTCACAATAATAGAAGAGAATAGTCGGCGGTAATGGGGAATATTCAGGATGTGATAAAGAAATAAGATCTAACAGCCCATTTTTTGAGGTTACCGCTACAACAGGGCTGAACAAGGCGTAGTGATACCCGTTTTTGCGTAGTGAGGCCATTAAGTGAGTCTCAATGGGATCAACACATATGGTGAAAACAGCCCTTAGGGTTATTCAATTCAGAAGAGATGCTTAAGTTTACAGGTCAGTGGGGAAAGATTGCCTCCTCTCATTTTTACTGCCATGTTCACAGCCTTTATGATCCCGTCGATTTGGACGCGTTTTCGCCCGATCTATTCAACATCAACTAAATCAATATAAACTTCTTAAAGGTTTTTGGTTTCTGCGTTGGGAGGTATCCAAGCACCTCTCCTTACATTCAGCTGTGGCTTCAGTACAGCATTGGCGCCTTTTGGAGCTAGTCGGGAAAAGTGAACTTAGTTCTCAGGGCAATTCTTCCTTTTTCTTTGATTTTTCTGCCCTCGTAGTTAATACGGTCAGAATGGGCATGAGAAAGGATGGACTTTACTATATAATTTTAACAAGGTCAAATTGAAGTTTCTTCTTGTTTGGTGGAATGGGGGGGGATAAAGTTGTAAAGCACATGAAGTTGTCTCACAGCATATTCCATTTCATAGTCTCAAGGTGATACGTATGTCGTCACTACAATAATTGCAAGACAATTATTTTTAAAAACGACGCTGCATAAGTAACAATGGAGGGAAGGATTAGTATATTGCAGCAGTGACTAATAGAGTGGAACAATAACTAATCTGTGGCTCAAATGATTTCGACACAATTAATAGTAAAGACCACAGGTTTATTACTTGCAGCCGTTGAAGTTGTCAAGGTCAATTAAAGTGGTCCCTAATAACTAACAACATGACCCATTAATGATTCGGAATTTACTCAAAAGAGGTCAAGAACTTCGAAGAGTAGTTATCAGGCACACGATTTGTTTAATATGGTATTCAAATATTCGTTATTACTAGCATAATATGCTAACAGTATTTATAATATACGCTGATTAGACTAAACTTGCTGCTTAATTCGTGGAGCCGGTGAGTGTTCTAACACATTTTTGCATCTGTCGCACAAATCATTCAGTTCTGTAGCTTTATATTTACGGCACCTTTCGCATCGCGACAAGTCGGTCACTTTCACTTTGAGCGTCCAATTTTGAGCTTGTTGCACTTTCCGAAGTGAAACGGTTGAAACTTGTAAGAGTTCGGTGAGATCTGAATCGTAGTCTTCATCTCTTTCTTGCAACATCTAGAATAATAACGTATTATTAACGCAACTGTTGACATGTGGTGTGGGGGATATGAAAACACCTCACTTAGCTTGCTCTCAATCACATTTTGTACTGCGTCCAAATATTGAGCAGCAGTATCCCCCAGCCGCCCAATGATGGAAACTGCCGATAACCTTACTCTCGTGTCTCAGAAATGTAATGCACAGATTAAGAACAAACAGGTTCGACGCATCACACAACTTTCATTAGCTCTACGTAAACTGACTGGCTTTTACTTTTTTAATGCAGTTCTTTTGATCTTGGTGATACACAACTTCACAACAGCAGAAAGTTGCGTTTATAGTTCCAAATTGTGGCGCCTAGTTGTGCCATGACAGTTATTGAGCCATCAATACACAGATTGATGAGACTATAAACACGATTTTTTTTAGAACGATAGTAACCACTATACTGAATTATCGGGTAAAAGCTGTGAGAAATGGTAGTTAATGAAACAGCAGCGGTTGAAATGTCGAAACTCCTGGAGCCTATATATCTTTTGTGCGTTATCAAACACTTCCAACTGTATTGAACTGCCAGCTCAGTTTTTTCTGAAGAGTCAAGCAACGTTTATAAGGAAAAAGCTGCCCTAATTTCTTCAAAATGTTTGTCAATTTATTGTAGTGCTCTCATCATGTTCCCACTGGGTTTCATGATCTTGTCGGGTCATTTGGAGCTGTCCATACAAAAGATTTAATCAAAATCGTAATAGTCGTTTTTAAGAAAAAAAATTTAGTGTTTTGATCTCAACGATAAGTATAGTTGGTGTGAGGTTTTGCCTTTACCCTTATTTTAGCGTATCATTGTAACCTGTGAGCTAGATATCAAGTTAGAGCTGGTTTGGTTCATCCACTTTCCCTCAATCACGCTCACAGGCACATACCCCAAATACTGTTTTTCGGTCTCAGTAGGCCTTATAACGTAAAGATCAGAAGAAAATTCAAACAAAATGTTCAGCCGATTACATAACTTTCCTTTCTACTTCGTAAATTCAAGACACTACATTATGGTTTATTTCTCTTGCACAGCATGATTAGGACCTATCCTATTCAATACAACGTCGATAAATTCCAGTACACCAAACGAAATACTCATTACCTGACTGCAACGAAACAACAGAAATTAACATTTTTGGCTATGCTAGGGAATTGGCACGACGTGACTAGTCGAACTGCGAGGTGGTTGGTGGGGGACGAGAGGCAATGGGGGAAATCGGCGCAGGCTAGGGAGAAAGGCAAGTAGTAGAATTTGCTGATACTTATTCACTACATTTACTGTGATTTCACTGTTTTCTATCTAGACTCAGTCCTACACCTCTGAGACTCATCTTATTGGACTCAGTATCGAAAATTACGTAGGAAAGAATACTAAACACGACGTAATTAAGATAAAACTGCCAACATTTCGTTTTTGGCTCATTTTGTATTTAATTTGTTGCCTATAACAACCGTTGATTTCGTCAGATCAGATTGTCGAGGGGGTGGGCACCTCTAGATGACAAATGGTGTTTTAGTGAGAGAAGAATAGATTTTTTAAACCACTGTAATGGGACGAATCAAACCCTTCGATTCAGCGGAGGCACGTCTGGAGCATTTATGCTGACAGGGCACCTCAAATGCCCCGATTTGCTCGAGACTTCGCTGCCGTCAGTTGTAACCGAGCTGGTTCCCATGTTGCTCGCGTTCACTCCCACTCAGTTCCCTGTCTGTGGTGGTAAAACATCTCTGAATGTGATTGAGAATAAAACTCTGTTCCAATTGCATTCGGCTTCTATCATACTACTTCCTGACTCACCTAGTGCGATATCGCGTACTATATTTATCCCCCCGTAACACCACGTTAAAGTCATTATATAGCGTGGGCGGTAGACAGACATTGGCAGATTTGAGATAACCATACCTTAGAACGTTGTGTAAAATTTTGAAGGGGGTGCAAAAAAAAATTCCCCCCTGATGGAAAGCATAGGTGTACTATTTAGAGCCAATAATAAACCAAAATAGCGAGTGTTACCCGATTCTTCGAGGGGGGGAGGGGGAACGCACCAGTAAAGCAAAACCCACTGGGGAATTGAAAAACCGTGAACATGACCGTTGAGCAACCCTGGAAAGTACGATCTTTGTGTTCCGCCTGTACTTGGAATATTAGAAGAAAGGCTAATTGACAGATGTTTTACACAGGCACTCTGCAAAAGAGGCAGAGCTTGGCGTCTAAAGATAGCAACCCTGTCCATTCAGGATGGTAACCTGTAATATATCACACCCATGTTTTCACTTCTAAGCTAGCCGCATCAATGCGAAATCCCCAATGGCTTTTAGAGACTACATGGACATCTAGGGTCAGGAACAACAAAGATTACGTCACGGCCTTAGACAATGTGCCCAAAACCCTTGGGCGAATTATTACTTCTCGAGCTCCTGTGTGAACCGCTAACCGCTCTGCTTCCTATTCTTTTCATTTCCCGCTCCCTCAGAGTGAATTAACTCAAATTCGACTAAGTGAAGTCCTTCCTTTTTAATGAGTTCATTTTATTGCAATTGAGTTTCCTGCATACCATTTCCCATTGGGTGGCAAATTATTATCGTACGATCGACCCTCTACCGCATGAACCAGCAGCAGGACTCCAGGCCGGGATCGTCATCTCCTCCTCTCCGTTTGGTGAGTGCATTTTCGTAATAATTTGCCACAGACCACTAACGAATTTTAACTCCGATTCCCCCTCCGCCGCTTTTCGTGTCCTGTTCCTTGAGTTGTCAGGTTCATTTCCAATTAATTGTATACACCCGCAAACCTCAATAAAGCGCTCAGGGTTAACTCCCTATTAATCGAGACGGGGAAATTTTGACGCACGAACAATAATAAAAAGGAGTTCAACATTCTCTATATCAAGTTCAACTAGAAATTCAAAATCCACAACTTGTCTTCAATCTTTCAACCACAGAAAAGGAGTGCACCTACCTTGAGATACTCATAAGAAGTAGGATCAGCTTCAATGACACAACTGAGTTCTTCCGACTTCAAATTTACAGGAACCTCGTTTTTCAAAGCCTCTTTTAACTTCTCAATCAACTGGAAGCAATTCGTCAATGTATCCTTTTCGCTTTGTTCCATGTTCAAATTTAGCGAACGATTTTCCTCAAATTCAAAGAAGTACGGCTTACTCTCTTCTGCAAAAATTTCATCACACAGATAGAAATGAGGCCGTAAATATTTTATGTGGAGAGAAATTAGCAGCGTTAGGCACTCACTGTGTGGGTGATGATTGAATAATTCTTCAACTAATATCGGCATAACTGGCGCGAATGACTTCATCAGAACGTTTAGAGCTTGGAGCATCGTGAATTGAGCCGCTCGTCGTCTATTACTATTGTTCTGGTCACAGTACAACCTGTCAAAATTAAATTTTAGTTCGTGGAAAAAAAACACGATAGAGCTAGTTAGGAGTTTACCATACAACATAACGGTACCTGTCTTTAATGTGGTGGCAGTAGAAGGATGACAATTCATTAGTAATAAAATTGTTGATTGAACTGCAGACACGGTTGAACTGATAGGTTTTGTACGATTCATTGATCTGGAAGGTATTTAGTTAAATTAATAATACGTGCTGAAGGCCCGAGCACAGGATAAACATGAAGAAATCAGTGAAGGTACAACTCAATCAGTGGTAAAGAAAAAAATCGCGTACATTACTCCAACAGCCTTCTAGAAACTGGCACACTTGAGCACTTGCTCAGACAATATCCAGGGTGAGCTGGTTCAGCACATGCTGCATTTGCACGAGAAGGGAATTAAATAGGTAGTATGCACGTGCAGACGAGACAGAGTAAATGGCCATGGACAGCATAAGGTGGCACATGAAAAATCAACAAGGATCTGGGAGCCAATGGAGCTGTTGAGGATCTTAAATTAAGTCCTCCCTAAGCAACTCTTAGAGATAGGAGAAATACTACACTTTCTCGAATTGCATTTTGGTATTTGTGTGGAACACAGACCACTTGGAAAACAAGAAAATAATAATTGACAATGCTGAGAAGTCATCAGATGCTGTTTGATGCTAAATGCCCAAAGGACACATCAATATAGTGCACAAACGTTCGGCAGTAGTCAACCAATACTCCCAAATCTTTTGCGACCAATCATATAGCTGCGCATAAGATTGTGCAGGGAGTAGGCATCAATTAATGTTGGGGAACACTCCAACATTACTCCACAGCAGGTTTGTTTCCTTATTTGGTGACTGTTCCTAAACCCTTGACGAGGGTTATATCAGTCATGGAAGTTGCTGTTTCGCTAATATGCAAGGGGCCGGCCTCTGCAGCATCCACCGAACTCAGACCTGCAGAGGTACGGCAGGTATTCAGTCATTAGCCAGTCTCCCAGTAGAGAGCCATTGCCCGTATGTGACCACCTGAGGAATCCAGTACCATCTGGGAAGAGTTCTTAATCTGGTTTCCTACCTGATCTAACTATTTACTTGGGTGGCAAGTTTCAAAAGGACAGATCAACTATGAACACATTTCTTAGCCATCACCTTCTTCGCGATCACCTGGAGTGCTTCTGTTGATACAGTCTTGTAGGCCTTGGTGATCCACAGGAGCGCAGCTCTCTGGGATTGGGCCAATACTCTCTTTTGATTGTATATTTGCTACCCCAGACAACGGGGCAGTAGCCAATCACGCCTAGATAGATTGCCTTATACATGAGAATAGTGTCATGGTAACACACACCCCAAGTGGCCTTAGTAATTGCATGGAGTGAGGCCAACCTTGCAATGGTAGTGCCTTTAAGGGACTGGAGGTGTTGGTTGAAGCCCCACCTCTCACCAATAATCACTCCTAAATACTTAACGTGCTTTTCAAGAAGGAGTCTGTGGCTGGTTAGCTGGTTTTTTTTCTCAGCCACCTACATGCTCGTACCATTGGGTGACAGCGCAGAGCACGTGGTGGGTTTTTTCTTTGATTTGGCAAACTGACTCTGCAAAGATCAACACAGTCACGTCATCCACATAGGCGTATGGCTCGCAATCAGTCTCCATGAGCCTCCATAGAAGACCTTCGAAGAAGGCATTCCAGAGTGCTGGTCCAAGCACCGAGCCCTTCTCAATCTTTCTCATGCCTGCATTCGATCGTAGCAGTTCTGTCTGTCAGATAACTTCTGACGAGCGAGTACAGGTTGCGAGGGATTCCCCTACCTTTAAGCTCATTAAGGAGCGCTGGCCACCAAGGGTTGTCAAACGCTCCCCTGATGTCAATCAGAACTGCAACGACGTACTTAGCCGGTGCCAGCAGGGAAACGCGCCGAATTTCGACAATGACATCCTGCGTGGACCTTCCTTTGGTACACCCTGACTATGATGTTGCAGCCAAAGACTCCTTCGAGGGACTGCAACATCAAGATTTCTAGTGTTTTGCCTAATATGGAAAGAAGGCTGAGCGGTCTCCATGATCGCGGGTCTGGCTGATTGCAGTTGCCTCCCTCTTGAAGCAGTCAGACACGCTCCTGACAACTGAAAGCAGCTTCACACTATCAGTGAAAAACAAGTAACATAAAGCCACCTAGACAACCAATACCATCAAAGAACGCATCGAACAACAGTGGGCCCAAGTGTGATCCCTGAGGGACCTCACATGTGCTAGATGGGGTGGTTTTTAACCCGTACCTAGCACAAGGAGTTTTTGAGCAATAATTCAAAAAACAATTAATCAGCATCTTCGTTAGGAAACAGATAATGGACACTCAGTCAAGGGCCTTCTCAAGATAGAAGGGTCATATAGATGATGTCAATCAGGCCACCATCCTTGAAGGCCCGTACAGTATATTGCTGGGAGCTCAGAAGATTTGTGAATATGAACTGGGAGGAACGTACTGATCTGCACCACAGCAATCTTCCCCAGGGTATAGAAGTACCTTATATATATGACAAAAGCTATCACAATGCTAAAGTTAACGTACCTGTTAGGTGAGTCCGTCTCCTCTGGCTGGTGAGTTACTGTGGGCAAGCGCTTTCGATGTAAAGACATCATCGTCTGGCCGTTAAGTCAGTACTGGAGTCAGTCGGTTAGTCGTGGTCTTTATATACAAAGAGAAAAGTGAAAGGTGTGATGGAGCGTCGGTGAAGGGACGGGGAAGGAGGTCATGTACCTCAGGGTGAATACCCCCTAGAGATAAATGGGACGTGTTGGATGGATGGTCTGTCAATTGTGGAATTTACGTCTGTTTTGTGTGGGGTGGTCTGTAAATCCGTCAGTTGGTTGTTTTCGTTTGTGTAGTGTTTTGAGTGGTGTGAATATGGTGTCGCATTTTGTGTTGATTTGTTCATTTATGATTTGTCCATTGAAGTTTTTTGTTTATAAATTTCCATGTTTTCTAATATGTTCAGTTTTCGTCCTTTGTATTGTTTGTGTAGTAAGATGGTGCAGTCCTGTATTTTGGTGGGTTCATGTCCAGTTGTTTTGAGGTGGTTGGCAAAGTTTGAATCGTCTTTGTTCCTACTAAGAGATTTAATGTGTTCTGAGTATCTGGTCCGTATTTTTCGTCCTGTCTGTCCTATGTATGCGTTTTTACAAGTACAAGTTATTTTATATACCCCACTTTGGTCGAGTGGGTCTGTCTTTTCAGTCTTTGCAGTTAGTTTGGTTCTAAGTGTGTTGTCCGTACGTAATGCAATTTGTATACCTTCCTTTCGGAGGATATTAGTTATTCCGTATATTTGTGGTCCCGTGTATGTACGTACGTACAAATATACGGAATAACTAATATCCTCCGAAAGGAAGGTATACAAATTGCATTACGTACGGACAACACACTTAGAACCAAACTAACTGCAAAGACTGAAAAGACAGACCCACTCGACCAAAGTGGGGTATATAAAATAACTTGTACTTGTAAAAACGCATACATAGGACAGACAGGACGAAAAATACGGACCAGATACTCAGAACACATTAAATCTCTTAGTAGGAACAAAGACGATTCAAACTTTGCCAACCACCTCAAAACAACTGGACATGAACCCACCAAAATACAGGACTGCACCATCTTACTACACAAACAATACAAAGGACGAAAACTGAACATATTAGAAAACATGGAAATTTATAAACAAAAAAACTTCAATGGACAAATCATAAATGAACAAATCAACACAAAATGCGACACCATATTCACACCACTCAAAACACTACACAAACGAAAACAACCAACTGACGGAATTACAGACCACCCTACACAAAAAAGACGTAAATTCCACTATTGACAGGCCATCCATCCAACACGTCCCATTTATCTCTAGGGGTATTCACCCTGAGGTACATGACCTCCTTCCCGTCCCTTCACCGACGCTCCATCACACCTTTCACTTTTCTCTTTGTATATAAAGACCACGACTAACCGACTGACTCCAGTACTGACTTAACGGCCAGACGATGATGTCTTTACATCGAAAGCGCTTGCCCACAGTAACTCACCAGCCAGAGGAGACGGACTCACCTAACAGGTACGTTAACTTTAGTAATTTGCCTACTGGCGGACACAACCCAATTTCTTTAATAGCTATCACAATGAATCACAGCCAAGACACATAAGAACGGAAGAAAGTCTTAATGAACTGAACGACTGAAAGAGAGTGTAAATGAAAAAACTGAGCCTGGTATCCGCATCTTTGCAAAATATCCCTCCTACGTGAGCATCCTGAACATCTTTGCAATTTGAAATCACAGCAAGTACTTACGTTAAATTCGAAGTTCTCGAGTTTCAAAAGAAAATATCGATCAAGTGGCGATAAAACTGGCGGCTTGGAAATGAAGTGCTCCGGGAAGTCGTTGATTGAGCCGAGTAAAAACTTGAGAACGTTTCTTAGTTTCATCACATTTTCGTGACTTTCATCGAGGAGCGTCTTGCTGATGGGAATGGTGGTATGTTGGAGGGAATGGTTTGCTACCCACCACCTGTAACAGCCACGTCACTGTATGTTAGAACAAAGTGAGGATATTGTCGTAATTTTCTTTTTTTAATAACGAACCGCAACATTTGAAGCATTCAGTGCGGAGCTACTGCACACTGGTAGCAGAAGAACGTGTCAACACGAGAATAATGATTTTGGATGTAAAAAACATCTGAGAAAAGTCGCCTAAAAACGTCAGTGTTATCGCAGCAGCAACAGAGAATAGACAAACTGTTCACAGAAATATTGATAATATCACGAGTTGTGGGGAATATTAAGCATCTAGACACATTTACAACATAACTATGATACGGTAGCACTTCAGAATTTTAAGATCCTTGTAGTGCTTTAAGTAACAGTTCTTGCAGATAGGAGTAGAACGCAGTAAATGTTGGGCTTGGATATTACAGTGAAAATTATTATTATTTTTGGAATCATAGTTCTGAAATCATAGTGGGAACAATGGGAAAAAAAGTTCAGTTTAAGTTCCAAAATGTTTAGGGCTATACCTAATTAGGTAGCTTACAGGGCTGCCAACGCAATTTTTGTGTGAGAACTCTAGGTTCCTGTGAACGAGAGTTACAAAGAAAAACTGCACTAGAATCGATTTTTAGCTGAATTGTTAACTTTATTTGACACTACTCTTGCGTTATTTAGAGCGACTCACATAAAGAACGCGTTGAAATCGTTAGAGCCACTTGACAAAAATGCATTTCGTGTTTCTATCACGATGACTATAATTAGGTTTTTAGCTCGTTCCGTGTTAATAGACAGGCTAAATATCAACTTTGAACTCAATCCCTTTCATCGACAGTTTTCTTAAACGTTGGTTTTCGGACTCGAGCCTTTTGAAGAAAACTCATAATTGTTGTTTAACCGACTACATAATTGTTATTACTTCGTACAGCCAAGGAAAAAGGATAAATTTGGTCGGAGAGTTGAGTTTGCATTGGGAAAAATACTATGTTGGGTTTGAAATATATGTTAATTGACTTTGAAAAGTGTAACGTACGTACAGTTCGTCTGACTTGGACAATGCCCAGCCTGTGTTTGGAAATGTCCAATTCAACTTGGCAGTATTACTTTCATGTTTTGTAATGATAACATTTTTTAAATATTCGAGAGGTATTAGTCATTCAACATGCAAACATAAAAATACTAATTAAACAACAAGGAAGACGTTCATCCTTTTGCTTGCTCAAAACCTCCCCGAGTATCTGGCTGTAAGAAGTTTTGCATTGAGAAAATCCTGCGTCCTTGAATCATCCTTGTCAGCTGACGTCCTAATTAACATCGCAAATCTCAAATATTCACCTCAGAACATCAACGCCATAAGGCGGACTCTTCTTCAGGTTAGGCCCTCCTCTCATTACTTCCAAAGGATCGACGACATTTCCCAAAGATTTAGACATTTTCCGCCCCTTTTCGTCAACAGTGAAACCGTGAGACAAAATAGCCCTGCAAAAAAAAATCGTTAACATTCGATAAAATAAATAGAGGCAATTCTTTCGTAGGCAAAAAGTACCAACTGAGCAGTTCGGAGAGGCGAACGATGATGTTTCAAACGCTCTACTCACTGACACTAACGTCATGAGGGGCAAAATCAATACGAATTATCAAAGTTACAAACATAAGTTCAAGTTGAATGATAACATCAAATTACGTCACTCTACAATAAATAGTTTTTTGTGAACACCCCTCTCACTGATGAGGAGCTGGCGACACATTACTGACCAAAGTTTCTTGCGTTCTCTTTCTTCAAGCCCAGAGGACAATGATTTTCTGTCTCCAGAGCACTTCCTTACGGGGCACCACCCTAAGGCCATTCTCGAGCCCACATTCCTGGATGTGAAGGAGAATTGATTGTCCCGCTGGGAGCTTCTGAAGCGCCACATAGAACAACTAAGGAGACGATGGTGAGTAGAATACCTGTCCTACCTACAACAACGCAATCGATGGCTCATTCTAGCCTGAACCTTCAGAAAGGAGACCTGGTTCTCCTGAAAGATGCTGGCGTGCCTCCACTACACTGGCCTACCGCCAAGGTCATCCAGGTACACACAGGCCAGAACAACCAAGTCCGAGTTGTTACTGTTCATTGGAGCGTCTACCCTCAAACGACCAACTGTCCGGCTGGTACCTTTTCTCCCACTGGCAGTCCCAGCTTTCAACGACCCTAACTAAATTTCTTCAAATTTGGTGGACGGTATGTTGGCGCCAATCACGCGAAAGCCTGCGGCGGAAGATGGAGATCCAACGCTCGCACACCGGCCTATCGGCAATTGACGATGTGCGGCTACACGTCCGAGGTTCTCCCTGGCTCATCGCTGCACCGCCTACGACTCCCAGTCTGCTCCAGCGCTTTTGCCGCCCCAATACGCTCCGTTTCTATTGCGATTATTATCGATTCTTACGTGTTTTATTCATTTTCTTTTGCCAATATAAGAACAGTTTAATTTCAGTTTTCGTTTCTTTACAGTCCACTCTGATATTACCAACGTCTATCTAAAGGAATAAAATCTAAAGTGAAAATGGAATCGTTGGATAGTGGAATAAAACAAATAAATAACGTTTTAAATTGCTTAAATCGAACAAAAATGGTTGGGTTACAGAGAAAATATCGTCGATGTATTCAATAAATATCGTTGATGAATTGGTTGAAGTTAAGGCGCTATTTAGCAAGAATAGTTAAACAATCGTTTTTCAGGGGGATCAGGTGCAAAATGTGGGGAATTACATGAAAACTGTTTGGAAATTAATTAACAACAGCAGGAGATTGGAATCCCAACCAGCAACATTCTTCTGTAAGAACGGGCGAGGAAGCCTTATCGACGCGGAGGAGAATATTTGAAGGATCTTTCAAGATCAGCTATTTATCTAGGCCATTAACACAATTACCTGACGTTTTAGGAAGTGCACAGGTGATCTGCAGATCCTGAGGGAATACGAAGATCATCATGCAGGTGCATGAAATGAATCTAAAGCGCACCACGTTCATGGCCTGGCATGTCTGTCAACCCAGTGAAACGCATGGCTATGCTGAGTGAGTACGCCGGGTTTCTCCCGATAACCAACCTCGAAAATATCCCTACAGTCAGAATTAGCAATCAACATCTGACATTAAAAATCTTTGGATAACAACAACCACACACTTTTCTGGTGGCCTAGGGTATCCAAGTCAATGAGAAACCTTTCATGAGCGTTGTGTAAGCTTCAAAGGCTCACTGTGGACTTTCAATTTAGTGTGATGCTCCAGCTGGTGGAAGCTCTTGTCATCTAATTCAGTTATGGATTGGCAACTCAGTGCAAGTGGTGCAAGAGCGCAGTATGCCTGGTTTGGTTTGTGTACTAGCTGAAGTGGGATGAGCGTGTTATATCATGGTATCAAAGATTGCGGTGGCTGAAGAAGTACACCTTCCCTCTGCCCTTTTTAAGAGCTTGGAATTCAAAAACTCTCCCTACATTGCTGACATTTTGGGATTCCTTCACAAAATCTACCTACTTGAAAGGGAGGCAATCAAAATCCAACTTCACCTATCAAACCACGTTCTCCAACAAGTCTTCCACGAATGAATGATAAGATTAGGCTGGGGCTCTGATTTTATTTTTTAAGTAGTTTCCGAAATGTTTTCTTTTACATTGATTTATGTGTTACTATGAGCTGTTTTGTCTTTCTGTTAATTTTTAGGGGTCGTCTCAGGACCTCCACTGTCCAATGCTCTGCTTGTCGAGTCCAGAGGAGCTCCGTCGGAGGGAGAGCTCGAGCCTGGCTGGGGTTTTTCACCCACCTCAACCAACTGGTATGAATGGTGTGTGACTGAGTAGAAACTGTGAGTGTTAGTTACGTATTTGGAGTGAAAGTAATTTATTTTGCATGAATGTAATTTATCTGGTATGAATGTGACTAATTAGCCGTTATTTCGCATATTGTACCCGAGTCTGCGATTACACTACATATGTTTGTGAGAAAATTATTGAAATTTATTTATGAGCCGAAAAAGCTGACAAAATTCAGTACTGTTTGTTTTCCAGGGAGAATGGAAGAGAGGGCCTAATGACCCCTGGTCATTAAATAAATAAATCATTCATTCATTCGTTCTCTCTCTCTGCTTGCGAAATTTCCTCCCTCTCAATCCAGCTAAATGCGCTGTCACACTTCCTTAAGCTCCTCACACTCACTGGGCCTGTTACATACAGAATGGACAGTGTCAGTCTTTCACACACTTCGATTATTTCTGACCTCTGCATTTTCATCAATCTTCAGCTCTCCTTTTCCGACCACATAACCAAAATGGCGTTGCATGGTATGCGTACCTGGGCTTTCTGAAGAGAAATACCAGAGAGTTCACTCACGCTTCAGCCCTCATCTCCTTGTACAAGATGCTGGAGTATGGTTCTCTCGTCTGGATCCACTACTAAGAGTGCCATTTGGTCCAGGTTAAGCGTGTCTTCAGAGCCTTTCTTCTGCATTACACGGCATTTGAACTCTCCCTACCCAAAGAAAATATTAACTACAAAGAGCCCCCCCCTCCCATCCCACCCATTGCTTCTCTCTGCTCCTGCCTCATGATCGATGTCTTTGCGCTGACATCTCCTTTCTCGTAGCCTGTGTGGGCTGGCATGCACCTCACCATGTGTCCCATTCACCCGACCCTTTCTCCATCACCCATTTTCTATACCACCAGCTCTTCTGCCATATCCCCAGAGAAGCCAACCTCCTCACCTTGACCTTCTGACACACACCCTTCACGGGGGTTGTCACACCCTTCTAAAAATTCCCATCTTTCTCTTCATCTTCTCCCATTTCCCTCCTGCACAAGCCCCCACCCCACCCCTTTAGTTTTAGTTACAGTGAAAAATTATTACTTTTTTCTCTTCATCCTCTTTATTCCCTCTCTGATGTACTGTACTTTCTTTTTGTATTTTGGACTCACCCGTATTCACACTAAATACAGCTCCGTACAAGGAACAGTTGAGTAAAGTGATTTGAGTAGCTAGCTAGCTACCTCTGGAACTGGAAGGAAACGAGTATCTCAAATGAGTAGATTCCTCAAAAAGAAGTGAACAGTCGGAAAGTGAACTGTTACTAAAGAACCGAAGCGGCCGTCTCCAAGTTTGAACGTTAGCGGGAGTTACCCTCAAGAGTTGGAGGGGAGACGGAAGGTTGAGTTCCGGCGACCGTCCACAGCTGATAACGAGAAGAAAAATAAACACAAAACCGATCGCCGAACTGACGATTGGATCGGGGAAAGAAAATGAGAGTCGATTGTCCCCAACTTAAAACAACAATGACGCGTCTTTCGCGTTTATTCGCATCTTCCAGCTCGACTTCTGCCGTTTTTTGAGCTCTTTCGACGTTTTTCCGAACGGAAAGTGAAAAATTGACGTTTAATTTGGTCGTGAGTCGCTTCGTTAATTGTCGCAAAATGGACATATTTAATTTGATCAGAGCGGTGAGATGCAGAGAACCGATCTGGAACAGGCAGCATCCCCAATACAAAGACCGCGAGTGCTCGTTGATGCTGTGGACCGAAGTCGCCGAGGAAACTGGTGTAGATGGTGAGATTGATTTTGTCAAACGATTTACCTAACTCCTTGAGCTTTTGTTCCCCCAATTAACCGCCCTCTCCGCGCAATCACTCGTTTCTCCTTACGCTACGTAAACTCTTAACCCGTCCGTGGACCATTCCAACTTGACAATTGAACTAACTCTGCACTCAGTAACAAATTGATAACGAGACAGGAAAAGTATCGAACCAATAAATAAAGACGAGCGAGTTATTATCAAAAAAAAAAAGTTCCTCCACTCGACGGGCGATTTTTCATAGATCGTTGCGGAACCAAACAACTCACACTCACGATTCCCAATTGATCCTTAGCATATGCCCCTCATGCAAAGTAGAGGAGAATACACATCAAACTGAAAATCCTGTATAGTTCACACTAGCAAAGCGAGAGTATCGTTTGAATCGTTATAAAAACAAATAGCCGAAATAGACCACATTAGTAATTTTTGGACGTGCTTAAGATTTTACGAATTTTCAGAATTGAAAAAAAATAAAATTCGAATACTTGTGCCTGTCTTTGCTCATTAACGAACTTGAGTTTAGGGCGTTAGAAAGATTATTTTGAAACTCTCGCTCATTTCTATCGAAAGTTATGGAGCATATACGGATGACCATCTTAATGCGTGTGAGGGGGAGGGGGTTCAGAACGAGAGAGAAAACAATAGATGATTATAATTTCGAAATAAGACGACACAGCTATTGCCTTCAGGCCATCGAAAAAAGAAAGTTAGACGAGAACCCAGTGGATTGTATTGCATCGAAAACGCATGTTGATATTCACAACGAGATGTGAGATCTCCATACCCCGCATTACGCCCAGAGCTTGGTCGTGCAGTCCAATCTGATGAAGGAGAGTGCGTGCGATACTATAACGCACCAAATTATTACACAATGGTTTATCGCCCAACCTGGATTATCTGAAAATGCGTTCCACTTCGCGGACCACAGACCAGATTAGCTACGGTCTACGGTAAAAGGCTCCTCATTCGTAAAAGTTGAATAAAAAAAGATGAATAATGGGACAAAGGCACAGTTAGCTGTCACTCGAATAAGCGCATTCTGGAGCTCACTATCTCATTTACGTAAAAAACCACCTTAAAATCAAGCTAGGCGGAGGAAAATAGGAAACCCTCGTGAAGTGGTCAGTAGCATCCATAAGAAAGCTAATTGAACAGCGCTGCAATAGATATCTATACCCAGGCTGTATAGACGAAAATCATGAAATGTCGATAAAAAGCCTGACTTAGACCTCAGGAGCTGCAGCCACAACAAAATCACAACCCTCGTCTTACACAGTATAGTTGACTTTTTTTTGAGATGTAGAATGGGATCTGAGATGTATTAAGATATAATGAAACAATCATGCAGAGGATGTCTTCATTGAGACTTTTGTTAGCCAGGATGACTGACTCAGCTACATAGTCTGCATGATCAAGTCTTTCAGTCAAGAGGTACCACACTGCTCAGTGCTACACACTTTTGGAAAGTATGGCCTAGACAATGTTTACAAAAAATAGTTATTCACTCCCATTGATATACATCCTAAGGGCCTTGTTCACCAAAACGCCGCTGATTGTGATCCAACTGATCAGGGCTAGATAAGTAAATCATGGCCAGACATTTTCGTGCCCACCATGCTAGCCGAGATCACTGTGGGATGCAGTTAGAATAGACGTAGTTACGCTGCGATTAAGCCATATCGAGAAGGCACTGAACTAATGAGGTTACAGTAAAGTAAGGAAATTCGGCATCTGCTTGACATCCCGTCCCATAAACAAGTGTCACGTAAACGTAAATGGCCGCGTAACCGTGTGTCCCGTAGATGCTCAATGCTCAATAATCAGGATTTGACCAAATTATTGTCATACACCAAAGTGGCCGTATTAACCTCTGCCGAAGCTGAAACTGGTGAGGAGCTTAAAGTGAAAATACGCGTACTACAATTGCAAGAGCTGCAGGAGAAAGCCAAATTAGTCCGGGAGAATGCTTTGTGTGTGTAGGAAAAATCGGAAGCGGTACAAGAAAATGAGAACTGAGCAAGAAATAATAAAAACCGAAATTATGAGGTTTCAACTTTTACGAGCAAGGAACTTTAATGAGGAAGGGAGAATTGTCGTGTTTAATAAAAGTTGTTTAATACACTAATGTGTGTGTAAAAGCGTGGTACTGTTTAATATTTCCTACTTATCTGCTATTAAATCCACCCAGGTAAGCCATTTGCGTTTGGGTTTTCCAACACAGCAATATGACGTCTAGTTTTTTCAAAAACTGCTCAGGACACATTTTACACAAACAACAACTTGTTTTCGACTTTTGTTCGTAACAGAATTTAAATTCATACTCCTACAAGTCGCCAGACCGCGCTAGCCATTTGAGGCGCCAGTTGAGATGACTATAACCCAACATATTAGATTATCGTCGTAGTGGAATAGCAATTGAAATAACTGCGCGCTAGTAAACAGTATCTTTGTTTATTATCATTATTCCAAAATATACGTAAATTATTCACAATAATAGGAGCGAATACTCGGCAGAGCACGGTAATGGCGGGCAGATATCAGAACATGATCAAGAAAGATAAGAGCTAACTGGGCCTAACCGCCCAACTTTTTGGGGTTAAGGTTTAACCCAGTCTGGTGAAGTGGTTTTAGTGGCGCGAGTGGGTTAGGTGCTGTTAATCGACTCTAAACGAGATCAACGCAGTTGGTGAAAATGGCCCTAATACGCTGTTACTCTTTCATGGCTGTTTATGTGCTTCCTGTGAGATAATTGAAACTAGCCTGCGCTCGTCATTTGCAGAAAATATGGCACACCTTACCAATTATATTGTCCAAAACACTGATAAAGTTTACGTAATTTTCTGTGAGAGGTATGATGTAGGCTTGTTGCCAAGGCACAGAGTATCTAAAAATGTGAGCCAGATATCATAGTTAAGTAATGTGTATTGATAGAGATTGATTAATAATTGACGTACACTTTTACATTCCAGTTGAAACTGCCAGATGCAAATGGCGAGGGCTGAGAGATACCTTCAGAGTTCAACTACGAAAGTTGAACCAAGCCATCAAAAATGGGACCAGCAACCCCCTTACTTGGGAATATTTCGACGAAATGGTTTTCGTCAAAGACCAAATATACATCGACATCAATAGAAAAAAATACTACGCAAAAGACCGCACTTTCGGAGAGTACGCAAATAAAGAAACGCAAGCAGCCGAAACGTCGCCTAACCAAGAAAATAAATCAAAAAGCCCGCTCAATGTTGCGGAAAAAACGAGCGGCGAGCTAGTCCCAACAAAAATTGACTACCCGATACAAAAAGCGATAGAACAAGCGATTCGTGTCAAAATGGAACAACCTCCTCAACAACTGCAGGGAGCGACGCTACGTTATGGAATTCAAAATGCAACGTGCTCACGCGCAGTTAGCACAACATTCTGCGTTCCAGCGCAAACCAGTGGAAACAATTACCAGAACGAGGAAGAAATGGATTTTCAGGTGATTATTTTGAGAATACACGAACTAAATATCTAGAAGTTAAGACATTCTGGGGCATCTTGTTCTATTCTATTTTCTGAATAAATTCAAGATTTTCCATTTCAAATTCTAAGCTATCTGAATCCCGAAGTATTTTTAAAATAAACTCGAACGTTTCCATTTCAAGTGAAAACTGAATCAATTCTAAACTTCATGTATCAATTCAGGGTTTTTAAACGTGTCAAATGTCAAGTTTTCTATTCAAAATCCAAATTTTGCTATTAAAAAAGGTTTCCAATAGCGAGCTCATCATTTTCATTTGTGAATTTTCTGTTAGAAAAAAAGTAACCAAGATTTTTCAATTAGGAATTAGTTGTTGGAATTACTAGACGATCAATTCGAAACGTGAACATTTGACTCTCAATTGAAAATATAATTAGATACGCAAGCCCTTCATTTAAAATCTTCAATTTCGTCAAAGACCCTATTAGTTATTGTTGTTATTTCTCCTTTACGTGGGAGATGGTGAATGAGGTTGAGCTGTTTTTGACCCTCGTCCTTACTCATTATGCGTTCCATGTGATACGGTTGTGAAGCGGCTTTGAGTCGGTGACTGAAGCTATGTGTGTAGTACTGCATATGTTCTTGTCTAGACCAGGATGTGCGTAACCAAGTGTTGTATCTGTAGAAGCAGATTATGAGGGTAGTAATGTCTTTTACAACTTTGAACACTGACCTGATGCCTATCGCTGATGTATTTTTTTGTAAATTGAGGCCAATGAATCTCAGAGACAGTGAAGGGTGTGGGGGCTGGTTGATCTGCTGCGTTACACGTTTAATGTTATTTTAGTGTCAGTTTTTAGCGTGGAACATTCTTCAGCCTTCGTTTAACTCACAGAAACCCTCACATTTCATTAGTCACAATCTCTTTTCAAAAGCCAAAACGACAAACAGATGTTATTAGCGAAAATAGTGATTCGAGACGACCTAAAACCCCCGCCGAAAGAAAGAAGGTTCTACCGAAGTTGTGCGGTGTAGAGAAATAAAAACCGCTTCGCCAAGCAACCTTTTCCCGAACTCTAGTGAACCGTTTGAGAGCCATGAGACGATAAAAAATCAGCAATCAGACAATCGGGAGGCTAAAACGTGTTCCACGTTTTCGAATTTTAGCCTCTGACTTTGAGCAGCATGTCCAGGGGCCAAGTTTTTTTTCTCATTTTGAGGGTTATAAGACGAGGTCGAGTCATAACCAATATCCTCGTTCTCTGCAATATTCCTTTTATTTATTTGGTATACATTTAAATTGGTTATTTCAGGTACCCGCTAATTTCTGCGTGGCGGAAGTAACGGAAGATAACGAGACGAGGTTGGAATTCGACTCAGACACCAATGACGGAGCAGACACCAGCTCCAGGCATTCGGACGAAGTTGAACCTTCGCTGTTGGATCAATCAGTAAGTGCTCCGGTTCTTCAGAAAAAATTGAAAGCTCTTCAAGACGACAATTATTGTTTTTTAATGAGCATTTTACCTCAAATGAAAACTCTACCCACCAAACAAAAGTTGTTCGTTCGAATAAAAATTCAAGAGCTTCTATTCGCTGAAATTTTGAACATGGAAAACCGAGATTGAAGATTGAAGTTTTAACGTGCGTCTAGAAATAAGACCAGTTTTGAATGCTCCTCGAGTATTTTCAGTATTGCTAGCTGAAAAAATCAGGGCTTATAAAATGCAGCATGTTTCATTTATGAACTTTGCCTCGGTTCATTTAGATTCAAATTAATCACCCCATCTACCGCCTTACGCAGTACTGACTGAAACACTTGGCCTCGAAAATGCTCTGCTTGTCCTCTGAACCTCATCCTTCAACGTCAGGCTCTCCTCTCGAAGTACTCCTGCATCACTCCATTCACAAAAAAGGGCCATTTAATGAACATTGACTGTCCAACTTCATTGCCAAAGTTTTCAAGAAGCCTTTTGGTAAATTTGTCTTCATCTCTCTCTCCTGTGTTGCCCATTAGCAACCAGATTTCATTCTCTGTCGTTTCACAGTCAGGAACCATGCTCTTTACCAGGAATAAGGGTCCCGTAATGTTTCCACCAACTTCCCAAAGGCCATCAACACGCTTTTCCATTCTCTTATTGAACATTTTGGAGTCTCTCAGCATCTCTTTGGCTCTCTTACTGTCTGCCTCCCAGGCTAAATAGACTACTCGAGAGGATGTCTGACGTTCAGAACTTTTTCATAATTGTAGCCCCCCCCCCCCGCTCATCGTGTGCCCAAGGAAGGCTTTAATGACGAGAGAAGTTGCGTCTTTTGTTTAAGTAGTGTAAAACGATGCCTTTTAGATGTTCGGTTGAGAAAAGTACGAGCCTACTGCAAGGAATCTTTCAAGTTCGATGTAATATTTCTCAAGTTAAACGTCGTTGATAGCATAGTGTACCGTACACTAACAAAGTGACTAGCGATGGGGACAGTTGAACAAAAAATGCGAAATTCCAAAACCGATGACCCCCAAAAAAATGTCGCTTTGTTAAAAGACTTTTCAAGGTAGAATTATTAGAGGCCTGCAATGCGAATTATCTGAGTTTATGTAAGTTTGATCATGTAGATGAGGTGACAACGTACATTAATTATGTACGGGGGAATGTGTATCGGTGAGTATTAAAGACACTTCCTGAACGTACTGGAAACTGAGACACGTAGAGAGCATTTTAGTTACGATTACTGTGTTATTCACTACTGGCGGGGAAATCCCTGTAGCCAGTCCTCTAAACCTTTATGAGGGTTTGGTTCATTGGGACATGAAACTGTGCATTGGATGGATTAACATTGACACAGTACTAGATGTGGAAGAAATGAGTGCATTTTTGTTTGAGTGAAGTAGAGCTTTGATGTAAATTTGGTCTAGTTTCTAAATGTTTGCTTCACAACGTTAGTTATTACTCCATTGAAAGTAATCGTTTTTAAGATATTCCTTTAATATTTTCATCCCCTTGTTAATTTGCCCTTTTGTTGTTCATCCCTCCCCCCTCCCGCTGTCATGGGAAGGGACAAGCAGTGTTGTTACGTTTTACTGTAAAGCTAGTTGATAGAAGACCATAGCTGCCCTTTGGCTGAAACTTTACAACTTTGTATACTTAAATGTGAACTGTGATTATTCAGAAGAAGTGAGGAAATTGTCTACCTCCTTGGTAGAATGAAATTGTAAACTCGAACGGAAGTTGAGTTTCTATTTGTAGGTTTTAGTGTCGAAAGGTCTAATTCAATTAAGCAGAACGCGGATGCGTAACGGATAGATATTTAGCCGCCAAATGTATTGGGGCGTTAGGGAATATTGAACGTGAACATTAGTTTAAATAGTAGTTAGCTTAGCTCTTATATATTCTACGCCCTATGATTCATCTAGGAGGATGTCTCTAACTGCTTGAATGAAAAAAAAAAGAAGCTTTTGATGTAATTGATTAGCGCTACTCGTCCTTTATATAAGGGGAATCTATGCATCCACCTAACAAAATATAATAAGACCCAATCATAACTTTCACTATACTATTGTTGCCTGAAGAGCTCAAAATGTTCACCGAACATTTTCCCCTCCCTCTGGTTTGTGCTCAAAAAAGTGGGTGGTCTCACTACTGCACGAACCAGTTTCTGAGACCCATCTTTAAAAGACTCGCTGGAGTGTATGTTGCATACATGTCTGCTGTATAAGTGCTTTTTAGTGGTGCTGTGGGGGAAGGGGGGGGGTCGCTGTACAACTTTATTGTGACAATACCTGTTTTTAATTTTAAACCCATTACACTGTACGCTTCCCTCTCTCAGGAAACTGAGGAAAATTGCAGCATCAGGTTGGACTGGACATGTCCTCGGTTGGTTTGGTATCTATGTTGAACAAGCAGCAGAACTTACAACTTCCGCTTGTTCAGACAGTCATCATTAGACGGTTAAATTCAAATGACATCACATGAATGTTGCTCTATACCTCAAGGGAGACCAGAAACGCCTTATACCAGGTCTTCAAAGCCTTCACCTAGTATGGTATTTAAGCAAACTGGTGTGGCTCAGGTCCAATAGCTCTATGGCCAACCAACTACATTATTCTTTTGACCGCCTTCTGTAGGGTAATCCTTTTATAAATAGCCAGAATAGTAGTCCCAGGTTGAACTGACACGAAGTACCAACCGTTGTAACACTGATGCCTCATCGCAGAAATTGCTACTAGGTCTAAATCATTACACCCTGATGTTAACCTGCTGTTGACAATTAACAGTGCAACCTGGGTCGTTCGTTCCTAACCCAGCTCAATCACTCATCATTGAACCACCTGAGTAGAAAACCAGCAGGAACCTTTGCTCGAATCGTACACCTTACTACTGCTCTCAGCACACAGGGGGGTTGGGCATTTTTACCTTACAGGCATCGTGTCTGACAATCATGGTTTGGTTCACTACAATGAGGCAACCAATACATTTGTCTTATTGGAGTCCTATGTGCTCATTCACACTGTGATGAGCTCCTGCCCTAGAATCATGCACGAAAATGGCTGTAGGGACGCTAATAAAACGGGTCATTAGTAAAATGATAATGGTATTGAACCTATGTCTCCAAATATGATAAAAGTATTAGTAAATATAATCCTTATCATAAAGTGTTGGTCTGAATTAGTTAAATAGGAAGCGTATTTTCATTTGTTGGTGAAATTGGATGGAAAACAATATTTATGACGTACAAATTGAAATACCATTTTCAGAAAAATATGGTTATTGTAACATAATTACGTACAATGAGTGCCTAATCGTCATAAGTAGAAAATTACAGCGTCATAGAGCTTTGTGAAATTTAGTGTATATTCCCAATTGTTATTACTATGCTGCTTTTTAACCATAAATTTCATTATAAGAGAAATCAGGTTTGAAGTTGACGTTGGCAATACGTTGTGCAGGACTAGAGTAGTGACAGACAATGAATTAGTTGTCAAATTACAGCTGAGTACAAATGGGCTGAATTTTTTTGCATGGCAGAATTGAAATGATTGAGCACCATTTATATTCAAATAGAATTGTACGCACTTTTAGTTGGTTCTCTGAATCAGTTCTAATCGTTGAGGGTGATAAGACTAAGATCTAACAAAAAATAATGTATTGGACAGAGGGTCGAGTACATATTATGACTGTGTAAGGATAGCATCACGAGCCGAGGGGGGTTATGAATACTGAAAAGGGAAAATTCTGGAGAAGTAATGCGGAAGGAGGGGGGGAGGTGAATTGGGAATAAACAGTAACGATGGGATTTCCAGGGAGCTCGAGTTCTAGGCAAAAATTTAGGATTTAGTTAACGTTCCTCGTTTCTGACAGCGGTTTTGATCACTAAGCTCCCCACATCATGTCAAAAAAGTGCCAAGAATCGCTAAATACACTTTTTCCATTAGGTTTTTAAAAACAGGTTATCACATTTTTCGAATGTTGGTCTCACGTAGCGGCATTTATTCAGAAATAAATAGAAATCACGCATCACCAAATCTAATGAGTACAGCGGTGGATGTTGACGAATTTTGTTACCCACGCACATCGATGCGGCTAAATAATATCCTTATCAACTGCCCTGCCCTGAGTGACCAAGAACCTTCCTGCCAGCGGGGCCTACTGAGAATAAACCACTCGATACCACCAAGTTCCCTCGCAATTGAGTTGGCACTATCAGTAGTATTTCAATCGGTTGTCAATCTTCTCCTTGAACCACAGTTAGTAAACGCTTGGTTTGAGTGACAAGTGAACACTGCCCCTGCTGACAATCGTCACACTATACACAACACTACTGTAGTCTCCTATCAACATAGTGTTGAATAAAAGAAAATCATTTCCTTCAGACGTGTTCAATAATTTTTTTTATTTTTATAGTAAACTCGGCACAAATATTACTAAAATCTTCAGAAAAATTGAGATGGTAGTCCAATCAAGAACATAATCGATGTTAGTTTGATAATGTTCATATGGTATATAAGAGCTACTCCAAAAATTTCGGAATTTCAACCCTCGCCGTTTCACTTTTACGTTTTTCTCAACAAAAAAATTGTGTTCACAGTCTCATAAATTTTCTGTATACTGGTTGCTTAATAACGGTCTTGGCACAAGTAGGTGCGCCACAATAAATTCCGGAACTACGAGCGCTACTACTGTGAATATATGTTCGACCAAGTTCAAATGAGTCGAATTAGTAGCAAAAGCCACGAAAACCAATTAATTGACGAAGAGCTAAGGAAAGTTGTGTGGTGCATAGCACTTAAATGAGTGACTGTTGGTATTTTTTTGGCATGGTGTAAGCTGGGTGCTCTTTTTCCGGTACGTTAGACAAATCCGAATTCAACAACTTGAAAGACGCACAATCAACAATTTTCAATGTACCGTACTCAATGGGATAGCAGTAATTATTAGATCATGCTAGGACAAAGTTTAAAATAAATATAAATAGAATATGTATCGATCGTAAGTAGACGACCTTACCAAAATACGTTATTCGAAAAGAATGAGTCAATTTCATTACGCAATATTTTATTTATTCTACATAATTCACGAGCTCCAGACAATTTGTACCATTGGGAAGATGGTCAACATCTATGAAATGAGAATAGTGTTCACAGGGTTGATATTGTTCGGCTAACTGGATCTGCGCAGTAGTTCATTGTTTGAACATTTGTACTGCAGGGGAACACGAATGCAATTTTTTGTGCATTCACAAAAAAAACCTCAAGAGCCTGCACGGCACTACATAATAACTGTCTTACTCAAGAAGTCAGTTTCGGAACATGTCGTAATTTGTCCCATAATGGCGTATTTATTATATTTTGTAATCTATTCGCAGTCAGCCTATGCGTTATTGAGGTATTATACTAAGCACAATGAACTCTGTGGAAAGTTGCTATCAATCGATTATTTGGAGGTGGATGGGCAGCCACCATAGAATGTAGTTGAGTGCGTGAGGTCTAGATGACTATTTTTACCTCTGGGATGCCCATGAAGTTGTGAACGACGAAATTTCGTTCAAACCATTGGAGTCAATGTAACCCTCTTTGTTGGGCTTGAACTCAGCACATCTGGGTGAGGCTTTCAAACATCCACAGTGCGTAGCCACATTGTGAAAACAGGCTTACTTAGACAAGAATTCCATATTCGAATCTGCACAGTGTAGCTGTACACTAAGTTATAAAGGAAATTTTGTACGATAACCACCGAATGTAATTGGAATACACAGTTTTATTCTCAATTACTGTTCGAAGATTTACCACAGCAAACTGGAAATTGAGTAGGAGCGAACGCAAGCGCGGGAGACAGGACGACACCTCCCTGTTTATACTGCCATCACCAAAGTTTTGAGTAAATTTGGATGTTTGAGGGGCCTGGTCTGCACGAACGCTCGTGTTTCTATGGGACCCATGGACATTTTTTCACCAGGTGACACTTTTTCACTGTTACCGTGCTGGATGAAAATACGTATGAAGCAAACTGCCCAATTACTATAAGGGGATGAAATGCAACTCATGCAGGAATTTTCTTATTGCATGTCTGTTACCCATTTAATTTGTTCGAATGTAGAATATTTGCTTCATTTTTTGGAGAAAATATTGCGTAATAAATCGTTCTTTTTGTACAACGCTGTACTTGAATCCAGTGAATAAGTAATCATAGCACGATTATAGTTTTTATAGGACAATGATGCAACATGTGTCACAACGGGGCCGAATTATATAGTGAGCTATTGCAATGATTCCGACTTACATAGCAGTATTCCTAGCACAGTCGAACTGTGATAATAGTTGGTATAATTTGATTTTAAAACGTTCAACTTTTTCACAAATGTATACTTGCATGTTATTTTTGAAAGAACCTGGTGCCATATTTGTAACACTTATTATTTCTGAAATAGAACAAACCTGGAAGATAACGATTCACGATCTCATTTACCTGTGCATATGACAAATGCGATATTCTAGTTTATACGTTTATAGAAATGTTAAAATAAAAATGTTTTTAAGAATCGAAATACGTCGTTATTTTTTCCATTAATTTATCATTTGCGCTTTACTTAGCAGTGATGAGCGTCACAGGTGTTACAGTATTAAAAAACTCTAGGAGGGTAGAGGGCCTCATAGCAACAGGCCTGAAGGTCCTCCACTCCCCTCTGAGCACCACAGGCTGATGAGAACCGAACTGGCAATGAACATAAAAGTGTTGAACCCGGGCATATGTTGATGGTTAAAGTTGTGTGGTAAACAGAAAAGAGCGAACTGCTGCAATTAAAGCGACCACTGTTTGAAGGTCATACTCATGGTGCGAGGAGATGGGACTGTCCATCAAACCAGCTAGAAAGGTCATAGTGCCATTCACAGGAAAATGGGCTATTTCAGATAGAATAGGTAGAATTTGTCGAGGCAGAGGCTAAGAAGGTGGCATACTGACTAACCAGGCTTGGAATAGGTAAGTTGCCACAAGCTAGTAATGGGTGCCTGGCTATAAATAAGGAACTTTGAAACCTTTACGAACCTTGGCATGGTCACTAACATGATAGTGGCAGGGTATGAGTTCGATAGGAAGTACAAAAAGCACCCAGAAGAAAGCCTACGGAACAGCGAAAGTCGTCGATTTCAGCCCCTTAATGGTATCAACATCAGGACCATTGGATCAAATACTTCTGTTACGCATGATAAAGATTATACCAATAAAACTGTCAACAGTGACTAATAGTCAAGCGCCTTGCAAGGTACTGAAGAACTGCTGCACAACGTCAAAAGGACTACTGCAGAACTATTTAGCAAACTCTAATGGATTTAACGTTTATTGGATTCCTGGGCATCAAGGGATCACTGAAAATGAGAGTTCGGGCTATTTGGCCAGACTCAGTTTGTCTACTGCACCTACAAGGCCACTTCCCCACTGTGAGGCATCTCCGTCACTAATCAAAAGGCCTGAGAGAGCAGAGCATATGGCAGGGGAATACATCAAACTGTCTGGATCACAGCAGGAGTGAGGCACTCCAAATCTTTATCTTAGGACCAACACACAAGGTAAGACGTAGTCTTCTGAAATGGAGAGGAAGGACTTAGGGCAGATAGCATAGGTCATCACGGGACATTGCAAAATGAATAAACACGTGTATGTTATGGTCGACACTCCGCAGATGGTGTGGAACTCCCTATTATCTCCTGGCCCAGCGCCAGAGACTGGAAAGGGTACCTAGTCTTTTGTATAGCTTCTCCAAAGATGGACATCAAAGAAGACTCTTGCTGGAAATACCTGTCATTCCTTAGGAAGCTAGACATGGGTCTGTGAGATAGTAAAACTGGCACAAAATGAATTGAAGGCACAGTCAGAGTTAAAAAAAAAAGATCTTCATATTTTTATAATAGAAGCTTAAATGTAAAATTAATACCTGATTATCATCTCGTTCTATAAATATTTAGCCTCCCTACAAGTTTTAAAATACGCCATCTGCACACTTAACCATCGTTTGCCCTCTTCTGTTATTTTGTCATTATCGATAAACTACTTTCCAAAGATGTGAATGTATCCACGAAGAGCCTTCAACCAAACTGGTAGTTGGAAGAGCAACAAAAGCGTTTTGGAGGGGGAACGAATTTTAAGATTTTCCAAAACGCATGAGCAGAACAGAAGGCTTCTGGAGTTGTCTGAGGAAGGAGAGCTCGAATTCCCTTCCTGAGACGTGGGGGAGGCATCGCTGACATGCCTGAGAAAGGTTGGCACTAGGTAGATAAAGTGCCCCCATGTCTCCTCTAAACAAGAGAACTAAGTTTCTTACCTCTCAGGATTATGATCTGTATTTAGAACATTATCTTATCACTAGAAAAAAATTATAAACCAAAGGGAAAGTGAGAAGCAATAGTCTTGCATGTGCAATATTGAGACACGTAGAGCTAAGCAAGTACTTGGCTGTTGAGCTGAAAAGGTTTCAGTTGCTCGGCAAGGAAGATTTGAGCCCAGGGAAGTTTACCTGGTTGGATGCTGCAACCACGCAAGGAAAAACGCTTTTGGAATGATGAGAAACAAGCCTACTAGTGCAGCGTCTTTACAGTTCGAGAAATCGCATGAATAATACTGATCGCAATAACCAGGGATCCCCTGAAAAAAAAGAAACATGCAAATAGCAAACACGCAATTGACTTACGAAAATGGAGCTTCTCCCTGAAGAGCTACTGACGTTATCAAAGATGATTGAAACCAGCCAGTAAATTGGTCAACTCCTTCCAAATAAAGGTGAGCCTTTTTACCATCCAATGCTGCTGACCATGACAAACCGCTGTCCAACCAAATATCCAGTATATCCTGCACAGAAAAAATAACTAAAGCATGAATTAACTGCAAAATTTGTGCTTGGGGCTCTTTAGCTCTTGAACAACTTACTTTTCCTCTAGTTATTGTTCCTTTGTCGAATGATTTTTGAATATTGGACGGTACTAATTCATCATCGTTCGACGTCCACCAAAAATCGGTACCTCGTTCATTAATAAGACGTTTAAAGTGGTCGATGAGCTCGCTGCAACAGAAGTGACACTTTTTTTTTACTAAACAATTTTGACTCCACATCCCGACTATTTATGTTGAATTTCCCCTACATAATGTTTTCAAAATTTTCTAAAGAGTATATTCTATTTTCCAACAGCCGACATCACTCTCCACTTCTCAACTGGTTTTGCTCTTTTTCCCAACATAAGTTGTGCTCAACGTTTTCAAAACCTTTAGAGTTCCAAACAACTGTTACTCAGGTATCTTGCTACCTTTATCCTTTTCCCAATTATTTTTACCAGCTTTGAAGAACAAAAAACGTACTGCAAGGATTTAAATGGGCATTTTAAAACTTATGATCACACAGAACGGATCGAAAAAGGTGTCACAACACCAGCTTTCTCGTCAGCCTGACGATGAAGGTTGCTGTGTATGGCTATGGCCCAAACTAGTGCAGTTCAAACATGATCTGAACATCTGTTCACTTATTGTTTTGAATACTTGCTGAAATGTGTAAACTAATAAAGAGCTCAATACAAAGAAAAGTGAAGTACCTGTTGATGAGAGGTTGATCATTGTTGACATACAAAACAGGGATTGGTACGCCCCAACACCTTTGCCTCGAAATACACCAATAGGGGCGACGTTCCATTTGAGCTACCATCCCCTCCAAGTTTCTTGCCGGAAGAACTTTGACATTTTTTAACGCTCTCTAAACAGAATTAAAAAAATATTACAAGACAGATAGGGATGAACCATAAATTATTTTTAATCAATAATTATTGAGTAATTTTTCGGAAGAATTTTACATAACATTATGTGTACCACCATCAGGCCAGGTTAGTTCACTTACTTCAGAGACATTCAGCCGTTGGGTATTTGGGGTTTAGGGTGATTCAGTTACGGTTACTGCTACAAGGGGATTGGAAATGTTAGGGAGCCACTGACTGCAAAAATTACGGTAAACCGAGCTCGGATCCTATACTACGATTCTTCCCAGAATATGAAGCTTCATCTTTGGCACTAGATTACGATCAATGAGAGTCAGGCGGTACATCACTTTGCAGTTGGTCAATCGCCAGATGTGACTCAATAACTCTCATATTCATAGCACAAAGCAATTGAACGAGCGTTGAAGAAGCATGTCACTAAACCAATGCCTCCTCGTACTTCAAAAATTCTTTCGTGCACGGGATCTTTAATAACCTATCTAACTGAAAGGCAGGTATGTACATAGAAAAAGGGCATACACCCACCCAGACATCAGCAAGACCAAATTGAAAACAAAGCCGCAGCGTGACTTTACTGTCAATGTAGACACAAACTTGAGTCACTCAGCATATTTGCAGTTGGACACCATTATGAACAGTCTTCCAAGGGCGGTAGTAAATCTATAAGCCAAGGCTGCAAACTTTTCTAACTTCCAACTTGGGGCTGTTGTGAGTGCACAGCAGAACAATAATAAATCTTCACCTTCTTTCTGATAGTCACAGGTTACCTCTACAAGGATTCTTGGAGCACAGACAGCATGAAATTGAGCTTCCCAGCTACGAAAGCAGCCAAGGTGATTGTGCATACATGGTACAAACAACAAACCCTTACTTTATAGTCTGTGAAGAAACTTAGGATATGCCTTGGTTTTTCGTAAAAAGACTACAGTGGCTTGATTCGACTCAACATGTGGATGAATGCAAGTTCAGCAAGAAGACTGTGGGATTTTTTGGACATTATTGTTGATGAGCAGATACTTCAAACCGTCAAGGACAAAGTAATGTTGATTTTACCCACAAAAACCCAAAAAAACATCAAGGGTCTTCAGTGTTTTAGCGGGTTCCTAGTTTTCCCCATATAGTGTAAATTCCCACCATTGCGAAAATTCATGAAAACTCTGCAAATTATTACACAATGGTTTATTATTCTCATGAACAGCTTGACCTAGTATTACTGCTCCGAGACCCATCCCATTCAATTCAGCATCGATTACTAGTAAACCATATGAAACATGACCTGGCTACAATGGAACTACGGAAACTAAATATTCCCCCGGCGCCAGGCGCCCGTAAACGTCTGTAGGCACTTATGATCCGATGGAGGGGTGTGCGGAGGAATTGGCCTTGGCGCCCCGTCTCGAAAGGGCGTTGCGAGTCGAGAGGGCGGGTGATTGAGTTTGATATGACGGGAGGGAGGGAAGGAGTACTAACAACAAAACGTTGACTTCCGCTGTAGTTCCCGCGTTATACTGCGTTTCGTTAATTTTTTTTAACCATTTTTTTCCCATAACAACCATGGGCTTCGTCCGATCGGATTGCCGAGATGGCGGACACAACTAGATACCAAATGGGGTTTTTGTGCGAAAGAACGAATTTTTTAGACCACGTTAAAGGCTCAAAACGGCACGGACGAGGGACGGCGGACGGACATTGCAAATTTGGAATCTACATGTCTTGAAACGTAAAGTATCAAATTTTGAGGGAGGGCTGTAAAAAATTTTTCGTGATCGAAAACATAGGGTTATTATTCAGAATGAATAATAAACCAAAACGACATTGGCGCCCATTGTAGCCGACTCTGGTGGGATAGTTGCCTCATTTCTCAGCCATTACCTTACAGGGGTCATTTACAGGGGTGTCCACACTCTTCACTTGGACGGGGTGTAACATCTCAGGTTATATCCAAATTAACAGATGAACAAATAATCACAATATTAAAATTGCTGGAAAACATCAGGTGCTACGCATCACACAACTTTCCTTAGCTCTTCGTCGATTCACATGTTTATGAGGCTCATTTGAACTTGTGCAAACATTACCCCACTTAGGTACAAAGTTTTAGCACTCTGGAATTTATTGTAGTGCTCCTACTTGTCCATGAAATTCGAAGGTCTGAAGACAACTCAAAATTTATTTTTCAGCCCATTATAACTTTTTTCTGTATTCCGCAGAACCAAGGAAAGTGAAAACGCAACCATGTCACCAACAGACAGGAAATTCAACTTGAGGTCATAAGAAACAACGACTCACAATAGCTGCTTCTTTGAGAGATTTCGTGTCAATAAACCACTGAAGACTGGAACGTATGATAACCGGGCGTTTGGTTCTCCAATCGTATGGATACGAGTGAACTAGTTTCTCTTGATGAACAATATAGTTACGAAGGAGGCTCACAATTTTTTTGTTACCTTCGCTTAAAACCTCGAGCCCTTCCAAATTTGATCCCGCTTCACTCGTATAAACGCCGTGTTCGTCCACCAAACAATTCTGAAACAAAGTGGTATTGCAAAGTGGAATATAATTTTGGAAGTTATCAAAAAAATCAGAATCATGAAAAGGGTTCAGTTAAGAGCTGATTATCCTCGTACCTTACTGACCCTCAGTTCTGGTAAATTATGTCTTTACCCGGAAGTACCGTATGCACCTAATCAACAAATTATACACAAACAGAATAAAAGCCGCATCGAAGTCACTATAATTACTAGCAATAATACCCAAAATCAGATGAACATCAAACGCATCATAGTATTGTAACTCTTTCAGTAGTAGAAGTCAAATCTCCAAAAGATTTTAAAAAATGAGGTCCATTTTAGAAACAAACGTTTGGAAACTTTGTCTTCACAGTGTGTTGTTAAATTGAGAACGAATTAGTCGGAAATTAACAAATTGGGTCGTTACAGAATTGCAATAAAGTAGCTAAATGTTGAAGTTTAGCGTCGATCTGAACGTGCTACTCAATCAACTTATCAAAAACACAATTAATTACTTACTAACGGAAGTTGGTTTTCAATTCCAATTAAAAAATCGTCATGCCCGTGAGATGGGGCTGTGTGAACTAAACCAGTTCCAGCATCGGACGTAACGTGAGACCCAGGAAGAAAAGAGTGGACTTTGCTAGAAAGCGGATTTTCGTATTTTAAACTGCGCAATTCGTCACCTGAGAAAGATTAATGTTATGAACGGTGAAAAATGAAGTAGTGGAAGCCGGTTTCCAAACTGGAGTGGAGCATAGCTTGCTTGTTGCTATACCACTATGTTATAAATAACATTTGAGAACTTTTCATGCAGATTTGGTATCAATAGGCACATAACCCTACAGGGGGACAAAGACAAGGAAAGCGAGCAGTATGTACATCAAACTGAAGCTTATCTGCCACCCATCCTCACAGTCAAGATGAATTTCATTATATTCCATTCATGTGTAATTAGTCGAACAATTTCAAAGCCTTTCACATACAGTGGAAACACAAACATGTGCACAGCAGGATCAAAGTAAGTTTAAAACTAACCCCAATAATTGCCGCAAATTTTAGCAAAATCGTCATAATAAGATAGTTTCCTTACTTCGTGGGAGGTTATAAACTCAAATATCTGGTACGCAGCAACACATGATTTTCTGCAACCCCCACCCCCCTAAATACGAAGACCTGCTATATGTATGAGAGCTTCATTCAACATATTTCTACGGAAACATTAATGCAGGACAATACATTGGTACTAGTTAGTTAAGAGTATCCTGCAAATTGTTAGAGCCGTTTTTGAAAAAATCGAAAAAACGATAAACTAAACTTCAAGAAATCTCGTTTTCTGAGCTAGCTTCGTTCAACAGATAGATACAGAAATAGTTGCAGAAAACTAAGTGAGGGTATAGATTGCAGTTAATATGGAAAAACATTATTTTCGACACATTTTGCTTTTTATCTCTGTTCAATGGACTGTTATAGGAACATTGATTGAGAACAATATACAGGTATTGATTATCTGAAGAAACCCTATGAGTTTTATCAAACTCTTTATAGCTGTTTTCCAAAAAAAATGCGAAAAACCTTTATTTTGGGTTCATTTTAGTCCTCCTCCCCACTTTCCAATCGATGGAAATCACTCATAATCTTTATTTTTTTATTTAGTCGTCAAAAAATAACGAAAAAACTACCCAAAGAACCCCCCAGTTTTTTTTTACCTTTTGGGTACCTGAAAGTAGAAAAAGGTAAGGGAAATATGTATGCAGCACAGTTTATATTAAAAATAAAAAAAGGGCGTCTCTCGACTGGTCAAATGGTGGTGAAGTTTTGAGTATGAAATCAAGAAAAAACAAAAATTTGCACAGAGTCAAGTTTAATGTAAACCGCTAAGACCCCTCATTGTCGCTGTGATTTTTACTCAGTTTATCTACTACCCCACAGTGATTGTTCCACTGTTTGGCGTTAAGCATCCCAATAACCGTTTACAGTGTCACCACCACGCAGATTGTCTTCATTAATTTTGCCGAGGTTGCATCAAAAGCCCACTAATACTATAAATAGGGGTTATACTCGTAGTTAGTCATGACCAATTATAATATGGAAGCAAATAAGGGATACAATATAAAAGCAGAAACTTACCTTTAACATGAATGATATTTTCATCGTACTTTAGACCAACCACTGCGGCTACGGATGGTAACAAAGGCGAAGCTATAAGGTACTTCATCCCAGAAATAGTGTCTCGAACAACAGAGTAATCGTTATTGGGGTTGTAAGCAATTGCCTGATTGGCTGGCAAAGTCCACGGAGTTGTCGTCCACACGAGAGCAAACGTGTCACCTTCCCCCCAGTGGTGAGGTGGGTTCAAAATTTTAAATTTAAGAGTTACAGCGGTGCTTCGATGTTCATTATTGTATTCAAGCTCGGATTCTGCGAGAGCTGTCCTGAAACAAACTCCTTGAAATTAGAGTAATATTGTCGCCCACGATCCCAATGAAGTAAATCATTTTGGTGTTTATTTAACAAGGATGTAGAATGAATGACGGGTTCAGCCAAATTCAATGTAGAGCTTTTGATAGAACGTGTCTCTCCCTGTCCACCAAACCATACCACATAAAAGTGAAGTGTACAGAATGATGAAGAAAGTTTCGCGTACCCCTCTTGTTCGCTCACTAGTGTTTTATAAATAACCTTGACTGTCTGCCACTTCTCCTCCCACTTACCAACCTCCTTATTGCCTGAAAAAGGCAGTAGACTTCGAAAGCGACTTTTACCATGACACTAACTGGGACCTCTGGTCAGGCCTGCCTCCAGCCACTTGAGGCTGTCAAGCCCGCAAACATGTTATGGACAGCCTTGTCTGTAACACGTCAATCTGCAAACTAAGCGATCAAATCCACCAGCAACACTCTAAAAACCAACCACCCACTGTTTTCCAAAAGTCCTTATTGCCGGTAATACGTCAACCGTGACACCAGGAAATGAGATCTTAACTAATGTTACAGCTGTTATTTTGTACATTACACACTTGTATTCGATACACTCTCAAATTATCACATTCAGTAAAGAAGAAATATGCAGGGGCTGCTAGAACACAGTACCTCTCATGTATGATGCACAGTATTTACCATTATTTGTGCTAAGTTAATCTTAAGCATAACATAGTACTATTGCAAACAACAAAGTATAATTTTAAAACATGAGGCTTTAAAATGAAACGTTTGAAACATCTCAAATTTTTGTTCTTGAATACATTATTGTTGAGCGTAGAAAGTAGATTTGAATGTTCAGAGTACACTAAATCTTACCTGGCTGAAGGTGACCAATACACAGGCTTCAAACTCCGATAAACCAGCCCCTAAACAGGGAAACATTCAAGTTTTGAGTTCTTCAAAGGCAATTGATGTTATTTCATAATTCGCAAAATCCAGATATTTGATCATTTTGAGCTGAGTAACGAGATTCTTCTAGGACTGAACTATCATAAAGCGTACAATATTTGATGAGAAATAATGAAAACTCATCCATTCTATAGTAGAAGACGAAGATCTAACTGTCAACACCAATATGATGATGTCGGGTCTCTGAACGCTCAGCTCTAGTGGAACCAACTCAGGGCCCTTGGCGCGCCCCCACAACACATTATAATAAATGCATACTTAGCGTACGAAGCTAGTACGGTAAAGGAAGATGAGCTCTCCCTTGCTCCTAAAGCCAAGGGCGGAGCGAAGGGCCTAGAAAACCCCCGCTACCCCCTTAGACTGGAGTGGGTTAACATGACTCCATAAAAACACTGTGGCGGAGAAAAGACCTTCCCTTGACCATTTCATTAAAAAAACAAGGAGCTGTCTGTGTGCATAGGTGATATTCCCAGGTAAATTTTGACTCTTTATTTTTACTACTTAAAATATTCCTAAAAAGTGCCACTTTCAAGTTACAAATCTACTCCACTGGAGAAGTCAAGCCAACCAAATCAAGCGTTTCATATACTTCTTGTCTCAGAGATCATAGTTGCACTTCTGTGTTCGATCTACATGAAACCATATTCAGGAGCCCTAAAACAATGACTGCACAACTGTGGAATACACTACTAACTTGAACTTAATCAAATTCACCTTTTCATGCAGTTTCAGGAACTGGTCCAGTTGATTTGAAACGTAGGAGTTGTCATACGTGCGGTAGCACCCAGCTTGACTGTCCCAATCAGCCATGACGCCCCAAGAGCGAAAAACTGACTTCTGCTCCGAAATAGTTCTTTTAGCGAAGTCTTTAGCTGAGAAATAAAATGAAGATGATATGCCACAATTTATTATTGAAGAAAGATGTAATCGCGTAAACCAGCTAATAAATAAAGAAAAAGAAGACGAGTAACTTCAAATTTACCTTTATTCCGAATTTGCAAAGGGGTCAAGGTTTTGGACAGGTCAGTGGATAGCGCTTTCATTTCAATAGGAAGCCCATGGCAATCCCAACCTGGGCGAAAATGAATTTTCTTCCCGCACAGTAAATTCCACCGATTGATTATGTCCTTCAGAATCTAAAGGCAGAAATAATTCAATATTACAAAACTGGTATTACAATAGTGCGTGTTGGGTTCCAGTAAGCACCAAGGGGAGGTTGACTGCTTCTGAAGTCAACATTTTTGAATAGAGGCAACACATAAGTTGTATTATCCCCCTAACAACACTATCACACAACTGGGTTGATATGAGACCACGAAAATCCAAATAGAGGAAACTTTAAGTAATGCTTGTGGTGTAAACTGTTACAGCAAACCACATTCTTGCTTCTTGGTACGTAGCAGAGTCAGATGGAGTGAGGCGAGGACAACTGGAAAGACCAAGGTATCTCTCCTCACTCTCATTCTTCAGGCTAATCCATAAAAGTGTGGAGGGGCCTTAGGACCTTTATATTAACGTGCTGGCCAGATCGAAGTTAAAGAGGGGTTGTAAACCAGTTTCAGTTTAAACCAATTTTACCAATAGGAACTAAGATGTCGAGGTTTGCAAAAAATTGTAGCCTGAAAAGTTTTTTTTTTTTACCCGAGGGCGTGTGGGACAAGTCCCTTTGTCACTGCGGCCACATATGGGCCTATTGTGACACTGGCCCTTTCTTAGTAGAAGGCGTCGTACATACCCGCCCCCCTTAGGAAGCCGAGTATGTCCTTCACCGCAGAATCTGCTACGGTTTGGGGTTCAGTGGTCCCCTGACCGAAGTATTCAAAGCGTTTTGCTGCCAGAGCAGGGCATTCACATAGGATATGCTCTGCTGTCTCATCCTCCTCACCGCAGAGTCTGCATTCCACCGCCTCTGAGATGCCCATCTTGTTGAGGTGATATCTGAGTGGGCAGTGCCCGGTGAGGAAGCTTATCAGTACTCTCAGATCTTGTCTGGAGAGTGTCAGCATCGCCTTCACCCTTTGACAGGAAGGCGTGACAAGCCTTTTTGCCTGTCGTAGTCGTGGCTGGCGATGCCAATGGGCGCCAGCCTGAAAAGTTACTTAATGGTTCAAATAGAAATTCGATAATTGTATTTAAAACTAAAAAATCAACACTTGATGAAAATTATAAAAAATTAAAGTAGAAAATGTCTAAGAATTAATCGTTGAAATTTTGTCTCAGGAATCATCAGTAGGTAAAAATATTGTTTAATAATTGGCATAAAATCAAAGCAATGGGACACCTGCCTTATTCACAGCATGCCCCATGTGAGGTACTCCATTGGCGTAAGGAGGCCCATCATGAAGCACAAATTCTTCATTGAACGTTGGATGAGACCTTTGGGCGGCGTACAGCTCATCAAATCCGCAATTCTAGATCGCAAGAGAAAAAATAAAACCTCGGATTAAAAACTTACACGGATAATCTCGAATATTCTGGGCACGTATAAAATTACCTTCAGTACATCTGCGTCTAATAAAACCCTCGTTTCGGGAGAAAGACGATGAGGAAAATTAGACTTGGGGAGCAAAACTGTATGAGTGTATTTATTCATTTTTTTGGAGACTTTGGTCGAATACGACGATCTGCCGGTCAGGCAATGTGTGGGTCTGACACGGAAAGGCATGATGTTAGTAGGAGGTTAACTTGTTTTTGCCTATTTTAACTTCTATGAAGGCATCGTCCGCTAAAAAATCAACGCAATATTAATTCCAACTCGGAGGACATAGCAACTAAGCGCCAGAATTTAACATGCCATAAATAAACGTTATCAATCGTGATACTGTATCACTGTTATCTGGTGAGGGTCAGCATGGCATATATCGACTTCAATTGGAATCGAGAGTTTAAAAATCGATTTTAATGTAAATCGAAAGACTCACTTCAACTAATTATCGAAATTGATGTAGCTGGGTGGTACTTCGGTATTGACGAATTGCTTATGTATCTTATTTGTACACTTAAATCCGTGTTAGGGGTGTAAAATTATGTATGTTACTCATTTTTATTTATTTAACAATTTGCAGATTGATGAAGTTTCTAAACGTTTGTAAAATATTTATAGTCATGGTTTGGAGTTAACTGGTTGGCCTCTTCCTGAATCCGAGACATTGGTGGGGATCTTATTGAGTACGATAAAATGAGAGTTCGTAAGTGAGTGTGGCTTGGAGTTTGATAACAATTTTATAATAAAACAGAAGGAATTTATTGACGCAGAATAAACTCAGTTTTTTCTATTGGCTAACATTGACTGTGTTTTAAGGTAGAATTCGTTTGTGACTTCTAAAAGTGCAATACGCGTTTTCAAGAAGACCTTCGACATTGAAACATAGAGCGGCTTTGTGTCTAAATAAATGCTGAAGCGCTTATTTGCTGCATATTTTAAGACTTCCCTTTCGTATTTTTAGATGTTTTTCCTGGCATCAGTCTTTCTGTCAAGTAAACTTCTTCGCCTCTTTAGGTGGGCAGTCTCATTAGGGTGAACTAAAGAACATGGACCGACCGCTTGATAACGCTACGACTGCATGTATCGATAGTTCGCTTGAACGCTACGACTGCAAGTATCGATATGCGTCACCGGCGCAGTTGGTGGGGGAGAGCCTATGAGCGATGTCTGGCATATCGATAACCTGACCTCGGTCGTGATATATCGATATATTGCCTTACCAGAGGGAGCGGTCCATATTCTTTGCTTTTACCGTCTCATTATCTCAGCTCTTGAATAGCATTCGCGGATCCGAGGCTTATTTTAACAAAACGGTTTGTCGGAACTCTCATAATGTTGCTATGAGAGCTCCAATCGAAATAATTCTCGCACCTTACGCAGTTTCCATGTGAAAGAAGACGTATGTTTTTCTCTCAAACTGCCATTACTGATTGACTGAATCGTCCTAACTTCCTAATTTAATTTCAAATTCATGATGCATTCAGTTCACGGCGTGTTGAATTACGATTAATCCAGGAAGAAATTTGCGAAAATGTAGTAAATGGAGATACGATCAAACGATATTTATTAAGGCTCTATACTGAAAATTGTGCATATTCTTGATCAAAAATGGTTGTGGTGCGCGATGCACTTCGAGAGAAAAACTGTTAATTTTTTAGTAAAAAAGAAGGTTAACTGTTCCGTTTGTATGCAGATGCCAGTTGTTAAATAGTTGCTAGTAAATTGAGGGTACTAGGAGTTATTTGTTTTTTATTTTTCAATTTTTGTGCTCCACATTTAACATTTTGACTTGCATTTTGTGTTTTTGACTTTTCTTAGCTATTTAAGGTCCTAGAAACACCCAGCGGAGCATGAGATGACTCGTTGAAAACTCGTTTTTTTCATACTCAACATTTTTATGTGTATTACGGAGGCTACATTTAGGAGGCGTGTATTTTACCGTACAGAACACGTAGGCACCTCTTCAGAATTTGTTCAAGACGTAACAACCTCAAAAACGATCAATTTAAAAAATAAGAAAATTCGTTCACTGAATTTTGGAGAAATTGACTGGTTCAGGTTTCTTGGTAACCCATTTCTTCCCAGATATGTATGAGTAGAGAATGAACCTTTGTTTTTCGATAGACCTCACCTAGGGAAATCGTAAACTTCAAACTAAGACCCTGCTGAGACTGGCCAAAAAAGGCCAATAAAAATTTGGGTTTGTAAAAATGTTCGTGTACCTAAATTCTTTTATTTTCTTTAATTCAAGATGTGCTGACGTTTTAAACTTTTTCGGACATCTGACGGACCCGAAGATTGTGCCACACTCAAATTAACCCGTACTTTTTCAAAAGGTTCGACTCAGAAAATTCCACTTCACTTGAGGCTTCGACCGATACTCAACGGAAAGTCCTTGTAAAATCTTTCTGATAACTCCGTCGTTTAATTGTCAACTCATCGACACTTTCGATAACCGTTCTATCATTGTTTTAGGATAATTTAAATTAACAACTATTCGAACGTGAACTCGTCTCAAAATTTCCTTAGCCGGAGATCCGTTGAAAGATGGGACAGACGGTCAAGACATGAGAGTGGGAGAGATGCCGATGAGAAGAAAGGGCGGAGCGAGGTCATACAATAACTCCAGAAACATCTGCCTCCAGCGTGATAACTCAGTCTGTTGAACGCTCAGACTGAAGTTCAGAGATCACATAACGCCTTTCTATGCACAACCTGCAGACCAAACTAACATAAACATCGTCCCAAATGTACGATCGTATCCGCTACCACATCGTACCCCCGGTTTTCGTCCTCTTTTTCACCGGGCTGGTACAAATTTTGGCTGCTTACGGTCGCGGAGATGCTATTAGCTTGTCCACAGCGTTTTCCAACATTTCGGGTAATTTAGAGTCCTGGACAATCACATGCGTCTTCACTTTATGGGCGTTTGTCTGGTTGAAGCTTCCGGGGCCAACGACGAAAGGCCCTCCGTCACCAACCGGTTTTGTACCAATTTACAAGGTAAACTACTATTTTTCGCTCCTCTTCACTACTCACTGACATTAATAACCAGCCTGTGTTTTCCTGTTGCAGTATATTGATACCATTGTTTCAGAATAATGGGTTGGTGTACTATTTCTCTTCGATGGCCCTATTCCTAACGTTGGAATTTATTACTCCACTCGGCCTTTCACGTAGACTCTTCAACCTGATGCCTCAGCTACTTGGCACTTCGAATATAATTGCAATGGCACTTTGCTTTTACTTGTATTTACAACCCAGCGATGATCCAAAAAATGATCGAAACTTACCACGCACCTACATTTTTTACCGAGGTGTCCATTTTAATCCTCGCTTACTTGGAGTGGACGTCAAACAACTCACCAATTGCAGATTTGGCTTAATGGCTTGGCAGATCCTCGTTTGGGCATTTTTTGTTGTGTCGATCGAAGAATATGGGTTCTCAACCCCTGCATTTACGACCTGTGCTTTGCAAGTGAGAATAATTTTGTTTTTTACTCACTCAATTGAATTGCTGTTCAAAACGTACAATAATCCAAATTCGCCATTTTCAGACAATTTATTTGGCCAAATTTTTTCACTGGGAAAGCGGTTACTTCCACACGTTGGATATGGTTTTGGATCGAGCAGGTTACTACATCTGTTGGGGATGTATGGTTTGGGTGCCAGTTTTTTTCACGTTCACTTCTTACTACTTTGTTCGCCACAAGCCCATCATGGATTCAACCACTGCTATCTTGACTCTGGCGGTTGGGTTGATCTCAATTTGCTCAAATTACCTAGTCGACGCTCAAAAGCAAGAATTCAGGTACATTGCGTATTGATTCCTACGTTAGTTATATGGTTTAAATGAATAAAATTGTCTGTGATAATAAGAGATTGGATGAATGTAGTTGAAAAAGCATCAACTACACAGAGAGAAGCTAAAAATCTTGCGAAACCATGGTCACCAGTTGTTGCACCAAAAATGACGAAGTTTATTAATGAGAAAGTAATATAGCTGTAATGGCTATAAGTGGTCCATGCGTTGATTATTCCATTCTGAGGACCACAACTGAAATTGAAACTCGGTCCTTCAAGAGTCATCGCCACTTCTAACTAAATACCCAACTGGACCTAAAAACGACATAATTTTCCTCAGCCCCCAGTGTCCACAAATTTTGAACTCACTAAATACCAATACAACCAAACTTAACGATGTACAAAAACTGGTAATGTTTAAAGTTCCTTAATTTATTTAATTCCCAATTGCGTAACTTTAATTTCACCTTAGTGGAGCTAATTCGGCTGAACTTGCCAAATGAAGTTTTCATGCTGCGTATCACCTGCATATTTCTTGTTTTTAGTCGACAATTCAAGTAAATGTAACCATCATTTTCAGAGCAACCGACGGCCACTGCGTAATATGGGGGCGACCAGCACAATACACGATCGCTTTTTACATTGACCACAATAAACAAAAGAAAAAGTCCCTACTGCTTACTTCTGGATTTTGGGGAGTAGCTCGACACTGCAACTACACGTTTGAGATGCTTATTAGCCTTTGCTGGTGTTTTCCGGGACTCGGTCTCGGGCCGGCTCCTTTCTTTTATTTCGTTTTCATGTGGGTTCTGCTAATTCACCGTATTTACCGCGACGAAGTGAAGTGCAAAGAAAAATACGGACTATTTTGGGATAAGTATTGTGAGCTTGTTCCATATCGTTTGATACCATACGTCATTTGATTGACGTGCATTTTATAATAAACGTTTTGCAATTTAGATTGAATTATTTCGACTACCCCTGCTTCAAGTACGAGCTTCGCTTTTTGTCGCAAAAAATATACCAAAAGCACTAACATTGAACTGTGCACGGTTAAGAAAACGTTGATGTAAATGCACCTTAAACTAATGGTGGAAGGCAGCCGAGGCAGGTTGAGGCTCTACGGAATGTGTACAGCTATACTTTTCCAACCATTTCTACTCAATTTCCCAACTTGCCTGAATTGAACTTTAAACATTATTCTCACACGAAATTTGAGAAACATTAATATTTGAGAAATTTGAGACTGAAAAATCTCTCAACAATTTTCAGTGCTGAACCAAAAATGATTTTCTCCAGAATGTTCGCTGAAACTTCCAGCGTACCTCCCCCTTGTCAATACCTAACTTCTATTCAACTTTTTATGAGAAAGCTATTATAACTAGCTAAAAAATGATTCATCCAACATTTCGGGAAGGCAGTCGCAGTCGCCGCCCCCGCCCCCCTGCCACGAAACGATCACCCCTTGGTTTTGAGAAGTAGGACAAATAGTAAAAGAAAGAAATAAGAACAAACACACGTATAACCGTTCTTAAGCTTTCGGAACTTACAAAAATAATTGTCGGAAGATTGTCAAGTTGATAGCGTTCGTCTCAATCAGATTCGACGTGTCTAGTCGTAATATGTTTCGGTAATCGATCTATCGAGAGACGATGCGCAATTCTTCCGGTTCGGCGGGGCTCGTCATGAAGTAGTAATTGGCAGCTAATATTTCGCTATGGTCATAGAACAGGAAGATGGCGGCAATGTCGGACTGCTTGAACAAGCTATCTTGGGTTGATTAATTCAGTACTGTTATTTAGTGATCGATTTGAGAATCAGAGTAGTTTACCTGCGATACACAAGCATGGATTTTTTCCATTGCAACTCTTGTTATTCACAACCAGGGCCTCCTAAGAATTTAAAGTTTTTCTTGACTAATTGTGGTCATTCATTTTGCAACGAGTGTGTTAACAATTCCAGTGAGTTAAACCGAAATCATATTGATCAATAAATAGGTAGCAATTTTGATAGTGGCACTAAGCCTTAGTTTTAATCCCGTTTTTTGTCTAGATTTGCCCGTCTGCAGAGTCTGCAAGGCGAGATGCAAAGCTATCCCCCTTTCAAACGATGTAAGTTTTCACAAAATAATACGTTGAGCAGCACGTGAAATGTTCGTTAGTGTCATATTATTTCTAATTATTTGTATGAGACAATTTTATCGCTCTAGTTGATTTGCGACAAGCTTTCACTTTACTCTTCAGTCATGGTCGTCGCATGGTCAGATCAACATCCCTTATACCATCAGATTAAGGATGACAAATGGGATAGACGGGGTTTCTCAATCAGCCGTGGAGACGTTGATGGCCGTTATGTTACTGGGTCTCCGATTGGCCACAAAAAACTCCTTTATGAACCTGGGAGGAACTCCCGCATCTGATCATTCTATTCTTTGGTCGAACAAATCAGATCGTAGAACAGCAAACAATTATATTACAGTGAAGTTTTACTGTAACAAAAAGAAAATAGAACTAATAAACCGCTTCATTGGTGAACCATAAACAAACGTCAAAACCGTTTAGTTTGTATTCAAGCAAGTAACTATCTGCTTCTGATACCGCTGTTTTTTTCCTTTCCTAATTTCATTACTGAATCTGAATTGAAGCTTCCAGAAGAATTGAAACTTTACTTTGGCGACATGGTCAAAGAAATAAAACATTTATTGAAGATCTTGCTAATTCAGAGCAAACACTGCAAGATTTACATGGACGAATATGCAAAAAAGTTGGTAAGTTAACTAACACAACTAGTGAGCAAATCAAATTTAACGTTTAATTATAGATCAAACAATTTATAACATAAAAGATACATTTTATTCAAATGAATAAAATATAATGTTATAGGTGAAATAAATGAAGTGTTGATGACCCGAATAATTTTAATTTAGGTATCATAAGCCTTAAATACTGACGCATTTGTAGCTTACACACTTTTAGTTATGTATTGTTATATTTCAGGAAGCTTCCTTTGTAGAAAGCAATAAAGAATTGAACAAAATCAAAGGAGAGTTCGCTGACTTGACTAAACGCTATCAAGAATTGTCTATTGAAAACCAGGCTTTGAAAAAGTGAGCTTTCCCTTGTTTTGCATGATTTGTAGTTGGGCCACCAATGCACTAGGCCATCCACTGATTGGGCTCTATGATTGCGCATACGCTCGAACAATAATCCTCGAAAATTAATTCGAATTGATCTATGGGAGACATATTTATTCTTATGGGTTAACAGATAGTTGCAGATAGCTCCTTTACTTTTTACGCTCGTTAGCTCTACGTTAATAGGTGGCAGTGAAATGAAACCTGCTTTAAGAAAAGTCGACCACGATCTTTCCTAAAATGTAAACGGACTAGTCTTAGAGTTTGAGACATATGTGATTCAGTAATGAGTCCAGAACAAGAGTTGTCAGAGAAAATTCGCCCACAGTTGTGAAATCACTGTACATTTTCTTCCCCTCAATCAACTATGAGGTTTCATTTTTTCATCGAAGACAAATTCGATTCAAGTCGATTCCCAGTGCTTCCTAAACAGATTTGGTCACATAACAGAGATGAGCCCTGAGACACTCATCCTCCTCGTACTAATATCGACTGGCCCTAAAGTGTCGTGGACGAAATTAAATTTTGAGACTTTGATGCGTACCCAATTTTGAGCGAATGGCATACTAAAAACAGTAACTTGTAGACTATAAATGTAATAATTTATAACACGAAGTTGAGTGTTGCTTTAAATATGTTACTTGCATTACTCGTTGTAAGGTTTTGTATAATTTAATTTTGTGATTTTGCATTCTAACATACTTCAAGGAGCAACCAATTGTTCAACCAGCAGAGGAATAAATCGCCCTACGGGTTCACGCACATCAATGAAGATTTGAATCCGCACCAAAGGTTAGTAATTCAGTTTTAGCGCATCTGATAAGGGAAAGTTTCTGGTTGAAAACACGTCAGCGCTCTTTACAAGCCATCTCAACAAGTAGGAAGAAATGCGACAGTATACAGAGGGCAGAAGATTTGACCAGATACAAACTGGATCCAAGGGCTTTACTACAATTTTCAGTATCAGTCCCTGGAGTATTCGTACGCAAAGTACGGTTTTGGTAGGTTTTGAAGGGGGCCTTTTAGCTTAATTTTTCTTCTGATATTTCCCTACCTGTTCCATATTTACTATATTCTGGGCATTTCTGCTATGTGTCAGTCACATTATGGCAACAAGAAAGCTTAAAAGTGTTGCTTGGTAGATTTTCTGAAGAAAATTAAGGTTATTTGCGCAATACACAAACAATAATTCAAACGACTGATAACGCATGTGGAATTTATTCGTTCATCTTTGTGTTTCAGTCATGCAAGCGCATTTCTCACGCCATCCCCATCGTCTGCAAGTGGCTTTACCGTGTACGTGCACCATATTTATTTGACAACAATTCTAGAATGTGATTTTTGTCCACCAAAATAGGAACCGTATCGATTTTGAAAGTCTAAAGCCAACATTTACGACGGTACTACAAGCGATTAATACAACTCATATAAAAACATCGTCAATGGGCGGAATCGCATGATTAATAATCCACTGCCTGGATACAAAAGAGATATCTCTGCTGACCAATTATATTAGTATTTCTATCATAAATAGCGTCACATAATAATTATTACATTAAGCCCATTTATAAATAACATAAATTATACTTGAATATTCAAAATGAGACCTACAAATTACTTAGCACCTATCAGAAGGTTCACAGTCTCACCTGTTCCGAACTAGCTAAGGCTCAACAGTATAAAAGGCAGTCAAGGAGCAATTGAGAAAAGCACTGGCTCATCATCCTGCTACACACTAGATATTAATGATTAAATTCCTGTTTTATGTATATTTTCAATTTATACATATTTTCTAGGTCGAATCAGCAGCTGGGTCGAGAAAGAACCTCAGTCACCACACCGAGATCTTTAGCTAAAAACTTCATTGATCCTAATCGAACTTCTCTCCATCATCAGGATGCAAGAAACAGGCAAGGAAATTTAGTTGTGCTTATTTTGCACATAGCTATGCTACCAGGACCCCTCATATATACAATATAGTTTTATATTTGATTTATCCATTTCATTTAGTAATTCAGTACAACATGATCGAGGTTAAAAAGTCTGAATTACCTGAGTGCAACTCACTTCTAATTATCCTTTACATTTTCCTCAGGGAACGATTGATTAGCGGGAGACTCACAATGCCGACTATAAATTCTCAACCATTTCTTCTAGCCGCTGATTCATTAACAGGACCATTATCAAATCGATCGTAAGCCTTCAAAATAATATATGCTACAAGCTCGCCACCATTCATTGGTGTAATTACATCCCATCAACTCTTCATTGAATAAACCAACCGTTTTTCTTATAGAAGAGAAAACTCAACTCCAAAGAGTTGGTCGTCTGGCTCAAGTTCTAGAACTGCGAGCAAAACTAGAACCCTCCGCAAGTCAGGAGATAATTACTTATCAAAGCTCAACAAGTACGTTACTTAAAATCTTTTTAAAAATAAGTATTCGACAATTTTAGTATACATAAAGTCAGAAGAGTAGAACTCCTAAGATCTATCACCCTCCTAGGCAAACTGCTTCACTCTAATTTGAACTTGTACCAAAGTGAGTGAATGGACATGCAATGACTCTTAGCCAAAGTTACGAGTATGCCCTAATTTACTTATCATCAAAAAAATGTAAGTTGGAGGGATGAACCTGGCCAAAAGCAGTCAAGGTTATTAATTAGATTCTGCTGAGAGGTATCATGAGAGCCTGGAGAGGAAAAGAATACAGATGGTATGCAGCCTGTTCAAAGGGCACTATCCACTAAGGTACCACTTGGTCAAGACGGATAAGTCAGAAGTACAAAGTTGCAGATTCTGCATGAAAAGGCTGGAGTCAGTGAAGGGTGTATTTACCATACGCTAGCTTTGACGCTCCTCAGAGTGCTTGACCTGTACTGTGGCCAAATGAGGTTGCAATGACCTCAAGGCTGTCTTGCATTTCACCCGAGAATGGTGGAGACATCGCATCAGAGAACATGACTGAAACCGATAGAACATGAGGCTGCTCATGGGTGCCCCACAATAGTTCCACCTGGGACTGCAAAGGGGTTTTCCTCAGGTACCACCAGTAAAGGGAAATCCTGTTATCTCTTCAATTTGTGAATAACTCTATTTTGAATTGATCTACTCCCACATTTAAGAGGCAATTAACGTTGAGAGTGTCAGAGAATTAAAATGTTTTTCAAAGTGCTTTTGGAGTGCTATCATGGTCATATCCACCCATAGTGAAACGAAGTTTGAACTTCCAGCTACAACGGACAGTAAAGAAATGTTGTAGCACGATGAATTGTCCTTGGGTGTTAGCATGTAGCTTGCTTAACAAATAGGTTGAATGTATTAGTACAGGAAAGGGCACTGTATCATGATGTTGAGTGCAATCGTCATGGTTTTTGTTGCTTGTTTCAGCTCAAATCTATTCTGAAATGAAGCTGTACCACAGTTCAGTTGAGAGTTCGAAACTGGTTTGAAAACCCACTTTAGCCCAACAAATTATTTTCAACTAATTCGTGTATTAGAGGTTACTAATTTAGTTTCTTAGATAAATCATTTGGAGAATTCGTTTATTGGTTCTACTACTAACTGTGGTTTCAACAATTTACAAAGGGGAAATGGGCAAAAGTTGTTTGATAAGAAAACCTACTTCAACATGTATAATGCGTACTTACTGCAAAATTATGCTTATTGTAAATTCTTGTTATATTATACTCGGCTCCTTTCGCTCAATTTGTTGACTAAAAAAATTAAACTGTTTGTTACAAAAAACTGTAGTATGCGCTGAAGTAAGATTAGAGTGTGCGCAGTTGAGATACGACTGGAATTCAGAAACTTCAAACTAACTAAACAATTAAAGCAATTGGGTAATGTCCGCCAGTAGGCAAATTATTAAAGTTAACGTACCTGTTAAGTGAGTCCGTCTCCTCTGGCTGGTGAGCGCTTGCCCACCGTAACTCACCAGCCAGAGGAGACGGACTCACCTGACACGTACGTTAACTTTAATAACTAAACAATTCTTGCCACTACCTGGTGGGCAAAATAACCTGATTTCTACAACACAAGTAGCTGAAAACCGTAACAATGCTGTAGCTCACGAGTTATAGTAGCGTATCTCTTGCATGATAACTCCCTAGTTGCCCGAGTTAAGTACAGTGTACTCAGAATACACAAAATCAGCATTGAAATGGACAGCACAGATTAATCCTGGTTGCAGTAGACCATTAGCAGAGGGAATAGGAGTATAAGAGCAATGTTGTCCAAGGGCCGGGTGAATACCTTCATAATTCGTTTCACATTGTTCCCTACCAGACACAACACACAAAGTACACGCATCTGTCTACCTCACTGACTTCATTAGCAAATGTAACGTCGCAATCAATAGACTTATTACTCTAGATTTGTATGAAAACACATAAGTTGCAACCAAACTAGCACCACCTAGGAGAAAGAAGTGGTCTGCACCATGATAGCAATCTTCATCAGTTATGACAGGCCATGTGGCGCATGTTGCGTATTATTAACGTTCATAACCCCCCCCCCCCCCGCACTGCGAAAGGAGATGCAATAATACTCTCATTTCTCTCAACATTTATTATCACAAATGTAACAGTTGGCATGAAGAATATGTACAAACGATGGTATTTATTGTGCGATTCACACAAGTTTACTTCAGATTGCAACACAGTTGACCGTCTAACTGAAGAACTTTTAGTCGATTTTTAACGTGTATAACTACACACGTGTAGAGTTCAAAATGGGGTAATGAACTGCAGCGCGAATAGATAGCAGTGAATTCAAAATGTGAGGGGCCCTTTCCGTCAATAACAAAATCAATTTTTTAAAAATATTTACACGCTTTATTCTTTGAGATTACGGTTTCGAAGTTGGTAAAGCTCTACAAATGAGGAGATACCACTGTCACTATTAGGCGCCAAGTACTTTTTTGACAGCTTCCACGACGTCTTTTACTTGAGGAAGGGCGAGAACTTCTAATCCTCTGTTGTAAGGCATTGGAATGTCAGCACCTGTGACTCTGATGACAGGAGCGTCCAAATGGAAGAACGCTTCACTTTCCATAATACGAGCTGCGACTTCAGAACCAATCCCACTCTGTGGCCACCCCTGCTCCACCGTGACGAGGTGATTGGTTTTAATGACCGACTTGGTTATAGTCTCTTCATCAAGAGGGCGAAGACTCCTCAAGTTAATCACTTCACAGTCGATTCCTTGTCCTGCCAAAGTTGTGGCAGCTTCAAGGCAAAGTTCAACAGCTTTAGAATGGGAGACTAGGGTAATGTTTTTGCCTGGTCGTTCGATTTTCGCTTTACCAATGGGAATCGTGAAATCAGGGGACAACGCTTCATCCGAAACGGGGTATTGGGCGCCATACAGAATTTCGTTTTCAAGAAAAACGACGGGATCTGGGTCACGAATGGCGGCCTTTAGGAGGCCTCTCGCGTCTTCGGAAGTATACGGAGAAACGACTTTCAAACCAGGGCAATGGGAAAACCACGCGCCAAAACATTGCGAGTGCTGAGCGCCAACTCCTGCGGCAGCACCGTTCGGGCCTCGAAACACTATGGGAACATTAATGTGGCCAGCGGACATGTAAAAAGTTTTAGCCGCCGAATTGATGATTTGATCTATCGCCTGCATCGAAAAATTGAACGTCATGAATTCGCAAATTGGTTTCAAACCCGCCATAGCTGCTCCAACTGCTACTCCGGCAAATCCCATTTCAGTAATTGGCGTATCAATTATCCTGCTGTCTCCGTACTTTTTCCAAAGACCCCTGGACACTTTGTAAGCTCCGTCGTACTGAGCCACCTCTTCTCCAAGAAGTATCACTTTACTGTCTCTTTCCATTTCTTCATCCATCGCCGTATTGAGGGCGTCGCGAACGGTCATATTCTTGGCAGCCGCCGCCCGTGAAACGGAAAAAGTCCGACGGGCCAAGGTCGACACTCGTAGATTGAACATTTTACTACCAATTTGATCCTCGAATCTGAAATACGAAAAATATTCTCACTCACAATTTTTCTGCGCATTAAACCTCGAAGAATCGCCAACAGTTAATTAACGTTTCAGTCTATAATATAATTACACGTGACCTGACATTGGCCAACTACAGCGTTAAAAAAAAATTAAAGGCTTCTTCAGTTGACGACATCGTCTTACCTTGTTAGAATTATCCGAGAAACACTCAACCCGTTCGTCGCACGTTCGTCAAAATTTCATGCCAACAGTTGAGTCCAATGAAGAAGGAGCATCCAGAATTACGGTCATCAGCCACGAAGGTTAAAAAAGACCAAATTGGAAAATTTATCTAGCACGACTGATAAAGATGATAATGCGATAACAGCCGAATGAAGTGAAACGGGTGGAAAAACTCAGTGATGTAAAAATCTTCGTTTTCTACCACCCAAATAAGAAGTTATTTTTTACATAAATCTTGTTTCATCGTACACCGTTTGAAAATATATGGGGTATTCACTCCAAAAAAACATCTCATCGGCCTCTTGTGATTGAAGCTTGTGCCTCAAGGCGAGAGCTCGGAAAATCCTCCTGAAAGAAATAGATATAAAAATTGAGACAAAAGTGAAGCATTGATATAAAACTAATGAGAAAACAGTTGAGACCAAGGCTTGACATTCCGTAAAGACATAAAGGCAATTGTTTCCAACATGTTTAGAAGTGGGCTCCCAGCCTCACCAGAACCTCATTTATTTGACAAAAAAACAATTTTAAAGTCCCTAAAAGCTCACACTGCTACGTGTACACGTCTGCCAAAAGTTTTACGGTAACTGGGTCATCCTGTTCGTAGTATTTGTTGGCCCAATGCATGCTGGTGGAGGTTGCACGTATAGTACAGAAGATTAGCCAAACATACTAATAGAAAACCCCTGGGAATGGCCTGAATCAGACTGGAAATGATGCCATTTTGGAGATAGTATGCTCATAAAACTCTAAATGCTCACATCTTATCAAAGGAAACTCAAAAAACAATTATGTGTCAAATTATGAGAGACATGACCCTCAAATGTTTGTGCCCCAGTTCATCCACACAGCTTCCTCTGGGCTTTGCTCCCGAATGATAGCTCGGCAATTAACTTGAATATATTTGTAAACTATTTATTCAATCAGCGACCACGATGAAAAGCTCTGGCTGAAAAAAAATCGTAAAGTGGGTTTTACGGTTATCGAATGCCAGTTGCCAACGTTGGCTTGATTCATTCAACATTATTCGTATTATTTAGTGTTTAACTAATTATCCAATTTTGCCCAGTTCATCAGATTATTGCTTCCACCCAATGTCATTCTTTTCTTTAAATAAAGCACTTTCGGTTTGTTGGTGGTTGGAAATCAGACAATAAACTATCGTTCAATATTTTCGTACAGCTGATGCCACTGTCATTTTGAGAAATAGTTGACAAAATATCTGGTGCGTTGCAACACACAACTTTCCTTAGCTATACAACACTTCACTTTGTACATGGCTAATTCTATTTAATCAATTCATTTATCACTCAGTTAATTTGAACTTGGTCAAGCAGCGCTTTACGGCAGCAGGAAGCGGTACAGTTCCAGATTTTATTTTGCTGCTCGTACTCATTGCAGGACAATTATTGAGCAACTGGTACACATATCATTAATGCGGCTGTAAACACAAATTTTTTGAAGAACGATATTAATTACTTTTGCAGAGTTATTGGTTAAAAACGTTTAGAACTGGTAGTAAGCGAAACGGCGGTAGTTGAAATTCAGGAATTTCTGGAGTGAGCCCCATGTACCTCATGAGCGTTTTTAAACACTCACACTTTAGGTATTGGATTGGACTACAAAACCAATTTTCTTTAACTTTGTACTAACATCCCAGCGGAGTTTATAAGGAAAAAACTGCGCTAAAAACGCTTTTCGTCGAAAGTTTTGGCAATTTATTGTGCTGCTCTCGTCATTTTCCCACGAATGGGAATTTTATGGTATCATTACCTTATTGAGAGCTATTAACATAAAAAATTTAATCAAAATCATTAGAGCAGTTTTTGAGAAAAAAAATTTGGTGTTTTGATCAGTATGATAACTATAGTTAAATTTCGGTGGATTTTGCCCATACCCTTATTTTTGCGTCCCATGGTAACCTGTAGGCTAGACATCAAGTGTCAGCTGATTTGGTACGGTTGTTCCCTCTAAAAACCGCGCTAAAATCGATTTCGTCGAAAGTTTTGGTAATTTATTGTGCTGCTCTCGTCATTTTCCCGTATATGGGAATTTTAAGGTATAGTTGCCATATTAGGAGCTATCAATATAAAAAATTTAATCAAAATCGTTAGAGCCGTTTTTGAGAAAAAAAAGATTTGGTGTTTTGATGACTATGATAACTATAGTTAAATTTCGGTGGATTTTGTTCATACCCTTATTTTGGCGTCCCATGGTGACTTGCGGGCGATATATGAAGTTTGAGGTGATTTGGTACGGTGGTTTTCTCTAAAAACCGTTCATAGACACACAGACCATTTTCCCGAATAGTGTTTTTCGGACTCAGGAGGGTCTGAAACTTGAAGATCTGAAGAAAACTCAAAGTTTTTTTTTCAGCCGATTACATAACTTTCCTTTCTACTTCGTAGAGCAAGGAAAGTAAAAAAACAACTCTTATTAAGTATATGACTGGACGATGAGTATTCGGAAATGGTTCTATTAATTTAAGAAGTTATAACAGACCCACCGTGTGCAGGGATATTGCAAAGAATCTTACTTGCTTCCTCTGCCATTATGTGTATATTATTGAACATTTTTGTACCGATTGCTATGAAGCATTATTATCATTATCGTAATTATTTTCTTCAACTCCGTGTGGTACGATCTCAATTAAAATTTAAGTCGAAGTAAGTTTTGCACGAATATGTATAACTACTTCAAATGATTGCAAAGAGATTACGTCAACCTTGTCGGTTATCTGGTTAAGTTTTAAATAATGTCTTTATGTTTGTGTAGAATTAAAAACCAGGAAGATTGTCTCAAAGAGATAATGCTAAAAAGTAAGGATATGAGCTCCAAGTAGTTCATCGAGGGTGAGAATGTATTTCTCCTCAAACGAACGTCTAACTGCTGGTAAGTTTACTTTTTGAAATAAGATTCAATTTTAATGAAAACTCCATATTTTTTTACAGAAATAACTAAAATCGTCCACAAGTTGAAGTCGATTGTTGTTCGGAGAAGGTTTTACATTGCGCGGCAACTGGCTGGACCAATCAAATGCCAGCTGTTGCTTACAAAATACGCGGGTTCGGGTCATCGTATTCACTTTCGTCGAGATATTCGAGCATCTTGTTTGCGGGTCATTCGCTCTTGCTGTACTTAATTGTCGCCGGAGTTTTTTTTTCTCATCTCATCAACAACATGACTTCAACCAGCACTTGCCAAGGATTAAATCCTGGAACCCGCAATTCTAGCAAGTAAGTTACGAACGGATTTTTTGTCGTTTTGTTGCCGTAAACAAACCGATCAATACTAACAACAACGAAACTAACGGGTCCCGCCTTTTGCTGAAATTCGTTGCGGTTGTCCTTATTGTTTTGAGTTTCTAGGCTCGGTTTTTAATTTAGCGAAGACTTCAGGTCATAGTTTGAAGTATAATTAACCTCGCGGGTGGGTTTTGACCGTTCAGAATGTATATTTAGCACGTATGTGTTGCTGTCTTTGGTTACGTGATGAATTAATGCGTATTTATCTCGTTCTTGTTCAGCAGCAGGGATTCATTAAAGCCACTTTTCCATCCTGGTGGTAATTAATTGAGTATAAGTCGGGCTGAGTTGGAAATGAGTGAAATGAAGGCGTGTGTGGTGGTTGATCAACCGTATTTTTATCGCACGATGCCTTACGGTGGTTTCGTAGAACAGGTGATTCATCGTTAAGTTCATTATTCTTTGTTATACGTGACTCGAATGAGCTATAAGTTATCCTCATTTTTGCCGTCCCTGGCTAAGCTACCTTTTGTGTTAGTGCATCGCTCGGTTGTTGCCATAGTATCTTCCCCTTATTGTGCTTTGAACTGAACATCTGTCCCGAGTAGGAGGAGGTTCAGGATGCAGGACCTGCCGCAGATTACAAGTGAACGGCTTTTGAATAGAGCTCTAACCTCTTTACTTTACATCACCTGGCCAGAAATCCTGCGAGTTGGGCTCGAACCAGTTTACACCGGTTTCCTCTCAGTGGCCTCCACGGCCGCCGGGAAATTTCTTTCTTCCTTCCTTTACGATTGATCCTGCGTTCTATCTACTCTGAGATCAAATAGTTATCGAGGACCGTTGGAGGAATTATGAATTGAATGCGACCATTACAGGCTTCGATTTATTAATACTTGATACCTCACTCACCACGATATCTACGACTAGCGTTTTAATCGTTCCATTTTTATTTACGAAGATGGTAAAGTGGCCTTCAGTTGTTTTCCCAACGACAAATGAAAGGTTGAATCTCGATGTCCATACGTCATCATGCACTGCATTTTACAGCAATGTTTACTTGGCCCAAAATACAATTACTGATTGCTAGTTAATTTAATCAAATGGAGACGTTTTTGAGAAGAAGTGAAAAACGTTTTTAGCGCTCACCGAATGTCATTTTCAGACGTATTTTATATTTATACTTGTTCAACGGTTGGTGTCAAACGGTTGCATTTTGTGAAAAATGTAGATATTCGTTGCTATAAGGCGCTGCCAGGTGCGCTCAGTTGGCCTTTTATTACTAAGAAATACGAGCGTTAAAATGCTCTTTTGGGTTTTATCTTTGTTCAATAAAATACCGGAAGATATTGACTTCATTGAAGACTGATTAATAATGCTAATAATTCGCTGTAGCTGTTTGAGTCAACACTGAACAACTATCTTTGAACGTTGGGCAAATATCATTTTCGATGTCTTTTTGTTTATATCTCCATTCAACGGACGGTAAGGGAAATGTTACTTCAGTCAATCCTCTTGTCAGTTGCCAAGTAGGAGAGAAGCATAAAGTTGTGAGAACACAAACTGATCGATGTAAGTAGACGAAATGGTTGCAAATTAGTGCCACTAGAAGGCAGGATTGAGTAATAAATGGTCGTTTGACTTGATTTTTTGCGTTTCATGTATGATGTTTTGTCAAGTATCAATATTAGTAACAGCTATAAGTCAGAATTCAGTTGAGAATGTTGTCACGAGCTTTGCCTGAAAGAACTGGATGTTTATAAGTGCCGCCGGAAACAATTAGTACGCTCATTTTTACTTTCCTTGGCTCTACGAAGTAGAAAGGAAAGTTATGTAATCGGCTGAAAAAAAATTTTGAATTTTCTCCAGATCTTTACGTTTCAGACCCTCCTGAGTCCGAAAAACACTATTTGGGAAAATGGTGTGTGTGTGTGTGTCGGTGAACGATTTTTAAAGAAAACCACTGTACCAAATCAGCTCAAACTTCATATCTCGCCTGCAGGCCTCCATGAGATGCCAAAATAAGGGTTTGGAAAAATCCATCGAAAGTTAACCATAGTTATCATAGTGATCGAAACACCAAATATTTTTTTTCTCAAAAATGGCTCCAAAGATGTTGATTAAATTTTTTATATTGATAGCTCTCAATAAGACAATTATACCATAAAACTCCCATTCGTGGGAAAGTGACGAGAGCAGCACAATAAATTATCAAAATTTTCGACGAAATCTATTTTAGCGCGGTTTTTAGAGAAAACAACCGTACCAAATCAACTGAAACTTGATGTCCAGCCTACAGGATACCATGGGACGCAAAAATAAGGGTATGGGCAAAATCCACCGAAAGTTAACTATAGTTATCATAGTGATCAAAACACCAATTTTTTTTTTCTCAAAAACGGCTCTAACGATTTTGATTAAATTTTTTATATTGGTAGCTCTTAATAAGATAATTTTACTATAAAATTCCCATTTTTGGGAAAATGACGAGAGCAGCACAATAAATTATCAACATTTTCGACGAAAAGCGTTTTTGCCGCGGTTTTTTCCTTATAAACTCCGCTGGAATGTTAGTAGAATGTTTTAAAAAAAATTGGTATTGTAGTCCAATCCAATATCTATAGGATGAGTGTTTAAAAACGCTCATGAGATACATGGGGCTCACTCCAGAAATTCCTGGGTTTCAACTACCGCCGTTTCGCTTAATACCAGTTCTAAAAGTGTTTACCCTATAACTCTGCAAAAGTAATTACTATCCTTCTTCAAAAAATTTGTGTTTACAGCCTCATTGATTATCTGTGTACCAATTGCTCAATAATGGTCCTGGAATGAGTACGAGCAGCACAATAAATTTCGGAACTGAAAGCGCTACCGGTTCCTGCTGCTGTGAAGTGTTGTTTGACCAAGTTCAAATGAACTGAGTGGTAAATGAATTGATTAAGTAGACAAAGCCATATAGAAAGTGAAATGACGTAGAGCTAAGGAAAGTTGTGTGTTGTAACGCATCAGATATTTTAAAAACATTTTTAGTTTGTAGTTAAATTGCAGTGTAAAACGCATAGAGTAGGATCACTGGATAGATACTATGACTGGTCGATCTTACGAAACGGGCATTCTACGCAGCAGTTAGCCAATATCCCCTGCCCCGTTGTATTATCTTCCTTCTCTTCTGTGTTTTCTGATTTGAAGTAATTGCACACTCAACGTCTTGCTAAGAACAAAACCTTCGATGTGACCAGGCACCCTTCCATGAGTCTCGTTGAACCTCGAGTTAAGTTGGGTTGTTATGCGAGTCGCTTGGTGTGCCTACACGTGAAGCAATTATCCATCCCAATAAATTGTTTATTGACCTTTAATTTTGTGCCCCACAGTGAGGCTCTTTTGAACATGACATAATTAGTCATTTCTTTTCACACTGTACACTGTTGGTTGCAAAGGGCACTCCAATGAACACTCCTGGTTCTAGTAATTTGTACTTTTCTGTTGATATTCTGTAAAAGAAGATCGAATAAATAAAACTAAACCGAACTGAGTGGTAATGAAATTAAAAAAACGAAACTAGAACCAAATATCTCGAAATAATAGTCAAGCGGTTATACTTAACGCTAACAAAGGTTCCTGCCTTTGCAAATGCGCTTTTAACGGTTGATTAAAATTTAACAAGTGTTGGTGCATCTGGCGATAATTGTTAATGTTGAGAGATGATACTACATCAACTAGAAACAGGGGGTACGTTTATTATACACAATCGTCGTTGTTAGGAAAAAAATCGAAGACTCATTTTGAAAAAGTAACGCGTTTCGCACATCCGAAGGCTTTTGAATCACAATCATGAGCCAACTTGAGAATGTTAAGGACTTCGTTCTTGGTCAAGTCGTAGGTAGCTGTCTGTATTTGTTTTTCACTTCTCGAGAACCGTATTTTGATCATTCCCTTCGACCCACTCGTTTTAAATCACCACTTGTGGGCTGGCTTTAGACGTATAGCTGTAGAGCACCGAGCGACCAACCTTCAACTCGCTTTCACAAAAGTTGCGGTTTTCAGTTGAATATTTGGCGCGCGCGCGCATAATTTCTCTTCGTCCTTTCACTTGGAGAAGAAGATGGTTTTGTGTATGGAACCTTCTGTCTACACATCGGATCTCTTGGATAATTATTCTTCCGTTCTGGAAAGTGTACCTCCTGTACGATCCCACGATAATTTTCTTCTTTTTTTTTCTCCTTATTGTCTCCGGTTCTCGCGAAGTGGGATGACCTTACTCTCATGTTATTCCCACCTCTGAACGAAAATCGAGTTTTTGGACGAAATGAATGCCATGTGTACCATGTGTTCATTTGCATTATTAAAGGTGAGACGCCAGTGTCCTCGTCCCTGCGTTAATTCGATGGTACTTTGTATGCGCTGGCGTTGTCTCTTTATTTCGTGTATGTTTATCCATAACTGCCTACATCTGTTAGTTTCAATCACCCTGCGAGTTAAATCAAAATCGTCCCTGCCAGTTTTCAACACTTTCAAAAAAAAGAAAAGATTTTCACGTACTGAAAATCACGTTTTCTGAGGTGTATATTGATACCAATGCTTTTTTTTTTTTTTTGTAACTTTGGAAACGTTTGACAAAGCATTTTTGGTACACATTATTGTACATGTTATTAGAAAAGTATTTGTGGGGCACGATATGGTAGCCGCTCATTGTTGAGAAAAGTGCCTGTTTGGCTCGTGTTGAATTAGTTGAAATCCTGATCTCGGGCATTCCCCCTGTGTATTCAAGTGCACCTTTTTCTGACCTGAAGCCTTTGTAGGCGCAGGTCTATCCCAACTACCCGTTCTGCTTACCAAAGGTTTATTTTCGAGGTTGACAACGGATTTCCTCTTTTTGGACTTTCCAAATATTCGCCTTCCACAATTTCCCACGTTTCCTTAGATTCCAACTGTCAGCTCTTCCCAAACCCACCCCAAAAAACCATATTCAGTCCTCACCCTACTCACGTCCCAGTTAGTTCATCTATTCAGAGATCCTCTTGTGTCGCGTAAATTCTCACTCACTGATCTCTTGTTCTCTATTTTATATCAAAGGGTATAAGTACAGTCATCTGTACAACAGACTGCCAGAGGAACACTTACTGAGAATGATATAGGCGTTGAATGCTTGAGGAGACCCTGTGAGATCCAAATCGTCCAAGCTGTTTTTCAAAAAAGTTGAGAAACGTTTTTGTTTCGTTGGCCAATATCTCCTCAATAAAATGTTTACGCACAACGAAAGATAAATATTGATTAATAGAAGATTTTGAAAGTTCAATTTCGTTAGATCCGTTTTTTTGACAAAAATGCAGAAAGCTCTCTGCCAGACACGCAGACCTCACTCTGACCACTTATAGACCTCAAAAAGGTCTTGATATTCCCTTTCCCCCTGGTTGCAATATTTATCTTACTCTTTGTGTAAAACGTAATCATAAGGTCTACGTGGAGGGAATCCGTTGTCTTGGAAATTGTGTCCACCAAGAATGAAGCATACTAGCAAAGACAGTCGTCCTGAGGTAGTGGGTGGTCTTTGTGTGTTTCGAACATTTGTTATAGTAGTGAAAACACGATTTTCTCAAAAACAGCTCTGGGATTAAATGTTTTGTATCAATGTACATTTTTTTTTGTATGGATAGTGGATATGATTGAACGCACTTATATCAGAAACTTATTCGAGACAGTCCTATGTAGCCATTGAATGACACCATTGACCATGACCCTCCAAGTTTTGAGAAAGTGGTCTGCGTGTATGTTATTTCATGATGGCGAAAGGTATGTACGAAATCCATACAAATACAAAACCGAAAACGGCCCTAATGATTTTGATCGAATTTTTTGTATGTAAAGTTCCAAGTAACAAGACAATACCATACAATTACCGTCTGCGGGAGTAAGACGACAGCACCACATTGAAAGCATTAAGCGCCACAAAACAAAAAGTGCAAGTGGTAGTCCAATGATGTAAAAGTGTGGGGGAGAGCTTACTGACGTTCATAAGATAATTAGGAACAACTCCATAAATTCCCGAACTTAAACCACTGCAGTTTCACTTACTCGCTCTTTTCACAGTTTTTACCCAATAATTCCAAAACAATGAACAGACACCAATTCGAGTAATCCAAGTTGGTAGTCTAATGTATCATCTGTGCACTGGTAGGAATGAGCTACTCCCGATAAATTCCGGAACCTTAAGCTCCACCGAGTTGTTAAAAAATGAGTGAAAAACAAAAGTGATTTGGGTAATAAATGGCGCTGAATGCACTTGGGACTGATGAAAGCTGCCCATGTGGGTTTCAATTTTTCACAATTGTTTTTAAAATTTTAATTATACGCGTACAATCGTGTTGCCTTTGATTCCAGCCCAGGGCTCGTGCTCGAGCCCAACTCATCAACTACCTTTCGATGCAAAACCACGCTCCGTAGTTTTTTTTTTTCATCTCAGCTCGCGTGACTAGAATATGGGTTTTAGTAATGATGGTTTCATTTCTAGCTCTGGAGATATTCCAATACTGATTCTATTCGCATTTGATAGATCGTGGCCCCTCGATATTTTTGTGAATGGTTGTAGAGTAAATTTGTGACGAGAATGTTCGAAAATGTGAGCTGATTTCATTGATAGGTTGGTTGTTTCCACTGTGATACTCTTGAGTATTGTTTCTGATCTTAGCTCCTTGATGCGCCATTCGATAATAACTAGTAAAATTACCATGTCTTCTTTTTGTCAAAATAAAACTTGAATACCAAAACACCGAAACCATCGGATCATGCAGCATTAACTGTTCATAACAATTTACACATTTATTTCGATCGAATTAAAAGTTCGCTATAGCGATTTTCACTATAACTTAGCTTACCATTTAGCTAAGTTTATCGTCATCTCATCTGGTTCTATTTGAATCTTATTGCAGCTTCACGGAGGGCTGCCACAACACATCAAACTCGGTTGTTCTTACGCACGTCTCCGCTGTAGGCTCTGCTCGGTGTTGCGTGAATACGAGGGCCCACATGTCTCCCTTTTCGCTCCCCTTATAGTAATCCCCATACATCAGTTGTGTTTACTTGCTGTGCTTCCCTTCGCCCCATCCGCTTTCGTCCTCCGTTTTGTGAACTTCCATTCCCTCCTTAATCCCCACTCACTCCGTCTTCGCGTCCCCATTACATTGGAATCACTTGCTGTACTGACGTATCTTTATTATCGATCCTTGGCGAGACGTTCCTCTTTGGAGCCGATGACTCATTTTCTTGGAAAATAAAATCGCGAGGCAAACTGTGAATGCTTAGTTTTGAGTATGGAGTCGTTGAAACAGAATGATAGAAATGAGTTCTCCAGCTTGGAAGCGAAACACTTCGAGGCCTTTTACCTGATAAGGCAGTGGAAAACTTTCACCTCAGTGCGGTGCGTGTAGAGATAGAGGCCACTGTTTGAACGTTGCAATAAACAGGGGCCGATTGAATCGTCAATAAATTGACTGATAAATTGTTCAACTTAGATACCCTACTTTCACAAAATCATACCATTTACGCCTTGTTATACGATTTTTCGTGCCGAGTGAAGCGTTAATTTTGATTAAAAAAATGTATTTCTCAATGTTACTTTTTCTTTGATAGAATTATCCTAGTGGAAATTATATAACTAGATATTATATATTATGTTGTCCTTTTCTGTTGTGTGTATGCCTTCTGAAGCCAATAACAAAATAAGAAATGAATAATTAGTCGGCAGGCTCATTCGGATTTGAAAGTTCCAGTTCATTTGAGATTTGGCTACGTCAAAATTGTTCATTTCACTCTTATCATACTTTCTGGATGTTGAAACTGCACTTCACTTAAAGAACGTGAGGAATAATGATAAGAAGTAATTTGTGTAATCAAATGCCAATTAAACAGACGTAGTGCCATTCGCAAGCTGGTTTATTGTAATCATTTAGATTGATGACGTGCGAAAACCTCAAATGTGCACATTGTAACTGGTGAAGCCAATATTATTGGTGTACGTTTTTGTCGCACGCCAAGAAATTGCATTCCGCTTGCAAATATTCTCAAGTGGAATTCTTCATGTGTCAGCTCAATGGCAAGGAGCAAAAGTAACTAATTTCGCTTCACTGAGACTGTCCACTGTGCTCTTATTAGCAACTTACCGTTCTAATTTATTACATTTCAACCAATTTGCGCAAAATAATTTTTGTGGCAAATTCCGTTGCTCGATGAGGTCCTAAATTATGGGAGCTTTTTTTTAAATTATGAAAAGCCAACATTTGAATTGAATTGGTCGTTTGGGTCTTGCGAGGGAAGGAAGTAAAGTCTGAGAGTTGCTTGTTACCAATCACTGCCAATGTTGGGTGGGGTCGATATGTCCGTTGATTTCAGTGCCAGTGATCTACACGAGTGGTGTATTTCCCAATTCCCAGTACTTTATCCTCGTACTAGTATGAATTATTTCAGTTATATCTGTGAGAAGGCCACCTTTTTTCTGTGGCGTGTAAATTCACTCAGCGGGAGGTGTCAAGAATGCAGCTTTTTAGACATTTTAATTGCCTATTAACTGCTGGAGTCTGTTATCTGCATAGAAACCTATTCCGTTGTGCGTCCCACATACGGAAATGAAAAGATCGTAAACGTCGAGTGTTTCTAGTTTCTAGACCGCTAGACGTATTGACAGTCGGAAGGGTGTATTTTTCCTTTATCTGCTAGCCGATAACGTGATGCTGATAATTTTATCGTTTGCATTTAAGAGGACATCCTACTCAAATGGAATGGAACGATACCCGGCAATCACCTTCAGTTGCGTTATACTTCCCTATTACTCATTTCCCCAAGACTGTCGCTATTTAAAGGAGAAAAGACTAGCAAAACTATAAATTCTTGCTTTTAACTCAGGATTATTATATCTCACGCCACTTACTATCAATGTGGGATGCTTGTATTACGCTATACTGTACATTGTGTGGATGGCATTATCGTTTGAGTGATGGAGAGACGTTACACAGATTAATAAAAACTCTTTATACTTTCCTAAATCTTAATAAATTCTAAGAAAAGCTGAAAAAAGTTATTTCCTAGTTTTTTCTTCGTATGTTTACGTTCCTCAGTCCAAAAACACCGTTCCCCACCATAGATAATGGTCTCCCGTGTTTATGGTCGCGATTAAGGGAAAACGGCAGAATCAAAGAAGCGCCAATTTCATATTTAGCCTACGGTTTAGCGTGGGACACTAAAATGAGAGCTAAGTCGTTACAAAACTAACTGTAGTTATTATAGCGATCGAAACATCAATTTTTTTTCTCAAAAACTTCTTTTTTTTCTTTCGGGCAGTTACAGTGTATAAACTTTCCCATGGGAAAATTACTAGAGCAACACATTTATTGACAATTTCGACGAAAAGCGGGTGTTAGTGCAGGTTTGATCTTAAAAATCCTGTTGATATGACTACTCCGATGAGCTCTGGGGGTTTAATAATTGAACACCCAAGGGGAGGAACGCACCGAGTCCAATTTGAAAATTTTTCCAGAATTAGAATAACAAAGTTTTTCGCAATGAATTTTCTTTCCTTTTCTTTTTCCTTCAATTTTATGATATAATTCGATTCATATAACGTTTATAAATTTATGTTTCTAGTTAAAACAAAATTTTGTCAAGTAGGTACAATTTCAGGGTAACTTTTCCCAAGTAAAGGGAAATGTGGCCTTCGCCAGAAATAAAACTTAAAAACCAACATTTCCGCAACCAAAACATTTTAATATGTGTAGGTATATACGTTTTTTATGGGAAAACGTTTGTGAATGACTTTACGTCGTAGATATTCGATAATTAATGGAATAATATAATAATATTAAATTGATGGAGTAGAAAAAAAATCTAGTCATCTTCTAGCTCGTCGAGGAATTCGTCGTCCGAGTCTGGATGGCCATTCCCTCTAGGTTCTTGCCTTGGAAGATGGGCATAGAATTCTTTGGCTGAAGGGGTTTCACAGAAGTTTGCGAGGTCCTGCGGGTCTATGTATTTTACAGATTTCAACGGAAGACGGTCCTGGCTGCTCACAGGCTGATTAGATGGTGCAGGTTCTCCAAGTTGCTTAGGTGTTTTAGACCTGACGACTTGTTTCCTTATACATTCCAAAAAATGTTTTTCTTGAGTAGAACTGTCTGGACCCCTTCAGACTAAACAGGATTATTCTGATAGGCCTGGTCTGCAGTGGCAGTTTTTTTTACAAAACATTGGTGTAAAGGAATGTCCAATTTTTGAACATGGGCCTGTCCCAGGGAACCACTTCAAAAGGAAAGGGCTTAACCCTACTCGACTGGATTACATCATTCCAATCGCTTGGCACTTCCGTGCGTGATGTTTGATTGACAAGAGACATGGCTTTATCACTTTCCATGTAAGAATGGCCTCTTACAGGAAACACCATTTTCACCTAGTCAAGCCTTTTCTTGATATGGACGAGGTAGTGGAAGAATCTGAACACCCTGAAGTTCTTATTCTGCCCTGCACACGAATCGCAAAATACGATTAGCTCTTCAACTACTTGGCTGAGTTTTTCAGTGACAAAATGAAAGAGCAATGAACGTACGTCGTCCGCGCCCTTCTTGGCAACCGTCTCGTCATATGTGTACCAAATGGACGCTGGACTGAGATCATTCTTCCCGTTGAAAACTTGGGCTTAGTTCACTCTTCCCCGTACGCTCTTATTTTTCACCGTTGATGCCTAGTGACTCAATTCATTTTCGCCAATTTCGTTGACGTACACTTAGAGCTTTCGTCCACATCTAACAGATGGCATCAAAATCTCAGTTTCGAAAAAAATTGGACTTAGTGCGTTCTTCCCTTTGGGCTTCAATTGTAATGAGATAATTGACAACCCCAGAGGTTTTGGAAGCTTACTTTCGTTACTGTTTTTAACTTTTGTCTCAGTGTTTTCCGTACAATCCCAGGACAAAAAAAAAATAAAATAAAATAAAATAAAAGTAAAAAGTCATGTCGACAGTCCATTGAATTATTTGTGCGTTGATCAACCCAATGGTGGGTGAATTAAGTGATATTTTTCTGCTAAGATTTGATACTAGAGCATCAAAAGTCTTTGAATGTACTCGGGATCGTGAGAAGTTCTGTGATGCGTACCAGATATTTAAATTCATTTTTCGTAAACTCGGGAACAATCAAAACCCACGCGTTCAATATCAATGTTCTGAACATTCCTAGCAGTCTCACAGGTATTTACGCCGTGGACTCAATTACGTTAAACTTATTAAATTACGCTCCTCACATTTGTCGTACAATTAAAACTTGTTGGCGGTTATGAATCTACACACTTCACGAGTAATAACGGTATTCTGGAAGGTAATATTGACGATGAAGCGTCACAAATGCTCCGAGTTAGTTCGCGGGTTAGCCGGCTGGCAGTTTGTCAACTTGTTGAGTAACGCGACCCTTCAATTTTCGTTCTCTCCAGGGGAAAGCATGAAATTCGTGCCGAAACTAATTCTCGAAGGACTTCGAAGGGTCGGTTCAACGCATTCTAATTTTCCGCTGTTAGCAGCCGTTATTTATATTCTTAACACTCTTTTCTTTTGACTAATCCTTTCTTCCTTCAACTCGTTCGGTGGGATTAACTGTGTTTTATCTTTTTCGTTGATGTCGGCCGCCTTGGGTAGTAACCACGCTTTGTGCATTCAACTAAATAAAAGTCTGTGTCGTGAGTTCGACGAATTCTTCAAAAATTCTTATCTCTTCTAGAACAAAATAAATTATTACCTAACTTTGATAGAAAATCAAGTTACTGCAATCGTGTCATTAAAAGTTCATGCACATTTTCGAAACAAATTTAATATGAATAATTTCACGCACCGCGTAACGAACACTACATTTTTCCGTTTAATCTATAGAGTTCAAACTTCGTTCTTGTAATTCCTTAGGCTAAATTCGTTTAGCAGCAAATCGGATTACGAGAAATAGTCCACATTGGATTTTGAAAATCGTTGAACGGGAAAATGGGGGAGGGGGAATTTCTTACAATTTATAAGCAGTATAAACGTTTCCATGTGAAAATGACGAGAGCAGCAGAATAAATTATCTGAACTTTCGAAAAAAATCAATTTTCGCGTAGTTTGTTCCTTGTAAATCTCTTTCCCTTGAATGATGAACTACGATCTAAGTTCAATAATGACCGATTTTGCTCTTATCCCTTTTGGAGTCCAGACAGATTTGGTTCAGCCGTACTCTTTCAATCGTGTTCAGAGACCGTTTTCTCAAATGACTCTTTTCTATCTCTAGCACTAAAGTGAAACCCAGCTCTCTGTGTCGAATTTTGTAGAACCCAGTTGTGGAAATTTACCCAAAATACGTCTTGAAAATTTCGACGCGGTCCTTCGCTTGGAAGTTCTTAGCTCCGCTCTTTGTCGGCAGTTGATTGATATTGCGAAGTAGAATGCCCGATTGTTATTCGTGTGCTGCTACACAATCGATCGAATGAGCTCAACGAAAGTAAGTTGTGAGAGCTCTAAGATTAATGAACTCTCAGTCAATTGGAGTGACTCACAAGTTTCTTAGAAAAGGTGCTGTCGGTACCTCGGGACATATTGATAATCGACATCTCGAATCGAGATATTCCGTAGATTTCACAGTCAGAAACGCCTTGAAGCACTGCGCGAGTAATTAGTGTCTACTTATCTTGACATGTCTTTTTTGGTACATTACGTTTATCTCTCGTAATATTATCAGCGCCCGTTGAAATTGTTTGAAGAAAACTTCGGTCTTGTCGCTTACCCCTGACCTCGCTGAAGGTGTGTCCAGATACCGCGCTCCCATTCCCCACGATTAACTTTTTCGCCGTCTTTACTTTCCTCAGCCCTACCAAGAATTTGTTTTTCTTTAGTTTTCTTCGCATCGTATTGTTTTAAAGGCTTCTTAGCCCGAAAAACACCATTTGGGGAAACGATGTGCGTGCACAGTTTCAGATGACTTGAAGGTAATACAACCTTCCTGGCGAAATGAATCGAACAAATTGAAGATTTTAGACCAGTATTTTCCTAGTAAGCCCCGTTTATATGACAGATAGTACTAACCATCAAACAATTGGGAGCAACCCACGAAATTCTTGTACTCCCTATTGTCAATTGTTTGACTAACCTTTTTCTCGGTGTTTTCTTTATATTTTCAGAATAATGAACATGATCGGTTCAATAAACAAATATCTGGTGCGTAGCAACACACAACTTTCCTTAGCTCTACGTCAATTCACTTTGTACATGGCTAATTCTATTTAATCAATTCATTTATCACTTAGTTCCTTTGAACAAGTCACAGCATCAGGAAGCGGTAGGGCCTACAGTTCTGGAATTCATTATGCTGCTCGTACTCATTTCAGGATCATTATTGAGCAATTGGTACACAGAAAATTAATGAGGCTGTAAACACGAATTTTTTGAAGGAGGATAGTAATCACTTTTGCAGAGTTATTGGGTAATAACTGTTAGAACTGGTAGTAAGCGAAACGGCGGTAGTTGAAATTCAGGAATTTCTGGAGTGAGCCCCGTGTATCTCATGAGCGTTTTTAAACACTCACCCCATAGGTTTTGGATTGGACTACAATACCAATTTTCGTTAACATTCTACTAAAATTCCAGCGGAGTTAAAAAGGAAAAAACCGCGCTAAAACGCTTCTCGTCGAAAAGTTTGATAATTTATTGTGCTGCTCTTGTCACTTTCCCACAAATGGGAATTTTGTGGTATAATTACCTTATTGAGAACTATCAATATAAAAAATGTAATCAAAATCGTTAGGTCCGTTTTTGAGGACAAAAAAATTTGGTGTTTTGATAAAAAATATTTTTGAACTATAGTTAAATTTCGGTGGATTTTGTCCATACCCTTATTTTTGCGTCTCATGGTAACCTGTAGGCTAGACATCAAGTTTCAGCTGATTTGGTACGGTTGTTTTATCTAAAAACCGCGCTAAAATCGATTTCGTCGAAAGTTTTGGCAATTTATTGTGCTGCCCTCGTCATTTTCCCATAGATGGGAATTTAATGGTACAGTTGCCATATTGGGAGCTATCAATATAAACAATTTAATCAAAATCGTTAGAGCCGTTTTTGAGAAAAAAAATATTTGGTGTTTTGATCACTATGATAACTATAGTTAACTTTCGGTGGATTTTGCTCATACCCTTATTTTGGCGTCCCATGGTAACCTGCGCGCAAGATACCAAGTTTGAGTGGATTTAATATGGTCGTTTTCTCTAAAAATCGTTCACAGACACACATACACACATACCATTTTCCCAAATAGTGTTATTCGGACTCAGGAGGGTCTGAAACGTAAAGATCTGAAGAAAACTCAAAATTGTATTTTCAGCTGATTACTTAACTTTCCTTTCTACTTTGTAGAGCCAAGGAATGTAAAAATTGATAGTCTAGTATGTAACTTTAGCGGTGAGCACTCGGTGAAGGTCGTGATGTAAACAAGAGCAAACTAGTATTTTCCAGGACCCTCAATGCTGCCAGTTTCTGTATAGAACGTTACGTCCTACCAAAAGTTCGTATAAAGTGAATGAAGAAAGAATGCTGCAAATCGTTACCCAAGCAAAGTACTCAGGTCTAGTGATTGACGTCTTTTCAAATGGAGAGTGAAAAGGGCGCTTCCTTCGCTCTGACCCAAACTCCGTACATACCTCTCAACTGAATAAAAACATGCTGCGCTAGAAGAATGGGCACTAGATAAATGGCAAGTGCGATTGGAATCCCCATCAAAGGGGCATGACACATATGTTTTTTTTTTCGGAACATCCGAGAATGTCTTGGGAGAGCCAAACCCCTGGGCGAACCATTTCCTCGTGGGAAAGGTTACTTCAATGCGCGGCTTCTCTGTTCTCTCAGACTCCCATCCAGCACGTCTTGCGCCTGGAGGAAACAAGAAATCAAGTGCTGATCCACCGTAGTTCCTACAACTGTGAGTGACTAGCTTTGTTGACTGCTACCAAGCAAGCTATTAGCCGTTCCGCCTAGTTTGCGAAGGTTGTGACAACGAAGCATCACCACAGTTGGTTGACATCTCCTTTTAAAATTTACCATCCAAGTAAATAGTTAGATGAGGTGGGAAATTAGAGTAAGATGGTAAGGGATTCCACACGACTATACCTCCGTGGATGGCACTGGAGCAACAGTTCTTCACCAGGAGACTGGCAACCTACCCAATCACCCCAGGACTGGGTTCGGTGGGAGCTGAGCGAGTGCCTGGTTGTTGCATGACAGCAAAACCGCAACCTCTTCGATTCAGGAATGGTAATTTTGATTAGGAAACGGACCTGTGCTTTCGTGCAGTAAACTTTACTAAATGATTCACTGTGTGGGGTAGCGCATATGCAAATGTAAATAGAGAATACGTTTTGCAGAAATCCCAACGTAGCCCGTACAGCTCCCTTATTCTACTTAAATTGAGAGAACGTCATGAAAGAAGCGTCGTCCACCAGCTGCTAAAAAATAACGAGTTTGCGTTGCCTTCCTGTGCTTTTCGCATTCGGTTCTTGGTAGGCGGTTTCCTGATTGTTCCTAAGCTTGGAACCACTGCTGCTCAGCACTTATTTCCGTGTACAGGAATAATGACATTTACTTGTTGTCTAGCAGCATTAAGATCCGTAGTAACCGAGACGGCGGAAGACTTTTTGAAAATAAAATTTACTTTACTCAAATACAGTAACACCATAGTAAGTTCAGGACATACAGTGGAAGGCATCATAATTGACAGCAAGTAAGAGATAATCGACGATATTTTTCACTCATTCGCCGTCGTATGAACAAATATATTTCTTGAAAACCGAATCAGTTTTTAAATTTTGGTTATTTTCGTGGGATAAATTTGAAAGATTTAATGGGAATTTAAAAAAATTAGTTTGAAGGAAAAGAAGTCGTATGGTACATCGCACCAGACGTTTCCGGAGTAATTGGTGCTTGGTGCATAAAAAGAGTTGTGAACCATACTGTGATAAGAAATCGTTAGGTGAATTCTTCCTTCGGTTATAAGCACAGACTGACTTCCCCTGACATCTCGCGGCTGCGGAGCGCAACAGAAGTTGTTTCCATCTACCGTCGGGGTGCGTGGGCTTTCTTTTCCCCTGCCATCCAACTTTTCAACCTCCTCGCTTCCATATTAGCGGTACCAAGGAGGGCTTTAACTATATGTAGAACTCCACAGTCAGTGTTAACCTCAAGGGGCGATGCTCGACTGTTTTTGTTCTGGCTAAAATATTGAGCATTATCCTCCTTCGCGTGGCACCCAACAAGGAATAGCTGCTTCGAAGAATCGAGAGTCGACAAAAATACAAAAACTGCCAGTTTTCAATAAAGTGTTTACTACTCTTCAATTTTTTGTCGTTGCAATCGTGAATTTGGTGTTGCGTGGGGCGTCATATTCTCATTTTCAAGATTTAAAACGTAATAAAAGTATTGTAATCTTCCGAAAACGTGAGCTCCATTGGCTCTTGTTGCATAGCTCGCCAGTCAATGCCTAGTATCAAATTTTTCTTCGACGTTAGTGTAAAAACACAGTACGGGCTTCGATTTACGCAAACACGGCTTTTACTAATTGGATATACTCGTGTAACTGGTTAATACGTTCTATATTCTCCATAAACAGTTTTCTAATACTGTGTTGAGTGGTGATACGAGCGATGTAACAAACATGCACTGATGTCTATTCACTCTGGCAACTAATAGCATCATTCTTCATACAGTTCGTATGCACTTGATAGAACACAAGTATAGAAATACTGATACTGCCTAATGGTATGGAAATTGTAAAGGTTCTGCAATTTATTAGGTTTCTCGAACATTGTTGCTTAGGTAAGACAAAGTGATGTTTCTTGGAAACGTTCAAGAAATCTTGGGAAAACTCATTGAAAGCAGTTAGTCAGACAAAACAAGATTAATAGCGGGACGTCCATAATTATTAATTTTTATTAAACTACCATTGTGTCATTTATTGATCTACCGAAAAGAGTTTTTTGTCATTAAAGCAGGACACTTAACTCCACCAAATTTTTGCCGAAATATTTTACGATTTGATGTTGCTCTCGTCATCTTCCAGTGGAAAACGTTATAGTACTGTTGCGCTATTGTGAGCTGAGCTTAGAAAGAATTTTATCGAAGTGTTTTTAGGTATCTTGGCAAAATAAAAAATTGATGTTTGATCCCTATAGTAATGTAATGCTCCGACGTGGCCGAAACTGAGGGGTCGGAGGATTAACGAGAATAAAAAGGAAATAAATACCAAAAGGTGCGAAAGATAGGTGGTGATTGAGAAGGTGTTGGGAGACTAGGATAAAGAATTACTGTGGAGACTAGAAAACTGTATTGGAGTTAGCGAAAGACGCCTGCTTCCTCGGGGACGGAAATGGAGAGAGCTCAGGATTTTTGGTGGAAGGCTCGGCGATCGTCCTCTGCTGAGCAAGCACTCTCGATTCAGCTAACTCCGTATTTGGGCTACTCGCCACCTCGAGATTCAGTTCTCACGCTGGTACCTTATCTAACTATCACTCCTCGTGCCGGTGATATGGTTCACGGCAAGGAGGAGAAACGATAGCAAACCTTCTCTCTAGGGGAGAATGCTGATGCTCAGCTCTTCATCTCGATAGCGCCGTTCCTTGGGGCGGTACATTGGCTCCCAGGTTAAATTGAGCATGTCCTCATGCGACCAGGTAGGCAGGGAGCGGTGGTTGGGCCCTGGTATGCTTGGCCCAGGCAGGCAAGTCGGCAGTAGAATCAGAAGAATGGTATCGGTGATTGGACTCCCCGAGAAGGTGGGGTAGCAGCAAGATTACCTAGAGGTTGGTTCGAGTTTACCCTGTAGCTGTCGCTGCTGTAGCAACCGTCCTCAGGAAATGGGGGGATCAAAATGGGCAAAATTTTGCAACAAGTACATTACGCCAAAATCGAGAGGAAAGCAGGTGCGGAAACTTGGTACATCGTCATAAAATTTTCAATATAACTGTTCGAATCTTAGGAATATTAGTAGAAACAGAAGAAAAATAGAATTATGATGACACACAGAAGTATTTACAGAACATACACGAAATCGGATCCTTAGGTACAGTACTAAGTCGGATACAAGGTGTACTTCAAGGTTTTAATGACTATTTTGTTGCTGCACATCGCAGCTCGTCTTATACACTACCTTTGTACCCAAGCGAAAGAGAGGAATAGGTTTCCCAGGAAGGCACAGAGTGAGAACACAACACAAAGGGATGGATTAGTTGGCATGCGCGAACAGTAATCAACGAATCCCGTGCTCTCCCTCCCCCTCGAGATGACTAAGTCGCCACCCGGTGACGAGGAGTACCCTGGTACTGCACAAATCCGATTTTGTGACTTCTAGCTTACTTTCGCTTATTAATCAAGTGTTGTCGGATGGTAACTAAGCGCTAGGGTTCTGTATTACTCTAATCTTACTGGTTGTACGATCATGTGATGGGTTCTGGAACTGTCGTCTCATGTTGATTGGCATGGAAATACAATCAGCTCGGTTGGAACAATTAACTCCTCCAGACACTTACTGCTCCTGTTCGTGGTTAGTGAATTGGTCAAGATAAGATACCACACCAAGGGCAGTCATGGTACAGCCTGAAATCGAAGATCCATAAGTGATCTGGCAAGGAAAGGAGGACACACAACCTGCTGGAAAATATGAGTGCCGTAATGTTCAACATTTACACATAAAATCACATCATGGGTGTGCGCAAATAAAAGAAAGTGGTGGCCATTTAAAAACAAAGGAAAGAACATCACTTAATGAGACACACTGTGCGATCACATAGACAGAGACGATGAGTTCCTCACATGATTCCCTGTACAAAAAATTGTTAACATGGAAAATTCAATTCAATAATCAAGTGGTGCACGAATTATTTCTCATTCCCAATATAACATGAATAAAAATTATTGTAAAAAAAACCGGTTATATATATAGATATAGCCAGGCGACGTTAGTGGCTCACCCGTTCGCCGGCGCTCGTTAGTGGCTCACCCTCATTCACGTTAGTGGCTCACCTCGTCAATGGGATATAAGGTACTAACTATCTCACAAAAACCCTCGCTAACGACGTTTGAAACCGAGTTTTTACGTCGGCTACGGCGGTCGACGATTTAAGAATGAACTGAGGGAATATTTCTCGAGTTAATTTCCACTATTAATACGACTTATGTTCGTACATTTTCTAGCGTGGCAATAACCGTTCTTTCCTATCAGGAGCGTCAAGTACTGAAATCAACAGGTCTGCTTTTAAAAAATCGTACGATAAATTCCTTTACTCTGATCAACTTTCGCCTTCGTCGTCACTGAGTGGCAATCGCCACACTTTCCTAACATCTTAGTAGGAGCCTTAAGTACACAAATTTGAAAATCTTTTTTAAATCATTACGTTCAACTCCTTTACTCTGATCAACTTTCGCCTTCGTCCTCAGTGGTGGCAATCGCCACACTTTCTAACATCTTAGTAGGAGCCTAAAGTACACAAATTTGAAAATCTTTTTAAATCGTACGTCCAACTCCTTTACTCTGATCAACTTTCGCCTTCGTCCTTCTGGTGGCAATCGCCACACTTTCCTAACATCTTAGTAGGGCCTAAAGTACACAAATTTGAAAATCTTTTTTAAAATCGTACGTTTAACTCCTTTACTCTGATCAACTTTCGCCTTCGTCCTCAGTGAGTGGCAATCGCCACACTTTCCTAACATCTTAGTAGGAGCCTAAAGTACACAAATTTGAAAATCTTTTTTTTTAAATCGTACGTTCAACTCCTTTACTCTGATCAACTTTCGCCTTCGTCCTCAGTGAGTGGCAATCGCCACACTTTCCTAACATCTTAGTAAGACCTTAAGTACCCGTCGTCACAGAGTGGCAAACACAACTCTTTCCTAACATCTTATTAGTACCCAAATCGAAAATGTGTGTATAAAAATCGTATGGACAATTCCTCTCCTTTAGTCATTAACCGCATTTGTTCCCAGATAGGGTAATCACCCAAGGAGCCAAAGTACTCAATTGTCTGTTTGTAAAAATCGTGCAGTTAGTTCCTTGCCTCTCGTCGTCATCCACCTTTTCCTCAGAGAGGACACTTATTACACTTTCGTAACGTTATGACCATAAATGCGACCATGATCATAAATGAACTAATCAACACAAAATGCGACACCATATTCACACACTCAAAACACTACACAAACAAAAACAACCAACTGACGGATTTACAGACCACCTATACAAAATATCTGGTGCGTTGCAACTCACAGCTTTCCTCAGCTCCACATCAATTCACTTTTACATAGCTAATTCAGTTTAATCAATTCATTTTCACTCAGTTAATTTGAACTTAGACAAACAACGCTTTACAGCGGCAGGAAGCGGTAGCGCTTACAGTTCCGGAATTTATTGTGCTGCTCGTACGCATTCCAGAACAACTACTGAGCCATTGGTACACTGATAAATAATGAGGCTATAACACGAATTTTGAAGAAGGATACTGATCACTTTGGCAGAGTCATTGTGTAAAATTTTTGAACTGGTAGTAAGCGGGATGGTGGTAGTTGATATTCAAGGAATTTTCAGAGTGAGCCCTGGGTATCTCATGAGCGTTTTAAAACACTCACCCTATAGTTATTGGATTGGATTACAATACTAAATTTTTCAACATTCTACAAAAATTCCAGTGGGTTTATGAGAGAAAAACTGCGCTAAAAACGCTTTGGTCGAAAATTTTGATAATCTATTGTGCTGCTCTCGTCATTTTCCCCGAGATGGCGAATATCCTTAGTATCATTGCCTCATTGAGAGCTATCAATATAAAATTTAATCAAAATCGTTAGAGCCGTTTTGAGAAAAAATTTGGTGTTTGATCACTATGATAACTATAGTTAACTTTCGGTGGATTTTGCCCATACCCTAATTTTGCGTTTCATAGTGACCTGCAGGCGAGATATCAAGTTTGAGCTGATTTGGTACCGTGGCTGTCTCTAAAAATCGTTCTGAACACACAGACCATTTTCCTAAACAGTGTTTTTCGGACTCAGGGAGTCTGAAGCGTAAAGATCTGAAGAGAACTCAAAAATTTTTTCAGCCGCTTACATAACTTTCCTTTCTACTTTGTAGGGCCAACGAAAGTAAAATGACATTCCACGATTAACAGATCATTCAAGACTTTTCATTCACCTCTAGGGGGTTTTCCCCCATGAGTTACATGACTTCCTTCCCCTGACATTCACTGATGCTCCATCACCATCCTGTTTACCTTTTCTTCGTATATAAAAACCACGACCAACTGATTGACTCCAGCACTAACTCAACGGCCAGACGATGATGGCTTTACATCGAAAGCGCTTGCCGCAGTAACTTACCAGCCAGAGAGACGGACTCACCTAACAGGAGCCAAGAGTACTCAAATGTATGTTTGGAAAAATCGTACGATTAGTTCCTTACCTCTTGTCGACATCCACCTTTTCCCTCCGCCTTTTCGTCTGTGAGAGGCAATCACCACTTGTGTCTCCAGTAGGAGCAGGGTGTTTAATGTTTCGTTGGCTAGCTGGCGTATCGTTTAAATGACATGTAGAAACACAAATAATCGAAAAATATTCAGAAAATCAAATATCACCTCAGTTACGAGATAAAATATTAATTGGTTGCTGCTGTGTTATATCAGATGCTGATGACCGAATGGAACATCAGTTTCCCAACCAGAGAAAATTAGAAGAGAATAGCCGGTAAATCTAAAGCGAAAAACTCCAAAGCGCATCTTAAAAAGCCGATGAGAGGCAAATTGGTGTACGAACAAACCTCTGCAAACCTCTACGGTCGACTGAAAGGGGGTTGACGAGAGGCGGCAACGACGTCACAGTGGAAGAACGCGTCATCAGAAGAGTCACGGGTGTTACTCAAATACCACAATTTCTTGAGATACAATTATCTATTAGGTACTATTACACACACAACGCGAAATACCTAAATACAAGTCAAAGTTTAATTCCTCACGGTCATCCTCAACTTCTTCTCTATAAAGATACGCAGTGTAACTCTACAAAGTTACTAAAAATTCAATCTTCGTCAGTATTCAATGGTATTACATGTAATTTGGGGATGTAATTTGTAGGCATTCAAAATAGGCTATCAAATTTTTCTTTCATTGGCCCGTCGTCGTGGATGGTCACAGACATGGATATAAGACCTACTTGACAACCATGCTATTTGCCCAATTTGAACTAAGGCAAAATTTTGAAAACCTGAAAAATTCCCACCTAGATTTTCTCTCCCTGACTTCAAATATCTTTCATATTCGTGTCCGAGAACACCCATGACTTCTTGGCAAACGTTCAAACTTATTGTGAAAGTGCCAATTTTAAAAAGAGCAAATTTCGAAAAACTGAAAAACGTCCCTACCAGATATCCTTCGACTGATTTCAAACATGTGTTATATCAATCACTGCTACAGCCTTCCATGACGTATGGGCGAACTAGGTGGCCAATTCAAACTGGGTAAATTACGGAAAATTGAAAAAGTCCATCCTCGATATTCCTTCTGCGATTCCCAATTTGTTTCATATTTTTGTTTTTTGGATCATTCACGACTTTTTGGCAAACGGTCAAAGTTTTTTGTTGGCCAATCATGAGCGTGGCCAAGTTTTGTAAAATGACCCCAGATAGAAAAAACTCCACCTGGATGTTCTTCCAGTGATTTCCAATTTGTTTCATGTATGTCTGGGACCATCCACGCTTCTTGGCCAATGGCCAATTTTGAACAACCCAAATTTCAGAAGAAACAATGAAAGAGGCTCTCATTCTAATTTCAGCTTTGCAGGGTGCCTTTGTCTGGCATGCTTTTGCTACCCCTTTTATTTATGTGCTTCTTTGCCCTACCAGGCTGGCATTCAGCCTCTGACACCTTTGAGTGGATGGAGACTCATTAGCAGCTACTGATGGATATAGGGGTGCTGGGTTTGGGGGTCTTTAATGTGCACATGGGCTCTTCCAATTTGGTGAGACAGGGCTGTACCTGAGTGGGCTGCAGGACAAGGTGCTGCTCAGCTCCTCCCACAAGGTACTGTTGCTCCGAGTGCAGTTGCCTGGCAGCTACCTGCGTTTGTAGCCAGCCAGGTAATGTTCGCCAGGTAGCTGGTCACCAGGTCTCGCAACAGAATCGTAAGTTTGACTATTTGTCGAGAGTTCCTGGATGGCTGCAGTGATGATTATCAAACTGATTTGCCATCAGGGAAGAATATCTTGGTTGGACATTTTCAGTTCTTCTAAATTTGGCCCCATCAAAATTGGCAACCCAATTTGGCCAGGCAGCATGGATGGTATGTTCACAGACATAAATATGAAACAAATTAGAAATCTCTAGAAGAATATCCAGGTGGAACTTTGTCCATGTTTCGAACTTTTGCCTCGTTCAATATTGGCCACCTAACCCACTAGATTTTGACCATTTGCCAAGAAGTCGTGAATGTGTTACCATGGAAGGACGCGACCATTGACGTGAAACAATATAAATTTGAAATCGGGGATAAAACATATAAGTGGGAACTTTTCCAGTTATTCAGAATTTAACAACTTTCAAAGTTGGCTACTTGATATTAACCATTTGCCAAAGAAGTGAATGGTTGCAGGCATGAATATGAGACCAAGTTGAAAACAGGAAAGAATATCTACGTGCGACTTTATCCAGTTTTCAAAATTTCGCACTGATCAAAATAGGCCCCAGCATGGTATTTCGAAGGTTTTGTATCCATGACCAGATTTCATGTAATACCAATAATTACTTAATGGCTCTCTCTTTCTCTCTGTCTCTCTCTCTCCCTCTGTTTCTCTATGTGAGCAAAGGCGGATGATCGCCTGAGAGAGTAATTTATCGTACGATTTTTTAAAACAGACGTGTTGACTTCAGTACATCAGGCTCCTAACGGATGTTAGGAAAGTGTAGTGATTGCCACTCTCTGAGGACGAAGGAGGAGGTATTAATGTACAGGAATTGCATGTACGATTTTCTAACACGGACATTCCAATTTCGGGACTTTAGGCTCCTAACAGGATGTTAGGAAAGTGTGATGATTGCCACTCAGTGAGGACAGAAGGCGAAAGTTTATCAGAGTAAAGGGAATTGAACGTACGATTTAAAAAAAGATTTTCAAATTTGTGTGCCAAGGCTCCTAGTAAGATGTTAGGAAAGGGTGGCGATTGCCACTCAGTGAGGACGAAGGCGAAAGTTTATCAGAGTAAAGGAGTTAAACGTACGATTTTAAAAGATTTTCAAATTTGTGTACTTTAGGCTCCTACTAAGATGTTAGGAAAGTGTGGCGATTGCCACTCAGAAGGACGAAGGCGAAAGTTTATCAGAGTAAAGGAATTGAACGTACGATTTAAAAAAAAAAGATTTTCAAATTTGTGTACTTAAGGCTCCTACTAAGATGTTAGGAAAGTGTGGCGATTGCCACTCAGTGAGGACGAAGGCGAAAGTTGATCAGAGTAAAGGAGTTGAACGTACGATTTAAAAAAAAAGATTTTCAAATTTGTGTACTTTAGGCTCCTAACAGGATGTTAGGAAAGTGTGATGATTGCCACTCAGTGAGGACGAAGGCGAAAGTTTATCAGAGTAAAGGAATTGAACGTACGATTTAAAAAAAAAAGATTTTCAAATTTGTGTACTTAAGGCTCCTACTAAGATGTTAGGAAAGTGTGATGATTGCCACTCACTGAGGACGAAGGCGAAAGTTGATCAGAGTAAAGGAGTTGAACGTACGATTTAAAAAAAAAGATTTTCAAATTTGTGTACTTTAGGCTCCTAACAGGATGTTAGGAAAGTGTGATGATTGCCACTCAGTGAGGACGAAGGCGAAAGTTGATCAGAGTAAAGGAGTTGGACGTACGATTTAAAAAAAAGATTTTCAAATTTGTGTACTTTAGGCTCCTACTAAGATGTTAGGAAAGTGTGGCGATTGCCACTCAGAAGGACGAAGGCGAAAGTTGATCAGGTAAAGGGAGTTGAACGTACGATTTAAAAAAAGATTTTCAAATTTGTGTACTTTAGGCTCCTACTAAGATGTTAGGAAAGTGTGGCGATTGCCACTCACTGAGACAGGCGAAAGTTGATCAGAGTAAAGGAGTTGAACGTACGATTTAAAAAAAAAGATTTTCAAATTTGTGTACTTTAGGCTCCTAACAGGATGTTAGGAAAGTGTGATGATTGCCACTCAGTGAGGACGAAGGCGAAAGTTTATCAGAGTAAAAGAATTGAACGTACGATTTAAAAAAAAAAGATTTTCAAATTTGTGTACTTAAGGCTCCTACTAAGATGTTAGGAAAGTGTGGCGATTGCCACTCAGTGAGGACGAAGGCGAAAGTTTATCAGAGTAAAAGAATTGAACGTACGATTTAAAAAAAAAAGATTTTCAAATTTGTGTACTTTAGGCTCCAACTAAGATGTTAGGAAAGTGTGATGATTGCCACTCAGAAGGACGAAGGCGAAAGTTGATCGAATTAAGTTATCACGCATCTTAGTTTTCCCACCATTTATTTTCGACGGAGATTTGCCGCGTTTAGTCTTGAGAAATTAGAGGAACCAATGTCAGTTGAATAGTTAGTATTTTTCGAAGGTGAGCCACTAACATTAACAGCAGAATCTTCACGTTAGTGGCTCACCAAGTGAGCCACTTTTGAGCCACTAACGTTCTCTCGAAGAAAAAATGAGCCACTAACGTCGCCTGGCGATACCTATATATATATAAAATTATTGTATAACCCGGACATACAAAGCAATATAATGCGTATAATAAAAATCATTGCAACAACCCAGTTGTATGTACAAAATTATAATATAACCAAGTACTAAAGTGGGGTTGAGTTTTGAGGCTGTGAGGAAGAGACTGGCCTATTTATCAACACCATGGGGGCCTGTTGGTTGCCTAAAAGTACATTGTACAGCACCAATACGCCCACTACTGCAGCAATCGCCAGGATGGTGGTCCCTGTGGTCCATTTGTAGATTTTCCAATGGTGATTCTGCTGTAGCTCCTCCTGGTAGGAACTGTTTATGAGGGCAATGGCTTTACGTACTGCCAATACTGAGTCGGGTCGTGGAAGGTGGTCCAATAAACTTCCCAATTCGTCTGAATGCAGCACAAACGTATCATGTTCCTGATGCGTTAAAATTGTCTGCGAGTTGAACAAGGATAGGTTTAGCGTGGGGGTGAGCAGGTCTTGTACCATTTGATAGTCCTCGGTGTCTATCACTCTTTGACCAAATAGAGTAAAACTGGGGGTGGTCAACGTACACTGAGCTGCTTCAGGGATCAGGCCTGCCCCAATTAGTTCAACTGAGGATTGAGGACCTTCGCCACATGACATGTTCATCTGTAGTATGGAGTCTACTGAGAACATCCATGAGTCGCCAACAGATTTGAAAATGGGTCTTTGCGATTTTGTCAAAAAAACGCTCACACCTTGAGATGTCACCACTTAGTAGGAAAGCTCGCAGTGGTTTGACTCGTTTTGTGGAGAGGAAGTCGGATTGTACAAATAGCTGGGACACCTCCCACACAGTTCTCAATGTCACCCGCGTTCATGAGGATATAGTGGATTCCGTCACCACTAAAGGGCAATGTATTCATATACATCCCCACGTGATCCATGGTGGATGGCTGGAGCATAGACGGGGACTGTGTGGATCCTGTACAGGTCAAATGTGTTTGAAGACTCCAAGAGTGGTAAGGAGACAATGTAAACGAGATCGTCCGGACTGGCCACCAACCTTCACGGTAGCCACTTGATAGAACCAAAAAAGTTCTTCAGAGTCCTCCTCAAATGGTAGCTGTAGGTGCGACTGGAGGAGTTGGTCATGGACTGCTCGCAAAACACGTTTTAGGTCTTCAGGGGGCAGTAAATCAGGGGTGAGATTACCCTCGCCAGCAGCCTGAAGAGCCGCTTGGAAGCGATCCAGAATCAGCTCAGCGCCACTGAACTCCATAAAAACAGATGCCTTTAAGGAATTCCAGACGCTAATTGCTTCCAATACACCAATGTGTCCTCTGATATTATTTAATTCCGCTTCTACCTTGGATTGGGTTCTGTTCATTTCGCTGAACCTCCAATTGTAAGTTTGGAGTTTCATTTCTCAAGCTATTGTTTTGCATATCAAATTTTAGCTAATTTGGTTCAACCTTATTGCCTCACATTACCTTTCGATTGAGTGCACAACTCCTTTTCGTCGATGCTTTCCTTGGCTCTACTAAATAGAAAGGAAAGTTATGTAATCAGCTGAAATTTTTTTTTTTGAGTTTTCTTCAGATCTTTACGTTTCAGACCCCCTGAGTCCGAAAAACACTATTTGGGAAAATGGTCTATTTGTCTGTGAACGATTTTTAGAGAAACGACCGTACCAAATCAGCTCAAACTTGATATCTCGCCCGCAAGTTACCATGGGACGCCAAAATAAGGGTATGAGCAAAATCCACCGAAAGTTAACTGTAGTTGTCATAGTGATCAAAACACCAAATATTTTTTTTCTCAAAAACGGCTTCAACGATTTTGATTAAATTTTTTATATTGATAGCTCCCAATATGGCAACTGTACCATTAAATTCCCATCTATGGGAAAATGACGAGGGCAGCACAATAAATTGCCAAAACTTTCGACGTAATCGATTTTAGAGTGGTTTTTAGAGAAAACGACCGTACCAAATCCCCTCACACTTGATATCTAGCCCGCAGGTTACCATGACACGCCAAAATAATGGTATGAACAAAATCCACCGAAAGTTAACTATAGTTAGCATAGCGATTGAAACAGCAAATATTTTTGTTCTCAAAAACGGCTCTAACGATTTCGATTAAATTTTTTATATTGATAGCTCTCAATAAGGGAATTACACCATAAAATTCCCATTTTTGGGAAAATGACGAGAGCAACACAAAAAATAATCAAAATTTTCGACGAAAAGCGTTTTTACCGCGGTTTTTTCCTTATAAACTCCGCTGGAATGTTAGTAGAAAGTTAAAGATAACTGGTATTGTAGTCCAATCCAATACCTAAAGGGTGAGTGTTTAAAAACGCTCATGAGGTACATGTGGCTCAATCCAGAAATTCCTGAATTTCAACTACCGCCGTTTCGCTTACTACAAGTTCTAACAGTTGTTACCCAATAACTCCGCAAAAGAGATTACTGCCCTTCTTCAAAAAATTCGTGGTTACAGCCTCATTAATTTTCTGTGTATCAATTGCTCAATAATGGTCCTGCAATGAGTATGAGCAGCACAATAAATTCCAGAACTGTAGGCGCTACCGCTTCCTGCTGCTGTGAAGTGTTGTTTGACCAAGTTCAAATGAACTGAATGATAAATGAATTGATTAAATAGAATTAGCCATGTACAAAGTGAATTGACGTAGTGCTAAAGGATGTTGTGTGTTGCAACGCACCAGATATTTTCTGTGGGTTCGTACCTATGTTGGTACGTGCGACGCATATTGTAGGTATTCACCGTTCTCATGTTTGCTGCTATATCCGTTGGCATCATCAGTAAACTTTCCAAATGTTCATTATACCACTCGTTGTAGACAGGAGAGTACGAAAACCGAGCTTCCCAGAGCTGATGCAGAAGTGAAGCTGAGCTCTGAGTGGTTGGAAATAGACGTGAGCGTGGTTTGAAGTGTGTGAAGTTGACGAGTGTGTCCCTACGCGAGGAGGACTGTGGGAGGTCTTTTTATCGAGAAGGTGAGCTAATATTGGCCAAGATGTTCTCTAAACTAACGCGGTAGCGAAGCTCTGGGTGACACTAATGCAGTTAAACGCTTTTAGGCTGGGCGCTTTCTGTCAGTCGTGTCGATTTATTACAGGAAACAAATGCGGGGATCCACTACTTCGGGATCATACATCTGCGGTTGAGTATTGTTAAGTTGCTCAGGCAAAGACGTTTGAGATGCAAGCCGGGGAGGGGTGCAGAAGTAGTGTGTACATATGTCCTAAAAACATTGACTTATTGATGAAGAGTTTGCAAATTACGTATATTGCCGGGCAATACTTGGAGAATCATCCGAATTCTCGGAAATGTCAACAACAATGGATGAAAATTGTGGAACTAACCAGCTCAGATGCAAAGATGACATTCTCAAGTCGTTTTTCCCACAAGCCATTGAAATTTCAACGAAGTCGGATGGAAATAGTAGAACCAACGTGGTTCCTGATGTGGGCAATACGAAAATTGAAAATTGCGAGGCAGACCTCGTTGCGACATCATCGAACTTCAACGTTCAAGTACTTTTTCTTCTGTTTTTACGTTTTGTTATTGACGCAAGTTTGTATTCGAGTCCCTGGCACCTTCTTTCGTCCTCGTCCGTTCGTGTCCTTTATGATCCCTGAACTTTTCCACAAAATTGAATTGACATAGTGGCAGCTGCGCGTTTTTACTTTCCTTGGCTCTACGAAGTAGAAAGGAAAGTTATGTAATCGGCTGAAAAAAAATTTTTGTGTTTTCTTCAGATCTTTACGTTTCAGGCCCCCCTGAGTCCGAAAAACACTATTTGGGAAAATGGTCTGTGTGTATGTGAACGACTTTTAGAGAAAACCACCGTACCAAATTAGCTGAAACTTGATATCTCGCCCGCAGGTTACCATGGGACTCCAAAATAAGGGTATGAACAAAATCCATCGAAAATTAACTATAGTTATCATAGTGATCAAAACACCAAATATTTTTTTTCTCAAAAACGGCTCTAACGATTTTGATTAAATTTTATACATTGATAGCTCCTAATATGTCAACTATACCATACAATTCCCATGTACGGGAAAATGACGAGAGCAGCACAATAAATTACCAAAACTTTCGACGAAATCGATTTTAGCGCGGTTTTTAGAGAAAACAACCGTACTAAATCAGCTGTAAAATGATGTCTAGCCTACAGGTTACCATGAGACGCCAAAATAAGGGTATGGGCAAAATCCACCGAAATTTTACTACAGTTATCATAATGATCAAAATACCAAATTTTTTTTGTCAAAAACGGCTCTAACGATTTTGATTAAATTTTTTATATTGATAGCTCTCAATGAGACAATTATACCATAAAATTCCCATTTGTGGGAAAATGACGAGAGCAGCACAATAAATTATCAACATTTTCGACGAAAAGCATTTTTAGCGCAGTTTTTTCCTTATAAACTCCGCTGGAATTTTTGTAGAATGTTAAAAAAAATCGGTATTGTAGTCCAATCTAATACCTGAAGGGTGAGTGTTTAAAAACGCTCATGAGATACATGGGGGTCACTCCAGAAATTCAAGAATTTCAACTACTGCCGTTTCGCTTACTACCAGTTCTTAAAGTTTTTACCCAATAACTCTGCAATAGTAATTACTATCCTTCTTCAAAAAATTTGTGTTTACAGCCTCATTAATTTTCTGTGTACCAATCGCTCAATAATGGTCCTGCAATGAGTACGAGCAGCACATTAAATTCCATAACTGTAGGCGCTACCGCTTCCTGCTGCTGCTTGACCAAGTTCAAAGGCCATGTACAAAGTGAATTGACGTGGAGCTAAAGAAAGTTGTGTGTTGCAACGCACCAGATATTTCTATGGACCAAACCACCACCAGACCAAATTTTTCTGGAAACTCACGGAACGTGGTATGAGCAATTCATGTGGGGTTTTTGCTCGAATATGCGTCAAGTGAAGAAGCTTAAATGGTTTTGGTTGATTTGTTGGTTTTGTTTCACCTCTCTGGTATTCGACGATGCGAGTGCACTCATTTAGCGCCTTGAAATCGAGTTACAGTCGAATTGTTCAATGAAAAGCGAAACGTTATAATCCGTTGTTTCAACTACTCGTTTTTACTTGAACGACTTAAAAAAGAGGCCTTTTCCCTTTTTGTTTTGCTAAAAAAAATCCCGTCCACTCCTCTTCAAGTTCCGTTTCCGCACCAATGTACCGCGGGCTTAGCGATACGAACGACCTTGCGTCGCGAGTTGACCATATTAAGTCGAGTTGCGTGGGACTCGGCGAATTCGTAGGTTGAAGCAGCGCCACTTGACGGCCACTAGATCAAAAAGTAAAAATTGTGTCTACCTTCGAGAAGGTGGGCCGTTATTTTTTTTTTTTCGTCCTACATTGTTGCTAAGCATCGCACTACTGAGGATTGGGCTTGGTTTTAAATGACGCTGCTTGACATAATTTCTGTAATATATTTCGCAGTATCTGCAATCACACGTGGGAATAAGCTCAATTAAGTCTCATTTGATCTTCTTTACACCACCGGAATTTCCAACTCTAATTTAAGACAGCGCAGAATCGTGTTTTTTTTCAAAACTGGTCGCAAATCGTGAAGCTAGCTTGAAATTTGAACAATTGTTTTTGAGGGAAGGTTTTGAATTTTTGTAGTTTTAAATTATACGAATAATAGTGTACGCAAACGCAACTAATTGTACACCAACTTATGATGTATTTTTGTATTTTGTGGACGTGGTTGGTGAGGTGGCTAGACAGTAAGAGATAACAGACTTGGGACTGGGACGGTAAATTCAAATCGTACGTGCTTCAGTGTTCCGTCGGAGAGTTTTCGTCGGCGATAATGCTCCCCCAAAACCAACGGTTGAAGAGCTTGACTGCACCGACCTCGGGCAAACTCAAACCAAACAAACACGTCGACAGTTCGCCGTGGGGAAAAACCTCGACTCAACAGGCCTCTTTTTGTGAGACTGCTTCAAATCTTGCGCTGGAAACCGTAATCGCGATGAAGTTCCCACCAAAGGCCTTTTGTGTTTGAACCAGACTTCAAGCCGAGTCTTTGAATTCTTCCCTTCATCTGTGTGACGATATCGAAAGAAAAGCTCCTACCGCTAAATATAGGCTCAAGGTATTTCGCGGTGCTGGCGTTACGTGCTCGTTCTAAATCATTCTGAAAGCACGAACAGCGGCTTTTACTGTGGAATCGGTTAAGCTCTGACTCCCACCTTTACAGAAAAGTAGGTGACAGGACTCTTAAGATTGTACTCCCTTTCAGAAAGGGAATAGATAGTTATCGCTAAAATCACAAATGATGCTGTAAACCAGTTCAAAAGGATCCTCTCCTCAACCACACTGTATCAATGCTAGGACACGTGCAAGAAAAGTTGAATCCGTAGGAAACATGTCTCTTACACTGGATATTTTATCCGAGTGTAATTCGTTTAGAGATGAGTTGCTTGAAGTATGAATAGATAGGGAGTGAAACCCGAGTTTGACGCCTGAAAATGATTTTCCAAACGCCCTCCCATATCTGTCTCCCGACAGCGCCTTGCAAAATACCGGAATTCATCTTGATTTTCCTTATAGTCGATAATAACCGGTCGTTCATTTTCTACAACGTTTTCCTCATCCGCCATTTTTGTGCCTTCAACTTTTTCGTGCCTCCCTGCAATTTCTCTTCGTTAATCATTCATTTCCGATGGATTTTAAAATATGACGGAAGAATCCGAAAGTAGCCCGTAGAGCGAGGTACCGACTTTCGTATCCGTAGAATCCGCTTACTCATGGTCCTAAGGTCCTAAGCTCCCGCCGTTTGTTTGGTTTATCTCACATGCTAATTCGTGGTGTTTACATTATTCTGTAAAGCGTTTAGTCATTTAAGAATCGCCGAAAGTCATGAATTTGACACCAGGTCGAGGAGCTCGCCTTTAAGTTGTGAAACCGACTAAACCTGTTGGAATTTGAAATTGGTTTCTATTCGTGGCAGTGCAAACATTTTCTGGCAGTCAACCATCATCTATACTTTCTAAATCACTTTCGGATAAAAAAAATAAAATTTCTATCGAAAATCACAATTTTAAATATATAATTTTGAATCTTGACCGGAGCAGTCACTTAAAAGTAAATTTAATTTCATTACCTCCTTCGTGTAAACTTGACTCCCAACTCAACTGAGCTCTTTTCCTGGTTAGCCTGAAATCAGGAAGCGCTTCTAAAGAATGCTAAACAGGTTTGTCGAACATGGGAGGAAAAACCTTCAGTTTTCTAAAAAAAAAAAAAAGAAAAAAGTGCGCTCGTCGGTAAACTTGTCCCTCACAGACTAATCAAAGGTTGGCGGTATTACATGACCATTCAGTTTACTTTCCATAATTACTTTCTGCTGCACAAAAGGTAAAGAAAGCATTGCGACCGTGTAAAAAGCAAGTTACAATTCAGACCTTTTGAATCGAAAAATTTCGGCGTGCGTTGTGTGCGAGTAGCTAGATTAACCAGAGCTGGTGGTGGATTGAGCTGGTTATTCTTTCGTTTTGTTCCTGATTTTTAGAAGCCGGGAAAATGAGTTTATGAACAATTTCCATCGTTGTGAGAGGAAGGGGGATGAAAAACTAGCCGCTTTTTTCTCGAAATCGGTTGTACCGATACTGTCAAATTCTTAAGATCTTCTAATCAGTTCTAGCTTTTGTACTCAATAAATATTTCTGTGTAAATTAGCTGAACGGGGATATATGTCTTTGAAACAAAACGTTTTTATCTACTTTGTGTAAAAACGGCAAAAACGGTTTACATCAAGCTCACAGAGTGTCTTCAATTAGTAAATAGGTATAAGTTATTCTCCATACATTTTCCTCTGACAGCCCATTCAGAGGAGATAGCAATCAAAGTGCTGAAACGTCGAGTTTTATAAGTGAATTTGATCAACCTGATGGAGTGTCTTCAAGCTCTCTATGCACACATATTTTGTTCCTCTCAACTTATGCTGTGACTATACGTTGAACGACGTATAAGCCAAGATAAATCGCAAAATCAGATTTACTGAACATTAAATGATCTCTTTTCTCATTTTTTACTTTTCGCTACCCCGAAGGGAAAGGGAAGTATAGTAATCGTGTCAAAAAACCTAATTTGGGCGCGTGGTCTGTGTGTGTGTCTGTAGTTCGATTTGCGGGAGAACGGCTGATCCGATTGAGCTGGTTCTTTTTTTGTTTTGTTTGTTATTTTTTGTAGACACCAAAATAAGGTTATGGGCGATTTCGGCCGATGGGAAGGGGGGGGGGGGACGAAAATGTACCAAAAACTAGGGGTTTTCGCATTTTTCTCAAAAACGGCCGTAACGATTTCGATTAAACTTTCAAATTATCTTCTACTAATCAATACCTAACTTTTCTTCTCCATACATATCTCCATGAAAATACGGTGAACGGAGATATAGGCCTATGAAGCAAAAATAGTTTTTTTAACGCTTTTTGGCTAAATGGCTTTAACGATTATCGCCAAACTTTCAAGATGTTTTCAAATAGTTAATACCTACATATTGTACTCAATAAATGTTCCTCTGACAGTCCATTGAACAGAGATAAAAATCAAAATGTGTCGAAAATAACGTTTTTTCGAACATTTCCGTAAATTCCAGGGTAACTGCTTCAACAGACGTGATAAATTCTAATGGAGTGTATTTTAGTCACCCATGCCCACATTTCGTTCTCTATAATTATTTCTCTATACATATGTTGAACGGAGAAATAAGCTTAGTTTACTCAAAAAAGGAGATTTGTCGGTATTCCAATTTTCTCGAAAACGGCTCTAACGATTACGATCAAACTTACGGAGTAGTCTCAGCTAACTAGTTGCTACATTTTGTTCCCTATAAATGTTCCTGTAAAAATGCGTTGAACGAAGATATAGCACCCGCATATGTAGCTGGTGTTCGAACTTTCGGGGGTGGCGGAAAGTTGTGTGTTGCTACGCACCAGATATTTTTAATAGCTCTTATTTTATCAATATTTTGATCAACTTTTAACGAGGTGCTTTAAGCTAATTAGTAGCTACGAGTAGGTTCTAGACTGGACTGGTCACAAATAGTGGCAAAATGTCTAAAATCGTTTAATATTAAGACCAAGGGTTGAAATAAAGTTCTGATTGGTGCGGTTGACGAAGGAGTTGGGTGATTACTTTAATATGATGCAAAAACGAAGTGTGGATTTGTGTCGTGGTATGTCGAATAGTTGTAGTGAAAACATGCTAAAGCTAGATACGTGTCATCCTGATGTTGCCGTCAATCGTCCCTGTCGACCACAAAATCCGTTCGTTGGTTGAACCGGTCGTCGAATTGAATTGAATACACACTCCGGACTAGGACTACTCGGCGAATCGCTTAGCTGTAGGTCGGAAACGAGGGATCAATCTTATTAGAGATGGGATGGTTCCGGGCTCTCATTCGTCTCGTAGATTTAACCAACTGCATCACGACTCAAGGAGCTCTCCAAAACTTTCTACCGAGCTCACGACCTCAACTAATTGTTGAAACTGAACTTGGATCAATTAATGTTGAGCTCCGCTGCATGCACAATCAGTCGGGCATTTGTCCCAATGAAAACGAACAAACAGGAGTCGTGACGAAGGCCACAAAACGTGATCGAATTGGTGCGGTTTCCCTTCTATTATACTTTACCTACCAACAGAAACACGTTCAGGAAAACCCCCTATCTGGGCTCCAAATTTACATTTAAATCCAATTAGGATGAAAGGTAGGGCATAAACGGGGAGACATCGATGCGGAACATCAGCTCACTTCATGGTCCGAAGAAGACGCATGTCTGCTTCCTGACAGTGAAATATTAATTTGCTCCTCAGATCGAGAATCTTGACTCGTCAGTGCTGACGTTACTCAGAAATTAACGGGAAACCGTGACGTAGACGAGACCTGGCGGCTCAGACGCATCGGTTGCCAATTAAAATACTTGATGCAAAATGAACAACTTTCTACGTTATAGAACGATTCCTCTGAGAAAAGATGAACGATACAATTGAAATAAATGCTACTTAATGATTCGAGTTCCCGTTTAAACGTCCAGATGAGAACTAGAATTCTACATGCTACTATTTAATCCGCGTCGTAAATAAAAATAATTATATGGAAATTCGCTGTCGCGATAAATTTTCAGTTTGCAGTTTAATGACTTGGTCAACATTCGTCCCACTCAAGGAGCGAAATGTTAAGGCGATACAGACACTCCAAACCATACTAACTCATTGTGGTATCTGAGTTTCAGTGAAGTATCGAAGTTTTTTATTATTTCCTTTGTACTTTATTAGAACAATTTTGTTCAAATTTTTGTAAAGTTGGTGAGGGAAGGGTAGGTGGGTTTGTTCGAAATTTCTACTGAATTAGCTACTATTTACTACGAAAAATATCTGGTGCGTTGCAACACACAACTTCCCTTAGCTCTACGTCAATTCACTCGGGTACATTGCTTTTTCCACTTACTCAATTCATTTATCACTCAGTTAATGTGAACTTGGTCAAACGACACTTCACGGCTGCAGGAAGCGGTAGCGCTTACAGTTCCGGAATTTATTGTGCTGCTCGTACTCATTGCTGGACAATTATTGAGCAATTGGTACACAGAGAATTAATGAGGCTGCAAACATGATTTTTTGAAGAAGGATAGTAATTACTTTTGCAAGAGTTATTCGAAAAAAACTTTTAGAACTGGTAGTAAACGAAACGGCGGTACTCGAAATTCAGGAATATTTGGAGTGACCCCCCACACATCTTATGAGCGTTATTGAACACTCATCCTGTAGGTATTGGATTGGACTACTAAACCAATAATTTTCAACATTCTAGTACCATTTCAGCGGAGTTTATACGGAAAAATCGCGCAAAAATCGATTTTCATCGAAAGTTTTGATAATTTATTGTGCTGCTCTTGTCATTTTTCCACAAATGGGAATTTTATGGTATAATTGACTTATTACGAGCTATCAATATAAAAAATTTAATCAAAATCGTTACAGCCGTTTTTGAGAAAAAAAATATTTGCTGTTCTGTTCACCATGGTAACTATAGTTAACTTTCGGTGAATTTTGTTCATACCCTTATTTTGGCGTCCCATGGTAACGTGCGGGCAAGATATGAAGTTTGAGCTGATTTGGTACGGTGGTTTTCTCTAAAAATCGTTCACAGACACACAGACCATTTTCCCAAATAGTGTTTTTTGGACTCAGGAGGGTCTGAAACGTAAAGATCTGAAGAACTCAAAATTTATTTACTTATAATTTATTATACTTTGTAGAGCCAAGGAAAGTAAAAATGGGATTTTGAGAAATTATTGTGAAAATGCTGTTTGAAAATTGAACAAGTTGAATAAATCGACTGGACGAGAAAACTACGTAAAAGAAAAGAACAAATGTGGAGTCGAGTAAAATAGATCGCATTAGAGCAGTGATGTGAGCATTGATTAGAAGAACAAGGGAAAACGTTTTTTTTTCTACTTTAACTTGACCAACTAACATACTGTAAGCGAGCTCGTATCATCTCTCAACCTATTGCAAGTTGGGCCAATACGTCTCAAGTAAAAGTTTGGCATAGAACCGCCTGAGTAGAACCAGATCTGGAAGAGAGTGAGGGACGCATGAGGTTGTAGCTACCGAAGTATTGTGCAATTACTGAATAAATGAGAGTAAATTCCGCAAAAATAAATTACTCTGCAGACTGAAAAAAACGCGATACAAATTAGTAATAAAAGTCATTTTACTCGGAATTTATTGCTTGCTGTGGTTCGATGGAAAATTTTTGCCCTACGAATATTTCTAACCCAGGACTTGCAGGCCAGCGAAACAGCCATGGAAAGATTATAGGAAGACCTGTAGAAGTTGATTGGCGTTCTCACGAAGGCAGGAATGTGTCGAAGGCTGAAATAGATCAGTCCGCTAGCGTTGACCGGGCTGTTCACGAAGGTGTGGTTGGTGAGCGATTCGTCCCACCAGTTTTTAACAAGTTGTTCAAATATTTTAGTGGGCTACGAACATCATTTTCATCCTTTTATAATACGTCGGTGTTTGGAGTGGGAAATTATTCGATTTGCTATGCCCAAGGCGGGAACTGTTGTTGAAACGAGTCTATTTTGACAGTTTTAGCTTGGTTTTTAATTTTTCTCCTAAAGACCTTGGGAAGATATTCTTCGTCTTTTATACCGCCCCCATAATCTGGAGTGTTTATTTCTTACCTCGAAATCCTATCCTGCCCCAATGAATTGTATTCTGTGCTCCTGATATTTTATCTTCCACCATCCCTCGATAGATCTGATGGTTTTGGCGTAATCTGGTTTTGTTATTCTCATTGGCACGTGGGTGGCCGAACTTCTAGGAACGTTAATGTTCACGATTACGATTAGCCGAAGAGTAATTAGTTTGGAGTCTTCCGTTGTCATTGAAGATCGCCGAAAATATCGTCTTAATCCTTACGGCACCGCCTCTTGCCCCAATAACGGGTCAATGAAAATAATACAAAACCCATTCTTATGATTACATCTCGTAATAGTCAGTGGGCGTCAGAAGTTCAATTAGGAGGACTTTCGGGCAACACGAAGCGAGCCAATGGGAAAAATGGTTGTAGGCGTAGACGCTCGGAAGGGCTTGAACTGACGTGACCTCTTGAGAGGAGAAAAAGTCGTTTTCGCTCGTCGTCATATCAGGCAGTAATAATTCATAACGTTCTCAGCGGGGTTTGAATTGCACGCAAAGGATGCGCAACGTAGTGCGATAGTCTGGACTGGAGGAAAGAACTGAAGAATTCAAGCCGACGAGTAAATGAAGTCGTGCTCGCCTCAAAACATTGCAGACTTTCCATGACAGTCTAAAATTTGAAACTAACTTGGTAATCAAGTTCATTCCAGTTGAAAGTTCGTTTTCAATACATAATTATCAAGCCTTGGACGACATTATGCGGATGTCTGCTGATTCGTTCGTATTTCGAATGGTCAGTCTTATTGAAAGTTGTCTCTTGCTCTTACTATTAAATGAATACTTTAGCGCACTACTAATTTTACACTTCTGGACGTCTGGGCCTTGAAGTCTGTTTATTCTTCACAAGCTGCTTAGCGACAAAGTCAACTGTCCTGAGCGGTGTTAGCGTTTGTAGGTCTGCATTAGCCATCATCAAGTTACAGTCAACCCTTCTCGACTTATTTACCGTATTTATCCTCCCCTTAGAGTTCGGCCTATTTTTACTTTCCGCAGGCCCAAAGGGTAAATAAGGAACGTATTAGTATCTTGTAAAGTAAAAGAGTTTAGTTTTCTTCAAATCTCGCAGGAGAACGGCTGAACTAATTAAGTAATTAACCTCCCTTCTTGTAGTGGGTGGTGGGAGGGGGGTTACTATAAATGAAAGTTTTTTTTCTCCGATTGAACGTTCAAAGTATCTTCAGCTAGACTAGGGTGTGCGGAGAATTCGCCTAGGGAAAAAACCATAAATGTCTCATTTGATAGCCCTTTAAGTGGAAATAACAAAAATGACCCAAAATTCTGTTTTTTTAAACGGTTTCGAATTTTTCCCCGTAAATGCATACCATAATTTGATCAACCTGACGAAACGTCTTCCTGCTACCCCTATCCACATGTTGTTCCCAGCAACTATTTCTAAAACCATTAGTTGAGCAGAAATATAAATCGAGATGCATCGAAAAATGAGATTTGGCAAAAAGTAAATAATAACTTTCTAATTTTCTCAAAAACGGCTATCAGTTTTTATCAAACTCGTAGGTTACTGTCTACTAACTAGCTCATACATTTGGCTCTCCATAAACATTTCCGTGTAATTGGGTTGAAGGAAAGTACTCCTTCCGTACTTATGATTGAATTGACCGGGGTCGTGGAAAGTTGTGCGGTGCATCAGTTTTGCCCGCCGAAATTGCTTATCGCCTTATCGGAAATACTGAAGTTCTGTACCCTTGATACAGGTTTTTTGGGGTCTTGGAGAACGGCGGATTCTGGAACAAGTACTTGTCGATGCTGGCGAGTATCCTACGATCTCGAGTTCGAAAAATAATATCGGAGGTCTCTTCATGAAAACCTTAATCAGGTCTGGTAACATGAGAATGAAATGCGAGTTCGATAACATCTCTGGAATATTGTTCCTTAAAACTGTTTTTTTTTTCGCTTTTGAGCGTGATTGCCCTCGGGTAGTTGTGAAAGCGCGTTTTATTCTTTTTCAAGTTTCTGCACACTCTTGAGGTCCTCCTGAATATGTGAGCACTTTCTTTCGCCTCCGTTCTGTTCTTCCCGATTAAGATATCGATTTGATCTCTTTCGCCTCCCTTTTGTCGTGACTCTGTGATCCGAAGGGAATCGGCCAATTGAGTTTCTAATCTCTCATCTACGTGTGAACTTTTACTGGATGAAGCGTGCAACAAGGCTTCCGTGAGTCCTCCGAAGAATCGAGGGCCTTTCAGGCTCGAGGGCCGTCAGCCGCCAATTACATCGGATACACCATCTCCCTCCCTTGAATTTAAATGATAGTTCGATTACTAATTACTGAATTCACTTCTAAGTACCTAATTAAATTAATCTCATTTCTTCTAGAGATCATGCAAATGATTTGAAGTTGTCGACGATTTTGTCATTTATTGACGTCGAGGACCGTTAATTATATTCGAATGATCAATAACTGGGGACAATTTGAATAATAAATATATTTGATAAGGAATAACTATATTTCTATATAGTTTAGCTCGAATCAGGTTAAGGAAATTCATTTCGTTCATACAAAATCCAGAAACCAACTGATTTTTGTTCTCCTGTCCAGTAAGAACTTCTAAACGTTCCAGGCGCGCTGTTCTTCTGATGAAGGAATTTTCATAGATCAGCCGTCAGACCATAGTCTGGAACCATACATTTTTCTGACGATGTTGATAGAGAACACGTTCAGTACGAAAGTAGTGGAAAGTGGCAATATGTCAATGACGAGCCTTAATTGTCAAAATACTCCGCACCTGGTGCATTCAACGGTTGTTGCCGCCCTCGCGACTAATACGAAGTTTTTGACTCAATTTATCTTTTTACTCGGCACAAACTGGTAGTGCTTAACGTTCTGGAATTTATTAGCTTGCTCCTCCTTACGTCACGACCATTATTGAGTGGTAAAAGGGAAGCTTCGTGCTCACACTTCTGGAATTATTGTTGAAGAAACTGCGAAATTAATTATTCAGCAAAATGACGTTATTTTGAATGTCGGAATTTCTTCGGTTGCTCCCAATTATTTCATTACCGTTATTGAAGTTCATATTATGGATAACTAATGGGACTACTGCCAGACTACTTTGGGGAACGTTATTTAGGACGCTAGGAAACAATCGCGTTAAAATCGTTTTTCGTCGAAAATGTTGATAATTTATTGTGCTGCTATTTCCGCACAGATGAACATTTTGTGTTACTGTTCTGTTTTTGGTAGCTTTCCTCTTGCATCTTTTAATCAAAGTATTTCTTTAAATGTATATCAAGATGATAACTACAGTTTTGAACCGCTCATACTCTTATTTTGGCGCCACATGTTGATCTGCCGCCGAAATATCGTGTTTCAGCTGTTTTGGTTCTGCCGCTCTTCATCAGTCCCGTTCACTGGCGTACACCCCTGACCACCTTCTCAAATATTATTGATGTGTAATCATGTAAAGAACAATTTTATCAACCGATAACATAACTTTCCTTCTTGCTTCGTAGGGATTTGGAAAGTAATTAACTGAACATCGAAGTAAAAATGAGAGCACTTCAAATGCCAATTATTTTAAGTACTAAGTGGTTTCGGGATGTGTTGGGGTATATTTGAAAGATGTGGAAATGTACGCACACTTTATTGAACCTTTTTCTTGAAAAAAAACAAAACAAAAAAAAACAAACAAACTAGAGAACAAATATAAATTGTGAAAAGAGGGAATCTAGTTACGTTGACTTCGTACCTGTGAATAAAAATTACCAAGTAATGGATCTGAAAATAGATGACGACGAGGAAGACCGCCGAACGTTTTGGATTGAAGAGCTAAGTCAATAGTCAAACAGTGAACTTGTTCAGAGAGCTGAATTAGGCCAATGTGATTGCACCTGTCGTTAAATGACGACTGCTTGAACGTTAAATTGTATTCTTCGTTTTAGATGACTTGACGGAGTTAAGCCTCGATATCCTGATTGTTCCGCGTCCATAGAAATCTGCTTTTCACGACAGCAGAGTGATCGGTATATTAACGTATTAATACTATTTAACCGTTTCGTGTGGTATCCCGGTCATCTCCAAGAAGAGAAAGGTGGTGTACAACTCTTCGGAGCTCCACGACCGCAAACCGCTTGTTAGTTTCCGGCGTGACACGTGGAGAACGGATGTCCTTCCTCTTGGCTTTAGTTACACCCTGACAATCTATGCCCGGTTTCATTTTGTAACCTTCCCTTCGGTATTGTTTAAGTTTGATTAGTTATCCCGTCGGCACTCATTCTATATGAACGTTATTACACGGTTGAGGGCGGTTTAATTGGTCGATTAGATCTTGGCCCTCACAATGACTCAAGTAATATTCGTGATGATATTCTCTTTTACATGAATGACTAACGTTTTCTTTACACGTCATTGCTTGTTGGACTTAATCTGCCCCACAATTAAAAATCAGAACCCGGTGAGGGGAGGGGGTGTCCAATTACGAAGCCCTTATCCAGTTCTGAATTGCCTCTTATTCTTATGTGGCAGGCAGTCAAGGTGTAAGATCGATTTCAGATGCGTTTATTCGTGTGTTCCATTTCTGAAAAGAATCCTAGTTAATATTCGAAGCTCCAATAAAAATATCTGGTGTTTAGCTTCACAAAACATTCCGCGACCCCAGTAAATTTAATTATGTGTGCGGGGGTAGTACGACGAACCAAATTGATGCATTAATGAACCGAATATCGTGTGGACACGTAGAATTACCTTATACAACGTCTAGACCAAGCGTTCCTCGTTGGCGTGAGGTAGACGAACTTGCTCAGAGGTCTCAGGTCGGGGTCGAACCCGAAAACTTCTAGCATAACTCGTCAAGTCGTAACAACAGTGTACGGATGAAAAAAGCGGCTGTTTGAGACGCGGCAATGACCGGTAGATAGAGTTACGTCTTCTGGGAGGCCCCACGAGGGCTTCGCAGCTCCTGGACTCGGTGAACGGGCTGATGAAGAAGGTTTTGAATTAATGAAGATCGATCTAATTCTTCAAGACGTGCTGTGGATTAACATGATGTAAGGATACAACAGTTTCGCGAAGTAGACAGAAAAGTTGCGTAATCGGGTGAAAACAATTTTTTTTGTGCTTGTTTTTTTTGGATCTTAACATTTTAAAGGAACAAGGCCAAAAACAAATTTGAGGCAACGGTCTGTATGTATCAATGAACACGTTCGAGAGAGAGAGAGCTGCTGAACGAACACAGATCAAATTTGAAACTAATTATCTTAGTGATACCAAATCTTTTTTTTCTCTGTCATTTGCTGTAACGATTTTGATCAAATTTGTTTTGCGTACAACTCTAAACTGGGTAAATGACCAGAGTGGCGCAATGAAATGGAAGTGTTGGCAAGTAAACGTTTATTGGAGGTTTTAATATTCATAATTAACACCGTGCTCTCCCGAAAATCGTATTCGTAATGCATTAAGCTATGGGAGTTTTTTTGTTGCAAAGGTGGATGCAGGTGATATCTTACTGCAGCCACAAACGGGCCTATTGTAAGGGCATGATCTTCAGATCATGGCCCCCTGGAACAACCCCCACACAAAGCGGAGGATATCCGAAAGTTCTGCATTTGCCACCTCATCTGGCTGAAGAAAGGGCCCCCAAACACACAACGGCGCGATGCCCAGCACAGCATATGCTCTGCCGTCTCTAAACCTCCCTCGCACTTGCCAATATTTGCAAGGTGGTACCTCAGCAGACAGTGACCTGTGAACAGGCCACATATGATCCTCATATCTCCCTCCCCAGCGCAAGCACCTCCTTGGACCTCTCTCTGGAGAGTCGGATGAAGAGATTTGACTGCCTAAGGCCGGGCAGCCCTGCACCTATCCTCCCATTTGCCAACCTCTCTACGTAGGTGGCTCCTGGCAGTCCCAACAAAGGGCTCAGGGCCAATAGGGATCTGCGCCGATCACTTCTTAGCCAACCTATCAGCCCGTTCGTTTTCCTCTATGCCCTGGCACCCAACACAGTGTAACACCCTCTGCCAGTCCAGTCAGACACTCCCACACCTGTCGCGATGTAAGGCAGTATGAGGATATGGCCTTGACAGTGGCCTGACTGTCCACCATGATGTAAATTCTCTGCCGCTTCAGTCCCCTCTGCAGCAGCCGCTCCACGCAGACCATCACCGCAGCCACCTCTGCCTGGAACACCGTGGCCAGCGACCCCAATGGGATCGCCGCTCTGATTCTCGGCCCAAAGATGCCTGCCCCTGCAAGGTCACCCAGCACTGAGCCATCAGTGTAGTATACCAGGGCCCCAGCCTGCTTTTTTGCTTGCATAGTATATGAATTTATTTAATAGGCTCTTTGTCCTTCTTCCCCCCACCCCATTTCCAGTTTCAAACCAGAAAACCGCTGTGTCCAATCAACTCGTGTTTGATTGTTAACACAGTCAAAACTCCTAGAGTTGTTTCTGCAAACATGGCTCCGTCAATTTTTGTCATTTTTTGGTTTGGATAGTTCAAGTCAACATAATACTGTTGTACGATGTTTGGAGAAGTAACGGGAGTTGTACAACCAATTATATAAATGGTCTAGTCTGCGAATATCTATTTGAGTGCCGCTTTTTTCTTACGCTCATGTGTCAAAAATCGTTTTGGTAGTGGAAGAACCTACCTACACAATAGCATTGTAACGACGGTTATTAGTTCTGTCGTTCGTTTGACTAGTATTCGTCAATTTTCCCCCTGTGACTCAAGAACGAGCTTGGAACAACATTTTTTTGACAATCTCATAAATGGTCTGTGGACTTTTAAGGTGTATGTAAGCACAAAGTTCTGCACGTGGTGTTAGATAGCAGAACGGTTAAATACGGTGAATGTTCGCAGCGGTTGAATAACGTTGTGTGACGCGTTGCCCATATGTATTTTGTTAAGTAGATATAGGGCATTTGTCGTGACAGAATATGTGTTATGCTTCTAATGTCATATTTTGTTAACGAAACACGCACTACGTTCTAATAACCACAAGTTGGCCGATGGCCCAATATCCGATTGTATTCTTCTTCTTGGATTTGGAAGAAATACGCACACATAAACAACCCGTTGTCGATACGAGTTAAGAAGCTTTCCCGTTCCTTTCGAATCCATTGTTCACATCTTACCCAGGCTGAGCATGTCGTCTTCCAACACTCTTTTTCAACACCAATTTCTGCTGCTTATCAGTAGAAATCCCGGCCCTATAATTCAGCCCTATCGGTCGTCGTCCGTAACAAACGGTCTGATTGTTGGAACGTAACAAAGCCGAGAAGTCTTCAGAGCCGTGAGACAAATCGAGTTGAAGCAGTCGGAAGGAGTTGTTAAGAGGAAGGGGGAGCCTTTTAAAATAGAGAGGAACGTATCGGATGACTTACGGTTGGGAAGGAGACCGCAGTGGCGGTATCCGTCTGTCAACTTCCTAGAGACGCGTGATTTATATCCAATAAACAATATCGTTCCTGCTGCTTCCCCAGTCTACGTCGTGAACTTTTCGCCCCGTTTTTCCCCTGTTCATTCCAGAAAATCGTGACTTCGCTCTTAGAAACCCCTTTCGAGGGCCCAGAGAACCGTTTGCTTTTTATCCTGATTCAAATTCAATTTCAGTCGTACAATAATTAAGCCTGTCGAGCACTGTGAACACGAACGTCAGGCCTTGTCTTGACTTTGTCAGCTTAACGTGTGACGAAATGAAATAGGGCGCACTAAAATTCAATTTACGTACGCCCACAATGAGAATAAGAGCTGTAAAGAAGTTCTTGCTACGCACCAGATATTTTTTCTGAAGCTTTTCTGTTCGTCCTGGTACAAAAGGTTTAGTGGTCGCCTAAAACCTTCTTTAAGTATCATTTCTTGTGCTCGAATTTTGACGTTTGTTAGTCCTGTGTCCGCAAACATGAGGAAATTTTATTACTGTAATGCCTTATTCTAAAAAGGGGTTTAATAAGTTTATTTACTTTTGATGCCATTGGTGTGCAAAATATGGATGAAACGTCGATTATTATAGATTATTTAATCCTATTCACGTTTTCTGCAGCATTTTGTAGTATTTGTGATGTCAATAGTGTGGGGATTGTCTAGTTACTACTGATTTTTGTTGTTTTTACCACGCTAATGTTAGTTTCGTCTGTCTGTCTTTTCAAATCTCGGAATCGAAATTTCTATCCTCTTTCCAGTTCATATTTTTTGGGAAACTTCAAATACTGTAAAATCTCAAATATTTGATTCTTTCTCAAAATGTTGACGACATTTGAACCAACAACGTACGATAGTTGCCATTGAGTACGGTAGTACTTTGAAGGTGGTATTTGATGACGTCACAATGAAGTTTGTTCGGTGCCGTCGTTACTTAGCGATACGGTAGCTTTTCTGTGAGCCTGCCTGCTCCAGACTGAGACCTCTACAGGAATTACGTTACTCTCCATTGTGCTCAACCTGGAGAGGTTTTAACTACTTACGAGGTCGTTGATGTGTGGAAACTCAGAGCGTGAAGTTGGCGAGCTAAAGGGGCCTCTCATCTTTTCCGCACTTATCAGAGCATTTCTCTCGCTTCCGGCTCCTAGAAACCCAATTATGCTACTTATATCGCTCCGAGAGTCGTTTAGACCCACGAAACACCCTGGCCTCTCTCGTCAAACATGATACGCTTAGAACCTTAATAAATCGGTTTATGTCGATTAATTGGAAAACCGCGTTTACTAGACTAGATATAAGGCGTTGGCCCACTTCAATCGGTTGCAGTGTAACGACTTTCTGAATTTGTGTTTGAAAAGAGGTAGGAATTCAGTACGCAACAGCGTTATTAAAATTTATCGTCGATGTAATGAAAGGGAAATGTGTTCTTGTAAGCTCAGAAAATAATAACGTTTAGCGTTTACCTCGAAACGAAGATACACGCTGCTATTGAATTGCTTTGATGTTTCTCTGTTTAGCTGTTGGTAATAATGGGAAAGACGAGCTGAATTATAAATGTATACAAACAGACTCGAAATCCGATCTTGTCCACAAGTTGCATCACCTTCTTTTTGTATTTTTTTCCCCTCGCCATTCAAGAAAGTCTCGTATTATGTTCTTGCGCGAAGGCAACCTCTATCTTAACTGTCCCATTAGTTTTTTGTCATTTTCAACGGTTTTATGGGTTACAGTTTTCAATCGGGGAACGTTTTTGTGCATCCGCTAGTGTTCAAGCATGAGTTTCATTGAGGCGGCTCCAGTGGTATTTTAACCAGGAGACGATTTCGTTTTAATCAGGAGTTGTCAAATGTGATCAGTAGATCAGTCAATTGTCGTAACTGTGCCAGCTTAAATACGTACGTAAATACGTTAACATGTGAGGTAGTTGGGCAGATTATTTCTAGATCGCAATTACTGATGACGACATACCCGTTTTGTTGGGTCATCGATTGATATATCCGCAATGTGCGAATGATGACCATTGATTCACTAATTGTGAACGTGGAACACTTGAAGTGGACACTAACTTAGCTAATCGTGAACCTGAATTTAACAAGAAGGCCCATCGCATGTTCAAAAGTTAAGTAAGGAATAACTAGGGAACAAATATCGCCCAATCGAATGACTAATTCCAACTCATCCAGTATAGGAAAGTTAATGCGAAAGGTGTTGGGGGTAGGGGGTGATCTACACCACTGTTTTCAGTTTAACACTGAAAAATCGTGACTTGCTCAGTGTACTTAGTACTTGTGATGAGATTATGGCTGGAAGGCGCTGTTGCTCAGACAAGAAAGCACATCGCTCAATTGAGCTGAAGCCCAAGTCCAATGCTTGTGGCAAGTTAATGGCGAGAGAATTGGTCATCATCTCCTTTGCAGTTCGTACCATCGAGCGTTCTAAATTTTCAAGCGGAATCCAAGGAAGGACTCAGTTAAAAAAAAATCCCTTCCATGCGCGTTGCGAGTTCAAAGTTTTTGTAGAATGTGAAAACCCCCAAAGTGCGTTAACTTTTCCTTTCAAGAAATACCCCACGCTTTCCTCTTGCCCCTCACCCTCAAAATCATCTCACGCGTGATCGTAAGATTCGACTATTAACTTCCACTCATCCTCAACGAATTAGCGGTTTATGCCCGTGTTAGACAAATTACTAAGCTCTTCTGCCTATTATTTTCTGACGTATTTTTTCTGAGATTCGTTCATTAGTCACGCTCGTAAATTACTGTTAGTTAAGTAGCTCACAGATAGTTTTCACTAAGTGAAGTTGCCATGCGAATTGAGTGCGAGGCAGAAAGGCAATACTTTCCGTGTCATGTAGATGTAATAGTTCTATGAGAGAGAACATCAAATGGAGTTGTAACATGAAATTTATCTTTTTTTTCAGGTAAGTTACCGTACCGTGAAGTATTTCCATCTACACCACCATTCGACCATTCGAGACCGAAGTACGTAAAACACATTTCGTCACGTTTCTAGTAGTAAGCAAAGTTTTTCTCTCTATGACTACACATCTCGGGATTTACCGTGAACATTATTAAAAGATGATAACTAGTGCACGAAATCGCTTGAGGAAGGCCCTGTGGACTCGTCCTGTTGATGAATCAAACAATTCAAATTCATTGTACGGGTTGTTAATGAACTGCATGAAATAATTAAAGATAATGCAATTGATTTAGTTCGGAACCAATTTCATGGTTCAAGGGCATGGTACTAAAGTCAGATGCTGTGCTCAGCACTTTCAAATTTACTGCTGACCCCTACAGGGGGTGGGTGGGGGTGGGGTCAACCCTTATATTCTCTTTGAATGGTTCCAGAATTCTTCCTCTGGGCAAAATATCGGGCTTATTTCGATGTAATGTTTTTTACTTTCCTTGGCTCTACGAAGTAGAAAGGAAAGTTATGTAATCGGCTGAAAAAAAAATTTTGAGTTCTCTTCAGATCTTTACGTTTCAGACCCCCCTGAGTCCGAAAAACACTATTTGGGAAAATGGTCTGTGTGTGTGTATATGTGTCTGTGAACGGTTTTTAGAGAAAACGACCGAACCAAATCACCTCAAACTTGATGTCTAGGCTACATGTTACCATGGCACGCAAAAATAAGAGTTTGAACAAAATCCACCGAAAGTCAACTATAGTTAGCATAGTGATTAAAACACCAAATTTGTTTTCTCAAAAACGGATTTTGATTAAATTTTTTATATTGGTAGCTCCCAATATGGCAACTATACCATAAAATTCCCATTCGTAGGAAAATGACGAGAGCAGCACAATAAATTATCAAAATTGTCGACGAAAAGCGTTTTTAGCGCGGTTTTTTCCTTATAAACTTCGCTGTAATGTTGGTAGAATGTTAAAGAAAATTGGTATTGTAGTCCAATCCAATACCTAAAGGGTGAGGGTTTAAAAACGCTCATGAGATACAAGGGGCTCACTCCAGAAATTCCTGAATTTCAACTACCACTGTCTTACTACCAGTTTCACGTTTTTTCCACACTCAACTTTGAAATACTATATTGAGGGCCTCCGATGTTACTGGTTGGCTATTATTATATTTTTACGTGTCCAGCTTTCTTTTATGTATCAATTCTTTTGAATGTCTAACTCCATGCGCCATTATCGTTCTTTGATGATGCATCAAACTTTAATTTTCCACTTGGGATTGCGGAGTTGAAAGTTACCGAAATTATTATTCGTCATTTTGTGGGACTGTGCCACCATTAGAAGATGTTCAACTGTTTTTCTGAAAAATTATGTAAAATCGAAGCTCTTCAGCTTTTACTCAAGTTGGAGCAGAAATATTTTCCCTTGAGCTTCGTACGTTCGTTCGGCGCCTCTCTTCATAATCGGTTTCACCTTTCACCTCCGATCCCTATAACTTCCTCTGATTTATTTAAATTACTCTGATCTCCTCTCCAGTCGTTTTTGGGCCTCGGCCTGCCTATTATAGTGAACTCTTGCTGACGTTCATGGCCCGAGGTGCGTCGGGTTAGAAATGGTGCCCTTAATAATCGGAACTAGCATCGTTGAACTTGGTTGTTGGGCACGGTTCGGTTGGCTCTGCTCTGCGTCCTTTGTTCGGATGGTGATCGTGATCGTAGGGCTCTTCCTCGGAGAAATTTCCTCCGCTCAATTGTGCATCTTTCGAGGAAAACATTAAAAACCTTCCGACTCATCACCGGGCACGTAGGTTGGTTGGTTAGCAACCAGACCGTAAGTTCACTCTTGAGATTTTCATTCCTCGGTTCTCCACACTTATTCCTAGCGGTCGTAAACGTGCTTCCTTTCACGATTTTAGTGGATGAGATTTCAGGCGGCGTCCCGATTGGATGGAATTGATCTACTGCCCGGCGGTGCGATTTCAATCTAGAAAATCAGTTTGGAAGCGCCTCGGCTGGAAAGTATTTTCCGGTATAGAGTTGGTAGATTGGGCGTGTGTGGATGCATTCTGTTCACCGCCTTTTATCTCGGAGGAAATGCGGTTCCTCCGCCAGTGAAATAGGAGTTCATGCCTCTCGGTTCTTGAATCTTATCTACCTTCCTGTGTTCTAAAAACGGACTTCAATCGTCTTCGTGTTCTAATTGATTATAGTACGTTGTACGTCTTGATTGAATCGTTCAGTACCTAAGTCGTTACAAACGACAAAACTGATTAGATCATTCATTAATCGTTCACGGAATCCCCATAATTCTAACTGTCCAAGATATTGAGATGAAAATGAAATTATGATGCTGTTTGAATGGGATTTTGCATTTCGTGAAAGTAATACGCAGTTTACATAATATTTATTTGAGCTAAATGATTTATAAAACAGACCAATCGACGCTTATGAACGTAGGCATCACTTTTGGAAGCAATTGAAGGCCTTACTTAGGAGCTACGCGATTTTTAGAAATGAGCTAACGACCAGAGGTTGTGTGATGACTAGCAACTTTTTTAATACTTGGCCCGAAAGAGCTTTCAACAAACTAACTTTTGTCAGTTGTCACAATTCATCGGCCGTCTAAAATATGTGGTGCGAAGCATCAACCAGCACCCTTATAATTTCAATGATACTTTTTAATATTCCTACTATAGCGCCCGTTTGCTGTGCGTTCGTTCAACGCATTTCTACAGAAATGTTCATGTGGAACAAAATGTATGCCCAAGTTACATAAAAGTTTCCTGTAAGTTTGATGAAAATCGGTGCCGTCGGTAATTGGTAGGAAGATTTAAGGTGAAGCTGGTGTGTGTCAGCATTCTGATGCTTATTTATACACGGTTTCAACGATTCCACAATGAAGTGGGCACTTACCTCAACTAAAGCCACTGGACCAATGAATAAGCTCTGTTGAAATTTGTTTTTGGAATTTGAGCTGTTATGAAACTTCACATTTCTTTTTACTTTCCTTGGCTCTACAAAGTAGAAAGGAAAGTTATGTAATCGGCAGAAATTTTTTTTTTTTGAGTTTTCTTCAGATCTTTACGTTTCAGACCCTACTGAGTCCGAAAAACACTATTTGGGAAAATGGTCTGTGTGTGTCTGTGAACGGTTTTTAGAGAAGACGACCGAACCAAATCACCTCAAACTTGATATCTCGCCCGCAGGTTACCATGGGACGCCAAAATAAGGGTATGAACAAAATCCACCGAAAGTTAACTATAGTTATCATAGTGATCAAGACACCGAATATTTTTTTTCTCAAAAACGGCTCTAACGATTTTGATTAAATTTCTTATATTGATAGCTCTCAATAAGGCAATTATACCATGAAATTCCCATTCATGGGAAAATGACGTGAGCAGCAAAAAAAATTACCAAACTTTTCAACGTAATAGATTGAAGGTGGTTCGGTGGTTTTTAGAGAAAACGACCGAACCAAATCACCTCAAATTTAATAACTGGCTCGCAGGTTACCATTGGACGCCAAAATAAGGGTATGAGCGAAATCCATCGAAAGTTAACTATAGTTATCATAGTGATCAAAACATCGATTTTTTTTTTCAAACCTACATATTGTTCTCAATCAAAATATTCGACGAAAAGCGGTTTTAGCGCGGTTTTTTCCTTACAAAATCTGCTTAGATTTTACTAGAATGTTTAAAAAAATTGGTATTGTATTCAAATCCAATATCTATTGGTTTGGATTGGTTGGTGAGTATTGAAAAACGCTCATGAGATAGATGGGGCTCACTCCAGAAGTTCCTAAATTTCAACTACCGCCGTTTCGTTTACTACCAGTTCTAACAGTTATTACCCAATAACTCTGCAAAAGTGATTACTTCCCCCCTTCAAAAAATTCGTGTTTACAGCCTCATTAATTTTCTGTATACCAATTGCTCAATAATGGTCCTGTAATGAGTACGAGCAGCACAATAAATTCCAGAACTGTAGGCGCTACCGCTTCCTGCTGCTGTGACGTGTTGTTTGACCAAGTTCAAATGAACTGAGTGATAAATGAATTGATTAAATAGAATTAGTCATGTACACGAGTGGATTGACGTAGAGCTAAGGAAAGTTGTGTGTTGCAACGCACCAGATATTACTTTCCGCTACCCGAAGGGAAGGAAAGTATAGTAATCGGCCCAAAAAAAAAATTTGGGTTTTCTTCAGATCTTAACGTTTCAGACCCTACTGAGTCTAAAAAACCTAATTTCGGCGCGTGGTCCGTCTGTATGTGTGTGTGTGTGTATGTGTGTGTGTATGTGTGTGTGTGTGTGTGTGTGTCTGTAGTTCGATTTGCGGGAGAACGGCTCATCCGATTGAGCTGGTTCTTTTTTTGTTCTGTTCTTTATTTTTCGTAGACACCAAAATAAGGTTATGGACGATTTCGGCCGATGGGAAGGGGGGGTGGGGGACGAAAAAGTACCAAAAACTAGGGTTTTTCGCATTTTTCTCGAAAACGGCTCTAACGATTTTGATTAAACTTTCAAATTATCTTCTCCTAATCAATACCTAACTTTTTTTTTCCATACATATCTCCATGAAAATACGGTGAACGGAGATATGGGCCCCTGAAGCAAAAATAGGTTTTTACGCTTTTTGGCAAAACGGCTCCAGCGATTTTCACCAAACTCACAGGGTGTTTTTGAATAGTTAATACCTACATATTCTTCTCAATAAATGTTCCTGTGACGGTCCATTGAACAGAGATAAAAATCAAAATGTGTCGAAAATAACGTTTTTTCAGACATTTCCGTAAATTCCAGGGTAACTTTTTCACCAGATGTGATAAATCCTGATGAAGTGTCTTTGAGTCACCCATACCAACATTTCGTTCTGTATAGTTATTTCTGTATATATATGTTGAACGGAGATATAAGCCAAGTTAACTCAGAAAAGGAGACTTGTCGAATATTAATTTATCGGTATTCCAATTTTCTCAAAAACGGCTCTAACGATTTCGATCAAACTTTTGGAGTACTCTCAGCTAACTAGTCCCTACATTTTGTTTTCTATAAATGTTCCTGTAAAAATGCGTTGAACGAAGATATAGCGCCCGCCTATGTAGGTGGTGTTCGAACTTAAAGGGGTGGCGGAAAGTTGTGTGTTGCTACGCACCAGATATTTTTATTTTGATAACGATTTCTCATTAAGTTCGATATTCTACAACTAGGTATTGCTTCGTTCCGAGTTTGATGCATTTTGCGATGGCTTAGGTATTAGTGGTAAAGTACCTAAGTTTTTATTCTGCGGCAGTAGGGTTGAAGACACTGTAAAGAGCTTCACTCAGACGAAGTGCTATGCCAATTTTTCGTAAGCTAGGAAACCGGTGATCGGTTCTCTCGAATTCGATGCAGACCACCAGTCTTTAGCCAAAATTTTACCAACTTTCTTGCTCCCAAAATCCAAAGTTTTTTGTGTGTGAACAACGACGACTTTAACGTATTCCCTTAACAGACTCCGCTTGAATTGAAGCCGGGAAATGGTTGGTTTTTCTCGTGTTTTAGAGCTGTCTCAGTTGAAAAACCCCTGGCACCCCACGGAGCGGAGAGGCTTCCCATCAAAACTCTTCTTCCCTGCTCTCACAGCTCGAAGATTTATCACGCTTCTTAATGCTCCTATTGATGCGCCTAATAGTTCTTGACTCGGCGGTGGAATAAATCACAGTAGCGTTTAGTTAATCATTGGATTTTGGTTTGATGAACAGGCTTCACATGGTGTGGGCGTTCCAGTAGCGTGCGCAGGGTTTCGTTAGCGGCGATGCTCGGAAAGATTATTGAGTATTGATTGCTTGAAAATGTGAATTGATACCACCTGAAGCCAATGACGAACGTGTTTTAAATACTAGGTTGATTTTGTGAGGGCCTTCAAATAAACAGTGCGTTTTGTTTTACGTATTCTTCGATTTCCTCCACTCCATGATTGCTTACTCTCGTATTAAATCTTTCATTCACTCACGCACGTTCTTGACAATTATCCCGCCAATGGTATGTGTCATATGATGTTGCTTCAGCGGGAATCTCGACCGAATGCTCGAGGCAACAGGATACTTGCTAATTATTTAATGTTGCCACCAGTTGCTCTTCTGATGACGTGCTTCCAGGATCTAAGACAAGAGCCGTCTGATATGCTCTGAAGACAAGAGACAGGCTCAAGCCCGGACCCCCACACCCTTTCACTGACATCTACTGCTGGCGTCTTCTTCTCAGTGATTGTAATGGTTAGATGGTAGCTAGCTGTATTAATGTCTCTTGTTTTCATTTCAATTCTAAGTTGGCACGCTTTGGTTCTTATTGAACAGTGGCTTCTAACAGTGTCATGTTGGCAGTGAAGAGCAGGGTGGCTGGTTGAAAGGAATGAAGGGGATCAGTTCGCCAGTTTAGGGTCACGATGAATTGGGGTCACCACCGCAATCTACCCTTATCTCGTGCTAACCCAACTGGGCGATGTCCCAGCCCCCCCCTCTTGATTCCTTGGTTAAGTACAGGCGAAACCTTGTATCGGAAGTAACTGGTTTGACAAACGATATGGATCGGCACACTTCCCCCGTTTGCGGTGGGGATTAATGTGTACAAAAGCTCATATGTCGGGTTCTTTGTTGGAGATACTTATCGTTTCGACGCTCTTCCGCGGAGGATTTCAGCTTCTAATCGATTGTTTCTCACACCAAGTGGTTGAATATTTATGGTGGGAAGCATCACGACTTCTTTCGTCGTTGAGTTATGCTCGAATTCTGTTGTCGACGCAAAACATGGAACAGAACACGCGTGACGTGAAAATGGTGTAGTTCGTGAACCATCTCATCCCTCCAAAATCTAGAAATACCCTCTTATTGCTTCCAAATGGGACTAATGCGTACTTGAGAAGTTCGGCTCGGAAAGTTCCATCTTTGTGTCTTGATACGTCCCGATGAAAGCCCTGCGATCAAGAAGGCGTTCCGTTTCAGATTACGAAACTATTGTCGTTTGAATTAGAACCCTTCGTCACGGTTCGTATTGCTCCGCCTTTCTCCGTCGGTAAAGATCATGTCAAGCCTCTAGGCCTTTCTGACGAGCCTGTTTCATTTCATTTGAGCGACGTCATGGAGCACTTTACTTTCTATTGTTGTCTATTTTGTTGGACTCTTCCCGTCTTGTGTTACAACAATGAGAGCTAGCTGTCTAAATGCCCCTCAGCCTCACACCTTTAATTGAAGTTTTCATATTTTTCATGTTACGCAGTTAAGATAACATCTATCATTACTTTCATACGCGTCTACTGAATCATCTGAGGTGATCCATCCTCTTAAAATTCTATCTCAGATGACACAGGGTATTTTTTATAAGCGAGATAATGCCTGTTGATAATTTTTAAACTAGTTTCATCAATGTGATTCCGGAATACTCTGGTGGAAATTAACGAACTTGTGTGTGGCCCTAGCAGTCTCAAGGGATCATGTAAGGCCTAATTCACAGCCTGTAATAGTTAGAACTTAAGGCGGATAACGTATGGCAAGTTATACCAGTTGAAGTTACGTCTGCTCAGACTTTACCATTTTCCTAATATGGATGTCATAATATAGTATCTGAGGTTTGCTTTATCTTGATTAATCTCTGAACGTAAATTGATACATTGAATGATTTTTATTTTATTCCAAGAATCAGAGTCGATTAGGAAGTACAATTTTTGCATGAATATAAATACCGACCTAAAAGTATTCTTCTAGCCATTAAAACGTAACTACTTCACGCACTTTAAACTGTTGGTTTGAAAGAAATAAATGAAAAACGATTCAACTGATTTGTAATGTCGGGAATGTGGATCCCTATTAAGAAGCCTTGGCGTTGTACAAGCTATTGCAGAGTGATGTACGGTGGCGTGGTTGAATGAATTCAGTGCTCTGATGGTCGTGAATAGAGTTAAGGAATGCAAACTGGTCAGCAAGGAATGATAGATAACAACAATAATCGGTGTGGCTAGAGCAAGTTTGATTTCCCGAGGGATCTTCAGCCTGCCTAATTTGGCAAAATATGGAGTGACATAAAAAATTAAAAAACAATGAACGATAAATTGTCTATATTTCCACAGAAATAATGAGCACAATTGTTATATCGATTTCGACGGTTAGGTCATCATCAGTAACAGACATGAACTGAAGGATCTTCATAGAAAGGACATCTTATATAGTCGGGTGAACGGAGATATTGAATCCTATTGGCTCAGAGAAAGGAAAGGGGGCAGGGCAGGGGGATCAACCGATGCCAATTAAGGCTTACAAAGTGAAAGGGCACAAACAATGGTGGGGGGAAAAACCAAGCTATTGTAAAAATGAACCTATTAATGGTGAAATATTTTGAGGAATTACCTCATTTAGAGACTTCCCACACCTATCACTTTTAACAATTTCGAATTTTTCCAGCACATCCAAATTACCTCCTTTTGGGCAAAAGTGAAGAAATTCTACATGCTGCTTATTTGTTAGATCAAAACTAAAGTTATGATTAGATTCAATCAGATGACTTGCAAACGTAGAATCACCTTTGTTATCCCTAAAATCCTTTTCGTGCTCTTTTATTCGTTCCTCCGCTCTTTTATGGGTTAAAAAAATTAACGAAACGCAGTATAACGCGGGAACTACAGCGGAAGTCAACGTTTCGTCGTTAGTACTCCCTCCCTCCCGTCATATCAAACTCAATCACCGGGCGGGTCGAGCGGGCAGCTCGCCTCGCAACGGGTTTGCTGGAAGCTCCTGTCCCAATTTCCCCGACTCTTTTTGCCTACAGACGTTTACGGGCGCCTGGCGCCAGGGGAATATTTAGTTTCTGTAGTTCCATTGAAGCCAGGTCATCTTTCGTATGGTTTACTAGTATTCGATGCTGAATCGAATGGGATGGGTCTCGGATCAGTAATACTAGGTCAAGCAGTTCATGAGAATAATAAACCATTGTGTAATAATTTGCAGGGTTTTTCTCTTCTAACACATTGTAAGCCTTAATTGGCATCGGTTGATCCCCCTGCCCTGCCCCCTTTCACTTCTCTGAGCCAATAGGATTCAATATCTCAGTTCACCTGACTATATAAGATGTCCTTTCTATGAAGTTCATGTTTGTTACTGATGATCCTAACCGTCGAAATCGATATGACAATTGTGCTCATTATTTTTGTGGAAATATAGACAATTTATCGTTTATTCTGTTTTTTAATGAAATGGGTTATCACAATTTCGTCGCGAGTGATTTAGTTCATATATGGAGTGAAAGGTCTGGTGAAGTAGGTCTGGCGTCAAGCGAAAAACAAATCCAATCCTCTTTGCAAATCAAGAATCTGTTCACAGCTTAAATCGCAGGAAGTATTCAAACTAATTGCTCAAGGGCAGTTGTTCGAGTTGGGGGCGGAAAATCTATTGCAAGCCTTCGGAGGGCTTCGTTGGTTTTTCCACAGACGCTCGTCACTTGGGGTCGCCAACCCAACATTTTTCATGACCGATAATTTCACCTTTCGCCACACATTCCACACTGAAAGTATATAGACCTGCAAAAGTAAAAAAAGTAGTTTTTAAACTTTTTGTGAAAAGACTTCAATGATCAGGATCAAGCTCACAGGGCAATTATATCTCGAATGAAAACGCAAGAAAAATGTACCAAAAAATACTGAATTTTCGAACGAATTCCAATCTTCTTCTTAGGATGGCGTTTTGGCAACATTTCCTACACATAAAGTTTGTTCTCCATAACCGAAAGGGGTTATTGTCAAAGCGCGCCAGATGATTGTATTCTTCGATCCTAGTGCCTTATTTACAAGCTCATTCCCAAAAACAGTTCTAACGTTATTTACAACACTAGTCACTTTCAGGTTACTAGTACGCATTATTATGTTATCCATACACGTTTCAGAACTAGGAATTGTTGCTACAATCTGGCAAAAGGCTGAAGTCAATGTATTGTTGGTGCAGTGCGCATTACAGTTTGGCATTTTAGTGTAGGATCCCGGCCTTTCTTAAGAGGACGATGGGAGCTTATTTTAAGCATATATAGTATAATAGTGTATAGTATGAGAGTATAAGCCACGCCATTATCTTTTGCTGTGTACGAGGACTTTCACGGTTCAATCAATAAGCACACGGGCATGAAAAGATTCTACTTCATAACCAGAAGAAAACTTACATACTAACCCGTTCCAGCTGGCATTCGTGCTATAATTCTGTGGCACTGGTTTTTGCAAACTTTGATATTGTTTCCAGCAATCAAAGCAATTAAAAGCAATCAATGCATCATTGGCTGTTGCTAAGTGGTGCTTCTTCATCAGAACATCATAACTTAGTTTGTACACGCCACATACAAATATTCAGTCATCTTTCCATGGACGAAAATCGCATAATACGGTGAATATTAAATTTGAGTGGATTTGATTCAACCGTTCTTCCTTAACTCGTGTTTCATATTTATCTGCGTTAACATGCGCCCTCATTCAATTCTCTCGAATGGTGTTTTCCGCACTTAGAAACCTTTGAAATGTAAAGATGTGAAGAAAACAAATCTACTCTCATGTATTAAAATTTTGAAAAACAACGAATAACAAAAAAAGGTTGTGTGGAACGTGTGCCCAGTGTCTTGGTTGTTCTGGCAGTTTGGCAGTGTACTTCCATTCCTCGCATACCTTCTGGTAGCGGATGAAGTGCAGGGAGGGGGGGGGAGAATCATCTTGAAACTTATTTCCATCATCTTCTGCCACCGTAAATCAGGTGAAATATGATTCAGTTGCTCGCTGGAAGCCAACGGGTGTAAGACAGCTTGGTGATGTGAACTTGTTAAATGTAATGGACAGCATTCTGTATCGAGCGACGTTACCGTTGTGAGTCAGCGAAACTTAGCGAGGATCATTTCGGCGGCACCGCCGTTCTAAGAAAGACTTGAGGACGGCGACTCTAGGAGATTATTATTGCAATCATCGTTTTTGTGGTCAGCTGCGTCGTTCAACGCCTGGCGAATGACTCAACGTCGATTGTCTCACAGACAATGCTGTATGCGTCAGTTTTACTAGTTGGAACTTGAGATCGAAAAAACTATCGCGGCTGGTTCTTTGAATAGTTTCGTACTTTCAATTCCTGTTGTAGATTGAGGCGAGAGCTAAACAATTTGCTCCTTTGAAGCTCTGGAATGATTCGTTTGAAGATTCTCGGTAACTCATCAAGTTACGTTTCAGGATTTTTATGCCAGACTTTGCGTAAAATTGCATTAAACCGTGTTCACGGGCTTCAGGCGTGAAATTTGATATAATAGCAAACCCAACGTGTGGCAGTGAAGTGATCACTGAAAAATTGTAATGTGGACACAGGTCGGTTTTTTTTGTTTTTAAAAAAAATATATTTACGAGCACCTCAGGGTGGCTAGAGGCACATTTCTAGGAACGCTGGCATTGTGTTTGGGAGGAATGTTCAGAGAGTGGATTATCTAAAATGAAATCCGACTTCCCAAATCGTAGTGAAAGGAAGAATTACTTACGATTATTGTTGATGATGAGAAAGGGGGGGTTTGGCGTTCTTCGGCACTAGTTCTGACCTTTCACAAGTTGAATCGTCAGTTGTTTGTAAACTATGATCTTCTGTTTGGTTTTTTGGTTCTCGGCAATCATAATTGCTATATATGCAGGAAATAACTCGTTCTCCGACTCAAAATTGTTCCTTTTTCACTTTATATGAACTCGGCAGAACTTAGCTCAACGTTCTATGTTGAGACTGGTACAGTTTAAGGCTCCCAACTTCATATCGTTGCCATTGTTCATGACCTCACTTTTATTGATTGCCCATTCGATGAATAATTTGTGAGACCATAAAGACGATTTATTTTGGTAACGTTCGGGGCTATAGTTCTGGTAGAGGAAAACCCTTGGTGAAAGGTACGCATATTTTGGAGGGGGAAACAGTGTGGCAGGGAGGTTCAAAGATCCCGGAAACATTTGATGGGACCGGATGGCTATTCTGCTGGACCTTGAAGTCGATCGGAAATATACACCGTTCCTTCTAAGAACTTATCGAGGGTTAGAGATCAACCCCATCGAGTAAGCCGAGTTCCTTTCAGTTTAGTTTTATTTTACTTTATTATTATGAGCCGTTGATAGACTCCTAAAGTACTTCGCTTCTGCAATGACCGGAGGCTCGAATGAGCAGAAAATTACTTGTCGTAAAGCCTCTAATAGGTGACGCTTAAGTGTAATTGCAATAAACTCTAGGTAGATGTAATGAGCTGCAGGTGTCGGAGTTCAGTTAGACACCAAACGCTGTGGCATTTAGCTTTCCTCGTTCGCATAACACGATTTGATAACTCTGAAATCAACGGATTGAGTGCCTGTTTACGGTTGATTGCGGTAGGAAAAAGTGCAGCGTAGGTATTGTGCTATTTAATAAAGTGTGATTCTCTCTTTTATATTGTTATTGGTTCACAGTGTGTGATGGCGAGAAATTTCATAGAGCCGTTGGGTGTCTTAACGTTGGCTAATGATTCTGACTGAAGCTCCATTTAGCTAATTAGTACCATTTTATTGTCTGTACGCTTTCTAATAAAAATTCGATGACTGTTTGCCTTGAATAAAGAGCAAGCCTTTGCTTCTAGTTTTTGGTGATTCAAGACTTGAACTTTCTTAGGTGGAGCCTGCTCTGACTTAGGCAACAGGAGCCTCCAAACTACCTGTATTACTCCATTCTTTCTTTCAATATCTTCAGTTTTGGTTAACACAAGGGTTAACATTTCCAGTCTGACAACATATTTTCCCACTTGAAGTTTCCCAAACGTTTATTGGGGTCTCCTGTTACCCCCCTTCCCTTATCGCAGTTCTCTCTCCTTACTTTTGCCTCACAGTATGGCCGGGGAGCTTCTCATCTCTCCATGCTCACGCCAGTGTCATATCAACTCCTGATGACTTCACTCACAGTTTCTTCAGGTACCTGTGTATTTGCTAATAATACAGTCCTCTCTAGCTCTCATCTAATTCTCCGCATCATTTAAGTCTACCCCTCTCTTGCACCCAACAATGACCATAAATTTATATGTGTCAAAGAAATGAAAGTGCTAGTCAATTCTGAATCAATCGATATCAACAGTTCGCTCACCTTTGACATTTCTCAATTACTTGAAAAGTGAAGACTGAAATGAAACACCAAATCATTTTTTCTCCTTAAGGTTTTCACTTCTGACCAAAATTAATTTAACTGGGTGAGAGATGTCTTCTACTAACCAATAAACGTATTTTTTCTGTTAACTTTTCATTATGGGCTAATAGTTGTGTTTTACATACACTTTTACCCAACGGTTTGATCTATCAGTAGGGGGTCCCAATTTCTTTTTTAATTGTGCTGCATTTAGTGAAAATGTGACCACAGATAGATAGTGATGTGTGAAGACAGAGTTAACTTGTGAATACCAAAAGGTGAGCCGAGTGCCAGTTGACTTCTAGCCCAATTACCTACGTAAAATACTTACTCCAATGTATCGAGAATTATAACGGAAAGCTTAGTGATTTTCCCGAGTTATTTTTCAAAGAAGAATTAATGTGCTTCGGCAACGAAATAAATTGCAACGAAAGGTTGAGAAATGAACAAACAGGAGTCCGATGAATACAAATAGTGTTCTAAGTGACCAGATTAATTGCTGCGAGTGAACAAGTGTGGAGTGTTGTTTTGAACTTTGGGTTGGAGGGGCTTATATAAACTCTCATTGAAACGTTGGCCACTAGACGGATGCCACCGTTGGGAAATGGTCACTAGGATTGGTAAGATGTGTTTGTCAGAAAGCTGAGCTTCATGAAAGGTCTTGAAGTGATGCGCATGACTATCTGATGATCTGTCGGTTGGAAGTTCGAACATTGAATGAAGGCGCCAGCGTGAATCTGGATTTCCCATATGAAACGCCTCTCTAGACTTGTCCAGCTAAGATCCTCATTCAAGTAACCAGTTCCATAAGCAGCTCCGCCGAAATTCTTCCACAGGAAAGCAGAAAGCTGTTTGAATCAATACTATTACTGCGATAAAAGTTAGTATTATAGGGATGCACAGTCCCAACAAAGTGGAGGAAGTACTCGTCTCTCTCTCTCCGGTTCGCCCTAGGATGAAGTCAAGAAATGCTCTCCGGCCGAGCTTTGATTCTACGTTGTAAAGAAACGAAGCGAGAATTGACGACCCTTTGTTCTAAGGTAGCAAATTCAATACCGTGACTAATCGCGCCGATTCCTCTTTGCGGTTTTCATTTCGAGATCGGAATCGTTCACGATGATCTTGAGACTGCTCCCGAAGTCAACTTGCGCTTGATTGCTGTAAAGAAGCCATTTCAGGAGTGGAGTATTGACCTCAGAGATGTAGAAAATTATTGAAGTGTTACATAAAAACGGTTGAATAATGTGAACCCTGGACCAACATTTTGAGTACAAAATATCTGGTGTGACGCATAACACATTTTTCTCAGCCCCACCTACATTTAGCGATTTTTTCAACTCACACCCAAGCGATTCAACTACCCACCTTGACAACAAATTAACGCCCCTGAAAATTGTAGTGTCTCTCTCTCTCTCTCTCTCTCTCTCTCTCTCTCTCTCTCCCTCCAACGTTGCTTTAAGAATAAAGCAAGAGAAAGCTTGAGTTTGACTTGGATAATTCTGCGTTTTACTAATAATGTATACAATCTTAATAGATTTTGTTCAAGGCCGTAGAAAAACATTCTTCCACCCATCAGGTTTTTATTTACCATGAAAAATGTTAAATTTGTTTGCATAAATAATTTGGTGAACGACGTCATGAAAGTTCGAGGAGTCATGCGACGAGGTTCTCGCACTTTGAAAGTTAACCGCTTTCAGAAGAACAAATGAAGAATGAAATGAGAAAGAGCTACGAAATTAATTATCTTCGTTGCATCTTGTGGACTCCTTGACTCGCCATAGTCCTATAACATCCACTTTGTTTTTGTGTAGAAACACGGGAAGGTTTCGACGCTCTTTTTGATGAGGTAGCGTTGTTACAAGGGTTCCGCGAAACGACATGCGAGAAATGTAGAAAATATTGGCTAGAAGGAACGATAATGTGCAAGTCGCAGCGATCTCAGCAACATGAATACTGATGAAGGAACGTTTCCTAGCTTACACAGTAACTGTTTAACTGTATTCTTGCTATTGTCTTTCGCGACTGGCAATAGCACAATCGCGGAGGTTATGTTTTCAGGATGACTCTCAAGTATCATCACTTCTAGGACAGTATATGAATGACGTTTCTCGGTTTTTGGTCCGTACACAGGGATTTTTACCTTCCGTAGCAGCCCTAAGCTAGTAGTTGTTGGAAGCTAAGTAATTCGCTGAAATTATGTTCAATTTCTTTCATACCTTCTATTTTAGAGTTCACGAATCACCATTTAGAAAGATTAACCGGAATATTTGAAGCCCAGCTATATCTACGAATCGAGAAAATTTGATTTTAATATAAAGGCTGAGCTTATCATAATGATCGAGGTACGGCTTGTATTGAAATTGTCATTCTTGAATAAATGAGAGGTGGGTTTCCCTTGAATCGAGCTCGATTCACACGTACCAAAACAAACTGGTAGTTCAGTGAACTTACCACACGGATGAGTGACCGTCAAGACTGTCAAGTAATTACCCTCAGCTTAGCTACCTCATGCTCACCATCCCTCCGAACCTTCACCTTGAGTCTGGCTCCTAAATCAACTCCAAATCAATTCACTCTGTAGACAAAACCACTAAGTCCGCAGATGTTCATTGAGTAATTTTGTGTAAGAGTTACTAAGTCTTACTGTGTTACTCTTAGCTCTTGTCAACTTGCTAATGCTTGTCAGCCCATCGGTGTTTGTCAGTACAATACACCCCACTTTTCTCTCTCGTCTCACATTCACTCATTTCTTCGCCTGTGATTTAATCTCAATCTCTCCCTCTGTCTCTCTGTCCCTCTCTTTCTCTATTTACCCTGCTATGTTGCACACAACGCTTACAAATATCTTCCTGGTTCCTGGTCTCTCGCATATAAATCCGCATAAACCATTTCAAACAGATTCCGGTCGTTATTCATCCAAGGAAGGGGATAAATGGGAAGTTACGAGTCAAATCCCTGTGTTCACCTATTTCGTGACTAAATTTTTTCGTTTGCGTCAAGTGCTTTTGTGCTAAATCGTGCACGAGGTTACTATGTTTTACTCTTTACTGAGTTTCGTCAACTTTCAGACTAGCTCGGTCAATTATTGATTATCAGTATTTTTCTTCGCTTGAGCGGAAACATGTGTATGTTGATTTGTCCAACAGGTATGTATGTTATTACCGAATTTAAAAGGTGGTTGAGAAAGTAGTGGGATTTATTTACGAGATTTAGGTTTTATGATTCAAGTTCCCGGGGACAAGACGGTTTCTTCGTTACGAATTTGCTATTTACGAAAATTGTTTCGCGAAATATCCAGGAGGTGCAGCGCAGGGAACGGGACTTCTGAGTGCAATGTTGAACCAACTGCGGGTGGCAGTTACACCAATTTTTGTAGTCGACGCTGGTCGGTGCAGTTAGGAACCAATAAAATTCTCGTCTCGCCAGTTTGTGAGGTTCGTTTGTTGGGTGTCTCTCGGGGCTGTTAAAACGTTTCAGATTTGGATTCAGTCCAGGTGTCGTTCGAGAGCGTTTTACAACTCCCGAACCCCGTTTTGTCTTGTCTTCTTGACGACAATATAAAAGGTAGATGTTACCAAGGGGGCTTGTTTCTCGAATGACGGGCCTATCCAGCGCTATTTTGTACCGTAGTATATCAGCGATGAACTCGGCTCAAATTGACGGGAGTGGAGGGTTATTCGTTATGATTTACGCTTGGCGAAACGAGACTGACATTGAACTTCATGTTGGCGGCCGGGTACACGAAGCTGATGCCGATAAAAGATGACACAGGGCAACAATGTGAGCAACTCACTTGGGAACATATTTTACTGCGTTTAACTTTTTTGAAAGCTGAAGCTATGTGCGCGTCGCGTTCGGTTGTTAGACCTGTAAAGCAATCTTGGCACATCTAGCAACTTACTGTATTCAGTCACAATTCTTACGACTTTGAAAAACGTTTCAATTTGCTACCACCGGATTTATTGAGTACATCGTCTCGCTTACAGCTCATCGATGCAAATCGAACATGCACAATGTAAATATATATATAAAACCGAGGCAACCAGGGACCATCCAGAGATATCCGTCGCCGTGTGAGCTATCTGATCCAATGTTATGGTCGCATAGGGGCTCGAATTAAATTTATAGAAAGTCGGTTAAGTGGCACTTGGCTGATTATTTCCAATTGAAAATAGTTCTGGGACGGTTATAAACTTAATGGTTGGATGAACGTTCACAAATCATCTCATGACCTTCATTCGCTGAACTGTGTGTTTATTGGACTTGATATGTTTGTAAAGTAATCGTTTTTACCGTTTGTTCTAATTGTGAGTAAGACACGTTGCACAAGGTGGCGGTAGCGTTCATTCCGGACTTTAGTGGACTGCTGGCTGATAATTGTGAGATAATTGGCCTAACTGTTCGATCCAGCTACGCCTAACTGTACGCCGTTTTATAGTAAGCGCTTAGACGTTTGGTCCCAAATCGATTGAACACTGATTATAATTGTATGGCTGATTTGCCGTAAATGAGCTTTCTTCAAAAGCGCTTCCTAGATTTTTTGATAGAATACCTCCAAACTATTTTCTATTGCTTGGGAATTATCCTTCAAATGAAAGTGACCAGCGTAGCAAATTATCAACAACTTTGAAAAAATACACAATAAAAAGTTTCGACTCAATTTCAAGTATAAAATTACCTCAGTAGGCATTCGTCGGTCACCCTGCTCGTCGGTGTTCCATTATTCCAGAACGCTGCAGTTAACGCTTCCTCAAGCCGTGCGCAGTAAACATGAATCGTTAAAAAAATGTGTGTTAACAGTCCGATTAAATGTTTGATCGTTGATTGTTCTCTGAAGGCTACGAAATGGCAAGCATTGGTCCATTGAATAGTGCGTCTTTCACTCTTATTTCACTTTCCTTTGATTACTCTTCTTTTTCCGAGTTTTCTTAGGGTCCTTATGTTTTGAAAGATTCTGAGTCCGAAAAATGTAATGTGAGAGAATGGTCTCGGTCCTTGTACCAGCACTCTGGAATGCCTTCTTCGAAGGTCTTCTCAGGAGACTCGTGGAGACTGACTGTGAGCCATACGCCTATGTGGATGACTTGACTGTGCTGATCTTTGCAGAGTCAGTTCGCCAAATCGAAGAAAACCCTCATCACGTCTTCCGCACTGTCACCCAATGGTGTGAGCATGCCAAGATGCAGGTGGCTGAGGAGAAAACTCAGCTAATCCTCTTGAACGGAAAAGTGAATAATCCACCCTCAATACGCTTCGGCGTCCACAGGCACGTCAAGTATTTAGGAGGGAATATAGGTGAGAGGTGGGGTTTCAACCAACACCTCCAGTCCCTTAAAGGCACTACCATTGCAAGGTTTGCCTCACTGCGTGCAATTACTAAGGCCACTTGGGGTGTGTGTTACCATGACACTATCCTCATGTATAAGGCCATCTATCTAGGCGTGATTGACTACTGCCCCGTTGTCTGGGGTAGCAAGCTTACAGTCAATCAGAAGTATTGGCCCAATCCCAGAGGGCGGTGCTCTTGTGGATCACCAAGGCCTATAAGGCTGTATCAACAGAAGCACTCCAGGTGATCACTGGTCAGTTACCAGTTGATTTGGCTGTTCAGTGCATGGTTGACAAGTGGAGAGTGAAACGGGAGCTTCCCCCGCTTTGGGCTGAACTCCGTGCGGATCTCACCACAGAACAGAAACTTGCCGCCATCGACGAATGGGCTCTAGAGAAATGGCAAGCGAGATGGGAATCCTCGTCAAAGGGACGTGATACGTATGAGTTCTTCCCCAACATCCGTGAACGTCTTTCAAGAAAATGGGTTGAGCCAGACCACTGGATGAGCCAGTTCCTCACGGGACATGGTGACTTCAATGCGCGGCTCCACTTCTTTTCTCTCGAAGACTCTCCGTCATGCACGTCTTGTGCCTCCAGTGCGGAGGAAACGAGAAACCATGTGCTGCTCGACTGTAGTTTCTACAACAGTGAGCGACGGTTGTTGGGAGGGCAAACGAACTTAGCAGCATTGACTGCTACAAAGCAAGCCTATAACCATTTTGCAGAGTTCGCGAAGAAGGTGATGGCTAAGGAACGTGACGTGGCGTCTTTTCGAAACTTGCCACGCAAGTAAATAGATCAGGTGGGAAACCAGATTAAGAACTCCTCCCAGACGGTACGGGATACCACAGGTGGTCACCTCCGCCCGGTAACACACTGGCAACAACAATCCCTCTCTACGGGGAGACGGGCTAACGACCAAATACCTGCCGTACCTCCGAAGGTCTGAGTTCGGTGAATGCTGCAGAGACCGATTTCTTGCATATTAGCGAAACCGCGACTTCCATGATTATTATAACCCTCGTCGAGGGTTTAGGAACAGTCATCAAATAAGGAAATAGACCTCTGTTTGTGTCTGGTCGCAATTGAGAGAAAAAGACTGAACCAAATCATCTCAATTTGATAGCCTGAAGATGAACGTGGAAGGCCAAAATGAGGCTTTTTCCAAAAATCGGCCCTAAACTGGATCCTGGTAATGTGTATTGTAATTCGTAGAAGGATAACTTGGATGCAATCAACCAACCGTTAGCTGAATTGGTAGAGCTAGAAGTATCGGAGTACAAAAGCTGCTTCATTCACTAGTTCTCTCAGAAAGGACCACCCGTTAATTACAATTATTGCAACGAAAATTAGTAGACGTAGCTTAATTTTCACACAAACAAATGGAAAGCGCTGTTCTTCGCCACCGCATAATTATTTTGTCCATTGGTGATATGTGACAGATGATTCGTTAGTAGTCTTATTAGTGTGTTGTACCTATTGATCTCTGGTAAGTGAAGGATACTAAGGAGCACGTCGTATCACCTGCAGTTTGTTGTCTACTTGTCACAAGTCAGCGAGTTAAATGATGGCTCATCGTGTGTGGGGTCAAACGATATGGCTCACATGGATAGGATGTTTCTCAGCTTGTGGGGCGTGTCGCAGCATTCATGAGAAGTCATGACTTTGGTAAACAAAAAGCGTTTATATTTCATGTTGTAAATGCAAGTCTTCGTTTGCGCGGTGCCCGTTTCCACAGTCATATAATTTTTGTTTCGAGCTCCTGTTGAAATCGGCCACTTCAAAGTGTGTTCTAAGCAGCGCATGGTTCCAGCTTTGTAAAGTTTTATTAGTTGGGTGTTTTTATTCTGTTCCTCTTCACCCGTGGGCTCGCGGACCCGTGACGTTATTAAAAGAACGGGCCGGGCCTTCCCGTTGTTAAGAAAGTTTAGGTCCGAAAGCCCGTTGTTTACTTTTATGGGTTCGAGAAGTACCTCATAATCAATAATTTTACCGCGAGAATTCGTGTCCCAAAGCGGTAAGAAACCTCGTCATCGGAGGCGGTTTACTTTCACCGGTGTTCGAGTTGAGAGAAATGTAGAGCTCGGGTTGATATTGTTGATTGGATTTACACGAGGTTTGATGAGTTGAGTACTTCGGTTTTACGATCACTTCATCCTCCCGCATTGGCGGGGCATTGTAAAATGGAGGAATTTAATTTTGTCACGTTTTTTGAGTAATTTGGGGTTTTCAGTTGGGTTAATACCGTTTAACGGGAACGGAGTATGTGAGCTATTAAACTGATTTCAAGCTCTCGAAAAGGGAAAGCAGAACATGTTTCCCTCTTTTGGGTATCAATAAGCCGGCTTGCTTGGTGGCCGGCCTGTAAGCCACTCTGATGATTTGAGAACATTAATGTCCAAATTTAGTTCTCAGACGATCCTGTCTCGCTGCTCTGTGATACCGTTGTGGTAAACTATTTGAATTAAATTCAGGCTTTATTGCGTTTCGGCTTACGTTGGTTGAATTACGGAATAACAATGTCGAAAGGTACAAAAAGCTCGTTTGTACTCAAAGTGTCAAAAACACCAACCCAAATTGCTTTGGAGTCAACTACCGCATTCTCAGTTTCGTATAACAACCGTTGGGATCTTCCTTATTATAAAATTTGATTTTCAGGTGTCTTCTTCGACACCTGCTCTTCACAATGCAGCAGTTACATATTTATGCATTTTTCGTTAAGTAGATAGGTAGAAATATAATTTCGTTTCATTGCCCTCTATCTATATGTGTAACGTTTCTAACCCTCCTTGTTCTTCCTTACCACTCTCTAGCTGTTACCTCCCATCTTCTTGGGATAAACCCAACCTCCGCGGACAGTGACCTGTGAACAGGCCACATATAATCCTCATATCCTTCCTCCCCAGTGCAAGCACCTCCTTGTACCTCCCTCTGGAGAGTAGGATGAAGAGTTTTGACTGTCTAAAGCCGGGCAGCCGCCCCTGCCAATGGGCAGCCCTGCACCTATCATCCCATTTGCAAACCTCTCTACGTAGGTGGCCCCTGGTAGTCCCAACAAAGGGCTGAGGGCCAATAGGGATCTGAGCCGATCCCTTCTTACCCGACCTATCAGCCCGTTCGTTACCCTCTGTACTCTGATGCCCTGGCACCCAACACAGTGTTACACTCGGCCAGGGCCTTCAGTCCAGTCAGACACTCTCACAGCTGCCACAATGTAAGACAGTATGAGCTAAGGCCTTGAGAGTGGCTTGACTGTCCACCATGATGAAGATTGTCTGCCGCTTCATTCCCCTCTTATGCAGCCGCTGCACACAGACCGTCACTGCAGCCACCTCTGCCTGGAACGCTGTGGCCAGCAACCCCAATGGGATCGCCGCTCTGATTCTCGGCCCCTGCACGGCCACCCTGCACTGAGCCATCAGGTAGTATACCAGGGCCCCAGCTTCGAAAGCGGGAACTCCCCCTTCCCACCTGGATCCCTCATGGATCAGTATCCGAAAGGGTAAGACAAAGTTGAACCTCCTGGGCATTGAGTCTAACACATACAGTTCAGGCCCCTTCAAGGCCCGACTTGTCAAGGATCAAGTGGCAGGATCTCCTTCTCCCCCGCACGATCAGATCCAACTCCAACATACGCACAGCCTGGAGGCACGCCATCCTTTTAACATGTATGTGGAGTGGAGCCAAATCCAGCAAGACCTCCAGTGCAGCCGTTGGGCATGTTGTCATACAGTCTGTAATGGCCAGACACGCCCTACGCTGCAGTTTATTCAGCTGCAACTGCACTGTTTTGTTTTCCACCCTAGTCCACCAGACCAGGGCTCATAGTTCCCTTAAAATCGCCCAAACTCATGTCTTGTTCTTCGATGATTGAGCACTTCATAAATGTTTGCAGGCTGCGGAATTTAATTCGCTAATTTTGTTGCATAAATTCGCTTATTTTTTCACTCCAGTTCGATTTAATGTCAAAAAAGGAATACTTTTTTCATTCGATAATAGCCAATCTTCGTTCCATTCATTCTGATACATTGGCTTAGTTGTTTAAAAGAAGTAACTGATTATTTTATTCATTGTTAAACAACTGCTTCCTGTTGAGTGAGACGAAGCCAAATAGTCACTGCGATGCCGATTCAACGATAAAATCTGTGTACAATTTTCTGTAGTTGTAAATGGAAATACGTATTTCTTCACGCTTTTTTAACCACTCCTATGTTCAGCTTTTTGGAGCGAGCTATCAACATGTGTGGCCATTTTTTATTATTATTTATATTTTGATTATATTCAATTTATCGGGAACGCCTTAGTTAGCTTTAGCGCTGTTGTCCACAAAGTGCAAACTTGTAAACCTCGAAGCTTGAAAGTTTCTAAATGCGTCTGCTGACCCTGTTTAGTTCGCCCCACTGTTGCAAATATGCGCTCATTCTTTAATTAAACCTTTTCAGTTAGAGGTCTTCGTTGAGTTACAACTGGACTATCGATTAACGAAGTGCTGAACAGTTGAATCTTCCTGTGAACCTCTCAACTTCGAGCACTGGCTCAAATGTATTGTAGTTGAAACCGCACTTAATATTTGATAGGCTGGAGTCACTTCTAGTGTTACGCCCAGGTCTCATTCACCACCAACTGATAGAATTTACGAGGAGCAACTTTTAAAAATATTATCTCCAGTCAGTATTTCTTGGCAAAGAAGTAAGGACTTCGAAATATTGCTACCCTCGAGGGCAGTAATTCCATGCGTGATTTTTGCGTTCCACAATGTGTGGGGCGATGTATTTCAATTTAAAATAATGAAGATGGGATAAGATGAGCAGTATTTCGCTTTTTAAGTGGCCACAGCACGCTTTTTAAAAAAAGTCGTTTCCAATTAATTAAGAGCCTATAAATATATTGGTTTTGAAGAAGGATTGTATTGCCGATGAGGCGACGGCGTCCACGAGCGCTAGACAATATCGTATATCGAGCAGGTATAAAGTTCTTCTCCATCAGTTCAAGCGAACGGCTCATCGCTAGGGTGGGGTCGCATTCGACGTTCTATCGTTTTGACCTTCTTGTTATTATCTCTGTACAAAGCGATTCGAAGCCCTTGATACGTCTACCATATTGCCAACTGACATATTGTTTGAACGATTCGTTTCCGAAGCTAATAATTGTTCATCCTGGGTGGAGCGACATTGTGATTGTGACGTGCTGTCATTGCGCAAGAGGGCGCATCTCATCGGGCTTCTACTTCCTTTCCCGGTTTAATCTTTTCGTCGAACTGAATTACCGATGTCTTTGTTTAGTCCGCGACATGGATATCTCAATTTATCCGAATTGTAATCGTTTAGTTGTAAATCCTAACGCGTTTGGTTGGCTTAACGCCTCGTGCATTTATTTTACTCGCCTTGTATACCGCTGCTGTGGGTGTATTTTATTGCCTTCGCGTTTAGAGGCAAACAAGGGGAGAAAATCGACGGCTTAAGTGGTGCTTTTTTAGCCTCGTAGACGCGTTGGACATTACTTTAGGAAGTACTGAGGTCTTGCCGATTCTTGAGTGTCTCCTTGTAAGAGCTGGAATGGTTTTTTTCTGTTAACGCATTCAGTCTGACTTTTTCTTATGGTTGACTCACGTTGAGTAATCCGAAGAACTTCTTTCTGGACGGGGAAATTGTTCAAAAGTGGTTCCTTATTCGTAGCCTTCACTGGTGGTTGACGACTCAACCCAGCTGAGGCACCACAAGTGACCTTCCGTATTCACAGACGCACCTCAGTGCCTCAACGGCTTTTAATCGCGTTCAATCGCTTTCTTTCGATTGAGCTGGAACCCCCGCACTGTAAGCAAATGGGCTTGGGTGGACAAAGTAGAGAAGGCCACTCCGCTCCATAAATATCAACAAATCAACGCGAAATTGAAAAGTTGATTTTTCGAATTAAAGGAAGAGAGAAGAGGTTGTTTCTAATTTGGTCATCGTCAATAATTTAGAAACAATGACGCAGTTGGAACTTTTAACTGAATTAGTGAGCAACGTGCCTAATCCTCAAGGAGCTCACAATCAAGAAAATGTTGACAGAATTGGAAAAATTAATTTCTGTATATATTTTTTTCATCCGATCGTTCTACGTCCGCCTGGAGCATATAACGGGGTTTCACGAAGTTCCAGAAGAGCTATTTCCTTGAGAAATGTTTATTGTACACAAATTGCTGGGTAGGTTGAGATCACTAATCTTACTATTTTGGCACTTTTTTCAGCTTTCAGTAGCATTATGTTAATGAAGTAAGTGGTAGAGTTTCAACTGCAGAGTTGCAGTGTGTGATGCAATTCTGAGCCTTCCGGGGGAATGATTGAGTTGTTTGTTTCTTGTATTTTCTAGGGACGTTTGAACCTAAATCCTCCTTTTCCCCGAAAAACATTCGGGACTAGTTGGGCGACCCGACTGCCAGGTTTCTGCCGGTTCCCTTCATAATTTACGTTGGTGTTTGAGAGCCTCCTGCAACAGCCTTGGCCCAGAAATACGTCTTTTTCTTAACTCTTGCGTGTCAGCGGGTCAAATTGGTGAATAGGTAATTTCCACTCCGAATATCACCTTCCCATCTTTACCCATCAATATCATCCTAGACGATGAATATTTGAACGGCTCCGCTCCCTCGAAATATAGTGCAAGGCCTTCACCGTTGCGTGTGTCAAAAAGTTGGTCGTTTCTCGGAGCCTGAAACCGCCTGATGATATATTTACTGAGATAATTTACGATCGGCTCCAAATCGTAGTACGTGCAAATAGATAGGAACTAGTGACTCGTAGATATAATTTTTGTGTTTTTATGTTGGTTTGGTTGAATTCTGTTTGCCTGGTTCCATTACTTTTATTGGTTTATAAACGTAAAACAGAGAAGTCAGGGCTGCATTTTCGTTTTCCAAGACGTCAGGACGAACGCTAAAGCTACTTTTTACTGCAAAAATAGTGCCACTATCGTCAAAACCATACGACGGAGTTAGCTGTAATGGCATTTCTTACATGAGTCAATGTAATTTTATTTATCGTTTGCAGCTGGCATCATCCTTCTGAGTGGCAATTTAAAGTATGCGATTGTTTTGGTGTATTATTCTGAACGAACATTTTGGTTTATTATTCGTTCTGAATAATACACCTATGTTTACGATAAGAAATATTGCCCTTAAAAGTTGATACTACGTTTCAATGCATCATGATTCCAAATCTGCTGTCCATACGCCCTCCGGGCGTTATTGTGCCTTTAACGTGATCTAAAATCCGTTCTTTCGCACAAAATCTTATACTTAGTTGTGCCCTCCTGTTTGGCAATGCGATCGGACGAAACAAATGGTTGTTATGGGCAAAAAGGGGTTACAAAATGTTATTGCAATTACGTGTTTAGTACCGTTTTCTAGACATTTGTCGATGTTGGGTCGAACGAAACGGGTCTCAGAGGTGTATGACTGCGTCTACATAGTAAGTGAAATATAGTGAGGCAAAATTACTACTTGAAGAAACTCACAGAACGATGTAGCGGAAGTTACCGTTTCTCATCCAGTCTGCGCTCATTTCCCACACTGCCTCTTGTCTCGCTCCAACCACTCGTCATTTCTGTGCCAATTGCTTAGTGTTGCCTAGTAAAGGCCAATTTTCATTGTTCAGTTATTGTCAAGTGTTGGGCGCCCGAATGGGGGAGCTTGATAACTGAGAAATAAATGGACCTGGTGAGCGTGAATGAGCACTATATTATATTTGACAGAACAGCGGTATATCAGTTTGAGTGTTGAGTATATAAACGCGAACAAAAGGGGGGCTCTGAAGGCGTGAAGAAGGTTGTATGGGGAAGGAAGGAGAAATCCTAATTGGATGTCGAGAGGTGAAACTAGTGTCTGTTGGGAGAACGTAGAAACGACTGTCGTTCGCGAGTGCTGATGGATGACTGTGTATTAGGAGAACTGGGTGACGACCCACTTTCGCGAGAACTCGTAGTTGAATGAATTTGGGAGGAGCTGTTGTCGGGAGGAATCTAAATTGAGGGGAGAGGAAAAGGATATTTGAGAAAGTTCAGAAGTAGCGCAAATTCGTTGTCAATTGGAAATGACTGAGAAGCAGGGACTTCCCACAACTACAACAAAGGGGGTTGGTGCACCGGGAAAAATTATGACTTTCCTGTAGGGTAAGTGCGGGCCTTTGTGGAGGTCAAAGGCCCAGCTAATACGGCATGCCGAATGGTCAATTCGTGTTTCGTGTCGTTTGCCAGTATTTTTCCGATGGTGGGTCATATGTGATGTGGTTGAATATGGGAGTCGCACGTTGTTTGCATATGATTTGTTGTTTTCCTGAATGTTGATATATTTATGTTATATACTTGACATTTTTCGATGGTGGATTTAATTGGATAAGTCTCACTGTACTAGAGGATGATAAACTGTTGTGTCATGATTTGCAGCGTTTTTTTCTTTTTACTACGACTATCAAGATGAGCTTAGTTATGCTGTTTTTATCTTTCGTTCTATGATGAACATGAGATCAAACGTGAGAGGGAACAATCAAATGTACACAGTATTCCTCATATTACTGGGGTGTTTTTTCTCTTTTTTTTTTTTTGTATTTTTGACTATCATTTTTTTGTCCATTGGCGATTTTACTGGTTCTTCCAGATGTACTCGTATGACAATCATTAGCGATCCTGCGTGGCGTGTAGGGACAGCCACCGCTGATGTTACAAAAGATGAAAATTAAATTTGTTCGGTGTAGGTGGAGATAACTACTTCCAGGCTGTTGATTACGTCCAGAAGCCAATAAGTTGCCTGTTTAAAAGATCTTATAACTGGTTTTCTTTGTTTGGTGCATAGTTGCCTCTACGGTCCTCGAAATCTTTTGAACGCTCCTTCCTACGGGGTTCAACTTGTCATTATCATCGGCTGCATCTTCTTTTCTTTCTCTGACGTTAATCCTGTTTTAAATGCACCATCACGGAACGCTGAACTTGATCTCATCCGATCTATGCTGCGGTTGGGATGGACGTAGGTACCGCTGCCCACGGGTTGCGCCCGTCCTTTCTTTTTTTTTCATCTTTCTTTAGTATCGTGAGCTTTACCGCCGGACCTTTATTCTGGGAAATGTTTATTATTTCGGCGGGGTTAAATCCTCGGAACTACAAGTTAAATCTCGGCGACGTTCAAGAGTCCTCGTTTTTGTACTTCTGGAAGAAGTAAAACTTTTCGGTCACTGCTGTCGATACGGCGGAATCGCATTTTAAAATATCCTTGTACACACGAAGTTGATATTAACAAATATTTCTGTTTGAGAGTTGCCTTTGATTAATAATGTTCGTCGGCACTTGACACAACCCAGAAGGTTGCCTTAGGGAGCCTGATATCAACAACAATGTTGACGAATTATACCTCTCTGAAATTTCCAAATCAACGTACTAATATGTGGCTGTGGGTAATATGGCGTACGTTCTTCGCCAAGCTCCAATGTGGTAGGAACTCCCTGCTCCGATTTCTGCATAGCGCACGAATCTGATTCAGCTACGTCTACGATAATGCGTGGGGGCATTTGAAAGCGGATTTTTCTTCCAGGATAGGTTCTCTCAACTCTTTAGATTAGATAACTCTAAATTGAAACAAAAATCGTTTTTTTGCTCTATTGTAGATTCTTCTTCTGGTTGTTGGATGAGCGGTAAAACCTGTCAGCTCTGACTACTTCCAAACAGGCCTTCAAATTTGCAAAGAAGTTAGTTGCTATAAAACAGGTTCACCGTTAAACCTTGAGGGGTGTTCAGTTACGTCGGGTGGAATCCAGAGATTAGGCGTAAAATTTGGTGTTCGAGATTCTACAGGTACAGGTTGTGCTCCGCAATATGTACAAGCTTGTGTTATGTAGCTAAGGGAACAATGAGATGGTTCTTCGGCCGCACCGCAACTGATGGCGGACACTAAGCGCGATTTATCTCGTAGTCTACGATTGATCCAACCCTTTGAGCGGCATGTGGTTCCTATTTGAACGAAGGTTTTCCCGTCTGCAGGAACCGCTGCATGTTGGAGTCTCAGCTTGAGATTTCGAGGGCCAAAAGCTGCTGCCTGGTCTCAATTGGGATTATTGGCCTAGCCTGGTGGTGAAGGACACTGAGAACCCTCGAAAAGACTAGCCCTACCCTAATTGAAACATCCTCTCAACATTTGGGGGATTGTAAATGGCTAAGTGCTTACCCAAATCAAAATCTGTGTCTCTATTCTTTTACGCGAATAGCTTTCATTGAGTCACAATCTCCGATTAATTTGTTCGTTTTCAGCGTGCAAAAGTTGTAAAGAATAATTTTGATCGCAGTGATGCGGTAAGAGTAGTCCGCTACGTGCAGTCAACGAACTGGCGGCGTTCACTTGACCGTTCGAATTCTGCTGACGTTTCATTTCCTGCTGTATCCCCGAATATATTTAATTTCGTATTCTCCTACTGAGCTTGCTTGATTTTGCCATTCATTTTCTCGACGATACGTAAGTTACTCGCAGTTGAAGGATCGTGACGTCTTCCCGAATCACGTACGGGAGGTTTCGAGGAAGTTTCGGAATTCAAAAGTCGATCCTTGGATAGCAAACAATGGTGTGATTGGCGGGGGGGGGGGGTGCGAATGGGTTTTCAGACGTTGCATCTATTTGGCTGCATTGTGCGAATATGTAGGAATTGGAAATCTGAATCTATCATGTGCAACTGAAGTTAGACTTCGGATAACGAAAACTTCCCAAGCACCAAACATGCTGTGCTGGTTTCTATAAATGAAACTTCCTCATTATTACTATTCCTAACTCTGAGGTAGTAGGGAAATAGACCAGTCAACAGGTAGCTCCTTGTTACTCCATCTCTTAGCAAGAACATTTTAACGAAACACAAACTCTCGTTTGGTTAGAGAAGAGTCATGTTAGTTAGTGATGTTAAATAATGTATCTACTGCACGAACCCACCTTTAATTTTTCTGTGGCGTAGACCTTCACTGCTAATTCTACAATTACTCTCTTAAGATTTGTGGAGATCTCAACCTTGACTATTTGTTTGGATTTGCAAGGAGGAAGGGAAGGGGAAAAGGGTGTTGAATTGGAGTGCGGTATGAATAGAAATGGTGGTACCTGACTCGGCGTTCTCGGTTGGTTACTCCTGGCCAGGAGGGATGCGATGATTCCAGCACAAACCCAGTCTATGCACCGCACTGTTGAAAATAATGTTCGCGTAAGCGAAAAAAAAACGCGCAGAAAACGTGAAAATAGTAGGATTTTGGTATTAAAAGGAACAGGTGGTTGTTGATAGTTCAAAACGGCGGATAATAATAATTGTGATAAGTGGAGATAGTGATTAGAGTGAAAAGGGCGGTAAGAGGTTTGAAGGCAGCAGAGGCTCTCCCTAGGTCGCTATCCTTGCCATCTCTGTGTCCGACTCCACTCAACAAGGAATAAATAATAGGTGAACAGATAACAATAAACAAGGAAACGAAAGGATTAACAGAAAGGAGGGACAGGGCATAGGAAAGAAAGTGTGGGGTACATTTTCTGACTCAAACACTATTCAATTTATTTTTATTTGATCCCTTGGACCAGGTTCCTTTATTGTTCCAGCTTTCAAGGAACTATTTTTCCAACTCTTTAAAATTGAACCAGCACGTGAGAGAACTATCGCGACTCTATTTTCAGACCTTAAATCAATTTTATACTTTTTAAGCTTGATTGAATTTTATTATATTTTAAATTAATTTGATTGCTTTGAAAAATATTATTATTAGGGCTTTGTAAAGTGGATCTATTCTATAGCTGATCTCGCGCTTTTTATGGAAGAAATTAGAGAGAACTGTTTTTGATTCTACTTTTAACGTTGATTTGATTTTCTTTTGAACTTCACTTTTTTAGACGTTTTGGCTAGGCTTTGCCTAGAGGTCAAGTCTAGAGGTAAGAAAGTTGGAAAAATAGTTCTTAAAAAGCTGGAACGATAAAGTAATCTGGTCCAATGTCCGTTTAACTAACAATCTCCCAATTTCAGAGAATTGTTTATGACTTATCTTTTTTAGACGTTTTGATAGGCTTTGTTTTGTCAAGTGATGCATTTTTATTAATTTTCGTTACTAGAATTTCACTTTTTTTAAACTTTCCCTAGCATTATAAACAAGGAAAGAAAGTTATGACGTAAAAGCAGTTTATTTTGTTTTGTGAGTTTTAGTTTTCTTCACGATTTAAAGGCTTTTGAGATCGAACACAGTCTGAGAAAATAATCTGTTAATTAATATTGGTTGAACATGGTTAAAAGTGAACGATTGAACCAAATCAGGGCATGTTTCATGTTGAGCCTGTGAATTTACGCGTGAGTTCAAATTAATAGCGTTACTAAAATCGGTGTAAATTAACTGTAGCTATCACAGTTATCAAAAAGCCAAATATTTGTTTTCTCACAAACGGGTCTTGAGAGATCTACGTTTTTGGCGTGCACTAACTTCTCTCAGTTCGTATAGGGCCGTTGCTTGAGCTACCTAAGCCACAGTACTTCAGAATATTACTTCGTTAGTTTCGATTCAACTGGGCGTTGAAATTTTTGTCATCAGGTTCGGAACGAATCGAGTGTCGAGAGGTGTCGTTCCTCCATTGACGAGGTATTCCGAACAATGACACAAAGGTGAAAGGTAGGAACACAATAGCGTTGTTAAATTTAAAAGCTCCCCTTCTCCCCCGCAACAAAAGTTGAGCGGACTGTCCGTTTGATTGTTGAAGACCGACTAACCCTTGTTCCGGCTTCCGTATGCCATTACTCGCCCGCTAACTCATTTTCCCAGCTTCTCGTCATATGATAATGCGATCGCATTGAGTCAGAAAGTTCCCCGCCCGCATGAGGACTTTCACGTGGTAATGGTAGCAAAAGAGTATGTGTAACTTGACTCTCCCTCCGGAAGGAATCGGCGGTTCTTTCTACGTTAGCAATCGAAAGCGATTGTGGGCTCCCGTGCCCGACATTCGCCGGTCATATCCCTTCATAGCTTCGACGAAACGCTAAAACTATAATTTAATGCCGTCGAGTTCAACCATATTTACGGGTGTCACTCTCGACTTTCACTATTCTCATTGTTTCCCACCGCAAAACTAGGATTACGTACATTTGGTTGGTATGATTCGGTTGGACGCTTGATTTAACATTCATATTTCCTCAATCTACTCCCCAACTCGAAAGTATACTTCTTCAACCCCGCTTATAATGAAAAATGTAAGTGCTGGATGAAAGTACTCTGTGACTGATCAAAAGCCCTCGATATGTGAAAAAAGACGTGTTATATTGCAAGTGACTCTTATTTAATGAAGTATGTGTGGGTGTATATTGCTAGGGGATTGTCAGTTCGTAATTTACTGTGGAAAGTTTAAAACTGTTCAGCGCAGTTGTTATATCCGTTCAACGAATTGCCAGAGAGATGGAGAGAAACAACTATTTAGTAGTTCAACATCTTGTGGTTAAGATTTGAATAATATCGTCTTAAATTTCGCCTAAACGGTACAGGGTGAATTAGAACTTGGAGGTATTGTTCTTTATGCGACATTACCTTCCTCAGCGGAACTACTGCTCTTCCGTTAGATAACTGGACGTTTTGAACCCCGTTTTGTAATCAACCGAACGACGGTTCTCGAGGAGTTCGAGAAATTGGAATTCCCGCTTTTATTCGCGGATTCGCCTTCTCCAGCAAAATGGCGACGCTCTTCGATTTCCATCGGAAGACGTGGTGATTTGTTCGCGGGTAATCTCATTGAGATCGCGTTACGGGTTGCATAATGGCTTTCCTCGTAATTTGAGACGTCTAAGTGAGCCTCCTTTCTATCGGTATCCTGCCAAGCCCTACTGCGCTGCAGGACATCCACTTATCTACTTCCCTGGCGAGACACCTGGCTAGGGGTTAACTCTCGTTTGTTGTCTGTGGTCAAAAAAGATTCTAAAACTACAGTTCGAGGTTATCTTCGTTGTTGAATGAGGCCAATGGAATTCGTCCAGAAAAATTATCTCAATTTACGGCACTGTTCGATCTGTAATTTTGCTTTAGATAATTTTCACTATGGTTAATGAAAACTACAGCTCTAATTCGAATTTAGTCGATAAATGCTAACGTGCGTGAAAATGTATTACGAAGAATAAGTATTACTTATTACTTATTATTGTATTACTTAGTCTTCGCGAATGCTTCCAACGATTTCGTTTTTCAGAAGAACGACCCAAAAACTACCGCGGTCTTACAAATTTCGTACGTTGCGTTGTCGCAGCACAATCCCCTATACGTTATGGTCTATATTTGAACGAAATAAATCTTTATTGTGAGTCAGAGTACGAACTCTGCAAAAATTCGTAGCAATAACTCGCGAAAAAAATACGCTGGTATCTCATACTTGACGTTTGGAACTTGTGTGATAAAGACAATCTGAAATGTACTCTCTGTCCTTCCTTCCTACTACGTAGGGCTGTAATCAATAGGACGAGCAGCAATATTTGGCCATTTCTAGGTTCTTGAAGAAGGTCATTACAGTGGGGCACAACTGTAAAACATGGGACATGTGATGTATTCTGTTGCATTTATTTTGTTCCCCTTCCAATGTATTGAAGATCTCATCAGTTTTGGTCTCATCTCGCTATTCTGGGGGGAGGAGGGGCATGAAGAGGTGACACAAGCCTGCTGGTTAGGTTATCTGCTGCCATTGCTTATCATTCACATTATTTACCACTATTTCTCAAACGTGGCACTACTTCGTCCACCTTGTTCCTTAGATTGTCGACCAAACCGAGTATTACAGCTACAGCGTGAAACACTGTAGCCATGCTCAATGAATTAACTTTACCCATATTAAAGTACTGTGTTGCGTATTTCCATGCGCTTGTCCAACCACCAAGGTGTAGGAACCAGTTCGTGTTATTCGCGTATTTCGCCATTCTCGTAACACCAATCTCGTGGCCAAATTCGGAACTCTGCTGTCAGCTACTTTATCCGTGTCGTAATACGGAAATATTTTCTGTTTTCGGGCTTTGATGGACAAGAACGTGGCTGCCGTATAATGCAAAAATAAGATCATGCCGATTTAAATGGTAGAAAGCATTTGTGTGGCTCTTCAGGTTTCAATGCTGCGGTCTGCTAACGCCATTTTCTTCAGTATGTGGAGTTTCTGGAAATGTGGAGAAAACCGTGGGCTCACTATTTGACATTGACGAGGATGGTTGGTGCAATTCGAATGGTTACTGATTGATATGTCGAGGGTCCCAGAATCAATTGCTATTTAGGACTTACTTGCTATTTGCTTTCGCGGTAAAACCTCACTTTCCGTGATTAGCCATCATAAATCGAAAAGTAAAGCGTTGCCCTCGTCCGCTCTCTTGAGTGAAAATTTCCTTTAGCGATTGTGTTGCCGACCTTTCATTTCACACTATTACGTCCCTGCAATATAAGAGATTAGATGCGTGCGAGTTACTTGAGCAGAAAAGTTTCCAGAGCTGACCAATCGTTTTCATGGTTCACTGCGTAATTTCACCGAATAATCGAGGGCGGCTGCGCCCATTGAGCCAAGGAAAAATGGTTTTAGGAGCAAAAGTCGTGACGTTGGAAAGTAGTTTCTCTCCTCCACCAGCCTTCAGGATGAGTTTTATGTGACCGCCCGCCTGTTAATGAATTTAACTGAGACCTTGGCAAGGCGCTGAACAACTCCCCTCGATTGCCTCGTCGTTCATTCTCTGGACGTTGAAGACGATGTCTTGATTGTGGGAATTCTCTGATGGCGGTAGAGTCATACCCCGAGACCATTAGTCTCTAGCTTTGACCCATTTTCCTAAGGTTCATTCTCGCTTTGATCCTTTCTTCCCAACTCGGTTATTTTCCTTGCTCCCGCCTCTTCACGTTCATCTTCATGCAGCTTCCTCGAGGGAATAGAAAAGAAGATTTACGTCCACATTCTCGCTCTCTCGGCACAATTTTACAAAACTCAATTGCATGGTTTGAAGTTTCATTTGATTATTTTTTATCTTAGAATTCTAATTATAGTACTAAACTAATTCCTTTACGCTCAACAACATTTTGGCGTTTAGTCAGTTTTCGAGAGTTGTGCTCAGAAGACCACACTACGTCATAAAGATATGAATCAGAATCAGAATGTCACACCCAAGGAACCCCATAAGGCGTATGATTTGGTTCTATTGTGGGGTCAGGTACAGTTGATTATTCAAGAAAGTAGAATGTGTGTGAGAATTATCAACAAGTTACCATCCATTTACTTTAGTTCTAATAAAAGTTTCTAAATTCTCGTCAATTTTTTACTTTTTTGGGAGCAGCAAAAAAAGGCGAGGGGAGGTATCAGTCATGAAATTACTTATCTGTATAAAGGCACTCACTCTACTTGCAAGTGTGGGAAAAACGTCTTGCGTTGACAAACGAGTTCGGCTTTGAAGTTGTATTTCATTGTCTCATTTTCGTGCGTTTATTCTCAAATGTGATTCTTTTCGACTGTTTTTTTTCCCTCCTCCTTTATCCTTTAATACGAAGAATCTATTGTCATTCTAAGCAAGTGGTTTTACGACGTGGAAGAATGAGATGCGAGTTGTTAAGGAGGATCTTGGGAAGGTTCTGAGGCGCCTTAACTATTGTCAGCCGTCCACCTACATCTCAAGTGCTCTCTCCCTCCACCGTTTTTGTTTTTATTTTCGATCTTCAAAAATGTTGGAAAACACGTGGGCTTTCAACTAACGACTGAAACTCATAAAAGGCTGAGTCATATTCTATCAGTACAAAATGGATGGAGCGTTATAGTTCGGATTACATCTAATATAGACTGTCTTCAGAGGGTGAATACAGAACGAGTTAAATTTCTGTTATTCATGATTGCAAGTGAAAATCATTATGTCATGTTGAGCACGCTTATGGTAACCAATACGTGAACTGGAACTCCATAGTTCCTTAAAGTTACGTGCTTCATGTTCCGCCCTTTTCCTTCGTCGATGGACGTCTTATACTGCCGAATAGTTTCAGCTGCATACTATCCCAATGGAACGCGCAGTGTCGCGAATTATATTAACTTCCATTGTTGTTCGTAGTTCTGAGAGAAGGACTGCTTCATTCACGAACATTTTGTGGATTATACTTGCTCTAGGGTGCATTGCTGTATTCACCAAATATTAATATGTATCGCCTGTGTTAATATCCAATTCTCTATTGTTACAGGTATGTATTGTTCTACTTCGGCAACAAGACGCATGGACACTAAACGCCTACCCCAAGTGTTGTAAGCTTTTAAACTTATAATCAATAGATCGCCTCGCACGAGGTGCACTGGATTAGGTAGGTACGCCTACATTGCTCACCGGAAGCGCCCAGTACGACGGGCCGCTAAATAGATTAGTTGAGCAACAGAAAGGCGGTTGCAAGATGGAGACATTTGCTGCAAAATGGCACAGAAGACCAGGCCCAGGTCCAGATATGTCTGTGGGTGGCCGAAGAGAGGATAGACCCATCAGTGATTAATAGACTATTTATGTATATCCAGGATAGGAAATTCTGTGATATAGGTTAGAATTAGGTTAGCGGTGATGGAGGGAGGGGAGGAATATACAAATACTCGCCCTCTCCTCCTTCGCCAAGTAGGTATAAGTAGTGAACAGGTGGTAGGGAACATGTAATTTATACGGAGTGCATGTAAATTATTATGAGTGAATGTTAATGTTAGTGTATACGTGTGCTTGTGTGTTAAGTCTGTGTGTGTATATGTATCAGCATAGATCTGGGAAAGAAGACTCGTCAAGACAGAGCAACAATGGGAAAACTCCATGCTATGAGAAGAGGGAGTAGAGTACCTAGCCTGATCAATGGAGCAGTCTAGGCAGTAATGGGAAAACCCCAAGATATAAGAAGAGGGGGCAGAGTACCTAGCCCGACGGACTGAGTGTGCCTACGTCTCCGCCCCTGCCTGGAAAGAAAGTAAAGACTTTCAGAAAACACTGAAGACTCCGTCTCAGCCATTAAAATCCTGGCGCAACCACGAGGTCCAGCCCGGACATACCTAGAGGTATGACTGAAGCCAGGAGGGCCCGCTGTTCCCAGGCACGCCGAGAGGCGTGCTAATGATTAGGCGAAAGCGTCCTTTCAGTCTTATGATGATGTGAAAATGGGGTGACCGGCAATGAAGCTAGATGAGGAAGGAAGAGCACACATGCAGTGAGGCCACCGAGGTGCTGATGGGTTGTTATGGGCCACAAAAGAGGCCCAGGTGCAACCGCCTCCCCACCGGTCAGGAACAGCAGGTACGCCTACATTTGATGCACGGTTGGTCCAACGCTCCCGGTTAGTTTGCAGTCTCGATCGCACTCTGCGTACAACAGATCATCGGCGTAAAATATAGGAAAGGCTTGGGACTGTGTGGGTTATCTATCTTAGCAGTGCATGGAATATTAATCCGACTTCCACACATTTTCCTGTGGATTGCTCGAGATGATAACTGCACACAATGCAAGGGGGTTCAATAAGTTATTGGGGAAACTCCTCATTTTGATTAGAAAACTGTTGGTGCCATGCTCAGTCAAACAAGAGGGAGGGAGGACTGTATAGAAATACGCTGGTTAGTTGATTGTTCACTTGAGATACAGGATAGAGTTCACACAGGTTCCTAGATTGTTGAACTAATATTAGCCAGGACGAAGGCTGAGAGACAGAGTAATCGTATGATTTCTAGGGCAGGATCATGAGGAATTGACAAAAGTTCGGGGTGAGAAGTGGGTCAGGGGAAAGCCCAATCAACGCAAGAAAAATGTCGGCTCTAGAAATATTTATCCTTCAATTTGGTGAGGCTATGATATTAAAAGAAAGAAATTGATTTACAGGGTAGTTTAATTTCAATGAGCCCTGAAATATTCCACAAAATGGGTTAACAATGATCTAAGTTATTGCTGTGGTAAGACTTCGACATCTCGAGTGTGTGCTCTGTCAGCGCATAAGTACATCCGATAGTCACGTTTAAAATCACACTGTAGTCGAGCATGTCCTGCGTACGAACAACTTGCCACGATCCACACCAAATTGATTCAGGAAATATAAAACTTCCTGCGATGGCGACGCCAATCAAACCTCAAAAAGTCACGTTCAGTAGTTTCGACTAGAATTGCACTTATGACGAATTGAATCAAAATAGATGAACTAATATGGATTTCAATAGCTTAAAAGCGAGAAGTTGAAGTTGATTCTTCACATCTCGTGTCAATGCCCAGTAGGTGGCATAACATTGTAGTTTCCGTCATCGCTCTTTTGTTTTCCAATCCATCGCATGAAAACAACAATCCATGTTGAATTCCTATTTAAGGTCGATCGAGCGCAGATGGGTCCATCTAGCACGCTTATTATTGTTCGCTGAGCACATAAAACAAGCGTTCAGTTCTTAAAACCTAAAACTCACATTCTGTTGAATAGGCTTGCGAGTCGCCGAAAGCTCAACAAAACCGATTGGGTAATTTGGTTTTGCTATTCGTTAATATTACAGGAATTGATATTATTGAGTATGATTTGTACTTAAGGCGCTGTCCATGAATTTTGATAGTGTTTCATGTTTTAGCGTGTAGAGGAATTGCAATGGCGCATGGAAAGTGAGGCTACTCGCTACCATTTTTGCTTCTTATAGCTAGAACATAGAAATATCAGAATAAGTAACAACGGGAACCTCTTAGTTTCATAACAGAACCAGTGAAGAATCGGGGAGGCAATAACGGAGTTGATAAACGTCGAAGGAACTCTTAAGGACGAATAGGTTTTAGAAAGGAGCACAGCTCCAGACGAGGAACGCTGAGAGGTTTGATAGGAGGAAGTTTAGATTTGGCTATTAGCAGAGACGAGATTGTGAACCCTGATGTATACTGAGGCGCTGTAGCCTTTGATCGAGGCATCAGAGAAGCCTACAGTAGACCATACATCCCGTTGGAAAAACCAATTGTGGAATAGTAACATCTGACAGACAAGGGAGTACCTGATTGTGTCCATGGGTGTTCGATGGATTCAGGAATGTGGTCATCCCAGTTGATGTTAGCCTTCCATAATTCCTGGAGGAAGGTTTTAGCGAGGAATACTACTGGCGATAGGAAACCCAAGGGATCGTATATCTTTGCGATACCTCCAGCCACTCTCCCCCTCTCAAATTTCAGTTTAGTTATTGTTGGAGTGGAATTATTGGAAATTGGTAGGTGCCCGAATATTTATGGTATCAAATATCCCCATTTCACTCAGTTTTTATGTCGCAGGGGCAAGAAGAAATGCACATGCAGCACGAGTACTGTTTGTGCGTCGAGCCCGCTGCCAAAGACCAAAAGTAGCACCCTCTCAAGTCTCTGGCACTGGGCCAGGACATGGTGTTCTCTCACAGTCCTATTTACTAGTGACAGAGAAATCCCACAATGGGGCGAGACGAACCGCGTCCGGCCAGATGGTCCGCCCTCTCATTTCCAATGACCCTCTTATGTCCTGGAATCCAATACACATTAATAGTATTCGCACTTGCTAGGGAGTTAAGCCGCATCCTGCACTCTCGCACCAGTTTTGACGTTGTGCAGTAATTCATTAGCGCCTTGCACAACGCTTGACAATCGGTCAATATATTGATAGTTCTGTTGCTACAGCCTTTCTTTGCTTGAAAAACCGATGGAGTGAGCCTAGGGCGATGTATGTCCCACTCCTTCCAGAGCCACTTATGCACACCCCAGAGCCTGTTCCCTCTGGAGTTTTCGATCCATCTGTGAAGAAGTTGATGCCATTGGGAGGCCGAAGCTGGCGACTCTCGCTGTTACATGGACCTCCCAAAGGCTGCACATTATATTTCCTCTCGAGCATGCTGAGCTCCTTAAAGGTCTCCTAGTCCCTGAATATAGCCAGGTGTCCATTAGTCGCCTGTGGCTTGGTGAGTCTGTACGCCACCTTCATCGCCTCTGCCTTGACATAAATGTCCAGGAGGAGAAGGTCGAACAGTCCCTCCATGGTGATGGTGGGTTTAGTCTTCATCACCCCCGCTATAAGCATGCGCCCCAGCCTTTGTACTTTGGCTAGGCTGCTGCCATTCACTCCAAGGGCAGCTCTATGTCACCACACGATCGACCCATATGAGATTATCGGTCTCACTATGGCTTCGTAGAACCAGCAGGCCATTCTGGGCTTTAGGCCCCATGTCCTCCCGCACATTCTCTGACACGTCCAAAGGGCCGTTGTCGCCTTCCTGGTGACGTATCTGATGCGCTCTTTCCAGACTAGTTTTTGATCTATTCCGAAGACACTTAGCTCATCGTGAATTATGTCACTATCAGCGGGAGCCTGATGGGATCACATTCAAAGAAAATGCAGAAAGACATAGAAAGTAAATTACGGGGAGTTAAAAAAATTGTTTACTGCTTAGTCGCTCGACTCCTAAAAGCCAATTATATTTGAGAAGTTGCTGCGTTGATTGGGCCAGGGGTCCGATGACGTCGCTTCTCCCACGAGCGCATTTCCCGGCATATGGTCATTGTCAGGGGTGTGAGAAGACCGCTCTTGAGGAGGCTCTGTGTTGCTTTTTACGTTGGTGCGTGTTGTGCGTCATTTAAACTTCACTTCACCTCTACCTCCGACCCTTTCGAACGGTTCCCGTTTTTCAACGGCAGTTAGGGTTTGTTTAGTGCCACGTCGTTTTTCAGTTCCCCCCCTTGTTTATTTTTAGGGCGAGAGGAGATTGAATTAACATAGAGCTACTTAACTTTTTTAAACCATCTCATATCGATCTCTACGGTCTGTCTCAAGTCGGAGTCTGATTTCAACTTCCCGTCCGCGTTGAATTGAACCCCCCAAGTGGTTATTAGTGGCTTCACTTTTCTAGATTGATTGCAACTCACAACTAAACCAACGTGCTCAATCAAAACTGACGCGTTTTTGAACTAGGCGTTCACATTTTAAGTAAATCGAAACGGTTCGTGTTCGTTACGTCGGTTCGCGGGATCCGAATTTCCTTTGTTCCGAATGGGAACCGAACCCTCAGACGCCAATGGCTTTCGTTGGCTATACCGGAAGAAAACAGTCTTTCTCGCTAACGATACCGTTAGTTCGACGCTCCACCTGTAATGAACGAGAGCTCCATTGACGTTCTGCTCATTCCCATTTGTCTAATTATCTTTAATTTGTTCAACTTTTGTGGGCCTCAAGCCAAAAATTGTTCCCTCGCGTTAGCATCAGGATTTTGTGATCTATATTTCAACTCATGACTAAATTCTAATAATTGGAGCGAATACGAAGAGCTACACTACTACTTTTGGTTTATTATTCATTCTGAATAATAACCCTATGTTTTCGGTCACGAAAAATTTTTTACAACCCCCCCTCAAAATTTGATACTTTACGTTTCAAGACATGGAGATTCCAAATTTGCAATGTCCGTCCGCCGTCCCCCGTCCGCCGTCCGCCGTCCGGGCCGTTTTGTGCCTTTAACGTGGTCTAAAAATATCGTTCTTTCGCCAAAAAATCCGATTTGGTATCTAGTTGTGCCCGCCATCTCGGCAATCCGATCGGACGAAGCCCGTGGTTATAATGGGCAAAAAACGGTTAGAAAATTAACGAAACGCAGTACAACGCGGGAGCTACTAGCGTTTCGTCGTTTGAATTCCCTCTGCCCCGCCCGTCTCTTTAAAAAACCAACCGCTCTCGAGGCGAGCGAGTGCGGCCTCCCGCTCGCTTCCCTCCCAACGACCGGTCTCTCCCATTCGCCTTACTCTTCCAATTTCCCCGACGTTTTCGTTTTAATACGATTCAATTTTTTCAGATTCTTTCGTTTCATTCTCATTATGTTTTTTTCATAGATTTTTGGTTAAATTTTGATATTAGTATTTAGCGTGCATGTTTTCATATTAAAATTCAGTTTTTTCTAGATACTTTCGTGTTTTTTTGTTTATTTTAATATTACGATTCAGTTCTTTTCGGCCTTTTTTTGGGTTTCATTATGATATTTTTCGATGCTGAATCGAACAGGATGGGTCTCGGAGCATTAATGCTAGGTCAAGCTGATTATCCGAATAATAAACCGTTGTGTAATAATTTGCAGCGTTTTCTTAGTTGTGAAGGTAAAATAAAAGTCGGTCCTTACATGAAAATGACGTGCGTTATGGCACTGCCCTTCCGTGTTCAGTGGCAACTTTGATGAATTTCGCAATGTCATTCTCACTCGTTCCCAGATCGTTTTGGTTTATTATTCATTCTGAATAATACACCTGTTTTCAGTCAGGAACATTTTTTACACCCCAATCACAAAATTTGATACTTAAGTTTCGAGAGATCAGGATTCCAAATCTGCAGTGTCCATCTGCCGCCGCCGTTTTATTTCATTTGATATTTAATCGTACCCGCCTGCTCGGCAATCCGATCGGACGAAGTCCGTGGTTGTTATGGCCAAAAAATGGTTAAAAAAAATTAACGACAACGCAATTTTAGCAGTTTTATCCCAGATAAGTCGTGTTTGGTATCATTTTCTAGGTATTTTTCGATGCTCGGTCGAATGGAACTGTTCTCAGAAGTTTACAACTGTCGCTAGACCGAAAACATAGTAATTACAGTCAGCCAAAGTCTTCTAATTGAAAGAACTCGCGGGAAAATACTGGAGAAAGTAATCGTTTCATCGTTTGCACGACTCCTCGTTCACTCAGCTCGTCTCGTCACGTCGTGCCAATTGCCTAGAAGCGCCGACAGGCGCGGAGTATGTAATTTTGGTCGTTAGTCTGGTCAAGTTTCGTATCGTTAACTGATATTTGTCGATGATTGATCGAACTGAATGGGTCTCGGGGGTGTGTGCAAGAGAATAATAAACCGTTGTGTAATAATTTGTATCATTTTGGAATTGGGTCGCCATTCTACGTAGAATTAGTTAACTATATTTCTTTCATTAATAGTCAGTTCCAGCATTATTCTGGTGGACATGAAGCGTCATCGCCTAATAACGTGTATAGTACATATTCAGAAATGGGTAACGTCCACTGTCAGAACTAGGTGTGCGAACGCACTCACGCCCGTGTTAATGTAGTGAACGAAGGACATGAAATGTAAAAGCCTGCTTCTGAGTAGGCTAGACGGTTTTTGACAGCCCAGCTCTAATTCTGACAGAAGTTTAGTTACCTTTTTTCATACCTCGATCACTCGGCAATAATCCGCGTTCTCAAGCGGGGTGTGTAGATTAGTAGATTAGAAAGTAATTCTGAAATTCGATCGGCAATTCACGACTCCTGAGCTTCAGTCGTACGAACCAAATTGATACTTTATTTCCCCCCATCGGCGGAAATTTGGGTTTTCTCGTCATTTTGCGTCCTAAGACCGCGAAGTAGATGGTAGCGTTTGGCCGGTTTGTGCCATAGTAACCGACCTTGCACAAATAAAAAAAACAATCATGTTTTATCATGCTCTATTGCATTCTTGTGTGGGGATCGACCTACCAAAACCTGCCTTTGCATATAACCCAGAAAAAAATTATCAAAATTTTACTGCGTAAGAAAATGAGATTCCCCTCCTCTGCAGTTTTTAAGACATTCGAGGTATTGGACATCTTTCACATTTACAAAAAAATTGTATCCATATATGTATTTAAAAATTTATCTGATTTTGGAAAAAATTATGGGTGGACGAGGTCATCTGGCGACCTTACACTGAAGTTGCCTTTTAGATTCACCACTAGAAGTCAGAATTTTTTTTCGTACAATGGAATAAAGCTGTTTAACAGTCTTCCAAAGGAATTAAAGATGCTAAATGATTTAGCAGGGTTTAAGCGGCGCATCAAAGAGTACGTCCGTGTGGAAATGCTCAGATGATTCTCCTTTTTAACTTTTTTTTCTGATTTTATGAACTATCGATCATATAATTTCAGTATATTGTATTATATAGGTTTGCGATTTGTACCTATTAATCTGTAGCTAGAAAGTTATAACAACTCCTCCCTTCAGCACAAGTAATAACTTATCGAGGGGGGAACGCATTATGTAGTATTTGTGTTTCTTTTTGTATCTTTTTTTGGTAATCTTCTTGAATAAATGCTTCTTTTTTGTTTAAATGGCCACTTATTGTAGGGAATGAGCTTAAATAATAGAAATAAAGTTTTAAATGAACAAGAGCCATCTTACATTAATTGGTCGTGAGAGATGACAAATGGGATGTCGTGTATACAAATTCAATTGCGTTTTCTCAATTTCCCATTTCGTATTCCCATAATTAACACTGCCACCCTTGGAACATCCGTGATGTCAAAGTTTCGAATTGATCGATGTTGTCGAACAAGCCGGAACGTGTTGAATCATTCGAAAACTATCCCATTTCATACTTTCCCTTTCATTTTCTCGGTTTTTCAAAATGCTATAACTCGTACAGCAGCCAATAAGTGGGCTCTAAAGAGAAAGGCAGTTAATTCTATTTCGCACTTTTAAACCGTCACACCCTTCGACAAGGTTGTCGATCTATTTATATGAGCTTGACATATAAATCGCTCTCGCGAATACTTTTATTTATTCCTATCGAGAGGAATTGTATCCAAAAATAGGCGGCGCAACCTTTCTTTTTCATCAGATGGAAAGTTGCGATTGTCCAGCCGGTTCATCGCACGGTTGTCCCGCCGTCAACTCGGCGGACCAGAATCGCGTTTGGCGCCTTGACGGCTCCTAAAAAGAAGGCCTCCAACCAGAAAGTCAACTGATGCGGACTATTTAACTGCGAGTCGCGTTTCTTTGATATTTTAATTTTAGCTCCGAAGTAGTCTGCTGCCCGATGAGATAGGAATTAAACCGGCGAGGATTCCACGGGTTGACTCACGTGTTATGTTGTGCACTCGAACCTACCGGTTTCTTCTATTTTCCTCAAATATATGAACAGATTTTTGCAAAACGTACTGTCCCAACGTATTTTATAGGAACGCTATTAAAATATATAAGTAATTTTAGACCGATCTGTGTGGTAGTCTGCAATAGACAATTTTCCCCTTTAAAATAGTGAGATAAAATCGCAAATAGCGATATTTCAAAGCACTAATTTTTACTTGGAGTCTGTTTTTGAAGATATTCTGGCCGGCGTGATGTCAAATTTATTTCAATAACTACCAGACTACGCTATCAAGATTTAGATTGTTTCACCGAACGTGTATAACATTTAAAACCATCTTCGTTGTATCTAATCGGGGATTTAAATCGTACGTTTTTAATTTAAAAGACATTACAGTCGCTCAAACGGTTCTCCAACGTAAACGATTATTACCTTACCACGAAGCCTATGGAACCGTGTTATACACTTTCAATTGCCACTATTCAGGGTTTCTATTTCCGAATTTCCTACGAACTAGATCACTCGCGATGAAGTTGTGGAAACCCACTTCATGGAATAAAACTGATAAAAATATATAACGATTGTATATTTCCACTAAATTTGAGTTACAGTATTGGATCGATTTCGACGGTCAAGTCATCATCGGTAACTTAAAAGCAACTGAAAGGGGAACAGCAGAGAGGTTCTCTTATACACAGAACGTTGAGTCGGGGTTTCTCGGTGACAGGTACATCGTAGCGGGATAGCGGAAAAGGGGGAAATTAATAAGGGGTTATTGTATTAAGGTCAAACCAGGTCTCATAAAAATGAAGCCATCAATAGACGAATGCTTTGAGGGATCACCTCATTTAAACACCTATCCAACCCGTTGCTTTTGATGATTTCAAATTTCTCAAATACATCCAACATACGTTCCTTAGGGCAAAACTGGAGAAATTCAATGCCTATCTGTTAGATCAAAAGAGGAGTGGCTGGATTCGGTCGGGTGATTTGCAAAAGCTGAACCACCTTAGTTATCCCTATAATCCTTTTCGTGCTCCCTAATTCTTTCCTTGAATTTCCGTCCTGTTTGTCCACAATACTCTAGCCTTCAAGAACATTTCACTTTATACACCCCACTTTTATCCTGAATTTGTATTTTATCTTCAACCGAGCCTAATAAAGATTTAAGACCTTTTATTTTCCCTTTTCCGCTACGATGTACCTGCCACTGGGAAAACCCCGAATCAACGTTCTGTGTATTCCGAAGTTCCTATTCAGCTCACACCCCATCTATGTTGAAATTGTAAGTTGTTCGTAATCCAATTCGACAATTAGCGACGTTTTTGTCAGTAAAAAAATGTACCAATATCCGTGGAATGGGGGTTTCTAGGAGTCATTCACAAATGCTAGTGTTATCGTAGTCTTATCGCAAGATTATTTTCGATTTTAATGAGCTAGGGGGTGTACAAGTGACGGAGGCTATTGAGCGCCTAAAAATGATCCCCCCCCCACCCCCAGTGCGGTTGATGTCGAAATAGGCAAAAACTCGTCTGGCAGACAATTTAATTTTTTGTAGGTTTGGGAATTGCGAGTATTTTTGAAACCCGAAAAGGCTTCTGCGAATACGGGGTTATTTCATTAGTTCGAAGATATGCGAAGGTGGTGTTCCATTTCACTTGGTTAGCTTGTAACAAGTTTGTACGCTGCAGGGAGATTTCATCGGTCGCCCGTTAACGTGGCCTTCAGTTGCATAGTGAACGATTGGAGAGAGAGCCCTGCTCAGTGCCGTACTTCGTAGAAACATCTCAACGGAGTAAAACTGTGCCCTGATGAATGGACATAAGATAGAAAGGCAAGCGAGGTGAGAAACCTCGTAAAGGGACTTTACACATGCGTTTTTTACCGACATCCGTGAACTTCTCTGGAGTAAATGGATTGAGCAAGACCACTGGACGAGCCAGTTCCTGTAAGGTGACTTCAATGAGTGGCCCTGGTTTTCTCTCAAAGACTCTCTACCTTTCACGGCTTCAGACCATGTCCTGCTTCATTGCAGTTCCTACAACGATAAGAGACAGTTGTTGGAAGAACAGCCAAACCCCAGTTTGCGAAGAAACGTCGCCACAGTTGATCTCTTCCTTTGAAACTTGCCACCCAAGTAAATAGATCTGGTGGGAAACCAGATTAGGAACTCCTCCTAGATGGTACGGAATTCCCCAGGGTCATACCTCCATGCGGTGCCCTGCCGGCAACAGCTCTTTTCTTGGAGACGACTTGCCATACCTCCACATGTCTGGGCTCGATGGATGCTGAGCGAGTGGCTGGGCTGGTAGCAAACCCGCAATCACCATAACTTTTGACTAATATAAGTCTCTTTTGAGGATTCAAGAACAGTAATTTTTATTAGTGACATTTCATGTGAATACTTGAATTGTGTCATATTTTAGTGGAGCGTCTGCAACGGATTGAGGGCAACGACAGTAGTTGTCAACTCCATCAATCACATGCGCATCTCAACTTAAAAACAATAATGAACTCGAAATAACAAAAAGCGTGTCAATGAAGCCACGTGCGTCACAATTAAAAACCCTCTTTAAGTATATTCTAATAAAGGAGGCCATCGACGAGCGATGACACTCATTTGTGCGTGGCTTCGAGATCTCGTCCTTAAACGAGTCGACTGGGTGATTCATTACAGCAAAGAAGCGAAGGCCGTCGAAAGAAACTGAACAGAATGGGAATTCTTTGGAGTTCTGGGATCGTTTTACGTGCGATAACATCGCAGAGTCTGCCTTCACGAAACGACAGTTGATGGAGCGACTCAATTGGGTTGAAGGTGCGATTTCGTGACTGGAAATCGAATGATTTAAACTAGTGATTGGCAGCCGTTTCCTTCGAAAAAAGAGCGTATCAAATGCTAATTGGTACAAAATGACGACCTAAATATCGTGAAAGGGTCGCGACAGATGGAAACAATCAATGAACTGTTGGCATCTCCTGTATTTGTTTCGCTTTTTGCTGTCAACGATAACAATTATAATCCGAATAAGTTTAGCAACATATTTTGGATCAATATCATTTGGTTGGGGTACGCAATTACTGATAAAACGCAGACTTATGAGAACTAGGTAAATATCAGTCTGCCAGACGAAAGTAATTGTTGATATAGCTGTGTGACGCTCCTAATAAATTCCGACGGATGAGTTGAACAGGAACCATGTTGTGCAAGGGAATAATGAACCGTTGTGTAATAATTTGCAGCGTTGTTATCGTATTTTATTGGTTGAAATGCGTTGCGAACTTGGGTTGTGAGTAAGCGCTATGTTGGAGAATAAAAGTTACCATTATTATCGCCGAAGTGTCTCGCTCGTGTTCTGGATAGCAGCGGAATTAACTTCCTCAGAAAATTTCGGTTTACTCTTAGATAGTCTTGTTCATATATTTTTAATTGCTGAATATAAATCTGAAGTCAAATTTGATGATTGTCTACAGAAATGTAAGAAAGATGGTTTGAAAATAGTTTCGAGCGAGTTTTTGTGGCTTGGACTTCAAATTTGAATTCTTCAATCGGAATGTTAACAGAATTCTTCGTTAACATGTTTTTTCGACGAAATTTTCACACATGTACGTGTACAATATGGGACGTCACAATACAAAATATGAGCAAAATTTAGTGATCTAAAGACCAAGTCTTAGCCTGATGAAAAGAAATAGTTCACTGCTTTGTGTAAACAGTCCGCCCACCAAAATTTGGAAGAAAATAAGAAAGAACTGAAAATTTTAGGATTCATGGGTAGCGGCCGTTTGGGAAAGGAGAGGAACCAGCTGCACTAAATGCCGTTGGTAGGTTGCCTTATACATCCGAATGGTGACCACCCGAACAACACCGTCAAATCCTGGGAAAACCTCTACAACCCTTCCTGTGGGCCAGCTCTGCACTCTGGTTGAGATGGCATTTTCTGGAGCACCAAGTCGCCTACTTGAATATTAGGGACTGAGGACGTCCATTTGACACGTTTCTGGAGTGTGCTGAGATACTCCCTGTGCCAACGCTTCCAGAATTCTTGGTAGGATCGTTGTACCACCTGCCAACGAGTTGGAAGACTTTCCTTATGATCAATAAGTGAGTGGTCAGTGTAGGCAAGCAGAGGGTGGCTCTGTATAAACACCAAGTATCATCTTACCTTAAAAGAATCGTTCAAACTGCTCTGGTTTGTGTTTGGGTAGTTACCAATAACAGAGGTAATGTGATATTGTCATCCGCTTATCGGAAGTGTCGACGAAACCCGACTTTAGCGCAGTTTGTCGCTTATAAATCCCGCTCGTAAGACACCACCGTTCTGTGGAAAATCTTGTTGGGAGTCCTATAATCTACTTATGCAACGGTTGTGCGTTGATAGTTGTTAACTAATTGGGGACGTCCCACAAGAAGTAGGGTCATAAATTAGCCGTGCAATGATTGCTGGTCGTCACGCAATCAGCAGCAACCCGATAAATTCCTGTCCGTCAATCACTACCACTTTCTTTATGGAAGGTCAGTTCTACGGGGAACTGTATCAACTGAGTTGACTGGTTGTAGTAGTTGCTAGGGCGACAAAAAGCTCAGTTGAACACTGGGCTCAATGAAAGTGATGCATTTCGCCATCATCGATCTTCTTTTTTTGTAGGGAAAATGTAATTCACACTTTTGCCGATATTTTGATCACTCGCATCGGGCCTTTGATGGTAGTAGACGTAGCTGGTAGTTTTCAATTCCAGCCAGATGTAGACATTTCGTAAATCTTTTAGGTTGTCCGGTAATGTGGAATACTTTGAATTCGTGTGCAAGTTTTACCTTTCGCGTTCTTCTTGAAACTTTTTTAATTTCCTGGGGTCTACAAAGTAGACAGGAAAGTTATGTAATCGGCTGAAAAAATTTTTTGAGTTCTCTTCAGATCTTTACGGTTCAGACCCCCCCCCCCCCCCCCGAGTCCGAAAAACACTATTTGGGAAAATGGTCTGTGTGTCTGTGAACGATTTTTAGAGAGAACCACCGTAATAAATCCACTCAAACTTGATATCTCTGTCGCAAGTTACTATGGGATGCCAAAACGTATGAGGTATGAACAATATCCACCGAAAGTTAACTATAGTTATCATAGTGATCAAAACACCGAATATTTTTTTCTCAAAAACGGCTGTAACGATTTTGATTAAATTTTTTATATTGGTAGCTCTTAATAAGATAATCATACCATAATATTCCCATTTGTGGCAAAATTACGAGAGCAGCACAATAAATTACCAAAACTTTCGAGGAAATCGAATTTAGCGCGGTTTTTAGAGAAAACAACCGTACCAAATCAGCTGAAACTTGATGAGACTTGATGTCTAGCCTACAGGTTACCATGGGAAGCCAAAATAAGGGTTTGAACAAAATCCACCGAAAGTTAACTATACTGATCATAGTGATCAAAACACCAATTTTTTTCTCAAAAACGGCTCTAACGATTTTGATTATATTTTTTATATTGATAGCTCTTAACAAGGCAACTATACCATAAAATTTCCATTCGTGGGAGAATGACGACAGCAGCACAATAAATTATCAACATTTTCTTCGAAAAGAGTTTTTAGCGCAGTTTTTTCCTCATAAACTCCGATGGAATTTTTGTAGAATGTTAAAAAAAATTGGTATTGTAGTCTAATCCAATACCTAAAAGGTGAGTGTTTAAAAACGCTCATGAGATACGTGGGGGTCACTCCAGAAATTCCTGAATTTCAACCACTGCCGTTTCGCTTACTACCAGTTCTAAACGTTTTTACCCAATAACTCTGCAACAGTAATTACTATCCTTTTTCAAAAAAATTGTGTTTACAGCCTCATTAAAAATCTGTGTACCAATTGCATTCTTCGCATTTTTCTTGAAACTTTTTTTTAAAACTAGTCGTGGTCACCTCGTCATGCTCCTGCTCTATCGACCTAAGCGCACTTCCACACCGATAATCGTTCCAGCTGTAACTTTTTGGATAGTGTGTTATCGGAAAGTGTTAGATTTCATGAAAAGTGAACGTTTTTCTCCTTCGTTGAGAGAACTTTCTTTCTTTTTTTACTTAGGCTAAGGAAAGTGACATTTGTGTAAGTGGTATTGATTAATAAAACGAAGTTTCGTCGTCGCGCATTCACACATAACTTTTATATTTATAACTAGCTGACCCGGCGAACTTCGTAGCGCCTTAGCGTAAATTTGATGCACTACTTTATTTTGCATATCTCGTCATACCTGAGAAGGACTTTACTAATTTTATTAAATAAAACACAATATACTCATTAATTTCACTTATATTTTTACAAATCGCTATTGAACAACTGTGAATTTTGAAGTAAACTCTGATCTCAATATCAGTCTATTTTTAGTTTGTTTATTTTAGTTTATTTTTAGTTTTATGTTCTGGCGTGTAATTAAATAATGTTGATGGTTTTCAAATTAATTCGTATACCAATCGAAGAACATCTATTTTACAGTATCGTTTGAGTATCGCGTATAGTTAAAAATTAGTTAAGTCCTTCTCAGTTATGACGAGATATACACAATAAAGTAGTGCATCAAATTTACGCTAAGGCGCTACGAAGTTCGCCGGGTCAGCTAGTTTTATGTAAATTGAAATAAATATTTTTTTTTTTAATTTTAAAAATGAATAAAGAAATTTTTGCTTTTTATAACATATTCAAAAATTAAATGTATATTTTTCAATCTTTCTGAGAGATTTTCTTGATATTTTTTTCCGTAAGAACCTTGTACAGTATTAGAAAACTACAAAAAAAATCAGCCAAGTCGGTCAAGCCGTTTTCATGCTATGTCGTGACAACGGAAAACGGGTTTCATTTTTATATATATAGATTAGGGAGGAAATTGCTTGCAATGTTTCGTCGTCCGCATTACTCTAGAAGTACGTGAACAAGTCATGCCAACCGAAAAGTAAATTACCTGTAATTTTTGGATGATGTGGAAAATTCATTTCAGTTTACCGCTGATCCAAACAATCCTGGAATATCCGGGTGGAGCATCGTGTTTTTGTAGACCAACATGTTACTAATGCAGCCACACTAGGATAGAGGTAAGGTGTGCCCTAGCAATCATGTGTATTTAAAAATATCTGGTGCGTAGCAACACACAACTTTCCGCCACCCCTGTAAGTTCGAAGACCAGCTACATACGCGGGTGCTATATCTTCATTCGACGCATTTCTACAGAAACATTTACAGAGAACAAAATGTAGGGACTAGTTCGCTGAGAGTACTCCGAAAGTTTGATCGAAATCGTTGGAGCCGTTTCTGAGAAAATTGGAATTCCGATAAATTAATATTCGACAAATCTCCTTTCCTGAGTTAACTTGGCTTATATATCCGTTCAACATATATATACAGAAATAATTATAGAGAACGAAATGTTGGAATGGGTAAATATAAGACACTCCATTAGAATTTATCACATTTGGTGAAGAAGTTACCCTGGAATTTACGGAAATGTTCGAAAAATTGTTATTTTCGACACATTTTATTTTTATCTCTGTTCAATGGACCGTCACAGGAACATTTATTGAATAGAAGATGTAGGTATTAACTATTTGAAAACATCCTGTGAGTTTGGTGAAAATCGCTGAAGCCATTTTGCCAAAAAGCGTAAAAAACCTATTTTTGCTTGATGGGCCTATATCTCCGTTCACCGTTTTTTCATGGAGATATGTATTGAGAAGAAAAGTTAGGTACTGATCAGTAGAAGATAATTTGAAAGTTTAATCAAAATCGTTATAGCCTTTTTCGAGAAAAATGCGATAAACCCTAGTTTTTGGTACATTTTCGTCCCCCCCCCCCCCTTCCACTTCCAATCGCCCGAAATCGTCCATAACCTTATTTTGGTGTCTACAAAAAATAACGAACAAAACAAAACAAGGTCCAGCTCAATCGGATCAGCCGTTCTCCCGCAAATCGAACTACAGACACACACACAGACCACGCGCCGAAATAAGGTTTTTTAGACTCAGTAAACCTCAAAACGTAAAGATCTGAAGAAAACCCAATTTTTTTTGACCCGATTACTATACTTTCCTTCCCTTCGGGTAGCGGAAAGTAAAAATGAGAAAAACGATCATGTCCTATCATTTTCTGTCTCATCATGGCTAATATAACCGTTCAACAGATAGCCATTGAAATAGTGAAAGGGGGAACGAGGTTGTTCGGAAACACTCCGCCAAATTCTATCGAATTCAATTATGGAGTCACTTTGGAAATATTGAAAATGTTTTAAAAACACGATTTTCGACACATTTTAGTTGTTATCTCCGTTGAACGAACTGTCAAAGGAGCATGAGCGGGAAAAATATATAGGTGTCGACTATTTGATGACACTCTGCGAGTCATGAAAATCGTTGAAGCTGTTACATAACATTTTAACAAATCTCACTTCGCTTCATCGCCTTACATGAGCGTTAACCAAATTATCATAGAGATATTTAAGAGGGGCTCATTAGAGAAAGAGGATTTGAAAGTTTAATCGAAATCTTTAAGGCCGATTACGAGAAAAATGCGAAACCCCCTCGTTCTCGGTTTATCCCCCCCCCCCCCGCTTAACATCTATCGAAATAACTTATAAATAAGGTTATGTGAAGATACAGCGTTCCCATAAATAACAGAACATTGAATTTAAAAGGGTTATAGGAGCGTGTGTTGCTACGCACCAGATATTTCAATGGATTGGACGTCGTTTTTTCCACTAATTCCCTAAGGGCTGCACTGCCATTATCAATTAATTTCCCCCTCAACTCGGTTGTTTTATTCTTTTAATTAATGGCGCACCAGCTTATAATCGGTGGTGTCACCTGCCTGCTGTTTGTTGATGACTGAAACGTTTTGAAAGCAAGCTCAGTCACTGAGAACATATTCAGAGCCTGGATTGGGGCATGGGAGAGTGCTCGATTTTTATATCAACTGCCACCTATTACACTAGGGACACGCTTAAATTGTTGCTCAGAGGTTCGTGACATAGGTATGATCATAATTTGTCCTTCACCAGCCATATAAACTTCGCTTCAGTCCACAGTGGAAACTATTCACTGGTTCCAAAAATTTTCTCGGGAATCTGAGTACACTGCACTCGTTCACAGCCCCCCCAATTTCCAATTTGGTCTCCACTCCAAACACGCCTTGATCGAGCAAGTTCCCACTACACACAACTCCTTCGTCGCTCCAAGAATTCAACGAAGGCTCGCTAAGGGGCAGTTAGAACTGGAGAAATTGGCCTCAGACGTACGTTTCTTTGGCGTGACAGCTCATTTCTGCAGTGCCATCATACCCTGCAAGAGGCCACAAACCCTTTTGGTGCACCGAATATGGACAGAGAAGATCTGTATCCTCAGTATTGTTAATTCCTAGCAAGTTGAATCCCCCAGGAAGTGAAATATGCCCTGCAATTCGAATACTTATGATAGGACGTTTAATTTTATACTTTTCGATTGATTGATTTCATTTTGGCTATCGTCTTGTTCACTCTAAGACTTGTTCTTTGTCGATCTGACTCTTTAATTATTTGAGCTTTTTATCTCTTGGTTTTCACAAAATAAATATACTTATTTTATAATCAATAATTTCAGTAACACACGCTTCATACAATACATTAAAATACGTCAAAAAATAAACCTGTTTTAGTTCGCCTTTCGCACAAGCTCCTCAATGTTGATGCAACGTAAGACTCCAAAGCCGACCTTGGAGAGAACATGGGCTCTTGGAATGTTGGAACTGGGTTGAGATCTACAATTCAAAATATATTACAATAAACACCACCAACCAATATAATAGAACAAGACGTTAGAAGAGAAACAGCAGGAAAACTGAAGTTATATGACAGTGGCGCACCTGGTGGAGCACTGTGCTGTTGAATTTGCTCCCATGGCGGGAAGACTGAGAGAAACATGTGTTCATAAACCATCGGTTGGTCGTCCGTTTGTGTACCACGGTCAGAAATTTCCTTAACTGGAACTTGATTAGACTGGTGCGAGTCCATCTTGGAAAAAAAATTATGGAGTTTACAACCGTAAGACTCACAATACACAAAGCAGGGCACAAAATGGACAATCGGTCGTTGGTTAGGAATGAACGTTTTGTATGTTTTCAAGTTGATCGTAACATTGAGGTTTAGGAAGAATCAATTCAATTCTACACAAACAAAAGTAAATTGACAATAAAGTCGGGTGAGATGTACCATCACACAACTTTCTCCACACCCCGTTGTTAATTCGGTGATTTTTCTAATCCTGCGAATTGATGTAATTGTTGAGAATTGATATCTACGTGCAACGAATTGTGAAGTGCTTCTAGAGAACAAAATTGGTTAGCATTAACGCCAAGGTAGGTAGACATGACAAGTGCTATGATCAGAACACGACTGGATCAAATGCGCCCAGCCCAACCCCTCGTCAAGCCACTCCTACGCTAAACTGGTCATGAAGCGGCAAATTTCCATGGTGCAACAGGGAGGACGCCGCAGTTTACATCTCGACCTCAACGACGATGTATGGGTTAAAGACTACCGCAACGATCAGCCCACTAGGGCAAAAGGAAAAGTAATTGACGTTTTGGGAAATCGAACGCTCGTCGTCAAGACCTCAGACGAACAACTTCGGAAAAACCGGAAGTAGAATCTGGTCAGAAGCCAGAAGAAGGCCCACCTCCTGAGCCCTTGCCAGCGACACCACAAGTAACAACACTGCCTGAGGACCCAGCTGACATTATGCCCGTAACAACACCCATAAACCTGCCACCAAATCGAACACCTCAACGACCGAAGAGAGTGGTGAAGAAGCCATTACGATTCAGAGATGAATTTCAATTTGAATTCCACCATGAAAAGACTGAATTTATTATTTGTGAAATTATGAAGTAATAGGAATTACTCATACACACTATTCAATTTTTTTTTCTCTTTAGATATTTCATTTTCAAATTGTCAATTTTTTTTTCTTCGGCGGAGAGATGTGTATTTGAATTCAAATAAGTTCCTGCTACCACAAACGCGCCTAGCGCTACCTATCGATGGGAGTCGACCATAAAATAAAAAGGAGTAGTCTGTTCTGAAAACGCACTACGTGTTTCTCTTCACCCTTATTTCGGAACTTCATCTTGATCCAATAGCAATATTGTACAGTACTGTGTCCAATATTAAACAGTATAGAAACCGCGTTGTCCGCCTTTTTCATTCACCCTCGACTATGCTTCTCATTTTTTGGCCAACTCGTTGAAATAACTTTGTCATCACTACCCCGCTATTACAGAATCGTCAGAATGCCAACCCCATTCACCACTTCAATTAGTTTCCGTAACGTTGGGGATCAACAATCTGCACCACACATACGCGACATCATCTTCTGACCAGCTAGCTCACCTGGAGTCTTTACCTGCACGCTCCCAACGTTTCAGCAATTACGGTCAGACGAAACTTTCTTCTTACAAGTACATTCCTTCCACTAGAACGTTACCATACATTACTTAACATTACCTCCCTGTGGTCTAAACAACTAGTACATTCTGAGGTATCTTCGAAAAGTTTCTGTTGCTCAAACCTGTTCAATGTGCGTATTATCATGAATCATTGCAGAACCAGCCACTGTACTGGGTCCAAAACTTGCCGTTTCTGATGTGGTCAGTTCATTGTGTAGACTGGAGAGTGAAGCGTGTTGCTTCAAAAGCCTACTATGATTCACTGTCGAGTTTTGAAAGGAAAACTGTAATGCTGCTGGTCTGTTTGAGGCAGCCCTACATGAGCGTTTTCTCCTAGGATGCATACCCTGGTATAAACGCTCTTGACGCAAAGCGAGTAGTGGTGAAAGCTTGAGGAAGTGCTTCTACCATACAGCCAAGCAGCTATTTTAAGAACTCCCACAATACGATCGAGACGCGTGGAGCTACTTACAGATCCTCCCCCCCCCCCAAGAGCAACATCAAAACTCAACCAAGATTCTGAAAATTAAGGGCTCGACGATCCGTTGTTAGGGAGAGCTTATAAGCATATTACGTGCAATTGGGAAATATTGAGGAGCAACTCACTCAATCCTACGCCCCATGTTTCCTCGGAATATGAATCTTCATCGACCACCAGACCTCACTGGGCTGCCCAAAAATGGGAGTCAGGCAGTACAGGCATATTTTGATCCATTCTTAGAGCTCGTGGAACTGACGATGACTTCCTATCTTATTGTTTATTGCTAAGAATCATTTGCATGCAGTTTTCCTGCTCATAAGCTGATCGACTAGGAGTGTTGCGGCCGATGGGAACAACGCTGGATCAATGCTTCAAGATCAAGCAAATGAACTGTCAGGCTCTAATCTGAACATGAGCAGTAGCGGTACTGGTATTGTTCAGTTAGCGTTCGAAGCCTTGTCCGACCGCACATTCGTTCGCCCACTTGTCTCCCCGCTTGTGCCTCCGCATTGAAAACAGAATTTTAATTTATTTTTCTCGAGCATCATTCTTATTTCGTACTCAGTTAAATTCATTACGTTCACTAACTGTGTTTGGAGTAGCCAGCATCGACCACTACTGGGCTCCACATCCCTGAGTAGTGCTTGTATTGCTTCGAACACAGCGTATCGAGCTTATACAGTCCACCACCAAATCATCTCTAGGATTAATAATAATTTGTCCAACCCGCCAGTTCCTCAACAACGCCAGCACACAGAGTCGCCAGTTTTGGGCGTTCAAGGAGTAAGACACCAGAGAAAGAAGAATAAGTCAAAAGGCCTCTCTTCCACTCTGCAATACCAGCAAAAACAATCTCAACTTGATTTGGCTGTGGTTGGAAACAAAGGTTTTTGATTTCACTTAAAAAATAAATCGTCGGGGAGGCGTCACTTATTTTGATTATTTTTATTTAAATATCGAAATTTTAAAAAAGGATAAAATACCCCCAATAATACCGAGAAAATACTCTCAAAAATGGAAAAATGAAGGGGATTAAAAATTGTTCCCTTTTTCCTTCGGAACAAAAATAATTGCAAAAATAATGTTAATTTTACGAAAGAAATGAAAAATGAAACAAATTTTTACGCCTAAATATAAACAAAGGTGTCTGAAGCGTCGATCAAGAATTAATTGATTGACAAAAATAAATATCTGGTGCGTAGCAACACACTACTTTCCGCCACCCATTTAAGTTCGAACACCACCTACACATGCGGGCGCTATATCTTCGTTCAACGCATTTTTACAGGAACATTTATACGGAACAAAATGTAAGGATTAGTTAGCTGAGAGTATTCCGAAAGTTTTATCGAAATCGTTGGAGCCGTTTTTGAGAAAATACGAATGCCGATAAATTAATATTCGACAAATCTCCTTTTCTGAGTTAACGTGGCTTATATCTCCGTGCAACATATATATACAGAAATAGTTATGGAGAACAAAATGTTGGTATGGGTGACTAAAAGACACTTCATTAGGATTTATCACATCTGGTGAAAAAATTACCCTGGAACTTTCGGAAATGTTCGAAAAAACGTTATTTTCAACACATTTTCATTTTTATCTCTGCTCAATGGACTTTCAGAGGAACATTTATTGAGAACAATATGTAGGTATTAACTATTCGAAAATATCCTGAGAGTTTGATGATAATCGTTGAAGTCATTTTGCCAAAAAGCTTAAAAACCTATTTTTGCTTCATAGGTCATTATCTCCGTTCACCGTATTTTCATGGAGATATGTATAGAGAAGAAAAGTTAGGTATTGATTAGGAGAAGATAATTTGAAAGTTTAATCAAAATCGTTAGAGCCGTTTTCGAGAAAATGCGAAAAACCCTAGTTTTTGGTACATTTTCGTCCCCACCCCCTTCCCATCGGCCGAAATCGTCCATAACCTTATTTTGGTGTCTACAAAAAATAACGAACAAAACAAAAAAAGAACCAGCTCAATCGGATCAGCCGTTCTCCCGCAAATCGAACTACAGACACACACACATACACACACACATACACACACACACACACACACACACACACACACACATACACACGGACCACGCGACGAAATTAGGTTTTTTAGACTCAGTAGGGTCTGAAACGTAAAGATCTGAAGAAAACTCAAATTTTTTTTTTGGGCCGATTACTATACTTTCCTTCCCTTCGGGTAGCGGAAAGTAAAAAGACTTATTTTTCTCTTCGAGCCGATTTCACATGTGCTGAAAGTCAAACGCTCATTGGGGTCATCTGAATAAACTTGATGGAGCAAAGTAGTGCTTGGAGAAATTTATTCGGTAGCTTAGTTCATTATACTACGAAATGTCTTCGACTCCTTTCGACCTACGTCTTAGATGCTTGCCTGTCAATAGGAAGCCCACCCGGCTCCCTATTTCTTCAGTTCGTAGAAACGTGGCTAACGGTGGAGTTAGCTGGAAGTGTTAGGCTCTGATTACTGAACTGTGTTAGGAGCTGGAGTGTTTCTAAATTAGACGTCTATTTCTGTGGCTGCGTTGCATCGGCCGCCTCAGACGACGAACAACGGGTCGCAGCTCTCTACTTGTTAAGTGTGATGCCTCCTCGTTTTATACTTCCACTACAAAACGATCACCTCTGATTTACCGAGGGTTCACTTCGTAATTGTCTCTCTTGTGAGACTCAAAAAGAGGTTAACTGCTTCTTTTTTTTTTTTTCATTCGCTCGGAAGGTTTAAGGTTTGAAAACGGGGCATTGAAAAAAGGAAAGTCCTCGATCCTCCCTGTTTTTTTTTCTTTTCTTCGCGAATCTGGTGTTCAGAGACTTGTATGATTACCTGATCGTCGTAGTAAACTCGCAAAAAGTTTTCATTTCTCGTAGAATTATGTACTTCAAGGTACTTCAAAAAGAATTACCACAAAGCCAACTGGTTTTTACTTCGAGGAAAAGTTCAGTTCGTTTATGGATCGAATTAGAGTATTCAACAATTCCCGAGTTTATAATTTGTTACAAAATATTTTAGAGAATGTTTCGTCGGAGTAAAACTGACTACAGAGCAGCGAGCAGCGTCTTCCGAAGGTAAACGTAGTGAACTATGAACACTCCAGACCATCAGCGTCCTTGCCTAAAAAAGAAGTTCTTCTTACGTTTGGCTATATCTTGGGTACTTTGAATACGCATTTTTGTTCAATTCATCCCCTTTCGTAACGTCTCAAATGCGATGAGTATTTTGTCCAGGTCTAAACGTATTGGTGAACGCGTTGTTCACATGTACGAAATTGACTAAATCAAATTGGATTTGTATAACACCGTATACGAAATCATCGCGTTACGCTGTCAGTATTATATGAGATATCTTTGGTATTTTTACTTTCCGCTACCCCAAAGGGAACGGAAAGTGTAATAATCGTGTCAAACAAAAATTTGGGTTTTCTTCAGATCCTAACGTTTTGAGGCCTACTGAGCCTAAAAAACCTAATTTCGGCGCGTGGTCCGTGTGTGTGTGTCCGTAGTTCGATTTACGGGAGAACGGCTAATCCGATTGAGCTGGTTCTTTTTTTGTTTTGTTCGTTATTTTTTGAAGACACCAAAATAAGGTTATGGGCGATTTCGGCCGATTGGAAGGGGGGTGGGGGACATAAATGTACCAAAAACAAGTGTTTTTCACATTTTTCTCGAAAACGGCTCTAACGATTTTGATTAAACTTTCAAATTATCTTCTACTAATCAATACCTAACTTTTCTTCTCTATACATATCTCCATGAAAATACGGTGGACGGAGATATAAGCCTATGAAGCAAAAATAGGTTTTTGACGCTTTTTGGCAAAACTACTTCGGAGATTTTCACCAAACTCACAGGATGTTTTCAAATAGTTAATACCTACATATTGTTCTCAACAAATTTTCCTTTGACAGTCCATTGAACAGAGATAAAAATCAAAATGTGTCGAAAATAACGTTTTTTCGAACATTTCCGTAAATTCCAGGGTAACCGCTACACCAGATGTGATAAATTCTAATGGAGCGTCTTTTAGTCACCCATACCCACATTTCGTTCTCTATACATATGTTGAACGGAGATATAAGCCAAGTTAACTCAGAAAAGGAGATTTGTCGAATGTTAACTTATCGGTATTCCAATTTTCTCAAAAATGGCTACGACGATTTCGATCAAACTCACGAAGTACTCGCAGCTAACTGGTCCCTACATTTTGTTCTCTATAAATGTTCATGTAAAAATGCGTTGAACGAAGATGACGCCCGCAAATGTGGGTGGGGTTCGAACTTGTAGGGATTGCGGAAAGTTGTGTGTTGCTACGCACCGCTCGTTCTTTATGTCATTGAAATGGAGGTTTTATTAAATATTCGGAGGTTTAGTGAGCGCTCAGCTTTTTACAAGACCCTGAAGAGGCCTGAAAAAGGAAGTGGAGTAAACCAATACAGAGCTGAGGACTTGAATTCCAAAGCGGTTTTGAATAAAGTAAGTTGCGTGATAGCTTCGCACCTTGGTTTTGTTTCAGTCAAACTCGTGTTCCGTTGGATTAGCCCGAAATGCGATCAACGAAGTGAGCGTACTCAAACGCTTAGAAGAGAAATGCGAGGGGGCAATATCACGTGCGAAGATCTAGCTAAACGTTCTCTTTCCGAAGAGAAAAGAAGAGCATATTCGCTTTCCAATGTTTCACTGCCGCTGGCGAGATGATGGACGGGGACAATTTACGAAATGGGATGATAGGAATGTGATAAATGCGAGAAAATGGAGAGGGGAAGCTACAAGTTGCGTGGAAGCAAGTAGACAAGCGGTCCGTTCTACTTGTGAGCCATCAATCCCTGAGGAGGCGATCGAGATAACAATCTCGAGGGTAGCAACTCTAGTCTCAAGCAACGCGCGGGAGGATGAACGGTTTGAAATGGAGGGAACGTGGTGACGGATCTACCCCGGAGAATTCCCAACGTTATTTAGAGCAAGTTCCGAAGAGATAAGTCAAAACTCCTTGATGGATAAGAAGTGCTCCGAGTCGTTTCTCCTCGTCCTTTTTACTTACCAGCCTGTGACCGGAATGCCGGCTCTTGAAAAATATCTTCATTTTAACAATGTGGCGAGGGGTGTTTATGATGGCAGTGGTCTACAGGAGTGAGACAAAAATACTACTTTTGTTGCATCCTGCAACCCACTCCCCTGCCATCAGTGTAGTGTCTGATCCCTGCGCATTGCGCTTAAATGTTTGCTTTGAATCCCGTTGGATGAATGTGGTAGTGCACTCCGCCAAGGAACACAATAATTAACATTAGTAGGGAAGGGGGTGAACTAGATAAATCTAATGGGAAGTGGCGAATAAGAAAGGCAGTTCCACAATCGACCACCAGCTGATGAGTAATCGAAGCATGTTGATGGCGTGGACTGACTGGCACACTGCCGATTTATTTTGCTCTATATCTGTTCAACTTTCTACGTCCGTACGACTGGGCAGACTGGTCCGGGACCCAAGGTAGCTCTGTCCTTCGCAGACCAACCAGCTGAATGCCTCTGTGTCTCCACATCCCACTCCTTAGATTCTTCTCTCGCCTCAACACAGAAGTCGGAAACTGTTTCACATTTTGCTTCGCAAAAGGGGGTGAATAAATTTGTTCCTTGATTTAAGGACCGTTTCTTTCCATGACGGGATTAGACATTCTATTATTGTTCCCTGTAGCCCGTAATTCGACTGAGCATTGAGATGAGTTGCCGTCGAGTCTGTCGCTCGAGTTTCCCACGCACCGTGAATCTTTCTTCGCGGACTTCTCCCGTTCTGATCTGCCCACGACTTCCTCTTCTTATCTCTCTCTTCACTTGTTTATCATCGGTTCATCTACTCTGACCCTCAGCGAGAGTGAGAGGAAAAGACCAAAAAAGAATCCTTCGTTTGATTAAATGCGAACAATGGAACGAGAGAGAGAAGGGAAAGGCCAATAGCATTAAATGAACGCGCCCTATTGGCCCCGCGAGCACCAACGAGCTGGTTGGTCGCCTGGAACGGAACTGATGTTGAAGCTTCGGATATCGTCCTCGAGTCATTTCGTACGCACCGTGCACAAATTGGTGAAAGTTGGCTTATGAGAACCAGAATCGAGGAATTATTCAAATCAAGGGGCTTATAACAGCAGCCCCATCAAATGACTCCTCAGTCGAATTTCAGGGCTAATGGAAGTTAAATTAGCCGTTGCCCTCGTGTCCTTGTTGAATGGAGCCTAGTGCTAGAAACTATCTACCCCCTTCGCGAAAGTTTCTATCCGTCGACCTACGCGATATCGCCTGATATCGTGGAATTTCTTCGTTTTCAAAACTTTCTTCATTCTACGTCACGAAGTTAATAATTGCGTCTCGAAGTACGAATATTAGGTTGAATTATTTCAACTGTCAGTGAGAGAACGCCGCAGCGAAGTCAAACAATATTTACGAAACTTTGTAATTGCTTCCTACGCTGCTATTAGATCGTAATTAACGATTCACAGAACGACGTTTTCCTTGTGTTTTATTAGAAAATGCAAAAATTAACGTTTTGTTCATCTCGCCCGTCTTTCTATACTGTTTATGAAGCGATCTGTGTCTTTATCCTTCCTCGGTACTTGTCTATGGGCACGAGTCGTATTCACCTCTTGTTTCCTCGTTGTTTGAGGATCTAGTCAATTCATTCGTCAAATGTCACGTAAGCTACTGGACAAGTCAAGATTCGACGGCGGAGGAGCTTGTTTTCCTCTCGAGTTGGTTTCGTCTCACTTGACGGCTTTGAGATACGTTCACTCGGCGTAAGTAAACATCGTACGGGGACCTCAGAATAGAAATGTTTACCTTCGGAACTTTCTTAACTTGGCGTAAACGGAGAGTCGGCCCCGAGGGACTTCTGTGGACGTCGAGATTTGACACCTGAATGAGAAGCAACTTGAATTATCTTTTGAAGTGTGGAAGGCACGGACTCAACTCCTTTTAATCAACTCACCGTTCCGCTTCAATTTAATAATTCAAGTAAAATGAGGGTTTTTTGTCGAAGAAAATGATGTTAGGAGTGAGTTAGTTGATACCTTGAAGGATTAACTAAACATCGGTATTAACGACCGTGAGCTTAATGACCTCACTTCGATATGATATTTCTGGTTTCCTTTTTTTGGCGACTTTTCATTAAAAATGAAGTTATTGTAATTGGCGTGGCAGCAGTTACGAAAATGTCTCTACCTTAATTAACTAACAAAATATGAGGTAGTGGGGGGGGGGTGCGAATGTACTTAATTACCTCCTAAATTGTCCGTTAATATCAATGCTCCTAACCCTTGAGCTCTCCCTAACCTCACAAGAGATCCTGTCCAGGGGTGATCCCGCAAGGGCTGTTGTTATGATGTTATATTTGGTATGAGCGTATTGTCAATCTGTTAATAAATCATGTAGCGGAATAAATATTCAATTAATTCATTAATTCTTGAAAATGATGAAATTTTAGAGCAAAAATTGGAATGTGATTTCAAGCCGAACGAGACCAACGGCTTCAGTCGCTGTAAAGATTCGCGTTTCACGTTTTTGTATATTTCGTTCCATTTTTAATCGCGTGATGAGGCTTCTTCGTATATTTTTGTGTCTTAATTTTAAGGCGCCCTTCGAATATTTTTCCGTTGGCGACCACCGATTTACATTAGCTATAGGAAATTCTTAGGTATCGAGAGATTTATTGGGCTGTGGTTCAATGACGCGGTACTCGATGTATTTCTCCCCAACTAGACACTACTGAAGGTTTTCCGACTGACGTCGTAAAAGAAGTTACGTACACGTTTATTAGGAGATAAACATCAATGTATGGGAAATTTTTGTTCTTGCGTACAGTTAATCACTCTCCCGCCCCATCGATTTGAACCCTGGAGGGCCAAGTAGTGATATTTTTCATTCCTGTTTCGTTCGCTCTGCCTCCAACTTGCCCTTTAGCCCAGTTCGCTCTTATTGCACCGACTTGTGATGGACATTTAAACAAAAACATCGATGTTTATTTCGATTGAAAGCATCGATGTAATATTGATTTATCAAAAAATACATTGATGTTTTCTATACATCGATTGTTTTTTTATTAGTTGAATATGTATGTGGTTTAGAAATAAAAATCAAGCGTCTATTAAAATAACTTTATTGCCTTTACATTTATTTTAAATATATATCCCGATAATTTTTATCCATACTAACTTTTACCCAATCTTTTACCATTTAATGAATTCTTTTGTTGAGTAATAGTAAGCACGAAACGCGAACACAGTCTCTCTGATGGCACTGATGTGCCCACCATTGTTAGATATTTAAAGGCAATTTTATGCAATGTTGGAAACTGTATTTTGTAATCCTTCCAAATTTATTATGATATTGATATTACAAATAACGTGTTTTGTTCAGTTTAGCACTTTGATTTATAAATATTATTGCTAACACGACACAGCAAATTTTAAAATGAATTCTGAATCAAGCTGAGTTTAATACAAATAATTAATTTGTTAAATTAATACAAAAATTAAAATAATATTTTTTTTGAAGCCATAGACTGCAACTAACTGTAAGTAAGAGAGAGATCAGTCAATTCAGTCAGCCATTTGCATTTATATTTTTTATTGGTTGGTTGCCTGACCTCAATAATATTGGCGGCCTTTTCAACTAGTGATACCACTATTTGACGAAATACCTTGCGAGTGCTAAGTAATGTAATTGAAAAAGACCAAAAAATTTATTAACCGTGGAGAGATAGGGGGTAGGTTTGATTGTTTGCCTTTTCGATGATTAGAAGAAAAAAAACTTATACTCGATGTTTAAAACTTAAAAATACATCGCTTTGATTCCATGCATCGTTACTATACATCGAGTATTTTTAAAACATCGATGTATATCGCCCACTCCTACCACCGACTCAGTCGAAGTGTCGCTTGTGCTACCGAACTCGCCTTTCTACTTCTCTCGTATCTACCACCCTGCTCTGATTTGTATACTTTTGTCTATCATTTGAACAAGTTTTCCATCAACCGCAATTCAATCACTCTTTCTTGTCATAAGAACCATTTATTTATGCTGCCTTTTCACGAAATTAACTTATTAGTTTAATCGCGTGATAATCGAAGCATAAAATCACGCCATTGAAAAGTCTACTACCTACTTCCGTTGTTTAATTAGGTTTTAGTTGATAATTAAACTCAAAATCGTATGAAATTATTAATTAGGGGCTGCAAATGTCGATAAATTGCATCTTACAAAATATTTGGAGTTATGAAGTTGTGTTCGTGTTAAAAATTCGAGGACCGTTCAGTTTTTGGTTACGTGCTCAGTTAACCTTTTTATGGGCTTCTCTCGTATTCTCGTGCTTATCAAGTATTTTAATTAAATTTTATTAATCTGCTAGCCAAATTAGTTTTCAGCTCCTTTGAATTTCGTAAGAAATTGTTTCGAAGGCCTACGGCCATTCATGCTACACTTATTTGTAGAACTGTAGCGGAAAAGCTTTCAATTCTCGCTTAGGGTGTCTAATGTTTTCTTGATTACTGCTGGGCAATTTATTAGGCACTTCTTAATCGTTATACGGAGGTTATGACCCGAAGAGATCAATTTTTAAAACGATTTCATTCGAAGACTCGAAAATAATATTAGAATTCGATTTTAGAGGTATCGTGACTAGACGAAATCGCCCTATCGTCTATTCAGCGCGTTGCGTATCTAAGATTTTCAAACATGATAGCCTTTCTCTCAACATCCCCGAGCTCTATTCGACGTATCCCTTTCCCTTTCCGTGCTTTTCTTCATCTCCCCATCGCGCCCTTTCTAACCCTGGTCTGACATTCTCACCGAGGTATCCATCACTTGTCTCTTCAGGCCTGAGAGAAAGGTGGCGGTGGACTTCAGGTCTCGCTTTGATGCTCCGGCTGTTCCCTTAACAACGCTTCATTTTGACCTCAAATTGTTTCCACTCCCACCCAGCTTCGGACCTAGTGCGGTTTCTCCTTCTTATGTCGTTATTCTTTTCTTGCGTATTTACGTTACGCGTTTTTTTTTTCGTTAACTGAATTGCCACTACGCAGAAACTTTTGGCGTTGTACTCGCTCAATGCTGTAATGTATCATTTAATGCCTAACCAAGGGCCACTGGCATTGTATTTCGTTCTTCCAAATAAATACCGTGTTCACTTAATTCTTTTCTCTCTTTTGCTCTACCTGTTCAACGGTTGGGGCGGTCAAAACGGTAAAATACGTCCGGTCGAATTGATCAAAGTTCAACATTTACTGCGGAAAAATCGGAAACTTGAAAAAACGCGCCGTTTTCGCACTTTGATTCATATCACCGTTCAACGATATGTCAGAGGTACATTTACAGAAAAAAAAACATATGGGTGTTGACTGTTTGAAGACACCTGGTGAGTTTGATGTAAATCTTTAAAGCTGTTTCCCCAGAAAGTTGATCGGTGTTCGCTTCCAACGCCTGTCTTCGCTCATCGACTTGTCCACAGATGCATTTCTAAAGATTGAAAGTTAGGTGTGTATTAGTTGAAAATATGCCTAAGTTTTATCAAAATCGATATGGTCGTTTGAAGAAAAATGCGTTCTCTCGTTTTTGTTACATATTGGTTCCCTCTTCCCTTCGTATTGACTAGCGCTTCGTCTAAACAAAGGAACGAGGTGAATAGTGAACCGATACATCTGACGACAGACCCACACGGAAACGAGATTTTTTGGGGCTCTGCCGCCGAAAATGAGTTCTGCTCACTCAGTGACTATTATCTTGTGCTTTCAGCTTTCTGCCTTTAAACCCATTTGCCCTTGCTCATTTGGCACCTGTCATTTGGCCGTATCATTTTTTCCGAACTCTCTTCATCTATATAGTGAGCTTCTTGATATACTATTTTTTCCTATCAATCAACGCGCTGGCTAGGTAGCTTCTCATCATCCTGTGCAACAGAGGATTGTGTTGTAACAGTATTAACATTAATTTTTTTTGTATTGCCTGTGGTGGTTTTGTACCTGAGCACATTCATTAATCAGGTATCGATCATTGCCAATCAACGCCAGTTCAATTATCTGCTTTAAATTAACTAAAACCCGCCGTTGTTCGGGAACGTGTGAGTCGCGTCAGATCTCCGCTCTCATTTCTTCCTCTGCCTACACGAAAAATGACCTACTACGATTAATGATGGAAGATCATCTTCAACAAATTAGCCTCACGCAAATGAGATGAGCCTCGTTAGGAGTCGTCGGTGCGAATGAATTGCGCAATGAATCAGAGACTTGGGACTGAGCTGATTAAAATGAAATGGCGGTCTCCTATCGGCTGAGAAATCATAATGACCTGTTTTGTAACGCGAAATTGTTCCTCCGCCCCGAACGCTCCGCTTGATTTAAGTCACGTACAAAGGGGGAAGTTACGCTAAGTGCAATAAGAGTCTCCGCCTGGCAATAGGAATAGAAAGGGAGAATGTGCACCAGGAAAATTGAGGTATTTTGGCGAAGTCTGGACTTACCGTTGCTTAAGTAACTGTCGTTCTCTGTAAGAACGATTTTGAGAGGTTAATGGACGAATATTTGAAACGCTTTGATGAGTCGTCGAACTTGAAAGCATACTGCCGCGATTAAATGGTGAATTCTAACTTGGTCCATCTGTGTCGATGGTTCTTGTTGAAACACACCTACATGATTGGGCACTCGAGGCCATTACTACTGAAAACGACGTTCGAAGAAGACTACAACCTCCTTTGTTTTCCGAAATGCTTCTCGTGACTTATCATTCATGTATTCTGTGCTATACGCTCCAAGTTGTTGATTTTACTTGGGAACCTCGCTGAGTTCTTCCCTCCTAGTTATTAAGCATATACATCGTTCACTCATTTATTAAGAAAGATAACCGAAAGCTTTATTAAAGTTAACATACCGGTTAGGTGAGTCCATTTCCTCTGGCTGGTGAGTTACTGTGGGCAAGCGCTTGCGATGTGAAGACCTCATTGTCTGGTCGTTAAGCCAGTACTGGAGTCAGTCAGTTAGTCGTGGTCTCTATATACGAAGAGAAAGAAAACGGGATGGTGAAGCGTCGGGGAGGGGGGAGGAAGGAGGTCATCCACCTCTGGGGAAACCCACTAGAGGTGAAAGGAACGTCTTGAATAGTCTGTCAATTGTGGATTCTAAGTCTTTTAGGTATAGGGTGATCTGTAAATCCGTCAGTTGGTTGTTTTCGTTTGAGTGGTGTGAATATGGTGTCACATTTTGTGTTGATCTGTTCATTGAAGTTTTTTGTTTGTAAATTTCCATGTTTTCTAATATGTTCATTTTTCGTCCTTAGTAATGTTTATGTTGTAAGATGGTGCAGTGCTGTATTTTGGTAGGTTTGTGTCCAGTTGTCTAGAGGTGGTCGGCAAAGTTTCAGTCGTCTTTGTTCCTACTAAGAGATTTAATGTGTTCTGAATATCTGGTCCGTATTTTCGTCCTGTGTGTCCTATGTATGCGTTTTTACAAGTACAGGCTGTTTTGTATACCCCACTTTGGTCGAATGGGCCTGTCTTTTCAGTCTTTAAAGTTCGTTTCTTCGTTCGTTCTTTTGCAGTGTGTTGCCCGTATGTAATGCGATTTGTATGCCTTCCTTGCAGAGGATGTTAGTTAGTCCGTATATATTGTGTCCTGTGTACGTAAATGTGCAGCGTCTTGTCAAAGTCTGTGTATTTTGTGCTTTTTGAGTCGTCTGTTATGGAGTCATATTGTCTTAATAATTTGTTTATTGTTTTTTGGAGTAACTGTTATTTTCTGCGATAGTATTGGTAGTATGAAGTACTTTTTTGTAATTTTGTTCGGATAGTGGGATAGTTTATAGTCTCCGTATCATGTGTCTAATTATTAGCTTTATTCATGTAAAATACTCACAGAGGAAAAATTACAGAAAGTCAAGAGTCTCCACCGATTAGTGTTGACAGTTCCATAAATTAAATATACTTCGCTTATTTAATAAAGGTGTAGGAACCTGAACGGGGACACTCCATTAGTGATGATGTGTTGACATGGTGACACAAAATACCGAGGTGAGGAACGCGGGTTTTGGAAGTTGGAAGGAGAGTTCAAAAATGGTGAATGTCGAATTTGATGTTAAATAAAAGAGTTCCGTTTTAATACTTTCGTTCACCGAGTTTACAATTCCCACAATGGTTTAGGAGGGGGGGGGGTAGTAGCAGCCCAATAAATTCGGTAACGTTAATCACTACAGGTTTTACAAGTTACATAAACACACAGTTCATATAAACAAAGTGAAAGCTTGGAAATAGTTGGGATAGCTATAAAAACAGCTGAATGTGTGTGGGTCTTGGGATAGTTGCACCAGATATTGTGGAGAATTGTTCAGCGTGCGTTCGAGCAAACAGGGTTTTTACGTATGCGTGGTGTAATAGTTGAAAGAGTGCAGCGGAACCGTTGGTTTTGAAGCGCAGCGCAGTTCCTGCATCGTGTCGAGCTCCAAGTTAGGTCGCCAACCCTAAGCGCGCCAGAAGCAGGAAGCCCCGTTAGTAGTAACAATTTGGTGCCGCGCCAAATTTTCACAAGTGTGGCTCATCTTGAATGCAATCGTTCGGATTTCGAAATGGCTCAAGACAGATGCCGGAAGCTCTGGTAGTTTCGTTACAAATAGTCGTCTGTTAAGTCGGCGGAGGGCCTTATTAATAGTTCAGGTCTGTCGAAAGGTTGTTATGAAGTTGTAAGGTTGGGCTGTTGACCTGTTATAACGAAACGGACTAAACAAAATAAGCGCCCTCAAGAAAGAACACACTCGCTCAATTTTGAAGGATTGTTGTAGGCGAAGGAGAGAATGTCGGTTAACTAACGTTTTTCGGCCTCAACGATTTGCGCGATGTACAGAATCCTGCCAACTTGAATTACCGTTGCTGCTTCTTAGACCGTGTCAAACTCTCATGCTACTCGGTGTCACAGAGCACTGTCAACCTCGCACCAATCTGATTTCTGCCCTGATAATATGAAGGAGAGAAACGCTTACGTTTTGGGCGAGAAAATTTCGCTCGCGTTTCGCTAATTCATCATTCTCTAAATATCCGGTACGAAGCTTGACATAACTTTTCACAATCCTTTCAAATTCGACGTACTACGCATTCAAGCCTTACGGTCAACATTAAACCTCCGTTTTGTGTTCGTTGAATGGGACTTTTAAAGTTACTCCTTAGCTGTTCCCTGTACATTTGGTCAAAATCTGAAAAGTTTTTTCAGAAAATTCCTAAAAAGATGATTGATTGTAAGGCAAGTCTCATTTTCCGTGGCATCATTGCTTGTACTCGTCCTTTCGTTCAACGAATGATTACAGATATAGTTTGCGGCACAAAAATAAATTTAACGCATTTTGGTTGTTATCCCCCTTCAGCGGACTGTCGGAGAAACACTTTGTTACGGTGAACGAAATATATGTACGGAATGGTAGATAGTTTGTGCGCAAAGGAGTACTAATTGATTCATGGTTAATCGTAGGGGAAGTGAAAATAAACGAAGAACTGGAAAAAAAAGTATACTCCACGAAGTAGAAAGGAAAGTGATGTAATCGACTAAGAAAAAGTTTTTCGAGTTCTCTTCAGATCCTACTGAATCTGAAAAACAGGTCTACTGAGGAACATTGTATGTGTGTTTGTGATTGAGAGAAAACGTCCGAACCAAATCAACTCAAACACGATTTCTAACCCGCGGGTCACCATGGGGCGCCAAAATAAGGGCATGATTAAAATCTGCCCATAATAACTATAGTTATCATGATGACCAAAACACCATACTTTTTTTCTCAAAAACTTTTGAGATTTTGATTAAATTTTTTATGTGGACACCTCCTAATAAGATGACAATACTGTAACGAGGGGGGTTTCGGAGACGTTTTTGGGGATCCGCTGACTCAGGCAAAAATTACGGCAATCGCGCCGGAGATTCGATCCACAATCCTCAACTTACGTCGAGAATTATGAATCGACTGTCTTTCCACTAGACCACGATCAACCGGGTGCCTTTAAAGGGAGTCAGGCGGTACAATACCATAAAATTACCGAACATTTCGACGAAAATTATAAAAATTCCTCATAAACTCCGCTCAAATGTTACTACTAGAATCTTCATACAAATTGAAGTGCTAGTCCAATCAGATATTTATGCGATGAGTGATAACGCACATAAGGTATACAGGGCTACCCCAGAAATTCCGGAATTTCCACCTCTGACGTTGCATTTACTACCGTTTGTAAACGTTTTTAGCCGATAACTGTAGAAAAATTATTATTCGTGTCCTCAGCCTCATAAATGTTCTGTGCACCAATTGCTCGACAACCGGTTTGGTATGAGTACGAGCAGCTCAATTCATTCCAGAACTGTACGCGCTACCAGTTTCTGCCACCGCGGAGGTGTTCAACTAAGTTCAAATGATCTGAGTGAAAAATAAGTTGAATTAGTAGCAAAAACCACGAAAATCGGCAAATCGAAAGGTTTTGTGACGCGGTGCACCTGATATTTTCTATAAAAAAATTCGTTTTCTTCCCAACTGAGAGCATAGGTTGTATAGTTTGTCTCCTTCTTTACGCTTTTACGCTTTTCCCCGGTAAGGAAACGAAGTCAGGGCTCTGCGATAATTTTGGAGATGAAGAATGGCGACTGCAGTTACTTGAAGTAACGTTGAACGCATTCGGTGTTGGAGTAGCTCCCTCCATTGTCGCTTCATCAGTAACAGTCCACTTTTTTTTTCCTCTTTCCATTTTTTTATTTTCCTCTTCCTCTCTAGTTGTCCCTCATCCTGTCGTTAAACTCAGAGTGACTGAAGGGACCTGAACTTTCTCCGCCCTTGTCCCAGTTTGGTCCTCAGGGAGACTCGACAGAAGAGGCCATCCTTCTGGCGATCCTTCGATTTTCAGATTTTTTCCTCCTGCTCATCCCGCTTTATCGAAACTGTGTTTTTTTTTCTTTATATTTTGCGGCGTTGACATTCCTTTTCGTCATCGTAAAGGATTTTCGTCCGGATCGTCTTAAGGAACAATGACACTCTTCATCCATAGGAAGTCATTCTTCTCCTTCTAACTGGCTTGTTGTTCGGTATCAGAGTTCGAGCGTGACAGCCTTGCGCTTTGTCCGTCAGTCTACAACCGCTGAGCATTCTCTACTCGAAGTGAACTGTCGCGAATGTTTCAAATTTGTTCCTATTTAGATTAACATGCAAAGTCGTGGACCGTTGAGGAAGACGTGGAATGCTCCTTTCGAAAGCCTGTGGTATGCGGTTCAGGCTTCAAGTATGAAGTAATGATTGTGTTCAACTTCAACTATCTCGTCGGGAAGGCCTTCCGCTTCTCTGGGCCTTTCCCACACTTCTCTATAGCTGCAGTTTCCATATGCTCTCAAAGCTCCCCTCCCCCCTCCCGACGACGGGAAGTTCGATCTATTTCTTCTCTTCGTTGCTATTATAATTGAGATGTGGTCTGATTTCCGTCCTGATTCCCTCATTCCTGGCACTCTATTCCGTTTTGTCAGCTTCTACGATGAAAACATTTGGGATATGGGTGACTGGACAAACTAACAGCTCCAGGCACGGCTCAGAAATGTCTGACTTACTTCTTGGACATCTTTTTTCTCTTCTTGTAGTAACGCGTGGAGTATTGACAACCAAACTCGATGGAAACGAAAACGACAACTTGTCCCGCGTTTACGTTTTTCTCAGTGTATTATAGTTCTAAGCCTGGTATTGTGGTCGCATCTCAAAATCGCGCATGGATCATTTATCTACTTGAAATACACAATCGCTTGAGGATTTAAGCTTGGATCTGGTTTGATTTGGTTCATTGAATAAATGTGAGGGGGATTATCACAACTTTCCGTGGCCCCACGCTCATTCAGTGGTTAATTCCATCTTTCAAGTTATCCTTTTCCATCTCACTCAGTTCATTTAATCCAGTTGGAACGTAACGATCTACACAGAAACTAGAGGTGTGTTTCCTTCCATTTTTAACTATTCGGATTGTCAATATGATTTTTTTGGGTAGGTTCGTGTTTCTCGTTCTGGAGGTGTAGTGAAAGCGCGGTGATAAAAGGTGGCGAGAGAGCTGTTGCTAATTATTTTATAGTATTTCGTCAAATTTCCATCGTATGGATAACGTCTTAAAATAAACTATCAAAGTAGCTGCCAAAATTAGCTTTGTGGCAAAGCAAACGTCATGTGAATGTGGGGTTTTAAACGAAAACTCCGTACCAAAATCGCTTTCGGTCAAAGTGTGGATAATTTACTTGCCGAAACAAGCGATCGAAATCGTATGAGCCGTTTTTAAGTTTATAATCAAAAAATATCTTGGTGCGTTGCAACAAACAACTTTTCCTAGCTCTACGTCAATTGACTTTCTACGTCTCTTTTTTTCTACTTACTCAATTCATTCATCACTCAGTTAATTTTAACTGAGTGATAAATGAATTGAGTAAGTAGAAAAAGCCATGTACACGAGTGAATTCACGTAGAGCTAAGGAAAGTTGTGAGCAACGCTCCAGATATTTTTTTTAACATTCTAGTAACATATCAGCGGAGTTAAAAAGGAAAAAACCGCGCTAAAACCGATTTTCGTAGAAAATTTTGATAATTTATTGTGCCGCTCTCGTCATTCTCCTACGAATGGGAATTTTATGGTATAATTGCTTTATTGAGAGCTATTAATATAAAAAATTAATCAAAATCGTTACAGCTGTTTTTGAGAAGAAAATTGGTGTTTTGATCACTATGATAACTATAGTTAACTTTCGGTGGATTTTGCCCATACCCTTATTTTGGCGTCGTATGGTAACCTTTGGGCTTGATATCAAGTTTGGGGTGATTTGGCTCGGTTGTTTTCTCTAAAAACTACTCTAAAATAGATTACGTCGAAAATGTTGGTAATTTATTGTGCCGCTCTCGTCATTCTCCTACGAATGGGAATTTTATGGTATAATTGCTTTATTGAGAGCTATGAATACAAAAAATTTAATCAAAATCGTTTGAGCAGTTTTTGAGAAAAAAAATATTTGGGGTTTTGATCACTATGATAACTATAGTTAACTTTCGGTGGATTCTGTTCATACCCTTATTTTGGCGTCCCATGGTAACCTGCGGGCGACATATCAAGTTTGAGCTGACTTGATACGGTCGTTTCCCTAAAAATCGTTCAAAGACACAGACACACAGGCCATTTTCCCAAATAGTGTTTTTCGGACTCAGGGGGGTCTGAAACGTAAAGATCTGAAGGAATCTCGAAATTTTTTTTCAGCCGATTACATAACTTTCCTTTCTACTTTGTAGAGCCAAGGAAAGTAAATAAATGTTAATCACTTCGCAGTTTTGAATGGGTCTTGTTTATAACTTCTTTCTGCCATTTGATGTTGATCTGTCATATTCGAGATGATTTGGTTTAGGATTTCTCTCTCAGTTCTGTTCACATGACAAACAACATGCTCAAATGATTTTTTTTTCTCTCAGAGAACATGGAAATGAGAAAATCTGATGATTTTGCCTTTGAAATTATTCGATGTAACGGTAGGATGTCTGTCGTGTGCAAAAATGTCACTGGTAGAATAACTGGAAAATGACTAGAAAGCCGGAAAACGATTAAGGGCGAATAATCGGAGTAAGCGGAAACTGTCGTAGAATACAAAAACTCACTCCGAGTCGTTAATAGGTGAATGTGCAATAGCCCCACGTCATTTCATCACAAACCAACGAATTGGAAATTATGTGCGTGAGCTTGTGCTGAAACACGTCGTTCTCTGCATTCCTGATTAGTGGTCAAGGTTCCCAAATCGGTAGATAGGTCTAACTGGTATGTTCCGTACATTATTACACTACTGAATTCCTAATGGTAGATAACCATGTTCACGAACTGACCGCAATAAGGATACGTAACTACTGCAGTTTTCATCCTCTGGTCATCTAATCGTTGGAAAGCCCGTAATTTATCAATTATTGTCAGATCTTTCCTTACCGAAATACTATCATAAAGCTACTCGTATTTGTTACCGGGTTGTAACATCTGCTGCCGGTAGAAAATGGGTTTGAATGAGTTTTGGAAAACAAATGGGTTAAGTGCGGCAAGACTGGTGCAACTGAATTATAATTTAAGACTCTGTACTTCCCTGTGTCATTAAAAAAATTGAGCAAATTGATTAAAAGTCGTTTCATCATCAAATCATTAGGCTTCTAAGTCTGGGGGTCAAAAATGATCTGTGGGTGTTTTCATGGATGATACATTAAGTTCAAATGTAATGTTGTGCGTTCACGTTGATTCGACACACCTTTTCAATACTGCCGTCAAGAAGCTTCAAACAGTGGCTCCAAAATTGAGTTGTTCTCCCTCTTCCCTCCCATCATCATCAATTTGACTCATTCCTGTGCCAAATGCTGGCAACCCATCCCTTCTCTACTCAATACTTCATTCCCAACTACCGTTGCCTTATTCCCTTAAACAAGTTTAGGGCAATATTCATGTGCTCGGCAAAGGTGAGTAAGCGCGGCCAAAAACTCAATTTGTTATAGAGATCAAAGCCCCAGGAGTTCTTTCAAAACTAAATACGACGATTTTGATTTTGATTTGATTTTTGACGAAAATGTACCAAAAACTATGGTTTTTCGCCTTTTTATCGAAAACGGCTGTTATTATCTTCTACTAATCAATTACTAACTTATCTTCTTCATACATATCACCATGAAAATACGGTGAACGGAGGTATAGGCCTATGAAGCAAAAATAGGTTTTTTTTGTTTTTTGGCAAAACGACTTCAACGATTTTTACCAAACTTACAGGATATTTTTGAACAGTTAATACCTACATATCGTTCTCAATAAATGTTCCTCTGGAAGTCCATTAAGCAGAGATGAAAATCAAAATGTGTAGAAAATAACGTTTTTTCGAACATATCCGTATAATTCCAGGGTGACTACTTCACCAGATGTGATCAATCTTACAGAGTTGCACAATTACGTAGTGACAATAGGAATTGATCATCCTTGGGTAAATCAAGAGAGTGACAACAATTCATCAATTATTTACACAAAAGTGGATTTTTCAAGTCCCTCCAGAAACACGAAAGTCATTTTGGTAGAGCGCTATATGATTGTAATTTGTATTATGAGTAACCCGCTAAATTCTACGATACCGTTCTTGTCTTGAGTAACTAATTCCGCGGTCTTGAACACACACGAAATGTCTCTTATAAAAACACAATGGCGATCCAATAATCCACCTAAAATTTGTGAGGTAAATAGGGGCCTTTTCTGAATTAGGCGAAGTATGTTCAGTGTACATAATCTGCAATGTGTATAGTTAATCGTACTGATCAAACCAAAATTTTTTCAATAGCTTTGGCGACTGCTCGCATTGGCTATTCTGTCGTTACTACAATAAATTAAGTATAAAATAGTTGCTGTGTGAAACGGGACGAATATTTGATAAAAGTAGTAACATATTCAAGCGATGGACTGCATTTCGAAATGCACGACAATATCTTTTTCTCAACCGCTTCGCCGCAGTCCTTTCTCTTTATTTGAAGCACAGGATTTGAGTACGAAACATCTTGATAGCAGTCCAATACGTTGTTTACATGCGAGTTATTCGTATTGAATAAAGGTAGATCAAAAACTCATTGACAGCCCAATAAATGATGAATTTTAAGCGCTAGGAGGTCAATGATCTCCCAAAAAAACAACGATCTACATCATTACCATATTACAAGCTGAGCTGAGCTGAATCAGGTTACAATTAGTATGCAGTATGCTAAAACTTACGTATGTATCGCTGACAATTGTTGTGGGATGGGACGCTCTCGTCGTACATGAAGGATGACGTTTTGGGTTTTTTGAAAAAATATTCCATCGAAATAATTGTATCGACGATTACATTTTGTTTATTTGATTATTTGAGTTAATTAATACTTGCATTTAGTGTTAAATGGAACACAGTGGATAGTTGTGATTACCACACCGTTTTCATCCAAGCATTTTGATACCTTATTATTTTTGCGTTTCATTCGCCGCAAGAAGCATTTTAGTCGAATTGTCGTGGCCGGTCATCCTCTCTAAGATAGCAGCACGTTATTTTTCAAGTTGAAGCTTCTTTCAAAAGCCTCCTTCTGGTTTGTGATCAGGGAGAAGTCACGGAGAGGGCGGCTTGCGCCAAAATTAGGTCGTTGCACTTCCTCGAGCCCGAAAGGGAAAGATTGTAAAAGCTGACTTACTTCGGAAAGACAATCATGGACTCTCTGAGCCCGACGCAATCTTTTCTCCATTATCTCCCTTCGCCATTTCATGTTCTTTTTTTTTCCTGGTCCTCCTCTCCAGTTTCTACGCGATTAACTCTGTCACTGGCTCCACGCACACGGGGAATCGCCCAATGGTGAATGTTTCCTTCCTGATTATGCCGAGTGTCGTGGATTTTGTACGAAGTACGAAATTATTTCTCTTTGAAGTGCACAGTCGATTTAAAACGTCGATCTCGTTGGTTTCCCAAAGCTGTTAAAAGAGTTGTGGGCTCATCAACCGCATTAGCCTCATCTGGACGCATTCTGACCGTATGGCGACGGCTGTTCGGTTTTTTACTTCGCCGCCAGGTTCGATCGGGGCATGATGCGACCTCAACCCCTCGATGTGTTTATGGCCCCTTTGTTCCAAACCAAGTTTTTAACGCTCATGATTGCAGCACTTACTGTCGTACCGCTAAGCAATGATACAAACACTTCTGTTCTTTGACTTCCGAATTCCTCAAGGGCTTTTGAAATATTACACTGAAGCACTTAACTAGATGTGTCAAGCAATAGCTATAAAAACGTATGATTTACCTAACGCGTTACGAGTGTTAATTTGCTCGTTGATTGAGGCAACTGTCACATTTATTGGTAGTTCTTGAAAATAGATCATCGGCAAAGCCGCGTGAGCTATTTTGCGTGGCTTTAACCACTTACCTAATCTATTTTTCACTCAGTTCATTCGAACGTAGTAAAACATAACTTCGTGTTTTACGTAGAAAGTGGTAGCCCTTGATGTTCCGGAATTTTTTTGAGGCGCTCTTACGATCATTATTGAGCAATCAGCAAACAGGGGATTCATGAGACTGTCAACGCGATTGTATATTGTTTTGGAATTATCGAGGAAAATCTGTGAGAAATGGTACTAGATGAACCGGCGGTAGTTGACGTTCTGTAGTTTGTGGGGTTGCTCTTAATTAACTAGAGTTATTAAACTTGCATTGTATATGTAATTTATTGAACTACTAATTTTTCTACTATGGCCGGGAAAACTGCGCCAAAATATATTTTCTCAGAATTTTCGGTAATTTATTGTGCTGCTCACGTCATCCCCCCCTCTCCTCCTGGATGAGTATTGTATGGTACCGTCGTGTTTTTGTAGCATGTTTGAGAAGTTGAAAAATTTCGCGTATTAATCGCAGTTAGTTTAACCGATTTCGCTAATGCTCTTATTTTGGCGATCCATGTTGAAATTTGAGTCCATTTGGCTAGCCATTTTATCCCAATTTCCCCAAATGATGTTTTCCGGACTCAATTGCCTTTGCATTTGCACGTTTGTGAAGATCTCATGGCTCAACCGATTTCATAATTTTACTTTCCAGTTCGTACAGTGGAAGAAAGTCAAATTCCAGAACTTCTCTTCTTCTCTATCTACACATGTTCGACAAATCATCCATCACTAACAATGTGCTAACGTCAATGTTTTAATGCTATTACTCAAATAAATTTTAATCAAAACCTAAAGGGGCTATGTATAAAGCAGTAAATGAGAGGAATGCTGTCAACAAGAACGCTGATGTTAAGAATCTAATCCAAGTTGACTCAAACGTTCATACACGAAATATGAATTCCCAAGGCACCCGTTTTCACTCAGGAGAGTTGATATCTTGGTCGACTGCTTCCCGATTTTTAGATGAATACTCATACTTGAATTATTGGCGTTTTTGTCTTCATACGTTCCATTCTCAATGAAGCTTTACAGGAGAAAGCTCTCGTTCAAATACCCTCTAACAGTTACACGCCAATGTCACCTGATTGCGCCCAACGCTGGTCGAATTTGTTATTTCTTACGTAGTTCAAAATTTCCATAGTATTAGAGAACAATGATTTCAGGAAGCACTAAATCCCTAGGTGCTGCTATACTGTACGTTCAAGTCTGGTTGTTACGGGTTTTTCTCGAAAATTGGCAAACGTTTTTTGAGCCGGCCAGAGTAGCTTCATTTTCTACGAATATTCGTCAAAAGGGTATTGTAGAGGATAATGTGTGGCGTGCCGGTCACCTGACAGCGGAACCGCGAGGGAGATGCCGGCAAAGCGCTGAGCTCAGGAGTCTGCCTGCCTGCCGCTGGAGGGGAGCCATCGAGTGACAGAACGCCTGGCTGATGGTTGCGCGGGGGTGGGAGGCCGTTTCAGTATAAGAACCTGAAAGGAGCTCCGGCGTGGACATTACGTCGGTTGTTAGTGCGCTGTGAAGGCTCCCGTTTTACTTTCGATCAGCCTTTTTCCCCTCATTTTAAGGCTTTATTTTTTTAATTTTTCATTTTCTAATTTTCGATTTCCCCTTCAAGTTTATCGTTTCATTTTCCGTCCCCTTTTTATTTCGAGTTGAAGTGACAATGGCCACCTACGCCGCTTACAGACACATCGAATTGGACAACGTTGGTTGCGGAAAGAAGAGGTAAGTGCCCTGTCAGTTGTCAATGCGTGACGTTGCTGTTCGATGGTTGTCAGTTTTCCTGATATCCCCTTTCTTTGGATTTTGACATCGTGAAGCGATAACGCGAGGGCGATGGGGAAAAAAAGGGGAGTCGGATAATGCAACACCCGTGAAAACAAAACCAAGTCAAACCTGGAAAGTTTAGGAAGTCGGCCGAATATCGATCTGAGGATGTGCGAGGACTACAAAGTAGCCTGTACGTTTAATAGCCTGTCAACGGGCGTTGCTTCTCTTGTAATGCCAACTCCGTCTCCTCTCGGTCGCGGGGCCCTTTAATCTTTAAATGCCCTTACCCCCTTCATCTCTTGTACACCTTCATTGACCCTCCTTTTACCTCAACGCTTCAATCGTGAACCCTGTAATTTGAAAATCGTAGCGAACAAATCAAGCATTTCGTTTACTCACTTTTGCTCGAATTGAATCCGATAGCTACCGCGAAAAAAGCCTGCAGTAAATGCTGCTCAACGTATCGTGTACCACGTAATTATTTGAAAAAGGTGAAGTTAAAGGTGCATGTACCGGTAGTGTCATTTCAAAATCCAAGACCTAATAACAAGTTATTTTCCATTTGTTTTCCGAAAATTAAATTATTTCTGCATTGACGAGTAATCTCTGAACCTCGGCCTATTAGAGCCGCATTCATCAAACAGTTTCTTTTTATCAGGAATACGATACTGGTAGCGGCACGCTGTATCTCATCGATAGTGTTCAACGATTTACTCTCATTCAAGTGAAAAACAACAAGGTTGCTTTAAAATGCGTTTTTACGCGAACGACGCTGAAAGAATTGAATGTAATTTTTAATACCGAATTATGAGACATTTGTTCACCACGTCATCTTCAAAATTGGGTTAGTCTATTTCCTAACCTCCTATAGTTAACTGGAATTTTGTGAAAACCCCCTCAAGTCCCACATTGGGGCTGGAACTACGGGAGTATGATAGCAAAATTTGGACTCGATGTGTACAACCTTTTCTTCCTCGCAGAAAAAAAAATTAATAAAGCTTCTAGCGGGTCTCTCACAAAGTGTTAATTGATTTTGTGCAGGATTCAGGCTCCCTTGAATTTGAAAATATTTAGCAACATTGTCCAGAGGGACGAGTGTGTCTATTATCTAGTGGTATTTGGCATTATCTGATGGGTTTAGCGAAGGAATATATGACTTCAACTTTCAGATACCTAAAAGAAAAGGAAAATGTAGCCACTGAATAGAAAAGCTGGATTCTCTTCAGATCTTCACATTTTAAGGCCTGCTGGATCGAAAACAAACTTGTTCACCTCGTGAACTGTGTATGTGCGTTCGTCTTTAGATACATTTCCAACAGAACGGCTGAACTGATTGAGCACTTTTTTGTTTCGTTCGGTTTTTTGGCGTGGAAAAAAATACATTTGTCAACAAAACTCTCTCGAAAGTGGCTTTAATGGTTTTGATTCAATTTTCGAAATTATCTTCTACCATCCAATTTTTCGTGTTTTCTATAAATCAATTTATGATTGAGGTTTTTAATTGGAGAATGCGATTTTGCTTAGGCGCTTTTCGTTCAACTCACGGGGTGTTCTCAACTATTCAACATCTCTATATTGTTCCCCAGAAATCACAAAAACCTCTAGAGTCCTTTGAAAGGAGATACCCCGGTACGAAAAATTTTGAACCAGCATTAATTTAAAGGTGGGAACATAAAGTGGAGTGAGCTGTATTTTTCTTTTGGCACGGAAATTATCGTTAAAATAGCGTTTTTAACGTTGATAGTCTGCGTGCTTCTATTTCGCGTTGTAGGGGAGCGTGTTGCATCTATTGAGCTACCATAGTCATGTTTTGATCAGCATACCGAGATCTGTTTTAAAACTATACCAAAGTTCACAAAGAAGAAAAAGTTGTCGCTGATTTATATTTTTGGTTTAAGAATGAAAATTGTCGGAGATGTGTTTCAAGGAAATTTCTGTTATGTTTAGAACAATGTCTTCTTCTAATGGCTGGTTAGGCTGTTAGTACAGTACAAATATTAAACGTGGACATAGTAAAACAGATCGAATTGGGTAAAAAGTGCAGAAAATTTAAAGAAATTGCCAACTTTCATGTATTTGCTCTGAGACCTTCCCTTCTCGTTCGCTTAAACGGATTATTTTCGTGTTTTATAAAACACAAACGGTGGGTACAGCTTTCGTACAAGTACGCAACCACTAGGGGCATTGTATGTCTTTTATTTTTATAAACGTGTGATGTTACCAAGCGTTACATTTTGTAACATACGTTACCAACCTTATCCAACACAAATATTTCGTGACGCTAAGTAAAGACATAAAATGTCAAAAACACAAAATAATCGTAACCCTGGTGGGACTCGAACCCACGATCTCCGGTTTAGGAGACTGATGCCTTATCCATTACGCCACAGGGGCTGTTGCTTGCAACTCGGGTTGAAAATTTCGTCACGCTTCTCTGTAACATCACCCGCGTTACATTTTCGAGTTTATGTAGCAAAGTAAAAAACATAAAATGTCAAAAATTGGTGTAGGTGGGTAACATCACGCTAACAATGTGATGGAAAAATATATTTCTTTTGTATCGATTCGTTAGAGAAATACGTATTTATGACGATAATGAAGGACTGTGTAAGTTCAATGCGAACTGTTTTCTTCTTTCGTCCCGATTTTAGATAAATGTTTAATTGGACAGTTCCTTTACTTTGAGAGGCGCCGTTTTCGGCACTTTTAATACTTTCTACCCCCTTTCTTTTTACGGTTTCAGAACCGGTTTAGTTCAACTAAAATTTGCTTCTCTCACTCCATGGAGTTCTTTAAGACCTAACTTTATATATTTTGAACCTTATGGTTGAGGAAAGTGAGGGGAAAAGCGAAACAGTGGGGGGGAGGTATAGTTTTTCTACAAAAACCGCTAACTATTTGAATGTATATGTTATCTGATGCTTGTAATTTGTTGTTCTCAAATTTTTGGCTGCGTTTTCGGTGAAAGGGGTGGTGTTGAATTAGGTTTACATGAAGCGTTGTGGCTAGAACGATTGATTACTCGAAAGCACAAAAAGTGCGATTGTAGCGCAGGCCCTCATTCCAAATTTGTGGCAATTATAGGATTCGAGGGCCGTTTATTTCGTTTTCAAAACAGTCAAATCGCTTACTCACGAGCATTTGTTCTGATATTATTCTCACCATCTTCTAAACGGCTGCTGTTAGTTTCATCGTTGCCGCTTTTGGTAGCCGATTCTTTCTTCTTGGCAAGAGTTTTATTATTACTTTAAGCCAGTTTTTTAGTACCGAATCGCTGAACTGCTGACGGTTGTGTAAGTCCAGTTGCGCCTGATTTGCCTTTTTTTGACTCGACTGACTAATTCATCGGGCCTATCTGTCTCGTCAATAATTATTGATATACTTTTTCGTCATTGGCACGAAGTACAGGGCGTTGGGTTATCTGTCTCGTGACTCACAGTTATTTTTATGAGTTCTCACAAGTGGTGTGCAAACGACATTTCAACGCGTTTCGGATCACTTGAATGTCTCCAGCGTGGCGACGATTGATGGCTTTCCCTCAGCCGCATTTGCGGTTAACTGAACCGTAAAGTGCCACCGTGAAACCCGTTGCTTTGGTTCAAGTTGGAGAAATCCGGTGTTAGCCGATTCTACTTGTACGATTTGCTGTAGTGTACGTTTTCGTTCCGATGTTTGATTTCGGTGAAAGGGCCGATTTAATGTCGTTCTGCTTATTGAATGTTTATTTTTCTGCTTTCTTCACTCGTGATCAGCTTTATTTTGTCCTAATAGTACTCGCTCTTGTTCCGTGTTGTGCAACTTGCGTCCGGGCATATGAGAATCGGTCCGGTCCTAAGTTTCCCGTAACATCTTGTTATTTACTTGTTTTGTTATCCGCTCTTCTCCGAGTATTTGTAATATCGAGGATGTTCTCACATCCGACAGTTGTTATTGTTTACTGTTGGAGACTGTGTGCGCGTTGATCAAACGCGACGAACCAGGCCAACTCCTCGATATTTCTTCAGCGGCACCTGTGCTCTTCATATTCCGGTCGCTGATTGTGGACTTCACTCGAGTGAATGTGGTCTCAATATCAAGTCGCTTCGACCGTTCTCTCACCCGCGTTACCGTTACGAGGGAAAAAATAGTTCACCGAAATTCCCCTCCAAACCAGTCCCCCAGGTTGATATAATGAGCACTATTTTTGTACCCCTTTTTGTTGGGTTTTCCAAACTGCGAGGCTCTTAGTCAAAAGTTTGTGCGGAACAACTGAGAATTGGAATTGCTTGTGTAAATTATAATCCAACTTGGGCAAACTTGGGCATGCCACTCGGTTTACCCCATGTTTTTGGGTTCGCTGAACACAAATTTGAGGTTAGAATCGTTCTATCACGTCACAGTGCCCTAACCTAAAGAAAATAGCAAAATCGACCAATTAATACACATTGGTCAATTAAATTATGCATTCTCATATCGTTTTGATATAATCAATGCTATAAAAGTGCACATAAAAAGTTTTAGTACATCACAGTTCGTGAAAAACGGCTTAAATCGATTGAAATTAGATGAATCGGCCGATAACAGCAACTCTCTCCGAGCAACTTATTTTATTGCACGTTTTTGCGACAGCTTAGCTTAATTGGGGCCCGGTTTATGAAGTCTACTGGCCTAAAAATCTCGCAGATCGTCAGATGCCAAATTAGAAATATAGGCAATTCGATGCGTGAGTAATCTTATCGAAAGCGGTGTTACTCCACAACACTAATAAAACTGCATCAGTGCCCATTGCTTATTCAACAACCTTGAAGACTATAGAAATCCGCACAGAGAACACTAGATCCGCTGGAGCAGGAGGTGGAACTAGGAGGAATGTTCGGTCACACAATAGGCCCAGTGTGGGGTTTTCCAGTGCCATTAGGAAAGAATGGGAAGGGTGGGATGACGCGTCTTTAAATACGTCTAATTGCATTGCAATGTGATCAAAAAAAGGACAACGTGGAATCATTCTCAAAAACTATTAGTGGAATTTTAGGCCCTTTAGCTCAAATCTTAATTCCGATTGGAAGTTCTGCTGTTGGATTTTCCAGAAGTCAATGTCCATTCGGGTTATTCCTTTACTTGTCAAACTCCAGTCTGATGCCTCTCGCTCAATCCTTCCCAAGCTTCCTGATTTTCAGCTAATCTGTGCTCTCGGTTTATGACTGTTACTCATAGGCCACCTCTATTGCCCTTATGTCCGTTTAGCACTTCGCCAGAGATCCTCCAATTCACTTGGATCATGCCATTCTTGCGTCCTAAATAGTGGCTGTGGCTAGGACTAAGAAACCCCTCCTTTTTCCCTCTTCTCTGCTTTGACGGTTGGTTGAACGGATCTCAAACTCGCAACATCCTACCAAGTTCTGTCTATGAGGGTCATTCTACGTATTGACTGCGTCAATTGTTTGGGTCGGCTGGTCCGGTACAATTGAGCGAAATTGTACTCATGTACACAAGAAGTGGAAGGTAGCTCTGAGAAAGGCATGATATTATTTTCTCTCCCAGTTCACCATAGATCTGGTCCACCCGAAACTATATATAATAAGATTGAACCTTCCTCCTCTAATGTTCACAAGATTCGCGGAAACCTGACGATTCCTTATGCGTAATTGGGCGATGGCGATGGCATCTCGGACTAGACATCTTCAATCTAAAGAATGTGTTGTTCTGTAGTTTTGTTTCTTGGATTTACATTCCTCACTCTATGCCTCTTTGAGTACTGCTAGCGGTGACATTAGGTCCAGGATTATGGGTAATTTTGAGGACATTGAAGGCATTCCGATCATTATTAATCGTGCCACTTGAAGGCTGTAGACGGCAGTCGCGTCCTGTTGCTGGATTCTGTGGACATTTAAGGTCGCCTATCCACTCGTCCAATTTTTCTCCGTGCCAGAACAAGAACCCGACGGTTTTCTTCCTGATTCGTGCTAATTTCTAAGACAATACTCGTTCAGTTATCGTGCGGTGTTTAATACCAAAGTTATTCTTTTTTCTTGTACGGATTAGGCGTTAGATGATTCGTAACGGTCTGGGCTTTCGCACACTAAAAAGCCGTGCTCGGACATGATTCTTTCCCAGTAAAGTTCTCTTCAGCCACGAGGAATCAGGCAAGGATGGGGTTTTTTTGGTATGAGCATGTAACCAGTTGTCAATTTCAGTATGGCTTCTGAGGACACTGCAATTTCAAATTTCTTGTATGGTTGAGGGCGCACTTCAAGAGAAGGCTTTCACCTCTGCCTTTCCTTGTTTACATTGATGTGTTACTAAACAATTACTGCGTTAAAATGCACGAATAATTTCACTTGAAATTTGTATTCGATTCATGTAGACGTCGGTGAAGTATTGGAAAACGATTACAGGTAGCGGGAAATCCATAATTATGGCCATGCAACACTAAACGATTCTGAAAGCATCATACATTAATAGAAGTCACTCGCTCTCATCGATTCTATTTTGAGTCATGCGATGTGATGCATCAACTGGGTCAACTCTGGCGATACATTTTTTAACATTTTGCGCGTCTGGCGAGCCCTTTGGCGGGTGTCACAGAAGGCATCAAAACAACTGCGCGTCAATAAATCCTTTTTGACGATATGCAAGTGACGTCTCCTACGAACCGGATTCCCGATATTTCATAAGTTTCTCTGGTTAAATCTCTGACAGGCGGCCACTTATTCGAGTTCAAATAGTTGATTCATAACTGCTGCTTAATGATTAACGTCAACGGCGATCTGAAGTTGATCAATTTTCCGGTAACCCTAGTATTATTTTGAACGAGCGCAATCTGCTCTCCAAAACATTACCGTCCAGATCTTGAAGGAACCAGCTGTTAGACAAAATAATCTAGAAGCTGAGCCTGTGTATGATCTGGAGACTACTCACAATTTCGTTTGAAGGGGGGAGATAAAGTTATCTCTACCTCGTATTGTACCATTATTCGAATGTCAATGATATTAGCGTTCTTCGAGATACTTTATTGCACGCATTGGGCTATTGCTTTGTTGATGAGTGTATTGGATCAATGATAATCCCTAGTGGCCCTTCACTATAATAAATCTAATCTCAGTGGTCTTGGGTCAACAATACGGGCGCCGTTTGAAGTTCAACAGGGTGATGCGAAATTCGTCGTGGACGAACGTTCTCGAACACAGTTATAAATTATTGGGCTAGGGGATTATGAGTCTTCCTAACAGTTTTTTTTTTCATTAAAAGCTGATCTAAAATGACGAATTGCGGTTCAATCACTGCGCTGACAGCCCTAAATCTTTTATTTTGAATTATCACTTCGAACATTATTGAAACATATAATCTACTTTCTATCGCGGTTATATAGGTGTATTCTGACTGATTTTTATTTCCAAAAATCTGCCGTCGTGTCATTCAGTTGATATTGGGCGTAACTTTTGGTGTTCCTCGTCGTCAGCATTACTGCTTATTTTCTATATAATTCCCTAAGCGGCCCTAATGTGCCTGTCTGCGGTTCGAAATTTGGACAGTATTAGGGCGTTATTGCGTTGGTGCTAAAGTAGTACACATTTCGAGCTGCCGTCAGTGTGGTATAAACGAAGGCCAAATGCGGACTTCCTTTATACATTTTCATGGAAAATGTAGCGTTTGAAATTGCGTCAGAAATGTTCTTAAATGTCCAGTGTGTATGCGACTCACCTATTACCACTAGAACTAGAGGTGTCATTTCAATGAACCTTTTTTTCCTTCTCTAATTCTGACGGTTAGCTGAAGTACTGGGTTTGCTTAGCGTTCGGCGCCGGCCAAATTAGTTGGGTTCTTGAGCTTGGAACTCGTCATCGAGTCCACCGATTTCTGACCTGAAGCCTTTTGTCCGTAGCCGCGGGAAAGTCCTTTGGTTGTCTCCTAAGCCGACAGCCGGTTTTCCCCCTTCTGGACTTTCCAAAATATCCTCTTCCCACCCCTCAATGGATCCGTGAAGTATATCACTCATTTTCGAGAGTTTACGGCGTACACTTACTTTCCTTCTAAGAAAATTTTGAGAAAATTAGTTACGTGGTCAGCCACGAAAAAAAGGTTGTAGAATTTTGGTCAGACTATAGCGCATTGACGCCACCTGAATCAGGAAATACTACTTTCGGCCATCTGGCGGTCGAGTCCGTAGCGAAGTCAACTATTTACGATCGAGCTACTTACTTTCATTAATTTCCTTGCCCCTTCGTAGACGACAGTTGTGTCTGTTGAGAATCCCGTTACTGAGTTCCAACAAACGTTTTCTGAAAAATTCCTTCGATAAAACGTCTGCGTGAATATGTGTGTTTATGAGATAACGGGTCGATCAGATTTGGCGTTTGTTCTTCATATTAATACGAGACGGCTCAGTAGGTTATGTATAAAATCGACCTAAACGGCGTATGAAATCATTTTATCAACTACGTTAATTAGTTTATCACCGTCAAATGACTGAATGTAGGGGGTTTTCATGAAAGAATCTGAAGAAGAATGAATTTCGAGAGAGCTGTTGGCCGAGATGAAACGTTCGTTCTTGGTAAAATTACGAAAGCTTCTCCCCTTGAAGCGATTGTCATTCTGTTCGATGAAAGTTCGATAAGCGTTATAAAATAATGTCGGCTCTCGGTTGATTCTTTTTCAGTCATTTCGAAGCAATAAACGCTAACATGTCAAAAAAAAAGTAGTGTCGGCAGATTGTACAGTTTTTCGATTTTTCTGCGGTGTTTGAGCTGTTCAACTTGAAGAGTATTTGCCATTACTTCATGTACATGTTATCATTTTAGACTGTTCGTATCCTAAGGCTTCGGTGATGAAGAAGACAATCGACGTTATTTACTTGAGAGCGAGGAAAGTTGTGCGACGATGTAAAGGTGACGTTGGGTGCGCGAGATATTCCCGGGTTCCAAGTTGTTTCTTTCCCTCCCTCCATACACTTCCATAGCTCTTATTAGGCCTAGTCTCTGCTGTCACCCGACTTTTTGGCTTATGAAGAAGCTCTGGAAGACGCGTCTGGAGTTATTTTTAGCCCCAAGGGGTCGTGAACCTTCCCCGCAGCGGCAGCCGCTTCTCGCCTTCCTCGAGGTTGCCTGCCCTCCCGCCTTGGTGATTTAACCGAGTGCATCAGAGGCCGTTGGGCACTAAACTTCGCGTCGGCAATCGATACCTTTCCGCGTCCCCTCATCTTCGAGTCAATAGGCTCCATAAATCTGATGGTGGACTTCTTTCGAATGCACGCGAACACGCAGGAATCGTGACTTTTCACCTCCAAGTCTCGGGCCCTCTTCATTGTTTTCGTGGCGACTTGTTTTAACCTACTCGCATTATCCGAAACGCCCCATTGTTCAATGAGCTGCTTAGTTGCTTTCAAAACTTTGATATGATCATTTGATTTGACGTCGTGATACCACTAAATTATAAATTTGTTAGTCGTATTGGTATCCCACGCAACCCTCGTGGTTTAGCTGCTGCATAATCTTTATCATTAGTTATATTCCAAAAACCCTCCACTTTCTTTAGATTATTCGTTGTAAACAAATGGACCCTCTGAGAGTTTTCAGAAGTTAAAAGTACTATTCTTAGTTCACAGTTGATTGGCTCTGAAAGTCTTGTTCAATTTAGTCTAAATGGACACAGGTGTCTCCACGTGGACGATAAAATAAAGGGAAGGGTGTGGCAATTTCCCCTTCAGATTGTGGATGTGCGTTGAGCTTATAAAGGGCGACCAGTGTTTGTCGAACTCGGTATTTTGGGCTCAGAAGCCATTGAACCATACAAAGAAAACGCCTAGAGATGGTTTTTTTTTTTTGAAACGTTACAACTTTCTTTTCTAGATTTTTCACTAGGAAGTAAAAGAAATCAAATTTTAGACAGCAAATTCAGCGCTGGCCCAATTGCCAAATTAATTGCGTGCCATAGGTATGTTCCGGGAATGTTCTGGTTAGCCAAAAATCGCCAATTAAAGTTCTTTTTAAAAGAAACCATCAGATATTGAACTGAAATTTTGTTAAAGGAATTCGATGTATTAGACCTTCCTAAGTTAATTGAGAAAACCACGGTAATATATAAAATATTTAGGAACTAAAATAGAAAGTATCTGATGCGTTGCAACACACAACTTTCCTTAGCCTTATTGTGCTGCTCGTACTCGTTCGGGAATGAGTACGAGCAGCCCTAAAATTCCGAGACTGTAAGCGCTACCGCTTCCCGCTGCCGTAAAGTGTTGTTTCGACCAAGTTCAAATGAACTGAGCGATAAATGAATTGACTAAGTGGAAAAAGCCATGTACACGAGTGGATTGACGTAGAGCTGAGGAAGACTGTGTGTTGCAACGCACCACATAGTTTTTTAAAACATTCTAGTTACTTTTCAGCGGAGTTTAAAAGGAAAAAAACCGCGCTAAAAACGCTTTTCGTATAATTTATTGTGCTGCTCTCGTCATTTTCCCACAAATCGTAATTTTAGGGTATAATTGCCTTATTGAGAGGTATCATTATAAAAAAATGGATCAAAATCATTAGAGCTGTTTTTGAGAAAAAACAGGTGTTTTGATCACTATGATAACTATAGTTAACTTTCGGTGGATTTTGCCCATACCCTTATTTTTGCGTCCCATGGTAATTTGTAGGCATCACGTTTCAGCTGATTTGGTACGGTTGTTTTCTCTAAAAACCGCGCTAAAATCGATTTCGTCGAAAGTTTTGGTAATTTATTGTGCTACTCTCGTCGTTTTCCCAGAAACGAGAATTTTACGGTATAGTTGCCATATTGAGAGGTATCAATATAAACAATTTAATCAAAATCGTTAGAGCCGATTTTAGAAGAAAAAAATTTGGTGTTTTGATCACTATGATAACTACAGTTAACTTTCGGTGGATTTTGTTCATACCCTCATTTTGGCGTCCGATGGTAACCTGCGGGCGAGATATCAAGTTTGAGCTGATTTGATACGGTCGTTTTCTCTAAAAATACTTCAGACACACACATAGACCATTTTCCCAAATAGTGTTTCTCGGACTCAAGAGGGTGTGAAACGTAAAGATCTGAAGAAAACTCAGCCGATTGCATAACTTTCCTTTCTACTTCGTAGAGCCAAGGAAAGTAAAAATAAGAGTTAGGAGGAGCTCAAATGTTATTACGTTAAAAGCAGTACAGGTAAAAACGTCTGCTGCCCAAAAACTTTATTTGTGTACAGGTGTGATGCTCTGCAACGGCCTGCTTAACAGCCTGACAAGGAGGGAAATGTCTGAGCCAACTTAAGCCACATGTAAAATATTTCTTTCTAGGTAGGTAGGTATACGAAGATGAACGGGTTTTTTTTAAACTAAGTGTAGGTATTTTTTGCTCAACCGTGAACACTCAATGTAAAAAATCATTACAAAAAGTATTGGGTATTCCTACAGATATTTTATTCGTGTTCGGTTTTAAGGAAGCATTTTGTTATTTTCTAAAACGCTCCAGTTCCCACTACTTAATAGGGAACTGCAGCATTTCGAATTTCGGAGATACATTAAAATTTATATCTGTATATTTAAAATAAATAAATGCAAATTAAAAACGGTTCTGGTACAGTAAAAAATACGCCATTCTACGTTATACTCATGAGATCTCTATGTCGTCTTGTTCATAGAACTTTTTTGAACCTACTCGTAAATTGAACGAGTTGGTGAGCTGGGCTTCGTGAGTGCACCTGGTGTGATGTAAGCTCCACCGTGAGTGATCATTATGGTTTCCCTGCACGTTACTAGTACAGCAGAGCTGCGTATAAGTAAAAAAGCTTGACCCAAGTTGACTATGATAAAAATGTAGTTCGCAGTACTATCGAGAGGTTGGCTCAAGGTATTGACTTTTTTTACCAAAAATTCGTTGGCGTGATTTATAATTGCAGGAGAGATGCCAGTTGCGATGAAATTTTGCCGCTTTTTAATTTCTCCGAGTTACCACGCTCTTGCGCCACGTTGGAAGCTGCTCGCAAGAGAAATCGAGTGTTCCTCGGGTTCGTGCTGAGTGCTGTTCCTTGTGGAAAAATCCCGTCGTCCAGTGACACTACCGCAGAAGGCTAAAATCTAGCGGAACTGATCACGTAGCCGAGCGACGCCATAATGGAATGCCTTCTTTCCTAATTTCGCTCCTCGCTTTTTCCGTCACTGACCTTTCGCGTACTTCCTCCGCCAGACCTTTTGATGAGGTTTGGCTGTCCATCCTTAGGTTGGCTCGTTGGAGCCTTCGATCAGAAGTAACCATTCTCGTAGGAGAAGAAAGAAAAAAAAAGAAAAAAAAGACCCCTTGCGAACTCTTGAGTGTCTTGTCTCGACTATGAAGGTCAGTGGGATGGTAAGAGCACGACGTGAACCTGCTCCGCTTGTGAATGTGAATGCCCTACTCACGTCTTAGTAGGGCAATCAACCCTGAAATTTCAATCGTTGTTGAGAGTTGAACGTGTCATTTATTTGTTCAACTTGTTCACATCATTCTCAACTACGTAGTAATTTTGATTCATCCTAACCATTATTTTCAATCTGACCATTTTCTATGTAATCAAATTAAATAAAAACTATTTGCTCTCCTGGTAACTTGTAATGCTTTGACTTGATCATTTTCAATTATTTCTGCTCATTAAACTTAAACTAACACCATTTTTACTATTTGACGACTAAATAACTCCCCAGGCAGCTTTTTCATCACTTCCCATCGTTTCTCTGTAATATACCACTGTAAATGGTGGGAACTATCTTACTGTTATAATCTCCTTAAAGTCGACCGGTAATATTTATCCAGTAGCCACCGGACTGACAGTAGTGTTCTAACGCTTTCATATTTGTTCTATTCAAACTAATTGCAAATCAGCATTTCTCCACGTAGCGACGTCCTCATTCCTCCCACCGCCGCGAGGTCTCGATAATTGTATATCTCAAATTTAATCCTCGATCAAATACAAGCGACATTATCAACTTCCTCGCCCGCCCGTGATGAATGCGATTTCAACAATAATTGTAAGAGCTTGATACGATGCCCCGCGAATTGTTATGTTCACGAACTAACTGTTACGTGATCGGCGAATTTGTGATTCAGATTTTTTCTCTGCCGACGAACCAAAATTTTAACGGGTGCTAAAATTATCTGAGACGGATTGCGCCCATTTGCCAACTCTTAACGCGTATTCAACTTTCATTTTTCAGTAATTAGTTCTACATGTACATATGGCCTTGCAGGCTTATTAGATTAAGCGAGGACTCACATAGACTCGTGGTATATTGCTGTTTCTATTTTGAAAACGACCGCTTTCTGAGTAGAGAAAAAAGCTATGTGTTTTAACATGATGTAAGGTTGAAAATATTTGCGGACGTCTGATGTGGTTAGCATGTTCAGCTAAGTAAATATAAATCAAATGAATCAATAATTAACTGAAAGTTTGAAAAAAACAAAGAAAAATGCAATTTGTTATTGAACGAAAAGAAAAAACAAAAAAACGCATGACATTTTAAATGAATATTAATTCCTAAATGGATCTTGAAAACTCGTTGCCCGATAAATTGAAATGTGAACTCTTTCCTACGTCTTCGAACAAACGCAGTCTGTTGGGATTACCAAGGATTTCCACGGTACACCCTCGCTCCGAAATATCAATTAACGTTTTGCGTTGCATTTCTCAAAATGATGTGTAGAGTATTAAATAGGATGGGAGGCGGGGACGTAAAAGGTTGGAAAATTAGCCAGATAAAAGCCTTTGTGAATTAAAATAGTTGGGAAGTTCAATGGGTAATGAGGGAAGCAGCGGTGTGAATTAACAATTTTTTGTCCGTCACTTATTTAAACTGTGTGATGGACTCTGGATTTCGGAATGAGCCGAAACATCTTGCGTGCGGGTTTTTCCTCGTCCGTTGGTCGCCTTCGTTACCCCTGTGCTAATTTTAATTTATTCATTGGCTGGCACTCTAATGTGGATGTAGATTTGCAACTATTGTGGAGAAAGTGGTTACGTCATTGGAGATTTCGTTCTTTTGGATCGTGTTAGTCGATTTGCTTGTTGTCACGTTGATTTATAATTTAAATTCAGTTGGGTTTTGTCTGCATCTAGTTCACGTCGACGTGCTGTCAAACGATGAGAAACACGAAGCTCGCCTATTGTAGGAAGATCTGCTTTTAAAAGCGGCCTTAAAGAAGGCGCAATGATTGAGCCAGAAAAGGAGCGTAGAGTGAAAATGATTGAAGGGGGATCCCTTGTCATCTCTCCTAGGTTCCTCGAGAAACCCTCACTCGGCCAACCATTTGTTTCTCCGGCCGAAGAACCCAAATCTTCTACAAGTCTTAGTCGGGGCAAGAAGGTATGCGATGATGACAATGAAAAACAGTTACCCCTTCCGGATCTCGGCTCCTTCGGTCACGCCTTTTTCGCTCCGGCTCCCTTCACAAAAGGCACCTTCTTGCGACATAGTCGGCAGAATTCGTTCCCCTCTGACCGCCCGTAAAGTATTATATAGGAAGGAAATTGCGAGCTTAATGCACTTTCCAGTCGTCCGGAACGGTTGCATGAATATGTAACAATGTCGAGTACGTTTGATTCGAAGGTTGGAACGCGAAGGCGAATGCCAAGTGAGGCAGAAGAAACTAACTAGCTGTCGTTCGGATGGTAAGGTGTGTCGACTCATTTTGTCTTCAGACTTGGCGACTTCATCACTTGTCCTCTCAATGTGGAGCTTGTTCAAATGGAACGTCTTGATTCCAAAGGAGAATTCAATCACCCGTGACTCTTACGATGGCTTTGCGACATTCCCTTCTGTATAAGCTCACTAGAATACTCAGCACTTAATGAAGCATTAAATCACCTCTTCTTTTGAACCCAAAGATCCAAGTTCGTAGCGTTATTTAATAATGATGTTTGCACGAGGCTGCAGTAATCAAGTGGTTGCGTGAGAACCGTTGATGTTATTTGCGAGGTGCCAGCAGTTGCTTCCCGTATCGCTAAAGACAGTTACACTTTCCTCAATCTACATGAAAACCATAGGCAAGCTGCCCTGACCTGAGATACTACTAAATTTTTAGATTTGACGACTGCCATTGGCGATTGAAAGTTGCAATGTTCAAGATTTGTTGAAAAAACAATTATTATAAGTGATCGAAGGGATACGCAGTGTATCTCTGACGGAATCGGCGTTAGTTCATTTTCAATTACGTTCAGTTTCATTAACGAGTCCTCGTCAATTTGGAAAAAAAAATCCAAATGACAGCCCCCGCCTCACCTTTCCCATTGACACACTCTCACACATACACGCAGGTTTAGTCACTCTACCGCCCCCCTGGAAAGACACCAAAATGTTGTCTTCCTCTCTCGGCGAAATTATTTCCTCCTCGTTACTACCTTTTAGTATTGTAAACCCCTCCATATCTTCCTTCATTCTGCCAAGTTACACATTTTGTCAAAGCTTGATAGATTTAATTATGAGGCACTTGGTCTCATATTTATTTCCCAATTCAATTCTCGACTAAGCGCTTGTCAGATGTTTTTGGTAATATTTCCTTCGCTAGGAGTGAATTGCTTGCAAATAATAAATGAGCCCACCTAGACTTGACCTTTTTTGACCGAGGAGGCTTGGCGTTATACTTATCTACTGGATTCTTCAAAATTTAGTTATAATCAACGGGAGCCAAATTAGTATCGAGCATCCCTGGTCCATCGATCCTTTGTGACGTACTGGGGGAATTCTTCTACTAATTACCCGTGTACAGAACACGAGTGAAAGTAGTATCCGGGCCCAAAAGAAACGAACAAATTAAATACACTCAACCTATACGCGATTGATGAAAATAAAAAAATAATGCCTCTCAGGCAAGTACTGGGAAATGAAATTATAAACGAAATAGGACCCACTTGAAGTTAATCAGTAAAAACTCGAAATGAACTCCTTTTAGAATGAAACAAATAACCTATGCTCGGATTGTATTAAATGACAATAAAGGGACAATGAAGAAAAGAAACACCAAGCTCTAATCGCTTACCTTACTTCACACAATCTAAAGGGAATTTAAATATTTGACCACTGGCTTAAAAAAAGGGACGATTCGTCAGCGATGTCGGTAGCCGTTATCCCAAAAAATGTGGCTCCTCCGCTAATATAAACAGCGGTGAACTGCACAGGTGGCGGCAACAGTGTTGCCACCTTCGGCAGTCCGCCGCAAACCATTACACCTTCCAGTCAGGTACTGTTATCGTTCGCCCTGAAAAGGTGCATGTGTTGAGACGGAACACTCGCTGATGGGCTTCGGGTCATAGTGTCGCCTCATTATTTCCTAAATAAATGCGTTATTCATTCAGTTCTGCTCAAGTTCGAGGTGGTTTACCTTTCTTTATGAATGATGAATCATTAAAGAGCATAAAATTAGGAAATTCGTCTTTCTGACTGTTTTCTTCTCAACTATCATCTCAATTCTCCGGTATTTTAGTGATTCTTTCCTTCCGTACCTTTACCCCGTTTTTTCCCCCTAGTTCCTCTTTCGATGAAGTAAAACTGTAATGAACGTCTCTGTTGAGGTTAAAGAACTTGCGCGCGTATCCCATCTTTCCCTTCGGGTAGATGGAAGCAAATTACCCGGTCATTAGTGCGCTACGGTTCCGCGATCATCAGGAGTATCCTCCTCGGCCGCTCCTCCTGTACTCATCTCACTGGCTGCCCCTTTTCAATTAAAGGAAGAATGAGAGCGCGCCGTTGTTGTCTCTGAACTGAACCATCGGTGGATTTTTTTTTTTCGCTCACCTCCAAAAGCCTCCTTGTTAACTTTGAACGGGGAAGAATTGTTTGCTCAATACCTTCAGTCATTGAACCGCAACTTCTGTTAACTTATCCTCACAAACGAGAATTATTGCTTCAATTTTTCTCAGAATAAAAGGTGGAGGTAGATGCCCTTGAAGGCTGCGGATTGTTACTTCGGTACAAGTAGCTTCAACTGACAGCTTTATAGCTTCCTGTTGCACGAGCCCAGTTCCAGTAGTTTCATTCCCACAACGTGCGTCGGAGTAGGTTAAGATTTCGTGGATAAGACTAAATGCTCTGTAACGGTTTCCTGAAGCGGTTTTATGCAAATCGGAATTCGTGTATTTTTTTCCAAATTGTCCCTTCGTTTTGCTTAGTGCAATTTAGTTATGTAACACCCATGGACGTTATCATAACCTTAGTCCTACGTTTAACATAGAAAGGCTGCAGGTTAAATAAAAAGTGCTTTCTTTAAAAGAGTTCCTTTGGAAAAATAGGCTGTGAGTCTGAAAACTTGAGATAAGAAGCCGCTCGAATTTATGATTTGATGAATTTCTAACGCCATTCAAATAATGTCTCCATCTTGAATTGCTCATCGACGTTGTAATTTGATAGATGCCGCAAAGAGCGTCTATCATCTCAAAATCAACCCTAATAAACTGTCCTTGTTTGTTCGTTCAAAACTGTTGTGTTTGGCAAACGCCCATTTTCTTTTACCGTTCTTTATGTTTCAAGTATAAATCCAACTGAATATGCTGAGGGGGCTAAGGGAAGAGTCGTGTACTCGTGGGTCTATAAGCTTCCTTCCCTTACGAAAGCCTAGTAAGGGTCTGGGAAAAAAGTTACGACCGTCCCACGAAATTCTGGAATCCGCACTAGATGTAATGCAATGGGCAAACTGTGAACTGTAATGTGTATTAATGGGGTCTTCGTGATTTATTGTTTCATTCACTAATTTGAATTTTCTTTTGTTACAGGTAAGTCAGACACTAATGATCTGAGGGCTGGAGTAAGTGGTTTGAATTCTGTATTTGGATAGGATGTTTAAATATTCCTGGTTGACAGGTTAGTAGATTGTGGAATCAATGTCAAGATTTTCCATGGTAACGTTAGAGTTTTGCTTAATCCCTCCTTATATTTAGAATAGATAACACGGGACGACAGGAGTTGACAATATTTTGGAATGAGATGACAGGCGGTGACGGGATCGCTATCATATCATATTGAATTGTACATGGTAGCTGTTTACTGTTCTCTGTTGTGGCTTAGTTTATGTGGATTCGGATTAGACGTTGAAATAGTGGTAGTGATTGTGCTGAAATCGATGTGAGAATTATGGGGAGTAATGTCACAATGCGTAACAGATTGGATCTTTCGTTAGTAGTCTCTTTAGACTCCAACTGACAGCTCTTCCCAGACCAAACCCAAAAACGCAGTCGTCTCAGCTCTCGGGCTACTCATTGGGTACTCTGGCTCTTCTCTCCTTCCCAGAAGACACTCAGAGAGATTGTGCCGCATAAATAAACATCCCTCCCCAACACCTTTAAGATCTGGGAAGTAATTTTCTGTTAAGGCCTTCATTGAAGCATTTCCAAATCAAGCGACGTGCTCGGGAATATAGTCATGCGGTAGATCTAACGGAGATTTATTACTCAAATATTGGTAGTAGTTCAATTAGATGAAGGACTGTGTTTCTTCTTCGTTCAATGGATAATTGATGGGAAATGGACACGTTGAGGGAAGCTACAGAGTTCGTTGGGTTGTGCGAAACTCTCCACATAAATCGTGTTCGTTTTCTGTCTGTAGTTTTCTAATTTCCTCTCGTCGATTGAACGAACGTGCATCTTGGTTCTGCCACACGTTGTACTTATTCCGACCTTCCTTTTTTTCTCTCTCGTTATTTCTCAGCTTCCCGATTCGGCTACATATCGTCTGAGCGTGTTGTCTGTAATCTGATATTCGAGAATGTGCCGCAACATCGGTGCCCTTCATCTTGGAGACTGAAACCGCAATCACAGCTCTGCGGTCGTCGCGGTGTACTCCCTTCAACCGAGCTTGTTCCTCATGTTCTCGCCCGGCCAATACGAGCATCAGATGAGGTTCGCTCGGTAACGACATTTCCCACTCCTTCTATAGTTTTTTGAAACAAGGTAGCACCCATGAGTTGAGTAACCCGGCAAGCCTAAGGATCAGGCATAAATCTCTGGCAGTTCCTCTACTACTTTCACATCCTTAACTTTCGCTTTCCCCATATTATCCTCATTTCCCATATATTTACAATCTCTGACTTCATGTGTGGCTGCCACAATAACACCTTGAATAAGTTAATGGGCAGGCGAATCGAACGAAAAAAAGAAAAAAAAACGAAATTGGTCGACAATCGCATAAATGTGATATTTTCAAATACACCTCTCGCCCAATTTCGAAATTCCTGAACTTTGTTGTACAATTCGACTTGAAACTGAATCGAGCAAAAAAAATGAAAGAAAAAACAAGTTTTCAGACTCAAACCATTAAATAACTGTCTTTCCTACTCCGTTTGGGTAAATGAAGTAAAAAAAGTTAAAAAATCCGTCAGGTGCGCGAACAAAACTTTATTCTTACATTTTGTTACAACGGCCTGAAACGGATTTGCGTCTCCTCCACCCCTCCCCACGAATAATTCGATAATTCCGTTCTCCATAAAGAAAGTTTTGCAAATGCCGCTTCAAAGCAACATTCTGAAAATGGAAAGAAGCTGAGCTACGATAACAGTCCATAGATACGGTATTAGTAGGAATGAACACTGATATGTAGCGTTAGTCTAGTATATAATTATACATCTCATTTTCAAGGCTATCCCAAGTTCTTTCAAGTTGTTATTTTAGTAATTTCGATAGTAACACCACTCTAACACTTACCGCCCAAATCCAGTGACTTGGAAGTTTGTGTGGCGCGTTGCACTTTTTTAAAGGTAATCGATAAGCCTAAACACGTACTCATGCTGTTGGAAGGTTATGTTTTCAATGCTAGGTCTGCTTTTCCTAATCCGAAGGATAGTGTTGTTGTTGTGTTAAGAGCCGCATAAAGGTGGGACACATAATGACGCAAAAAGTTATGTTTTACCACAACTGCCTGTCCAACCAGGCAAAATACCCCGTTTTTCATCCAACAGTCATAAGGCCAGTGGTCGGGATTCGATACCAGTCGTAGTAAATCGACCTGTTGCGCGATTTTTATCGCCCGCCTCAAATTAATGGCCCTAACCTACGAGAAGGCTTCTCAGAATCTTTTCCGAGGCTGGTTCATCGCGTTTTGTCGCTTCTGGGCTCGAAAGCTTCCGGCAAAACTCGGTCTTGACGACTTTTAAGTTGTGGGGAGCCGGTTGTGAGAGGATGTTTTCGAACCGAAGGCCTGGAATGTCTACTTTATTGTGCATATTAATAGCCGACCATTTTCTTCTCTACTTTCGTTCGGCTGCTCAGAAATGGGCCGTTGTTGAGGTTGGAGTGATGGACAAATTGTTAGTAGGTCTTTTCTCTCTTGCACTGATGATGGGCGTTTGTTAGAAAACTAGACCTTTTTGCTTCCGTTCCTTACCTGCATAATGTTCCCTTCACAATTCTCCCTAAATCGACTGTTCTAGGCTCTCGATATCAGCAATGAAATCAGATCCCTTGTAAAGACCCCGACAATTGTCTCACATAGTCAGCGTTTCGCACGCGTTACGAGCCTTCCTTTTGCGAGATCGAAAAGAAAGAAAAATTGAGCGCGGAGTCTCTTTGTGCCTTAAGTCTGCGGAGTCGAAGGGAAAATCCCGACCTTGAGTTTTTTCGCTGTCGCCGGAACAGTCAAGTGCTATCATCTAGTTTTTCCGCTTCTCCTTGTTTTTTTCTGTTCTTTTTGCTCATCAGAACCGAAAAGGAATACGATTCCCACAGTCGTTCCCCGATTCTGTGAAAAACCTGCTGGAATGGACAAAAATGAAAAACGTCCAGTTCGCGCTTTAATAATTCAAAAATAATGAATTTGTAGTTTAAAGTTTCGCTCTTTCTTGGTTACTATATGTGGTCATTGCATTATTTTGTCGTCCAGCGTAATTTGTATTAGTCTGGGCATCGTGACAAAATGTTTAAGAATCTGATAATAAGACACAGAACATTTTCTGAACAATCCTGTAAAATGAAAAGCTCTTTTCAGGCCATTTTGATAAGGTTAGTGAGATCGTTTATTGTGCAACGGGGCTGCTCAGTTATGTCCACTTAGTGATATATAATACTTGATTTACTCATCTACCCATTCAATTCTCAAAGCAGAAAAATGGAAAAGTAAATCCAAATTTATTCAAGTTAAATTGCTCTTTATAGAAACGAATGTGGAAATTAAACCACCTTCTTTTCAGTTATGAACCACAAAGCTGGTTTCTGCATCCCGTCAGCACAATATTGTGAATTGGCGTTACTCACGGTATTTTCTGGTTTCAAGCCTCCTCTAAAAAATCAAACCCCACCTACCAGACACGTACTACAGACTTGTGCAATCGTATTTATCAGGACGCACTTTCTCGGTGAGATACTAAAACGCTGGCTCCTCCTCCAAGCCAATACTGGCAGGAGTCACCCAGGGGAGCGTCCTTGTGCCGTTTCCTCTATCTCATATATGCACACGACCTGCCTCAACCGATGAGTGCAACGCTAGCACAGTTTGCAGACGATGTGGCTTTCCTTCAGGTGGACGACTCATTTGGGGAAGCGGCTACCAAAACACAATCCACACTTGATACAACCAGCGAATGGTGCTCTAAGTGGAGAGTCAGGATGAACTCCTCAAAGTCCGTCGTGATCCCATTCATTAAGCGAAGAGTCAACTTTCAGGATACTCTCCTCATCAACAACAACCCAATACCGCAGGACACGAAAGTTCGATACCTGGGCGTCTTCTTGGGCAAGACACATACCTGGGAAACCCACTTAAAGTACCTGTTCAACAAAATAAGACAGCGAATCCACCAACTGAAGCCCCTTCTACTTGATCGCTCCCCACTGAGTCTGGTATCAAAGCGGCTCCTCTACCTCTCCTAATCCCTAATCTGGGAATACTCCTGTGGACTATGAGGGTCCGCTGCTGCAAACCGTGTCAAAAAATACAGGTGACGCCAAATCGAGTCCTTCGTATCATATCTGGAGCACCCTGTTACGTTCGCAGTACAACTCTGCATAATGACCTGGATATACCTACCATACAGGAAGTGATACAAAGCCAATACAAGAGACCAAAGGTTAACATGGCAGAACATGAAAACTCACTGATTGCGAGCATTCCGCAGAACCCACTCGATTGTCATCTAGTTTTAGCATTGCCTGTCGTCATATTTATTTTTGTTATCATAACTTATTTAATTTAACCTAACGTTTATTTACCTAAAACCAACATAAATAGTACTGATGTAGGACAGCCAATGTGCAGCACCTAGAGCAGGTGTCTCGTAAATTAATGATAAATTACTATAAACAATTCTTGCTCAACTGTAATGTCAATATTGACAATAACGTTTTTATTTAATTAAAAAATAAATAAATAAAGCATGAGGGTGAACTTCACAACCTAGTTTCCGTAAGCCTCATTTGTGTCTGACAGAGCCACCTATGTCAATGACACCGAGAACGTTGTGGGTATTCAGTCCAATTTTATCGTTTGACGAGGCTCTAAGATAATTAATAGCAAACTCCGAATTAGAACTATTTTCCGTGCCATGGCTAACTTTTGTCAGTGGGTTAACATTCTAATTTTTTGCCTTTATAAACATGTACATTTCATCAAGAATTATAATCAGAAGTGAGCACATAGAACGATTAAGTCGAGTATGTTTCAAAGTCGGTTAGGTGGACACATATACAGATAAGAACTTGGTTAACGCACGACGATGGGGCTCACTACAGAATTTTCCAGCGTTGTGCTCAATTTATGATAGCAGTACGATGATATCGCATTACGATGATGTACTTGAGGCACTGAAGCGGCTTTGTACTGATTCCTCTTTTCTTACTGTTTGTGCGTATTTTTCTGTTGCCTCACCCTGCAATATAAAATACTAGACCGCTTCTAGAACGAATCCAATACCATACTGTAATAACGAAAGTTATTGATGAGTAAAACGGATTTTGCTTTAAAAAAAATTGTCGAATAATTTGCGGAAATTACTGAATATTTACAACGAATACATTTCGAGCAACTCTTCAAACACTTTTATCGCGTGCTGTAACTAGCACTAATTATGAAATGAAAAGTATCAACCGATTTCAGGAAAATATCGAGTAACCGAGATGTGTAAAATGAAATGACAATTCTTGAAGTTGTTCGTTTCACTTGTTGCTCGTATCTGATTTATGTGTTTTTTCGTACCCTCGCACTTGAGAAAACGGAAAGTTTTTCAGGAAAGTTACACGGAAAGGTATCCAGTATATTAGTATCTTATGATAATTACTCTCAATGACCTCAGATTAGGTACCCGTTGGTAAATTTGACTCGATGCATCTCGGAAGGTTGGTCGATATAGGATATAAGCGATGTATATTTGTTCATAGCATTTCTGCCGAAGCGTTTATGGAGAATAAAGTTTAGATACTACTGGACTGAGAGTAGTAAATTTGTTTTAAATCGTAGTAGTTTGTGAGAATATTTGAACTTGTAATTTATTTATTACACTTTTAATGTTCTGAGAATCTGTGAATTGATGGATCAGGCAGCTAATTCCAACACTTAGTCCATAGCTTGGGTGGCTGCATTACTCAGTTCATCATGGGACATGGGGCACTTAGGCGTGCGTGCACCCAGTTGGTAAGGCTGCAAGCCTTAACTACCTACACTGCAGGGCAACGACGGACGATGCCTGCCGTGGTATGTGGAAAATGGCGGCACGCTTCAAGATTTTCGTTAGGGTGAAGAGGACACGAAAGAAGAACTGCCATCGCTGAAAGGCGTGAGGGTTAACCCGATGCAATAACCTCAACACGCAAAGGAAGTTCATGGGGCCATTATGAGCGAACTTTCCTTCCTCAAAAAATATAAGTAGACTCGCTAAAGTTTCCTCGCCTGTTCCGCAATCTGTGGATTAATGTACAGCGAGTAGGCAAGATCCGATTGTCGATTGGGAACCGCTTAAGATGTGTAAACCTTGTATGGTGACAGTTCGTTAAGTAGAAAGCTGTTAAAAGCTAATTTGCAGAAAAATGATTTCTTCTCAGTTTTCCGAACGGAGTTGCTCTTAGTTCCTGTTCAAAGAAGTCGACTGTGTAGTTAAAATGGTGACTAAATGGCTATTCAACGGGACTCGGGCTTCGGAAAAACCTCATCAGTGTCGTTAGCTCGGCCTGAGTGCTGGAATTCCGAAGTTGTTCCGAGGGTGAAATGGAAACCTGTCTGATAACGGTTCGACGCTTGCCCTCCCTATTTTTCAAACTGGGTTAGTCGTACCCCGTCGAGAACCGAAGAGTCATTCGACGGCTCCTCACGGCCTTGTTCGTTAGATCACCTTACGCTACTCATCAGTCATTTATTACCAACGAAGGTTGAAGACTTGGACGTACTGTCGCTCGTTCAGAGTAATTGGGAACGAGCCTCTCTCGATTTCTTCCCCTCTCACTTTTGCCGCTACCGAATCGGAGGCTGCCCGTTGTTCAAAAGTCCAGTCTCGTGTACTGAGAATCCGGTTCGCAAAAGAAACGTCGACAATAAAGCGAAAACCTGATACGCCCAGTGTCTTCTTTCCGCAGGATGACAACTCATTTTGGTAAAAATGAGTCTGAATTGAAAAAAGAGAAGGTCGTCATTGTCTCGTTACTCTTCTGGATTGACGAAGTCAGGGCTGACCGCGCAATTTTCATCGCTCCTTACAAGTCTCTATCGGCAGTTCAGCTTCTTGTTTTAACTTTCCTCAGCCCTTCGACGTAGGAACGGCAGTTACGCAATCGGCCAAAAAATGTTATGTTGAGTTTTTTCGGGGATTGACGGTTTCAAGTTCTTTGAGTGCAAAAAACACCATTTGAGGAGATTGTCTGTGAGTTTGATTGCGTTTGAGGTCACTCGATCTTGACACGTATTTTGTATTTCCTTCTACGTGCACATCCAGTCTTTCTCAATTTAAATCAATATCCTCTTTTGCGACAAACCGTTTTTTGTGTGATTGGTACATGTACTTTAGTGTTCGTCAGTTCTGTTACGTCGTGAATTATGCGTATGCCTAGTACGTAACGTACGGTTTCCTTTAATGTTATGACGTTTGGACAGAAATTTGTCAAAAGACAACTACCTCGACAACTTATCTGTTACTCATTGCTACCATTCTGCTATTAGCAGTAGTGTATCACTGTCGGAGTGCTGAGTGGAAAGGGGAGGGGTACTGAAGAAATAGAAATGAACCCAAGAATTGAATCAAAGAGTTTTGGCACACGTTTCTCCTGTTTTCTGGCACGGGACGAAAATCGGTTTAACCGCGACAGAACTTTCACTGAGCGAACAGAACTTTCAAACGACAATTAACTTCACATCAGGTATGTTCATCGATAAGATAAGTTGATACAAGGAACGTTTTTAGCTCAGGAAATGCTAATGGATCTCGTCGAAAGAAAGTAGTCTGTCAATGGGCAGTTCGACGAGGGCAATCACTGTAGATGGAACCGATACCGCCTGCTTGTTATAAAGAGAGCGATTTTTAAATGACGGTGTAGGCGAAAATGTGAATGTCGGAGCGATACACCTTCTTTATGAATCATAAGATCAATGATGAGAATTAAACAGACCTGAATTTTTTTTGTTCGAAAAACCCTTTTTGGGAACTTGGTCTGTGTCCGTGAACGCGATTGAGAAAACGGCTGGATCCGATCAGCTCAAACTTGATGTGTTGCTTGGTTACTATGGGACGCCAAAATAAGGGTATGAGCGAAATCCGCCCAAAACAATGGTTAGTTAGTGATGTATATTTGTCCAATTGTACATTTAACAAAAAAATAACTAAGAAACATCAATGGGCACGACTGCTCGCCTTCTGCCGAGTTGGCCTGATTTATGGCAAAAATAAGTTAAGTGATAGGTATATAATTTAGCGCCGTTGTATAACAAATGCTATAAACTACTATAAGTAATGAAATTAACACAAATAACACGTTTTCGATATGTGCTAAGTAGCAGTAGGACATTCAAGCTAAAGAAACAAATATATATGTAATATATTATACAAAATAAAACTAACTATAGTTATCTTGGGATTAAAACGCCAATTTTTACTTTCCTTGGCTCTACAAAGTGGAAAGGAAAGTTGTGTAATCGGCTGAAATTTTTTTTTTTTAGTTTTCTTCAGTTCTGAATGTTTCAGACCCTCCTGAGTCCGAAAACACTATTTGGGAAAATGGTCTGTGTGTCTGTGAACGATGTTTAGAGAAAACTACTCGACCAAATCAGCTCAAACTTGATATCTAGCCCGCAGGTTATCATGGGACGCCAAAATGAGGGTATGAGCAAAATCCACCGAAAGTTAACTATAGTTATCATAGTCATCAAAACACCAAATATTTTTTTTCTCAAAAACGGCACTAACGATTTTGATTAAATTTTTTATATTGATAACTCTCAATAAGGCGACAATTCCATAAAATTCCCATTCGTGGAAAAATGACGAGAGCAGCGCAATAAATTTCCAAAATGTTCGACGTAATCGATTTTAGAGTAGTTTTTAGAGAAAAAGACCGAACCAAATCACCTCAAACTTGATATCTAGCCCGCAGGTTACCATGGGACGCCGAAATAAGGGTATGGGCAAAATCCACCGCAACTTAACTATAGTTATCATGGTGATCATAACACCTTTTTTTTCTCAACAGCTCTAACGATTTCGATTGCTTTTTTTATATTGATTGCTCTGAATAAGGCAATTATACCATCAAATTCCCATTCGTGGGAAAATGACGAGAGCAGCACAATAAATTATCAAATTTTCTACTAAAATCGGTTTTAGCGCGGAACTGTAGGCGCTACCGCTTCCTGCTGCCTTAAAGTGCTGTTTAACCAAGTTCAAATGAACTGAACGATAAATGAATTGAGTAAGTAGAAAAAAAGCCATGCACCCGAGTGAATCGACGTAGAGCTAAGGTAAGTTGTGTGTTGCAACGCACCGGATTTTTTTACTTTCATTGGCTGTACAAAGTAGAAAGGAAAGTTATTTTTAAAGCATAAACGAATCTTAGTATGGCGGTGTTGGAAGCTCGTGGAGTGGAGGCAAGTAACATTAGGGTTGCAGCATTGTCCGTGTCCTGGCGTGCTGTGTGGTGCAAGAAAAGTGCTGAGGAGATGCGCCGGCTGAGTGTGTCAGCAGGCGTTTTGCGCGGTATCATCACACGCGTGTTGCTCCGGTCGTACCTTCACTGTTGGTCGTTCTATCGTGGAACATCCTGTTATCTTTCTATTCTTCCCCGTCCCGATCATTGTATCCCTCGATTCCCTCTAATGATTCTGATTAAACTTTTAAAATTATCTTCTACTAGTTAGTACGAAACTTTTCTTCTGTGTACGTATCTCCATGAAAATACGGTGAGAGGTGATATAGGCCTATGAAGCAGAATTGAGCATTTGAGGATCTATCAGTGGATAGATATCTCATTCATTATTTTTACTCTCCGCTACCCAAAGGGCAAGGAAAGTATTGCAATCGTGTCAACAACAAAAGTTGGGTTTTCTTCAAATCTGGTGGACGATATAGATTTTTTACGCTTTGTGGCAAAACGGCTTCAACGATTTGCTCCAAACTCGCTGGACGTTTTTGAATAGTTAATGCCTGTATATTGCTTTCAATAAATGTATCTCTTGACAGTCCATAGAACAGAGATAAAAATCAAAATGTATCGAAAATGGTATTTTTTCGACTATTACCGTGAAATCCAGGGTAACTACTTCAATTGTTGAACGCACGAGAAGCCAAAGGAAAGTTATGTAGTGCGTCGCACCTGACGTTTGTGTATGTGCTCGGTCCGTCCAGTCCTTCTAAAGTAAGCATTACTTTGGCTTTTGATCTCCTACAGATCGTAAATAATTAACTAACATTGACGTTTTACGTCAAAACTTCAATTAAATCACACTTTCATAAGCGTAGGTTGGAAGATAAGGTGTGACACTGTCCTTCCGATGGGGGAAAACGAGCGACGGAAGTCAGGGTAGGCGCCCCCGGAAACACGTAGCTCACACGTCTGGCCGCTAGCTGACCGACAACGACTTGTGGGGTCCCTAGTTGGCCCAATAACAGGTCACCAGCCAACGAACGATGAGCGGCTATTTCGAATTAATTCGAAGCTGGAATGACGAACAGTCACGGAGGGACCAAATCAAACTTAATTTATGATGACGGACTAATAATAACATCATAGCGGTGGACTACACCTTCGTTGGAATTCTGTTTTCTCTATCGAGAAACAGCAACAAAAAAACGAACCAATCGATAATTTTTACCGGCGGCAGAATGTTGTAGGGCGAGTTGAGTCAATAAAGTCGGTAGACCTCTGTGCAGGGAGAAGGCAGATTGTTATCTACATTTAGTAGGCAACACTGCTTTAGGTGGATATTAGCCTGCCTTTCTGGAGTCCTAAAACCTTCAAGATGAATAGCTTCAGGAGGTCAAACTGTGAATTACTCAGCACGAACTAACTTTTCTTCGTTTTCAGTTCAACTTGTGAATCCGCATTTCTGCCCTCACGGTGGAACATTTTCTCTAAATTCAGAGTATTTGCGTAACGAACGTTTCTAAAGAGCTCAACTTGAGACGAATAACTCACATATTTCGTGTTATACAAAATGTGATTCGTATTTGATTGATACATGCTCCTATATCATCGTCTTTAATAAATATGCGAAATTACTATTATAAATACGGGCTTACGCAATTTGCCTAACGAGGAGTAACGTTTCAGCCTGATATCGTGAGTGTTGACGACCATCGGGGCAATTTATTGAGCGGCTCCTACTTATGCCGCGACCAATGTCGAGAAACCAGCGCACGATAGTTATGAGAAATATTGTTTACTGCTTTCGAATTATCGGGTAAAATTCTTGAAAAATTGAAACGGCCGTGGTTCAAATTCTGGGGTTGTTCCCAATTATCCGTTACTAAATGTTCACTATATGTTCGATGGAACTACTGCCCTAATTCCTCTTCGAACGCTAGTATCATAAAGCGGGGTTTATAAGGAACGAGCGGTGCGTAGCAACACACAACTTTCCGCAACCCCTTTAACTTCGAACACCACCTACATAGGCAGACGCTATATCATCGTTCAACGCATTTTTACAGGAACATTTATAGAGAACAAAATGTAGGGACTAGTTAGCTGAGAGTACTCCGTAACTTTGATAGAAATCGTTACAGCCGTTTTTGAGACAATTAGAATACCGATAAATCAATATTCGACAAATCTCCTTTTCTGAGTTAACTTGGCTTATATCTCCGTTCAACATACGTATACAGAAATAATTATGGAGAGCGAAATGTGGGTATGGGTGACTAAAAGAAACTCTGAACGATTGATCGAATTTGGTGAAGCAGTTACTCCAGAGTTTACGGAAATGTTCGAAAAAACGTTATTTTCGACACATTTTGATTTTTATCTCTGCTCAATGGACGGTCAGAGAAACATTTATTGAGAACAATACGTAGGTATTAACTATTCAAGAACATCCTGAGAGTTTGGTGAAAATCGTTAGAGTCGTTTTGCCAAAAAGCGTAAAAAACCAATTTTTGCTTCACAGGTTATATTTTCGTTCGCCGTATTTTCATGGAGATATGTATGGAGAAGAAAAGTTAGGTATTTATTAGTAGAAGATAATCTGAAAGTTTAATCAAAATCGTTAGAGCCGTTTTCGAGAAAAATGCGAGAAACACTAGTTTTTGGTACATTTTCGTCCCCCGCCCCCCTTCCCCTCGGCCGAAACCTTTAGTCTACAAGAAATAACGAACAAAACGAAAAAAGAACCAGCTCAATCGGATCTGCCGTTCTCCCGCAAATCGAACTACAGTCACACACACGGACCACTCGCCGAAATTAGGTTTTTTAGTCTCAGTAGGTCTCAAAACGTTAAGATCTGAAGAAAACCCAAATTTTTTTCTTGACCCGATTACTATACGTTTCTCCCCTTCGGGTAGGCGGAAAGTAATATAATCAACGTCGTTTGAGCCGCGTTCGGGAAATAGAAAGTTTGGCGTTTTGATCACATTACTAGAATTATATTTGGACCGATTTTGATCGTACCCTTGTTTTGGAGTCCTGTGATATAAAATTTGGCCTGACTTAGTGCACACAAACACTGTTTTGCCTAAATGCGTTCTTTGGAGTCCGTGGCCTTTGAAACATGAAGACCGGGAGAAAGCTAAAGAAAAGAAGAGTTTTGGTAGTTGTTGAGCTTCTATTCGGAGTTGATACCCCTAAGGGTTTTCAATTTCTACTTGCTCAAGTAACTCATATATTTTCTTCCCCGTTTCTGCTACTTCTTACTTTTACTCGTTCAAACTAGGGCATGTACATTTCGGATCGTCCTCAGGGGAAGTTTCACCGTCCGAATCGGCTGGAACTGTTGTGTTACCCGGTGAGAGTCGAGGACTCCGTAATTCGCCCTGAGGCTTAGTTTGTACTCGGTAAGGCGAAAATATCAGTTCGCTATCGGCGTTGACTTAGCGATTAGCTCCATTTCACATTTGTTTGTTGGAAGCCGACTCTTAGGAACTGTTTGCTACGAAAATATCGTTCAAGATAGATTTCTCAATTGAAAAGCAAACAAATAAGAAAAACGCAGCCGTCAAAGGAGATCTTAGATCACTTCCGCAAAATGTAAACTGTGAAGCGCTCCTTTCGACTGGAAATAACTCCGGAGGACGTGCAAACAAACTGCAAGTGGTTTTCTGGACGTCCCAAACAATCCATAAAAGGCGAGGGGATGCGGTGATAGAGACGACTCGTTTTTACTTTTTTTTCCTACGTACTGCAGTCGATATTATGTCTCAGGACATTTCTGTGTGTGCTGTCGTTATTGTTCGATTGTTGTCCGTAATTGTTGAGTATGTTCCGATGCACTCCCGAACACAAAACTACTCTGTACATACGCTCAACGCTTACATATTGTGTGACGAGAAGACGGAGACAAATAAAAGCAACGCGAAACTGGATACGGTTAGCTGAAACTACGAACAAGCTACAGGCGAGCCTGTCCTATTCTTTTCAACAGTTCGCGAAGACACATTTTTTCTCGAAAATTAGCACTTTTCAGACCATGTTGTAATAAGTTCATGTTTCACGACAATTCGCTTAAAGGTGCATTTATTGCGAACGAACTGGGGAAACTGTTGAACTGTTATTTCTTCGTTGCGTTCTTTATTTTTGAAAGACGCGTAAGTCAATTTGAAAAACTAATACACCTCTTCAAACGATGAGTGATGGCGGGGGACTCTAATTTATTATGCGCCTACCGAATATTTAATGTTCCAAACGCTAAGTTTGCTTTTGGTGCTTCGAACGGAATTCTTGTCGTGAGTTTAAAAAGTTGAAGGTTCGTATGGAAAGGAGAAAGTACACAGGTAATCCTCATCATGGAATATTGACGAAAAAACAAATAATTGGGAAAATCATGATATCTCCGGTTCGATCTGTCGATGGTCCCATTAAATTTGAACTAATTGTCTTACGATCTCTTATTGGGGCTCAGTGGGCGTGTCCAATTGAATTAACCTTCACCTATCCCTGAAATTAGATTTCCCGATAGAGTAAACTTTCAATGTCCAAGAACGTTTCATCCATGCGCCGCACTGGGACTTTCCACCAATAATTATAGCGGTTTTGGATGCCCGGCTAAAACAACCCTAGTTGACATTCCGTAGTGATGCAGAGGTTGAATAAGAAACCTGTTCGAATCGATTATATGCAGCCGTCTCGCCCCAATCGAGTTCACCGACCCACTAGCGTTGACTGAATTCCGAAGGTGGATTTTCAGTTCGAATCCGAAAGACCTCTGACGAGTTGATCGAAACGAATTAAGAACCCAGTGAAACTGATTCAGGGACACGGTGCTACCCGCAGAAAGTCCATTCTCCTCCTTCAGAAAGCTGTTTGAATGAAAATCCGAAGTGCCGCGAGCTTTTGGTGATTTTTCTCACTCCGGCAACTAATCAGATCTGTTTTCGTTCAGTGCGCTTGGCAGAATTTGACGCTCAGTACACAAACTAATCCCCAATTAAGGGTAGTATGTAATTTTTGGGTCAAAAAAATCGATTTTTCAAAAATAATATTAAAAAATAGTTTATTATATAACGGATAAAGTACAATAACAATTTTTAAAATCGAACAACTATAAGTGGGTTAAAAAAATACCCAAACCGACCCGCTTTTGCACATGTCCAATGGACTCAATTTTTTCAAACTCTACGTCGGGCTCATACGGTTTTTCCTCGCAAACGGCTTGAAAACCTTTGGGAGTCTCCGTCTCCCAAATATCGCGAATATCTTACCCCATCGAGCTGTTCTGAAGATCGTCTGTATATACGAAGCGCTCCTTCGACTTCCCCATAGCGCCGCTTTTCAGAAAAACGCGTTTTTCGAACAATCACGTTTTTCAGCACTCAGGAACACTTTTCTCCCTTTCTGTTGAACTTATTTCATGGATTTAAAAAAAAAATGTCCACTGGTATATTATACACAAACTGTGCCGAGGAGTTGTCGAAATTTTATTTTCAACATCTGGGGCATTGCGTGCAGTCCAGAAAATTTTATTAAAAAATCTATATTTTCTTCAAAATTTCGCCTATTTTTTTCACAACGTCGTGACAAAATATAAAAAAAGTAAAGCGATTGGTTGAGCAGCGCCTGAAAAATCGGTTCTTAAAGATAACTACATTTTAAGGGAAATTCATCAGGCCGAGAAAATTACATACTACCCTTACTTGCGCTGTCACGATCTATATTAAATCGATAGTTAATGAGACTATCGATAAGATGTTTTTTCTCTTAATTTTCATGTTCTGGAAATTATGGTCAAAACTCTAAACAGTTAGCCAAAGGAAATATAGTAGCTTGAATCGCTTTATTCTGTGAGATGTTCCTAATTGTTCTATTCCATTTGGAATTAGCGGGATTTATAAGGGGAAACGTTGCACAATATTCTTGATCGCTGAACATTTTGGAGATTTATTGAGCTAATTTCGTCATTTCCCCAAGGAAGTATGTTTTGTATTACTGTTGTTTTGGCTCTGTGCACAATTTAATCGAAATCGCAAGGTGGCATTTTCCGAAAACGAATATCGTGTGTTTTGATCATTACGGTAACTGTAGGTAGTATGGGGGGTGGTTTACAAGTCATACATCATATTTGAGTTGATTTAGTTTTCTCTGATCCACACAAACACTGACCATTTCAACAAACGGTGTTTTTTCCGTCTCAAAAGCATTTGAAACGTTAAAATCTGAAGAAAACTAAAACGAAACGGGCGAAATCGACGTGATCGCTTCGGAATGTAAATGGGGCGAATGTAAGTTCATTTCTTCATTCATCGGGCTTGGAATCAGCATAGTGGAAGACCTTTACTAGGTGCCGCATAATCGGATTGTACCTTATTTTTGCTATTGCAAAAAAAGGTCCCACTCTCATCAAAACCAATCAATAGTTCGTTTAACGGTTTTGAGTGTTGCCACAAAATACAGGAAAAGGAAGAAAACGGCCTCAGGTTTCTTAGTGAAAATTGACTGAAATTAATGTGATAGCTGAGATCATTATTATTATTATGGGAAACGAAAATGCCGATTTCTTCTCGCTCATTTAGAACGACGAAGGTATATTCCGTGGACGTCGCAGTTAGCGATAATTTCACCGACAACTCCGTCTACACCAAGCTGACCAAAACTAAGTCGTAAAACTGGTAAATATGTGCACAAACGAAGGAATTTTGGAGATAATATCGAGAAAAGGCGATCGGGCGCTCGAACAAGGAACTAACCCGATACACTGATTGCTTTTCATGGGAACTATGATAACCGAAGTAGGCCTCGGAATACAGAATTAAAACGGGATACCTTTCTCAACACTTTCACACGAACGCTATCGCGAGAAGATTGCCCGAGACAAACACACCAAGGCTGGCTGGAAATAATCATTAAATAATCGGCAGTCTAATAAGTCCGACGGAATAAAGTCAGGAAATATTTTCTCACACTTCTACTCTATCTACTGCGAGTTATTTCGGAAAATGTCGGATCTCGTATTTAAAACTCGTTTGACATTTATTGTATCTTAATTCATATCGAAAAATTGTACTGAATGTGAACGTTTAGCCCGAGTACTTTGGGTCAATGTATTTAACGTGAAGATTGCGATTTCAAATTCACGAGCCTAAACCAACTTGCAGGTTTTTGCAGTTGCCACAAAAATGCGTTTGATCGTTCTCGTTAATTTGATTTGACTAACATTCGTCCGTTTTGTTGCAGGTAAGTTACGAGCCCTCTGGAATCGGTTCACATACGTGTTTACGAAGTTTAATGTAAGTTTTATCTATAGTTACAAAGGTAAGCGTTTTTGTGGGTTTTTGCGACTGAAGCGTATTCGCTCATTTTGAGCGGATTCAGACGCAGTCCTGAGTATCTTTCAATTCCTATTACATTCCTCTAGCTAAAGAGCGAGGGAAGTATTGCATTCGTGTACGAAAAGGTTTTATTCAGAATCACGAAAACCTCATTTCGGCGCGCGGTATGTGTCCTACGGTTGAACTCGTTCTTCTTTTTTTAAAATTCGGCGAGCCTCATATATAGGCCTAAGAAGCAAGAACGGGTTTCTCCCAGCTTTTTGGAAAAAACTCAGATTACATCAAACTCACAGGGCCGGTTTATCAATTCTTTAGTTAAAACGTTGATTAGGTAGCGATCTGTTAACGATAATCATGGAGTGAAAAAATTCTCGAGCTCGGATAGTGTCTATCAATCGGCAATTGACTAATAGTTAGCTAGCGAGAGTTTTACCGCAGGGAAAAAGGGCTGCCACTATGCTCAAACGAGAATCCCTCGAACGAAGAGGCGACTTGGCGAGTTTTCCTCCAAAACAATGCGTTGGAGAGTTGGTACCATTGGGCCACCTTCATTTGCCGCCTGTCGATTTCATTACTTGACATTGTCACTCGAATACCCAAAATATCAGTTGCAGAATTGTTAAATTATATTTGTGATCTCACTTGATACTTTTCTCTTTTTTTTCTTATCTTCTTACTTCTCATTCTTTTCTTACTCCTCTACTTCTCGTGTAGCTCATTTTTCGTATTGTGATTATTTTTGTTAAGTGTTTGTCGTGATTTTTTCCGTCGATTTTATAACTTTCCGTCGTGAGTGGGGCAAGCATAAGTAAAAAAATGTTCCTTCAGAAAACGTCACGTGTATTATTCAAAATTAATCATACACCAAGCAACTTTAAAAAATTTTAAAAACGATACATGATGCTTCTCAACACCAAATGTGCGGCGTGTTTCACTCAAATTGACATTTTCACGTGTGTACAGTCGATAACACCAGTGGTAAAACGCTCTTCGGGCTTTTGAGATTTTTTCTTCTCCGAATATCGCCTTTAAGAAAGTAGGGGCAAATGAACAGTGGTCTGAGAAACTAGTTTCCCAATGAGGGAGCCAGGAGTTTTACTAACGCCACAAAAGTCGCCTACAGCTATTAGCATCGAACCTGCAAAGAGAAAACAAAAATGGTTATTTACGTGCTCTACTACCACATAATTCTAAAATGTATACGAATAATCGCATTGAATTGTAATGCCCATTTTCTTTATACAGCCTCATTGAAGTAGGATGAGAGCTACGTGATTGGCAAAAAGACAATTTGATTGAGTTTTCTTCAGATATTTACGTTTCAAACTTTTTCAAAGCCCCCATTTCAGAACATGGTGTGTGCGATTGTGGACACTATTGAGAGAGAATGACTGAACCCAGTCAACTCACGCTTGATATTCACGATCCCACACCCACATTAGACGGGTACACAAAATTATAGTTTTCATTGTGGTCAAAACGCATAATTTTCACCGCCATCGTTCACGTCAAATTCGTGTTGGGAATCCAATAAGGTATGAAATAGAATTTCAATCATAATCAGCAACAACCAAATTACGGCATTCAAACAGCTAATTCCAAAAGAATCAAAACAACTTCCCACAACATAATCGTCTTGGCATAGTCTCGTCAAACGTGACTCATTATTGGTTACTCAAACAATGACATAACGTAATTAGGTATAACTATAGATTCCTCGACGTTCTTCTTTATCAGTTTATACGTACACATTGTGAACACCATTGCACTATGCTGCATTATTAGTGCATTGCGCTGAACGTAAGAGGGGACTAGAGAACTCGTGATTAGTCGAACCCAGACATTTGGACTAATAGAATTGAAACGTAAACATTCGATGAAAGCTCTTAATTACTTTTCGAACTTGACGTAAGTTATATCATGCACATAAGTAACGTGGTAGGTCGATAAAATATTAGGTGTGTACTTACCGAGACCGTAGAACCTGAGCGTTAAGAGGAGTTTCGTCATAGGCGTAATTGCGTTTGCTTTTCGATTCTATTCGCGTTCGAATTAGCTCAAGTACAAACAACGTTGTTTCTTTCGACAACTGGAACCTAGAATGAAAATCTACGTCGTCGAGTGTGTCAAAATATTCGATTCTCGGACGGACCTGGTACGGCCTTCTCTCCCACTCAAGAAACGCGTATACCTCTTCGTCGGAGAAATCAGAGTCAGACAGATCGTAGTTGAACTCCATTGTTAATAAAATTATTTAAAATTTATGTGACGAAAACCCAATAGAAAAGAATATCGCGAAAGCGCAAACGAAAACAGAACGAGGCTAGCGAAACACAACCGAAAATGGCTGCCGATAACGGTTCGTTATCCGATAACTAACGAACGAAGAGACGAGTTAAAACATAACTAACAGGTAGCGCTAACGCGGTGTCAAAGTGAGTTGATAGACGCGTCTTCGGGAGTTAACGAACGATTTCGCTTAGTCAACCTTTAGTCAAGCTAGCAAATGACATTGATAAACCGGCCCACAGGGTGTCTTCTCATAGTCAACCCCAGTTGGCGTGACGAGGGCTTGGAACAAACGCAACAGGTATTGCCTTCCACTGAGCTTTAGTTCTATAGTGTGCAAAGATAGCTCCTACGCGGGCAATTATATTCAACACAGCGACCCCTGGCGTCTGTGAAGTCGCCAATGCCCTGGCAGCCCCTGGAAACAGCGGCAGGACTCTGTTGACCGTTGTGGCACTTTCTTCGGTTAGTGGCAACGTGATAGGGAAAACGCACACACACGCACGACTCAAAAAAAAGGAAGCAATGAAAATGTCAGAGAGAGTAACTGTATCACTGTATTATTTTCCAGGCTGAGAGAAAGCAACGTTCGTAAGGAAAAATGTAACGTCCACTGAAAGCAACAACAACAATAATAATAAAGGGGAGGGAACCTCCTCTCAATCTCATTGAGGAGGGATGTTTTGAGTAGGGGGGGGGGGCTGGTTAGGTTGGCAGAAGTGCGAGTCATCAGGCTGTTAACACTGCTATCAATTCATTCTGCTAATCTAATAACGGACATGTTTGGAGCATGGTTGGCACTTGGCAGGCACGATGGGACGAAGGTCCAACAGTCCGACACCTCCACGCCATTATCCCCTCCATCCAAGGCCGCCTGGGAATGAGAGGATGGCGCCTCTCCTTCCCCGCGGTGGGCTTTTAACCAGCGCCTCTCCTTTTTCAAACGTCACACATTCGACCTTTGCCCCTGTGGAGGGGACATCAGTGAGGACGCAGCGCATGTCATGTATGAATGAGAACGTGCGGGCTAGGACACGTATCTCTCCCCCCCCCCCCCAGAGAGCGGCTGCGCTCCTCTCTTGCAGCTCAGCGAGTCGAAGATTCGCCACATTCGCGCAGGCCTGGGCAGCTCAGTCTGGAAACATGGTTCCCTACTGTCCCACACGATGCACACCACACGTATCCCCCCCCCCCACACGCAAACTAAGGCCACCTCGCTTCATCCTCCGCCAGGACTTGAGGGTGTGCCCACGAAACTAGAGGCAGTCACAAAAGACTGACGACCCTTGCCAATGAGCCGGTAGGCCGCAGCTGGCCTGGCTCATTTCCTCATCAGGTTGGCTTGAAGTGGTTGAAGTGTGGGAAATGAATAAAGTTGTTGGTGGGTGTGAAGGCGGCATGATGCGAATTTCACCTCCGTATTGACCTTTGACAGTTAATAGGAAATAACCAGAATCTGCTTGTTAACGTTCTCGAGTTGTCTGCGGTAAATTCCCCTACGACTTTGCTCAACCTGGAGTAGAGTCTTCTGGAAACATATACTTGCATTTTGTTACTTTCAACTATCCCTGTAACCGATCGCAGAATGGGATTTGTCATACGTTAATTTCCCGTTTTTCCCAATTTTCACAAGAATGGCCAGCCCTAAATGTGCTGTAAACATTTCTAAAGATAATGTTTCAGCTTCGCTCAATGATTGGCACGTGAGGTGCAACGTAGACTCAACACTTCACTCAATTGAAAGTCTGTCGTACTCCCAACTCAATTTCGTATGTCTTCAAATAACTTCAGGCCAATTCCAATGATTGGAGATGTCCCTTAATACCAACACGTACCTATGGTTACTTCTATCGAACCATCATCTGCCCTCGGCACGTGGCATCGATTTCGTTGGAGGCAGCCGGTCGGGTGAAGCTGTAGTTAACAGGTTGGTGAGAGGGGGATTTCATTACACCTTCGTGTCCCGGTGGTGGTTGGCCGAAGTGTATAGGTTCCTGCGGTTGACATCTTTCAAACGTGGCACGTGGCATCTATTACTTGAAACTTGACAATACTGTCTGCGCTTAGTCGCTCAGGGAATCCACAGGGGTAAAAGTGTAATGTTACCTTGGTTTGGGTTCTAGAGAGAATGCACGGTAACATAGCGCATCTTTGGCATGACATGTATACACTACCTACTCTGGCGCTCAGTGCAAGAAGTGCTGCAAAATGCGATCATAAATTCCGATTTTCTGTCAGCATCCTTCCCGTATAATAATTTTACGCAAAAAGCCGTTCAAGATGCACGGAACTCATTCAAGGGCGATGATAGCCAAACGCAAGTACTGGGCGCTTTCCGTTCCATGCTAGACACTAACAAAGGCAGAACAAATGCTTGAATTTCATGAATTGACAGTTTTTCAACTCCTACCCTGAAATGGAATAAGCCCAGAGACTGGATGCTATGAGAAAACGTCGGTTCCATCGTCGAGGGGTTCATAGCTCATTATTCAAACAGAACCTTCGACGAGGGAGTGAGAGCACTGACTATTCTGGATTGGTTATCGAGAGAGCGAGAAATTTTGGTGCTCCCCAAAAAGGAAGCATCAAAAGGGAATTGCAATTCTCAAAAGAGAAAAATGACTAAACGTATGGTTAAGTTGTTTGTCACTCCACACGAGCGTGGAGTAGGAAGTTTTATTCGCGTTAATAACTATAGATGCAATTACAAATCGATTTCGGCCGTCAGGCAGTAAACGTGCTTTTGTCATTCTATTTATTGTTCCATTGGCCTAATAACTCGAGATGAATTGGATTCACGGAACTTTCCCCTGGTTGGTGTGGATCGATACAGAATTCCTTGACAATCAGCAAATCTCAGTTCTCACTCCATCGCCATTCTTCGACAATTTACGGCCCATATGTGGTGTTTGAAGTTGAGAGTGTTTTCATTCTTGATAATCAGTTGAAAGATATAGATTGTGCACAATGTGTAGGGCCCCAGATTCAGTTGTGCTCTCCTACTCGGGCTGGTGTTTTTCTCGTTGGTACCGCTAGTTTGTGGACCTGCTTAGGCAAAAACTCAAAATTGCTCGTAAGCGAAGTTTTGTGTTTCACGTTCGGTACACATTTATTTGTGGTAACCTCCACTCGAGCTTGACGGATTGTACCATAACTGACTGTCAACTTCGTCGAGCGTGAGCCGCATCAAACTGGCGAACAAAAGGTGGAATTTTTTCCATAATGACGACCGGTACAGAATAGAACGGAGGATCCCCCTCAATTGCGTCGGGGCTGACGAACCTTTCAACCATTAACCTCACTAAATTACGATGGGAACGAATCATTCTTGCCTTGATAACATGACCCAACAGGAGGCCTTTCCGCCGTACTTTTCGAAGAGTTTGATAGCTGTAACGGGATGCACAGAGTTGAGTGGCACTTACTTTAACGAGTCTGTAATGGTTTCGAGGAAATCAACTGATCATTAGAAATCATAACGAGTCCCAACTAGAGGATAGCAGTATTGGACGTAGGAATCGGGAGCTGATGTGTAACAGGGGAATATTCCAAACCAAGGACGGAAGTCGTCACTTATTAAACTCCCGTTCAATCGTGACGATTTTTTGTGTCAACAGTGACGCGTTCCAAATATTGGGAGAATCTATCGTTGGTTTCTATGGAAATTCGTTGTCTGCAGTACACGACGGAAGAATGCGCGTGTTCTTGCAATATTGGCAGGCCCATTTTTACTTTCCTTGGCTCTACGAAGTTGAAAGGAAAGTTATGTAATCGGCTGAAAAAAAAAAATTTTGAGTTTTCTTCAGATCTTTACGTTTCATAACCTCCTGAGTCCGAAAAACACTATTTGGGAAAATGGTCTGTGTGTATGTGTGTCTGTGAACGATTTTTAGAGAAAGCCATCGTACCAAATCAGCTCAAACTTGATATCTCGCCCGTAGGTTACCATGGGACGCCAAAATGAGGGTATGAACAAAATCCACCGAACTTTGACTATAGTAATCATAGTGATCAAAACACCAAATATTTTTTTTTTCAAAAACGGCTCTAACGATTTTGATTAAATTTTTTATATTGGTAGCCCTTGATAAGATAAGTATACCATAAAATTCCCATTCGGGGGAAAATGACGAAGGCAGCACAATAAATTATCAAAATTTCCGACCAAAAGCGTTTTTAGCGCAGTTTTTTCCTTATAAATCCGCTGGAATTCTTGTAGAATGTAAAAAAAAAAATTGGTATAGTAGTCCAATCCAATAACTAAAGGGTGAGTGTTTAAAAACCCTCATACGATACATGGGGGTCACTCCAGAAATTCCTGAATTGCAACTACTGCTATTCTAAACTTTTTACCCAATAACTCTGCAAAAGTAATTACTATCCTTCTTCAAAATTTTCTTGTTTACAACCCCATTAATTCTCTGTGTACCAATTGCTCAATAATGGTCCTGCAATGAGTACGAGCAGCACAATAAAATCTGGAACTTTAAGCGCCGCCGCTTGCTGCTGTCGTAAAGCGTTGTTTGACCTAGATTCAAATTAACTGAGTGATAAATGAATTGATTAAATAGAATTAGCCATGTAGAAAGTGAATTGTTGTAGAGCTAAGGTAAGTTGTGTGTTGCAACGCACCAGATATTTGTTCAATTGCTTGCGCGGCTTTTTCTGTCCTTCGGCGCTGCCACTCGGTGGCCCTGATCGTCGTAATTATGGTAGCATCATTCCAAACGTGCAATGTCTACTCTGCCACGAGAAACAACTAATCTCGATTTTTATAGTCTCTTTCGAGTGACTAGTTGAATTTGTGTTTGTGTAACTCGCGTCTCCTTGGTTTAACAATGGAAGTTGTTGGAATAATTCGCTGGTCCTGGGACTGCATTTTCTCTACTTCCTCAACTACTTCGACAATCGGTCTCCCACAAAATGCCATGTGATTTGGAACTCGTTCGACGGAGGGTCTTGTACGATTCAAGAGCAATTTCGTAGGAGCACTCTAAATGTTTGCCGACATGCGATCCCACAGTTAGCATCACAACATCGAACTGACAACCGAAGGTCGCCCTGACTTGTCACTTTTGTCATACCTTACCTTCTTCAGTCGTAACGTCGTGAGCCAGAGCCTAACGCTTTTATTCGCTTTTTTCTATTTTTATTTTAATTCCTCGCGGCGCGAGGTTTGACCCGGTCGGGTAGCAGGTGGTGAATTTGAAGTCTATCCGTTGACTTCGTGAGGCGTCCAACCAATAAGGTTGCACGATTTCCCTTCTGAAAATCATGTGCCGGTTGGTGCCAGCAGGGAAATGAGAGGTTTGGGAGGATTTGATTTCGTGACTGGTTTTATTCGATTTATTATGTCGGTCAAGGTCGTGCCTAGATCGAAACTGTTCGGTTGTCGTAGGATGTTCGCATTTATTTGTTTTTCGTTCGTTTGACGCAGAGTCTATTATCCTCCGCCCTACGACGTCAAGGTTCACCTAAAATATAACATTGGGGTTGACTGAATTCAAAGGAAATATGCACTGGCGTACTCTCTAGAGGAAACGAAGCTGTACTTGACGACAATGTCCTCAGCAAAAGAAACCGCTCATAATTCACATTGGTTGTCGCTAATTAGAGTAGCCAATTAGCGCAACCTACAATGTCGCGATGCACCATCTCATCGTGAGCTTCGCTCGTCTTCGATTTTCATACGTAGTTCACCTAAACCGCTCGTTTCTAGCGCCGATGCTTGAAATCTGCATCGAATTAGTAGAAGGCTAAACAAGATTAATCTTCTAAGCCCCGTCTCTCCTTGAGATCTCGTTTGGCTTGAATTAGTCGGACATTGAACCAGTACACGACGCTTTTTCGCATTACTCAATTTATTCCGTTCAATGCTCCATGTTTGTAGCGCGCATGCTTCTGTCCTGTCTTCACGTATAACGTCGCCAAATTATGAAAAACAAATACTGTATTTTGCGAACGAGACGCGTGCTGGTGAAAGGATGATGGGGGGGGGGGTGGAAGTATTTTCTTATTGATGTGGGAGTAGATTCTTATTTCCGCTTTGGCAATTAGAATGGAAAGTTACGCTTAGTGAAGGCCGTGGCACAAATATTAGCAACCCAATAAATTTCTGATGTAAGCTGAACCAGTCTCCATGGACAATGATGAGTTAACTTCGACTAGACGTATATGAACTGAGTGAATAACATATCGGATTATCCGGTTGTGAGATAAAAGTTGGGGTTCGGCCGAGTTAGTTTGTTGCCCTTGGCCCTAAGTGGATATCCTGAGCATTCAAGTCCAGCCCTTCCTGACCTGAGGCGTTTCAATTGGGAGTCCGAACTACCTGTTTAATCAGTCTCTCAAGGCGACGAAAGGATTATTTCTGAAGCCGGCAACGGATTTTCCTCTTTAAAGTTTCCAAAATGTCAAGTTTCTTCTTTTCCCACTTGCGACCACTCGACTACCTCTCCTTACGCATTCCAACCCTAAGCTCTTGCCCTGGTAAACCAGCCCAACGAGGCCAATGCGAAATACCATTTGTCCTGCAGCTCTGGCAGAGTCTTATGGCCCGCAGCTGCCCCCTGCTGTCTTCTTCTTCTTCTAACTCTGTCCTCTACATGCTCTACTCTACACTCTACCTCATTTCTCAAGCAGCTCCTCACTTGCTCTACGCTCCTGTTTTGTACACTAGTCTACCTAACCTGAGACTACTTCGCTTCGGGCGTGAGGATAGAACCAGCAGACTCTGGTTCGATCCTCGACCAGGCACCCCCCTCCTCCAAACCCAGGGCAGTGAGGCAATGGGTACTGGCGGCAGCTGGGACACTAAGCGGGCCCCCCAACGGCCTCGCTGGGGAGTAAGGACATGGGCCCAACGAGGCCAAGGCGAAATACCACTGGTCCAGCAGCTCTGGCTTATGGCCCGCAGCTGCCCCCCTGCTGTCTTCTTCTTCTTCTAACTCTGTCCTCTACGTGCTCTACTCTACACTCTACCCCCATTGTTCACAAATGTGTTTAGGGCTGGTCAGGTCTAGGTCCTCCTTCTCACTCAACTCGTTCGTAAACTTTTTCAAGCTCTCTTACACCAAACAGTTTGTGTGGAAAATTGTGGGATATTCTAACTTCAAACAAGAGCTTAACAATTAATTCGCTTTAACATGTACGCCCTATCTCGTAATTGCTACCTATTTCCTTCTAGTTCGCTCTACTATTGGTATTTTGTCGCTGCAGTCCAATAGGGAAGTTCTCAGAAGTATGGTCCACGTTTTGACTTAATTTTATCCTTCTGTATGCTGGCATACTCCCCATGTCCCTGATTGAATGGCTTTTAATTCCCTTGGTTCTACAAACGGAATAGGAAAGTTTAGCTGAAAAGTTATTTTTCATCATTTCGTCCTTTAAGAACAAAAAATGCCAATGTATGTCAAAACGGTCAATGTGTTGACTATTGAGATAGAAGGGGCTACAAAATGTGACGTTAGTTTTGCGATAAACTCACTTCATGATGAAAGTTTTATGAATACGATAAGCGGATACAATCTACCAAATTCCAGAATGTACTCGATTCTCTTCTTCTTGGTGTATTTCTCCGGAGTATTTTCTCTGTACTTTCAGTAAGAGTATCTTAATGTATGAAAAAGGCTGTAGCAACAGAACTATCAACATATTGACTAATAGGCGTCGTGTAAGGCGCTGATGAATTACTGCACAACCTCTAAACTGGTGCAGGATGTGGCTTAACTCCCTAGCAAGTGAGAATAGAGTTAATGTGTATTGGATTCCTGGATCTGTGGAAATGAGAGGGCGGCCATCTGGCCAGACGCAGTTCGTCTACGGTACCTATTGGGCCAGCGGCCCATTGTGGGATTTCTCTGTCACTAGTCAGGAGAACTGTGAGAGAACACGCCAGAAAATTGCTTCAGACAGCCTGGAATGCTGCAGGAGTAAGACCCTCCAAATGTTTTATCTCAGAGCAATCAAGCGAGATAAGACACAACCTTCTGATTATGGAGAGGAAGGATTTAAGACACATTGTTGGGATCATATCCGGTCACTGCAGAATGAACAAACACATGTATGTCACAATCGACACCCCTCAATGCAGGTGGCGTGGCACGGATGAGGAGACTCCCTACCACGTCCTGGCCCAGTGCCGGAGACTTGAGAGGGAGCGACTTTTGGTCTTTGGCACCACTTCTCCCTGGATGGATAACAACGAAAACTCTTTCAGGAACTACCTGGCTTTCCTCAGGAGGCTAGGCATTGACCTGTGAGACATCAGGACTGGCAGAATAGGTCACCTGGCCGCGGTGGACATCCCAATTGCAGGACAGTCAGAAGACGAACAATAAAACTATGTATTTTCCGAAGAACTGTTCTCCATTGTAACTGAATTGACCTGGCTCAAAACAAAAAATGTCCTTTGGTGACTCCTTAGACCAACCGATTGTCGTGTCAATAGCAATCCTCTTATGCATAGTCGCAATGCAAAGTTTTTAACTCAGTATTTAGAGTCGGTACATTCTGGAATTTCGTAGGTTGCTCCTTCGGCTCAACGCATCGCTGGCAGGGTAAACTGGCATGAAGACTCCTGAAGAGCTTCAACGAGCTGACGAACTATTATGATTTTGCCCAAGTCGTATATTTGACTAATTGGATCTTAATTGGTTACTTCACAGTATCATTTTTGTTGCGCCTCATTTTGTGCAACTTATCAGTAAGGCCTGCCAGTAGTTTATCTGTGAACGTGTTTGTTCATGCACGCTCTAGAAGGAACTGTAGGAATATCGTGCGAGTCCAAAACCACAAACTTCATTAAACCCTCGTATCTTTTTTCTTTACGGGGTATTGCTCCGCTTGGCTGCCAATGTTAGTTTCCTATAAGAATACCCTAGAAACTCGGTTCATTTATAGCTTTAAAAAAACGGGCGTAGAAGCTCAGAATCGAGTCTAGTTTTGTAGTGGTTGGAAATTATTTCCGCCGAGTTGCATTCGGAGTTACTTTTTTTTAAAGGTTGTTCCATCAACCACAACGAAACTACTCTTCACCCGACGACTCTCGTTCGCCTTTATTTTTCACTTTGTGCTGCCCATTTCCTTCGATGCTGACTCATACGTAGATTGCGGCTCCAGTTCGCTGCCCCAAAGCCTTGTAAAAACCCTTTCGCGGTTTTACGCGAGACCGTACAAGTTGCTCCACTTGGAAGTCTTCGCTCGGCCCTCAACTTCTTTTTCTTTACTGGCTTCTCGTTTGTTGAACCCGACTTAATTTTTCCGATCATTTTTTTTTCTTCCTCTTGTCGTTGGTGGGATTAGAAAAGGATGGCATTTTGTCGAGGGGGTTTTTAGAGAGCATCTTCGGCAGCATTTTTGCTGAAGGGAAGGATACGCCATTCGCGCTGTCAACTATCACGAGTAAGATGACGTGTAGTGTCACTAGCTGTACTTTCTATGATTAACCTTTAATTATTACTGTTTTACCGGCCACATCTCAGTTAATCCCTCCATACTTACGTTCGCGATAAGTCATTTCGCTCTAGCCTGTGCTTTCACCTTGATTGAGTTCACGGGTAGCTCGCCAAATGGCACCTCTGCTTAATTAACGAGCGGGTTGTAGTTCCCAAAAGTAGAAAAGGTCGCGCTGAAAGTTGAAAGTACGTGGCGGCGGGATTGTGTAGTGCTCTATCGTGTTTCCGGTCGTGCGGTTCTGTGCGCTTTCTATCCTTCTAAGATGCTTGAAGGAAAACACGAAAATACTCGTTGGAATCTGCTCGTCAGGTCACGTAATTTAAATGCATTTATGATCGCGTTTTTTTCGGTAATCAGCCCTGGCAGGTGTCAGCTCACCGTATCTTGTAGTGTTTATTTGTATAAAAACTTGCTTGGTTAGTGAATTAACTAAAATTGGAAGAAGCTGGTTCGAAGAATAGCGGGTTGTTTGGAACTGGCAACGAATTGCAGTGACTTAGAGCCCACACAGAGCAGGAGACACTTTCCAGTTGTACCCAGCAGTCATCTTACGGGTGAATTCATCTCCTGGGGTGCGGTGCATCGTCAGCTTGCACTCACCATCTAGCGCGACATCCTCCTGGCTGTTATGCTGGCGTACCGCACTACGTCATATCTTGAACTCGCAGGCACACCTCCATTAAACCTCATGTTGGCCCTCACAGTGCTTGAGTCTCACATCAAGCGAGGCTGTGTAGAGCGATACCGGGGACCGCTTGAGACGATACTCCCCACCATACAGGCAGAAGATTCGGGCGCCCAGAGACTCGTAGTGGCACAAGAGACAACCCTGGCCAAGTGGCAGGCGCGGTGGGATGGGGGCCACACCCCGCGGCACCTCCACACGATACTACCCTCCGTTGAGAGCAGACTCCGGATGAAATGGTGGCGGCCATCCTTCGCGGAGGTTCAGCTGCTCTCAGGCCACGGAGCCTTGAATGTGCGGCTGAACTTTTTCAGACGCCGCGACTTCGCTGACTGTCCTTGTCGGGAGGCTTTGGAGAGTGCGTCCCACGTCCTCTTTGCCTGCAGCTCTACAGTGACGTCCGGTCGTGCTCCCAACTCCCTCCAGCGGAAAGAGCCCCTGATCTCCTCTCAGACAGACCAGCCATTCGCCGGTTTCGGACATTCGCCCAGGCATGGGCAAATCGGCGAAAAGGACTCGAAACGTGGTCCCCCGACGCAGTGGAATCCATAAACCCTGTCTCTTAACCAAACATTGCTGATATAAGCATCCCAGCGTCGACGAAGCCGTGTGCCCGCCCCTTCTTTCACAGATCTGTTTCTTTATTTCATGACTGTACCTAAACCCTCGACGAGGGTTATATCAGTCATAGAAGTTGCGGTTTCGCTAATATGCAAGAGGCCGGCCCCTGCAGCATCCACCGAACTCAGACCTGTGGAGGTACGGCAGGTATGTGGTCGTTAGCCAGTCTCACCGTAGAGAGCTGTTGCCCGTGTGTTACCGCGCGGAGGTGACCACCTGAGGAATCCCGTACCATCTGGGAGTAGTTCTTAATCTGGTTCCCTACCTGATCTTACTGTTTACTTGGGTGGCAAGTTTCAAAAGGACTGATCAACTATAACCACGTTTCTTAGCCATTACCTTCTTTGCGAACTTTGCAAAATGGTTATAGGCTTCCTTTGTAGCAGTCAAAGCTGCTAAGTTCGTTTGCCCTCTCAACAACCGTCGCTCACTGTTGTAGAAACTACAGTGGAGCAGCACATGGTTTCTTGTTTCCTCCGCACTGGAGGCACAAGACGTGCATAATGGAGAGTCTTTCAGAGAAAAGAAGTGGAGCCGCGCATTGAAGTCACCATGTCCCGTGAGGAACTGGCTCGTCCAGTGGTCTGGCTCAACCCATTTTCTAGAAAGACGTTCACGGATGTTGGGGAAGAACTCATACGTATCACGTCCCTTTGACGAGGATTCCCATCTCGCTTGCCATTTCTCTAGAGCCCATTCATCGATGGCGGCAAGTTTCTGTTCTGTGGTGAGATCCGCACGGAGTTCAGCCCAAAGCGGGGAAGCTCGTTTCACTCTCCACTTGTCAATCATGCACTCAACAGCCAAATCAACTGGTAACTGACCAGTGATCACCTGGAGTGCTTCCGTTGATACAGATCTTGTAGGCCTTGGTGATCCACAGGAGCGCAGCTCTCTGGGATTGGGCCAATACTCTCTTTTGATTGACTGTTAGTTTGCTACCCCAGACAACAGGGCAGTAGCCAATCACACCTAAATAGATGGCCTTATACATGAGGATGGTGTCGTGGTAACACACACCCCAAGTGGCCTTAGTAATGGCACGCAGTGAGGCAAACCTTGCAATGGTAGTGCCTTTAAGGGACTGGAGGTGTTGGTTGAAACCCCACCTCTCACCTATATTCACTCCTAAATACTTGACGTGCTTTTCAAGAAGGAGCCTGTGGCCGCCAAAGCGTATTGTGGGTGGATTATTCACTTTCCCCTTCAAGAGGATTAGCTGGGTTTTTTCCTCAGCCACCTGCATCTTGACGTGCTCGCACCATTGGTTGACAGTGCGGAGCACGTGGTGGGTTTTTTCTTCAATTTGGCGGACTGACTCTGCAAAGATCAGCACAGTCAAGTCATCCACATAGGCGTACGGCTCGCAGTCAGTCTCCATGAGTTTCCTGAGAAGACCTTCGAAGAAGGCATTCCAGAGTGCTGGTCCTAGGACCGAGCCCTGTGGGCACCCCTTCTCAATCTTTCTCCGGACGGAGACATGCCTACTTTCGATCGTAGCAGTTCTGTCTGTCAGGTAACTTCTGACGAGCGAGTACAGGTTGCGGGGATTCCCCTACCTTTGAGTTCATTAAGGAGCGCTGGCCACCAAAGGTTGTCAAACGCTCCTCTGATGTCAATCAGAACTGCTACGACGTACTTAGCCGGTGCCAGCAGGGAAACACGCCGAATCTCGACAATGACATCCTGCGTGGACCTTCCTTTGGTACACCCGTATTGCCTGCCTGTGAGGTTGCGGCCAAAGACTCCTTCGAGGGACTGCAACATCAAGATTTCTAGTGTTTTGCCTAATATGGAAAGAAGGCTGAGTGGTCTCCATGATCGCGGGTCCGACTGATTGCGGTCGCCTCCTTTTGAAGAGTGACAACGCGCGCAGACTTCCACTGAGTGGGGAACTGTCCGACCTGCAGACAGTCATTAAATAAATTAAGGAGACCGCTGGAGATTGTCCGCTCAGCCTTCCTTAGCATATTGCTTTCTATTTTATCTGGCCCAGGAGATTTGTTGGGCTTTAAGGTCGCAAGAGCCCTGCCGAGGTCGCCTGTTGTCCACAATGGGATGTCGGGCTCGTTCGGAGGGTCCATGATCAGCTCCCTTGCTGCCCTCTGGGCTTCAGTGTCTCGAGCTAGTTGGTCATCTGGGAACGCCTTCTCAAGGAGGGTTTCCAGTGAACGTTCGATACTGCAGGCCCAGCCTGACTCATTTTGCATCGCAGCTAAGACCTGCTCTACATTTGCTTTTCCTATGGAGGACTTGTAGTGTCTGCCCCAGGGGTTCTCAGAGCTCTCCGCTTCCACAAAATTTCGCCAGCCTTGCCGTTTGGCTCGTTTGATGGCGCGGTGGAAGGCCTTCTTCTCTTGGATGAAGGCAGTTCGGAGTGTTGCTCTGGCATCAGGGTCACGAGTGTTTTGGTACATCCTTCTGGCTCTATTTGCACTTTGCTTGAGGGGATTAAGTTCCTCAGTCCACCATGGGACTTTGATCGCCCTGTGCTTCTGTTGGCCAAGTACAGAGAGCCCAGCAGAGTGCAGTGCTGTGGTAAATGTGTCCACTTTGCTGTCCACCTCTTCAGGTGTGGATGCTTGCACTATTAGGTCGGTGTCTGCCGCACGCACTTCACCTTCCAGTACCCTAAAGAATTGCGGCCAGTCAGCATTTTTTGTGCGGAATCGCTTTTCACGCGTGTCTTTGCAGAGGATGTTATCATCCGTAATGGCAAAGTCAATAACCATGTGATCGCTCTGCGTTGCACCTGGTACGACTCGCCAACCCTTCAATTTGAGTAGCAGGGTGTGGGACACGGCTGTGACGTCTATACACGACCTTCCTCCCGGGCCATCATAGGTCGCCTCAGTCATGGGGTCGTTGGCAACAACCAAGTTGTACCTGGTGAGCAGCTCTATATACGCCTCGCCCGCCCCATCCAGGGTTGGGGATCCCCACAATGGTGATCTGGCGTTTGCATCAGCACAGACTACGCAGGGTCGTCCTGATAGGCCTGCTAGAGCCCGCTCGAGTGGTTCAAGGCTGTTGGCAACTGGTGCGCCAAATTGCCTGTAAAATGATATTACAACCAGCTCAAAGCCACCGGCTCGGATGAGCACAGCGGCCAAGTGCTGGCTGTTCAGGTGAGTGAGTGCGAGCATGTCAATGGACGATGCAGGCTACTGCTGCCTTGGCTCCCGTTCTTGCTCCAGCCACCACTGCGTGCCTGCGATCCGAGACCAAGAGTTTTGGATCCTATGTACGGTTCCTGTATGGCGAGGACACTGCAGCGTTTCTTGAGTGCATTTTGCAGCAACTCAGCCATAACTGGGCAACTCTTATTTGTGTTGTGCTGAAGGATTCGAACTGTTTTTGACCTATTCATAATCCACTCGTGACTCCTGGAGGGCAATCGCTCGCTGACGAATGGTACAGCGTGCGTCTCGTGTAGAGTGTGCGACCTGTTGGATTTTGCGTTCGACGCAATTGGCACACTTGAGGAGCATCACGCTTGCATTCCTTACTCAGATGTGGCAAGGCGCACCAGGCGCACACAACAGGTCTTGTACAGGCCACTGCCAGGTGGCCATAGCGCTGGCATTTGTAGCACTGAGTGGGGGCTTGGTACTTTCGTATGGCGCACCGCTGCCAGGCTATTTGGAGGTGCCTCGCCCTCTAGTTTTTGTACAGGCTGGGTGATACCTCAATCACCCAATCCTTCTGTCTGCCACGCTTTTGGTGAAGAGAGGCCTGACATCCTGTGGCTGCAAGCCTAACGCAGGGTTGTGCTCAACAACTTGTTGGGCCAAGTCCTCTTTGAAGGTCGGTCCGCACGTCGCACAGCAGCAGGCGTGGGAAACGACCCAGGGGCTGACGCTTGGAGCTTCAACTCCTTTTTGTGGAAATGTGGCTCGTGAGCGCCTTGGCCATTTCTGGCGTTTCCGTCACAATGACGGCGCCACCTCCTACTGCGGTGCGGATGTCTAGCACTCGGACACTCAGAGCTTGGAGGTCCGTAGCAGGGACACCCCGCATAAGCGCTTCCATTGCGTCAGGGTTGGAGGGACCAGCCTCTCCTTCCTCACATGTCCGCCTAACCACTACCACGTTTTGTCGTGGGTTTTTAGGGGGGAGTTTGGCAAGCGGTGGAGGCTTTTTATTTTGGTTTTTATTTTTATTTTCGCCCTTGTTTTTGGGCGGAGGCATAGGCGGGCGCTGCCCTCGGCCTGCACTTCCTGCTTAGTTGGGGCCTGTTTCTGCTTCCCTCTGCGCTTCCTGGCCCTGGCAGGCTGCCATTCCGCCTCAGCTCCATGAGGGAGGAAGGCGCAGTAGCGGCTACTGCCGCATATGAGGGCCTGGGGTACTACCCTGGCTCGTTGTTGCTCCTCGAGTTTGGGGGCTGGTGGCACTGGCTGCTGGGCAATTGCCCTACGCAGCTCTTCCTCACGACAGCCGCCACAGTTTCCCGCAGGGGGAGTGGCAGGGGCGATGTCGTTGGGGGCATTAGCTTTATAGCCAGCTTCGAAATTTCGAAGAGGCAACTAGTTACGAGGTCCCGCATAGGTCCTGTCGCGTTGGCCCTCATCCGTGCCAGCTGGCCGTGGATGATTTGGACGTATGCGCAAATTTGCTCCATGTCCGACAGTTTAGGGTCCACGCTGTGTCGTGTGCTTGTAGTAGCCGGGTTGCCCGGGCTACTAGGGGAGAAGGGGAGATGAACGCGGTTTGCCCGGTTCTTTCCGCCCTTGTTTGTTTGGACGACGAGTAGGTTGCTCATCGTCCGAAGAGGGAGGGGTCGAGCTTGGCGAGCCGAGGAAGAGGCGCAGGTGGCGTTTTTATTACCTGCTGAAGTTTTAGTTGACTTTGTCATGTTTTTACTTATTTGGGGGTGATTAAAGAAGCGGACTGGTGTAGTGTATCCTTGTGAGTTCATTTGTTGTGTGTGTTCGTGGTATGAGCGAGAGGTGCTCGAGGCAGTGTCCTGGAAGCTCCCCCTCAGGCATATTGATTCTAGCCCCTTTCGCTGGTCCGTTGAGGGTCAAAGGGAGGCCCCCACATGCGCCGCAGCTGCCAGTCCGGCCACCCACCGGGACTAAGACGCATGAGGGATTTTTCGGCTGCTGCTCAGAGTCAGCCCTCGGCCACTAGTGATGTGGTGAGCGGGACACACGCTATCAGCCGCCCCAGGAACGCTCAAACCTGGTTTTTCCCCCTCCTCATTCCGAAGGCCGCACCTATATAGGGGATCGCTCAAAGGTGTTAGTGAGCTACTTCCAGGACTGTCTTTCGCTCATTATGAGTGATCAAGTGAGTGTGTTCTGCCACGCAAGCCGTTGCAGTGTATTTAGTATCTGGAATATGTTGTGTATGTCAGTGTCGTGAGCTTTAAGCCCCTTTAAGGCCGGTTTTAACGACCACGCAGAGGATACGGCAGGAGAATTCTGTACCCCTTCCTGCGGGGGGTGTGTTCTGCGATCCCAGCTAAAGGTAGGGGGTTCCCAGTGTGTCATGTATGTGAATGAAGTGTAAGTTGTGTCCCTTTTAGTCCGGCTTATACGAACACGCAGGGAGTACGGCAGTGGAATTCTGGCCCCCTACTGCAGGGTGAGCACAGTGTGGCGACAGAGTACACTGTGACGCCCAGCCACAGTTAAGCCTCGTTGGATGTAATCCTGCGGGGACCTCATAGAGGTGAGGTTGTCTTTCAAGCTGGGCCCACCCGGCTGTCCCTTTTAGTCGGCTCATACGACACGCAGGGAATACGTCAGCGGAATTCTGGACCCCCGACTGCAGGGTGAACACACACACACACACACACCTACACACACACACACACACACACACACACACACACACACACACACACACCATATTGTGACACAACGAGCCGGTAGGCCAGGGAAAGGCCTGCCTTGTTTCCCCATTAGGTGAATTCATCTGTTTCTGCGTCTGCGTTTATGCTTCACAGTCGAATTTCGTTCCTATTCAACGAGGTTCATTTGTTAGAAATGCGTCTTGCAAGAGATTGCAATGTTGACCCTTACCTAGTCCTAGTCCATGAGAAAGATGAGGGTTGGAGTGACCTTGTTTGTAGCATGTTCTAACAGCATTCTAAGCTCTGAAGAGCACAGAAATCCGTGCATTCTCAATGGGTTGTAAATGTAACCCTCTCTCTCGTGATCTAATTATCACCCCTTATTTAGCTACCTCCTTCAGGACCACTTTCGTCTGGCTCACAGTATATCCTTGTTTCATGGACTTGCAGTCTGCCTGTTACTTGTAACTCAATACTCTGGTGAATCTCTCGTGCTCATTCAAGCTATCGGCTGACTCTCTGGGCTTTTTCTTTCCGTTTCATCCTCTTTAGTGCCGGTCGAACGTGAAAAAAAGGCTTTGTTCTCACTTGCACTCAGTCTTATCTGCTGCTAGCAACCCACTGCTTGAAGGAGCTGGTCAGGCGAGCCCAAATATGAGACAAGTGCGTCGTGGGTGGTAGTCGTGGTTGTGGCTTAGATTCGTAGCAGAAGTGAAAGGCCGCGTTAAAAGTCGTTATGGTGGTTATTTCATCCCCGCGTCTATAAATGTTAACTACATTTTTCCGCTGGCAGCTCGAGCGAGTTCATGCTTTCATAGCGCCACGATCGTGCACTGCCTCTAGCTCTGTTTCGTGATTTTTAGCTCGAAAATGAGAATGGAAGATTGAACGGAATTATTTTGAAAATCTCGCCCCGGCTTTTAGGCACGTTCGGCTTAAACTCCTTCATTATGCTATTACCTCTAGCTGCTGCCCTTCTGAAAGTCTCGAGGTCTCGAGTAGAAGATCCCGTTTCTCGTCGTCCTATCCCAACGCTCCACGCTCCGACTTGCTCGTTCTCATCTCTCGCCTTCCCGTCCTCCGTGTTGATGTTGAACGTGCTTCTTCAACTTCGCCTCTTCCTCCTAATAGCATGCCGAGTTATTAGCCTGCGAGCCTTCGTCGAGTCTTACCTCTTTTCCAGGGATTTTTTCCTTTAAAGAAACGTGTTACACGATTCCTTCGGAGGTTTTTCAGAACTGGGCTGCTCTCCGAGTAACGGAAGTCCTTCTGCTCTTTGCGCTTTCTGAAATTCCGTTCAAATTTCAATTCCAGTCGTATTCTCGCAATGCAGCGGAACGTCAATTTGCAAATTTCTTGCCAGTTTCATTTGAAATTCATGCCGTTGCCTAATTGTCAATAAAAAGAAGTTGTTAAAATGAAATGCGTTTTTCTGCATAAAATAGACTGTTAATTGCATTGAAAATATGCCCGTTTTCATCATTGCTATTGCCTCCTAAATTAATGTGAATTGGGCACAGGGGGGTTGGTGGTTATTTCCTTACCAACTGGACAATCATAAGAGAAAGACACGTAATTTCAATAGGAGAGGAGCATCGAGGGAGTATTGATGGGCGACTAGGAATTTCAGGAGTCTTATGACAAGGGGGAGGGAAAAGTGGGTCATCAGGGCGTAACAATATTTTTAGTGGCTGAAATTGAACCAGGGATTGATGACTCCTTGGGAGCTTCTCTCGATTCAAAGGTCATTGAAGCTTAAGAGCAACAATTTCTGCGCTCAATACGACAGTCGAAGATGTCTCAAACACATCCCGTAATGAGCAATCGTAAACATTTTGAGATGAGAAATGAAATGGAAAGAAAAAGAAGGACTTGGGTTATATCCGCCAGTAGGCAAATTACCAAAGTTAACGTACCTGTTAGGTGAGTCCATCTCCTCTGGCTGGTGAGTTACTGTGGGCAAGCGCTTTCGATCTAAAGACATCATCGTCTGGCCGTTAAGTCAGTACGATGGTTTTTCAGATCTTGTATTTAGAAAAATGAAAGGGTAACGAATTGATGTAAACGAGACAAGACTGTCCTAAAATGTGCAATGGCGAAATTAAGTTCATAAAAATGATACAACTGCGTGGGAGTGTTGCTTCGACGAATGGGTGCGTTCTCTATATTTGTGTGTCTCTTAAGGATCTTGTATGTATGTATAACGCCTCACACTTTTTATAACTACCAAATATCGGGTCACAATCCACATTTACCATAAGCACAGCCGTTCAGTACAAATGCTGGAGAGTGAAGGTGGAAGTGATCTGGTTTGGTAGTGGGCGAAGAGAGTACTCATTCTCGGACAACTCATTTAAAGGTGGAATTGCCACAAACGAGGGTTGGGATTTTCGGAGACTGGACGATATCTTCCTTCATGGAGCTAGCCAACTCCCTGCCATACAGTTGAAAGTTCAACTTTTCAAACACCTAAAGGTGGAATCGCCATATAAGTCCAATATGTACGACGCATGTCCTGGGTTCTCGGTATTTCCTTTGACTGAATCAAATCGTCAAACGCTAATCGCCACCAGAATAATGTAGTTACCAGTTTTCTGCTTGTAGTTACCAGTTTTCTGCTTAACCAAAAATATTTTCGTGTCGCTTATTTCTTAGTTTCGAGTCCAATTTTCGTTCTCTTCAAATTAAAAGGCTCGTCGTTCTAATAAGGAAATACTCATATTACCGTTCAGTTCGTGTTTCAATGACACGACACGAACGCGATAGTCACGCGTTAAGTCGCTCGTTTTGAAGCGTGCAAGTTATTTATGGCAACGATTCCTCCTTATCGATTCGGAGTTGACCATTTCATTAATGATTAAAGTCCCCTTCCCTCAGATAGCCCCTCCATCACTCGGGTCATTATGTCGACGACACCTGGTGCATTAGTCTGCTCGTATCGATTTTCCGCACCTAACATTAGTCGCACGAGCCTCAAACCACAATTGAAAAGGAAAAAAAAACACCCCTGAAGCTGTTTGCAGCTCAGTCTGACGTGGCGTAGACATTGGCTGTAAACGACGACCCTGAAATTTGGGCATTTCGTTATATGTACTTCTGTACATGAAATGCAACGCTCGCAAATTCTTAGTTTTCGTTCATTTTGTGTACATTTTCAGGACTTATTCGAATTTTCCACTATTTTGAATTGTCTTGGAGTTTGCGAACTTGAACTTTTGATCTTCGTTCTTTTCGTTCTCAAGCTGTGTGGCTAATAAGTGTGAAAGCTCTACTCCCAACCTGAACTCGTATTTGTGTTTTCCCTATAAAGTGGTCCTTATGAACAACCTAATATACATACACGGTGCGATCTGCAACTAACTATGGATAGGCATGTCCATCCTAAGCTGTCAGGAGTTTTACATTAGACATTTGAAAACACCCGGAAAAACTTACCAGTCGAGCCAGGAAGCCGGAAGGAACCTCATTTTTCTCATTTTTCATTCAAACGATGTTGATCGGAACTTTATGATGACTCTCACTCAATTCCGTGGCCTAAAACATGACAGTTCGCGATTTTTGAAGTTTCTCGACAGAAAAAGTAGATTTTGAGAAAAACAACTGTTGAGCCGTAGTCTTTCTTTTCGTAGTTGGTGTATAATTCTTATTTCGTAACATTTCACAACCCTCATATTGCTCACAGCAAACGATCAAGAAAGTTTTTTTTGAAACTATGGATGCAGGTGATATCTTCACTGCAGCCACAAATGGGTCTATTGTTAGGGCGTCTATGATCCTCAGATCATGGCCCCTCTGCACCACCCTCAGGCCCCGCATCACTGGTCTCACTTGGTGTGACGTCACATATGCTCCTCCACCCCCACCACCCCACAAAGCGGAGGATATCCGCAAGTTCTGCATTCACCACCACGTGAATCCATCGCATACGCACAACACACGCTCACCTGTCTCTAGCCCCTCTTTGCAGAACCTGCATACGTGTACCTCGCACTTGCCAATATTAGCAAGGTGGTACCTCAGCGGACCTGTGAACAGGCCACATATGATCCTCATATCTTTCCTCCCCAGTGCACGCACCTCGTTGGACCACCCTTTGGAGAGTTGGAAGAAGAGTTTTGGCTGTCTAAGACCAAGCAGCCACTGCACCAACCCTCCCATTTGCCAACCTCTCTACGCAGATGGCTCCTGGTAGTGCCACCAAGGGGTCATGGCCGATAGGGATCTGCGCCGATCTCTTCTTTGCCAAACCATCAGCCGGTTCGTTTCCTTCTATACCCTGATGCCCTGGCACCCAACACAGTGTTACACTGTTGTCCTCGGCCAGGGCCTTCAGTCCAGTCAGACACTCCCACACCTGCTGCGATGTAAGACAGTATGAGGCTAAGGCCTTGAGAGTGGCCGACTGTCCACCCTAGTGTAGAACTTCTGACCCTTCAATCTCATCTGCTGCACACAGACCGTCACCGCAGCCCCCTCTGCCTGGAACACTGTGGCCAGCGACCCCAATGAGATCGCTGCTCTACTTCTCGACCCAAAGATACCTGCCCCTGCGAGGCGACCCTGCACCGAGCCATCAGTGTATTATACCAGAGCCCCAGCTTAAAACCGAGGAACTCCCCCTTCGCACATGGATCGCTCATGGATCATTATCCGAAAGGGTAGCACGAAGTTGAACTTCGCGGGCATTGAGTCTACCACATGCAGTTCGGGCCCCTCCACCTTCACCTTGTCAAGGATCAAGTGGCAGGAACTCCTCTTCCCCTGCATGATCAGACCCAACTCCAACATACGCACAGCCTGGAGGAACGCCATCCTTTTAACATGTATGTGGAGTGGAGCTAAATCTAGCAAGACGTCCAGTGCTGCCATGGGGCATGTTGTCATTTTGCCTGTAATGGCCAGACACGCCAATTGCAACCGCACTGTTTCATTTTCCACCCTAGTCCACCAGACCAGGGCTCCCATACCATAGGTAACTACAGACCATAGGTGACTACAGGCCTAAAAACCGAAGTGTACAGCCACCGGAACATCCCAGGCCTCAGCCCCCATGTCTTCCCCACCATTCTCTGAACTGCCCACATCACCACTGACGCCCGCTGTAAGGCTTTTTTTCACGTGTGTGGCCCAAGTGAGCTTCCCATCAAAAAAAAGGTATAATTTAGTTTGTTCGAACTGTTCTAAATCAAACCATCGGACGAAGATCGACCAGACGCTCTTTTTGCAAATTAAACTGAGTATGGTCATTTTTCTTTTATGTTAACTTTGACGTGTTTACTCCTTGTATTGAATGCTGTCCTGTCTCGTGCACCCCACGGAATTCTGTCGTTCAGTCCCGTGAAACGCATCATCGATAGTGACAGAAATCTAGAATTTTCTCCTTCTTCCAGATTATTTTCATTTTCTCAGATGCCCATCCCGTTTTGCTTCCCAACCTGCGCATTAGAATCTCATTTCCTGTGAGTTTTACAGCACAATGGCGAACAGCTTTCCGGAAAAACAAGTCATTTTTGTTACTTGGCCTTGATGTCTCCCTCATCGGGTTTATGCTTGATTACCATCGTCCTCGACTGTTCGGGATTTAGTCCCATGACTAATCTGATTTGTTGTGGTGGGCCCCAACTAGTCTCGTAGCTGGACGACTCTATGGGCTTATCGATTGTTTCCTGATTGATTCTCAGGATGTTTTCTATTGGCGTCAGTTTACCTATTCCGCTTCAAACCGGGTTAACTGCCTACTCCTAATACTAATTTTAAAACTGTTAATGTGAGCACCGCTTTGTCTCCATTACGTTTCCCTTACGAAATTGTTTTCTCAAACTGCTGTAAAAAGTTTAATTTGTTTATTTGGCCACTAAATGCACGATTTTCATCGATGAGAAAATTGCGGGGGCGTACATTATTGAAAATTTTGACAAAACTTGAGTACAGGTTTGTCGTCGTAACCACGCACTCCGCGTATGAAGAGAGTGTAGCGAATGGAGTGTAAGCTGTGTGTTTTGTGACTAAACACGTCCCATCTACCATTTTACTGTCATATCAACAAAGTTCTTAAAGTTGACGCTCGTTGACAAAGTGTTTATGTGCATCTTTGGTAGATGAAACCAAAACGCTTATTGCAGCATCCCAGGAGATTATTTTTGTCGAGCAAAGCGAATTTACGGTTATTTCCCTATTGCGCTGGCAAGGTCTCCTCGAGAGAGCGGAAGACTCGACCCGCTTAGCGCAACTGTGTCGCGGGTTAGTCTACCCCGTTGTCATCGGGCGTTTGAACTTGGTGCCGTTCGTGTGGCGTCGGGGTGAAGGCCACTGAAGAAAGCCTTCTGTCTCGTTCGTCATGTTCGATCGGAGGAACGGTAGTGGAGTTTGAAGTGAGTGTCATCAATTAACCGTACTTACGTCATCCATCGTCAAATATTTTGCCGTTCTGAGATGATTCATTTTTAGTGCAACGTTTTGTGATTCGTAAATGAGTTTTGTCAGTTTCTCACTTCCATTCGTCTTACCTCAAATAAATCGTTCATGAGTCCTGTTTATTCGGAAATGTTGACTTGAGCGGTGACAATACATGCTTAGTAGATTTTTTTGCAGCAGATTAAGTCATCAATCGGAGCCGAAACCGTGGAATCGAATTATTACAAATGATGAGCTGAAGTTCCTGATTTTTCAATCTTTTGAATTGTGATATTATTCAAGATGCCCACGATGCCATAATCGCTAGTCGTGACTTTTCGTAAATTATTTCATTGATATATCGTGAAATATGCAATGAGAATTCAAGAATGTGCGTTCTTCGCCTCGTTATTTGAGCCAAAACAAAATTTAAACGCAAATTGATTGTCAGAGACTGCTCTGATCTGTGACTGGTTGAAGCGTAAATAGTGAAGATCGTAAGAGAAACTGGCTGCAGGATGGTATTCTAAGCTACTCTAGTGCGTTTTTGATTAAATAAGAAACAACCTTGTGAAACTCGGCATTAGTGTAAGATAAACCGTACTACATTTTCTTTCTTCTTCTGTATTGCTCGCGTCATTGTAATCTGTTTGGTGTGCCACCGCACAACAATATTTTGAGAGCTAGAGCTTCTTGTTGGCTTACGCAAAAGTTCTCTTGAGCTGTGTGTGGAAAGCCCCGATATAACATTCTTTATGCTCAGAGATGTATAACGGGTCGCTTGAGATCCAGAACAAGTTATCCTGTTTCCTTCGTTTTACCCTTCGTTACCTTTCTTTTTACTTTCCTTGGCTCTACAAAGTAGAAAGGAAAGTTATGTAATCGGCTGAAGAAAAAATTTTGAGTTCTCTTCAGACCCTCCTGAGTCCGAAAAACACTATTTGGGAAAATGGTCTGTGTGTGTGTCTGAAGTATTTTTAGAGAAAACCACCGTACCAAATCAGCTCAAACTTCATATCCCACCCGCAGGTTACCATGGGATGCCAAAATAAGGGTATGAACAAAATCCACCGAAATTTAACTATAGTTATCATAGTGATCAAAACACCAAATATTTTTTTTCTCAAAAACAGCTCTAACGATTTTGATTAAAATTTTTATATTGGTAGCTCCAAATATGGCAACTATACCATAAAATGTTCATTCTTGGGAAAATGACGAGAGCAGCACAATAAATTACCAAAACTTTAAACGAAATCGGTTTTAGCGCGGTTTTTAGAGAAAACAACCGTACCAAATCAGCTGAAACATGATGTCTAGCCTACAGGTTACCATGGGACACCAAAATAAGAGTATGGACAAAATCTACCGAAAGTTAACTATAGTTATCATAGTGATCAAAACACCACATTTTTTTTTCTCAAAAACGGCTCTAACGAATTTGATTAAATTTTTTATATAGATAGCTCTCAATAAGACAATTATACCGTAAAATTCCCATTCTTGGGAAAATGACGAGAGCAGCACAATAAATTACTCCGCTGGAATTTTCGTAGAATGTTAAAATAAATTAGTATTGTAGTCCAATCCAATGTTTGAAAGCGCTCATGAGATACATGGGGCTCACTCCAGAAATTCCTGAATTTCAAGTTTTGCCGTTTCCCTTACTACCAGTTCTGAACTTTTTACCCAATAACTCTGCAAAAGTAATTACTATCCTTCACAAAAAAATTTGTGTTTACAGCCTCATTAATTATCTGTGCACCAATTGCTCAATAATGGTGTTGCAATGAGTACGAGCAGCACAATAAATTCCGGAACTGTAGGCGCTGCTGCTTCCTGCTGCTGTGAAGTGTTTTTTGACCAAGTTCAAATGAATTGATCAAGCAGACAAAGCCATATAGAAAGTGAATTGACGTAGAGCTGAGGAAAGTTGTGGGTTGCAGCGCACCAGATATTTATTTTCACACTCACTCTTCTCGCAGTTCCTTATGGTCATTAAACTCTCTGCTGCGCCCTCGGAAAATTCCGTGTTTACAGATCATATTCACGTAGTGGTATTAATTTTTTATACTGTTAGCTTCCATCGTTCTTTCAAAAACTTCATTCAAGCTCCAGAAAGAATATGATCAATTTCACTTCCCTCTGGTTAGTTTCACTTAATTCTTTCCAGTGCGAAACAAATGTTTCCTCCAAGAAGCAATTATTTTTGTATTGGTTTCCTGTTTCGTCCTCAAATATCGGCCCGTCGTCGTATGTTGATTCGTAATATTTTTTTATCCGCCCGTTATATAACCCAGACTGAGCCCTTTCATTCTTTTCTCGGGCATTTAATCGACGCCGAGATAACGGCTTCCTCCTTCTCCCTCCCTCCTTTAACCGCATTGAACGAGAACAGTCATGTTTGTGCGTTGTACTCGACAGATAAGGACTGGACGATTACGTTTCGAGTGATACGAACTTCCTAAATGGCTTCCCTTCTAAGCCGGTCATTAGATACGTGCTATAGACGAAATAACTGTCATGAAAGTTTTGACGGGCGGCCTCTGTAACTGAACCCTTTGATGAGGGCGTAGCTCTGAAATCGTTCCTTTCGCCTGGTGTAATATCCTCCAAACGCGTAATTACAGTATCGAATTGAATGGGAACCTCAGTTAATTTTTAGATCTGAGCGTGGACTAATACAAAACGCTAAGAGCGTATAAACAATGCTAACCAAAAGAACTGCATGGTGTTCACTTTGTTTACTTTGGTTATTAACGCCTGATGAACAGAATTTATTTTTGGGTGGTTCAGGAGTTTTAAGGAATCGCCCTCACCTGAATGTTTTAGGTTGATGCACATCTCCTTTGCAACAAAATGAAATAGAGAGCAAATACGTGTACCTAATTACCTATTTGAATCTCGAAAAAATATATGCGTTTAAGTGGTCGAATCAACTAAATATCATTCGATTCTGGTACTCTCCGATAGAAAATTGCTCGTTGAAAGAAGGTAATTGGTGGCAGAGCCCTCTCTTGCATTTGAGTTGTGTGCATTTGTGACGGAATTAAAGATTTTGCTTACAAATCCACGTAGGGATGAAGCCCACAACAACGAGATATTTCTTTACAGAAATAGAAACAAAACAGAAGGGAAACCACTAAAAATAATAGAAATATATACGTATTAAAATAAAATAACAGACTCCTCCTTCCAATCAAAATTTCGACCAAAAGATATTTAAGAAAATAAGAATTAAATTACAACATCTTTCTACTCTACTACTGGCACGCCAAAAAAAAAAGAAACGGAGGAAAATAAACGCGACTTGCGGCCAAGGAATCTTCTTTCTTCGTTCGAACCTGAAGCTCTCCAAAAGAACCCAATAAGGAATCGGAACCGAAAAACGGGAGTCGGAACGAGTCAAAAACCTCTCTTTTCTCGGGAAACAGGAACACGCGGAAGAAACCAAAACGAAACACCCCCGGGAGCGAGAAACACCTCCCTCCACTACCTCTCATAAACCACCCATCCGGTTATCACCTTGGAAGGCACGGTTCCAAGCCTCCACCCTGGGTCTGTTCCACGCGCCCAACCGCACTTGTAACTCGTAACACATTGAAATAAGTGAAGTCCAAGCGAGTCGAAGAGGACGTTGTGTCAGCAGTCTGGGCGAAACATGGATGGAAAAATGTTATGTCTGGAAAGGTATTGGAAAGTACAATATAATTGTACGAAAATTAGAGACTTGCTGTTGGTGGAGCTTAGTTTAATAAAAATACTCCGCTTTTGTCGCAGCACAGTATTTGGCACTACAAGTCATTAGGACCTTCCAGCTTTGGGACAGTTGCGATTCTGTTTGTGGGATTTCTGTGGGAATACCGACTGGGTGCCCCCACCCTCCCCAGACCCCACAGGTTGAAAATAAATTGGGATGGGCGAACTACCTACCACGATATCCGCAGAGCTAGCACATTTTTCCAGCATTTTCAGGCCTTGCCCTGCAAAGGCAAGCCACCTATTGTGGCCCTTACTCTTAATGCACCAGCGCAAGGTCGTTGGCAGTGCATTCCCGTAGTACCATTGTTCGACGCAAAGCGTCAAATTGGTTAGAGTCTTTGACCTTGGACTTCCCCAGTCGTTACTAAAGTTAACGTACCTGTTAGGTGAGTCCGTCTCCTCTGGCTTGTGAGTTACTGTGGGCAAGTGCTTTCGATGTAAAGACATCATCGTCTGGCCGTTAAGTCAGTACTCCCTTAATGGCCAGACGATGATGTCTTTACATCGAAAGCGCTTGCCCACAGTAACTCACAAGCCAGAGGAGACGGACTCACCTAACAGGTACGTTAACTTTAGTAATTTGCCTACTGGCGGATATAACCCAATTTCTTTAATTCCCCAGTCGTTGTCTCCGTCGATTTCAATGCCTAATGGGTCTTCTGTTTCTCCAAAGGTCTTCGCACCTACGGAAATCCCACTTGTCTGGATATTTCCTACGGTGGTTTTTTTCCATCTTTCCTCTCTCCTCCTTTTACAGATTCCTCTCTACGACTGAGCTCTTCCAAATTCATTTCCACTTCCAACTATCGCCCCAGTAACTTCTCGCTCTCTCATACAGTTGCCCGCGCCAGTTCACGCGTTCCGAGTACTGCCCCTGTGTCGCCCCTTGTGTGTACACTATCTCAGCTCAATTTTAAGTCAACTCAATTTCGCACGTATATTACAGTCCTCTTCCCGCTCACCGAGTTTCACTTTAAAGTTCGATCCTTAAGGTCCCCCTTTCGTGCGCCCAACAACCATGTTTGGATCAAACAGCCCTCAAGGCTAGAATGGTCGCTGGTCCGCCTTCGGCGGCTTTTCCTCATCTCAGATCTAGACAGCTTGGACCTTCTGCCTTTCCTAGGGTTTGGACGGGCCCCAGTAAGCCTCAGTAAACCACCCAAGCTTCCACCTACCACTCACGGACTCATCTGGCGCATGTACCAGCTTTAGGGCACCGCAGTATTGGGGGGTTGCCTCAGCACGGTATATCACTGCTGGTCGATTGTTCGACGAATTTATGGATGGTCCTGAAGCAAACGGTTGAATTCAGGCCGTGTGAGGTATTATTTTCTGAGTGAATCATTCCTCCTTTGTCAACACTAAATACTCACGCAATTCTATAGTTCACAATTGCCCAGTCCTTGAAATACGTTTGCATTTACAATTTCGACTGAGAACTATGTGGTTAAACGAGGAAATATGGGCTTGTGAAATTGTTCATGAGTTTGGATTTGGTATTCTACAAAATGCTGGTGTGTTATTTCAATTTTTGTTCGTCTTGGCTTACGGTTTTTCTGTGATCTCTTCGACACGGCATTCCATCGCCACATTGTTCAGCTGGTGAAGTTCTCCGCACCTCTTTTTTTTTTAAAGGGGAGTAACTCCCTAATGGGACGTCATCATCTCCTCCTTCCCATTGAACCCATCAAAATCCCATTGCCGCAGAAACATGAACATTGTCCGAAAAAATAAAAAAGCGCCGCTCTTTTTGCGGATTCCAATTGACGGTTGTACCTCTTTCCTCATCATCGTCAGTTCTAAAAGTCGTGAATCACCCTGAGCTCATCGGTGGTTTTCTTTCTGAGCTTCAGTTCAAGAGCCGGTTGATGCTGGATCATCCGCTACCACTTGAATTTGTATGTAACAAACGGGAGAATCCACTTTCAAGGTGACAATGCTTATTTCATGGTTGTCGATCATTCAGTCTCCCTTTAGGCTGGCGGTAACGTGTAGCTAAGACGAAAGCTCAGAACTATCCGTTTTCCTGCTGGTTTTACATTTGATAGTACGGAGCGGTAATCGTGGGAAAACTCCTACCCTTAACACAATAATACTCCTCTCATGTTCTTGTTGTTCCCTCCCCTTTGAATAACCCCCTAATTAACCCTGTCAGGAATTTTCAAGGAACCTCGCTTGAAGCAAACTTGCTGTTCTGTTTGTGCTTGTGTCTGAGTCTGTTCTTCGAAGTACTTGGAATTTTGAGCTCAGAACTGCCAACCCATTTATTTGCAGCTGCGGGAATGTCCAGCTCTTCAGTTATTTCCCAGTGAGAACAAATTCCCCTTTTCTGGACTTCCTCTCACCACTCGATTTACTTCCTCTACAACACACAGCTCTTCCCAAACTCACTCGTCTCTCAGGTCTCGCGATCGACACTCATCCATCAACTCTGGTGCTAATCATAATTCAAGTATTATGAAAACCCAGTGGTGGTGTACTCCAAACTCTTATTTTGTTAAGCAAGTGTATCAGTACAGTCCTATATCTCGTTCAATTCGTGTATCTCTCTCTTTTTCGTGCACCCAACAATATTTTTCTAATTCAAGAGGCCTCAATAGGTTAAGATCTGATTTATGCGCAAATCTTGTTATTCGGCTTATTGCAATTTTCTTCCTGCGGTTGAGGAAAGTGCGACGTATCGGTTTTGTTGAATGTGAACGAGTGGAACCGTTTGCTGTATTTTTTCCAATCAACTCACTCTATTGTAAACCAGTTGTAAAGCATCAAAACTATATCTAACGCTGGAAAATGTAATGTAAATGAGCAAAAACTGCATGGAAACTGGAACGGATTACCGCAGCAAGATTAGCGTTAGCGATTTTTTTTCTCTCATTGAGAAAAATCCAGAATTACTGCAATCGAACACAATTTATTAGTTCTTTCGAGGGTAGCGATGTGAAGAGGCCGGCTATTGACCATTTAAAGGCGGCGGGATCGGGTTCTAAACGACAATTGTCGTCGAAATGCGAGTAGAAATTGCCTCTTCGTGGAAGTTGTGTGAATGAACTGAGTCGCGGGTAAACAGCTTTGCGAAACCTCCGATTAAAACCGGAATCGGATCAAGAGCGACGTTTCCTGGTCATTTACGAGAGTTGCTAAGCAGATACGATCACTAATTCTAGAGTATCTTACCAGAAATCTGACAAAATATTACAGTTTAGTAACTTTTACAAATGACGTGTATTAGAGCTGGTATTTTCGTTTTTAAATATGAATGTTGGTTGTAAGTGCTTTTATAATCGAAGAGATTGTACGAAGACAGATGTAGAGTTTCGATAGCTGGAATCAGATACCACTGAAGCTGTGAATTTTATAAAAATAACTCAGCAATCAACTGAAAGTTGTCACATCGTCTGAATTCCTCGCCAGATAAATACGACTTGTGTCATATTGATGTATTTTAACTCAACTCAGTGACTTTGTACCTTGAAAAGTTGTACATGAACTTGAGACACCAATCCTTGGTTGTCGACCGATCGAAGTGTCCTCCTTTTCTAGAAACGTTCCACACCGCTTCAGGTGAAACTTCTCCACTCAAATGCGAATCTTATTCTTGCGCACTGCAAATCAAAATTCCTCACTCATTAAAGACAGTCTTATCTTGCTGCTAAATTAGTCGTGTTCCTCGAACCGAAATCCGTGCACGTCTTAGGAGAAAGTGGGTTGAGCCAGACCGCTAGACGAGCCAATTCGTAATCGTGAAGACTTACCGTCCACTCATCCAGGACTTCTTGTGTCTCCAATGTGGACAAGAAACCACATGCTGCTCCGCACGTAGTTCTTGCAACAATGAACGTCAGTTGTTGGAATTCCTGGCTGCGGGTTTTCACGGTCACAACGAAAGTGTCGGATTTAGTTTGAAGTTGTGAATGAGCAGTGAGTCCAGAGGTAGATTTCCCTTGGGGAAAATTCTTAGGCTTTTGAGTTGCCTTGCTGAGTCATTGGTCAGGTTCGGTGTTGCATTCTTGTTATTCCTAGCAACAGCCGAAGAAATTAATACTCTATTTTTACTTTCCGCTACCCCAAAGGGAAAGGAGAGTATAGTAATAGTATAGTAAACGGCTCTAACGATTTTGATTAAACTTTGAAATTATCTTCTACTAATTAATACCTAACTTTTCTCCTCTATACATATCTCCATGAAAATACGGTAAACGGAGATATAGGCCTATGAAGCAAAAATAGGGTTTTTACGCTTTTTGGCAAAACGGCTTTAACGATTTTCACCAAACTCGCAGGATGTTTTCAAATAGTTAATACCTACATATTGTTCCCAATAAATGTTCCTGTGACCGTCCATTGAACAGAATTAAAAATCAAAATGTGTCGAAAATAACGTTTTTTCGAACACTTCCGTTAATTCTGGGGTAACTGCTTCACCGGATATGATGAATCTTACAGAGAGTCCTTTAGTCACCCATACCCACATTTCTTTCTCCGTAACTATTTCTGTATATATATGTTGAACGGAGATATAAGCCAAGTTAACTGAGAAAAGGAGATTTTTCGAATATTAATTTATCGGTATTCCAATTTTCTCAAAAACGGCTCAAACGATTTCGATCAAACTTACGGAGTACTCTCAGCTAACTAGTACGTACATTTTGTTCTCTATAAAGGTTCCTGTAGAAATGCGTTGAACGAAGATATAGCGCTCGCATATGTAGCTGGTATGCGAACTTGAAGGGGTGGCGGAAAGTTGTGTATTGCTACGCATCGCTCGTTTCTTGAAAAATTTGATCTTGATTCGTGAACGGTGAATTCTACATTTGTTTGGTCAGTAACACATTCAGATTAGGCACAGAGTTGTGTGTAACAGCACTGATACGTGTGTGGTGCAAGTACGCGATTATATCTGGGGCTGAATGATCTAAATGAATTTTTCTTGCTAATAGCCAGCCATACACGAGCAGATATCTGCGACAGATATCGCGTTTTTAAACGATATCTGTGGGAAAGATCTGTGCGTTAGTGGGCGTTAAAAAATGATGAAAGATGTGAAAATCGACCAGAGATATCTGCGAGAGTTCAAATCTGGCAGATGGTAGTCGGGCGTCCCCCTTAACCTGCAGACTTCTCGGAAGCGATGTCTGTGGTTTAAAGAACTGTTCGATTGGATCGGGCAGTCACTTAACGTTAAGATGTTCTGTTGTCCACGAGTGTTTTCCCCTGTTTTCACATAAGTAATTCAAAACTCGTAACAGCAAACATTCGTAGGAAACTACAATTTTCGTAACTACAAAAAACGATCTCCCACAACCTAATAAATTCGTAAATACATTATTACTGGTTGGCACCTACCCCAGTGGCATATTTACCCAGAATGGGGGATAGTATTTTCAAATTTAGTTGTAGTTTTTATTAACAAAAACCAAATGAATTGAATTACGGGAGCCGGGGAGATGAGCTAGCAAAATGTTCACAATCCCGCGGGTTGTTCTCCCTAAGGTGCGTTAACAACTTCATGTGCCCGAACTTTCTCCTTTCCGAAACCCATGACTTCTCCCAAACTTGTCTTTTTTTGGCTTAGTCGTTTTATGGGCGATAAAAAACATACCCGCCGCAAAAGCCGCTAATTTACGCTTTTTTTACTACGAAAATCACTAACCCCATGGCATCAACTTACGGAATGTGTGACCGATCTAGAAAATATTTCGGATTCGACCGATAACTCGAGTCTGCCAGACGAACGTCGGTGACAGACCTGAATCTGTCAGATTTCATCCCACGAACGAACAGATGACATCGGGCACTGGTCAGGTGACAGATCTCGGGCATGAAAGATCGGCCGATAAGTTTTTCGTGTTAAGGGGCAACGACCGATCTCATCGGTCACTCCAGATCGTTAGCGATATCTGTCAGATGAGATCGGGCGACCAAATCTGCCGCAAATATCTGCTCGTGTATGGCTGGCTATTGTAACACTTTTGAAGGGTTTACAAATGTAACAGAAATCAAGAAGCCAAACGAAACGTTATTTATAGTCGACAGATGGGAAGGACTGTCCCCCACTGCCACTGGAAATATGAAGGTACTACTGTAATTTTTTGTTGTTGCAACTTTTACAAGGTTGTTACATTTAATTAGTTAACGTTAATTCAATTATTAACAAAGGAGAACCCATTACAAATTAACACGTCTAACTAATGAAATAAATAAATTAATAATAACATTGTATATCATTTTAATTTAATAATTTATAAAATGAAGAAAAATGATTCATTATTAATAATCATGTTAGTTTCCAATATGCGAGGCAGGTGGAAATGCAATATATATGACCCTAATTTCTTTCCCTTCTTCTACATCTAACTTCTATACATCTTATGAGGTACTTGATTGGACTACCGCCTGAATTTTTCTGAAGATTCAAGTAACATTTGAGCGGAGTTTATACGGTAAAAATAGCGCAAAAATCGACTAAAGCATCAACTCTCGTCAACTAATTGCTCAATAATGGTCTGGGAATGAGTGAGAGCAGCACAATAAACTCCGGAACTGCTACCTTGAAGTGGCGTTTTCCCAAGTTTTAATGAACTAAGTGGAAAATGCACAGAATTGTAGCAAAAGCCATGTAGAGCTAAGGAAAGTTGTTGGATGCGTCGTACCTGATAATTATCATTATAATAATTATACTTATTTTTCGACCAATTTTGATAATTTCTCTTTTCAGGCCCCAATGTTCGTTGGTAGGCTAAGTACATTAATCGTGTTCACAATTGAACCCCAAGCACGAAAAATGCTAAAACGACTTCCGATTCCTGCTGGGTTTGATGGTGCTTAAACACAACTGAACAACCAAGACGAAAACGACAACTGTCCCTCGCATGGATACGTCTAAGGACACGCTATTTACAGTTTGAAGCCAAGGCGTCACACTATGTCAACCGGCTACTACTGAACAAGATGACTCATTCGTTCCTAAATGGTAGTTTGTGAACATAGCAACACGTATTGCAATTCACTACTAACCTTTCAGTTATTTGGAGCCAGAGCTATTTCTGCTCAACTAGTCGCAAATAACTGCTCGAGCCTCGGCATTGATTTATGGTTTAGACATCGCGAAGACGTGCCATCCTTCACACACGTCCGTGGGAATAACGAGTATCTGCTGCATGAATTCAGCTTTATTACCTCCTCGACTAGTTCTTCGTCCGCTCGATTCTTAGATTCTTTCACGTCTCGCCGTCTTGACCTGAGGTGCGTGTTCGACTTGCTCGTGCGTTGTAATATCCGAGAGCGTTGCTCTGTAATTGTCGAAGGAGAGCAACGGTGAAGCAGAGGCCATCACTAGAAGCCCCCGAGGCTCGAACAACCTATAACCACCAATAATTGATATATCTTCTTTTTATTCGATTATACTCTTTTTTTAATGATATTCCCTTCTGTGGCTCTCTACATTTTTTTCCACGGCCCTTGCGTTAGGTTCGTTTATATGCTCCGCGGTGCCTTTGTTTCGTGGCGTATGGGCAACCGAAGGACAAGTGGAAGGAAAACAACAAAAAAAGCAAAGAGGGTGTGGTCGTTTAGTCTTCTCGTGCTGGTTCCGTTCCCCTTTTTCCCATCGTTCGAATGCAGCTCCTCTCTCTCCCACCGTGTGGTATTCGTTATGCAACTCCATCGCCCTCGTAGGGTTCCATTTCTCTGATTCAAGTCTCGTCGGGATGAATCACATCTTCCGTAATTCGAACGAATTGATTAATTGAGACGTCAGCTGTGGCGCACTCGAAATAACTGGATCGTTGCCCGATGCTTCTTGACAGAATCCAGTTCCTGCGTAATATTAAATCTCCCTTCTTCTCGTTTCAGCAAAAGGTCCGCTTGTTGTTAGTTGAGTTTATTGACGCGATTCCTGATTGGCTATTAAGTTTGCCTCTTAGAAGCTCTCATCTCCTGATGCCCTTCAACGTTTTCAGCGCGTTCGACCTACCTCATCGGTTATAATGTGGAATTTCTGGTTTGAGATCGTTCACTAGCCATTTAAACTGTAAATCCAAGTATCAATGAAATTGAAGAATAGTTTCGCTTCGAAATAAAACCAAATTAATATTTTTAGGAGAGCTGGGAAATTAAAGTTATGTGGAAATATAACTTCCCTCGAATTTAATTAATAGAAGGAAAAATGCGACTTCGTTCGTAAAAAAAAAAAGAACTGCGCGGTTTATGAATTGAAAAACGGAGCGCAGACACAATTCAGTAAAGCGCCTTTCAGAAGTTCACCTAGTGAATTAGCGCATGGGAAAAAGCTTCATACTCTGAAACTTTGAAGAACAGGACTGACTACCTCGGCCACTTGAAGCCTAAAGTAGTGGAGACGGAGAGATGGACGGCAAACGATGATGGTCTGATGGGCTCCTATTACTTTGTGGATGGTTGTTCACGTGTGAGAGCCCAGTTCTTTCCATTTGTGGAACGACACGATTCACTACGAACTTGATTCACCCAGTAACGTACTGTATAATCTACCTGCTTTATTACATGTTGGTAAGTAAGGCCAGCTTTTGACTGTGTGCAAAATATAATTGAGAAGTATGTTTACGTTCTCCGTCAAAGTTACAACCGCGGATTAGGAACGCTGTCCATTGGAAAACCGTTTGTTGGAGCGAGATAAAGTCGACGATATTGTCGGAGCGCCAATGTGAGACGAGCAGTTTCCACTGACTTGAACGGGTGGTTGTGGAAGGCAATGAGCGAGGGTTGTTCACATTGTGCACGAACGGCTTCAACTAGTTTGTTTAAACTTGCAACGTATTTATCGTTAATTTTTTCCCCCATTAACATTTCAGTGTACCCGAAAGTTGGGAAACGGCCCTAAAAAGGAAGAAAGTAAAAGACGGCTTTGAAAATTAACGTGTACTTCTGACCATTACGCGCACTGTTCTCCGTAAATGTTGCTCGCACGGTCAGCTGAACAAAGATAAATCCTCATGCGTCGAATATTTTTTTAAACGTTTTCCAATTTTCCAATTGAAATGTGATTGAACGAATGAGGGATCGTGTGTTGCAAAATTATAATTATCCCACCGACATTTGACCAATCAGTCAACGTACTTTTGAGTTTTTCGCGTTAAACTCGCACATTCGTTACTGAACCACGAAAAGCTTATTTCAATTGTATTTTAGGCCTAGGATTTTCACAAACTTAAGACGTCGATACCTCTGAGAAGCGAACCTGCGTGTAATGAAAAATATTTGTGGGAAGGTGCTACAAAGTTTGCAAAAATACGAAAAACTTCGTGTGGCAGGATTTTTGTTTTTCGGCGTATCGATTCGTGTAGTTAATAAAAGCCTCTAAACCAACAGAACATTTCAGCCCACCTCATTAACGAATATTTACGAGTTCAGAACGTTTGGGCAGTTTTCACCAACTGCGTTGATCTCGTTTAGCACCTAACCCGCTCCCGCCACAAAAACGGCCTTCTCCAGATTGGGTTAAGCTCTAGCCCTGATCAAACTTTAACCCCAAAAAATTGGGCGGTTTGGCCCGGTTAGCTATTTCTTTATCATATCCTAATATTTGTTTGCCATTACCGTGCTCCGTCGAGTATTCTCTTCTATTATTGTGAATAATTTGTTTTTGATTGATAATAATAAAAAACAAAGATGCTGTTTACGAGTGCGCAGATATTTCAGTTGCTTTTCCTCTACGATGATAATCTATTATGTTAGGTTGTCATCACACCCGGCGCTTCAGTGGATATGAGAGCGTTCCGACGTCCTCGACATATTAATTTAAATTCTGTTGTGAAAAAAAGTATTACGATTGTAATTACTTACAATTACAAGATTTTTGTTCGCGTACAATATGTGTTGAGCAGTTTTAGAAAAAAACTCTTAGACGTCATATCGCCGTCAGAAAACCCAAAACGCAAATGGCTTATCTGGGTGAATTTAGTAGCAGATAAGTAGGAAATATTAAATAATACCACGCTTTTACCCACACATTAGTGTATTAAACAACTTTTATTAAACACGATACTTCCCCCTTGCTTGTTAAAGTTCCTTGCTCGTAAAAGTTGTAATCTCACAATTTCGGGTTTTATTATTTCTTGTTCAGTTCTCATTTTTTTGTACCACTTCTGATTTCCCCTGTTCACACAAAGCATTCTCCCGTACTAATTTGGGATTTTCCTGCAGTTGGAGTTCGCGTATTGGCACTTGATGCTCCTTGCCCGTTTCAGCTTCTGCAGATGTTAATGCGGCCACCTTCGGCTTCCGACAATTATAAGAAACAATAATTTGGTCAAATGCTGGATGTACGGTTACGAGGCCGTTTACGTTTACCCGACACTCGTTGAACACGCGTCCAATTTCCTTTCTTTACTGTAACCTCATGAGTCCACTGCCTTCTCGATATGGCTTAATAGCAACGTAATCACGGCTATCCTAACCGCATCCCCCAGTGATCTCTGCTAGCGTGGTGGGAACGAAACAGGCTAGCCTTGATTTACTTATCTAGCCGTGATCAGTTGGATTCAGCGCTGTTTTGGTGAAAACGGCCCTTAGAATGAATATTTAGCGTGTTAAAACATTTCATTACTTTCGGTACCGAGAACGTTATATTTGTGTGCATCCAAATAAGATGTGGCTTGTTCATATTCGATAGCTTTGGTAGCTTATTGAACTATCCTCACACTTGCCGAACTTCAAGGCTCCTGTAACTTACCTAAAAAACGAGACTTAAAGTTGTGCGAACTGATATTATTTCGTGGACGGAGGAGCGTAAATGAAAAACAGCTCCTGTTCAGATTCGCCCACGAGTTTCATTGGAGTCGGCTTTTAAACTGGATTTCTTCACGTCGTTAGAAGCGGCCTCTCTGAGTCAGCGCAACCTCGAACGCCTACCATTCAATCCTTAGTTGAAATATAGTCTGTTCGGGTCTGCATCCAGACGATTCCAACTCCTACTTGTTGGCCCAGAAGGATACTGTTTCAAGTTAGAGGTGCGAAGGTGCACTGCGGTTGCTCATCTAAGATTCTGAACAGTGTGCATTGTCAAGTGTGAAAAACATCTCTTAACGATTTCGAGAAAAACGTTCAAAAACAGGCGACTTCCCGAACTGTTTTACATCACGCGACACCTGTTACAGGAACTAGTCAATAATATTATAACAACGAGATGGCGAAAGCCGCTGGCTCTCGAGTCCACAGTTCTGACACGCCTCAGGCAAATCTGTGGCCTATAACCCAAAAAATGTGCCAAACATCAAATACAACAACTAGCGAAGACCTTGAAAAATATCTACACATCTTACACAATTTTCCTCACCAGTCGCGATTTTCGTCGGTTTAGCAACTAATATGTTCTCGCTTTTCACTCACTAGAAGGTTCTACCCCAACTGGCCGGTGACTATTCAGAGCGCTTAAGGTCGAGGAATTTACTGAGTTACTTCAATTTACATCACGACCTTCATTGAACGGTCTAGTTAATTCATGATACTGTCCAAGGGTTTTAGGGGAAGGTTCTTATTTACAATTGTGGTAAAACTGAGTAGAAAACACTGAAGGAAACGACGTTAGTTTAAATTTCGGTATTTTTGAGGTTTCTCCTGATTATTTCATGTGTATTCTGTAACTTATTCGGCTATCACTTCGATTGTTCTTAGAACGCCAGTAATTTATAAGGAAACGAGCGGTGCGTAGCAACACACAACTTTCCGCCACCTCTTCAAGTTCGAACACCAGCTGCATATGCTGGCGCTATATCTTCGTTCAACGCATGTCTACAGAAACATTTATAGGGAACAAAATGTAGGGACTAGTTAGTTGAGAGTATTCCGTAAGTTTGATCGAAATCGTCTGAGCCGTTTTTGAGAAAATTGGAATACCGATATATTAATATTCGAAAAAACTCATTTTCTGAGTTAACTTGGCTTATATCTCCGTTCAACATATATATACAGAAATAATTATGGAGAACGAAATGTTGGTATAGGTAACTAGAAGACATTCCATTAGGATTTATCACATCTGGTGAAGAAGTTACGCTGGAATTTACGGAAATGTTCGAAAAAACGTTATTTTAGACACATTTCGATTTTTATCTCTGTTCAATGGACTGTCAGAGGAACATTTATTGAGAACAATATGTAGGTATTAACTTTTCGAACTGTTCAATTTCAATTCGAATTTGATAATCGTTGAAGCCGTTTTGCCAAAAAGCATAAAAACCCGATTTTTGCTTCATAGGCCTATATCTCCGTTCACCGTATATTCATGGAGATATGTATTAGAGAAGAAAAGTTAGGTATTGATTAGTAGATGATAATCTGAAAGTTTAATCGAAATCGTTACGGCCGTTTCCGAGAAAAATGCAAAAAACACTAGTTTATGGTACATTTTCGTCCCCGACCCCCTTTCAAATCGCCCATAACCTTATTTTGGTGTCAACAAAAAATAACAAACAAAACGAAAAAAGAACCAGCTCAATCGGATCAGCCGTTCTCCCGCAAATCGAAGTACAGACACGGACCACGCGCCGAAATTAGGTTTTTTACTCAGTTGGCCTCAAAACGTAAAGAAGAAAGCCTAAATTTTTTTTGACGCGATTACCATACTTTCCTTTCCCTTTGGGGTAGCGGAAAGTAAAAACCACAAAAATTGATTTTATTTGAGATCGTCGATAATTTATTCTGCTGCTTTGGTTACAATAACAATGTCAAGTTACCACTCTCTTATCTGGGCGGATCACCCAAAACTGCGATCTAAATAATAAGGACCCTCTTTTCAGAAACATTAAAATATTCGGCATTTTGATCACTATGATAACTATAGTTTTTTGAAGTTTGAATTCTAGTATCACGTGTGACGCATCAGACAACGTTGTTCTTCCCCATGTAAATTTGGCGAAGATTCTTAGGCCTAATTCAACGAGTTTATGTATATGTTTAAATGGAGAACAAAATGTAAGTATTGAATAATTGAAATTACAAGTAGGCAAATTTTTGAAATATTCGAAGGTTTGCATTTTCGGCTGTATTCTAACTTGTAGGTTCATACAATGATCGTTTAAGAAGTAGTTTTGAAGAGAAAAAAAGATAATTTGGTTAAGACACTCAGTTCAATCGAAGTTAGTATTTGAACATTTCGAGAAGACAAAAAAGTGTTTCGGCGCGCTCATAATTTATTTCCGTTCAACGGAGCGTCGATGAAAAATGTTCATTCATAACGTTGACGTCGAAGGCTCAGTGAAGTTTGATTCAAACCCTCAACGCTGTTCATAGGAAAGTCTAAAACAGCTTCCTCGGCGTGTATTTCTAATAACAGCATATTTACTGAATGGCAAAAGTTCAGTAGAAGATGCCTAAGTTTCATCGAAATCGTTGGAGTGGGGCTTGAGGGAACATATTGTTTTCTCATCCCAGAAAAATATAAAGAATGGGCTCAATCGATCTCATGTTCCGCCTGAATATATTTGACGAAAAGTAAGTAATTGAAAATCGTGAGCTCTGAGCGGAGAAATGAAGTGAGATTGCGGCTTTGACTGGTTTTTCATAAGAATCGTAGCTATCGACCACAGTTTTGTAATTAACGCTGGCCATTAACGTGGGGGTTTACGACTCATAAATCAATGCTATCCCTCGTACAATGTCAATCGCGTCATCGAGCCCTTTGTCTCGCACGCCGTTGCGCAACTCATTGCAAATATGTTGTTAACCCGGAAGGTTTGAAGCGATTGTGCCGGATAATTGATCAACTCCTTCTCCGGACCAACTGCTCTATTCAATCTTTTGTTTCACTAATTGCGACCCCCTCCCCCTTTTTATTTTTTTTAGTTCTCGCCCAACGAGCTGTTGTCAGGGCTCGGATTTGTTCGTCTCGTCTGCGAACCTTCAAAAGGTCAGGACGACTAGATTTGGCTTGTCTCGTTGAGCTGCGATTGATCTCTCGACGTAGGTTGTACCGGGAAAGCAAAAACGACCTCAACGAATGAAATCGAAGGGGTTTCCATCGTTCGGCAATCAAGGTCTTTCATTCGCTTCCGTCGAGAGCGTGGTCCCAAATTTTGGATAATTATTGGGATTAGCTTAGCCCTCGAACTCCTACATGACTCGATATCATTGGGCGACGATTCAGAAAGATTTATTCTTCCCATGTCTGCTTTGATGGTAGACTTAATCTTCGCCTGTGATCGGATTTCTCGAAAGTAACTTTATATGCAACTAATGATAGTTACGAAAAATTGTGGACGTTTTTTATGTGGAAGAGAATTAATTGGTTTAACTTGGTCATTTATCTTGGGGTGAACCTAAATATTACAATCGCTGTGGAAAGTTTAACGACTTTATTTTTCATTGTGTCGTTGACATTTTGGCTCAGGATTTTCACCGATTTTCATGTCTTTTGCTACTAATTAAATTTATGTTTCACTCAGTTCATTTGAACTTGGTAAAACCTAACTTAACGGTGGCAGAAAGCGGTAGACCTTACAGTTCCGGAATTTATTGTGCTGCTCGTACTCGTCCCCGGGCCATCAATGAACAATTGGTACGCAGAGAATTGATGAGGTTGTAGACACGATTTTTTTGAAAGGGATAATAATAACCCTTCCAGAGTTATCGTGTAAAAACTTACAAAATGTGTGGTAAGTGAAACGGCTTTGGTTGAAATTCCTTAATGCATCTTATAAGCGTTATTAAATTTAATTGGACTGCCACAGAGATTTTTCTCAAGATTCTACTACTTTCTGAGCGGAGTTTACAAGGGAAAACTACGCTGAAATTTGTTTTTATCGAAAATGTTGGTAATTTAGTGTGCTGCTCTCTTCATTTGCCCACGGGTGGGAATCTTATGTAAGAGCTGTCTCTACAAAAAATTTAATCAAAATCGTTGCAGCCATTTCTGAGAAAAAAATTGATATTTTGATCACTATTATAACTATAGTTAGTTTTGGGCGGATTTTGCTAATAGTCTTATTTTCTCGTGCCATGATGACCTGCGGGCAAGTTTGAGGAGATTGGGTTCAGCCGTTTTCTCTCAATCGCGTTCACAGACACAGAGACCATTCCTTTCTACTTTGTAGAACAAAGGCCATGTATAGGCACCAAGGTGCTTAAACTACTAAGATACAAAGTTCTAATGAGTTGAAGAACAACAGAAAACTTCTCAGAAGAAGATAGAGTTGCCATGTACCACTGCAGATAATCTTGTGGAAACCCAAGACCACCAACAGGATTGGCTAACTGCCACCTGTATGTACAGCGAGCAAGTGCTGATGGCGCCAAAATGGGATGCCTGAGGTGGAACACCAAGACCTTCAGATAAATGTTCACACGAGCCGCTAAGACAAATACACACAACAGAGCAGATTGTCTTGCTAAATTTTAGGAAAGCATGTGCAGAGGCAGTGATATCAGTGGTACCTTGGGAAATTCTCCATCAAAGGCAATACGATTTCGACCCCCAAATCTCGAGAACACCTGGACTCACCAAGCAAAACTCGCATCCGATAGCATCATGATAAATTTTTCTTTCGCGGCTGTGTAATAGAGCCATTTGCACTAAGTCAGTTTTGCTCTTCCACAGCAACGCAGCATTGTTGTACTTTGAGAGTGAATGATCAACGATTCACAACACGCATATGTTCGAGAATTTTTTCTCAGGGTCGCGTTCAATGTTTTCTATTTTAAATCCCAGATTTTAATTGCTCGTTCACTCATGTTTGAAACAGTAATTAGTCATAGTTTTAATGTGCTTGACGATTTCATACAGTGAAATAATCGGAGTTTGTAGGGAATCGCGTTCCTTCGGTTCTTGTGGTAGACGCTTCTCTCCCCCGAACACGAAGCATCTTGATAGTCCTCACTTCCGGCCATCCGGTTTGTCCGTTGTATTTTCGTTCTCTCGCCGGGCTCCTTGTTTAGCCGGAACTGACTGTCCATCTGGATCTCACATACGATCTGCGTATTGGGACATTTACAGCGTGACAATTTATGATTGACTGACGAATGAACGTAAAATGATTGACGTTCGATTGATTTTTTTTCTTCGGAAAAATCATTTCACTTCCTCTACCACCGACTCACGCTCGCATACTTCTGCTTCCTGTTCTACACAAGAACATTGTAGTTATTTTGACCGCCACGTTTAACGAGATTGGCTAAGAAAAAGTGACAATGTCGAAATCAGGTGCTCCCTAATAACAGAATTTTTGGCTGAACCGAGCGCAAATAAAACGTTCTGTGACGAGTCTCCCTTTTATATGTTTCTAACTAATGTATGACCTCCCCCCAAACTAACTATGATCAAACAAACCAGTGACATGCATAGGTATAAATACAAATCGTGTGCACTTGATAAAAAAAAAAATGTATACGACATACATATTTATACGACAGGGATCCATCAAACCACGGTACACATCAATAACTTATTCCGTACGATTCAAAACAGAAGGCTTGTTTTCTAAAATCAACAGTTAGTCGGCAGTAGCGATTTTATGAGAATATGTATAAAAACCAAAGAAACTATCCAGGTTTGGCGCTTAGAACTTAGATGGCGATGAAAATTGGCCTCATTCATTTCGTTATTTCTTTTCTGTTTGGTAATTAACAATATATTCCCTGCTTACTGTACATTTATTGTCAATAAACTGATGCAGAGGTTGAATGCTATTCAATATTATTCAAGAGGAATGATAAAAGTGTCGGTAACATAAAAGTACGTTTGTATAGGGAGTGGACGATATACATCGATGTTTTAAAAATATTCGGTCTATAGTAACGATGTATTGTTAAGTTTTAAACATCGAGTATACATCGATGTCTTTTTTCGAAGCATCGAAAAGGCAAACATTCAAACCTACCTCCTATCCCTCTATTGTTAATAACTATTTTTTTGTCTTTTTCAATTACATTATTTAGCACTCGCAAGGTGTTTCGTCAAAAAGCGGTATCACTAGTTGATAAGGCCGCCAATATTATAGAGGTCAGTGCAACCAACCCATAAAAAATATAAATGCAAATGGCTGACTGAATTGACCGCCGTCTCTCTTACTTACAGTTAGTTGCAGTCTCTGGCTTCAAAAATCATATTATTTCAATTTTTGTATTAATTAGATACCTACTCAGCTTGATTCAGAATTCATTTTAAAATTTGCTGTGTCGCGTCAGCAATAATATTCATAAATTAAAGTGTTAAACTGAACAACACGTTATTTGTAATATCAATATCATAATAAATTTGGAAGGATTAAAATATACAGTTTCCAACATTGCATATAATTGCCATTAAATATCTAACAATGGTGGGCACATCAGTGCCATCAGAGAGACTGTTTTCGCGAGCGGTGCAGGTAATACTCAACAAAAGAATTCATTAAATGGTATAAGATTGGGTGAAATTTGGTTTTTACAAAGTGTAGATAAAAATTATCGGGATATATATTCAAAATAAATGTAAAGGTAATGAAGTTATTTTAATGGGTGTTTGCTTTTTATTTCTAAACCACATACATGTTTTAACTTATAAATAAACAACCAATGTATAGAAAATATCGATGTATTTTTTGATACATCGATATTACATCGATGCAACAATCCGATGCATTTAATCGAAAAGAACATCGATGTTTTCTTTAAAAATGTCCACTAGTTTGTATTCCTAAGGGGGTATCCCGGTTGTATTATAGTTGTGTGAATGCCTAGACTTATTTAAATTGGTCAAGGGGATGTAGGTATCAAATTGGGAGACAAACGTTAAAGGAGAGGGAATTAAATGACCACGTAGCGCCGGTTTTTTGTTCATTTCGGCATTTAGGACTCTACCCTTTCTCCTTCTTCAGTTTGAATGTCTTTTAGGCCACGAACCGTTCTTGAAGTAACGGTTTTATCGAATATATATAACATTCCCAGTCGAATTAATCCTTTTCCAAACCAAATTAATCTTTTTTCAAAACGAATGATCCTTCCGCGAAAATTAGCTCAGTGAAAAATGTTGTAGAAATATGTGATGAGTTTTTAGCAGTTCGATGTGAAGAATTTACTCTCGTTTACGCATTAGAAACGAATACTCATCACCCTCATTGACCTCATCTTCGGGAGCCTCTGGGGGAGTAAATTCTTCTCATTATACAGCTAACAAACTTATAACGTTTTTCTACTACGCAAATAGTTTCACTTGGCTTACATTCGCGAAAGGATTTTGTTCAATTTGACTCGGAAATGCTACGTATCAAAATTGAGAATTGTTTAAAGCGAGTCATCAAACGTATTTTGTGAGATTACTTTTCGAAAATTATCTGAAAAAAGTTTATTTAAAAAGTACGTTAATGGATCTGTTCAGCGGCGTATTTGATCTTCGGTTGGCATTTCCTCATGTTTATATTGTCGCCCGTCGTTTGTGCGTGTATGTGTTCTCGCTGCGGAAACGCGTTTTTTTAAATAAAACAATTTCGCCGTTTTCTGATGTTGGTGACCGGCTGCGGAAAAGCACTGGTGGATTTGAGCCTTAGCATTTCAATTAAGCGTTCATGAGAAAAAGTGTAGATTCTCGTGTGTTCCTCTCTTCGCATTTTCAAGGTGTTTTCGTCGAAGCCAACCCGACTCTTCTTCAAACCTGACGTGACTACTGGGAATATTTTTCTTCTTTCTTTGTGTCTTCTCTGGTATCGTTATTTACATAAGTAACCAGACTTGTCGGCTTCTCGCAGCTCCGGGACTACGGCTTTCTCACGTGAATACCAAACACAAACGCGACTCTCTAGTTTTGTCTGTCTTCGGCTCCACTTTTTTTTTAACGTCCCTTTTAGTGAGCTCGAACTCAAATATCATTAGTAATTTCTGAGTGGAGAAATATACTTAGTGCCGAAGAGTTGTTTCCGTTAAAGTAGGAAAAGTCGTGCGGTTGAGTTATCGAAGTTCGTTTTCAGGGAACGCGTTTACTTTTTGAGAAGGACGTTGGCTCGCCACTTTTTGCAGCTCTGACTTCACAAACAATCGTTTCATTGTCGCCAGATGAGTCTCTCCGATCCCGCTGCACTCATCTCGAGGTTTTGTCATGTTAAAAGTCTCACGAACGCCTCTGAGTCTGCTTAGTCTCAAAATTATCGTTCTATATTTACACGAGGCTCCTAATTAGTCCGAAGTGTCTTCCTCTTTATGAGCGGTTCAACGTCAGACCAAATGAGTCACTGTTGCGGGGACCGGGCTCAGCACGCTGTGACACATCATCTCTTGGAAGACGTCAACTATTAGACGCTTTTGACAAAGTTGGAAAAATGGCTCCGCTGCGTAGTCGGGGTTGAGTTTAATTGTGAACTTCGTCGTTTTAGAAGCTTATTATCGAAGATTTTTTATTTTTAGGCGTTCATAAATTCAAGTAATTAGTTTTACCGGCGAAATGATGAGTATTGACTAAGGTCTTAGTTAAGTGGAGGGTAAGAAGAGGTTCAAATACAAATACATTGTTTTAGGTACAACTTGACGTTATAATTTGGGAGGAACGTGTGCTAGATTTTGAGTAGGTATTGATCTACTAAAGTAAACAAATCAGCTCATGTGCGTGCACGTTTAGCATTGAAATATCGACCTTTGTTGGTAATTCTTTAATATTCAAGGGAGTAAGGTTTGTAGAAGCCACCTGATTTGTAGAACATTTTGAGTTGATAGGGTTTGTTTCTGTGATGGTTAAACGAAACGTTTGTATCGTGGGGTAGTTTTGTATATCCCACATATAAACACTCGGGACAGAAAGATGAGGAAGCAAGAAATGCCCAAAAAAAACAATCATTCAGGCTGAAGGGTCTGTGTTTTGTGGGGTTTCTGCCTCTAATTTTCCGTCCCCCAGTGTTTTCGCGTTTCTTTCCAGCAGAAACACTCTGATGCTACTACTGTTGGTTCGTTTGATGGCACTGGATCGCAAGATTCTGGTTTGAGAGTTCAGCATCACTCGTTGAGAAATCTGTTAATGAGCTTCCTCCCATTCACCATTTGTTTGGCATGTCGACTCTAGAAGTTTAGTGTGTGTAGGGGCTACCTTCACATTCTAAGATACTGTTGAATGCAATCGCAACTTTTATTGTGACTCGGAGGAATCACGCCACGTTTCCGAAAATCTTTCGATGACGAGTTAACTGGTTCATTGTTGGTTTTACGTTACTGCGTTCTATTAGTGCGCGTTTAATTAATCTGTTTGGATTTGACGAGTCCTTCGAGTGATTTTTGCTGTCCCGAGTGTAAAATCGCCAATACGATAAAAGCAGCTTGCCCTAAATGAATGGTGAAGGGGGAGGATGCTTCTAAAGGAGCACCGCGCGCCATTTAGTTTGGTCTGAGTGGCTACTCTATTAAAATATTGTGATTTACCTTGGTTTACATTCTAACCAAGTGTTACTTGAAACTCGGCAGGGCTGGAATGTGCCAAAAATCCAATAATGCTTCGACTACCTCACGTCACGTTATTTCTTGAGTGAAAATTGAAAACTAAAGTTACATGTTTGGTGAGTCCGTCTCCTCTGGCTGGTGAGATACTGTGGGTTTTAAGTCAGTACTGGTGTTAATTTACCTACTAGCGGAACTAACCCTATTAAAATTGAAAACCTTGGACATCATGAACAGATGGTCGCGACAACTGGGTCTTAATCGGCGTCCGATAGTGGGTCTAGCGGACAATCCAATTCCTGGTGGCTCCTTCTCAAGAAGCTAACGTAATGCATCCCTCCTGCTTCCCAACAATCTTTCTCATTACGTGTTTCAGTCTGTAATCTTGCATCGTAGGTAAGTCACCGGCCAAAACAACTCTACTGGCCCTTCTTCATCCTCCTCCTTTAGACCCCACACAAACAAACCTCATCGTTCTACACTTTTCTTCTCTCATTTCTTCTTGTTTGCTTTTTTTGTTCTGATCATCCCATGTCGTTCATCCCATTTTCGACCTTCAGTTGGTGAATAGCAATTTTTTGTAAGAAAATTGAAGACGACATTGGGTCAAGGAAGCTTCCTCATTTTGATTCAGAGCAGAATTTATTCAAGAACGATATCCTGCTTTGATGGATTTAATTTTCCAAATACTTCCATTTAATAGTACATAATTCGTTATTAATAATGAGGATAACTTGGTTTTATAAATTAAATTTAAGTGGAATGTTTTTTCTGTATCATGTGACCACTCTCGCGTCCCACAAGGATGATGTCATGTGTATCCCTCTTATATCACGTTATTCTACAACACTGCATTGGTAGCCTACTGGATAGAACGTCCAACTATAGTACGAAAGGTACTGTGTTCGATCCCAGGGAAGGAAATTTTTTAAATGAAGTGACGTCAAACTGAACTGAAAATGACGTGTTATAATTTAATTGGTACCAAAGTGATGTTATCCAAACACGCGAATTTTTCGGTTTGTGGTGGGAGGGGGGTACCCCTACTATAGTAAATTCGTTAGTGGAACGAGACTGTAAGGAGGGGGGTGGCTTTAAAGAAAGTCGTACTATAACGTGACTGGTTAGTGGGTGGGGCAAACTGAGGGAGAGGTGGGCAACTTCCAGAAATTCGGACAGGCGGTGGGAGTAAAAAAAGGTCGTACTACAGTACGATTGGTTAATAATTATGGTGGAGGGGGTAAATGGGGTGGTGTGGAGGGGATAGAAAAGGTCGTACTACAACGTGATTGCTCGAGGGGCGTGGCCAACAACCTCGTACTATAGTACGAGGCGTGGTTTTCTTCCCCCACTCCAAATTGAGCTAGAACCGGCATTTCCGGTTTTGCTCCCCCCATTTCTCCCCTACTGATTGAATTCGACTTCTAGCATTGAAAAGGTTAAATTATTCAGATTTTCTCGTCATTTTCTCTAATGCGTATTTTATTTTTTGTTTTAGGTGAGTGATCATCTTTCTCAATTCACGAAGCGACGGTATCGTAAGTGACATATTTATTAGAACAAGGCAGACTTCTTCGATTGCTGTCAACTTCCCCATGATCTGTACATGCAAAGATCGACAAGAAATGGAAATGAACGGTTTCGAGAAACTTTCTAGAGTATGTTTCCAGTAGAAGTGCGTTCCCGTTTAGAGTAAAATGAAACGCTTTACATGTGCTGCAACCCCTTCAACTGCTAGTTTCACCAACTCGAAAACTAAAACTTGGAGCGACTGCCAGTTTCAAGGAACAGTTCGTTCTTAAAACGGCTTCAAATGAACTCGTTTGTTGTTATCATACCTATACCTAAGCTCGACCACCCCCTGAGCCGTATGTTGGCATCGCTCGTTAAAGCGGTTTATAATACAGAAACAGTGGGAGAGTGATCGTTATTCAGATGAAATGAAGTGCGTATCATTCGCTTGAGACAACCTGATGTCCGTCGAAAAAGGAATTAATTACACGGTGGAAACGTATTTAGAGTTCACTAAATCGAAGAAGGTCCGAGGCACCCTACCCGTTGAAAATAATGGCTCCCCGATGGATAATACTGTCGATTTATTTACACGTTCTTAGCCGGAAATTAGAAAAATAATTGTGGACAAATGACGTGTCCAAATTTGCACAAGGTAGAACTGTCTTCTTTACGCAGCGTTCCTGAATTTATTGTATTGTCCTTATTTATATCACCTTCATTGATTAACCGACGTATAGGTAATATATGAGACAGTCAACGTAATTGTTGTTAGGTGAGGTTAGTGGAAGAAACGGGAGTAGTTTGAATTTTGGAATTTCTGGGGCTCTCATAAATATCTTTTAAACATTATTAAAGATTCCTATTACAGATAGCTCATTGGGAGGATACAAACTGCGGTAAAATCTCTATTATTCTAAATGTTTTAGTATTGTGCTGTTAACGTCGCTTTTCCACGGACAAAAATTTCATATTTCGGATTGGAACTGTCTTTGCAAAAATCATATTGCAGCCTTTTTAGATAACAACGATTCGTGTTCTGATAAGTATGGCAGTGCCATTTTGTCCATAACCTATCTTTGGCGCCCCTTATTAATCTGCATGGAAAATACTATAATTTAGTAGATTTAGAGTCAGCCCTTCTCTCACAATCGTATTAAGTCATTTTGTGAAATGGTTTTTCTGAAGCCTTTGAAACTTAAAGATCCGTAGAAAGAAAAACTGCCGATTCAGTAGTGTTGCTTGAGAGGGGGAGGTTCAAGTGGAGTTGGCAAAATAAATGTATGAACATCTCACCTCTTCATATACACATTCAGAGGACCGCTTACCTGGGAGCGGCAAGGCTTTTGCATACAGGTTACATCTCCACCAGGGTTAAGGCGAGCCTCCACGGAATAACTAGACAGTTTGAGACAGAAGAGGCAGCAGTCCTTGCTACTGACGTTATGCCAGAGCAGAAGAATTTTCGGCTACCATTCAGCGTCAGCGTCCACTCACGGGAATGATGGGAGAGGGCGACTTTCCGGACTGAGGTGGGCGCCTTGCAGTGGTATACCGATGGTTCAGTTACGAAAGGCAGAGCTGGACTGGGCGTTGTAGGGCCCAATTACAGGCTTGCTAGGCCGCTGGGAGAGTACTTGAAGGCTATTGCAGCCTATTTTTTTAGGTCTAAGCTGGCATGGGAATGCCTCCCTGCGCTCAAGCAGCTCGGAGCCCATAACAGGCTCTCCCTCATTAGGGTGCCAGCTCATAGGGGGCATGGGGGCAATGAAAAGGCTGACCACCTTGCGAAAAGGGGTACAGAATCCCTACCCATCGGGTCTGAACCTCACGTGGGTCTGACGAAAAGTCACCTGAACCGTCTGGTTGCTCGATGGGACATACAGGAAAACGGCGCCCATTGGCATCGCCAGCCTCGACTAAGACAGGCGAAAAGGCTCGTCACGCCTCCCTGTCAAAGGGCAACTCTCTAGACAAGGATAACTGGTAAGCTTCCTCACCGGGCACTGCCCACTCAGATACCACCTCAGCAAGATGGGCATCTCAGGCAGTGGAGTGCAGACTGTGTGGCAAGGAGGATGAGACGGCAGAGCATATCCTATGTGAATGCCCTGCCCTAGCAGCAAAACGCTTTGAATATTTTGGTCAGGGGACCACTAAACCCCAAACCGTAGCGGACTCTGCAGTGAAGGACGTACTCGGCTTTCTAAAGGGGCGGGTATGTACAACGCCTTTTACTAAGAAGGCCAGCATCACAATAGGCCCATACGCGGCTGCAGTGACAAAGGGACTTGTCCCACACGCCCTCTTGGGGGGGGGGGATGTATGAATGTGGTGAGCGTAAGAGAGGACTGTATTTACACATTGGCGACAGCATAGAGATATGAGTGTAAGTAAGTTAGAATTTAAGCGACGCAAAAACATTTCTGAACTGGAGAACGAGGTTGTGGGGGAGAGAGCAGAGAACTGGATGAAGATCGTGCGTTTTTGGGGTTGGGTCTGGGAAGAGTGATAGTTGAAATGTAGGGAGAAGTGAGTAGTTAATATTTTGGAGTGTCCAAAAAACGGGAAATCCGCTGTCGGCTTCGGACATAAACCTTAAGCCCTGTGTTGTAAAAGCTAATTGAATGCATAGTTCAGTTTTTCCCGTGGCTACCATTTCAAAGGGTTCAGGACAGAAATAGCTGAACTTGAATGCTCAGAAGGAAGGCCAGAGCTCAGAACGTCCCGTTAGGGGCAATAACAACTAACAAAGTCGACCTGAGCCGAACAAGTAGCTCCCCCATGTACAACAGAGGGGGAAGCGACGAGGAGTTCTCAAGAACCCCCCTGCTTTATAAAATTAAACGTCTGAAAGGTTTACGAGTTCACATGCTGAATTCATAACATCTAACTCGATAAACTGCTTTTTATGTCGTGTGTGTTCGTCTTACGTAAAAGATGTGGTAATCGTATGTTAATAACTTGCTCATTTTTTGGCGTCGTTCGATCCAAGTCAAGTACGATTCCTTTGTTCGATAATTTAACGAGGCGCAGTTAATAGCGTTCGACCTCTAAAGCTGGAGCCTAGATCGGATTTTTGTTCTAGTTTGCCTTTCAGATAACGTTTTGGTGCGTTCGCGCAATGTACGATTTAGGGCGACGAAGAAAAATGGTTTACGAAAAGCCATCGTGCAGTCAGAAAATCAGTGAAATGGTGACGTGGTTAACTGTGATAATTATACGTACTCAATAACCAATAATAATAATATAGATCATGCTCATTTTGATTGAATTATGGATTATTTATAATGACGCATCAACAGTAAATCGCGCAATTTACTACTTCTCTATAAAATATTTCTTTTTATTGAGAGATCCGTATTTGGTCTCGGGTTTCGCATTTCCTTTTCAGCTATTAAAAGGCGGCGTATCTGTTGCCGCCGCTATTTATATCCTGGGTATTTTAACCTGAAGGACTGTCTCCTGCCCCTTATCTCTTGGAGACTCCAGAGGAGGAAATGCCTCAGAACCCATCTCGCCGAGTCCCCTCAACGTGAAGCGAGAAATTCTAAGACGTGACGTTCAATATCTTACCCGCACTTAACGTTCCCATTGTAGTCAAGTTTCAGTTATCTTCAGGGTCAGAGGAGGGTTTCAGTTAACGGTCAAGGGCTCGTTAAATCCTGCCTTAACAGAAAAGTAAATCGCTCGGGAGTTTTCGTTGTTTCGTTTAGGCAAGAAATATTTTTGTTAGATTAGATAAATGTACGGTTGTCATTTGATTCCATTTACAGCTTTTGAGCCGACTAATTGTGAGGTGGGTCGGCGGATTTTGTCGAAGGCGCGTTTCAAAGAAAAACTCGTTTCCTTGAATTTCCTTTTTGCTCGCGCGAAGTTTGTTTTTACACTTCCTCCGTTTTGGAGTGTTGTATTATTCATCTCCCTTGAAACTCGGCTTATCTGAAGCTCTAACGGTGACTACGCATTTGTTCTTACGTCGCTACGGCGGAAATTGAGGACGAAAAGCGACTGAAATCACCATTTACTTATTATCTCTATTAAAGCGTTTCTGCGGAGTTTCCGAGTTCAAAATGGTCGGCACTCGTGCGGAATGATCGTCCACCTGATTCCATTCGCGTCATAACGACGAATAAATGTTCATTCACATGCAATTTCCATTACCATATAACTTGCAGTTACAATTACTGAAGAATTGCTCACCAAAGCCATGGATTTTATAAAGTGTCTTTAGCACTTCGCTTTGAATTGGCAATGTTAAGGCCCAGTAAATAGAATGCGGTGGAATAATGTTCCATGACTGTTAATTCCCCGTCAACCACGCGATATTGATTTTGTACATGTTCGAGTAAGTATGCAACAATATGAATTGATCATGTTGATTAGCTGATTTCCCGACAATATAAGCGTTTAACAATCCCATAGAGACTCTCACAAATATACGACGTTATACATAGTCACTATTCAGGTTATTCGAAACCGGATCGCTAATCCTAGTCAACCCAACAATTACAGTGTGTGTCTATGAACAATTTTCAGAGAGAACCATCGTGCCAAATCCATTCAAACTTGATATCCAGCCCGCAGGTTACCATGGATTGCCAAAATAAGAGTATGAGCAAAATCCACCGAAAGTTAACCATAGTTATCATAGTGATCAAAACACCAAATATTTTTTTCTCTCAAAAACGGCTCTAACGATTTTGATTAAATTTTTTATATTGCTAGCTCCCAATATGGCAACTATACCATAAAATTCTCATTTGTGGGAAAACGACGAGAGCAGCACAATAAATTACCAAAACTTTCGACGAATTCGATTTTAGCGCGGTTTTTAGAGAAAACAATCGTACCAAATCAGCTGAAACTTGATGTCTAGCCTATAGGTTACCATGAGACGCAAAAATAAGGGTATGAGCAAAATCCACCGAAAGTTAACTATAGTTATCATAGTGATCAAAACACCAATTTTTTTCTCTCAAAAACGGCTCTAAAAATTTTGATTAAATTATGTATATTGATAGCTCTTCATAAGGCAATTATACCATAAAATTCCCATTCGTGGGAAAATGACGAGAGCAGCTCAATAAATTATCAAAAGTGTTTACCCAATAACTCTGCAAAAGTAATTACTATATTTCTTCAAAAAATATGTGTTTACAGCCTCATTAATTATCTGTGTACCAATTGCTCAATAATGATCCTGGAATGACTACGAGCAGCACAATAAATTCGGGAATTGTAAACGCTACCGCTTCCTGCTGTCGTGAAGTGTTGTTTGACCAAGTTCATGATGATAAATGATTAAGTAGAAAAAGCCGTAAGTTAACAATAGTTATCATAGTGATCAAAACACCAATTTACTTCCTCAAAAACAGCTCTAACGATGTTGACTAAATTTGCTGAGGAAAAAAAATTGGTGTTTTGATCACTACTCAATTCATTTATCACTCAGTTAATTTAAACTTGGTCAAACAACGCTCTTCGGCAGTAGGAAACGGTAGCGCTTACAGTTCCGGAATTTATTGTGCTGCTCGTACTCGTACCCTGAAATTCCATAAGTAGAAAAAAAGACACGTACCCGAGTGAATTGACGTAGAGCTAAGGAAAGTTGTGTGTTGCAACGCGCCAGATATTTTATTTTCTTACCCTAAGGAGAGGAAAGTGCTGTGATAAGTTGAGTTTTCTTGAGATCTTTTATGTTCTGAGGCCTGCAGAGTCGAAAAAACGTTGCAAATCGCTGCACGATGGTTTATTATTCACTTGCACAGCATGATTAGGGCGTAAATTGTTCCTGCCAACGTTTCAAAATATCAAGAATATAACATGACTAAAATAATGTGCAAATGGCGGTGTTTTTTAGAGCACCTCTGAGACCCGTCCGATTCGTTTCAGCGTCGAAAAATACTAGTAAATGATAAGAACCTTATCACAACAAGACAACAAATTGACAATCCTAGGCGACATTAAGCAATTGGCACGACGTGACGAGATGGTGGCGGGAGGCAGAGCAAGAAGTGAGCGCTGGCCAGGGAAAAAACGATAACTTTCGCTAGTTTGTCCCGAATGTGTAATATTCACTGCTACATATACGGGCGCTATATCTTCGTTCAACGCATTTCTACAGGAACATTTATGGAGAACGAAATGTGGGTACTAGTTGGTTGAGAGTACTTCGTTAATTTGATCCAAATCGTTTGAGCCGTTTTTGAGAAAATTGGAAAACCGGCAAATTAACGTTCGGCAAAGCTCGTTTTCCGAGCTATCATGGCTTATAACTTCGTTCAACAGATAGATACAAAGATAGTTGCGAAGAACAAAACGTGGGTGTAGGTTGCTAGAAGACATTCCATTTGAAAAAAAAAAAACAGTTAAATCCAGTGGCGTAGTTACTCAGGAAATTACAAAAATGTTCGACAAAACATTATTTTCGACACATTTTCATTTTTATCTTTGTTAAATGAACTGTCAGACGAACATTTATATGAATACCATATACGTATTAACTATTTAAAGACATTCTGTGAGTTTGGTGATAATCGTTGAAGCCGTTTGGCCGAAAATCGTCTTAAAATCTATTTTTTCTTTTTAGGCTTAAATCTCTGTTCATCGTATTTTCGTGGAGATATTTGTAGAGAAGAAAAGTTAGGGATCAACAAGTAGGAGATAATTCGTTAGTTCGATCAAAATCGTTAGAGATGTTTTCGAGAATAATGCAAAAAGCCCTAGTTTTTGGTACATCATCTCCTCCCTCCCACCCTTTCCATTACTGGAAAGCACCCATAACGTCGTATTCGGTCCACGCGTCGAAATTAGGAAAGTATTTCTTGACTGGTCTCTGACGTTTTCACGAACAATTGCGATCGGGATATCTGTTAGTTATCGTCAAGTTCTACTAGCAAACACCATCGTTTATTTGCTCCTTGTTCGACTGAAACGGTTCGTAGGTTATTCGGCTCAATGCTCACAATACTTTGTGAGTCCACCTTCTGGACTGATCCACTCACGTTTGGTTGCTCGATCGTGCAGGAAGTCTTTCAGTAAGCAAGGCGTTCGTCGATCGTTCATCCGAGATTCGGTCTCTCGCCAGTCCTTCGTTTCCAGTTGCGAAGAAAAAGCGTCAAATTTTTTTTTTCGAAGAGATTTAATTTGCAATGGATCGTCCGGCCGTTTCGCTCAGTTACGGCGTCGACCAAACCTCTTCTACTAGGTGAGTCTACTTTCGGATCAGTTTGGTTTATGTGAGCACCTAATTGTAATTTATGTAATTCTCTGACTAGAGCCGTGCGTTATTCACGACCCACTGAGATTTAAAAGAAAACCGCGTCGAATAATGACTCGACGGAATTCGTCCCTGAACATTTTCTTGGTAAATTTGTTGACGTTTCGCTGCGCTTGTGAAACCGGAAGCGGCGCAGGGTGCGAGTAATGAGCCCACGTTGCCATTACTATTGCGTTTCGAGGATCCATTGTTCTCGTCAATAATCTCTTTAACGTGCCACGCTTATGTCCACTAGTACGAAATGTTAAGAGAACCGAATTGAGCCGGAAACCCATTTTCAAAATATCAACCTTTTTTTCGTCGTCGATCCATATCCGTTATTTTGATACAATTCTATGATCCCGTTATAACTTCGAGTTGCAAAGCTTTCGCAAATCCGTTAAACGCGAAGAATGGGAGGTTCACGCCTTCTTAAATGTCAACAATAAAACGATGTAACGAACCACCTCAATCGGTTCGGCCGTTCCACCGCAATTTTGACCGCAGACAACTTTTATTTACTACCACGCAAATGTTTCTGAGAAAAAAACCGAGCTAAAATCTGTTTTCTTCGGCATTTTCGTTACATTGTCGCGCTGCTCTCGTCATTTTCCAACAGATAATAATTTCACGAAACTGAAAGCGGGCTTTTGGAATTGTTCACGCCGACGATTCAATCAAAATCGTTATCGCCTGTTTCAGTGTCCTGTCAATGCCTGATTCGGTCTAGATTAGCCGATCGTTTAATTTGAGTCGAACCACCCTAAAGTTCTTAGGACTGACATAATTTGTATTAAAAAAACTTGATGTCTGTCTAGTAGGTCACCATGAGACGACAAAATGAGAGTACGAGCAAAATCCTCGCGAAAATAACTATAGTTATCATAGTGATTAAAAACATTAATTTTTTTTTCTCCAAAACGGCTCTAACGATTTAGATTACATTCTTTCTATGAATAGCTCCCGAAGAGACAACAAAACCATAAAATTCTCATTCTGAGAAAAACGACGGGAGGAGCACAATAAATTACCAAAAATTGCGACGAAAATTTTTGAGCAGTTTTTTCCTTATAAACTCTGCCGAAACGATGCTAGAATCTTCAAAAAAATATTGGTGTGATAGTCCAATCATATACCTGTACGATGAGCATTCAAAAACCTCATGAGGTATACAGCGGCTACACCAGAAATTTCGTAATTTCAACCTCCGCCGTTTCACTTGCTACCATTTTTAAAAGTTTTTACCCGATAACTCTGGAAAACTGATTATTGTTCTTCCCCAAAAAATCTTGTTTACAGCGTCATCAATTTTGTGCGTACCAATTGCTCAAAAACTTGTAACCGAAATTGTTTTTTTATCTCCCCGGTTCAGCGATCTCAAAATGTACAAATCTAATAAAAGATGGACGTCTTTTCAAAGGACTGCCACATTGTTACGGGGTTGTTCAACAGACGTGCAACTTTTATGACGAAACGATGACAGGTATTGTCTAGTTGAAGGCTCTGTATGAACGATCTAATCGCAGACGCCGATTTTTACTTTCCTTGCTCTACGAGTAGAAAGAAAAGTTATGTAATCGGCTGAAAAAAATTTTTCTCTTCAGATCTTTACGTTTCAGGCCCCCCTGAGTCCGAAAAACACTATTTGGGAAAATGGTCTGTGTGTGTGTGTGTGCCACTAAAGTGTGTCTGTGAACGATTTTTAGAGAAAACCACCGTATCAAATCAGCTCAAACTTCATATCTCGCCCGCAGGTCACCGTGGGACGCCAAAATAAGGGTTTGAACAAAATTCACCGAAAGTTAACTATAGTTATCATAGTGATCAAAACACCAAATATTTTTTTCTCAAAAACGGCTCTAACGATTTTGATTAAATTGTTTATATTGATAGCTCTCAATAAGGCAACTATACCATAAAATTCCCATTCGTGGGAAAATGACTAGAGCAGCACAATAAATTACCAAAACTTTCGACGAAATCGATTTTAGCGCAGTTTTTAGAGAAAACCACCGTACCAAATCAGCTCAAACTTGATGTCTAGCCTACAGGTTGCCATGGGACGCAATAATGAGGGTATGGGCAAAATCCACCGAAAGTTAATTATAGTCATCATAGTGATCAAAACACCATTTTTTTTTCTCAAAAACAGCTCTAACGATTTTAATTAAATTTTTTATATTGATAGCTCTCAATAAGGCAATGATACTATAAAATTCTCATTCGCGGGGAAATGACGAGAGCAGCACAATAAATTATCAAAATTTTCGACCAAAAGCGTTTTTCGCGCAGTTTTTTCCTTATAAACTCCGCTGGAATTCTTGTAGAATGTTAAAAAAAAATCTCGGACATTTTGTGTACCGAGAAAAAATTTAATGAAACAAAATTATTTATGTTCAACGCTCAACGATATTTATTGAACTCGCAGCAGGGTGTCAATTGTTGAATACATTTATTTTTCCTCAGGCGTTGAACGCATCTAACAGAAATGTGCTAAAAATCGTGTTTTTCGAACATTTTCCGAACTTCCTCGTTCAATCCATAACTGAATTTGGCCATCTTGACTGTCTACTTCAGCAGCCACATTGCCTTCTCCGTAAAACTTGTTCTAACCGTAAGTTGAACGGAGATATACGGAGATTTGTAGTGCATAAAAGGATTGTTTTTTCAAATTTCCTGGAAAACGGCTGTAACGATTTCGATGAAACTTACAGGGTGCTTTAAGGTAACTAGTATCTACATTTTGTTCTGTATAAATGTTTCCGGAGAAGTAGGTTGTGGATGCTTATCACGAAACATTTTTTGATGTTGAGTGTAGAATCATTGATAGCTCCTACCAGAGCTACGTTTGAGATGGTCCAATGAAACCTTTATTTACGTTTGAAATTTGAGTTAGACTGGGCGAGTCGATGCGAAAAGCCATTATAAAACCTGAGCTCATTATCTCCCTGTCTGCAACCCTTGTGACAACCGTTTTTCCGTCGACGAGTTTGGTACCTTCCAGCCGGCCGGTGCCAAGGTGTTGTGTAATAAAAGACGCTTGTCCCTTCGGTGAGTCACAACTTCTCTTCTCCAATTTAGCTGGAAATGACCCCCAGTTGAGTCATAGTGCAGTGTCGTGGAGGGCAGAAGGGGAGAAGCCCGCCTTTTGAGATATCGAGCTTCGAGAGCGCGGAAAGCCCTTGGACGTGCCGCACAAATCCACCGCGACCACCGCCAGCGTCGTGTCTCCAGCTCTCGTAGCTCTCTTCGAAACCATTTCTTCCCCCACTCGGAACAAATCTTGACGACTGGCCTCGCATCTGCCTACCAAACTCTCCAGCACCAGCCCCCAGACGGTGTACCAGCTTCAGATTCTCTCTTCAGTTCAGAGCTCTTGCCCTATCGTTTCTTTCCTCGTCCAGGATCCGAGGCGTCTCTCTCTTAGTAACGCTCAGTGCTCGATCCCTTCTACCGAACGTCGTTCTACCGCCCGGGAACCAAACCGTTTGTCAGTACTTCAGTTGTACCAACAATGAAACCTCCAACCACGCCATCTCGGGACATTTTTGGAGCTGAGTTCAGCGGAACTCCTAGTCACCAAAGGTATCGTTTCTGCCTTTAACTTATAAATTCTACTTGTCCATATATTATTTTCTTTAGCCCTACAAAGTAGGAAGGAAGCGAATGAAAATCGATTTTGAAATTTTTACGGATCTTAACATTTCAACAAAAAAAATTGAAAAAATAGTGTGTGCCTGTGAACGCGAATGGGAGAAAATGGGCCTTACCAGCACAGATTTGACGTTCAGCCCAGCGTCATGAGGTTATGAGGAAACTCTGTTCAAAACTATGTATAAATTCACATCTAGAAAAATGGTATGACACTTTCATTCTCACGAAAGTCGTGTTGATAGTCCAATAAGCTGCCTGTACGATGGACGTTTGGTAACAAACTATTGATAAGTTGTAGCAATGTACGTGTGGCTGAAGAAAGTCCTAGGACACGTCGCGCTGTACTCCAGGGTTCACAATAGATGAAAAATGTTAATAAAAATACCGTTTAAACTGCTTCTCCTCACAGGTGGCGTAGCGTTCTCCTCTTTCAAACCCAATATTTTGCTAGTTTCAGTTCGTATTGAATCAGACTCCTCAGTTCTTTCCCCTCGCAAACACCTTTACTTCTAAATTTACCTGAACCCTCGAAAGAACTGCCCTTTAAAAGCGGTGTCGTTACTTAGAGCGAATTTGCAAACTGGTTTTGTCAAAGGTGCTGACCATCTGCTCTGTGCGCACACCCTTCTTGAGGTCTTGAACTCGCTTTGTGGGCATTCGGTGCATTTTTGTTGCTCGTGAGATTTGTCCGTGGGCCTTAATATGGTGGCCTTTCAGAAATTTGTTGAAATGCATGAACCAAACGAGAATCGAAGCTTTTTAGCGTAGATGGTTTCCATTGATAATTTGAAATGAAGAGGAGGAGGATCTTAATTACCAAAAAATGAAACAGTTGTTAATTAAATTATTTAAAAACCTCCACTTTTCACGCTATTTTCTCCTGACAGTGAAAGTTCTAGAGTACTCTAATCGATGAAGATTATTAGTTCGTTAACAAATTTGTTAAAACATCAAATATTGAAATAACCTTAACAATTACTGCGCTCAAAATCATGGAAATGTAAGAAGTGGATCAATCGATCGGCTGACGATGAAACTGTCAAATTCAATCTCACTCCTGATTTCAACGTCGTTTTTTAATGAGCCGTCTACGTGACATACTTTCCTGTTGACTGCATTGAAGCGTTATCGAATTGACGTAGCGTTATGTAATTGTTTTTTAGAGGCGCGAGAGGAAAATAATTCGCTTGATCCGTTGTAGCTGAAGTTTGAGTTATTGATTAGCCTCTAAAATACAATTTATTTATTCATTTTCCGAAATGTTGATATTTTCGGGGGGTTGTAGGTAAATGATCCCTCGCGGGTTTCGTACGAATCTGACAAAATTCGAAACAGAAACTTATTCACCACCACCGCGCTTTTTTTCCGATTTTGTAGAAAGCCCTCTATGGCCTTTTCAATCGGATTCGTTCAAGAGTCTGCTCTAAATGCTTACAACTCGTGATCATGATTTTGACTTGGTTAGAATGTGGCGTAATTCGATCCCTTCAGTGCAGTAGCTTCCCTCATTTCTGCCAGTTCGTCAACATACCTGGTAGTAATGTGTACGTTGTAGATATATGACTAAATATATTCACTTGATAAAATATTCAGACGTATGTATCAATTTTGTTTTTATGGTTCAAAAACTCCCTCGTTGCAACTTCATTAAAAAATATCTGGTGCGTTGCAACACACAACTTTCCTTAGCTCTACGTCAATCCACTCATGTACATGGCTTTTTTTCTACTTACTCAATTCATTTATCACTCAGTTAATTTGAATTCGGTCAAACAACGCTTTACGTTCGATCGTTTTCTCTAAAAACCACTCTAAAATCGAAAATGTTGATAATTTATTGTGCTACTCTCGCCATTTTCCCACGAATGGGAATTTTATGGTGTAATTTCCTTATTGAGAGCTATCAATATAAAAAATTTAATCAAAATCGTTAGAGCCATTTTTGAGGGAAAAAAATTTGGTTTTTTGATCACTATGATAACTATAGTTAAATTTCGGTGGATTTTGCTCATACCCTTATTTTGGCGTCCCACGGTAACTTGCGGGCTAGATATCAAGTTTGAGGTGATTTGGTACGGTTTTTTCCCTAAAAACCGCGCTAAAATCGAATTCGTCGAAAGTTTTGGTAATTTATTGTGCTGCTCTCGTCATTTTCCCACTAATCGGAATTTTATGTAATAGTTGCCTTATTGGGAGTTATCAATGTAAAAAATTAAATCAAAATCGTTACAGCCGCTTTGGAGGAAAAAAATATTTGGTGTTTTGATCACTATGATAACTATAGTTAACTTTCGGTGGATTTTGTTCATACCCTTATTTTGGCGTCCCATGGTAACCTGCGAGCGAGATATAAAGTTTGAGCTGATTTGGTACGCGGGTTTTCTCTAAAAATCGTTCACAGACACACACAGACCATTTTCCCAAATAGTGTTTTTTGGACTCAGGAGGGTCTGCAACGTAAAGATCTGAAGATAACTCAAAAAAAAATTTCAGCCGATTACATAACTTTCCTATCTACTTTGAAGAGCCAAGGAAAGTAAAAAGAGTGAAATGGTGACTGTGAAGGATGTAAATTTGAGAACAGACTGTCAATGAGCATGAGGCAAATCGTAGGTGAGGGAGGCATAGATCTGGATTGGTCACTAGAATGCTTCGAGGAATGGTCGTTGGGTGCCTCTCAGTACAAGCAGCTCGAGAAGCCCCTGGATGAGTCGAAAACGTGGCCCTTGTAACGATTTTTGGCTTGCGCCAAACACAATTTTTGATGGTACACTTAGACGCTGGTCAATTCTTTGACCGTTTTCACGAGACTTCGATTAGTTCCAACTCTAAGAATAATAGCCAACTCTTTTCTGGGGTACCATTGATGACACAGTAAGGATCCAGTACACAGCCCTGCCAACACACCACTCTGAAATGTGTGATCTGTTCACTGGCCAAATGACACTAAATTAGACTGCTGGCGCATAAAAGTTGATGATAAACGCAGCCGTAAATGAGTTAACCTCTAAACAGGGACAAAATGAATGAAATGAAAAGATGGTAGAGGTGCACCGTGAATAATTATGCCGTCTCTATTGTTATCTCTCTCCACAGTGGATAGTTAGATATTCAAAATCTTGGAATAAAGAATGGTGTGAGGGGAAGAGCGAGGATTGTAAAGGCAAGTTTCGTGAATGGGAATTCTCGTTTCCTCGACGTCTTTGATAAAACGGTTAGGTTAATCAGTCGTTGAATTTAATCTGAATCACTATTGTTAATCAGTCGGCTTTCATCAAATGAGTTGTCAGGGCAAGAACAATTCTTGATAAAATCCTGAGAAGTTTGAAAATTATTCACTTCTCGAACCGCTAAATGTGTTGCCTAATGCTAGTAAACTCCCAAACATTCGAAGCGTGTTGACGTCTGGACGAATTCAATTTCACTGCGCACTTAATTCCTGTAACTTAATTTCCTTCCTTCTCGCTTTTTGCTCTGCTCGTCGAAGCACATTGTCCTCGTTATCGCGGGAAATGCGTTGCACTACCTCCATTAGGTCGTATTGGGTGCGCCTCTTGCATAACGACCGGGACAGATTGAAGTAGAATAACCCATTCAGTGATTGAGAAAGGGAAGACGCGTGGTGCTTTCAATCCTCCCCCTCGATCTCACTCAATTTACATTCCCCCCTTTTTATTCTAATACTACTTGAATAGGGGCTCGAGTATTATATCAGTCCTACAGCTCTTCACTGAAAATAATTGAGATTGAACGAGTGTTTTCTAATGCGATAAATGTTATACGCTCACAACTGTTGTAGAATCCACCATCCTGGTGTGGCTGTTCACATTTCGGATGGGACCACACATAAGGTGGCGAATTAAGAAAGAAGGAAGCATTTTATTTTTAATTTCACAAATGCAACCAAATGTTTTGTTTATCCGTTTTTTTCTTTTATTATTATTATTGAACGATTCGTGACGGGATGTAGTTCGTAGTGTCATCGATTCTGTAGACTCGCCCGCCACCAACGAAAACCATCCAGAGGAGAAACCTTCTTTTGGTTTATTATTCATTTTGAATAATAACCCTTCGTTTTCGGCCATGAAAAATTTTTTACAACCCCCCCTCAAAATTTGAGACTTTACGTTTCATCAAGACATGGAGATTCCAAATTTGCAATGTCCGTCCCCCGTCCGCCGTCCAGGCCGTTTTGTGCCTTTAACGTGGTCTAAAAAATTCGCAAAAATCCCATTTGGTATCTAGTTGTGCCCGCCATCTCGGAAATCCGATCGGACGAAGCCCATGATTGTTATGGGCAAAAAACGGTTAAAAAAATTAACGAAACGCAGTACAACGCAGGAACTACAGTGGAAGTCAATGTTTCGTCGTTGGTACTCCCTCCCTCCCTGCCCGTCTCATTAAAAAACCACCCGCGCTCGCTCGCCTCCCAACGACGCCGCCACTCAACTCCCCTTTCAACTCCCGCTTCTAGCGCCCCCGTTCCAATTTCCCCGACCCGATGGGGCAAAATCATCAGACGTTTTGTTTCCGTAGTTCCATTGTAGTCAGGTAATGTTTCGTATGGTTTACTAGTATTCGATGCTGAATCGAATGGGATGGGGGAGCAGTAATACTTGGTCAAGCTGTTCATGAGAATAATAAACCATTGTGTAATAATTTGCAGGGTTTTCTTCTTATCATCGTATCTATCATCGCCTTGTTTTTAAACCTCTCTCTACATTTTTATCCCTTTATTTTACCACCTACTACCAAATTTAGTCTTCGACATCGTTTATTTCCGCTTTCTTCAACACTAACCTCATCCTAGTGAAGTGTTTATTTCGTTTCTTTTCTCTTCGATTATATTTTTTCCATTTTACAAGCCGTATCCGTTTTTAAAGGTTTAGTAACAGTTTCTATAGAGGCATATTAGAACTAACTAGCCCCCTGTTCATCAGGACAAGGGTTTCAATAGCCCAACCATTAGTCCTCCAGTCCTCGATGATTTGGCCTTCTTGTTTGTGGTCTCATCCGAAATGTGAACAGCCGCACCATATTCCCCCCCCCCCCCCATTTCGGATTCGGGCAATTGAAAACCTTGTCCTGATGAACAGGGGGCTACTTCTAACACTTTCTATAGCGGCATATTAGAACTAGCCCCCTGTTCATCAGGACAAGGCTTTCATCAATAGCTCAACCATTGGTCTTCCGGGCCTCGATGTGGTCTCATCTGAAATGTGAACAGCCACATCAACACTGTAATATGATTACAATAAGTCAATTGCAAGAGTGTAATGCTGAAACGGCCTGCTTGAATGGTGTTGAAATATCCTATAAGACTCGTACTATTATATTAATAAAATAATTCGGTTCGTATTATTGTTGTTTTGGTGGATAATTTCGTATATGTCAGCGTGTTTGTGTAGCGTTCTGAACATTTAACATTTATGTGCTGAGGGCTGGTGAGTGGGGGGGGGGGGGACAAACAGCTTAGAAACGTAACTAATATCCTAACTAATCTACTGCTGGTAATTCTGAAACCTAGTCACCTCGTGTGCTTTGGTCGACATTTTATTATTAATAACAGTCGAAGCCTCTGCCGCGTCTTTTTCAACCAAGTTGTGCGAAAAATTGCGCAACATCGTTCGTGAGTTAGCGGGGGAAAAAAAACTCTCCGTCTAGACGCAGTTCTGCTCACTTGACTCTGAGTAATTCGCTCTCGCCTGAAAGAAAATAGCCCGGAACCGTAATTTACAACTTGGACAGCACCGCGGTAGCATTTCTCACTTTCCACGATAATTAGCCTGGCGCCTCTCACAAAAGACCTCATTGCTCCTCGAATTTCGTATAATTCGTTACGGTTTCTGACAGCTCTGAATATTCTTCGCTGTTTCTACAATTAGTAGCCGCGATTCATTTTTTTTCGCGATAGCCGAAGGAGAATTATGAAGTTGAGGTGTTTCCAAGTTAGTGGAAAGAATAGAGAAATCCCTCTTCTTAAAAACAACTGCTATTCGTGCTCCTAACGTGCCGGTGGATTTGGGCATCGTTCCGAGGATTGTGTTGGCTATTGCTCACTGTTTTTATGTCATTTTGCACTTGGTCTAAGAAGCGAAACATCTTATAAGCATTTGCATTTAAACTGAACTATAAACACGAACCTTCCCGAAAAAAATGTTTCTGATTTTATTGTGAAAAATGACGAATTATCTATACGCTAGTCACTCGAGTGATAAAAATCGCTAAATGGTCGTGGTGCCGAGGAGAGCTGTGTTATGCGTCGCACTTGATATTTTTTAATGAAAACAGCTCGAACTATTTTTATTAAACTGTCGAAGCAGTTGTATACTTGTTTGTTATGAACTACAAATGATGACGACAATTCCATGTTTTTACTTTCCGTTTTTACTTTCCTTGCTCTACGAATCGGCTGAGAAAAAAATTTTGAGTTTTCTTCAGATCTTAAGGTTTCGGACCCTCCTGAGTCCGAAAAACACTATTTGGGAAAATGGTCTGTGTGTATGTGTGTCTGTGAACGATTTTTAGAGAAAACCACCGTACCAAATCAGCTCAAACTTCATATCTCGCCGGCAGGTCATCATGGGACGCCAAAATAAGGGTATGAACAAAATCCACCGAAATTTAACTATAGTTATCACAGTGATCAAAACACCAAATTTTTTTTCTCAAAAACGGCTCTAACGATTTTGAATTAATTTTTTATATTGATAGCCCTCAATAAGACAATGATACCATAAAATTCCCATTTGTGGGAAAGTGATGAGAGCAGCACAATAAATTATCAAAATTTTCGACCAAAAGCGTTTTTAGCGCAGTTTTTCCTTTATAAACTCCGCTGGAATGTTAGTAGAATGCTAACAAAAATTGGTATTGTAGTCCAATCCAATACCTAAAGGGTGGGTGTTTGAAAACGATCATGAGATACATGGGGCTCACTCCAGAAATTCCTGAATTTCAACTACGCCCGTTTCGCTTACTACCAGTTCTAACAGTTATTACCCAATAACTCCACAAAAGTTATTACTATCCACTTCAAAAAATTCGTGTCTACAGCCTCATTAATTATCTGTGTACCGATTGCTCAATATGGGTCCTGCATTGAGTACGAGCAGCACAATAAAATCTGGAACTGTAAGCGCTACCGTAAGCGCTGCTGCCGTAAAGCGTTATTTGACCAAGTTCAAATTAACTGAGTGATAAATGAATTGATTAAATAGAATTAGCCATGTACAAAGTGAATTGACGTAGAGCTAAGGAAAGTTGTGTGTTGCAACGCACCAGATATTTTTTTTTAACAGTAATTTCCAGAGTAACTGCTTCACTGTGTCTTCTAGCAACCTATAACCACATTTTGTTCTCCGTAATTATTCCTGTTATCTATGCGTAGAACGGAAATATAAGCCATGATATCGCGGAAAATGAGATGTTCAGCACGGGCCGAATTATAGTTGGGATCTTGAATTTGGAACTTCTCTCTTGCCCCTTATGGGAAGGCTGTATTTCTGACCCTCAAGCCCTTCGTAGGTGCGGGAAAGTCCAGCCTGCCTCTCAGTTATTCCGAAGTGGCTGGTTTTCCCCTTTTCTGGACTTCGTAAAATATCCTCTTCCCCCTTCCCGCCACTCAATTTATTTCCTCTCCACAACACACAGCTGGTCTGAGACACTCAATCGTCTCTCAGTTGTCGTAATACACTCATCTATCAGCTCTCGTACCACTCACAACTCTACTCTCTCCCTCTCCACTTTTCCCCACGCAACCAGTTCACGCATTTAGAGCCTCCTCGTTCGCGTTTAAATACTTACGCTCAAACTGATAAACTTTTCTGTGTAATACAGTCCTCACTCACGCTCACCGTGTTCATTTATTTCTCATTTATAGCTCCCCCTATTGGTGCGCCCAACACTAGATTTATAGAATATTAATTTATCGTTTTTTGCATTCGGCTTTGACGATTTCGATCAAACCTACGGGGCGCTCTTAACAAAATGTTGTTGCTCATAAATGTTTCCGTAGAAATTTGTTGAACGAAGATACAGCTCCCATACATATAGCAGGTCGTCGAATTTACAGGGGTTGCAAAAATGGTGGGCGTTTGATCACTACGTTACCGAAAATTGAAAAAAAGAAATTGGCGAATAATAAATATATCTTGAAACGGTCGTCAGGTTTCGGAACAGGAGTCGGTGAAAATTCGTCGTGTTGAATCGTCGCTTGCGAGGAGTGTCGTGTTCTGCCTACCACCTGCACCTACTCAGGATCACGTTACCTACCTTCGACCTTGTTCCTTTCCTTTGTCAGGATCCCGCGCTCGGCGAGACCATAAACCCGAACGGAACTCCAAACGTTACATCACAAAGCTCAGATTATTGTATTTTTATTCCTTCGTCCCGGACAACCCTTGAAGTCTTCAACTCGCGTTACGTCACGTTCCTCGATTTTCCGTGTTCGGCAACCATCGCAGGTTCTTCGACATACAGTCTGTGCGGTTATTTGTGACGACTGGGTTCGTTGAAAAAATTTCGGAACAAACTTCAAACGCGCTTCACGGTCGTTGTGGGCTGTATATTAGAACATGTTTGAGGGGACAAAAAGGGGGGCAGAGAGGAACCGGCCGGTATAAAGGAAGGGCGGATGAGGAGAATGGCGAAGAAAAAAGGGAATCGCACTATTATGAACCATCGAAAAAGGATATTGTTCGCACTAACGCGGAGCTTAAAGCACACGCTACGATGGGGCGCCTGATTTCAATGTTATTCGAGCCACGAATGAAAAATGGCAGGCGGCAAGGAAAGAAAGGCGTGAAGGGACGCACGAATCCTTAGCCTAACTGAGAGGAACAAAGGGGCTTCGACATTCGTCGAGGGCTTGTCCTATTAAATCCGTCTGGTTTTTGTTTTTGCTAAGCTCTTCGACAAGAACTTGACAAAAGCTTTCTTTAAAAAGGAAATACCAAAATTTAAAAAAAATTAATTATCCAGTGTTCCTCACGTCTTAACACTCCTAACCTTTTTAGCCTTCACACCATCTATCTACAGAATTATGCCGCCGTTTTGGATGTGTGACTATCGACTCAAACCTTCCTCGGGCCTTGTTAACAATGCCTTTGGATTCGGGGATTTCTAAACTCGTCTAACCGAAAAGCTAAACATTAAATCCGTTTTTACGTTTTTACTCGTCCCAATTTTCGAAACTGTCTTCCGTGAGATTTTGATATGGGGTTGATTATGTTTTTCGATTCGGAATCATCTTTTTTCTTTGTGTCATTAGTTGCTATGCGAGAAAATTCTTCTTTTTTTTCAGAAGGGAGTAGTTATTTGTTTTTGAAACACACACTATGTTAGTAAACAGAACACGCGGGTATTAGTTAAGAGCGCCCCGTAGGTTTGATCGAAATCGTCAAAGCCGAATGCAAAAAACGATAAATTAATATTCGACAAATCTAGTGTTGGGCGCACCAATGGAGGAGCTATAAATGAGAAATAAATGAACGTGGTGAGCGTGAGTGAGGACTATATTACACAGAAACGTTATATCAGTTCGAGTGGAAGTATTTAAACGCGAACAAGGGGGCTCTAAACGCGTGAACTGGTTGCGTGGGGTGTGTGAGTGGTACGAAGTGTGAGTGGTACGAGAGCTGGTAGATGAGTGTATCATGAGAACTGAGAGATGAGTGAGTGTCTGGAACCAGCTGTGTGTTGTGGAGAGGAAATAAATTGAGTGGAGGGAAGAGGGAAGAGGATATTTTACAACACTATGATTCCCTTTCAGTGCCCTATGTAATCTGATTCTCAAAGATTGTAGGATAGCTCTTCATGTCGTCATTACTATATTTTTTCCCTATAAACTTTCACTAAAAACAGTGAAGTTTTCTCGTTTTTTTTTTTTTTGCAGAAACTTCTTTAGTGGTTTGGCTCAAACTCAGAATGTTTCATTTTTCAATTGTACGTCATTCTCGTAAGTCTTTTCCAACTAGCTGATCGGAGATTCAAGCCAAAATATACCACGAGAAGTTCTTCTTCGGCGGATTTTCAGCTAAAAAGGTTGGATTGGTTCAGTTACTATTTCTTCGACAACTCGTTATATGCGCGCGCGAGATCGATAGAGAGTGAGAGATTCGCGTTCCCTGATGCGAAGTCCCCACCTTTTTCTCACGAAACGCAAGGCAGCCTTGAGGTCCATCCCTGCAACCTCATCCGGCCGAAGCTGAGGAACCCTGAAGCACTCTGAGCAATCAGTACATCCTCCGTGTGCATCTTTGTGGTTCTGACTTACCAATATTGGTCAGGCGGTACCTTAGTAGACAGTGTTCTGCGAACATGCCACGTATCATCTGTGCTTTTTCTCTCCAGATTGAGGACATCTCTTGATCGCTCCCTCGAGAGTCTAAAAAATAACCTTCCCTACCTCCTCTTGGTGGATCCTACGAAGGGCTCAGGTCTTCGGGAGAAGTGCAGACCTGTGTCCTCCTTTGCCAAGGCCTTCAGACGGGCTAGGAATTCGCAACACGACACGTGAATCGGTATTAGCAGCTGAATGGCGAACTCATTACGAATTGGTCAGAAGAACAATTATGACTATGGTTTCAGGAACTGATTTGTGATTCTGGAAGTTTGATCTACATCTTGCGTGAAATTGATGTAATGCAATAATGGGCAATCATTGTTTACTTACTTAACTCAGTTGTGCTTAGAAGTGAAAGGTATAAATGCGCAGTTCCTGGTTGTTTATTATCATCGAAAACTTTCTCCTTTCAAGTAACAATGATTTTCTTCTTCTGAACAGTAAATTGAAGGTTTAGTTTACAAATTTGTGGCAGTAAAACGATTGTAGGAGAGAAGCCATTTCCTGGGGGTTGTGGTGGTAACTGCACGAGTGTCCGAATGGTTGTGTGCCGCTCTTGAAGGTTTAATATACCTTTCGTTACTTGATTCGGGTTTCCGATACCCTTCCGTTATAGAGGCGAGGATGTTGAGTGAGAGGAGGAGCTCGTTTCTATTTGAGGGCCAGAGGTTTTCAAAACTATCCAGAGGCTGTTGTTCCGTCTTTTCAGTCGATTCCACACTCGTTTTGACGCGTGGAATGCGGCGTATCAATTTGAAAACCCTCAGTCGAAAGCGTTTAGTGGCGTCAACCTGGAAAACGATGTTTTCTCGCGCATCTGTTCGCGCCGACGGATGTCGAAGTGTCTGTAAATAAACTGACTTTTTTTTTCTTTCTTCAGAAATAGACTCAGCAGGTTTCCCCCCTCTTCTTTATCTCGTTCGAACGGTTCCGGTTCGTGAGGTCTCTGATTCAACCGTTTCCCGGTACGTCGAGTAGATTTGAGTGGGCTGTTTGTTTTCTTCGTGCCGAGCTGGGCGTAATTTATATCTACTTAAAGCTTCACTATCAACGAGCAAACACCGCCCATTTGTTTCGCATTACGTTGCAAGGACGTTGCATTTGAGATGAAAAAGTTTTGACGGTCCATCGCCAACTCGAACAATTTTCGTGACTTTTATCCTTCCGAGACTATTAAATTATTCATGTTTTGGGGCCAAGGCATCGGTAAATAACCCGTAGTTGTTCACCCAGACTGGAATCAAACGGTTGAACGAGGTGAGATGGCAGTAAGAAGGAAAACTCCTACCAATGCCCACCAGGAGGGAGCCCAGTGATTTTTGCAGCAGATTGTTGATACATGAGGACAAAGGATTTATCTCTGTGCCAAAAGGGTGTTCATATTTCACCAGCATCTGCCCGAGGTGTTGCGGTACCCACTCAATATGATAAAATCGGCGACGAAAACAGGTACCCTGTGGACTTATCATGATGGCGCATATTCCTTCCCCAACTGAGTATTGGTTACTTGTTGCTTGCTGATTGATGTAGAAAGGGACTTTGGAGGCCCCTCCACCTCCACGAACTCCTAACGTTTTATGGGGGTCCTCTTTAGTCCGCACGAAAGAAAAAGAGAGTCAAGAGTCAATTAACAACCTGTACAATCTGTAGCCCAAGTCGTGCTGCATTTATTCTTCATTTGGGTTTCGTGCTCAGTTAATCCTCCCTTCTCAATACTCTTGAGGGCAGTGAACCTATCGGCATCCTTGGGATTCCACTTTTCTCAACATCTCTGATGGCTGTTTCTGTTACATGCGGCGGCCAGAAATGATTTCCCCTCGCTTGTCCTCATCGCAAAATCTCTGCTTGGAGTTGATTGAGGTTGGGACGCAGGACATGGACCTCTCTCTCTCTCTATCCATCCCGAATTCTCATTATCTTCTGACCGCCAAGTTCATTGGAAGCAGCAACGAGAAGCTTTTGTTTTTCCACCTTCGGCCGCTTCGATAGGGAGACCTCTCTTTTTACTGCTCTCCTAAGATTTACATTTTAGTAGCTTGCTTCCCTCTAATTATTTTCCTTTCCGGAGAAGATTAAGACGTACGCTTCTTTTAAGCGTTTACGTCGAGTCGAAGTGAATCCATGAACACGAAATGCGTAGCTTTAAGGAAAAACGGCCGTTAATTTTCAGTTCTGATCTCTCGCATGTTTTTACTTCCCATTAAACCCTGACGTGCGTGAAATTTATTAGTTTCCCCGCTCGATGTACACTTAGGGTTATAAGATGGGTCGTGCGTTCGAGGGGTCAAGAATGCTAGCTATAGCTCTCTCTCGGAAACAAAATATAAATTTAGTCTGGACTACTAGGTTTTTAGTTTAGCATTTCCGATTTATTCAATCATTTTATAAAATATTTAAATATGTGCCATCCTCCCCTCATTGTAGTTCTTGGTTGTCAACGATGTTTCAGTTTGGGGCCTTGAAAGGGTCATGTCCTACGATGGTCATGCACCAGAGGTTTTAAAAAACGTTATTAGTGTCAGGAAGAATGTAATGAGTTGATCAAAATCTTTTAGATCTTGATGAACTTTTACGGACTGCCGAATGACATTTCCTGAAATAGCTGTTCGACGGCTGGTTAGAGAAATGTTTGTTTAGATTTGTGAAAGATACTACCGTCGGTTTGATTAAATTGTCTTTGGCGTGCTCTACAGCATGATGTTTTTTTAAAAGGCCTTTTTGGGCACTTTATTTCAAATTTTAGTTCAAAAGATTCACAAGTTGAAGAAATTCTGCGAGTTGAAAAAGGCCTCCTTACGCTTCCTACGCCTACAATCCCTCAAAAAGCCTCACTTACGTGGAAAAAAGGAAAGTTATGTAGTCGGCCGACTGTTGTCTGTTGTTTTTGGGTTCGTTTCACATCTTTACGTTTTAAGGCTTACTGAGTCCAAAAAAAAAACAAAAAATACGCTGTTTGGGAAAATGGTCTGCGTGTGTGCTGCTTTTCGAGTAGTGGCTGGGTGTGGCAGCAAACGCTCTAAAAGGGGTTGTTCGGGTCGTATGTGAGTTGATGGTCGTTCTATCGTGCAACATCATCTTATCCCTCCGAATCCTCCTATACCTTGAGCTGGCGTAGGGTAGTCTGGGCGCCGTTCCCATTTCTGTAATTATTATCTATTTAGTTTTTTGTCGAAAGAGGGAAATATGGACAGAAAAAAACCCTGAACCAAATCAGCTCAAACTTTATTGGTAGGATATGAGCAGAATCCGCCTAGATTTATCATAGTGATCAAAACTACAAATTTTTTATCAACAGCGGTAACGATTTTGAATACATTTTTTGTATAGACCAAATAATGCACCAATACCGTCAAGTTTTCATTCGTGGGAAAATGACGACAGCGGCTCAATAAATTACCAAACATTTCGTCGAAAATCGATTTCAGATTTCGATTTACTTTCCGCTACCCCAAAGGGAAAGGAAAGTATAGTAATCGTGTAAAAAAAAAAAAAAAAAAAGTTGGGTTTTCTTCAGATCTTAACGTTTTGAGGCCTGCTAAGTATAAAAAACCTAATTTCGGCGCGAGGTCCGTGTGTGTGTCTGTAGTTTGATTTGCGGGAGAACGGCTGATCCGATTGGGCTGGTTCTTTTTATTGTAGACACCAAAATGAGGTTATGGGCGATTTTGGGGGGGTGGGGGACGAAAATGTACCGAAAACTAGGGTTTTTCGCATTTTTCTCGAATACGGATCTAACGATTTTGATTATACTTTCAAATTATCTTCTACTAATCAATATCTAACTTTTCTTCTGCATACATATCTCCATGAAAATACGATGAACGGAGATATAGGCCTATGAAGCAAAAATAGGTTTTTTACGCGTTTTGCCAAAACGGCTTCATTGATTTTCACAAAACTCTCAGGATGTTTTTAAATAGTTAATACCTACGTATTGTTCTCAATAAATGTTTCTCTGAAAGTCCATTGAGCAGAGATAAAAATCAAAATGTGTGGAAAATAACGTTTTTTCGAACATTTCCGTAAATTCCAGGGTAACTGCTTCTCCAGATGTGATAAATCTTATGGAGTCTCTTCTAGCAGTCTAAACCCACATTTTGTTCTCCGCAACTATCTCTGTATCCATCTGTTGAACGGAGATATAAGCCAAGTTAACTCAGAAAATGAGATTTTCTAATATTAATTTACCGGTATTCCAATTTGCTCAAAAACGGCTAAGATGATTTCGATCAAACTTACGGAGTATCTTCAGCTAACATGATGTTCCCCATAAATGTTTCTGTAGAAATGCATTGAACGAAGATATAGCGCCCGCTTATGTAGGTGGTGTTCAAACTTAAAGGGGTGGCGGAAAGTTGTGTGTTGCTACGCACCGCTCGTTTCCTTATTAGCTCCGTTCATACGTTACTAGAATCTTCAGAAAAATGGAGGTGGTCGTCGAATAAAGTGTCGATACAATGGGCGTTTCATAACATAAGATGCGCAGGACATGCTCCAGAAATCGCGGAATTCCAACTGTCGCCGTTGCCGTTGTCCGTATTCGTTTGTTCCTAAAAGATGGGCACACTATCGCCGACTCTCCCATGTACCAGTAGTGCTCTGATGCTCAATATTAGTCATGAAAACTGCCTCGTGAAAATAACGAACTAAACGAAGAAAAAACGAGTCTCCCGTAATTTTGTCTGCTCATTTTCTGCGTTCATATAATCTTCGTATCAATCCTGTGAACAACGTAATAGTTATTAATGGAGGGTCGTATTCGTAAAAAAAAAAGAAATTGCCGTATTTAATAGTTACGGGAATATTGCGAGCGCAATTTGTAATTACGAATGGAAACTACTTCAGCGATTCCGCCTTGGCCTTGATAACAAGTTTACGAGTTGTATAATCCGATCATTTCGAAGGTCTCGTGGTGAATGTGAGTTCCAAAACCTCCAAAACCTATTTCGTCCCGCTGTTCAGAACAAATTACCGTAGTTTACCGTCGTGCGTGGCATTCAATTAAGCTAAATTTAGAAGTGTTTACTTTCAGAGATTGTCACAGATGAGAATGAACAGGTTTGAGGATGAGTTTTGAAATGTTCGGTTTTCCTCATTTTCCATCTTAACTTATTCCAAGTCTCAGTTGAAATATTCTAATTTACTAAACCATTTTTATTTTACTTCTACGTATTTTGTTTTTTGAAACGTCGGTCTGTTTTTATATTTTGAACAAACGGTTAAAACGACCTTCCATTGTTCCTCTCGAGTATGATCACGTCAGTTACTTGACTGCACTTTCGGAGGGACGTTGTTTAAATAACAAATGAATGAGTGTGTAGTAAAGTAGCCCAGTCGGGACGTACTGCATTCTCCCATGTTGCAACACGTAGGAATGTCCACAGTGAAGGTTGTTGAATGAACCGGTTTCTACGGTTGTTTCCTGCATTCTTTGCGGTGCGACGTTGAGCTTCCTTTCCAGGACTAGGCTTTTTTGTTTCGTTGAGATACGTTACACGTTAATTCCGTTTTCGCTGTTATCAATTTGTGGTAGAACTTAGCCCTCCGAGAAATAGCGTTCTCAAAAACACAGGAGAGTAGCCACAGTGTTAGCTCCATACGATGAAGTAATTAATTATGGCCGTAAGATGATCAGAAGCAACTTCATAATGCTAACTAACGTACTTTCTTTGACTAAGGCGTTTTGTCTATAATTTCAGAACTGTAAACACAACAAAATATTCTGACAGTCCCAAAAATTACCTTATATGTTGATCCTTCAATAAATGTCGTAAATAGGATTTTGAGTTTTCTTCAGATCTTTACGTTTCTGACCCTCCTGAGTACGAAAAACACTATTTGGGAAAACGGTCTGTGTGTGCGTGTGTCTGTGAACGATTTTTAGAGAGAACCACCGTACCAAATCAGCTCGAACTTCATATCTCGCCCGCAGGTTACCATGGGACGCCAAAGTGAGGGTATGAACAAAATGCACCGAAATTTAACTATAGTTATCATAGTGATCAAAACACCAAACATTTTTTTCTCAAAAACGGCTCTGACGATTATGATTAAATTTTTTATATTGAAAACTCTCAATAAGGCAACAATTCCATAAAATTCTCATTCGTGGAAAAATGACGAGAGCAGCACAATAAATTACCAAAACTTTCGACGAAATCGAATTCAGCGCGGTTTTTAGAGAATACAACCGTACCAAATCAGCTGAAACTTGATGTCTAGCCTACAGGTTACCATGGGACGCAAAAATAAGGGTATAGGCACAATCCACCGAAAGTGAACTATAGTTATCATAGTGATCGAAACACCAAATTTTTTTTTTTCTCAAAAACGGCTCTAACGATTTTGATTAAATTATTTATATTGATAGCTCTCAATAAGGCAATTATACCATGAAATTCCTATTCGTGGGAAAATGACGAAAGCAGCACAATAATTTATCAAAACTTTCGACGAAAAGCGTTTTTAGCACGGTTTTTTCCTTGTAAACTACTCTGGAATGTTGAAGGAAATTGGTATTGTAGTCCAATCCAATACCTAAAGAGTGAGTGTTTGAAAACGCACATGAGATACATGGGGGTCACTCCAGAAATTCCGGAATTTCAACTACTGCCGTTTCGCTTACTACCAGTTCTAATCATTTTCACCCAATAACTCTGCAAAAGTAATTACTATCCTTCTTCAAAAAATTCGTGTTTACAGCCTCATTCATTATCTGTGTACTAATTGCTCAATAATGGTCCTGCAATGAGTACGAGCAGCACAATAAATTCCAGAACTGTAGGCGCTACCGCTTCCTGCTGCTGTGACGTGTTGTTTGACCAAGTTCAAAGGAACTGAGTGATAAATGAATTGATTAAGTAGAAAAAAAGCCATGTAGAAAGTGAATTGACGTAGAGCTAAGGAAAGTTGTGTGTTGCAACGCACCAGATTTTTTTTTTTTTTTTTTTTTGCGCCGCTTAATTCCGATGATTTTGTATGAAGCGAATGAATAGCAGATTGTATTAGTTGGTCGAGTGACAAAAATCGTTGAATGATCATGGGAAAGTTATGTGATGCGACGCATTGTGTCTACTTGGTCAGGGTGAATGAAAAATTTCCTTTAGGCTGACCTATTGGAGTCCAATCTGTTGTTTACTATTAAGGTCTGTTTGTGTCTCCGAATTTTAAGAAACTATTAGCAATTTTCCTAGCCCTGTTGATGCTTAATGAATAAAGCGAAATGTCGGCCTAGAGAAAGTTTTTCATTCATCCTGACAGGCTCTCAAATCCACACCAAAGTTAACTTCTACTGTCAAGAACGGCCCCGCATCGCAATTATTGTGTCATAATTTAAACTAGGCGATCATTCGTTCGCACGCTAATTAAACGCTTGCTTTAACACGTTTTCTCTCGTTTTTTCCAGGGTTTTGAAGCCCCCAGGTGGCGGTTCATCGGACATCTTCGGAGCCAACGAGCCGGAGGGAAATTTCCGCCGCGTCAAGAACCACTTGGCGAGCAACTTGGGCTTGTCCGACGAGTCTGTTCCAACGACTCCATCCAGATCTCCTGGTAATTCACATTCCAGGCTGTTCGGCCCTGCCTCACCCCCTAAATCCACCCCTAGGCCAAATAGAGCCGCTTCCAAGATATTGCCTCTCGACGAGCCGATAATCAATGGGAACGTCTCTCCTGGAAAAACCTCGCCCGTGCTTAAGCAAGGTCAGTATTTTTTCGAGATTTAACCGCTTCGCTCTAATTAATAAACCCCCTCCTTCTATTGCGAACTCTATAAACGTGAATCGAAACTTGCAATCAAATTGTTGCTCAAACAGCCTCTTCTTGGTTTAAACCCCCATTTAAATCTAAATAGCAACACCTGAAAGCCTCTTACTGCCGCATAATAATAGTTGAATCGATCGAAATTACGAACTTTTTCGAATGGTGCCGCCTTAACAATCAACTCACAAAATACGGGTTCATTATCACCTCGTTTCATCTGTTTGCCAGGGGATCAAAGCAAATGATCCCTTTGATAACTTCCTAGCTGTTGCCGCTAAGTACAATTTTGTCCCGATAAACTCCGGTCAAATGTTAATAGACTCTTCAGAAGAATTGAGGTGGTAGCATGAGCGTTTAATAACGCCCATAAAATATGTAGAAGCCACTCCACAAATTCGGAATTACAACCACCGCCGTTGCACTTGCTACCATTTCGTACCCGATTATTCTGAAACGGTGAACACGACCCTTCTCCAAAAAAATCCACGTAGACACTCTCTTTAAACACCTGTGCACTGATCGCTCACTAGTAGTAGCGGCACTATAAATTCCGGAACCTGATTTGATCAGTTGCTAGTTTCCAGAAAAATCACTGAACGCACGGCGCAGGGCCGAGGATAGTTGTGGGATGCGTCGCGCCTTATATTTGCATTATTTAAAAAACAATTTAATTACGTAGCTGCGCGTATGCTATAGTGCTGATTAATGAAAAGCGCCCACGCCTTGTTTTATAATTTTATACTCCTAGCCTTGGCCTTTAGAATAATGTTTGGTATGGAATTGCTAACTCATGGGATTCGATAACTTTCGATGCTGGTTATGGAATAACCCGCGATCCCCAATGCGCGAATTGAAGACAATATTTTGTAAAATGCCATCGGTTTCAAACTGTTGTATAAACTCGACGCAATTGAATCGTTACACAAATCGAGTTGGGAAGAAGAAGTATTTTGATCGAGTTAATTCTTGATAATGCACAATGAATATTTTCAACGTCCTACCTTACATCGCCCTCTTTAATTTAATTTAAAATTGCGCCAACGAACGCGGTTATTTTTTCTACAAACCGGTCAAAAGAAGTGTGTCTTCAAATTACAAGCCTTTTCTTCACATTTTTCAAGTGCTTAACTAAAAATGCATTCGGCGGAGCGTACGTCAAAACATGAGCTTTCTAAAGCTTTCAATTTCCGTTCGGCCGAGCGTAAAACGTAATGGAGGATGTAATTATGTACGTTATTTTTCCTCCGTTCCCTTCGGCAGTGTTTAATTTCTTCGCTAGCAGACCTTGAAGCTTCACTCCGACCGCTTTCCTTTCTAACATAGCTACTTCGTTTGTTTCAAATTACTTACTTTCCATTTAACGTTAGTTTAACTCCCTAATCGAATGGCGGAAATCGCTTCCCTATCGTATTTCGAAGCTCTGTCGAAAATTTCCGCTTATCGGAGTAAATGAACGCTCACAGGTTTGCTTCAGATAACGTATTTTAGTGATTAGAAGACTTGTTTCTTCAGGTGGTGGGTATCGTTGAGGTGATGATTCTCGAATGCCCTACGTTCAGTTACTAAAGAACTATTCAACATTAATCAGAATGACTTGGGTATTGCGGAACACGCTTGTGGTGAATGTAAATTAAACTTACGACCTTTTTTTGAAACGTAAATAAATTTTTTTGTCGCGCAAGCATAGCGTGTGGCGCGCATCAGAAACATAGTTGCGTAACGACTTTTTAAAGCGCCTGTAGAAAAAGCCAAGTAAAATTCAATAACGTTGTTTTAAAGTTCACATGAAATTAATGTAATTAAATTTTTTTTTTTTATTTCAACTTCATCATTTTTCTTTTAAATTGGATCTTTTTGAACAAGTTGATGAAATTATTGTTAGCAAAAGCAAAACATTCAAATCAAATTTCAATCCCTTCACCTTCATATAAAACAAAACAAAATTCGATTATAAGCAAACGTGGTCTTTTTGGAACGCCTTTATCAGGTTGAGGGTTTTTGATTTTTGCATGCAAGAGTGTCGTACTATTTTCGAGCTTGTCCAGATCACCGACCAGTTCCGAGGGCTCCTTCGCCTCCCTGGTCTGTGGATTCCTTCCGTCGTGCTCTCGAGGTAAGAGAGCCGCCAAGACCTCAACGAAGATCCGTTTCCGTAGGGCGTCGCGAATAAAGGCTTTTGGACGAGGAAGTTTTAATCGTTAGTTACGACGAGGGGGGGTTGAGAAAAATTTGGGACAAAACTAAAATGCCGTTTGAAATAGTAGTCGCGCGTGGAGGCTGGGTGAACAACATGTGTACTGTAACGTAAGAAAAGGTGTTAGCGTAGAATTAGAGATCTCACGTGCTATTTATTTCTTACGCTATAGAATTCGTAGCAACTTATATCTTCGCCTTGATATCCGATCTTGTGCCGTCGAGAGACTTAAAATAGAATATATTAAGTTCACTAGCGATCATATTCAGTTAGCATCACGTTACATCCACTTTCTCATCTTAGGGACCTACTTTTCACACCTCTAGACTGAATGGTTTGAGTTTTTTTTGTAACTGAAAGCAAGCGGTCACATCGCGCGCTACTTAGTGACGTAATTTGGCTTCACAATTTTATTAGCGCTGACTCCTTCCCAACGTATCATACTTGTTGTGCGAGCCTGTCATTCCTGGATTGCGGAAGTTCGTCGCATGCCGCCACAAAGTAAGGATGACCGACTCGTCCAACAGGTATGTTGATACGCTGGCAAAAACTTCATAAAGCCAAAATTTCTTCAAACGCCGAACCATTCTATTTAGATTTATCAGTTAGAAAAAAATTATAATTAGATGCGCTTTAGTTCTTAAAACAGCTTTTTAGCGCTAAAAGTCGAGAAAGACCTTTGTTAAAATCAACCCACTTGAAGGGTAATATGAGCTTGTAGGAGCCCGTTATGTAGTACAAGACATTAGTTAACTTCCTAGTCCATCATCGCCTAGTAGAGCTGTACTTGACCCCTACGGATCGCATCGCAGTTGAGGTCTTCTACCGCTCTTTTCTTCTCTTTTTTTTTTAAATCTCACGCTACTCTAGAGATTTTTATCATTATTTTTAACCGACGGTAAGTATTTTGCACGTTTATGTAATAATTGACACTACGAGTCTCATTTGATGTGTTTTTGTGACGTGATTTTTGTGGCTGGTTGAGAACTGTCTTTCATTTGCTCTTGATATGTTTGTTGAGCATGATATTTGTGTTGAATTTTGCGCTGCATTTTGTCTTGCCTTGAGTCGTATTTGTGTACGATTGTCATTGTAGTAGTTGCTCGACTTGTCTTATTCATTTCGTAAAATCTTTTCACTTTTCTTTCCTTTCGAGTAGGTTTTATATTTTCATTGTTTCGTTCTTCAGTTCATGTTGTTTACGTCTATTCATCTCATAAATTACTATTTTTTTAATTGATGTTTGTGTATTAACACTTTGATTCAACTATAGCTCATACACGGCAGGAAATCTTGAGAAACTGACTTGTTTTGACTTCACAGTCTTGATACAGTAGTTCTGTACTCTCTCGATGCTCGCTTTGCTCATAGTATGTTCAAATGTGCATTATCACGTGTGAAGCGTCGTGTGTTGGCCATAGCAGAACCCAAAGGGCAATTAGATTGATGTCTGTGGAGGAAGAACTGCCTTTCACCCGCGAAGAGGATGTTGGTGGATGGTCTGGAAATAGGGGATGTATCCGATTTGAAGGAAGGAGGCTTTTGAGCGTCCCCCATTGAGGTATTTTACGGAGAAGTTAGAAAAACTAAGTGTGAGTGGTTCGTGTTTTCCTATCACAACCCGCGAAGTGATGGATGTACCCCTACAATAAATGCGAACGCTTAGAGGGATATCCGATTTCACTTTTCTTGGCTCTGCGAAATCAGAAAGAAGCGTCGGTGACTTTTCAAAGGCTTCCGAGTCCCAAAAACGTTATCCGAGTAAGTTGTGTCTGCGAACACCATTCAGGGAGGATGGTGGAACCAAATTTGATATTGAGCCTGCTTGTCAAAATGAGCGTATGACCAAAACAGTCATCGTAATAAACGTAACAGTCCGGTTTTTTTTTTTTTGGTTTTTCTAACGAGTTCAATGAGACATGGTATGCGCGCAGTTGAGAACAGAACCGCAATAACGTACCAAAACTATCGACGAAAATCAATTTTAGTACAGGTTTTTCTTTCAATTCCGACGAGCTGTGCAGACGATCAAATTACTGTCGAGTCTCTGGCTAAGATTTTTAACTGTGTTTCCCCTGTAATTGTATAACGGTAAACACCAACTTTCTCACAAATGGGTTGTTGGCACCCCTATGGATTGTCAATACGAAGATTACTGACTGAAGGTTATCACATACGTAGAAACACCCTAATAAATTCTGGAATGTTGAGTACTACCAGTTTATATGTTCGTTTTAACTGAGTCAAAAATTAATGAAAATCGCCGAATGCATGTTGGACTGAGGAAAGTTGTGTGATGCGTGCCAGATTAATATTTTTGAACTATTTGAAGAAGCATGGTGCTTCCGCCAAAATGGAGCTGGGTGTTTTTGAAGCTGCCAAGGCTGAGAATAGTAAGAAGCTGCTAGTTCTGACGGTCGCCGATAAATAATTCAAAGACCTTTCGTCAAATTTTTGGTCCACGTCGTCTCATGGTCGAGGTAGATTGTTGAGGTATCCTGGTAAGGCAATGCTGATCTTTGCAGAGTCAGTCCGCCAAATCGAAGAAAAAAGCCACTATGTGCTCCGCACCGTCACCCAATGGTGCGAGCATGTCAAGATGCAGGGGGGCAGAGGAAAAAACCCAGCTAATCCTCTTGAAAGGAAAAGTGAATAATCCACGCTCAGTACGTTTTGACGGCCACAGGCTCCTTCTTGAAAAGAACGTCAAGTATTTAGGAGGGAATATAGGTGAGAGGTGGGGCTTCAACCAACACCACCAGTCCCTTAAAGGCACTACCATTGCAAGGATTGCCTCACTGCGTGCCATTACTAAGGCCACTTGGGGTGTGTGTTACCATGACACTATCCTCATGTATAAGGTCATCTATCTAGGCGTGGTTAGCTACTGCCCCGTTGTCTGGGGTAGCAAACTAACAGTAAGCGATCACTGGTCAGTTACCAATTGATTTGGCCGTTGAATGCATGGTTGACAAGTGGAGAGTGAAACGGGAGCTTCCCCCGCTTTGGGCTGAACTCCGTGCGTAACTCACCACAGAACAGAAACTTGCCGCCATCGACGAATGGGCTCTAAAGAAATGGCCAGTGAGATGGGAATCCTCCTCAAAGGGACGTGACACGTATGAGTTCTTTCCCAACATCCGTGAACGTCTTTCAAGAAAATGGGTTGAGCCAGACCACTGGACGAGCCAGTTCCTCATGGGACATGGTGACTTCAATGCGTGGCTCTACTTCTTTTCTCTGAAACACTCTCCCTCATGCACGTCTTGTGCCTCCGGTGCGGAGGAAACAAGAAACCACGTGCTGCGCCACTGTAGTTTCTACAACAGTGAGCGACAGTTGTTGGGAGGGCAAACGAACTTAGCAGCATTGACTGCTACAAAGCAAGCTTATAACCATTTTGTAGAGTTCGCGAAGAAGGTGATGGATAAGAAACGTGGTCATAGTTGATCTGTCCTTTCGAAACTTGCCACTCAAGTACACAGTTAGATCAGGTGGGAAACCAGATTAAGAACTCCTCCCAGACAGTACGGGATACCACAGGTGGTCACCTCCTGGCGGTAACAGCCTTCTACCGGGAGACTGGCTAACGACCAAATACCTGCCGTACCTCCGAAGGTCTGAGTTCTGTGGATGCCGCAGAGGCCGGCCTCTTGCATACTAGCGAAACCGCAACTTCCATGACTGATATAACCCTCGTCGATGGTTTAGGTACAGTCATCAAATAAGGAAACAGGCCTGTCCTGGTAAGACAGGAAGATACCTTTTTCGACGCACCATACCTCAGTCAATTCACCGGTTTTAGTGGCTTTCGCTACTAATTCATTCTATTTTCCAATCACTTCATTTGAACTTGAAAAAGAATTCACTGTGGTAGAAAGTGAGATAGCGTTTACAGTTCTGGAATGTATTGGGTTGCTCCTACTTATCAAAAATAATCGGCTGCAAACTGTATAAAATGGGGGTAATTCAAAACGGCGGCGGTTGGGATTCCATAATTGTTTGGAGTAGCTCTTGAATATTTTTTGAGCGTTAACAATAGCTCGTCGTACTTCATTTGACTACCATCCCAATTTTTTGGGAAAAATTGCTCCAAAAAGGGTATTCGTTGAAACCTTTGGTAATTTATTGCGCTCTCGTCATTTTCTCACGAGGATGTGGTACTGTTGTGCTATTTTTAGCTGTTCACACACAAAAAAAAAAACACTCAAAATCGTTTAAGCCGCTTTTGAGAAAAGAAATATGTAGTGTTTTGATCACTATGATAAATAAGATTAGTTTTGGGCAGATTTCGCTCATGCCCTTATTTCCGAGTCCCAAAGTGAGCTACAACGTTAAATATGAAGTGTGAGTGTATTTGGTTCTGTCGTTCTCTCAATCGTGTTCCCGGACAACACTCGCAGATCATTTTCTGGCTCATTTTTTTCACATAAATTTCCTTTGTTCTTCGTTGAGCCAAGGAAAGCGGTAATACCAACGGGCGATGAGGTGTGTAATCGAGGATGATAATACACTGCTGCAGACGGAGGAAACGTTTTGATGAACAAAAAACCTCATTTAAACTCGAGACGGGCATTACCTCGGTGTCCCGGAGATGAAAGAATAACCAGAACGTCTTCATCTTGATTTCTTCTCAGCGAAACGGAAATCTAAATGAGCCATCTTTCGGAAGCGGGAATTGCCGGAAAATAAGCTGCCCCTTCCCCCTCGTCTGTGTAACTCTGCGCGCTTCGAAAATCGTATTTGAATAGAGAGTGGTTCTTCTGGAAAGTGTGAGAGAGGCATTTTCAAGGGCGTTCCTATTATGAATGAATGAGCTTTCAGTGACGATTGTTCGGAATGTACGGGCGAGGAGTGACGTAGGCGAGGGCTAAGTAGCTTCGAAAACGAGACAAATATTTGGCGCCGCCGACTACGCAAAATGATGATTGATGGAAAGCCTCAATGTAGACGACGTCAAGGCTGCCTCCCGCCCTCGGTAATAATTTATAGCAATTGCCGAGCGGAGCTTGAAAAATAAATGAATTCAGGGGGAGGCCCCGGCGAGAGTTGTATCGACAATGAATGAGAGAATTGGGAAGGGCAAACGGATTCAACTATCGATCGATCTTATCGGTGAATAATTTGAGAAAGAAGGGGGGCTTGGAAGGCCGTTTGTCAACAATGAAAGTTTCTTTCGTCTAGGGTACATGGTCATAAGTGGATAATATGACGAATTATATCGACTTGCAGTGCTGCTGCGATTTTATTTTGCCAACGATATGCTGACGACCTAGCCCTTATCAGAAATAATTGTGGAACATTCTCCAACGGAGCTTGCGAAACACCAAGAACTGGAGTACAGAGGTTGGGTCGAATATTATCCTGATGAAACAACGCTGGTAGCTTCCATTTTGCCAACTACGTTATGCTAACGACCTAGTTCTTATTGCTAATAGAAACTTGGAAGAAATTGGGCAATTTTTGCTGTGGGTCTGTGAATCACCCAGAACTAGTGTACAGATGGTTCGTTCGGAAGTGATTCATGGAAGCTGTTGGATTTTGCCAGAGGAGAAAGATCATAGATCAAATGATTGAATCATATCATTGAAGTGGAAGCGACTCTTTTTACTACCAGGCCGTTTTCCTGCCAATTGTGTTATATGCCGCAGCCGTTTGGAGGATTGCCCCTTTGGAACGTGATCGGCAGTGGGCTCCATGCTGAGGGACGTCCTCCAGACCATTTTACCGGCTTACCTTGCGCTTCAAGTGCTAGCCCCCCCCCCCCTGCTGGACCTCCTGCTCGACCTAGCCATCCTGCGGTCTAGCGTCTGGCGTGAAGCGCTCAACAACTACCGGAGGGCCAAGCAGTAGCTGGCCCCAGTGCTACATGGAGTAAACTCCTCTGAGCGCAAGTACAAGATCGCGCTCGAAACCATCCTTGACGCCTGGCAGACCCGGTGGGATGGAGGCTCCACGGCGAGGCATCTCCATGCCATCCTCCCCGCAGTCCAACTACTGTCCGGGCATGGCGCTTTCAACCAGCGTCTCTTCTTCAAGCGCCGCACCTTCAACCTCTGCCCGTGTGAGGGAGAGATCAGCGAGGATGCATCTCACGTTTTGAGTGCCCCCTCTTCGAGGACGTGCAAATCCCTCCTGCTGGGAGTTCAGCCGCGCTGCTTTCCTGTAGGTCGGCCAGGTGAAGATTTGCCACTTTGGCCCAGGCAGGGGCGAAAATGCGGCGCCTGCTGGAATTGTGGTCTCCACCTGCGATGGCCGGCCCTACCCCCTTCGATTGAGCTTCCCTGGCCAGACAAGGTGCTACACTTTGTTACGAGGGGTTTGGAAATGTTCGGAGAGCCGCTGACTCAGGTAAAAATTACAGCGATCCCGAGCTATATGAACAGAATGGAATAAAAATCTTCGCTCACTGGAGGTGCCTAGAATGGGTGTCAGGTGTTACAATTACTCTCAATCAGGCTCCTTTTCCCCTGCAATGAAATCTCATGACTTCGTGTCCCCGTACTAAGGTGACATGACATGTTAGTCAAAGCTGGCAACACACAGTGCAAAGCCATGGCCACTGAACCATTAAGCCACCAAACGTCTTGGCTCATTTCACCTATTAGGTTTCTATATATGTAGATTGTCTTCTCAATGGCGTTTTCTTGTCCGTTAATTTTAATCATACCCCGAAGTTAGTGCCCATCTGGTAGAGGCCACTGGCAACCCATTTCACACAGAATGGGGCGACACGAATGGCTTACGCTATCACGAAATATTTAGAACACGCCTAAATTATTCCATCCTCATCTAGGTGATTTCTGTACCATGGAAAGGTGCAATGTAAGTCTAGTTAACATTATTGCAACAGATGCAGCTGGTTGCACTGAACAGATTCTATGAGGAATACAAAGATTTTAGGGAAACTGATTGTGGGGGGTTATAGAATCCTTTTCACTCGTCATGCTACCACTCAATGGGGTGCATCATTGCAGTGCAGTAAAAAAGGGGGAGGTGTGTGACCTAGAGAATTCGTCGTTCGTGTGCTTATTTTCTCAAAAGGAGCCCAATCTAGAAACAGCATTGACGATAGTGCCAGAGAGCAGGATATTATAAATGTGTAAATGTGTTTCTTGCTACGAGCCCAGTCAAATAACAGCTGATGAACAAATGATGAAATAGACAAGATAATAAAAGAGGGGTTTTTTCTTACATGCTAACTCAGATCGAGGAGCTCTGTTTGAAAGCAGTGACGTGAGATGTGTAAAAAAAAAATCTGGTGCGTTGCAACACACAACTTTCCTTGGCTCTACGTCAATTCACTTTCCACCTAGCTTTATCTACTTACTCAATTCATTTAAACTTCAAACAACACTTCACAACAGCAGGAAGCGGTATAGTGCTTACATTTCGGAAATGTATTGTGCTGCTCCTACTCATTCCTGACCAGTATTGAGCAATTAGTACACAGAGAATTAATGAGGCTGTAAACACGATTTTTTTGAAGAAGGACAGTAATTAGTTTTGTAGAGTGTTTTAATGGTATCATTGCCTTATTGAGAGCTATCAATATAACAAATTTAATCAAAATAGAGCCGTTTTTGAGAAAAATAAAAATTTGGTGTTTTGATCGCTATGATAACTATAGTTAACTTTCGGTGGATTTTGCTCATACCCTTATTTTGGCGTCCCATGGTAACCTGCGGACTAGATATTAAGTTTGAGCTGATTTGGTTCGGTTGTTTTCTCTAGAAACCGCGCTAAATTTGATTTCGTCGAAAATTTTGATAATTTATTGTGCTGCCCTCGTCATTTTCCCACGAATGGGAATTTTATGGTATAATTGCCTTATTGAGAGCTATCAATATAAACAATTTAATCAAAATCGTTAGAGCTGTTTTTGAGAAAAAAAATATTTGGTGTTATGATCGCTATGATAACTACAGTTCACTTTCGGTGGATTATTCTCATACCCTTATTTTAGTGTCCCATGGTAACCTGCGGGCTAGATATCAAGTTTGAGCTGATTTGGTACTGTAGTTTTCTCTAAAAATCGTTCCCAGACACACACACATACACACAGACCATTTTCCCAAATAGTGTTTTTCGGACTCAGGAGGGTCTGAAACGTAAAGATCTGAAGAGAACTCAAAATTGTTTTTTCAGCCGATTACATAACTTTCCTTTCTACTTTGTAGAGCCAAGGAAAGTTAAAAAAAAGAGAGGGTAAACTTACTGGGTATTAAAGTATGGCAGTAATGACTCTCTTTTACTGGTTTCCTTCTTTAACTATGACTTGCATTTTGGTGGTAGTGATGACTCGCCTGATCATGAGATTAGCAAGTTCCTGAGTGCTTTTGACGCAACAGAAATTCAGTATCACAGACTAACAGACCCTGAAGATTTTGACTGCAATTTTAAAATACTACAACAGGGAACGCTGCTGTTATTAAGTCAGGGGACATGTTGAATGATGGCATTAGGTGGTTGTTGAGTGCTCTTGAACAGATATTGGTCAGGTGCATTGGTTAGGTGATTTAGTTGAGGCCAGTTGTCGAGGAAATCATTCTATTTTATCCGAATTATCTTTAATCATTTCCATTGACGCCAGTTGTGATGCTCTTGTACATTGACACATGTCGTTACATCGTACTTATCGACCTATTTTCTTTTTTTTTTTCCCCCCATTCAGTGTCCAACGGTGACGCTCACGATGGCCTCGAATCACCGGCTACTCCCAATGGAAACAGTGTGCCAACTACTAACGGAAATCGCGTAATCAACGGAGGCGGTCCAACTCCTGCTGCTGCTGCTGGTGGCGCTCCGAGACAGCGCGTACCGCCAGGCGGCTTCTCCAGCGGCCTTTGGTGAATGGCTCCAAACAATGGCTTCGTTTTCCATCACTTCCCCCCCCCCCCCCGCATATTCACCCTCTCCTACCCCTATTCTCCCCCATTCAATTCATCAGCATCTTAATTTATTAATAATTTGTTTTGAATTTGATCCTTCGCTCCTTTTAATTCAAATATTATACATTTGGTTTTATTTTTCATGCATGACGAGCGATTTTGGTTTTTTTCTGAAACAAGACTTCGTAGTTTGTCATTCGGTGTGAAGAGTCGATTCGACGCACTTTCATTTCGTAATCAGACGATATGAACAATCGTGTTAACAATGATCTTGCGATTGTTCATATCGTCTAACTACACAATGCGCGTGTGTTGACTCTTTATGTCAAATGGCAAACTTCTTAGTCGTCGATTCAATTATTTGCGCAGATCATTTAGATCTTATGAGCGGTTTCTTAATTATTATAAAGTACATAACGTATTACTAAGAGTTAAGGCTGATTTTTTTCTCGTGCCTTTTGGGTGGTGAAAGATGAAAAACGTCTATCGAGTTTTATGCTTTGATAATACACATTACAATTTTTGCTCTCGCCTATGTTTGTGTCTTCATGCTTATTTTTTTTTTAGTCCCTAATTATTTTTTATTTTATTTTTAATGCGTACGGTTATTTTTTCCTTATTAGGTGACTTTAATGATGGAGCTAGTGCTCTGCTCCACCATAGGTCTCTTAGAATGGTTTAGTGATTTTAATATCGTGTATTTATCAAACGTAAGGTGTATATGAACTAATTATGTGTCTGTCAATGCAACAGTATCATAAAAGTTAGAACAAAGTTTATTGGAAACAGTACATTTTTTTAAACTTCCTTCAATTTCGTTTTGGTTGTGTTTTATTTATCTTTCCCGTCCTCCGTTTCTGTGGTCGATTACACATTATTCATTTTGAATGATACACTTATGTTTCCGGTCAGGAAAATGTTTTTAACGACCTTCGTTCAAAAATGTCGGGATTCCAAGTCTCCAACGTCCACTCGCCATTCAGGTATTACAACGAAGCTTGAATAGTCCTGGAGTGTTCCTCTTGGTGGAAAGATTCAAAAACGAATATTTCGGTAGTCAAGGGATCAACTGGAAATATTATAGTTTGGCTGACAGAGAGGTGGAACTTTGAAGCAGAATGTGGATCAAGGAATGTAAAAGTATGCTGGGGTAAGTAACTAACGCCTAAGGAGGGTCACTTGTGAATTTCCACTGGTGAGAAGGTAGTGCATTAGAAAATCAGTCGTGCCAATAGTGCTGACCATCACACGGGTGCTGCAGAGTTTACCAACACATTAAAAAGAATATCTGGTGCGTTGCAACACACAACTTTCCTTAGCTCTACAACATCTCACTTTGTACATGGCTAATTCTATTTGATCAATTCCTTTATCACTCAGTTCCTTTGAACTTGGTCAAACAACGCTTCACAGCAGCAGGAAGCGGTAGCGCTTACAGTTCCAGATTTTATTGTGCTGCTCGTACTCATTGCAGGACCAATATTGAGCAATCGGTACACAGATAATTAATGAGGCTGTAAACACGGATTTTTTGAAGGAGGATAGTAATCACTTTTGCAGAGTTATTGGGTAATAATTGTTAGAACTGGTATTAAGCAAAACAGCGGTAGTTGAAATTCAGGAATTTCTGGAGTGAGCCCCTTCTATCTCATGTGCGTTTTTAAATACTCACCCTATAGGTATTGGTTTGGACTACAGTACCAATTTTCTTTAAAATTCTACTAACATTCCAGCGGAGTTTAAAAGGAAAAAACCACGGCAAAAACGCTTTTAGTCGAAAATTTTGATAATTTATTGTGCTGCTCTCGTCATTTTCCCACAAATGGAAATTTTATGGTATGATTATCTTATTAAGAGCTATCTATATACAAAATTTAATCAAAATCGTTAGAGCGGTTTTTGAGAAAAAAAATTTGGTGTTTTGATCACTATGATAACTATAGTTAACTTTCGGTGGATTTTTCCCATACCCTTATTTTTGCGTCCCATGGTCACCTGTAGGCTAGACATCAAGTTTCAACTGATTTGGTACGGTTGTTTTCTCTAGAATCCGCGCTAAAATCGATTTCGTCGAAAATTTTGATAATTTATTGTGCTGCTCTCGTTATTTTCCCACAAATGGGAATTTTATGGTATAATTAAGAGCTACGAATATGAAAATTGTAATCAAAATCGTTAGTGCGGTTTTTGAGAAAAAAAAAAATTTGTTGTTTTGATCACTATAACTATAGTCAACTTTCGGTGGATTTTGTTCAAACCCTTATTTTGGCGTCCCATGATGACCTGCGGGCGAGATATGAAGTTTGAGCTGATTTGGTTCGGTGGTTTTCTCTAAAAATCGTATACAGACACACACACACAGACCATTTTCCCAAATAGTGTTTTTCGGACGCAGGAGGGTCTGAAATGTAAAGATCTGAAGAAAACTCAAAAAAAAAATTTCAGCCGATTACATAACTTTCCTTTCTACTTCGTAGAGCCAAGGAAAGTAAAAAGCACACAACTTACCTTAGCTCTTCGTCTTTTCACTTATTGTGTTCATGGCTAACTAACTCAATTTATTCTTCACTCGGTTCATTTGAAACACTGCTTCATGGCGGCAGAAAGATCCGGAATTTATTGTGCTGCTCGTACTCTTGTCTCGACCATTATTGATCAATCGGTGCTTGAAGAATTGATGAGAGTGTAAACCAGATTTTTTTTAGGACAATAATTACTTCTTCAGAATTCTCGGGGAAAAAAGTTTAGAAATGGTAGTGTAACGGCGGTGGTTGAATTTCCGGAATTTCGGGAGTGGACCCTGTATATTTTATGAGCGTTATTAAAGACTCATAGTATAGGTACCTGGTTGGATAACCCCCTGAATTTTTCTGAAGAACCTAGTTATAAGGAAAGAATCACGCTTAACTCGATTTTCGTCGAAATGCATCGTAATTTATTCTGCGGCTCATTTTCCTACAAATGGGGTTGTTATTTTATCGGGAGCTGTGTACATAAAAAGTTTAATCAAAATCGTTAGAGCCGTTATCGAAAAAAAAATTGTGTTTTGATCACACTATTGTTAGTTTTGCTCTTATTTCGGCGTCCTGTGGTGACGTGCGGGCTAGATATCAAGTTAAAGCTGATTTGGTTCAGCCATTTTCTTTAAAAATCGTTCTCACACGCAGACCATTTTCCCAAATAGTGTTTTTAAGGACTCAGTGGGGTCTGAAACGTGAAGATCTGAAGAGAACTCAGAATGTAAATATGCGGGTGCTATATCTTCATTCAACGCATTTCTACATGTACGCATTATGGAGAACAAAATGTAGGTACTAGTTAGCTGAGAGTACTCCATAAGTTTGATCGAAATCGTTAGAGCCGTTTTTGAGAAAATTGGAATACCGATAAATTAATATTCGACAAATCTCCTTTTCTGAGTTAACTCTGCTTATACCTCCGTTCAACAGATATATACAGAAATAATGATACAAGACGAAATGTGAGTATGGGTGACTAAAAGACATTCTGAACGATTGATCAAATTTGGCGAAGCAGTTAACCCAGAATTTACGGAAATGTTCGAAAAAACGTTATTTTCGGCACATTTTAATTTTCATCTGTGCTCTATGAACTTTCAGAGGAACATTTATTGAGAAAAATATGTAGGTATTAACTATTCAAAACCATCCTTTGAGTTTGGTAAAAATCGTTAAAGCGGTTTTGCCAAAAAGCGTTAAAAACCTACTTTTGCTCATAAGCCTATATCTCCGTTCATCGTGTTTTCATGGAGATATGTATAGAGAAGAAAAGTTAGGTATTGATTAGTAGAAGATAATTTGAAAGTTTAATCAAAATCGTTATAGCCTTTCTCGAGAAAAATGCGAAAAGCTCTAGGTTGTGGTTCATGGTCGTCCCCCACCGCCCTTCCCATCGGCCGAAATCGCCCATAACCTTATTTTGGCGTCTAAAAAAAAATGACGAACAAAACAAAAAAAAAAACCAGCTCAATCGGATCACACGTTCTCCCGCAAATCAAACTACAGACCACTCGTCGAAATTAGGTTATCTAGACTCAGTAGGCCTTAAAACGTAAAGATCTGAAGAAATCCCAATTTTTTTTTGACACGATTACTATACTTTCCTTCCCTTTGGGTAGCGGAAAGTAAAAAAAAAGTGCAGGTTTGTGGGGGTCAGAGATGATTCTCGACACGAGGACTATCTTGACGCGTATGTTCAGGAAAAACGTGCTGTAGAGCAAACACACGTGAGGAGAGAGTGGTTTGAGCAGCCTGTACTGCACGTGCAGCGCTAAATGTAAGGCCCAAAGACGTCACTTAAAAGTTAACCGGGAGGACGGATATACTGGCTGCGGTCGTTGTTGGTCGGCTGATGAGATGCGTTTTAGAAGCTTGGCACATCCCAAAGGTACAAACTATGAATTACAGGAAGATATCTTCATTCCATGATCGCTCCAGAAAGTGGTGTAAGAACAATCTGAAGAGCCAGCACTCATCCAATAGCCATTCCAGTCACAATTTTGGGAGGGTGGGGGATTAATAAACAAGTTATCCCTCTACTTCCTGCATGTGCATTTTACTTTTCTCAGGTTTACAGAGTACAAAGGAAAATTATGTTATCGGCTGGAAAAAAATGAATTCATTTCAGATCTTCATGAAATGTGGGGGGGGGGGGGGTGAACCAAATCCACTCAAAGTTCATGTTAAGCCTGCAGGCCACTATGGGATGCCATAATAAGGATATGAGCGAAATCGGCCAGAGATAACAATAGTTATCATACTGATCAAAGAACAAATTTTTTTTTTCGATAACGGCTCGTAACGATTTTGATTAAATTTTTTATATACACAGCTGATGAGATAACAATCCCATAAAATTCCTATTTGTAGGAAAATTACGGGAGGAGCACAAAAATTACCAAACATGACGAAAATCGAGTTTAGTGTAATTTTTCCCGGATATATTCCGCTCGAATGTAACGGAAATAACTATAGTTATCGTACTGATCAGACCACCAAACGTTTTCCCCCTCAAAAACGGCTCTTATGGTTTTAGATTTTATATACGAGTATGTATAGCTCTCTCACTGTCCCAAAATTGAGATGAGCATTGCGACCTAAAGAGTCAGTCCTAGTGTCTCGCAGGTTCATGCCTAGTCTTCCAAGGAATGTCAGGTATTTCCTGCACGAATTTTCTTTTACGTCCACCCTTAGAGAGATTATCTCATTAATACTCTGTGTGCGAGTTGCTCAATAGTGGTCAGGCATGAGAACGAGCAGTGCATCAATTTCGGGGACAGTAAGTTCTACCGCTTTGTCCCAGCTTGAAGTGGTTATCTAGTTCAACGGAACTCAGTGAAAAATACATGAAATTTATGTAGAGCTAAAGAATGTTGTGTGATGCCTGATATTTTGATTTGTTTAGTCAGTAGAACTGAAATATAATTGAATGGCCGGAACAGTCCCAATTTACTGGGGTGTGGCAAAATGGTTTCTTCTCGTTAAAGAAAACAAGAATGAACTAATTGGTGGTGAAAACTTGAAGAGGAGTGAGTGTGAGGCTATGAAGGGGTTTGAAACATTTTTAGAGGAACCTTTGAAATCAGCGTTTTGCTTTGGAGGTTTTGGAACGGGAGATCATAAACAGCGAAGAGCTCAAGAGCGCCAAACGTTCTTTCCACATCCTGGTTTTCAAAAGTTCCTAAGTTGAAACCAACCTCGTTGTTTATTGTTAACTTTTTTGAATCGACAGCATAACTTAAGTTTTCAATTGCTCAAAAATTGCGTTGGCGAGCGTTGTACGCGTGGATGCGAGGCAATCACACGCTCCTTTCCCTTCAACATTTCTCAATGAACTGTGCATTACCGTCAAATATCATCTCCCTCCCACATTTTGTGAATAATCAGTGTGTTGGGCAGAGCTGGATAACGTGCGATTCTCTAGAAGCATGCAGATAACTTCTGCCGGAGCACAAAGATCATTAAAATCTTCATAAATTGAACTACGGAGACCGTGGGCAGAAATTAGGTGTGGACGATTCAATTGGCCTCAAAACGTAAAGATTTGAAAACGTTTATTTTACGACCCGATTGTAATACTTTTCTGGTCTTTAGAGCAGAGGAAAGCGAACAAGAGCGCGGCTCCCTGCCAATATTAAATTAAATATTGTTAAAGAACGAAGTGTATCTGTGAACGTTATTGAAGGAAAATTGATGAACCAAATTAGTTCAAACTTAATGTTCAAAACGCAGATCAACGTGGGATAATGAATTTGCCCGAAAACTCACTATAGTTATCATAGTCATCAAAACACCTTTTTTGTTGCTCAACAACGGCTGTAACGATTCGGACTAAATTGTTCTCTGTGTACAAATCTAAATGGTATAACAGTAGTTATAAAGCCTTCATTCGTGGGAAAATAGCGAGAGGAGCACAATACATTATCACAATTTTCCACAAAAATCGATTTTAGTGCAATTGTTCCCGACTCAATCTCGTTCTTACGACACAAGCACACTAAAAAATATCTGGTGCGTTGCAACACACAACTTTCCTTAGCTCTACGTCAATCCACTCATGTACATGACTTTCTCCACTTACTCAATTCATTTATCATTCAGTTCATTTGAACTTGGTCAAACAACACGTCGCAGCAGCAGGAAGCGGTAGCGCTTATAGTTCGAGTTCGGGAATTTATTGTGCTGCTCGAACTCATTGTAGGACCATTATTGAGCAATTGGTCCACAGATAATTAATGGGGCTGTAAGCACGAATTTTTTATAAGAAGGATACAAATTACTCTTGCAGAGTTATCGGGTAATAACTGTTGGAACTGGTAGTAAGCGAAACGGAGGTAGTTGAAATTCAGGAATTTCTGGACTGCACTGCAACTTAAGAGCGTTTTTAAACACTCACCCTTTAGGTGTTGGATTGGACTACAATACCAATTTTTTTTAACATTCTACAAAAATTCCAGCGGAGTTTATAAGGAAAAAACCGCGCTAAAAACGCTTTTCGTCGAAAGTTTTGATAATTTATTGTGCTGCTCTCATCATTTTCCCACAAATGGGAATTTTATGGTATCATTGTCTTATTGAGGGCTATCAATATAAAAAATTAATTCAAAATCGTTAGAGCCGTTTTTGAGAAAAAAAATTTGGTGTTTTGATCACTATGATAACTATAGTTAACTTTCGGTAGATTTTGTCCATACTCTTATTTTGGTGTCCCATGGTAACCTGTAGGCTAGACATCATGTTTCAGCTGATTTGGTACGGTTGTTTTCTCTAAAAACCGCGCTAAAACCGATTTCGTTTAAAGTTTTGGTAATTTATTGTGCTGCTCTCGTCATTTTCCCAAGAATGAACATTTTATGGTATAGTTGCCATATTTGGAGCTACCAATATAAAAATTTTAATCAAAATCGTTAGAGCTGTTTTTGAGAAAAAAAATATTTGGTGTTTTGATCACTATGATAACTATAGTTAAATTTCGGTGGATTTTGTTCATACCCTTATTTTGGCATCCCATGGTAACCTGCGGGCGGGATATGAAGTTTGAGCTGATTTGGTACGGTGGTTTTCTCTAAAAATCGTTCACAGACACACAGACCATTTCCCCAAATAGTGTTTTTCGGACTCAGGAGGGTCTGAAGAGAACTCAAAATTTTTTCTTCGGCCGATTACATAACTTTCCTTTCTACTTTGTAGAGCCAAGGAAAGTAAAAAGAAAGATAACGAAGGGTAAAACGAAGGAAACAGGATAACTTGTTCTGGGTCTCAGGCGACCCGTTATTAATCTCTGAGCATAAAGAATGTTATATCGGGGCTTTCCACACACAGCTCAAGAGAACTTTTGCGTAAGCCAACAAGAAGCTCTAGCTCTCAAAATATGGTTGTGCGGTGGCACACCAAACAGATTACAATGACGCGAACAATACTGAAGAAGAAAGAAAATGTAAAGTTTAACTGGCACTAAACCCGAGGCTGTTTCTTATTTATTCAAAAACGCACATGAGAAGCTTAGAATACCATCCTGCAGCCAGTTTCTCTTACGAATCTTCACTATTTACGCTTCAACCAGTCACAGATCAGAGCAGTCTCTGACAATCAATTTGCGTTTAAATTTTGTTTTGGCTCAAATAACGAGGCGAAGAACGCACATTCTTGAATTCTCATTGCATATTTCACGATATATCAATGAAATAATTTACGAAAAGTCACGACTAGCGATTATGGCATCGTGGGCATCTTGAATAATATCACAATTCAAAAGATTGAAAAATCAGGAACTTCAGCTCATCATTTGTAATAATTCGATTCCACGGTTTCGGCTACGATAGATGACTTAATCTGCTGCAAAAAAATCTACTAAGCATGTATTGTCACCGCTCAAGTCAACATTTCCGAATAAACAGGACTCATGAACGATTTATTTGAGGTAAGACGAATGGAAGTGAGAAACTGACAAAACTCATTTACGAATCACAAAACGTTGCACTAAAAATGAATCATCTCAGAACGGCAAAATATTTGACGATAGATGACGTAAGTACGGTTAATTGATGACACAATAGCACTCACTTCTAACTCCACTACCGTTCCTCCGATCGAACATGACGAACGAGACAGAAGGCTTTCTTCAGTGGCCTTCACCCCGACGCCACGCGAACGGCACCAAGTTCAAACGCCCGATGACAACGGGGTAGACTAACCCGCGACGCAGTTGCGCTAAGCGGGTCGAGTCTTCCGCTCTCTCGAGGAGACCTTGTCTCCTGGGATGCTGCAATAAGCGTTCTGGTTTCATCTACCAAAGATGCACATAAACACTTTGTCAACGAGGGTCAACTTTATGAACTTTGTAGATATGACAGTAAAATGGTAGAAGGGACGTGTTTAGTCACAAAACACACAGCTTACACTCCATTCACTACACCCTATTAATACGCGGACTGCGTGATTACGACGAAAAAACTGTACTCAAGTTCTGTCAACTTTTTACAGCAGTTTTAGAAAACAATTTCGTAAGGAAAACGTGATGGAGACAAAGCTGTGCTCACATTAACAGTTTTAAAATTAGTATCAGGAGCAGGCAGTTAACGCAGTTTGAAGCGGAATAGGTACTCTGACGCAAAACATCCTGAGAATCAATCAGGAAACAATCGATAAGCCCATAGAGTCGTCCAGCTACGAGACTAGTTGGGGCTCACCACGACAAATCAGATTAGTCATGGGACTAAATCCCGAACAGTCGAGGACGATGGTAATCAAGCATAAACTCGATGAGGGCGACATCAAGGCCAAGTTACAAAAATGACTTGTTTTTCCGGAAAGCTGTTCGCCATTGTGCTGAAAAACTCCCAGGAAATGGGATTCTAATGCGCAGGTTGGGAAGCAAAACGGTTTGGGCATCTGAGAAAATGACAATAATCTGGAAGAAGGTGAAAATTCTAGATTTCTGTCACTATCGATGATGCGTTTCACGGGACTGAACGACAGAATTCCGTGGGGTGCACGAGACAGGACAGCATTCAATACAAGGAGTAAACACGTCAAAGTTAACATAAAAGAAAAATGACCATACTCAGTTTAATTTGCAAAAAGAGCGTCTGGTCGATCTTCGTCCGATGGTTTGATTTAGAACAGTTCGAACAAACTAAATTATACCTTTTTTTTAGATGGGAAGCTCACTTGGGCCACACACGTGAAAAAAAAGCCTTACAGCGGGCGTCAGTGGTGATGTGGGCAGTTCAGAGAATGGTGGGGAAGACATGGGGGCTGAGGCCTGGGATGTTCCGGTGGCTGTACACTTCGGTTTTTAGGCCTGTAGTCACCTATGGTCTGTGGAACTGTGCGGTTGCAGTTGGCGCGTCTGGCCATTACAGGCAGTATGACAACATGCCCCATGGCAGCACTGGAGGTCTAGCTAGATTTAGCTCCACTCCACATACATGTTAAAAGGATGGCGTTCCTCCAGGCTGTGCGTATGTTGGAGTTGGGTCTGATCATGCAGGGGAAGAGTTTATAAGGAAAAAACCGCGCTAAAAACGCTTTTCGTCGAAAGTTTTGATAATTTATTGTGCTGCTCTCGTAATTTTCCCAAGAATGGGAATTTTATGGTGTAATTACCTTATTGAGAACTATCAATATAAAAAATTTAATTGTTACGTATTTGTTCCCTTGAATAAATGAGGAAAATAAAGTACTACGAAGCGTATAGTAAGATGAGAGGATCGCAGGCTCTCCTCGCGTTTTTTATCCCGCAAGTCTGATAACAAGTAACAGTGTAGCCATCTTATCATCCCTTCCTCCTTTTTTTTTTTTTTTACAAATACAAATAAAAATAAAATGAATCTTATACTTGGTAATACATAAAATGTTCTTGTTTTCAAATAAGCAAATTAAATGTCTTCTGTAGGCTCTTCGGTCAGTGTCAGGTTTTAGAAAAAGGTCTTCAGTCTTCGCTTTTACAGATTTAATCGTTTTGGCGCTTGCCTTTGGCGGTTGGAGCGTCGAAGCAGAGGAACTTCTAGTTCAGGTGGCTCTGCTGCTGCAGGCACATGTTTGCTCGGAAAACTTGGCCTCGATTTTAGTGGGCTACTGTCAATTGCTTGAGGGGTGCTATGAGGTTTTAGTCGAGAGTAGGTTGGAGGCATTGTATCAGTGACAGACGGTAGTTGTGAAGATGTTGCTCTTGTTAGCGGAGAGTTGCTTGGAGATGTTGTATGAGGCGCCGGTGGGACTTGTGATGGAGTTCTTCTTGATGTGACACATGGTGGAGTTATTGGTAAAGTTGATGGAAGGGCAGGAAGAGTCTCCTGTTGGTAATCCAGTAGTCGATTATTGAGAGGAGGGCGGGCTCACATAACAAGTAACAGTGTAGCCATCTTATCATTAATCAAAATCGTTAAAGCCGTTTTTGAGAAAAAACAAAATTTGGTGTTTTGTTCACTATGATAACTATAGTTAACTCCCGGTGGATTTCACCCATACTCTTATTTTTGCGTCCCATGGTAACCTGTAGGCTAGACATCAAGTTTCAGCGGATTTGCTACGGTTGTTTTCTCTAAAAACCACGCTAAAATCGATTCCATCGAAAGTTTTGGTAATTTATTGTGCTGCTCTCGTCATTTTCCCACAAATGGGAATTTTATGGTATAATTGCCTTATTGGGAGCTATCAATATAAATGTAATCAAAATCGTTAGAGCTGTTTTTGAGAAAAAAAAAATTTGGTGTTTTGATCACTATGATAACTATGGTTAGCATTCGGTGGATTTTTCTCATACCCTTATTTTGGCGTCCCATGGTAACCTGCGGGCTGGATATCAAGTTTGAGTGGATTTGATACGGTGGTTCTCTCTAAAAATCGTTCACAGACACACACACATACACACAGACCATTTTCCCAAATAGTGTTTTTCGGACTCAGGAGGGTCTGAAACGTAAAGATCTGAAGAGAACTCAAAATTGTCTTTTCAGCCGATTACATAACTTTGCTTTCTACTTTGTAGAGCCAAGGAAAGTAAAAAGGATTGGATGAGTAGCTGAAGCCATGAAAATCGCTGAATGTACAGGGGGCTGAGGGAAGTTGTGTGTTTGGTGTGTCTTCTTCTCACGAGATATTTTGATTTTTACTTTCCGCTACCCGAAGGGAAGGAAAGTATAGTAATCGGCCCAAAAAAAAAAAAGTTGGTTTTTCTTCAGATATTTACGTTTCAGACCCTACTGAGTCTAAAAAACCTAATTTCGGCGCGTGGTGTGTGTGTGTGTGTGTGTGTGTGTGTGTGTGTGTGTGTGTGTGTCTATAGTTCGATTTGCGGGAGAACGGCTGATCCGATTGAGCTGGTTCTTTTTTTTGTTCGTTATTTTTTGTAGACACCAAAATAAGGTTATGGACGATTTCGGCCGATGGGAAGAGGGGTTGGAGGACGAAAATGTACCAAAAACTTGGGTTTTTCGCATTTTTCTCGAAAACGGCTCTAACGATTTTGATTAAACTTTCAAATTATCTTCCCCTAATCAATACCTAACTTTTCTTCTCCGTACATATCTCCATGAAAATACGGTGAACGGAGATATAACCCTATGAAGCAAAAATAGGTTTTTTACGCTTTTTGGCAAAACGGCTTCAGCGATTTTCACCAAACTCATAGGATGTTTTCAAATAGTTAATACCTACATATTGTTCTCAATAAATGTTCCTCTGACCGTCCATTGAACAGAGATAAAAATCAAAATGTGTCAAAAATAACGTTTTTTCGAACATTTCCGTAAATTCCAGGGTAACTTTTTCACCAGACGTGATAAATGTTAATGGAGTGTCTTCTAGTCACCCATACCAACATTTCGTTCTCCATAATTATTTCTGTATATATATGTTGAACGGAGATATAAGCCAAGTTAACTCAGAAAAGGAGATTTGTCGAATATTAATTTATCGGTATTCCAATTTTCTCAAAAACGGCTCTAACGATTTCGATCAAACTTTCGGAGTACTCTCAGCTAACTAGTCCCTACATTTTGTTCTCCATAAATGTTCCTGTAAAAATTCGTTGAACGAAGATATAGCGCCCGCCTATGTAGGTGGTGTTCGAACTTGAAGGGGTGGCGGAAAGTTGTGTGTTGCTACGCACCAGATATTTTTCAATTGTGGATGTTGCCAAACAAATCGATGGTTTCATTAAACAACATTTTGTATTCCTTCTCTAGAAACTTGAATAGATCAACGTCTGAGGTGCCCCCACAACTCATTATCATCATTTTAATGATAATAGCACAGAGGTAGTACCGTGGAGGAAAGATGAGGAAACTCTCCCTCACCCCTTGAGCTACAGGCAGAGTGAAGGGCCTAGATACCCCTTTAGTCTGACATGGGTTTGCTACACTGCATAAACCGCCAGTGGAGAAAATAACTTCCCTTTACCTTTTCTGTTAAAACGAAAAGCTGTCTATCTCTGTGCACAGGTGATATTCTCAGCTAAATTTTGCTCCTAACAAATACCGTTATAAAATTACAAACTGAACAAATTCGAAACCAAATCGAGTGTTTTGTGTACGCCTTGTCCCGGGGATTGAGGTTGCCCTTCTGTGTTCGATTTACGTGAAACAGTGTTCATGATAGCGAGCCATTAATGCCTTTCCGAGGGCTGACTCTGAAGTGTGATATATCTTGATGTATTTAATAAGTTACACACTCTTAGGGTACCAGGCGAATCGTGAAAGATGGCTGTATCCAAGACTGCTTTTAAGGTTGTAGGTGTTATCAAACAGAAATCATTCAGAAAGCAGTTCATTTTGTGATGAAGGTATCTGATGTCCTCTTCACATTTAGCCGATCCTACGAGGTATTTTGCACACACTGCTTGAAGAGGCGGAAACTATATCATTTGTGTGGAGTCAGAACAATATCCTTTGGTAAACGTTTGGCAATAACAGTGAGCTACCTCAGAAGAAGGTTCACTATCAAGTTCAGAAGACGGCAATTTCTGGAGTCAGCCATTCAATGCCTTGGCTATGAATTCAACATATACAACTAGAAGACAAAACGCCCTATGGTCACCTAATGTACATCATACAAGGTTAACGCCATCTCAATGCTGTGAGTGGAGTTGATGTCAAAGGCTTTCAACATTAGAATAGGGGAAATTCTGTATTTTCGAGTGGCTCCAACAGTTACCATGCAAGTTTATTTAATGTATGATGTAGGTTTGTTTGAGAATGCAGATCTGAAACTGAGAAGGATGTAGCAATGACACCGAAGCTGGTGCTCACAAAACCAAACAGTTTGTAACATAAGAAAACCCTGCAAATTATTACACAACGGTTTATTATTCGGATAATTAGCTTGACCTAGCATTAATGCTCCGAGACCCATCCTGTTCGATTCAGCATCGAAAAATATAATGAAACCCAAAAAAAGGTCGAAAAGAACTGAATCGTAATATTAAAATAAACAACAAAAAAACGAAAGTATCTAGAAAAAACTGAATTTTAATATGAAAACATGCACGCTAAATACTAATATCAAAATTTAACCAAAATGAGAATGAAACGAAAGAATCCTAAAAAATTGAATCGTATTAAAACCAAAACGTCGGGGAAATTGGAACGGGGGCGCTCGAAGCGAAAGGGGAGTCGAGTGGCGGCGTCGTTGGGAGGCGAAAGGGGAGTTTAGGACGCCCCGCCACCGGTTGTTTTTTATTCAGACGGGAGGGACGCTGTAGCTCCCGCGTTGTACTGCGTTTCGTTAATTTTTTTAACCGTTTTTTGCCCATTACAACCACGGGCTTTGTCCGATCAGATTGCCGAGATGGCGGGCACAACTAGATACCAATTCGGATTTTTGGGCGAAAGAACGAATTTTTTAGACCACGTTAAAGGCACAAAACGGCCCGGACAGCGGACGGACATTGCAAATTTGGAATCTCCATGTCTTGAAACGTAAAGTATCAAATTTTGAGGGGGGGTTGTAAAAAATTTTTCGTGACCGAAAACATAAGGGTTATTATTCAGAATGAATAATAAACCTAAAGCAGGCAAAACCTATTAGTCTACAGCCTAAGACCTGTACGACTCATCCGACAGGTAAAGCTGCAGCTTACAGTTGCCACGAATTATATTTGGACTCCAGCAGGGCAAGATACTAGTCTTTGCTGCAATAGTGAAAGCAATGCGTTCTTATGGTGCACAGGTGGGGGAGATGAGGAATATTTGGTACTAGAAAGGACATCAAGAGAATTTCTGATCTTCCTCAACGTGTCCCAAACAAACACACTTCATTTGGAAACTGGGCTGGATGAATTCTGCATCTTAAATACTTGGTAAAGGGGGCCACGATGCCAAATGGGCTACGCCTCAGAATAATAGTGGGAACAATCAGGCGTCATTTTTGGTAGAACGAGACCCGGGGCACTACAGATGTTACCAAAAAGTTTGGCAGAGGGTAGACGTGGACCGGTTTGCTGCGGAGAAGAGTTCCCATTTTGTGCCAAGTGCTTTGGCCACTGGATGCTAACATAAAGTCCACGGCTCTCGTGTACCTATGGGAGGTGAGGACTATTTATAAAATGTGCTTGGAGTGCCTTCTTCTAACTAATGCGCAAGAGGCCTGCTCTGGGTGCAACTTGCGAGCTCATTTTTGTAAAATCTTTTTTATGGGCTCTTCCAAACGACCTGGCAGTTCTGCAACGCTTTTATTTGTGGGAAAATGGCGAAAGCCGCGCTTTAAATGATCAAACATTTTGACGAAAAGCGATTTTATCGGAGTTTTGTCCTTTTCATTACCCAAAAAGTAAGGAAATTATTCGGATCGTGTTCAGAAAAAGTTGGGTTCAGATATTTACGTTTTGAGGCATGCTGAATCCTAACACTATTATCGGCGCGCAGTCCATGCATGTGTGGGCGGAGTTGGCTTCAAAGGGCATCCATGGAAGGAACTATTGGCACTTTCACGCTGTACATTTGGTGATGAGCAGTTCAAAAGTTGGGGATCATAATAACATCGTGGATACTCGCTGTTGTGCCTGTGAAAACCAGATGGAGTTGCTCAATCACATAGTGCAGATGTGTCTGCTGTGTACATGCGTCAAGAGACGGTTTGCAAAAAGGTTGCTGATGCATCGTTATCTGAGGACAGAACTACTGGGTTGTCGCCGACAAGTCTGCAGTAATTGTGGATGTCCAAGTAGTATCTGGCGAGCCAAGATGTGCAAATATGACAGGATAGATCTTCGTATGGCAGTGTTGGAAGATCGTAGAGTGGAATCAGGTAACATCAGGTTTGCAGCGTTGATTGTGTCCTGTGGTGCAAGAAAAGTGTTAAGAGTATGCATGGGCTGCGTGTCGTCAGCAGACATTCTCTGAGGTATCACCACAACGTATTGCTATGTGTCCCATTTGTGCAGAGGGGGGGGGGAGCCAAAATTAGAGTTTTTTCTTCACTTTTTATCAATTCATTCATTCAATTTAGAAACAATATTCACCAAACTCGCAGTGTGTCTTTAAATAATCAATACCTATATATTGATAGCATTAAATGTTTCTCTGACAGTCCATTGAACAAAGATGAAAACTGAAATGTGTCGAAATTTTTTGTATGAACTCCAGAGTAATTGCTTCATTCGATTTGATCAATTTCACTGAGTGTCAGCAACCTATACCGATATCGTTCTGTGCAACTATTAATGTATTAAACTATTGTTATTTATGTTGAGGAGATCGCCTTAGGGATCTTTCTGGACATAGAGGGGGCCTTTGACAATACCTCCATACGCAGCATTGAAAGGGTATTGTTCGAATTTAATGTACAAAGCGATGCATTAAAGTGGATCATCGCTGTATTGGAAAGCAGAGAGATACAGACTACGCTAGGAAACTGCCCGATCCGGGCGAGGACTGTGAGGGGATGCCCTCAGGGAAGGGTCCTATCTCCTCTCCTCTGGAACGTAGTGATTGACTCCCTACTGGGGAGACTTAATGCGGCGGGGTTTTACGCCCAAGGATACGCTGATGATGTAGTTGTGCTCATTCGGGGCAGGGTGCAAAGCGTGATGTCAGACCTGATGGGGGCAGCCTTGCTGATGGTGTGCCTGTCGTGTGGGGAGATGGGGTTATCCATCAACCCAGCCAATACAGTCTTTGTGCTATTCACAAGGCTAAGGCAACTGTCAGGACTGAGGCTGCAGTTAGTGGTGGGCAAAGAATGTCACCTCAGTGAGCAAGTCAAGTATCTGGGTGTCATTCTTGATAGGAAATTAGCCTGAACGAGCACCTCAGGCTAATGACCAAGAAGGCGACAACAGCAGCCCTTTGGACGTGTCAGAAAATGTGCGGGAGGACATGGTGCCTAAAGCCCAGAATGGCCTGCTGGTTCTACGAAGCCACAGTGAGACCAATAATCTCATATGGGTCGATCGTGTGGTGGCATAAAGCTGCATATTGGAGTGAATGGGAGCAGTCTAGCCAAAGTACAAAGGCTGGGGTGCCTACTTATAGCGGGGGTGATGAAGACTACACCCACCATCACCATGGAGAAACTGTTCGACCTTCTTCCCCTGGACATCTATGTCAAGGCAGAGGCGATGAAGCAACCTTACAGACTCACTAAGCTCGGTGTAGCTAAGGTGCCACAGGCGACTAATGGACACCTGGCTATTTTTAGGGACTTGGAGACCTTCAAGGAGCTCAGCATGATCACAGACGCAATTGTGCCCATGTATGAGCTCGAGAGGAAATATAATGTTCAGCTATTGGGAGGTCCATGGAACAGCGAGAGTCGCCAGTTTCGGCCTCCCAATGGCATCAACATCTTCACAGATGGATAAAAAACTCATCATTGGAAATAAGAGGGCGGACCATCTGGCCAGACGCCGTTCGTCTACGGTACCTATCGGGCCACTGCCCAATCGTGGGATTTCTCTGTCACTAGTTAAAAACACTGTGAGAAAACACGCCAGAAGATTGCATCGTACAATCTGGAACGCTGCAGGAGTAAGACACTCCAAACGCTTTGTCTTAGAGCAATCAAGTGAGATAAGACAGACCCTTCTGAGGATGGAGAGGAAGGACTTGAGGCAGATTGTTGGGATCATAACTGGACACTGCAGAATGAACAAACACATGTATGTTATGGGTATCATCGACACCCCTCGATGCAGGTGGTGTAGCACGGATGAAGAGACTCCCTACCATGTGAGTGACTTTTGGACTTTGGTACCATTTCTCTTACGATGTATACCAACGAGGACTCCTTCAGGAACTACCTGGCTTTCCTCAGAAAGCAAGGCATCAACCTGTAAGACATTAGGACTGGCACAATAAGCCATCTGGCCGCGGTGCACATCCCACCACTGGGATTACAGTCAAAAGATCATATATATTCATGTTGAACCGAAATATAAGTTGTGACAGCTCGGAAACCGAAAAATTTACTGTTTTTCCAATTTTACCAAAAATGGCTCCGAAGATTTCGATCAAACTTTTACAGAATACTCTCAACTAACTAGTACTTACATATTGTTTTCTAAATATGATTCTGTAGAAATACGTTGAACGAAGACCTGTATATATGTAGCAAGTTGTGAAAAGTTGTATGTTGCTACATCCTAGATATTTCATGATAAATTTGGCTCACATTTCTCCAAAAAAATCGGAATGTTACTTCATAAAGCTGGCTCTGCGATGGAAGATTAATGAAGGTGGTAAGGCGACCTCAGAAAATCCACAATTGAAATGAATTTTTTCATGTGTTTGGGTATCTCAACGCCATGACACGAAGTTTATTGTTATTTTTCTTTTAGTTTGGCTACGCCTTCATTTGCTAATAAACTGTCTACCTTAACTATCTATAAGACGGGTTTGTCGCTGTGCCAAAGATCATTTTTGACAAATTAAATCTCTTCTCACCTACGGATCCGCATCTTGATTATATTATAGAGGAAAATTCTTTGTTACAGGTAACAAGTATGAGCCGGTAATCAGTTTTGGAACAAAGCGGTTATCATCATTCGTCACTGTCGCAAATACGAAACAAAAATAACAGTTGGCCTCAGAATCAAAACAGCCGGCCAATCTTTCGGTAATGAAATGACGGAGAGTTCAAGGGTTAATTGGGGAAGTCGTTGGGCACCATTCACCAACGGCGAGGGATATATTTCTACAGTCAATCCAGCGTTTTAGCACTTCGCTTCCACCTGATATTTAAGTATGGGGAGGAACGTGTTTCTGAATTTATGCGCTATTATGCGGCATTCTTAAGTCCAACTACCACACACCATCGCAACCTCGCCTTGTTGACAAAATTTAGTTTCTAACCTTCGCCGCTACACCCTAATTACTCACTATACCAATCACTTGACTAATTTCCTTGCCATTAACTAGTTGAATTTCAGCGTTGTGCAGTATCTCCTTTGAATTTTCATGAATCATCTAGAAACTAGTCACAAAATACAAAGATAATTCTCATCATGGCTTTTAAATTGTGTGGAAACAAACATTGCGGAATGTATAATGAACGTGGAATTCCTGATATCTCTTGAACAATTTTGTGTATAAATTTATGATATTGCCCATTATCCAACTTTGCTGGCTAATAAACTTAGTCTAAGGAATTTAGAAGACCTATTTTTGTGCCAACATTAAACCATCTTGCTCTTTCCTGTTGAAACTCAGCAGGTAAAGTGATGTCTACGTTATGTGTGTGTGAATAATATACAAATGCAAAGTAATGTGTGTATATATACAAAATATTTTTCGTATGCCTGTATCTATTGGAAAATATAAATAAACATTTTTCAAAAATCCCGAGCGATTTTTAGTTTAGTATTCATTCAGACTAATACACCTATGTTTACAGTCAGGAAACAATTTTGGCCAGCCTGGATGAAGGAGGTTGGCAATTGGGAGATGAAGTGCACGGCTGCCAATTGGCGGGATGGGCCAGGCAAATGGCAGTCCAGGTTAGTTGTTTATTAAACTCCTCAGGTAGCGAACGAGAGACGTCCTCAGTCAGGAGAGAGTCCATTGAGGTACCACCTGGATAAGATTGGTAGGTCAGAGGTACAACGTTGCAGATTCTGCGAGGCTGAGCAGAGCATGAGCTGTGTACTTGTGAGGAGCTGGCTGCGGTGCCCCTCAGAGTGCTTTTGGTTCCTCAGTTGATCGTTCTGTGCCAAAGGGGGGGGGGGGGATTGTGTTGGTGATGTAACTTGGAGGACATGAAGTGGCTCATGTAGGCTCACACAATAGCCTCATTTGAGGCCATCGGTTTTTATTAACAACAAATGGTTTGAAAAAATTGAACAAAGACCAAATTTTGGCAGCTATATTGTAATTGCTTTGCATTTAGTATCGTTTCCTAAGTTTTTTGATGCTGAGTCGAATGGGACGGGCCTCAGAGACCCCACAATCGTTTCTCTACAATCATTTCCCCTGCTGCCTACCACATCACTGTAACCACCAATGAACTCGTCTCGTCACATTGTGCAAATAGAAAGTGTCAACTTTCAGCATTCCATTGCCTTCAGGTCATTTTAATATTATTTACTAGTATTATTCTGTGATGAATAGATTACAATAGACCTCAGAGGTGTTAGACTCCGTCCATCATACTGTGCAAGGGAATCCTCCACCCCCGCCGAGGGCATAAGGGACAAAGTCCCATTGTAACTGCGGCCTGACCCTTCGTAGAAGGTGTCATACCCCCTCCCCCCGCCCGTTAGGAAGCCAAGTATGTCCTTCACAACAGATTCATATGATTTGAGGTTCAATAGTCCCCTGAGCAAAGTATTCGAAGCATTTAACTGCCAAGGCAGAGCATTCACATAGGATGTGCTTGGCCGTCTTGTCCTCCTCACCGCAAAGTCTGCATTTCTGCTTTCCACCGCCTCTGAGATGGCCCATCTTGTTGAGGTGATACCTGAGTGGGGCAGTGTCCAGTGAGTAAGCTACTCAAGCTCTCAGATCTCTTCTAGGGAGTGTCAGCACCGCCTTTGCCCTTGGATAGGAAGGCGTATCGAGCCCGGATAAAGGAAAGCCTATTGTGGGCACCGAGCTTAATATTATTTACTAGTATTAATAAGTGCTGAATAGATTAGAATAGGCCTCAGAGGTGTTAGACAGCGTCAATCATGCTGTGCAAGGGAATAATAAATCGTTGTGTAATAATTTGCCACATTGGTGTCTATAACCCACTCCGTGGAATGAACAAGATGTACTGAAATACGTTTCACACTCAGGAAAAGTATTCAAAAAATCTTTATAAGGAAGTTTGAAGTGCTCAAAACGAATTCAAGTTGATTGTCATTGTTGGACAACAAGGGACCCTGAAAGGAACAACAACAGCAAATCAACAGTCAAATGACTAGAGTAGGGAGAGGCTTCAATTATTGTCGTATATTGACTAGCATTTTGAGGGGATAGGATGAAGAGGTATAAGGGTCACAAGTACCCTGTGCTCCACTGGAAGTTTCTGAATGCTGGTGAAGTGTCACTAAAGTCACAAATGTACTTCTAGAATGTGGCGTGTGGGGCAATCTAAATTGCCCTGACGCTCGCCGAATCGACAGGTTGGTTGGAGTGTATTAAAGAAATTGGGTTGTGTCCGCCAGTAGGCAAATACTAAAGTTAACGTACCTGTTAGGTGAGTCCGTCTCCAGTACTGACTAAACGGCCAGACGATGATGTCTTTACATCGAAAGCGCTTGCCCACAGTAACTCACAAGCCAGAGGAGACAGACTCACCTAACAGGTACGTTAACTTTAGTTGGTTGGAGTGTCCTCTGCTTCCACATTTTCGAGATTCATACAAAATATTACAAGTTTTACAGATATGCGATGACACCAAATAATGAACGAGTACACACGAAGTTTCAATTTATTTATGATGATGCATTGCCCAAAAAGTTTGAGTTTTCTCATCAAAACTAAGCAGAAGGCTATTTTCCAGAATGTGTTGGGAGTTATGGGATGCAGGTAAAAGACTTTGGCACTTTTAGATACCCAAAATCGATGAAGAAGCTTCTTTTGTTCTGAAAATGAGGTCTAATTCAGTTTCAACATTTCTATAATCACACCCATGACTCACTCGGCGTCCGATTAACATATCGTCCTGGGTGTGTTATCCTGATTTCTAGACGTAAACTCTATGAGCGCTAGATGGAGGTTAGGCTCTGTATCCAGAATTAAAAGGGTTGCTAACTGTGGTGGGATAATGTGTGCACGCTTAACTCGATAAGTTCTTGAAGACTTATTGTCACGTCTGATGATTGGTGTAGGTCCCAAGCTCTCCCTTCACAATGTCACATAGGAGGAGGTGGGAAGACTTTAATGACGAACTGGTGTGCGTTTACACCACACAGGCGCTTGAAAGGAAACAACTACTTCTCTAACTTGAGGACATAAATCACCTAAACTGATAGACGTAGGCTTTTAGTAGCGTTGACCGATTTCTTGCAAATTACCCGTGAGCTCCATCGAAACGTCCACTCAGGCAGTAAAACATTTTACGTGAAACGAAGAAAACATAAATCTGAGCTAACCTTTACTAAAGTACGCGTTTATTTACAACTTTCTTTTCAAGGTTTCTATCCGAAAATAAATAGTTAAACAATCAAATTAATCACAATGCTACGAGTCTTCAAAAGACTCGTCTCACCCATGGAATGTCAGCCAGATCCTTTCAGTTTGATGAATCATGTTGAGATCACATGTTACATTCTAGTCAGAATTGTGAGGCAGAGCTATTGACGATACATTTTGGTTAGTGATATCAAACAATAAATGGTTTGAAAGAGCAAGAACACACACAATCAAAGATCTATTCGTAATAGCACCAGCCAGAGGTCATCTTCAATCAGGCTTAAACGAAATGAAGAGGCTTACAGTATTGCTGCTGAGTTTTTGTTCACTATGCACAAAAATACACAACTATATTGAGTTACATGTAGTATAGATGCAGTTTATGAATCTCCATGAGATGCTAACACTTGAAAACATCTTCTTCTTTGTTGTCACTCACACAGCTTACCAATTAAGAATGTGCAGATAGTTGGAAAACACCTAAAATACCAAGTGGTTTGCAGTGGATTAGTGGTATAATTTACAGATTTGGGCATTCATCGTCGTGAATCATGTGAGAACCATTCGTTACATTTATAATGAGCCTGGAAGTTTATTGTCAAGGATGTCCAGAAATTTGGAAGGAAGCAAGGAACCTCCAAAATTGTTTCACGGTTGGCGCTGCTATTTAAAAAAAAAATGTTTTTGTTCTCTTTGACCTCCACGGTGGAACTGTTTGAAACTTAATCGTAACTCACCCTTTTCGTTGTGCTATTTTTCAATTGCTTCGCAGTGGCAAGGTAAACAATGATTAATAAGCTGCCTAAGGTGGGTCTGGGATTAGGGGGTTCTTCATCACATACTAAGTGCGCAGTGGGCTGAGGGAATAGTTACTAAACGAACAAAAACCAAAGATATCAATGAAGGGTATGAAGAAGCAGGCACAAACGCCTACATCTAGTGGAGACTTAAGAAAACTGCTGACGTGTTTGTTTTGAGGAATAAGTTTTGGCTTCCTGGGGAAATATGTGAAATGCCAAGAACCATTCTCTCCCCTTTATCTAGCTTTATCAGTATTTTCGTCATTCTGCCTTTGCTTCAGGTTGTACCGATGTGAATCGTGGCTTTTTAAACGCTTTTGTAGCTTATTGTTTCTTATCATGGATGCATTTCTTGTGAATACAGAAAAAGAAAGGGCTTAAAATGCGGTGAATTGTGACGTTGCTGGTAGATCACCCTTTGATAACTGCCAACTACTAGTTACAACTGTTATCACTGGCTGCCTGCGTTATCACTAGTGAACTATGGAATCAATAAGTTAAATGTTGTTACTCTCTCAATAGAAAGTGCTCTCCAAACCACAATCACTTCTTTTCCATTCATTTCTTCCACTTCTTACGTAAATTCTTAATTTTCATCCATGTCATGCATGTTGAAAGTTTCACTGTCAACTTCATTGCCTTTCAATTTATATGTATATGTGTTTGCTGTACCGTTTACAAAATAATGCTTCTGAATAATACACCTGTTTTCAGTCAGAATAATTATTCCCCCTCCCCTCGGCCTACCAATTTGACATTGCCTTCCAAATCTGCATTGTGTGTCCACCATCTTCCACTGTCCATGTCATATTTTACCTTTAACGTTGTGTAAATAATCTGTTCTTTCGCAACAAAAACTCGGTACTCGGCAACCCGATCGGACAAAACCGATCATTATTATCAATTAAAAAATTTGATAAAAACGACATTTTGGCAATTTGATCGCATTTACTCGTATGTTGTGTTTGGCATCATTTTCTAGTCATCTTTCGATGCTGAGTCGAATAGGACGGGTCTCAGAGGTGTAGGGCTGAGTTTAGATGGAAAATAATGAATTCACAGTGAGACGAATTCTTGAAGGAGCTCTCGGGATAAATAGAGAAAGTTGTCGTTTCTCCTCAGCCTGTGCCTATATCCCACAGTATCCTCCCCTGTCACACACTAAACACTCGACACGTCATGCCAATACTTAGCGTTGCTTAGAAAATGTCAACTTTCATCATGCCATTGCAGTCAGGTCATGTTTTGTTCACTAGTCTTTTCAAGGCTGAACCCAATATGATGAGCCTCACACTGCGTTGTTGTTATAATTTGGCTGTTCTCTGGCCAACAATGACAAAAAAAACTTGCGGAATTTCTTTTGTCAGATCATTACGTTTCAAAAACACCACTTGTGAAAATGTTATGAGTGTATTTGTGACTGTCGTTGAGGGGCTTAAGTGTAATAAGACAGGGGTTTTTGTATATTTTGATTTTGACCTCAGAGGAACATTTACTAAAACGATGAAAAATCTTATATTATTCAGATCAACAAATCCATTGTTACCTAACAGTTTTTGACTTTTGGTTTATTATTCATTCTGAATAATAACCCTATGTTTTCGGTCACGAAAAATTTTTTACAACCCCCCCTCAAAATTTGATACTTTACGTTTCAAGACATGGGGATTCCCAATCGGCAATCCAATCGGACGAAGCCCATGGTTGTTATGGGCAAAAAATGGTTTAAAAAATCAACAAAACACAGTATAATCGCATCGTATCATTTTCAAGGCCTGCTTGACTCGCAACGCCCTTTGGACTCACAACGTCCTACCAATTGCTGAGCGAGGGTTCGCTGGAAGCCCCTGTCCCAATTTCCCTGACTCTTTTTGACGGGGCGGAGCAAGGTTAAGGCCACTTCCTCCTCACACCCCTCCATCGGATCATGAATGCCTACAGACATTTACGGGCGCCTGGGGAATATTTAGTTTCCGTAGTTCCATTGTAGTCAGGTCATGTTTTGCATGGTTTACTAGTATTCGATGCTGAATCAAATGGGATGGGTCTCGGAGCAGTAATACTAGGTCAAGCTGTTCATGAGAATAATAAACCACTGTGTAATAATGTGCAGGGTTTTTAATCTTTCATTCAGTTTCGTTTATGGAGAACAAATGTTGACTATTGATTGTGTTGAACCAAAATAATTACTCTCTTTGAGTAGAATTTGAAAAACCATTATTTTGATTGCATTCCCCCTCCCCCTCACATTATCAGGTTTTATGGTTTCCTGGTTAAGGAGGTCTTAAGGCGTAAATGTTTTATGAAAACTCAAGTTATTTTGACCCATTACAATACTTTCCTCTTCCTTGATAAGGGAGGCGATACAGGTCCCATTATAACAGAGAACTGAGCAGTGTTGCTTGTAACATGTCTGAAACATTGGGAGCAGTTAGTTACTTACGTAACAATAATTTTGTGTTGTTTGAAAAAAGTTTGTGCTAGTTGATAGGGAACAGCCGTTTATAACAGATATATGTCCAATTACCTTTTTCTTTTAACCGCTTTAAGGAACGGCTTTGTCGACATTTTGAACCAGGCTTGACGTAACCAATTCGATTTCACCCAAAAGCTCTACTGCCACGGACACTATTTCGAGCGGAGCCACTTTCACTAATCCCACATTGAATTCTTGGTTTAGGATTTCTGGATGTAACTCCACGAGTCTGTCATTGGTGGGCAATCCTCGGTCGAGCTGTGAATCTTCCTGAATGGAATCAGCCGCAGGTGTTTCATTAGTGTTTTGTGCGGGCTTCTCTCGGTTTATTTGATGCGTTTCGTCGCTGGATTGGAGAGTGTACTCATCGTCAGTTGTATTTGGATTTGAATCTGTGTCAGGTTGAAGTTCGTTGTCTTCAGGAGGAGCTCCCAATATCACTGGAGTCAGTGATAAAATGTCGTCAACCAAAGACGACGCCGCGATCAGGACGTCTTCCGTCACATTCGAATCGCTTGGTGCTTGGATCGTATTTGACTCTGCCGTATCCTGTAAAGAGCTTTCTGCCGTTTCCAGGCATCTGTCATCGTTATGAAGTACTTCTGTCGTCGGTGGGTTTTCCGCATTTTTGACTAGTTTCGGTTGACTGATGGCTTTAGTTTTGCTAGAAACCTTCGACGATTTTCCTTGTGCTCTTTTCATAGCTTCTCTTTTCATCACATCCGCAGCCTTTTTAAGCGCTGCTTCAGCTTCTGCAGCTGCGAGGGCTTCCGCCTCAGCTTCGGCTTTTTTCAACGCGAATAACGCTGCCCACGATTTTACTTTCAAAGGCTCCTTGTAGACTATTTGTATATCGATTGTGTAATCTTTAGTTTCGTCGTACGGAATTTCTTTAGGAATCAAATCGAAGTCAACTTTTACTTTTCTCATTGTGTACTGGCCTTTTTGTTTCAATATACTCCTCAATTCTTTATCGTGGTTTTCCTCCTGAAAAAATGACCAATAATTACCGTTTTACATATTTGAACCGTTCAAGGCCACCATAAACACTATACGGAATTTATAAATAATTTCATAATTATCATTTGAAGGGTACAGGGGAATAACCCCATTGTTTCAAAAAGGCTGAAATAGAAAAAAATTGCAAAAAAGTTTGCATATGAATAAAATTGCATCTTGGGGCTTCAAAATCCTGTAAAAGGCATTACGAAAAATATTTTTTGAACTCCCAAACAAAAATGTCAAAAGAAACTGCTTTGCCAGCACAAAACGTTCCCTGGAATTTACAAAATTCGATGAGTGTCAACATTTATTGTTGATTAGGAAATACGGACGTGAAAAATCAATTTTTGATTATTAGAAATTTTGCTTGTGTCTATCCCCTAGAGCATTAAAGCCCCGAATAATTCAGAGACTGTCTTCGAGAATCACGTTTTCAAATCAGAGCAACTTTTTGCTGCGGCAGTCTGGGCCCAACTCACGACTTTTCTTTACCTTTTCGTTGTTGCATTCTTCTTTTGGACTTTTACTTCACTCGCGCCACTGAAAACACTACTGATGTCCATTTTCCTTCAGACGAATCATCTTAGGGCAACAAGGTGAAACAGACTCAGTAGACTAATGCGAACCGCAGAAAGGTTAACGTGAATCACAGAATTCGCAGCACCCCCTTCTTTGTTCGCATATTTGACGGCAATGACGCGGGGTTTCATTGAAACAGGCTGCAAATTACGATTCTTTACCTCAACTTTCCTACAGGTAGCGCCGTTAACTGCTTTTCGACGAAGACGTCAATAATTTTCCCCTGTACCCTTCATTTGTTAATTATAATTTAGTATATTGAATGAACGACGAAACGACATGTTGATTGAAATCGGCTGTACAGTTTGTAACTGTTCCTTAGCCATCACTCCTTTATAATTGAGAAACAGCATGTACTAAATTTGAGGATTCTGCAGGAAAAATACTTAACTTATGAGTTTAGGAATCAGGCGAACAGAGTTTGAAAAGCTGCCTTCCCAGGGCCGTTTCCACCAAAACAGCACTAAACGTGATCCAACTGATCAGGGCTAGATAAGTAAATCAAGGCTAGCCATGGTTGTGCCCACCACACTAGCCGAGATCAATGAAGGATGTGGTTAGGATAGCCGTGATTACACTGCGATTAAGACATATCGAGAAGGCAGTGAACTAATGAGGTTACAGTAAAGTAAGGAAATTGGACATCTGTTTGACATCCCCTCCCGTCATGTAAACGTTAACAGTCACGTAGCTGTGTATCCCGTAGATGCCCAATGCTCAACAAGCCGGATTTGACCAAATTATTGTTTCTAATTATTGTCAGACACCAAAGTGGCCGCACTAACCTCTGCCGAAGTGAAAATACGCGTACTGCAACTGCAAGAGCTTCGGTAAAAAGCCAAATTAGTCCGGGAGAATGCTTTGTGCGTGTAGGAAAAATAGGAAGTGGTACAAGAAAATGAGAACTGAGCAAAAAATAATAAAAACCGAAATTATGAGGTTTAATACACTAATGTATGTGTAAAAGCGTGGTATTATTTAATATTTCCCACTTATGTGCTACTAAATCCACCCAGGTAAGCCATTTGCGTTTTGGTTTTCTAACACGGCAATATGACGTCAAGTTTTTCCAGAAATTACTCAGCACACATTTTACGCAAACAACAACTTGTTTTCACCGATCGTAATACTTTTGTTCGCAACAGAATTTAAATTCATACTTCTAGAAGTCGTCGGACCCCGCTCATAGCCATCTGAGGCGCTGGGTGAAATGACGATAACCCAACATATTAGATTATCATCGTAGTGGAATAGCAACTGAAATAACTGCGCACTTGTAGACAGTATCTTCGTTTATTACCATTATTCCAAAATATACATAAATTATTCACACAAATGGGGGAAACGAACCAGGCCTTCACAATAATAGAAGCAAATACTCACCTCAGTGAAGCATGGTAATGGCGGACAAATATCAGTGTACCGTATTCATAAAATGGCGCGTTAGTGTGATTAATGAGTTACCACATGTATAGTCGATGTACTGATAATTATGGCTGTGATCTCACGTGACGTCATCACAAGCCCCCATGTAATGGCTGCTTTTCAATGAATTGTCTTAATTAAATATAACGTTGTGTCTTAGTAATATCGTGCTCTGGCCTCATTATTACCCCTATACATTCATTAATCAGAATATGATAAAGAAAGATAAGAGCTAACTGGACCTAACTGCCCAACTTTTTGGGGTAAACGTTTGATCAGGGCTAGAGCTTAACCCAATCTGGTGAAGACCGTTTTTTTGGCAGGAGCGGGTTAAGTGCTGTTAATCGACTCTAAATGGGATCAATGCAATTGATAAAAACGGCTCCCACTTGTTGAGGGTTTGATGCGCTCAAGTATCTCTCAAACGGTTTTGTTTGGTAGGGGAGGAGAATTCCTTATGATATTTGGATGGCTCCAAGAGAGACTTTACCCCCTGGATCATAGGACAGGATAAGGGTGAAGTGAAACCCACGCTCTGAGAAGAGGGAGGAGGGTATATAGCCCAACTATTACAGTTGAGGCAATGACGGGAAAACTCTCAACGAACTCTGTGCCAAGAAACCTCTTGTTACGCAAGGGGTTTGGAAATGTTCGGAGAGCCGCAGACTCAGGCAAAAATTACAGCGATCCCGAGCTTCGATCCAATACCCGACTTTTGTCAAATTATGAATCTTCGTAGTGGACCACTAGACTACGATCCCTGGAGGTGCCTACAACGGGAGTCAGGTGGTACACGTCCAATTCTCAATCAGGCTCCATCTCCCCTGCAATGAAAATTAATGACTTCGCGTCCCTCGGAAGGGATGAGGCCCACACAGTTCTATTTACTCCTTAAATGGCTGTTCCTAAATGTGGGTTATATCAATCGTAGAAGGCCATTTGTTACGAGGTGTTTGGAAATGTTCGGAGAGCCGCTGACTCAGGCAAAAATTACAGCGATCCCGAGCTATATGAACAGAATGGAATAGGAATCTTCGTGTCTGACCACTAGGTAGGCGCCTACTGTGTGTCAAGTGTTACAAGTACTCTCAATCAGACTGCTTCTGCCCTGCAATGAAAACTCATGACTTCATGTCCCCATGCTAAGGTGATGTGGCATGTTAGTCAAAGCTGGCAACACACACAGTACAAAGCCATGACCACTGAACCATTAAGCCACCAAACGTTGTGGCTCATTTCACCCATTAGGTTGCTGTTATGATTTTTTTTGAAGTTAATAATTTTTTTTGGTTCAATTTGGCATGTCCGACTTTCATATTTAGTTTTTGTAAAATGTGACTTCACCTTGTCCACCCCTGAAGGAGGTGTCCCTAGTTCGACGAGCAAGTACCCTCGGTATGAGGAACAGCTACACCTCGTGTGGGAGCAAGTACACCTCTCATGGAGGTAACAGCAACACCACAGGAAAATAGGAGCAAGCATGATAAAATAAACAGCTACACTAATTTCCCAAAAATATGGGAGCAAGTACGTTCCTTTGAAGGAGGGTCAACAGCTCATCTATACAAAAATTTGGAGCAAGTACGGTCCTTGAATAGGGCCAACTGCTGCACCAATTGAATTGTATGCGGGAGCAAGTACGAACCTCTGAAGGAGGATCAACAGCTCGTCCGTATACTAAATTGGGAGCAAGTACGGCCTTTGAAGAGAGCCTACAGCTGCACCAATAAATGTGGGAGCAAGTACGAACCCCTGAAGGGGAATCAACAGCTGCACTACAATTTTACCGGGAGCAAGTAACTTCCTGAAGGGAAGTAACAGCTACACCAGTTTATTGAGGAGACAAGTACACTCTACACGGTAGAGTAACAGCTACACTCAATAAGCAAAGAGTCGTTTTCTTCTTTAGGTTTAAAACTGAAAAGAGGCTTTTTTGAGAGTAGTCACTGACAGGAGGTCGGAATGGGACAGCCTGAAGTGGCTAGAGGCCCTTCCGATATTTATACAGGTCGAGGTACCCCCTTCTTCGTGCGCTGGGGCATCCCCCAGTGTTCTCAGGGGGTTGACCTGGGCCCAGGGGAAAACTCGGGTGGATGACCTGTCAGTGGTTTATTTCCAACGTATTTCCATAGTTTGATATAAAATATTATAAAAACATATTATTTGTTGGTTGTGTACTTAAGCTATGTAGATTACAATGAACTTAATGACTTAAAGCTAAGTTCACTAAAGTTTCTATATATTGTAGATCACCCACCTCAATGGCGTTTTCTTGTCAGTTACTATCAATCACTGAAGCCACTACTGGTGATTTTAATCAAACCCTGCAGTTAGTGGCCATCTAGTGGAAGCCACTGGTCGAATTTTCAGCTGGCCCTCATTTAATCCTCAATAAATACTACATCAGCTCACAGTCAAATAAATGGAATGTAAAATAGAGGTGATGTTTCCCACAGAATCTGGTCTTACTGTGTTGCAGCGTCAAAACCACCAGATAAGCATCTTGCAACAGTTGGTAAGAAGCGTAGGAAAACCTGCGGTTGCTCTTTCACAGTCATTTTGGTTTATTATTCATTCTGAATAATAACCCTATGTTTTCAGTCACGAAAAACTTTTTACAACCCCCCCTCAAAATTTGATACTTTACGTTTCAAGACTTGGAGATTCCAAATTTGCAATGTCCGTCCGCCGTCCCCCGTCTGGGCCGTTTTGTGCCTTTAACGTGGTCTAAAAAATTCGTTCTTTCGCACAAATCCGATTTGGTATCTAGTTGTGCCCGCCGTCTCGGCAATCCGATCGGACGAAGCCCATGGTTGTTATGGGCAAAAAATGGTTAAAAAAATTAACGAAACGCAGTACAACGCGGGAACTACAGCGGAAGTCAACGTTTCGTCGTTTGAACTCCCTCCCGCCCATCTCAATAAAAAACCACCCGCCTCGTCCTCGCCTACTCTACTCGTTGGAAGCCCCCGACTCTTTTTTTTTTGCTTCCTCCAGGAAGTGCTCGTGTTTCGTATATAACCTTTGGCATTACGATTTGTCCCTTTATCGTCCGATTGCCTTGTTCTCGTCTTCACCTCCACAAATGACTGTTTCGCTCCATCTCAACTATTTCCGTTAGAAAAATATCTGTTATCTTCGATTGAACTTTTCATTATTCGTTTATTTTTGGTTTATTTTTTTAATTGTTTGTTCGTTTCATTTTTTTGGTTTTAATACGATTCAATTTTTTTAGATTCTTTCGTTTCATTCTCATTGTGGTTTTTTTCATAGATTTTTGGTTACATTTTGATATTAGTATTTAGCGTGCATGTTTTCATATTAAAATTCAGTTTTTTCTAGATACTTTCATTTTTTTTGTTTATTTTAATTTTACGATTCAGTTCTTTTCGACCTTTTTTTGGGTTTCATTTTGATATTTTTCGATGCTGAATCGAACGGGGTGGGTCTCAGAGCATTAATGCTAGGTCAAGATGTTTATCCGAATAATAAACCGTTGTGTAATAATTTGCAGGGTTTTTTCTTATAAATCGACTGTATGCGGCTATAGTTCATGGCAACATGCCAATGTAACCAGAGGCACGCCCTTACCCATTATAGGGCTAATGCACAAATGGCTTACGTCAGCACGAAATATTTAGAACACACCAACATTATTCCATCCTCATTTAGGCAAGACGACTTCAATGAACGGATTTTTGAGAGTTGGAGCGAATCCCCGGAAAATCCGCTCCAAGTTTGAGTTCACTCTTCTCTAGAATTTCACACCACCCGAGCATTCGTCTCATTATTTTTTCTCTTTAATTTTTTAATTTTTGTCTCTGACCCTCAGTTAACGCCGGAGGTAGTTGTTTGTATTTAATAATAATGTAGCCGTAAGAAGTGCTGTGGGCTTCTGAACGATAACCAAAACGCGTCTGGATCGAACGTGCCTACCCCTTCAACTTCAAGTCGTTCGAACGCTCAACTGCCCTCGCCTTCGTACCAACGTTGTTCGCTTTTCGTTCACCTGCACGCGTGCTTCTCACTTTTCGTCCAACTTCTCGAAATAGCTGGGTTATCATTATCCCATTATTATTGGGTCATCAGTCATCCCAATCCCATTCTCTATTGCGATTTGGGAATAAACGATCTGCATCACTCCATCTGCAGCACCCCATACGCTGCTACACCTTCATGTGACCTGCTAGCCCTCCTGGATCGCTTTCCTCCTTCCCAACGTTTCAGCGACAGCAGTCAGACGAAACTTTCTTTCTATTCGAACATTTCTTCTACTCAAATATACCTTAGATTAGTTTCGCTTAAATGTATTCTTAGCATAGTAGGAGCTCCTAATTTCATTTCCCTGTATATACTTCCTTTTTTGTTACAAATCTTAATTATAAACTTTTTCCTTTTTTTCGTGTACCACTTGGGTAAATGGTTGCCAAATTAATGAACACCCTTCCTCTGTGGTTCAAACACCCTCTTTTTTTCTTTGGAATGAGGGGGCGTGTTGGAGTTTGGAACTTGATTTAGTTTAAAAACACGACCAACTCAGTACAGCTGTCTTCTCAGTTTTTCAGTGATTTTGCACTTTACCCACCCTCTTTTGTTAGCGGGAGAGTAGTCTATAATAACATGATGTCCCTTTGTGAGAAAGCCTTAGATGGCGATCTCTGGGCCGACATGTCTGGAGGGCGTAGAATACCCCATCCTCGTCGCCAATAGTTGCATTCAGCTGTAATGGTAACGAAGGGGTGAGGAGGGGGAGTTAACCCCTGATCGTCTACTACCAATCTCTTTACAAAAGTACAGAACAGTTTTATACAGTAACTTCTGGTGCTTAACACTCCCGAATTTATTGGAAAGAAAAAAAAAGGTCCTATTAGTAGCTCGAGCGACGCTTATTGGGGCTGAGGAAAGTAAAGAGATGCGCCAAGTATATGCAATTAAAGTAGTTTGAGAGTTTGGTCGCCGTAGTTCTCCGTCGATCACTTACATGCGATTCGTCCACGTGTTCCTCCGAAGTTTCAGTCGCCCGGATTCCATCGGCAGTTTCCCCAACGCTGCCCTCGCCCTCGTCCCTCGATTCGGAATTCGACGGCGCCGACAGCTCGCAATTCGAATTATCCTGCGTCTTCGACTCCATGTAACTCCAGAGACCGACCATAATTACCACGCAGCCAGTATAGGAGTTTCGTGGGCGATCCCGCGAACGAACGTCCCAACGCTAGTGGCAACTGGTCCACTCCGCGTAATAGCGCGCACTACAATAAAAAAACGACCGCTCTTCGGACTTCTCTGAATCGAGACGAGCAACACAATGGGTCCGGAGCTCTGGGGCCGAGCCAAAGTCCTCCGACCGACTGGTTAAATATACGCGAAGGCTGTTGACGGACGAATTGGTCGTTAGGGCAGAAACTCCCCCAAGAGGTATCAGACTTGAACTTGACTTTCTCTCAGAAGGAGACGCGGATTCGAAATGGACGAAAAATCTCGTCTGCCGACGAGCCGAGGCTGCCCTGGAACTGTTTACAAAGCTAAATATACTTCGCCCCTATCGCAGTACAAATTTTGTCTATTTATAATTGGGATGACCTGTCGTTGTAGGAGGAGCCATCAAAAATTTGAGACACAGCGTGCACCCAACAACTTCCGTCGGGAGGCAAGAGGGTTGGAATGTTTTTACGAAGGCAACTCGGCTAAAATAAAAGCGGATGATTCATCTTTCGAGAAGAACATTCTTCGCTCTAACTGCAATCCAGTTCTGCGAATGCTAATTACGGATACTTTACCTGCAATAATGCAATGGAAGGGACGGAAAGGGGGAGGTCAACACTTTGGAAAATCTAGCAACAGTAATTAGGAAATCCACGAAAAATAATTGGTGCGATGCATCAAACAACTTTCTACGGCACAATTACTTATTGCACTACTACTTGAGTGACCATCGATAGTAGCGATAACGCTTTGTGGGAGTGTTAACTGAATTCTTTTTAAGAAAGGTTCGTGCTTTTCGAAAGTTTCGATTTTCAGAATTTTTGAGTTCGTCTTACGAAGTGCCTATCTCAGAAGTAAACTCACTCAAGTGTCTTGGACTCAATGTAGACAAGAAATGACTATGGGACACACCCACACACACACTTGGTTTTATCTCTTAGAGTGCCAAAATTTTCGACAACATTTTCATTTTATCAGAAATTTTAGATTGTCAAAGTTTGAGCACGATTGGAATACGTTAACTCGTGCCGCTGGGACCTCAAAGTTTTGAAAATCTCGATTTTTTGGCCGTTTGGCGACTTTGCCGACCCATATCTCCAAGGCCGCTCAATATTTTCGCCCGTGCCGTACATCAAATTAAAGGTCACAGTGTTCGCAACATTTTATATTCCGTACAATAAATACGTTACAAGTACTGAAATCGAGATAGTGGAGCATATGTACCCCCGAGAGCGAACGTGCGTTATTTTTAATATTATTGTATATTATGGATAAATACTTGATACTTTGGAATCCCATTTCACTTCAATTTGTTTGCTGATATACTGTTAATATTAGATCTCTGGCGTGGAATCTAGAGAGTCATTCAGGATAAAATAAAAAGCATCTCTAGGCCGACGTTTCGCTTAATTTATTTAACATCATCGGGTCTCGGGAAATGGCTAATGGTTGTGTTGAAAACGATGAGTGGTGTGAACCTCAGTCGGTTACTGTCAGCACTCACGGCACACAAAAATATATAGACAATCGGGAGTAACAAAATGAAATGAAGTAAAGGAAATATAATGATGAAAAAATAATAGAACTAAAACAAAGGGTTATAAACTGAAAAGAACGCTCTAGTTGTAAAATAAAAATAAATCTTAAGGCTTAGACAATGAAAATATACAGAATGGGTACCCAAACCTGGCCACCACGCGATTTGACGTTCAAGTTCCGAAAAATAATAATAACTATGTTTAAGTCCGACTCCGGAATATTATTTAAAAAAATCGAAAATTCTCTGTAGTCGAGAGGAGTAGCTACAGACGAGGCGATACGTCGAATTACTTTGCCCAAAAAACATAATTATTTACACAAAAGAATAAAAACAGGTAACAAAAGAAAATGTTAACATTGACAACTGACATTGGTACTTCTTGAAATAACAAGTAAAATGGATGAAAACATTATAAACTTAATTATACCTCTCCAACAACTGCAATTTATACAACTTTTTAAATTCGTGCACTGAATGGGTAAATATTTTGGGATTAGCGTTATGCATTTTTGTGGCTTGTACTATGAATGAGTTACTGAAGGCTGATGTTTTGCATTTCGGAATTTGAAGGTGGACGCTGACATTTCTCGTGTTTAACCCATGGACTTCTTCTCTCCGGATTATTTTACGGGCTAAATTAGAGGGGGTACGGAGCTTTACCAGTTTCCATACCAGAACCGTTCTAGAGAGTTCGAATCGCTCCCTAACCTTTAACCACTTCAATCTCTTGAAATACGGCGTGACATGATCAGCTAATTTTAAGCTATAAATGAAGCGAATGACGGAGAGAGAGAGGGAGAGAGAGGGAGAGAGAGAGAGAGAGAGAGAGATTTTGATTTTTAGTTTATTTATTCACCAGGGTACAAATAGGGCTATAAAGCCCTCTCTTACTTTGACCCTGGAAGAGCTATTACAGGTTTAGCCTCATATTAATACAAATAAATAAATAAAACTAACATATTCGTGCATAAACTTCTTAAAGTACTGAGATTTTACAATATTTGCATCTACAAAGTCAAAATAAATAAATAAATTGAAAACGAACAAATAAATAAAATGTAAACAAACAATGGGACTCATTAAAATAACAAAGTAACGGTTACCTAATCTTCTACATATTTAGTAAATAAATGGTCTTTGTAATTGGTCTTAAATGCTTTAACTGATAAAGTGGTGTTGAATAATTCGGGGTTCTCATTATATAATCGGATGCTGTTTGCTGTAAATGATTTATTAAAGATAGTTGTTCTGTGAAGAGGGATTTGAAAATGTTGCCTGGCATTACGGGTACTACGTAAATGGATGTCACTCATTGTGACATAGGAGTTTCTTAGATAAGTTGGTGTGGAAAATTTTAGAATTTTAAATAGCAGCACTGCGGTCCCTAGTTTAATACGCTCAGCAATTTTCAACCACTTCAATTTTACGTAGAAAGGTGAGACGTGTTGGTCAAGCTTCAACCGATACACAAATCTAACCACAGCATTCTGTGCTTTTTGTAATGCGTGGATCTGTTCCTTACTGAGGTCGCAAAAAGCAGAGGTTGCGTAGTCAAAATTGTGCATCACTAAGGCTTGAACTAGTTGCAGGCGAGACTGGAAGGGAAAATCAATTGCCATTCTAATGAGTTGATACAGACTTCTGTATACATTTTTGCAAATGGCCGTAACATGAACCGATCATGTCAAGTTCTGAGTCATAAGTATACCTAAATTTTTGACCTCTTTCACATATTCTAAATTCACATTGTTGATCCTGATCTTAGGTAAGCTATCTAAATTGACATTTGACAGAAGTCTGGAATAGCCCATTACTAACGCCTTACATTTCAGTTCATTGACTTTCATACGATGCCTATCACACCAATTAGCCACTTTTGTCATTTCACCGTTTATTACTCCAACCGCACTTTCTATGTCGTTCAACTCACAAGCTAGGTAGACCTGCAAATCGTCCGCATATAGCATACATGAACTTTTCTCAAGGACGAGAGGCAGTGGATTAATTGCTAGTGAGAAGATCAGAGCTGACAACACGCTCCCCTGGGGCGTTCCGACCTTTACCTCCAGCCAATCTGACGATCTACCATCTGGAGTCCGCACACGCTGTGTCCTGCCCGTCAGGTAAGATCTGAACCACGCTACCAGTCTATCCGCCAAGCCCAATGAGCGAAGCATGGCCAACAATAAATCATGCTGCACACGGTCAAAAGCGCGGGAAAAATCTACCATGACTAAAATAGTCAACTTCCGCTGATCCATGTTCCTTCTAATGTCTTCACACACCTTCACCAGTGCTGTTTCTGTACTGTAACCTTTTCTATATGCTGATTGGTGCTCATTAATTATTTTCTTTTCATTTATGTAGTTCATTACTTCACAGTACACTATTTTATCAAAGAGAGAGAGAGAGAGAGAGAGAGAGAGAGAGAGAGAGAGAGAACGATAGTGTTATGAGAGGGATTTACAGCAAATTTAGAAAGTTTTTAAAACACATTTTTGTTTACGTTTCTGGTAATGCAGCCGCACAAAAAATTTGATGTTTTGAGTTTGACAAACGGTATACCACACTACCCGTTTTTTAAAGGCGCTGAGTACGATACCACCGTCGGTTTTTTCCCTGCGCACGTCAGGATCACGCATTTTTCGGGTTCCCAGGAAAGTGCAACGCGAGCAACGTACTCGTATATACTACGGATGAAGGGGTTCTTACGTTTTTTGGGGCACTGAATGCACCTGAGCTACGAAACGCAGATTGTTATTGTGAAAAGGATAATAATATCTTTTCCAGTATTACTGAAATTAACGTTTAGTGATTCTGTCTCCTCTGGCTGGTGAGATACTGAGGGTGAACGCTTTTAATGTAAAGACATCACCGTCTGACAGTTTGGTCAGCACTAAAGTCTGTTAGTTGGTCATGGTCTTTATATACAGAGAGAAAGGTAAACGGGGCGGTGGAGCGTCCAGGAAGGGGGGGGTGAAAGGAGGGAGGTCATGCACCTCTGGGGAAACCCACAAGAGGTGAAGGGAGAAGAATGTAAGTAACGTATGTCTTAAATAGTCTGTTGATTGTCGATTTTTGACTGTGTTTTTTGTATAGGATGGTCTGTAAATCCATTAGTTGGTTGTTTTCGTTCGTGTAGTGTTTTGAGAGGTGTAAATATGGTGTCGTCAGTGTTATCGGTTAAAAACTTTTAGAAATACGTGGTAAGTGAAATTTAAGAATTTCTGGAGTAGCTCCTATATATATTATGAGCGTTATTGAAGACTCATCGTATAAGCCCTTCATTGGACCACCCCCAGAGATTATTCAAGATTCTAATGATAAGATGGGTTTTTGACGAAACTGGCAGAGTTAATTAGCGTACTTCTAACGGATCGCGCAATATCATGCCAAAATCACAGTGTCAGGGTAGAAGGTGTTTGACGATAACATACAACAAAACTGACGTGGAAGAGCCTGAGATCGTTACCAAGCATTGCATTCCATTCACGTACAATTTTTAAGGTATCGAAAAAAAGTTGCCCCGTCGCGAAATGTCAGTTCGGGAAGATATTTGAACAGGAGATCATAAACATTAAGGAGCTGACAACTAATTGAGTTCGCTCAATTTTCCAAGTTCAGATCATTCGAATCCGAGCGCGACACAACTTTCCGTTGCGCGCCTAGCGGCCAATGTCAAATCTACTTTAGTTTACTTAACGTCTAATAGACTGCGCGGCCAAGGCAAAAGCATGGGTTTCCCGTTAAAACTTTCCAACAGGCGATCGTGTAAAAATTAACTTGCTTTAAGATTTCTTAAAAATTGTGTCGATAACGTTGCACGTGGATGGGAAGCAATCAAACGCTCTCTTCCCTCGGTTGCTATCGATTTCAGGCTCTTCCACGTCAGGTGTGTTTTATATTATCATCAAACACCTTCTGGCATGTCAGGACACTGTGCGATCCGTTAAAGTACGTCAATTAAACCTCTGCCAGTTTCCCCAAAAACTCATCTCAAATTTCACCAGTTTCACTTACCACATATTTCTAAAAGTGTTTACCCGATAACACCGGGAAAGTTATACCGCTTAAAAAAAAATCGCTCTCGTCAACCCGCTGGTCAGGGCATGAGTACGAGCAACACAATAAATTCCGGAACTGCATTTCTGCCGTTGTGAAGTGATATTTCAAATGAACTGAGTAAAAATAAATTGAGTTAGTCGGAAAAATCGTGAAAGTAGGCGAACGAACGTAGAGCTAAGGAAAGTTGTGCAGTGCGGCGCACCTGAACACCTTTATTTTTTTACGCATTGCTCAACTACTTCTACCTTTTGCACTACACTTTCCAACTTTATTTCACGATTTTGGTAATTTTTATCAAGCTCTACAAATTAACAAGGGAAGTGTTTTCACAATTTTTCTACAAATTACTCGCTTAAAAACGCCCAAAAACAGAATGTAAGGATATGGTCTGTGCGGGAGTTCAGTTTTTAGAAAAACTGTATTCCACTCTAACTGTTTTTTGAGGCGCACAAAACGACGATACTATCGGATTTCTCTGAACGCACCTAGTTGGTTTATTGGCTTGGAGCGGGCGAAGTTATGTTTTTGGCTATGAAGATACTGAGGGGAAGCTTTAGATGCGAGAGAACGAAGTAGTTTTATTAACGAAAAAGTTAAAACAGGAAAAATGAGAATGCGATTAGAACAAATTGTCAGCGACGTCGTGCATAGCAACCCGGCAACATCGTCAGCTGTTGTGAGGTTGGGTCTCCACAGCACTCCCCTCTGGTGGTGGGTCGGCTGGAGGTGACAAGGAGTTGGGTAGTGGAGAAGCATCGGTTCTATGTTCCAAAAACGCTGGCTTCAGTCTGTCTACTGACAGCGATTGCTCCCTGCGTGGCGTTGCTACCTTGAAAACCTTCTACGATCGCGACAGCACTCGATAAGGGCCGTCTTAGGTAGGTTGGAGACAAAACACGTGATGATGTGCACGACGCTGGATGAACAAACAACTTCTTCGAGGCGTGGTGCTCGAATGGTACGGGCCGAAGCTTTTCTACGTGCTCGCGTAACTTAATAATGAGTGCTGGCACATTCGAGGGGCCAGGAGTCTGACCAGGAGAATTCTGCAGGCAAGCGGATGGTTTTGCCATAGAGGAGTTCAGTTGAAGTCACTCCGCACCTTGGGCTGAAACCCAGTCATCTGAGAGTTGTGCTGTCAGTGCTGATTTCAAACGCCTGTGCCATATCTCCGCAGATGATCTGTCTGTAGGCTCCTGAACAGCTCACATTCGAACTGTCTGCCTCAATCAGTGGAAATACGGCGGGACAAGCTTTGGACGTGAGAGAACGAAGTAGTTTTATTAACGATAAAGTTAAAACAGGAAAAACGAGAATGCGATTAAAAGGAGAAATTGTCAGCGACGTCGTGCCTAGCAACCAGGCAACATCGTCAGCTGTTGTGAGGTTGGGTCTTTTCATGTTGATTAAGATCTGGTGGGATTGATACCCAGGATTCTGGCCAATTATATTGGGTTGGATTGGAAGAAACAGGAACACGGTGTACGTCCATTCAGCGCCCCAAAAAACGTAAGAATCCCTTCATCCTAGTTCATAAGTTTGGCGCTCCAAAGGCATTAAAAAACAAAGGCTTGAGAAAATAACCACTTCTTTTCCAAAGTTTAATTTCTTATAAATGGATTTCCACTAAGTCGATTCGGATACTTAAATTGTTTTCCTGTATCAAATTTAATAGACGAAGCCTTGTCGACATGGGATGTCTGAAACCGATTGCTGATTAGCTTTTGAAACTTCAATGAAGTTCAGAAAAATGAGACAAAAACCGAACGACGTTAAAAGAAAAGAGCTGATTCGTAGGATCTGTAGGAGTTGATATCGGTTTCTTCGGGATCATAATTACGCTGGGGTGTTTACATTTTCAGGGAAAATAGCCAATTCTAATCAAGTGGTGGACAAGAGCTATTAGATTCCACGGACGGCCCAAGAGAGCTCGGCTGGAGCCCTAGTCTTCGGTTGTAGATAAGTCGACTGATATAACTCGCTTATGAGGGCTCAGGAATAGTCATTATGATAAAGAAACAGGCCTGTAGATAACGAAGTATTTTGGTTTTTAAGGCAATTTGCTCTTGGTAATTCGATCATTGTTGTGCTTTCTGTGTTGACGCGATGCTTCAAGTGGCGCAAATTTAGTGCCTCATTCCGTTTTTTGATTGAGTCGTTAACTCAGTTTGTGCAGCATCATGTGTTTTTTCCTGTGCAGTGTTCGTCCTTCGTATAATATCTACCTGTATGTTTGTAGGTTCATCTTAAACTTTATGTGAGACTTTATTCTTAAAATGTAAGTTATTTCATCGAGAGAATAAAGTTGACCACGTTATTGGGATTTCATTGTTTTGTCGCAAATCTTAGTTAAACCCCTCACCGTCTTCACGGCAGTGTTGAGCAACCGACAGGGTTAGGAAAGTACTGTAATCGAGAAAATTAAAAAAAAATTGGGTTTTCTTCAGATCTTTACGTTTTGAGGCCTACTGAATCTAAAAAACCTAATTTTGGCACGGTTCATGTATGTGTGTCTTTAATTCGCTTTCCGGGAGAACGGTTGACTCGATTGAGCTTCTTTTATTGTTTTGTTCATTAAAGTTATGGGCCATATCGGTCGATGGGAACGGTGGTGAGGGGAGGCGGCGGAAATGTAACAAAAACTAAGGCTTATCGCATTTTTCTCGAAAACGGCTTAAACGATTTTGATAAAACGTTCAAATTATCTTTTAATAGTTAGTACAAAACTTTTCTTCTGTATACATATTTCCATGAAAATACGACGAACGGAGATATAGGCCTAAATAACAAAAATAGGTTTTTTAACGCTTTTTAGCAAAACGGTTTCAACGATTTTCAGCGTACTCACAGAATGTCTTTAAGTAGTTAATACTACATTGTTCTCAATAAATGTTCCTCTGACAGTCCATTGAACAGAGATAAAAATCAAAATGTGTCGAAAATAATGTTTTTTTCGAGCATTTCCGTAAATTCTGGGGTAACTGCTTCAGTAGATTTGATCAATCTTGCAGAGTCTTCAAACCACCCATACCCACATTTTGTTATCAGTAATTATTTCTGTGTGTATCTGTTCAGGCAGATACATCACTTATGATATCCACTTAATTGCATTGAGGAGTGTTATATTTTATTTCGTTTTGATGTGAGTGACGTCAGCACACCAGACATCACCAGCTCCATTCATTTCGGGTCGCAGTATCCCGCAAGACCTGTACTCAACGTTTACCAGCGTCATGCCTGGACGACATACTTGGGAAACGTCTTCCAGCACCATACTAATATACAGCCGGAGGCCTATTGGACAAAGTAGAAGCACGAACGTTAAACGTCGATCGAAGAAAACTTGCGCCAAGTACCAACTTATTTTTACTTTCGCTTCAGACTTTTCTCGAGCAGTTACTTTTATTTTCTATTTATGTTTTATGAGCTCAACAATACATTTATTTCCATCATTTCTTGGTATTAAACATTTTGTGTGCAAAATTTTGGTGTAGTACCATTCACCACTTAGTCACAGCAGTATCTGTCAAAGGGAGCTATAAGCCACGTTAACTCAGAAAAGGAGAATCGTGGAATAATAGTTCGTCGTTTTTCCAATTTTCTCAAAATCGGCTCTAACGATTACGATCAAACTTACGGAGTATTCTAAGAAAACTAGTACCTACATTTTGTTCTCCATAAATGTTCTTGTAAAAGGGCGCTGAACGAAGATATAGCGCTCCTATGTGTAGCAGGACGTCGAATTTACGGGGGTTGCGGAAAGTCGTGTGTTGTTACGCGCCCAAAATTTATTTCCACCGATGGGACGGATGGGTTTCGCGATCCGCTCTAACACTGCTGTAACAGTTTTGACTTAACGTACATTACTGACCGTTCAACTATCATTCTTTGTAAGTACCGCAGTGAAAATACCGCGTGCTGAGATAATGCCGTTAGAAGCGAAATTGTGTTTCTGTATGATGAGACTTAATGGTACGGGATTCCCCAGAGGTTCCTGATTAAACGGAAACAGACCTGGTATGACCCCTGGGAAATCTCGTGCCATCTTGGAGAAGTTCTTAATCTGGTTTCCCATCTGATTCAACTATTTAAGGGACGGATGAATTGTGACCTAGTTTCTTTGGCATGACCTTCTTCGTGAACTGGGGGAAATTATTCTTGGCTTGCTTAGTAGCAGTCAATGCTGGTAGGTTTGGCTGCTCTTCCAACAGCCGTCGCTCACTTTTGTAGAGCAACATATTGTTTCTTGTTTCGTCCACACTGGAGGCGCAAGATGTGCAGGAGTCTTTGATAGAAAAGAAGTCGCGCTGCGCATTGAAGTCACTGGCTAGTCTAGAGGTCTGATGTTGAGGAAAAACTGATACGTGCCACGTCTCTTTGATGAGGATTCCTATCTTGTATGCCATTTATGTAATGCCAACTCATTTAGCGTGGCAAGTTTTCATTCAATTTGGAGGTCTATGCAAAGTTCAACCCAAAGTGGGGGAAGCTCCTGTTTCACTTGTGCACTATGCACTCACCGGTCAAGCCAACTGGTAAGTGACCAGTGATCGCTTGAAGCGCTTCATCAGATGCTGTCTTATAGGCCTTGGTGATCCACTGGATCGCAACTATCTGAGATTGGGACAGTACTCTTCTAGGGCTGACTGAGTTGGCTACCCCAGACAATGGGGCAGTAGCCAATCACGCCTAGATAGAGAGCCTTATACATGAGGATAGTGTCATGGTAACACACACCCCAAGTGGCCTTTGTAATTGCATGCAGTGAGGCAAACCAAATGGTATTGCCTCTAAGGGACTGGAGGTGTTGGTTGAAGCCCCACCTCTCACCAATATTCACTCCTAAATACTTGACGTGCTTTTCAAGAAGGAGCCTGTGGCCGCCAGAGCGTATTGTGGGTGGATTATTCACTTTTCCTTTCTAGAGGATTAGCTGAGTTTTTTGCTCCGTCACCTGCATCTTGACATGCTCGCACCATTGGGTGACGGTGTGGAGCACATAGTGGGGTTTTTCTTCGATTTGGCGGACTGACTCTGCAAAGATCAGCACAGTCAAGTCATCCACATAGGCGTAAGGCTCGCAGTCAGTCTCCATGAACCTCCTGAGAAGACTCTTCGAGAGTTCTGGTCCAAGGACTGAGCCCTGAGGGCACCCCTTCTCAATATTTCTCGCGACGGAGACATACCTGCTTGCACTGCCAGGCTCTGATTGCAGAAGTGGTTTTGTTGACTCTCTACCTAGAGGCCGCCATGAAAGCCAACTAGTGGCAACCTTGTGTGTTGTTGTTCTTTCCCTTCTTGTTATCTGTTACCCTTTCACCACCACGTGTGTCCGCATCTTTCTTGTCATTAAATATCTTCTATCTGAGTCCAAGTGTACTAAACTATTCGCGAATCCACTCACAACCCTTTGTAAATTCTACAATAGGTTTAGCAGTCCTTGAGTGGCCAGCCTCAGTCTCCCCGTCACTGAGTAAGATTCTGATATTTACTGCGTTGGGAAGTAAAAGTCCGTACGTACTCGTATCTCCACCTGCAGAGATTTGACGGATCGAGTGGGCACGGATCAGCGCAGTCAGTCTCCACGAGCCTCCTGAGAAGACCTTAGAAAAAGGCCAGAGTGCTGGTTCGAGGATCGAGCCTTGCGGAGGCCCCTTCTCAACCGTTCTGAGACTGTGTGTGTCTCGATCGTAGCGCACACCCGGTCCATTCGCACAAATTAGTTTTTTCGGATTCAACAGGTCGCAAAAATTAAGTTCTGAAGGCTACTCAACTTTTGTTTTACACGATCACTACAATTAATTTCCAAGTTGTAGGTTGTACTTTTCCGATTCTTCGAAAATTCTCAGTAAGACTCATCTTCAACGAGTTGATTTAGTCCAGTCCAATCCGCCTCTTCCTCCCTCGCTACAAATTCGCCGAAAATCCCACGACTGAATCTATCGACTCATTTTGCGAGGGCGTTTTGTAGGTGTCCACTCAGTCAGTCAGTCAGCCGGCCATAAGAAGAAGTTGGAGAGGAATCGAGAATTCGCTCGTTGGAAGAGGCATCTCCTAAAGACGTGGAGGGGTTCGGTAGGATCGACTCCTCCGCCCGTCCAGTGAAAGTAAACGGCTTCAGTTATCCTCAAGTTCCCGGCCCGTTCGCTGGAGTTGACGACGTATCGCCGCAGTTCGCGCCTCTTCTTCCACATCCCTCTCTTAGCGTCTTCCAAATATTTTCCTCGAGCCATCTTTTTATTTTTTTAAAATACGGTTTTGCCCGGATTCGTATGTGCGGTGGTTGTCTAGTGCCCTCTTCGAAATTGTGGCGATCTTCTGCAGATCTACCGAACGTTCAACGTGAGTTAAATAACTTTATATACTTTATTTTCTGTGTAATATTTTTAATTAATTTTCGTAAATCCAAGCAAAGTGCCATATTTCAGATGGATGAAGCGAATCCGAAAATAATTAATTTTTACCAACATTGAGCTACGAAGTGTGGTTTTCTAATTTTTTATGACGTGCCTAAACAGAAATAAAAATTCGAACTATCGGAGGAGACAGGTTGAGATCCGGTAGATGTAGGTAGGCAAATATTACATGTACATAGTGACCTTGAAAATAAATAAGTACGTACCTACTGCGACCTAGGTTCACTTGTACTGATTAATTGATTAACTCGAGTCAGTTTTATTATTAAGATAGACGTATCGACGAGTAACTATCGTTCGTTAGTTTTTATTTTGGAGTTGAAGTCATTCGCCAGCACGTTGCCTGAAAAGACGTTTAATTAACAGCAACTTGACAAACTGTACTTAATTACTGAAAATCCACCCAAGTAACCACATTTCAGAGGAAATAACAGGTAGCGCAGATAAGTAATTTTCAAGCCTATCGACGCAAAATTCATTTAAAATTGTATACAAATCAAGTTTGGTTCTGTTCTCTTCAAAAAAAAAATCGATTCATAGTTTCTTGTAGGTATATTTTTGTTTGGACTAAAACTGCAAGGTGATTTGAAGCAGAAGAGCTTCTTTTGCAATAATGTGGTCAAGACAGTGAAGTAATGTCCAATAACCGTTTACCGTCGTTAAGAGCGAGCTCGTTGTTGAATTTAAGTTGGCCATTCGTATTAATGAACTTGCGTTAGTTGCTTGCTGATGAGGCAGGTTCAATTCATTGGCGTGATAACATTTACACAATAGAAATGTTAACTGTTCAAGAGCGCCGAGTTCTTTATTGGAAAAATCTTTAAAACAGGAAAATGGTACATTTTTAAGGACATAAATAATTTGGAAAACAAGTGAATGTAACTTTGCCCTCCGGAAGAATAAGTTCATTTGAACTTGTGCTCTCCGGTGGAGTAACTGAGCCCTACTCAAAAAAAGAAAGAAAAGAATCCGGTAATAGAGACACAAGTTATCAAACCTAAATAAGAGTTGACTCAAAATTAATTGCACGCTTCAATTCCTTAAGCACAACAAAAAGTATTTAATTTATTTTGGGGGAAGAACCTTATATCAGGCACATAAGCACTACTTCTTCCAAAGAACTCCGTGCAGGATTTAGGCAATAAAATTACACAAGTAGTGTAGTCCCGTGATACCCTCTTTTGTATACAAAAAAAAAGATTGGGACGTAAAACACTACGTAACTGCGATGTAGGAAACCTAATATTTTTATTCAATATAACAGTTTTGGACCATTTGAATTTTTTAAAATGGAACTTTTATATGGCCGGCTCCATAAAATAATACCAATTTAAGTTCGTGATTTAAGCGTCGTATTTTGTCTTTTGTGCAGTAGCTTGTGTCGGTTATTAACGAGCAATCGTTTTTCAATCAAAATCTTGAAAAAGAACGCACTTGGACTTTCAAGGTCAAATTGCCCAAATCACGAAGAGATTAGAATGTTCCTAATTTTAATGAAAAACTAAATTTTTAATGGAAGTTATGAAAAATTCTCAGTATAGCGTATCACCCATAAACGGTGTTACGTGTGATTCATGTCGAGTAAGTCGATCGACGTTATCTTTCGCACAAGTCAGTACCGTGTCAGCAGTTGAGTTATTTTTCAACTTTCTCCTCAGAATAAATTGTTATAACATCAACCGTAAGTATGTTAGCTGTACATGAATCAGTGGGAGAGTTCCCGTCTCTTGAAATCGTTTTGTGAAGGAATAAAACCGAAGCGGAAGGTAGTGAAAAACAAAATTTGAAGTTTAAGACAGCACTGCGAAAGTAGTTCAGAACACAAACGATGAAAATTGGTCATTTTCCTAAAACCGTACAGTAGCGCGTGTATTTGTGTAGGAAGTGCGGGAAGAATAGCGTCCGCTGGAGGGCTGCACATTGAGAAGATTGCGGCCATAGCGCATCAGCGTTATAATAATTATTCTCGTCGTTATGGTGATGAGCGAAAGTGTTTATATTTTTTGAAAAAGTAGTAGTCAGTGTTACGGCCAATTCAAGCTAAGTAGTTCAAGTTGTGTCAGTTGGTTTTGTTTGCGAATACAGGTATTAAATAGTTAGTTGCTACTCAATTAAGTTCCTACATTTGTCCTCTCGATTGAGTGAAATTCTTTTTTCGAAATTTCCCAGATTTGACAATTTTGGCTTCGTGATTATTTGTAGCGCAATTAACAGTAATTTTTAAAAAACTGAAATTTAAAAGCTGTTTAAAAATCAAATCTGAATTGGCCGTAGTTCACATTTTAATATTTTCAGGTGCATAGTTTCCAACGATGCTTTTGATATATCAACAGTTTCTTAGAGAAATAGGCAGGAGTGGTCGTGGGGGTGGTGGTTGGGGTCGGATCGTGAATGTAATTAAAGAATTTGTGACTACTATGCCACATTTAACGCCCTTGCTTGAAAACTCCCTTGGTTGTCAGCTGACTAATACATTGTCTCTTTTATCTTAACCTTTTTCTAGTTTAGTTTTTCCTGGTTCTCTGTATCTGCTCTAACAACTGCACAGTAAATAATCGTTCGGTATTAAAGTAATTGGGTTGGTTCCGCCAGTAGGTAAATTACTTAAGTTAACGTACCTGTTTGGTGAGTTCGTCTTCTCTGCCTGGTGAGGTACTGTGGGCGAGCGCTCGCGCTGTCGATCAAGTCTTTACATCGAAAGCGCTCGCTCACAGTATCTCACCAGCCAGAGAAGACGAACTCACCAAACATGTATGTTAACTTGAGCAAATAATCGTTCACTTATAAGTGTCTCGAGAGTCGTAGTTAATTATTTAAAACGGTTCACAGTGTAGCAACCATAGTGGTGACCCCATGAAAATCTTAGTTTTGGTGATTTACCTACCATTAAGACCGTAGGGAGATCGCGCGATGGGTGGGCGAGAAATGTAGCATTAGCAAGAACGTGCTTGAACTTTTCAAAGGCTAATTTAGAATTGTCATTCCACTCTACTTTGCGTGGTCGTGTTTTTTGGACTCTTATATAGGTCAAATAATGGTTGCTGAATAGTGGCAGCGTTGAGCAAAGAGCGTCAAAAAAAGCGCAGGTTCTGAGGGTCCGCAAGACGCAGGACTCTGTGTCAAGTAGTGCGCAGTTGACGATGGCTTCCAAACCTTGAGGGTTGATGAGAAAACCAAGAAATGAAATTTCAGATACTTCAAAAATGTACTTTGCCACATTAAGACAAATTTTGTGGGCATTAAAGCGTTCAAAAAGAGTATGTAAATGCAGTACGTGCTCTTCTGCTGATGATGAGGCTATAAGAATAACATCCAGGTAAACATAGAGGAGGGTAGGTCTTCGAGAATTGAATGAATATAGCGGTGAAAAGATCGACATACGAACTCGAAGAGTTCAAACGAGGGTTTTTGGTGTGTCTTTTTCAGCAACTCTCACATTGTGGTAGGCTCGAAGTAGGTCAACCTAAGAAAGTGTTGTTTTCCTGAGAATTGAAGTCTTGCATGTGGGGAATAGGGTATACTGTCACTGCATTCAAGACCCGGTAATCTCCACACATTGATCAAGAAGTACAATACAATTAATTTACAAAACAGGAGACGCTTTAACTGGAAGTTGGAGTCCATAGGTATCTGGAAGGACCTAGTCTTTTTCCTGCCTCTCAAAAAGAATCGAAGCCCAACGCATGCTGAAATTGTGTTTTGCTGCGAAAGATTCACAATTCTTGGAATACTATCTGCACTGCTGCACTGTACATTCAGGATTCACAATAGAACAAACAGTACACGTTTCGCAGTATTAGAACAATAGTAAAAAAACTAAGCACAACCTCACCCCTCGCTAGATTGATACGCGCAGTCGAGAGTCAAATCATAGCATATATCCGAACTACAAGGTTATATACCTACAAACGCTAGCACGTTCACCGACGGAAAAGGATTATGCTCTCACATGCAACGAAATGTGTTGGGAAATCTGCACCTAGGTACTCTGGAAAGCTTATCAATACGTGCGAAATAGTTTCGGTCGTGTCTCTATCTCAAAACAATATACGAAGTAAAGGAAGCGTCGTGAACAACCAGCAGACCGGAGGATCTGTTACTGATTTTTGTAATTTATTTAGCGCGTTGGTTATTAGAGCTCAGGGCACAACGTTGTGTTCATCGAGTTAAATCATTAACTTCGGAAATGATAACTGCGGACTAGATATTGTGGAACCGAAGACACCAAATTGTGCGTTGTCTAGATTGGCAGTGGTGAAGAGGAGATGGGCAGGCTGCCGGCTGAGGACGCAAGGACGGGTGACATGGGGAGAAAGGAAAATCGAGGGAAGGAAAAGGAAAGCTCTCATCGACAATCTAGTTATCGATGGAAGAATATTGAGAAAGGAAGATGGGCGCATGCATGGCTGCCACACGTACGAGAAAGGATAAGAGCGGTATGGATGAGGTTTGGGTTCTACACCACACAGCTCGTCACCAGCCACGGAGTGTGAGTGTGGAGAGCTGTGCAAATTACCAGCAGGAAAGGGATATAGCTAGGAGAGAGGTAGTAGGAATGGAAGGGTAGTGGGATACGACAATGGTTAGGGAGCAAGGATGTGATGTATGGTGGAAATGGTTCGGTGAAAGGATAGGGAAGAGGTTAGGTTAGGAAATGTGCGCAGGGCCACAGGAGTAGGTGTTTAGGTTACGTGTGTGTTTTGTGTTAGTGTGTGGTCTTGAGTGGGCAGAGCCAGGGATGGTCGAATATCAAGTAGCCCATCCCTGGACCGCCAGTGTGAATGTATTTAAGGGCTGAATGTATATATGAGTGAATATGTGTCAGTGTTTTGTAGGTATAGGTAGTGTAGTGAAGGATCCAGGGGGGATGAATATCGAGTAGTCCGCCCCTGGACCTTCGGGAAAGCGTGAATGTATTTAAGGGTTGAATGAATTTATTGTATGAGTGTGTATGTAGGTTTGTATTAGGTTAGAGTGAGATGGGTGGGTAGTCTGCCCTCGTCACGCCCGAAAGGAGATCGCAGTTCAGGCCGTAAAAGGCCTGCATGGCAAGTGCGGGGGCAAGTCCAATCCCCGCACCCCCCATGGAGATAAAGCGTAGGTGCCGGTAGAACGCCTCTCAGCAATTCCGGCCCCCGGGGCCTGCCACCCATTCAGGTCCTTAGGCTGCTCAAGATGCAGCCACATAGAATGGGTACCACAGGGGCTTCAGCCCTCGGCCAGCAGCGTGGAGCCTTTAGGGCGTGGCGCTGTCAGCTGTGAAGCCATGGTATTGGCCTCGTGGGAACCGCGGTTCCGCTGCGCATCCCCCCTTGAGAGATGATTGGTGCTGGCTGGAGAGAGGTGTAGGCTGCAAAGCTAGGTACCCTCTCCAACGCCACGGGCAATGCCCAAAGCACACCTACCATTGTAGTTTCGCAATTTCGAGCTTGGCTATAAAAACACGATGTGTGCTGAAAATAACACTCGGAGACACATCGTCGTACATTTTAAACCTTCACCCAAATGGATTTTAATTTCTTAGTTTGACTTCACCATAATTCGCTGTACTATTTTACTATTACTACGAGTTCGGTTGTCCCCCAATCAAGTAGGGAAGCTCATATTTGACTATATGGACGTCAGTAAATATCTTTCTCTGTTTCATAATTGAAAGAGAAACGAAAAAGTTCAGTAGAAATCACATACACATGCGACAGGAAATTTTAAGCTGACAAATTTATCTTCTTGTAAATTCCCTAGCACACCTGCGCTCTTTGGAAATTGCGGTTCTTTAGTTCCATACGGAAACATTATTTAGGTATTAAAGCAATTAGGTTATGTCCGCCAGTAGGCAAATTATTAAAGTTAACGTACCTGTTAGGTGAGACCTCTGGCTGGTGAGGAAACGGATTCACGAAACATTATTTACTTTATTAAAAAAAAACATTAGTCAGAAATCAGTATCTGCATCTAGGGCATTCATTCTGTCACCCGATTTAGTTATATGTTGATGAAAGATTTTTAAAAAACAATTCGGTGAATAGAAGTGGGGTATAAGCGCGCCCGTATTTTTTTACGCATGCTTTTATAATTGGTGTATAATACATATATACCTAACCATAAATAATATTTATAATAGTAGCGTAGTTCCCGGTTTTACACGGCCAGAAATAGTAGTACGACGTGATAATGCTCTCTATTCCGTTCTAAACAACAATTTCCCGTGATCCCTTCGGTACTTCTCTTAAAATTTTTACTTATTGTATTTTGTTTCATCAATTCTGACCATCGCAACGTCGATTTACTATACAGTTGCGTTACATTACACAAATCTGTCTACAAAAACTCATTCAACCGATGGCAGTAAAACGGTTCACACTTTGTAATCGCATCGGCTGGTAGACGTGATTAAAAGGTGACAGCAGGATGCCACAAAGACACAGCCAGGTGGTATCATGAGCATCGTAAGTGATATTCCCATTTCTCGCGCCTCCTGCCTGCAAACACTGTTAAAGTACAACAGTCCAGAGGGATTTCTGGGATCGAGAAGAGATCTATACCAGTTAACTTCATGAATCAAAGGAATACACACGAAAACGTAGTTACGTGTGTGCAAGTGCGTGTTGCGTATATATTGTCTTCAGTCTGGTCGTTTTTGTTCGACCTTCGTCTTTAGTATTTGAATATTAATGCCCGGACTATTACAATGATTTAACAATTTGCCTCTCTGTCGCGGGTTCTCGCTTCGTTTCCTCAGTCACGAACTTGTTTTCTTAATGAGTGACAACGGGGACCCCGGACAAGGCCGAACGAAATTTAAAGCTAATATCGTTCGGCGCGTCTTGCTTGCCGAGTTTAAAGAGCTCCGAGGGACGTTAACGCGGGGAAGTGATTGTGCGGTAAGCTGAGACCCTCTCGATGTTATCCGCCGCGACAGCGAATGGTTCAAGGGCCTAAAATACATTAAACGAACTCGCCTCACGCTCGTTGGAGTCTTATTTGCGGTTTGTGCGCACGTAATAATTGAGCTCGCCAAAACGGGAGAAGTTACTCGCTCGTAGACACCTGTTTTTGTGCTAGGAGGTTCGTACCCCAACTTCAAATTAAATCACGCGTAAAATAACTGTACTGGGCTTTAAAGCTTACACATTATATTCGGCTGTATGCCAAATAACTGAAAACTGGTCATTTCATGTGGCAACTGTAACCAGACCAGAAACTGCAAAGCTATCCTTCGTTATGCCTCAAGTCCAATACTGACCTGGAGCCATAACCAACACTACAATCGTTTAGCTATTCTTTTTAACCATCACCAGAAACCATGCCCCAATGGCTCTTACAGCAACCTACGTTAAAACTATGGTGCAGAATCGTACGAGGCACAAATTGTAGCCTCCCGAGAAGCGCGTTGAAGTCGCCCAATACTTTAACGGATTGGTTGATTCCGACCTTTCCAGCCCTTAATACAACAAATATTTGAATTTAGCAGAAGGGCCCTTCCTGAATACAACCCACAAGAAGGGTATTTTAACTTCATTCATGAAATAAAATAGAGCAATTGGCAATTTCTTGCGTTGACCTGTGTTTGGCAGGCCGAATTAGTTGGGTCCTTGACCTCTGGAATATCCGCACTCACACTTAACAGTACTCACTGGCCCAAAGGAAAGTCATTGTTTCCCCAAACACCCTTCTATCTCAACTCTTTTGGTTGTACATGTGGAAGCCTTGCTCATCAGTTATTTCCAATTGATAACGTATTTGTCCTTTTCCTGGACGAACTATCTTTTCCCACCCCTCAATTTTAGATTCCTCTTGTTAACAGACAGCTCCTCCCAATAGTCAGTCATCCATAGCACTCGAACAGCACCTATTCTTCCCAGTTCTCCCAACTCGTTTGTCTCTCAAGTCTCGCGCTACTCACAACTCAACTCTCTCCCTCTCTCTCTCTGGCTATCTCTCTCTCTCTCGCTATCTCTCTCTCTTTCTCCCTCTCTCTCTCTCTCTCTCTCTTTCTCCCTCTCTCTCTCTCTCCTCTTGGTTTCCCAAGCCACCAGTTCACATGGATTGAGAGTCCCTAGTTCGCGTTTATATACTCACACTAAAACTTTTACCGCTATTCTGTCAAGTGTAATACAGTCCTCACTCACGCTCACCACGCCCATTTATTTCTCGGTTTCAAGCTTCCCCATTCGTGCGCCCAACAACCTGCGTTTTGAGGTTTTCTGAGGAAGCCTTAACAATGTCAATCTCTTCATGGGGGTTTGCCCGGTAACAGAGGAGCAGAGGACCACCCAGTAAGAAATCCTCGTTTCTCCTAGGGTGGTTTCCAGAAAGGACTTATTCTCTGGTGAATGGATGTGGAGATGTCAATGGGTTCTTCATCCTACAGACCCCCGCCGCCCGCAAGCCTGCAGACCTACAACACTCTTCTTCTGTCGATTGAGCCAGTTTTAGGAAGGTACTTGAAGTGACCCCACGTAGGGACGTCAGTCTCCTGCTCATTCCTCTACCTCTTACCTTTCCGCTGAGATTGATACGGTGGCCAGGCCGTCAGGCAGAAGATTAGCAAGCGTAGGAGGGCCAAACCCTTACATAATGAGTTCATACAGCAAATTCGAGGTTGGCACTCTTCCTGATGCGAATATTAAAAAATCATAACGGAACCCCAAAACGTACCCAATACACGAACAAGGTAAGGAAGGAGGTGTAAGGAATACTCAAAACAATCTCGACATCTCTTCGACGGTTCGGGCTATCAATTCGGAGGTAGTCTCATTCAGCGATCCATTTCATCCTCCTATTTTTGACCATGCCTGAGATTTTATGAATATGTTATATTTTCGGAATCATATTTAAACCATTTTACTTGTCATTGTGCGATTCTTCTAGTTAACTATTTAACTCCATTTTAAGCCGATTCTGAACTCCTTTGCCCACTCCTATCGAACTCCTGTTGACGTATATATAGTTATTCAATAACATTTAAATCTTGGGCTTTTCTTGGGCTTTACAGGGATTATTGAAAATTCGCTAAAATTGATGGTCTAGTTGAAAACACTAAGTGAATTTATTATAAATCGTCGGAGCTGGTTTTGTGAAAAGTACAAAAAGTTGGTTTTTGGTAAACCCCCTCCCCCCACCCCATCACCTCAATTACCATTACGTCCGCAAACCCACATCAAGTCGAGAAGTCGTGCAACACCTGCTACGATATTCCGTAATGTCGAAAAGGCAATAAACGAATACGAGAGCAAACACGCGAGAGTCAGAGAAATCTGCTTCTCCGCTGGCCTCAGGCACTCAACGCCCTCTTTAAGCACATTCGCACTCTTTCCAGAGCTACCGTCAATTCAAGCGAAACGGTGGACACCCATATTTTTCCGCAGTCGATTCAAACCACTTTACGTCATGTGGGCAACCAGTCTTTATTGCACGCTTAAATTGTATATGAATCGAGGCTGAATGCTGATTTCTCTCTCGTAGATGAATCAACTACAGGCCTTTTTTCTGTTAACAACACGTTTATCGAGTATAACCTCTGGATGAGAAACTCCTGCAAATGTGGATTAGGAAGAGCTTTTACAGGACTTGTAACAGTAGTAACATTCGAAAGAAATGAATGATTCAACTTCCTTTTGTCTCATTCCCTTCGCTCCGTCCACGTAAAGCTAATATGTTCCAAAATGTTACCTAACAATAAAATACGCCGAGAGTCTTCGCCAGTGAGGACCTCACGAATGCTGGTCTCGCATACGCCCAGCAGTCAACCACTTTAGATCCATCAACTCACTTCATCAAACTCCCACAGGAGTGTTCTCATTCGATAAGTCCAATCCAAGGTTGTCACGAGAATCTTATTCATGAGCCAGCCCAGTTTCGATTGTTTAAAGTGACACGAAGACGTACAGATTCAGAAGCCATCGAGGTCTCTCTCTTCGTTAAGCTCCCACAACTCCCCCTTGAATTTAATCAAATCTCGTTCGATAGCGCACGAACACCACTCAGGTTTTCTTCAATTGAAACCGTTCACACTTTCGTACCTTGCTCTGGAGCTTTCTCGGAAAACTGCATGAAAATTCAGATGCCAATTGACTGGGCGTACACAGAACCGCTAGGTCCTCTACATTTACTCAGTTCACTTCATAGATTTCGTCCTATAACCCAATTTTTACTTTCTTCAACTCAAAAATAAGGAAAATAGTATCGTCGGCCGAAAAAAACATTGACATATTACCAGTTTTGAGGTCTCCTGAGTTGGAAAATCCTAATCTCGGCGTGTGAAGAACGGCCGAATCAGTTAATAGCTCGACTCTTATTATTTTGTTCGTTATTTTTTCTAAGAGTGAATAAAACGTTCATAAATGTGGGGTTTCGTGTTTTTACTTTCCTTGGCTCTACGAAGTACAAAGGAAAGTTATGTCATCGGCTGAAAAAAAAATTTTGAGTCTTCTACAGATCTTTACGTTTCGGACCCTCCTGAGTCCGAAAAACACTATTTGGGAAAATGGTCTGTGTGTCTGTGTCTGTGTGTCACTAAAGTGTGTCTGTGAACGATTTTTAGAGAAAACCACCGTATCAAATCAGCTCAAACTTCATATCTCGCCTGCTGGTCATCATGGAACGCCAAAATAAGGGTATAAAGAAAATCCACCGAAATTTGACTATAGTTATCATAGTGATCAAAACACCAAATAATTTTTTTCTCACGAACGGCTCTAACGATTTTGATTAAATTTCTTATATTGATAGCTCCCAATAAGGCAACTATTCCATAAAATTCCCATTTATGGAAAAATGACGAGAGCAGCACAATAAATTACCAAAACTTTCGACGTAATCGATTTTAGAGTGGTTTTTAGAGAAAACGACCGAGCCAAATCACCTCAAATTTGATCTCCAGCCTACAGGTTACTATGGGACGCAAAAATAAGGGTATGAACAAAATCCACTGAAGGTTAACTAGTTAGCATAGTGATTAAAACACCTGTTTTTTCTCAAAAACAGCTCTAATGATTTTGATCAATTTTTTTATAATGATACCTCTCAATAAGGCAATTATACCCTAAAATTACGATTAGTGGGAAAATGACGAGAGCAGCACAATAAATTATCAAACTTTCGACAGAAAGCGTTTTTAGCGCGGTTTTTTTCTTATAAACTCCGCTGGAATTCTTGTAGAATGTTAAAAAAAATCTCGGACATTTTGTGTACCGAGAAAAAATTTAATGAAACAAAATTATTTATGTTCAACGCTCAACGATATTTATTGAACTCGCAGCAGGGTGTCAATTGTTGAATACATTTATTTTTCCTCAGGCGTTGAACGCATCTAACCGAAATGTGCTAAAAATCGTGTTTTTCGAACATTTTCCGAACTTCCTCGTTCAATCCATAACTGAATTTGGCCATCTTGACTGTCTACTTCAGCAGCCACATTGCCTTCTCCGTAAAACTTGTTGTAACCGTAAGTTGAACGGAGATATACGGAGATTTGTAGTGCATAAAAGGATTGTTTTTTCAAATTTCCTGGAAAACGGCTGTAACGATTTCGATGAAACTTACAGGGTGCTTTAAGGTAACTAGTATCTACATTTTGTTCTGTATAAATGTTTCCGGAGAAGTGGGTTGTGGATGCTTATCACGAAACATTTTTTGATGTTGAGTGTAGAATCATTGATAGCTCATGTTAAGAAAATTGGTATTGTAGTCCAATCCAATATCTAAAGGGTGAGGTGTTTAAAACCGCTCATGAGATAGATGGGGCTCACTCCAGGAATTCCTGAATTTCAACTACCGCTGTTTCGCTTACTACCAGTTCTAACAGTTATTACCCAATAACTCTGCAAAAGTAATTACTATCCTTCTTCAAAAAATTCGTGTTTTCAGGCTCATTAATTATCTGTGTACCAATTGCTCAATAATGGTCCGGGAATGAGTACGAGCAGCACAATAAATTCCAGAACATTAGGCGCTACCGCTTCCTGCTGCTGTGAAGTGTTGTTTGACGAATTTCAAAGGAACTGAGCGATAAATGAATCGATTAAATAGAATTAGCCATTTAAAAAGTGAATTGACGTAGAGCTAAGGAAAGTTGTGTGTTGCAACGCACCAGATATTTTTGTTGGAAAACGGATTCAACGATTACCTGGTTTTGTGTTTTCGATTAACCTCTTCGAAATACAGAGAACAGAAAAACTGAAGAAGAAATCGCCCAGCAATTCCAACCTTTGCCTTAACCGAGTTCCATAACTCACACTATTATTATCATTTTTAGTTTAGTTGAGAACTTGTTTCATTCATTGCTCTTCGGAAGTGAGAATACCAAGAATAAAAGTATCAACAATGTACTACAGACTCTCCTAAAACATTTTGGTCGTAGGTTTCCATCGGTACTTACAGTCAGAAATAGTAAACATATTTGCTAAACAAGTCAGCACCAATGTAAAATGTCCTATTTTCATGTACGAATAATATTTCGTAGTTCTCAACTTCTTCGAAATCTGTGGGTATTTGAGAGACGTTGCGTTTGAGTTCTTCGCACCTGGAAGTTCAACGTGAATTATTGATACCGGGAATGCGTGGGGAAGGAAAATATTTTCAAGGGGCAGACTGAAAAGAGCTGTCTGATAAATCGTCGGCGTTGAAGCCGGGAGTCCGTCAAAACATAGTAATTTTTGGCCATCAAGTAATTTAGCCCTTTCAGAGCTTTCTGGCGGCCTCTTTGGTCGGGCGTTGAATCGTTGTCTTGATAAGAAAATCATCAACTGGTTTTTGTTCCTGTTTCCTTCGTTTTCGTTTTATTTACTTTATTTTTATTTTTGATCTCGATACGGAGGTGCCTCTGTTCGAAATGTGGTGGGAGGTAGGGCTTACAGTTGAGGCTTTTAGCTTTGTTGCGGTGTATGCTATTCAGACGTGTCATGGTGCATTGTGCGAACTCAATTCTGGAATTTGAAAACCAGCATAATAATCTCCTTATTCGACGAGATCGAAATTTTCATTTCCCATGCCCCAACCTCACCTTTCTTTGTGACGAAGAGAGTTCGTGTCTGTGACTTGCGTTCCACAGGTTTTTCTTTTATCACAAAAGGTTGTAATGACTGTAATTAGACTTGCAAGGTAAATTAATACCTTATTTTGAATGAATTCTAATAAATGCAGATGTGATAATACGATGATCGGAGATGTAGGCCGGGGAACTTACTAATAGAGAGGAGGGGGGGGGGGATGAAAACCACACTGCCAGTAGCATGGAGAAAATGTTTGACCTTCTTCCCCTTGATATGTTTGTCAAGGCAGAAGCTATGAAGGTGGCATAGAGGCTTGGGACAGTCTGAGGAGCCACAAATGAAAGTGGGCACCTGGAACTTGGAAACCTTTCATGAAACTCGGCATAGTCAGTGACATGATGGTGCCCAGCTATGAGTTTGATAGGAAATACAATGTGTGACCAGGCCCTCGTGATATTCAAGATATGATCTTTCTACAAGGGGGAGGGATGTTACAGGCACGATTGGAAACCGCGATGACAAAGGAACGGAACGAGGTTTAGCTCATCGAAACTGTTCCTAGGAATTTTGAACGCCAAACATGAAGGCAGACGTTGAAGTTGGCTGATAAAGTAGCGGGGGGGGGGGAATGTGTGAACGCCGTGATCGGGGAGTCCGTTCAGTCTCCATTCATGTTGCAATTCTAGTATCAGCTAAACAGACCTTGTGGATCACATCACTATTATAAGGAAATGGCCGTACTATTTCTCTGGACCCCGGAACTATATCATTACATCACAGAGCTGGTTTGTTGCCTCGTTGAACCTAGATTTACCTAACGCTGAAGTATCCTTCTCCATCAGGTTATGTTGAAGCTCCTTCGAAATTGCCAGTAGCACTCGTGCCAAAGCAGCAATTTGCGTTGAACTGGTAATTGGCTCAAATTCAGAGCGTTTACTCGAGAAAACCAGTGGAATTTCCCCTAGTTAGATGATTCGCAATTCAAGGCAATCAAACATTGTATACCAGTGATACTTGCTTTGATGAGCTGGCAGATTGTCATCTATCAGTATGTACTCACATTTTGTTTTCCTTAAGTTATTTTACTAACCATCCGTTGAAAGGCCTATCTAACGCCGAAATACACTAAAAAAGGTACCTTTTTTTCGTTGACGGTGGATGCAGGCGATACCCTCACTGCAGCCACAAACGGGCCTATTGTAAGGGCGTCCATGATCCCTGCAGCACCTCCAGGCCCCACGGCACTGGTCTCAGTTGGTGTGACGTCACATATGCGCTCCCACCACCCCTGCACAAAGCGAAGGATACCCGCAAGTTCTGCATTTGCCACCTCTTCGGGCTGAAGAAAGGGCCTCCCAAATACACAATGGCGCGATGCCACTAGTCCATCGCATACGCACAGCACGTGCTCTGCCATCTTTAGCCCTACCTCGCAGAACCTGCATACCTGTCCCTCGCAGTTGCCAATATTTGCAAGGTGGTACCTCAGCGGACAGTGACCTGTGAACAGGCCACATATGATCCTCATATCCCTCCTCCCCAGTGCAAGCACCTCCTTGGGCCTCTCTCTGGAGAGCCGGATGAAGAGTTTTGACTGTCTAAGGCTGGGCAGCCCCTGCCAATGAGCAGCCCTGCACCTGTACTCCCATTTGCCAACCTCTCTACATAGGTGATCCCTTCTTAGCCAACCTATCTGCCTGTTCGTTTCCCTCTATACCCTGATGCCCTGGCACAGTGTCACACTGTTGTCCTCGGCCAGGGCCTTCAGACCAGTCAGACACTCCCACACCTGCCGTGATGTAAGACAGTATGAGGCTAAGGCCTTGAGAGTGGCCTGACTGTCCACCATGATGTAGATTCCCTGCCGCTTCAGTCCCCTCTGCAGCAGCCGCTGCACACAGACCATCACCACAACCACCTCTGCCTGGAACACCGTGGCCAGCGACTCCAATGGGATCGCCGCTCTGATCCTCGGCCCAAAGATGCCTGCCACTGCCAGGCAACCCTGCACCGAGCCATCAGTGTAGTATACCAGAGCCCCAGCTTCGAAAGTGGGAACTCCCTCTTCCAACCTGGATCGCTCATGAATGACCACGCTAACCATCCGTTATCTAACGCCGAAATACACTAAAAAATGAATATTTCTTTACACGAAGAACCTTCTTTTTTTTGGGTGGCTTTTCTCGAATACGTGTGTGTTCAGGAGATGATAAGAAATCACTGGTCGCCCCATCAGGTTAAAGCTCGGGGTTTCCATGCCCTAAGTTAGCTGGTCAGTTAATCCGCTGAGATAAAGAAACTTCTTGTCACCTTTATTTTCCCCACTTACCTCCTTTACTTCTCAATAACTGTAGCCCTTTGGGATAGATACCTGTCTGAACCGCTCCTTTATTCATTCCATTTCTGTCACTCTCCGTCAAACGACTGTCTCCGCTCCCCTAATTCTCGTCTCGTCGATTGTCTGACTTCTCGATCACTCGAACAGTAGCTATTGCGCCAACTCTTGTTTGTGCTCATATTAGTGTCGTTAGATCTGTTTCCTAGTGCCTTTGTTCAGAACTCTTCCTCTATCCTCAGTTAGCGTCCATTAACTGGTGTAAATATAGTCATTTCTCTCACTCTCTCTTTCGCTCATCTCATTCTCCCATTTTGCCCCCAGCAGTGTAGTTGTTGATACTTGAAAAGTAACCATACGCCATTCCCAAAGCGCGTTTCTACAGAAATGGGTTGAAACAATCTTGTGGGGGAGAGAAAATTTGTGGGGTGGCGATACGATTTTGTGATAGAGATAAGAAGACGCTTAGAAAATCCTACCTGATCTCCGATTTTGGTTTCTCACTCTCCGACCGGATGTTTATTTGGTGAGTTTGTTTGAACAAATTTCTGTACTACGTTAAAGCGAATATTTTTACGTCAGGCGCTGAGAGGAAAATGCTGTCTCCCCACTTGGTGAACAATATCTGAGCACAGAAGCTTCGCATTCGTTAGTTTTGGTCTCAACGAACCAAGGATCAATAAATCCGCGATGTTACTCCTCGTTGTTCCGCGAATCCTTCAAAAAATTCTCGTTGGTTACTTTTTCCGACCGGATGGCCACCAGACGCATAAAAAGGGCGGCAAATAAGGCGCCTATTATTCAACAGCAGGGAACCGCCAAGGAGTCGACGTCACCAAGCTATTAGTAGGTAGGTCCCTCAGGCTTAAGGATGGGCTAGTTGTACGGAGGGGAAGCGGATAATATAAATGTGGAAGGGGGCGATAGGACGATCAGGTGTAGCGCGAGTCAATAATAATCGAAGGAAGAAGGAAGATATAGGCGGCTGCTAGCTTTTATAACAGCGTGGGATTTGCCGAAGTGCCCGCTGCTAGGGAACGAGTCCTTGAGAAAACACCCACGGAAACCCCTACTACACTCTAGAAACTGTCATCCTTGACAATTGCCACCAAACTGCTCTCCTTCCCAAGTTCGGACGAGGAAAAAAAATTTTGTACGAAATGCTCGTTCGATTCTAACAGACTTTACGCGAACGACAAAAACAGTAGAAAAACGGCATTCCTCGTTGAGATTGAAAGTCTCCAACGTTCGTCCCTTTCAATTCGTGAAGTATTACGTTCCTTTCGTGTTAACTGGTTCGACACATCATCAAACATTTTAAACAGGAAAGACTGCCTTAACTCAACAGTGCGATTCCTGAACTAATTTCAAACAATAAGTTCACCTATTTTTCAATTTTTTTTCAACCCCTTGTGGGTTATTCGGCTGGTAACTTGTTTCGCTTTATCGTTGCCAAGTTCAAATATTTTATTAGCCCTCGAGCTATTCCCGCTAGAAAAACTCTTATTCGTCTGCTAGAAAGTTGTGGTTCCATTGTGGTGGCTTCAGTATTCAAATGAAGCTAATTACATCATCATAATAATTGCAGTTCACGCGGTGTTTGAACGGTTTGCTCCTTCTGCCCTACTTTTAAATTCGCGCAACAACCCATAACGCTTGCTGGTACACTCAGGTGACTCATCTTCTCTGCATTTTTCTTACGCTACGTGCTGAACTCCGCATCTTACGCCAAAACCTGCGTTTGACTACCTGAAACTCCTAGAACACGATGTCAGTCATCAGTTCTTCTACGGAAACATCCCTGTGGCGTTATCGCTCTCCACAGGCTTTAGATCAGGAGAGTCAAACTCAATTTTGCAGAAAGCCATATATTAAATTTGCAATGTGTAGGCGGGGATTCAAATTAAAAAACGTACTGACTTATTATTTATTTAATTATATATCTCTACATAGTATAAAACAAAGTCGCTGTCTGTCCGTATGTATGCTTAAATCTTTAAAACTACGCACCGGATTTTGAAGCGGGATTTTTTGAACAGATAGAGTAATTCAAGAGGAAGGATATGAATAATGTTGTAGAGAAACAATGACAAATTTAGAGGTTTCTAATGCGATGTCGTAATTTCCCACATTTTGCGGTTACGCCTTAAAAAGCTCAACAAAAAAGTCAGCGATGGTACGTGTCTATCTCTTAAGGATACCCCACAATAACCATTTTGTATCCTTTACATTTTACGGAGAAATGGCCTATTTACGAAGTGGTTTTAAGCCCCCATTAATCCTTATTCAATCAAGTACAATTTAATATAGATCAACATGGCCCTGTACAGCATGTAATTTAAATGAATATTTCCGCGGATAAATTGCACGTTGAAGGCCGCGCTTTGCCCTAAAGCACTTAATATAATTAGCAGCCATCGGATTAATCGGATAATTATCGAAAATTGTAGTTTAGTTAAAAGAATACTGAATAGAGGTTTGTTGTTGTTGTTGGTAGTATAATTATTGATTTCCTTTTGTTCTTAGTTGAAAGAATAGTAAGTAAAATATTTTTGACTGCAGCACTTACTTTGTGCAACTTATTCATAATCGTACGTATAGTTTTAAGGTGTATTTCTGAGTATTAAGTTTTTTACGGAAAAACGTTAGGACTCCGATTCTGAGTCTCAACAACACCCCCATCCCTACCAGCGACACCTAGGTCTCACTCTTGATCCAAAATTAACTTGACTTGACCCACCACGTACACGAACTGGTGTCCAGGTGACGTTCAAGAGCACTCCAGCTCTAGTTGCTCTTGAATAACTTAAAACTCTTTGACAATACTCGTGCGGTTTATGGGGTCTGCAGCAAAAACACACATGAAGAGGGTACAAAATATACAATATAAAGTCATCGGAATGATCGCTGGATCGCCTTGTTACGTTCGGAACTCAGTTCCACAGCTCCACAGTTCCTAGCAGAAGAACTGATAGGAATTAACTTCCGTCGGTTACACTCATCATCATTCTAATATGTTAATACAAGAAATAGCCGAATAGTCCCCTCCACCACCATCTCACCACCTTCTGAAAAGAAAACAACTACAAGATGCTCTCAATCCCTCTAATTAAATTTCTTTTAAAAATTCTGTTATTATTAATAAGTATAGATTTATCGTTATCAATTTAACTCTGTGTTTCTCTCTGTGATACTAACTTTAAACTATTATTATATTATTACTAATATGATCAGTTAACGTTAGTTAAATATTCTACTGGTAGATTATTACTGGTAAGCACCTACATGCACATGTAATGTAAATTAAGGCAAAGCCTTCGAGAAATTATAATCATGTCTGGAAGACGTCAACGCTCGAACGTAGCTGGTAGTACAGTGAACGACAGAAGAGCAAGTTGTAAAAAATAGGGCCGAGAACGTCTAAATACGATTAACTCTGAGCAATGAATCATCAATTGATTCCGCGTATCTGGTTGGTTAGGTATGACGTTCATCCACACTAATATTAAAAAGAGAACGTATTTGTATGTAATAACTTAAAAACAACTGGGCTTAATCTTAAAATGTCACAACACTCAGTTCATTGCTAAACAAGAGAGTAAATATTTTGAGCCTGGTTCTGGGTTATCTTCCCAGGAGCATGCCCATGCTACCAGGCGCGACCACGGGTTGTGGATAGTGGAACAACCACGGCATTGTCCCCACGGGCATGTCTGCGCCCAGCTGTGAATATGGTCAGCATGCTGACTGAATAAGCAGCCGCGAACAATGGGGAAAACCCAAGAGATCGCAGAAGAGATCCTGAACAAAGGGCTCAAGGGCAAGCGGATCTACATTTTCTCAGACAGCTAGGCCGCCTTAAAGGCCATCGCAGCCTATAGTTTTAGGTCTAAGCTGTCATGGGAATGCCTCCATGCGCCCAACTAGCTCGGCGCCTGTAACAGGCTCTCCCTCATTTGGGTACCGGCTCACAGGGGGCATGAGGGCAATGAAAAGGCTGACCACCTCGCGAAAAAGGGTACAGAATCCCTACCCATCAGGCCTGAACCACACGTGGGTCTGACGAAAAGTCACCTTAACCGTCTGGTTGCTCTATGGGAGATACAGGAAAATGGCGCCCATTGGCATCCCCAGCCACGACTAAGACAGCTTCCTTACCGGGCACTGCCCACTCAGATATCACCTCAACAAGACGGGCATCTCAGAGGCGGTGGAATGCAGACTCTGCGGTGATGAGGACGAGACCTATGTGAGTGCCCTGCCTTGGCAGCAAAACGCTTTGAGTACTTCGGTCAGGGGACCACTGAACCCCAAACCGTAGCGGACTCTGCGGTGAAGGACATACTTGGCTTCCTAAGGGGGGCGGGTATGTACGACGCCTTCTACTAAGAAAGGGCCAGCGTCACAATACGCCCATATGCGGCCGCAGTGACAAAGGGACTTGTCCCACTCGCCCTCGGGTCAAAAAAAAAAAATTTTGAGCTCGAAGATCCAAATACCCGACTTCTCTTGTTTTTGACACACTCATTGATGTCAGGTATCGTATTCGTTGTAATTATTTTTAGAATTGATTGGGAATGTTCATTCGTAAGTTTGTTCTCAGTTATTTTTCATGAGATAAAACATCTGCTCGCATGAATAGGTGCTACCAAACGTGCACAGAAACTTGCCTTTTTTAATTGTGGGTAGTTTCCAGAACTCTTGAAATATTGTATTAAGCGTTAACCTCTTTACATTTTCTTTCAAAATACTGTCCGATTGAAGATTTATCAACTCCATTTGCAAGTGGAGTTTCAGTTTTGAGCTTCAAAATTGAATGGATTCTTGAAAATTGGGAATTCCATTTCATTCATTTTGTGGAAGTCTTCAAAACGATTGGTGAAATCAGATCGCGATCGTGGGCTTCAAGATGACGGCTTTAAATGTTTGATGTGTGGATTGTGGCATTCAACGCAACCATACGCTTCTCACGTAGATTTACGTACAGCTTACAACCAAAATGGCACAATGAGACGGTCGCAATCAGAAAATATCGGTAATGCGAACCAAATCGACTGGTGAATTGTGCATTTAGTGATTGCAACACTTTCTAGACTTGAATATCTCTCTCAGGTTTGGGTTTTTATTTTTTTCCCCGAGATCGAATTGCTTTCCTCTCAACGCGCCCGGTAGAGGGTTACGTTATCTGAAACGAGCTAAGACGCCGCAAGCACTAATTATTGAACTATAAATTAGACACCTCGTCAGGTTTAGGCTTTTAAACTGTCTAAAGCGGCTTCACAACTGGGAGGGAAGCTTTTCCCGACCGATCTTTTGAAGATCGTCCTACCTGTTATTTTTCTACTTAGAAACGTCGTATACAGGCCATCACATTTATATTACGTGAAGAATTACCTTCAGGGAGGCTCTTTTCTCTTCACAACTCGACCCTTCTACCGATTCTTAATGATGAGTAATTTTAATTCGTAATGAGCCCCTTCATGGCTCCTGAACTCCATTTTTTTTTTTTTTTAATGTAACCCTCCTCAACCAGCTTCTTCCCTTAGTCTCATGTGCCGCATTTAAATCGCCGTTATAAGCCGACGTCGCGCTCGATAATTCAAATATCTTCTCTCCTGCGTTTAAATCTCTCGTTTTTATTTTTCTGTCGTCTTTGACGTTGGAAAGTTACGAGTTTCAAAAATAAAATGCAACTGCCAAACGAGGTGGAGAGACCTTCAGATTTATCACCCTTCACGAGGGTGGTCGTGGAAATTTGATGCTTGAAGACGTTCACAACAGAAAGTTCTCGCTGCAGTACACATTTTTGCGATTCGTTGGTCTCTTAAAAGTTCGACTCATTGAAGGCTCATTGTAACTTTAAACGGGATGGATTGCAAAAGAACGGGAGGTTATTGCGTTGTATTACTACCTCGAGAATTGCAACATCTGGTGTGACGCATTACACTACTTTCCTCGCCCCCACTTAAATTCTAAACCACGCTTTGTAAACATAAAAGAGCGTTTGTTGGAGAATATTCATGAAACTGTTTCTGTACAAACAGTTTATGCCGGCCGGACTGAAGCTATTCGATTGTGAGTTTATTCGAAAAATATTTAATATTCAATTTGACACGTTGGAACAACAACTGTGTGTACACGAAGAGCGATTTTCGAAAATCAATAATCATTCCGTAGCAAGTTGCATATTTGCTTTCTTTAACCTAACGAAGTAGGAAGAAACCATTCCGTTTCGACGGCTCCTGAGTCTGTAAAACACCATGTGAGAAAGTGACTTGCGTGTTCGTAAATGCAATTGAGAAATATCAGGTGCGACGCACGCAGCTTTAACTCAACGGTAAATTCATTGGTTTTCGTGGCTTTTGCTACAAATTCACTTTATTTTTCACTCACTTCATTTGAACTTGGTAAAATGTCGCTTCCCGGTGGCTGAAAGTGGAAGCTCTTAAATTGATTGTGCTGCTCGTACACGTCGGCCAATCCTCCTTCACTAGTTCCAGAAGCGATTCCAGCTGATCCTTCAGCCCATCCTCGAACGTAAGGCTCAATTCACGCCCCACCCGGTCGCTCAAATTCCCCAGGATTTGCACCGAAACAGCTGGCGATGAACCATTTCAATATTCTAGGATAACGGCCAGCAAGAATACCTGCAATAAAGGGGCACATATATAGCGGTTCTACTCCGGCTTCCAAGTAACGTAGTTCGGGGTGTAGCGTGGGAGATGGAACAGACGCACACGCTTGACGAAATACTTTAGTTCCGGTAGTGTTTGAATCCGATAATATAGATAGCTCGAATTGCTGCCAATAAGACGTCATACTTGGCGACGATAGGAACCACAGGAAGCTTAAGTAACGGGAAATACAAACCAGGCAAGCTACCGTTTGCCGAACCAGCTCTCTCCTCAAGATGTGAAGTAAAACACAGCCCTGAGGTCAATGTAGTTCCTAGGTACTTGCACGAACCCATAATCTCCACTCCATGGTGATCTGCAGGCTAAATATCACATTTGACTGGGTTTGGTTCAGACTTTTTCTCTCAATTCCATCAATCGCGTTCACATACACACACACTCAGAGATCGCTTACCCAAATGGTGTTTTTCGGACTCAGCAGCCCTTGAAACGTTAACAACTGAACAAAACCCAACCGTTTTTTCTCAGCTGATAACATAACATTACTTCAAACAACGTAAGCACGAGGAAAGAGAAAATCGTATTGACAGTGTCATAAGTGATTTAATCAATGGTAGACCTAATAAGTCGATGAACGTGCCAGACCTAATCAGTGAGCAGTTATGAGTGATTTACAGTGGGAGTTTGTACATTAGAAATCACTTCGTACTAGTGTGGACAGTGTAATCAAACAGTTGAGAATGTAATCAATTGAATATGTAACCGTTCCGTTATATCGGTGTGTTCGTTTTACACTGAGCTGTTTCCGTGGTGTTCAGTTCAACGCTCATAGCTCCCTAAAATTGCGTCGAGTCAGAATAAGAACTCCAAGTTGAATTAGCTATACGTGTTTATCAACCGGTAACTAAAATTTGTGTCAAGGGATGCAAAAAAACGCTGTGCAAGGTAAAGGTCATACAAAATTGTCGTGATAAATGAATGACGGATGATGGAAGAGTTAAATAGAACGTGTTGAGAACTTGAAAAAAAAAGTAGGGCCACTATACTAATAATTATAATTATCACTTCTTTAATTCGGGAGTCAAATTTTTTCGAGCTGCAATCTTATCAAATATGGTCGTTAATAAATATAGAGAAAAATTACTGACGAAGGATTATAGTTGCCAGAGTTCCTCAGAAAGCGATCAAGTTTAATCGTGAAGATGGAGTTGAGCGGATAAAAAATGGGACGAGGCAACGACGATTTATTAAAGATCGCACAAGGTATCACCCAGTTGGTGTCTTTATAAGGCAACAAAAAGAGCTCCAAGACCTTCTGAAGTTTCACGTGCCCTATGATGATTCACGCTCAAGGTCCTCTTTGCTCATAATGCGGAGATATCATCATCCTCATTAGAGCCAACTACCTACTTACTACTATTACACCTTTTCGTGTGTAACTTCGGCAATCGAGCTAGTATCAAGTGCGTGTTATTGCGAAACTCATTTGAATTTAAAATGTCGCAGACCCCCTGGGGAGTCGGTCGGAACTTGTTTCGCCTAAATTGTCGTCGCCCTAAGTATGAGAGTTAACTTCAACATTATGACCGTATTACGCGCGAAAGGTGTAATTTAATCTTTTTTCACTTTCCTTCGATGTAATCGTGCGAAATGCTTGGCTCTGCGAAGTAGAAAGGAAAATCGTCTCATCGGCTGAAAAAAAAATTGAGTTCTCTACAGATTTTTACATTTTAAAGGCCAATGAGTCCGAAAAAAACTATTTGGGAAAATGGTCTGTGTGTGAACGAGATTGAGGGAAAATCGCTGAACCAAATCAGCTCAAACATGACATATAGTCCGCAGGTTACCATGAGGCGCCAAAATAAGGATGTGAGCGAAATCGGTACAAAACTAACTAGTCATCATTGTCACGAAAACACCGAATATTTTTTTCTTGAAAACGGCTGTAACAATTTTGATAAAATTTTTTGTACGTACAGCCGGTTCTACAACTTTTTGTAGTGTTGGTCTTACTAAAATAAAAAATCTCGATCGGTCGTGACGCACGTGGGGTAACTCAATAACTGTTAGAAGCTTAAGCAACCTGTCACTATATTTACGTAAGTTCTTATAAATGTACTGAGTGGAAGAAGTATTTCATTAGGTGTTAGTGTGATACGTCGCACTACATATTTTCCAAATTTTTTGTAACAATCTTTGTGAACGAACGGATTTTGTATGTTTTCGGTTAGCCCTTGTTCCCTTTGTTAGTTCAGTTACGGGCACGATTTTATTAAGCAGTGACCTGGAATACGGAGCAGTTCCTGCCAGGCAGAGCCGTTTCGACTCGAAGTGAGAAGACGAAGTTGGCCAAAGGGGGGGGGGGGACTGCATGGCTGCATCGGAGAGGTTAACAGAACCGGGTCGCAGTGCCCAACGAGAATATCGGTCTATGTCTCCTCCAGACGCCTTCAGCACCCCTTGGCTCATTCTTCGCTGTATCTATGTACGGCTTGACTACCTATATTTGTGGAACAGACCTCAATATACTGACTTATTTGGAAGCGTTAATTGATTGAGAGACGCCCGAATATTATTCCTATAACAGTTCTATTCCTAGCTGCCTTTTTGTAACGGGCAAAAGAGCGAGGAATGCCATTTCATAGAAAATGGATCTAACGATAGCAGTTAAACTGGGAAAACATATTTTAGAAATCAATAAATACTTTTTATTCTTCACAAATATTTCTCTGAAGACACTGTACAATGGACTTGTCATCAAAACGTTTTCAAAATGCTGAACTCACTTTGATCGAGTTGTATTGTCCTTCCATCAAGCTATACGGCCAGTTTGTCGTATATAACTATTTATCATATCCACAGTAGAACAAAACATGTCAGAAAACCATTTGTAACTTGAAAAGTTTGTTTCATAAACAACTTTTTCAAAAACTGCTTGGCTCAGCTCTGACTGAATTAGTTCGTTGCCCTTTGCCATTACACGAAAGCCACCCTGAGGGTGGGTGTTTTCTGTACATGAGGGGAGTTCAATTAACCTCTCCTGCTAACAAAAGTTAATAACAGGGTTTACCCTCAGAGTTTCTAAAATGTTCACCTTTCCTTCAGGCACTAGTGTCCTCCCCCCCCCCCTGACTTGACCAAAAACCAAGACATTACACAAGCAGTGGCTGTAGTTCTCAGCTCTTGTTCCAACACCAGTTTACATATCTACAGACCGACTGGCTTCTCAGTCAGAACTCTATAATGCTAATCAAGTGATCTTTCCATTACTGCTATCGTGCTAATCAAGTGGCCGTTTAAAACCCGCTGTACCAACAATACTGTCTTCTGTCTTGTTCGTCTCATTAATCATTCAAGCCTTTCTTCTTCTTGAAGTGCCGTACGCATAGAGGGCGTAGGCGACCTCTCACATATACCTGTGCTGTGTATCATTAGCTGTTATACACAGGTATATGAGACCTACAGTTTATCGCCGGTTCCGAACGGCACTATTTTGAGAGGCTTGAGAGGCTTACTAGGCAAGTATCCTCGTGGTGGTTTGCCATTGCCTTCCACGAGGTGATGGCCGCAAATTGTTAGGTGTTACGCTCGGGAATCGAACCCGAGTATTTGGCATGGTAGGCTGATACACTAACCTCCACGCCACGGCCGCCACGCCAACCTCTTATTTCTGGTTATTTTGATTAAATTAACCAGGCATCTTCAAACACCCAGCAGCTACTTTGCGCGTCATGTGTTGTGCCTCAGTTTTTACGGGAAGTTGACAATTCATTTCGACGGAGAACGCCAATTTCCAAGCTTCTTTTGAGGCCTTTCACGTAAATTGAACTCGTGAGGTGCGTTTATTTTTCACCGTTCCTTCGTACAAAAATCTTGAGGTTATCAAAATACGGTCACAATTATCGTTTAGAGTTTAAAGAAGAATAAAGGATTCAGAGTCTTGAGTCAGACGATTTATTTTGAGTCGGAATTATCTGGTTGTCGACTCCAAGAATGAATCGCTCGTTATCCCGCTTTGACTGAGATTAGTCGCCACCATGCAGTTGGCTCATTGAAGATGTCCAATTATGGGGTGATCCCATAAAATTATCCAATTAATCCCGAACGAAAAAAGTTGTGAGTCAAAACGAACTCGGTCGGAATCATTTTAACTGAGCGGGATGTAAATGGGATGAAGCAAGTAGTGGAATGTGGAGTTCAAGGGCTCGAAAAACCGACGAAAAGGAAGTTATTAGCTTTTCGTTATTTCTATTTCGAGGTTTGCTGCTACTGAGATAAGAGTCTTGTCTTCCACGTTGAAATAAATCCTATGGGCGTCGATAGTCGATGAAGGCTCACAGTCACCAGACTACGGTATTCGAGAGCTGTATCGCACGCTCCGGTGCCACTCCTCGACATCACTGGGGAACATTCTCCGTTTGACCGCCCTCTTGTACTTAAAAACATGATAAACCGCCATCTCAATTTACTGCCGACATCACTTTTATGCAGTCGCAACGAAAGGAATTCAGGAAGGCGGCCAGTCAACTCGGCCTCTTAAAACGAGAAGACAAATGAGTTGTCGGGGCGAAGTTCTTGCGCAATCAACTACAACGGCTATGTTTGTTCGACTGATTTAGATGTGTGGAACTGTACCGCAGCAACCTTCACTTGAAAACAGGTTTCGATCACTTTGTCGACTGTTTTGTTTGCTAAAGAAAATTTATGAAGAAGTTGAAAACGACCAAGTTTCGCTATGGGGATTTTTTAATCTCTTCGAACTACTAACCGCTTGATTGCAATTTCACTTTCATTTCGTAACATGAAATTCATTCTACTTCCTGCCCTCACAATACGTCGCATTATTTCACTTCTACTATTTTCTTACAAAGCTTTCAATTTGTAAAACCGTGACGCAGCTGTGCTGTTAATGTCGTCTGTATTTACCTTGTAAGGAAGAGCTTGCAGAAATGAGCATCGTCTTGCATTTGATCTCACCTTCAAGGCACACAACCTGAAAACCATCGAATAACTGATATGGATTCAGCAATTTTTATCCCTGTGGCAACTAGAAATTGGAAATTTTGGAATTATCGGGTAAAAACTGTGAAAAGTGCTAGTAAATATCACAACGGTGATTTGCATTCTTGAATTTCTGGGGCTGCTCCCAATTATTTTATGAACGTTATTGAACTGTATTGGTCAGTCATTGTACTTCTACCCTGATTTTTCGGAGAACATAAGTATCACATGACCAGGAGTGAGAAGGAAAAAACTGCGCTAAAATAGTTTACTGTAATGAACTCGGGCAAGGAAGAAGGAATACTTGATTTTAATAATCAGACAAGAAGTCTTACGGAACAAATCCAACTCGAAAACTCCTCTCACTTTAGTTACCATACAACAACAATGCAATGTCATATGACTAATGTAGTAACCACACAACACTTTCTCTTAGTTTCAGTTTTCCCCACAGTAGCGTTAATCTGTCTACATACGCCACTTTCAGCACACCTCGGGAACTGCGAAGTCAGAAAACTAGATCGCTGAGCCTCTTGATAATTGTGAACGGTCCATCCCATAAACACTGAAGTTTTGGATTTCACCCTTTTTGTCTTCTTGGGTTATGCAGCCACACTCTCTCCTTCCTGAAACTGAGGTCTCTGAGTATTGACATACCGGCGTTTCATGTTTTCCACGCGTATCTTCAAGGTAGCCCTTGCCAATTGATGCGCGTCGTCTAGACGGTCCCTCAATTTGGATGCGTATTCGCTAACCTCTTGCTCCTCAGGGTGGCGTCCAAATAATAGATTTAGTGGTACTGTTAACCCACGACCAAACAATAGGTAGGACGGTGAGTATCCCGTGACAGAGTGCTCTGAGGCCCGATACGCAAGAAGTGCAACCGGTAATTGAACATCCCAATCCCGTTGATGATCCTGCACCATTTTCGACAGCTAGTCGTATAGCGTTCGATGAAGCCTTTCAACCATCACTCTGTGGATGCAATGCTGTTGTACGTGTTTTCTTAATCCCTAACTGTTTCAGGACATCCTGAAAAAGAGATGACTCAAAATTCGTCCCATGGCGTAGAACTATCATAAGTAGGAGGACGGATGGTTTCAATTTGTTCTCTCCGAGTCTTCTCTGAGCCAGGGGGTTGCATACATGTTTCCCTCAATCTGCGAACTTCTCCCATTAGGTTGAATAATTGCTGGGTCAAGATATCTATCTGATCTGTCGAATTTGTTGCTGGCTCTTCAACCACTGGCACATCTAGCGGGTCAGTCTCAACATTTGTTAAGTCACCGAACTCACCTTCTTCACCGCGTCACACAGGAAGACCGCTGGCGAACACGTTCAGTGATGGAGTCCATTCTATCCCACTTCTGACACCAAATGTAATGAATCGGGACAAGGAAGAAGGAATAGTCTATTTTAATAATCAGACAAAAAGTCTTACGGAACAAATCCAACTCGAAAACTCCTCTCTCCTTAGTTACCATACAACAATAATGCAATGTCATATGACTAATGTAGTAACCACACAACATTATTGTGCTGCTACCACGGATAAGAATTTGTGAGAATTGCGCTGTCGTGTTATTTGTAGCCATCCATACAAACAATATTATCAAAATCGTCGGAGTTTGAGAAAAAAGTCATTTTTGTTTTGGTCAACTGTACATTAGTTTTGGGCCGATTTGGCTCATACATTAATTTGGGAGTCTGCTGATCAGCGGATTAGCATGAATTAGTGGCAGTTTGTGAAGGATGTAGCTTTGTTTCTGCCGACTATCCTTCCTTTGCGCTGTCTGTCGTTTGGCGAGCATGCTCTAGGGAAGGAGCCGAGTTCGGCTTTCCGAGAGGCGAATTGCTACGGATTCATTACGATTTTTCACATGCCCTGGAACGTACTGATTGAGTCTCTCCCTCATCAGCAAGGTTTCAAGTTGTTGGATAAAGGTGAACAAATCCCTGTTTATTAACCCCCTATTCCATCATTCAAGATTCGAACAATTAATTTACTTCGATTGAATATTGAAAAGAATATTTCGATTAAACTCAAAGTGAGTCCCATTACGTTCCTAATTTCATTTCCTTTTTTTCTCCTCGAGTAGAGTTGTTTGGTTTGTATGGGCCCAGGCAATGCTACGAGAGTAGAAAACCCCTAACACATCACAAGTTGTACTGGTATGAAAGTTAAAATCCTTTACTTTGTGTTATGGGGATAAGCATGAATAGTTCGTAACTCCTTCTCATTAGCTCGAAGGAAAATGTTCATTAGACAGAAGAAGCAAAATATTTCGAATCGAAATTCAAATGAGAGATGGACCTCTCTGAACAGTGCCACTTAGGGACTCGCTGGTGGCCTGGAAAGCTAACACCTCGGTTGTGGGGTCATCCAGATGAAAAACCATTACTACGCTAAAGTTAATGTTTTAACCGGTGACTTTTCGCGGTCATCAATACCGAAAAACTTGGCTCATTTCGTGTCTTATCGTCGAACTAAACCGCAGCAAAGTTTGCAGAGTTCAATGACGCTGTCGTCAAACTTTGGTATCTCAAGTTCTCGTTGCCCATTCACTAACCGCCGATTGTTGACTTGAGCTCTCGCTTGTACCGTAGATTAAACGTGTCCGTATTTTCACCTGCTCTCAAAGGAAATTCGTAACCATTCCCCGAAAATTCAGTTTACGACGACTTTCTCTGAGGTTTGGACGTCACGTTCACGTTCAGGATTTGAAATGTGAAACGAAAATTCTATTTTTATGGACGTTCGTTGAGTTATCAATCTAATGAGGCGCTATTGAATATTAGCGCATGATTTCATTAGTAGTTAGTTACCAGTGAAGCGCGATTCCAAAAAGTTCGCATTAATTATGTTCAGATTTAGTACTTATACAAGACAAACCCTCTCGCTCATCACACAACTTTCCTCACTTATTTCTGAGTTTTTTCCCCTGTCAGCCGATTGAAATAGTCGTTGAATATCTACGTCTGCAATCAATGCATTTTCGACGATTCTTACTTTCCTCAACGAAGTAGAACGGAAAGTCATGTAAACGGCGGAAAACAGAAAAGATTGAGCTATCTTCAGAGCTTTTCGTTTTAAGGCCTACTCAGTCCCAAAAACACTATTTGGGAAAATGGTCTATCGGTCTGTGAACGCGATTGGGGGAAAAATGCTGAACCAAATCTACTAAACCTTGATATCAAACCGCCAAAATAAGGGTATGAGCAAAATCTGCTTAAAACTAACTATAGTTATCATAGTGATCACCAAATATTTTTTCTCAAATGGCTCAAACGATTTTGATTAATTTTTGTATATGGGCAGCTCCTACAGAGACGAGAATACCGTCAACTTCCCATCCGTGGTAAAATTCCGAGAGAAGCACAATAAATTACCTAACTTTTCGACGAAAATCTATTTTAGTGTAGTTTTTTCCTTATAAACTCCGCTCAAATGACGTTTGCGTCTTCGAAAAAACCCGGGGTAATAGTTGTTATGAATTACTTATACGATGAGAGTTTGATAACGCTCATAAGATGTACAGGGGCGACTCCATAAATTCGCGAATTTCAACCGCCGCCGTTTCTACCCGAAAACGAGTAATAATACATTGTGTGCACGTGAGCATCTGAGTACTGTTGGACAGATTGCCTTTTTTGGACAACTTGTTGTCATCTTGGGACAAATTACGAGTACTAGATTTTTCTATTTTTAACAAACATTGCGTTGAAAAAAAGTTATACGGTTTTGTAGCACTATTTTGCTACATAATCGTGTCCCCGTTCTATGGAAGTTTTGAGCCTCAGCACAACCTTTTTGATACCCTCGTCGAAGAATTTTCCTCTTTCTGCCAGTTCAAGACCCCTTTCTTCACTTCCTCGTCGGTTGAAAAGCGTTTTCCGCCCATGTGAGCCTTCAGGGAGATGTAAAGATGAAAATCGGAAGGCGTCAAGTCAGGAGAATGCGGAGGGTGGCTCACAATGTCCCAACCGAATGAATCCAACAGACCTTTGGTGACGTTGGCTGTGTGAGAGCGGGCGTGGTCGAGCAACATTCCCCTCCGCTTGTTTTGGATTGCTCTCTTGAGCTTTTTAAGGAGTCATATACAAAGGAGGAGCATTCGGTGGTTAGTTACAACAAAAACAGATTTAGAACAAAGTTGTTGTAAGTGAGAAGATCAAGACAATTGACTTTTCTTCGTAACAAATATTTTTGATCAAATATGAGGTGTTGTTGATGAACCAACTCAACATAGGTTAAAATGCAGCATCTCTGGACGAATACGTCGTGTGTTCCCGTTAAAACGCTTCCGTTGAGACAGGCGGAAGTCTCATTTTGGAGTGGGGGAGATGAGAATGAAGGTGTAATCTGGCGACGCAATAGAGCAGGTCATGCGGTAAATGACGCGTGAGAACGTAATAAGTTCGACTATTAAACAGGCCTATCATTTTAAGGTCGGGTTACTCAATGTTTGACCACGGAGGGTCTTTCATGTAGGTTGAGAGGGGTCTCATTGTAAATAGGCTTCTTCACGGGCTGACGCACCTTCATCGGGTTCAGTCGAGTGCTCTCCCGCCTTGAAATGTGTGAATCTCATTGTCGAGTTAGGTCGGCTATTACATTAACACTACGGTTTCTGAAGAATTTGTTTTAGAAATAAATATGGTACGATCATTCAGTATGCGTTAAATATGAATTGTAAATCGGCTTCTGCGAAAGGTCAATACTCCAAACTTACGAAGTTTGAGTGGCCCAAGGTACAGTCTCTGTGAGCTGTTAATTAGCGTCACTAGCGCATTGGTTTTGTGACCTTACTCTTTCAAGCTGCTTTTGTCGGAAGTAACCTGCTTCTTAGGCTGATAGTTTTGTATTGAGCTGAGGAAGAGTCTAATTATTAACGTGTACCATCTTAAGCCGAAACAGGACTGTCGTCTCCCAACACTCACACAGCATGACGGTGAAAATAACGTCGAGGGAACTTAAAAATTATTGAGGCGGTTCTTTCTGCAAGCATTTAGATGTACAGAATATGCTGGTACATTTGCCTTAAATTGAAGATGCCATTTTATCACCCAAAGTTAGCTTACAGGAATATTTTGAAGAGACTGTAAATGGAGTTGGTTTCTTCTAGTCGTCACGTAAAATCAGAATAATCTCTTAGTATGCTTTAGGAGTCGCTACAACTGGTCTAAAGCATAGAATAACTGTAACGATACACTTGCGGTTTAAACAAGCGCCAACTGAAACGCTATAATTTGCAACTAAATGATTGCGTAGTTTTTACGTCCAACCCCGCCTCGGCGCCGAGTTTTCATTGAGTTTGTCGTGTCGGCCACTAAGATATTTCAATAATGAGTTCCAGCTGGTGCCCCGAATGCTAAGGCCGAGAGACCAAGAGATGACGGATTGCACAAAACTCGGGCAACATGCGGCAACCAACACGTGGCTGGAGAATAACCCAGACGGCCCCGCTCGGCGTAAAATTCATTACAGAAGCCACAGAAGGCGACAGAAAAGTTTGAGAGAAATATGCTAGTAAGCCGACGACGACGAGTACTTAATAAAATCGTTGTCAAAACTGCAGATTAATTAGTCATTTAAAAGTAAATTAACGTCTTACGTTTTTTTTACTGCGTCAGGTTTCCAAAATATCGGTAACAAGTCTTCGAAAGGGCGTCGGGATTTTTTTCAATGGTTAGCATACCTGAGTATAGGGGGATCTTTAAAGGTCAAAATGAGCCGTTGGTTGCGTCATTTAAACATCAACTTACCTTCGTCTTTCCTGGTTGCTTTCGATCAGCACTTACATCCCGAATAAACACGCGAGATGAGCACATAGCCTTCTGGTGATGTAGAGGAAGCACTTGAGCCAGATCACGGGACACTGCAAAATTAAGACGTGTAGGTTATGGGCATAGTCGACACCTCTCGGTGCAGGTAGTGTGACGCAGACGAGGAAACTCGCTAACACATCTTAGCCCAGTGCCAGAGACTTGAGAAGGAGCGATTTCAGGATTGTGTTACAACTTCTCCATCAAAGAAAACTCTTGCAAGAAATACTTGACATTCCTTAGGAAGCTAGGCATGGACCCGTGAGACATTAGGATAGGCACAATTGGACTTTGAGGAGTGATGGTTATACCAAATATGGGACAGTCAGAGTTATAAACAAAATAATAGATGATGTTTGTGATGACCTCGAAAGTGGGAACATTGGTTTTGACCATCTCTTCCATGCCCCGCGTTTTGCCATTTCAAAGCGTTTGATTTGATATCAGGATTTCTAACTTAGCGTCGCGAGTCTGCAGCTACTAATTGTCACCAACTGGAAGCTTATGTATTTGACGTAATTACTCGTCAGCATGCTTGAACTTTGCAACGTTTAAAGAAGGTCGCGCTAAGATTCATCTTTCGTATCCAAAGTGTTCGTGCAGCTACTACCTGTGCCGCGACCGTCATTGAGTCAAAGTATATAGAAGTTTGAAGTAAAGGGTTTATGCCGTTTTTTAGTAAGGTTCGTGCGTAAACAATTATCAAAATATTCATCGTTTTTTCGGAAAAAGAATAATTAAAATCGAAAAGATCTAAAGAAAATACACATTTTTTTCAAGTCAATTGCGAAACTTTTCTTTCTACCTCGTAGCGCTAAGAAAAGTAAAGAAGGTTTCAGGAAAGTTGCTCAGATGCTTTGCGGCTGCGCGTGAATTTCTCTTTCATAGACACTACACTGACAAAAAGTGATGGCGTCTGCCTTTAGGACAGGAAAGGTATTTTATTAGAAAGGTAGCATAGCTTGGTTTGAAAGGTCATTCGGCAGATCATAGAAAAGATCCACATTCCCACGAACGCTGTATGTCGTATTTGCGTCTCTCGTGTAGCTCATGAAAGAATTGACCTGAAAGCAAAATACCACAAAATACTTCTGAAGTTCGCCTGAACGAAGTAATTTTGCTTGTAGTCGACCACTTTACTTATCAACAGTTTGATAATTCCATAGTTGACACACTCTCTTTTCTTTATTATTGCTTTCAGAAAACTTGCGACGTCTGCGTCAGAGCAGACGAAAGACATTTTTTTTCTCCTTGAATAGTCGTGTTTTGTTGCCTCTTAGAGCTCAGTGTGCTCCCCACCTCAACTTCCACAATCTGAAACTCCTAGTGAGTTTCCTGCGGCCTCCATAATTATATTCCTGGTTCCCTTCCCCAATCATTTAAGCTTCCTTACCACTCAACTCGACTCAGCACCCAGAATTGTCGACATTCGCGATTTTCGTCTCGTTCCTCTCTGGATGATTCAACCAGTAACTTCGTAACCCCTGACGCCCATCCGCCCAATTCACGCTAATTTCGAGTACTATGCATTCTATTAAAGTGTCGGGCGTAGTATTGACTCTTTATCGTAGTTTTTATTTCTCTTGTGCTCACATTAGGTTAACCTTGTTCAGACTCTAACACAATTCATTTTGCCGTAAGCTACGTTTATACACTTTCCATCATTAAATTTCTCACTTATGAGTTGAATAGATAGCGAAACTAGTTTTACTTGTATGTCAACAAATAATCCCGTCCGTGGTCAAGGGATGAAGAAGTTTTGAAAAATTTTATTGAGTGACATACAGACCCCCCCCCCCCTCCCACACCCCTCAATACAATCGAAATTAGAAAAGGCAAAACTGTTTTCAATTGTTTTACGCACAAATTGAGAAAAGATCCTAAAACAAAACACTTTTGGTGGCTGGTGAGGGCTGCTTTATGCACTGTTCATGCAGATAAACGTCGTAAGGCTTGCACAGTTGGATGTGGACTCAATGAAACTTGGGGGTTCTTCTGGTTGCTCAGATTGTACTATTAACCTCATTATAATCTCATTCATCACATCATGCTTCGTGTTCTTCCAGTTTCCGGTTTTAAATAATAATTTCAGTCTGCTGTCGCAGCGTTGTTCTTGAGCAGCGATTTTCTGCGGGTGAACCTCGAAGAACGCCTGGGAGTCATCAATTATGTACAGTCTTTTAAAATTGTTATAGGTTTCCAATTCAGCCATAAAGTTGCTCGAAGTATTGTATGAAGTGTTGAGTAGAAGTTCATCTGTTTTTCAAAGTAACACATTTTCGTATATAGCGGTAGCCGCTATAGATCTAATAACCGAGACAGAGCGATAGAAAATAATAGTAAACCTCATTTCATTCAAGAACCCCACGATTTATACTACACCCATCGCATTGTAAGCTGCACCCACTGATCTGGTTAACGAGAAAAATTACCGTTTCAAAGTCATAAATCCCTTTCTCCCATCTCGCTCTCTCTCTCTCGTACATCGTCAAACTCGTATAAATTGCCCCAGAAGACAGATGAGATGATTTGTCGGGGCGACGGGAAGATCAGTAGTTTATTTTTTTCCTCCGAGTCTCCTCTCACGGGGTGAACGGAGAACTGAATACAATGAGGGGTGGAAGGCATAAAAATATTGATGTTCAGAAAGTGGCCCAACAGGTTCATCAAAAGCCGTATATCAATTCTAGTTCTCGTTTCATTTCACGAGTTTTTCTTTTTCTTCGGTGGTGAGCCTCTATAACTAATATAAAATAGTAGCAGTTGGTTATCAGACGAAGTAGCTGCGGTTTCGTTTCGATTTTCTTGAGAGTTATGTGGTCAATTAAACCCGTTATAATCATTAGCTTTCTCTAAATACCGAATCATCTATCCCCTCGAAATTGAAAATTATCTATGCATGTAACTGTGAATCATTTTAATTACTTGGAGGTACCGACGTCAATTGGGTAGGTCCCCCGACGGTCACTTGAACTTCAAATAATTGCTCCGAGTTTAGTCCTCGTACATCTCGTACTCATACCATCTTGAGGGTGGGGGGTTTACTTTGTTTCCTTCGTCCTTGGATTGAATATTATCTCTAATAGGCTCGAAAAACGTGGTTTTCTTCGGGTCATTAAATTTCAAAGACTTCTGAGTCTACAAACTACACCACTATGTGTGAACACGTTTGAGAAAAAGTAGCTTCACCCAATCAGTTCGAAGTTGGCATCCATTCTGCTTATCAACACCAAAATAAGCTTACGAGGAAAATCAGTCCAAAATTAACAATAGTTCAAGCAGTCATAAATTTTTTCGTTCTCAAAAGCGGCTCCAACCGTTTTGATTGAACGTGCTATGTTTAATTGGCTCGCTTTGGATTAGCCATCGACGTGAGTGTGGGTTGTTTACACCTACAGGCGGCTCGTATGGAGGAATTGGTTCTTGTCAGGCGGGGGAGAAAGGCGCCGCACCACTTGATATTGGATAAGGTGCGTGCATAGGGGTCCGCTCTGCAGGTCAGGGACTCGATACAGACGAAGTTTAACTTGGAGCTTCCCTTCGGGGTGCGAATTCATGAAAGATACAGGTGGGAAGGGGGTGGTCCCTCTCATCTAGCTGGGTCCATGGTATATTATACAGACGGATCAGTGAGGAGTTGCCTAGCATGTGCAGGCGTCTATGACCCAGGGATCCAGACAGCGATACCACTGGGTGTGCTGGCAACAGTTTTCCAAGCAAACCTATTATGTCGGACAGTCAGCCACTTAAGGCCCTGGCTTCCTGTACCATCTCGTCAAGGCTGGTTTGGGAATGCCTGACTGGTCTGAAGAAAACACATTAACACTGTGTTGGGTGCCAGGTTAGGCAGAAATAGAAGGGAACGAGGAGCCGATAAATTGGTGAGAAAAGGACCTGCCCTTCCCTCGGTGGGACCTGAGCCCTTCGTAGGGACCACCAAGAGCCACTTGATCAAAGAGGTTGGTAAGTGGGAGGACAAGTGAAGGGCTGCCTATTGGCGGGATGTGCCAGGGCAAAGGTAGTCTAGGTTGTTTATCAGACTCTCCTGGCAGTGAATGAGAGAAATTCTCAGCATGGAGAGGAATAGTGTACGGATGGTATGTGGCCTGTTTACAGGTCACTGTCAACTAAGGTACCACCTGGACAAGATTGGCAAGTCAGAGGTATAGAATTGCAGATTCTGCGAGGTGGAGCTAGAGTCAGCTGAGCATGTACTGTGTGCGTGAAAGGGGCTGGCTGCAACACGCCTCAGAGTGCTTAGGGTTCATCAGCTGCGGCAGGAGGAGGTTGCAGGAATGGACCTCAAGGTTGTCTTGCGTTTTGTGCGGGAATGGTGGGGACGTATCGTAGACGCCGCATCAAACAACACCAGCTTCACAGGAGTTGGGGGTGGAACTGGGAGTACATAAGTGGGTCTCATGCTCGCCCACACAGTAGGCCCAGTTGTGGCCGCAGTGGGGGGTTTCCCGATGCCACCAAGGAGAATTTTAAAAGAAAAAGCTCCCAAGCTATGAAAAAATACGAAATATTCCCAATCTAATTTTTGGGCTTGCAGGGCACTGAGAAAACGCATAAATCTTGAACTTGAATTTTTTCCGTTGCCCTCAGTAATATTAAAGATATAAGCACAAAATCAATATTATAATAATTACTAATATAAATAACAGGAATTTCCTTGAATTCTTTAAGTGTTACTCACTAAGCGTGAATCATAAATAGAAATGTTCAAGCTATCAACAGGCTGACCATCTAATTCGTTTTGAATCCAAAGAATTTTCTGAAATAATACCTTCCCTCCTTTTGGGGCCATGCAAACTATTTTTTTGTCAATTTTGACCCCCTACATACAGGAATGAGCTCAATGGTGGTTTTATATATACCCAAAAACGCTAAAGTGTAGGATTCGTTAGAAAGTGCCGTGAACTGGATTTTAGTGCAAACGTTTTTTGTGAATTCGCACTCTCGTTTTAATTGTCGGAAGTTATCGCACAATTATTGCAGCAGGAATCGGACAACAAACGTGTTTTTACTTTTTCCTGTACTTCAAACACAATTGTGTAAGTCAGTCACAGTCAGATCTGTTTTGTGCGAGAGTTACCAACGGATCAGGACGAAAACCGTCAGGCGAGCGATCTGGAACGCCCTTGACGGGCATCCGTCATCTTCGCGCTTCAAAACCCTCTCATAGCAGACGCCTCACAGCCATCGCATCCTGACACAAATGACCTACTGACGCCCTGGAATCAACGAAGAATTTCAATTTAGAGAAGCCAGTTGAGCTTTGCCTAATTCGAAGGCAGCTTTCTTCATTGTGCAAATCAACTCACTTAATTACTGAATGTGAGCCGAGCTAACATCTCGCCAACTGCTCAGCGATTCGCTAGTTGAAATGCTCACCAGATGCCTTCGTCCCGAGACCTTGATTTTATCCAGATTAGTCTTCTCCGTATTGAAGCAACCCTCGAATATTACTGTGAAGTCCTGGTCGCAAATGAACCGAAGTTACTGAAGTAATTATCTATTTCTTTTATTATAACGTATTTTAACTAAATACGCAGTTTGTTGGTCAGATCTAGCAGCAAAGGCAGGCTGCTGCATTTTCCTCAACATTAAATTTACTAATTCACAAATGAATTGTTTAGACCAGGGGTCTCCAAACTACGGCCCGAGGGTCACATCCGGCCCGCGGAGAGCTAGCATGAAAACTCCTGTTAGAGAACATATTTTTTATAGCAAATTAAATTTAGTTTACTGAAGTATTCTATTTTTATTTTGAATAATTATTAATATGACACCTACATTGATATGGCCATTGGCTAACTACTCATAACATTGTTGTAGGCTTATTGTTTTTGTGATAAGTTGGATAAAGAAACACCATTGTTATGAGTAAAGACGTGTATAATATGCAGACAATTTAACTTCAGTATATAATAACTAACAAATTATTGAAATGAATCCAACTAACATTTTATACATTTTAAATAAAAACATATCTTATAACAAGCATAATGCCATATGAAATACTAATGAGATTTTTGTAATTGAGATTTTCAACTGACAATAGTTTGTAGTTGTGGACTAATTTTACTCGTACCAATTATTTAAAAAGATTTAAGATGCTCATCAGTTAATTTAGATCTGTAAACATTTTTTGTGTACTTCATTTTGGAGAAGGTCTTATCACACGAATAAGTAGTACCAAGAACAGAAAACAGCCCTCGAACATATTTATGCAAATTGTGTCAGTTCAATACTCTTATAAAATTCCAACAAAGATGAGTTTTGATGTTTGCTCTTAATTATATTACTGCTCTGTAAATCAATAATTTCCATTTGAAGTTCTGGGGCCAGGGTTTCAATGTCAGTATCAAAAGGATTCTGAAAAATTTTAATTTGATTCGCGGTGGCATCAAAGTCCGATAAACGAGTATCAAAATTTATTTTCAAAGCACTCAAAGTTTCGATTGCCAATCGATAGGAAACTCAGTCTCAGTGGTGTGGCTGAATATTTCACATGTTTTAAAATGTGAAAAACATTTACTTCGTAGTTGTGATTGAAACAGTATCAATTTCTTCCGGAATGAGTTGATATTAGTGTATAAATCAGGGTGATGCTGGTTTTCTCCTCGCAATCTCAAATTCAGTTCCCTTTTTTAAACGTTGCGTACTTTTTCGGACTTTTTTTTCATCAGTCGATTTCACTTTTTGCCACCGGCAACAATGATAATATGGTTTTGGCCCTCGGAACTTACTGGAGTGATCAGTACGGCCCTAAGGCTGGAAAGTTTGGAGACCCCTGGTTTAGACTACATAATATCGGGCAACTTTCCTCATCAGTTGTAAATTCCGTGATAGGCTGTGTGAAGTTGCGTTGTACCTGCAACTCTTTTTACGGAAACGGTAATATTGGTAAGATTGGTTCAAATCGAACAGTCAATTTCAGCAAATCTCATTTTGTGACGTATTTTTGCTTACGTTTCCGCTTAACGGATGGTAAAGTAAATAATTCGAGGAGCAGTTTGTGGATGTTGGTTGCCAGAAGACACGCCTTCACGTTGATTAAATTCGCTCAGGCGGTTACTGCAGGAAGTTCGAAAATATTTCAACAACCCTTTTATTGGCACATTTTGGGTTGTTATCTTCAACGGGCTGTGGAACATCCATGAAGAAGAATATATTGAGTATGTATACTGACTTGATGAAGACACACACTCTCTCATGCAAGTTGGCGATGAACTCCGATTTGTAGCTGTGACCAACGGGGAAAAATGGCGCTACGATGATAATTTCCAAGTTGGCAACCATTTCTCTCTCTCTCTCTCTCTCTCTCTCTCTCTCTCTCTCTCTCTCTCTCTCCCCCCCCCCAGCATTACAATCCTAAAGGGAAGAAGATACACAAAAGACGGTTTGTGATTGCAGGTAATTCTTTGTTTGTCGTGGGGGTGTTTTTCCAGTTTTTCCTGATCGTCGCCGTTCTCTTCCTCCCTCCGCTATGCATAACCCCACCGCTCTAAGAAGTGTAGTATAAGAGAATCAGGCCAGAGTTCAAATATCAATTAAGAATCGGGGTAATACTAAGTCAGTAGTTGCGTACATTGAGACAACAACTTAGAACGTTTAATTCAAATCGTTAAAGTGGTTTCAGAGAAAAACACGTAAACGCACAAGTTTGGTGAACTTTGCTGCCCCCCTCGATCATTACGGGCAATCGAGATGAGAAAACTGCTCTTTGTCGAGTTGTCAACTTTGCGAAAAATCAGTTAAACCGGCTCAAATTCTGTTGTGTCAATAATAAGATTGGAAGCAATTTCCATCGCTTGGGTTCAAAAGCATCAAAGTGAATCAACAACGAGGGATTTTTGATTTTTCCAGCAAACAGCACCGATAGTTTTGATTGTTTTTAGTTCTTCGTAAACTTCTCTGTGAAAACACACCTATAACTCTAACAGAGGTTTTTATTAAATTTTCGAGAAAGAGGCTTAGTCTATTTGAGTATGTCAAGCCAAAGTATGCCCAAAAAGTATTTAAATTTGTGCACATTTATTGTGGACGTCCGTAATATGATTCACCTGAAGATACGTTTTCTAGCAAACTTTATCCGTAACTCGTTCTCGCACCTATTTTTGTAAGTATATGTTGAACGGGGATGTAAGGCCAAAATTTATCTGAAAAGGTGATTTTTTGAACATGAAAAGTTCGTTTTTCAAATTTTGTGAGATTTTAATCAAGTTTGGGGAGTACTTTTAGATAACTAGTACCTAAACTTTGTTCTGTATTAAGCGTTGAGAATTTTCCTCAGGGGTTGAGGAAAGTTATGTGAAGCTATAAAATTGGAGATATAAGAAGGTATGGAATGTCTGTGTATAAGGTATGAAAATTGTTGCTGTGGTTGAGGGGTTCATACGAGCAAACTGGGTGTCAAAACTGAGGCGATGGCAATGCTCAATCGTGACTTCATCTCTGCTGAGAGTAGAAGCGAATGAAGCCGAGTGGTGAGCATCGTCCCCCCTCTTTCAAGTTTAGATGCCTTTGGTCAGTGAGTTTCCCGGTTTGGAGGTGTTGGAAGGTTAAGAACCCGCCTGGCGCCCACCTTCAGTCAGATCGTTGTTCTTGGACAGGTCTCTCACAGGCCGACGAAGGGGAAGCTCACGGAGTCAGTCGGCTCAGCCTTTTAGTCAGTCGTAGAAGTGTGCCACCTTAACTCGGCTAAGGGGAACTGCCCTGCCCTATATGGACACATAATTTCCTATCCGCCTTCAGTTGCATCATCGCCTTCAGCCAAACGGCAAGGACACTTCATCCCGGCCAACCTTGATTAACCTTACTTCAAACTCAGGACTCGCACAGTCACTGCGTGAATACACCAGTTGTAACTATTTTACTCACCATCACAATTCACACCCACAACCTTTCCTCGTCATCACAAACCCATCCACAATCAACACAAAAAACGCCCTTGCCGACCAAAAGTATTGGCAATTTGTTCGATTTAAACGATAATCCTTAAAAGGATATTCACCTTCCATTTCTAAACCTTCGACCTCACAAGATTAAGGTTGAGGTCTTTCCTGACGGACGAGCTGAGGCGGTCACGTTCTGCCCAAAATCCTCTCGGAACGTTTTCAGTGATTCGCAACGCGCCTTATGGAGTCGGCAGAGCACAGCGAGACAAATTTAACGTTCCACTCTTAACTTCCTTTGATGTCCAACGGCTCAGTTAAACAACTCTTTGCTCGCTATTAAAACGGCTTACCTTTCTTACGACCTTCACGTGTGCTAGTCGGCATTGCAAATCGCACCAGCCTTCCATTTTTACGTTCCTAAGACCCTCTTGTGTAGTGAAATAATGAGAGCAGCCTACTTTCAAGTTCGAACTTGAGGAATAACAAACGAGAAAGTCTCGTGCAAGAGGAGGCAAGATAATACAAATACCATAAGGCCAATTAGTACAAACGAAAAGGGTCGGAACTAATTTCGTTTTTTTTTTGTTGCAGGTCCAAACCTCTCCACAAGGTGAGTTACCTCTTGACTCAACTTGAAAACGGCAATTTGGTAATTTTAACCTTGTTGAATTTCGCTGTTGGTTCGAAATCGCTATTCGCACTGCAAGCTCCGTAATTTTACTGATTTGCTATTAATTTTCGAGCTACGACAGGCACTGAGTGGGAGTTACTGTCTAGAAATCGACCACTTGAAACTACTTTCGTATCCGAATGTTCGTCTGGCCACGTATACCCGAAATACGTGAAGGTAAAAAGTGGATTATTTTGTTGAACAAAATCGCTTTCGTGCTAACACAAAACTAAACTTATTGATAAGCAATGCACTCGTTACAGTGACGTCCCATTAACTAGTCACCAAGTTTAACGAGAGGTGAACGTGAGTGCTTAAGCCGATACGTCAAAAAATACCTGGTATTTTTGAATTTTGTGACACTGAACAACAAAATGTTTGTCCTATTCAACCCTGTGTTCACTTTTTTCCTCGAATAGAAATTCATTAAGATAGGCCACCTTTAAGACCATAATTAAATAACTCAACTACTCAGGAGTTGAAGGATGATAACTGGTGCGACGCATTACACTACGTTAATGCAACGACATTCACGGCTTTAGCTACTAATTCAATCTATTTTGCACTCAAAATTTGAACTTTGTAAAACAACTTCACGGTTTGCGTAGAATGTGGTGAGCGCTTAAAGTTCTGGAATGTATTGAAGCTGCTCCTACTTATGACAAGACCGTTAGTGATTTTTCGGAAAAGTGAGACCGCTTTGAAATTATCGGGTAAAAACTGTGACAAGTGGTAAAAAAAATGAATTTATGGGGGTGCTCATACCTCTCTTATGGACATTATTAGTACGTAGTCGGTTGGATTACCACCCTGTTTTTCTGAGAACGTTAGTATCGTTAAAGTGGAATGTATATAGAAATAAAATAAATACTGACCGTCATTGACAAATTTTCCAGATACACACAGGGCTATATTATGAAGTCATTCACAAGTATTGAAACGGTAAACAAGCTACTAAACTCTATCGATTTCGAGACTTAGCAAAGTCGTAATGATCCCAATCCGCAAAATGTAATTAACACTGTAATTCAAATTATTGGCAACATGAGAACCAAACACGTTGCATAAAGCGTAGTAATTTGCATTCTACCGTCAGTTCCAATAATTAGTTGTATACTTCGTTGACATTTTACTAACGCGCGAGACTCATTAACATTTAAAGGAATGGCGGAAACGTTTTCATGTTTACCATAGAAAATGATGTCAATTGCAATTGACGCGGCCATTATATCGAAACCATCAACGAGCACAATCAAACGTAGTTATCATTGCATAAAAAAATAAATAAATAAAAATAAAAGACATAAAATGACACGTGACTTTCCGAGTCAGGAAAAAGTGACTTTACCATTTAGCCAACTGCTCTTCAAAAGCATTCATTCTGCATCTAAGGAAACTGAATACACTTTAATGGCGACCACGCAGCGGTTAAATTGTCCTTACCCAAATGTACAGTGAAAGTGTGAGCACGAAAAACGTTTCTGTCAATGGTACGAAAACTAACTCAAATTACGAGAAGTTCTATTCTAGTCACGATTGCAGTAGATTCTCCGTTAACTAGTTGGAAGCGAGTCTCCCATTCGTTAGGTACGCGAAGATTGTTAACCGAGGCCCTGAACTCAACTGCGAACCTTGGAGTCGTCTGACCAAGTGTTGACTTTTCTTGACCCAGAATAGAGTGATCTGAGGAACTCTTGGTTGTTTAATTAGTATTATTTACTATTGACTCTCTATAAATCTAGCGTGAGCGAAACATGGTCCAGTGGTTAGAATTTTAATGCAAAGCCAACCTTCCGTTCTGCTGAGCGAGGTCAATGCAGCGCCGGCAACCACGATAAGTTAAAGTTATTGTTCTCTTGTTTTTACTTAGTAGTTTTCTTCAGCGGATGGCCTGACGATTGCTGGTTAGTTAAGTAAATTATTTATTTCTTGAATAATCGATCAAAGGTTTTCCCTATAACATGGTTTTGTGTGTTGAAGCTTGCTATGGATCTTCAGGCCTTCCAGAAGATCAATGGAAGTTACAGCAATTATTAAAGTTAACGTAGCTGTTTGGTCCTTCTTCTCTGGACACTGTGGGCGAGCGCTTTCGATGTAAATACATTATCGACAAGTCAGTACCGAATAATTTACCGACTGGCGGAATTGCAACCGGGTTCTTGAGTTGCCCTTTTGGGTTTAGCGCGTTTCGGACCGTTATTTGAGCTTTTCCCCACAAGCCATGCTGATCGCGTTGTGGCCTTTTTATGATGATATCAGCATTTCCAGTAGCCCTTCAAGGACTCCAATTTATGTCCGAAAATACGAGGTTGTTCATCATCCTTTAGTAAATGCTTTCAAAAGAAGTTCAGTACGTTTCTTCTGTCCTTCAGTTTCGATTAAATGAGTATGGAGTAGAATATCCTTCTAGTCAAAGTCGACATTCAGAAAACATTTAACGTACTGCACGAAAGAATGACCTTCCACAATTAGCCACAAGCCCACCGCAGCGCAGACGTAGTCTACTCATAGGGCAATACCTCAAAAATTGCATTCAAGATTTATAGACCACATATATTGGGAAAACGCGAAGAATTATCATGCATGCCCCATTTCACGTTAATGTTTGATGTTTTGAAAATTTACCACAACTAAAACATATTTTTTTAAATATAATGAAGTAATAATATAATTTTTTTAAATTGCGGTACCGTATCCTTCGAATCATGATTGTCTTCCTTGGTCACCCTGACTGTTTCACTAGCATTGGCTTGGGGCAGATGTTTAAATGCTTCTCAGAGAACAGTACAGCTCTAGCTAATCTCTAATTACTTGAGAGGGTAAGTTACTCACAAGCAGATCTCGCGTTTTCATCGTTTGACTGATACGAAGTGAACTATATTCGTTCTTAGCCACAGTAACAGCCAAAACCGCAGCAATGGCTCTCATTAAATGTCACTAGATTCGTGCCATTGAGGAGAAGGATTCAAATGTATCACTTTCTCGATAGTCGTGGTTAAGAAAAGGTGAAGGCTGCCTCGAACAGTAGCAGCTACGAAAAAGAGAAGCCGAAATGACGCGACGTCGAGAATAGTGACATTCAATCAATCGCCAATTGACGCACGCGCCTACATCTTTTAAGGCGGAGTGAATAAACAAACGATTGATAATTTGCCAGGTGAAATCTTCTTGAGCCGCTCATTGTGTGCCAAACGGGCGGCTAAGTAACAAGCCGAACGACCTACTGAGGCAACTGGTTAGCAGCTGACGAAAATGAGGGCGGATCCTACAAACCTTTTTGCGAAGCATTACGATTGAAAGTAATGAGTCAAGTTTGTGGGCAGCAACAATCAGGAAAGACGTAATTTGCAAATGTGGTCTACGTCTCATAAACATCCGTATGAGGTGGGCGTTTGGTGCAAAATAGGAACTTTGAAAGAACGCAAGAATTCTTTGCTGAACTATCGAGGACTGTGATGATCAGAAATACACAGATTGGTAAGGCGATCACGTAAATACACTTGAGATCACGGTTGGGACAGTTCTGAGTAATGTCATTGGGGAACGGAGACGTGACATTTGACTGAGCCTATACAGAAGCGTAAATTCGGCAGAGATTTGGGTTAGTCGAACTGATTAAGGCCGGAATGTTTCTAGGTGGTGGTCAGTCTCCATATATATCTGGGCTTTGACACCTAAGGGAGGTCTGTGGGAAGATACAGGAAACTGGAAGTCGCTCGACCTCACCCAATTAACGGACTGGCCCAAGGGTGAGAAAACCTGAGCGCTGACCCGCGCCCTGTAAGTTGGGTTTAACATAAAACCCCCTTGGTGCTGAAATCGGTTTTTGCGTGATTGCCATTTCCTTGACGGCTCCACGTTTTTGAAGAGGCTATTGTTGCTCTACTCGAAGGTAAACCTTGGTTTGTTAACCCCTGCAAATGTTACTGCCCTGCCTCTTCGCAATAAGCTAAAAAAAATAAAATAAAATAAAAAGTTACCCTTATCCCTGAATTGCCTGAGCACCTCGACAATAAATAGTTTATGTTCTGGCACGCAGAAGGTATCCGACTACTCCATGCTGTCTCTTTCTTTGTGACGCCATCTTCCCTGACTCACTCCTGCTTCATCCTAGCCCTTTCCTTTCCTTTTTTTAATCTAGTCTTCAAGTTCAGTTCAATTAAACCATTCAGACTCACCGTAGCCCTCTTGTTTTAGCCTGACAGTGAAGGGTTTGTTTTCGAACGGAAAATGTCCATCCAGTTTGGTATTGTGTTGGTTGCTCTACGTGGGCAATGTAAGTGTTGTCATGTTGGCCCAAGTGTTTTGTTTGGGGAATATGGCGGATTCATTCCTATAACTCGCGCGTCTGTTCGTCTGGTCGAATATTATTCCTGCTTCTGTACACCAACTTAATTAATCTTGCATCTATAATCTTGTATCAACCGAATCAGAATAGACCGTGTATACAAGCCATTTAACTCGTTTTGTTATTTGTGCCCGGTCAAACAGTTTAAAATCTGAATCTTAAAATAAGTGAACGGTTTAGTAAATTGAGTAGCAAAAACGGCGTTACCCAATCTTATCAATAATTGCGTTATCACAAAAAAAACATTTAATTAAGTGGCAATGGAATATTCGTGTGCGTCCTGTGGTATCTTGGGCACAGCAGTCTGCACAACGTGTTAACAAATTTTCTTCGCTCCAGCCGCCAGATGTCCTTGGAACACGCTGACAGTTTGGATTCAATGTACTGTTCTGGTAGGGCTATAGCAGCGTTCAATAGCATTTGCGGGCGTTAAGTGATTACCGCGGAACTCGTATTTGTTCGTAGGATCCAGAAGGGTCATCAGCTTGCTTATAGTCTCCTCAAGAATCGAGCGTGAGGTCGTATGTGAGGTGGTTCTAGTAACGAGGATCAACCTGACACTGAAACACTGCAAATAATTACGCAACGGTTTATTATTCTCTTGAACAGCTTGGCAGAGTCTGACAGCTCCTACACAAATACCATTCGATTGAGCATCGAAAAATACCAGTAAATAATATAAAACCTGACCTGACTACAACGACGATAACTAAATATTCCAGGCACCAGCAGGTGTACTGAGGTAGTTTGGAGATGCTTTTGAAGAGCTGCTGACTCAGGCAAAAATTACGGCAATCGCGCCGGAGCTCCGATCCACAATCCTCGACTTACGTCGAGAATTATGAACAATGTCTTATCCACTAGACCACGATCACCCGGTGCCTTTAGTAGGAGTCAGTCAGCACATCTCCCCCCTCGTCTTCAGCCGCTGCTCCTGGAGCGGACTTTTTTAAGGAACTAATTTATGAGAGTTGAGCGAATCCCCGGGAAATCCGATCTTTGATTAGAGAAACGAGGGGGCTACAAGGAAAGTCTTTTCTTTCACATTGTGGAAGGCGCGTCGCCCATTTTATTTCCCTTTGCTGGAACTTTCAGAGCGTCAGCGAATCCCGGACCCGGGAATTCGTCTTATTATTTCTCTCTTAATTTTTTTTTTCTCTCTGGGCCTCTTCTTTTTCTTGGAATGAAGAAGTTTGACCACTAGTTGGGCGCCAATTGTACTAAGGTAGTTTGGAGATGCTTTTGAAGAGCGCTGACTCCGGCAAAAATTACGGCAATCGCGCCGGAGACTTACGTCGAGAATTATGAACAATGTCTTATCCACTAGACTACGATCACCCAGTGCCTTTAATAGGAGTCAGCCGGCACATAGGCACCTGTAGGCAATTGGCCCGACGCTGCAAGTGGAGCCGATCGGATTGCCGCCTAGGCAGGCAAAACTACATACCAAATGGGATTTTTTTTGCGGAAGAACGAATTGTGATGATCACGATAAAGGCACAAAACGGATCGGACGGCGGACGGACATTGCAAATTTAGAATCCCGATGTCTTGAAACGTTAAGTATACAATTTTGAAGGGGGCTGTAAAAACTGTTTGCTGACCGAAACAACCAAAAATGCGGCCAATAAGTTTGTACAAAGAGACACTCAAACGTGAGTTCACGTCGGAGGACAATCGTTCTTCTACTTTATCAAAAGATATTGCTCCTACAACTTACTGCAAATACTACAAACCATTTTAATGGTGTGCAAAGCGCTTCCCTCAGCTCTTGACACTACATTGCCATCCAGGATCCTGTTTTTTGGTCAATAGGTGGTAAAAATACCCTGCATTATGTCTTTTGAGTGGGTGCCCACAAGCATCCTCATGTCATCATCCTGACGTTCTGAATAGGTCCCCAAAACTCAAAATGCAGGTTGCAATTCAGATCAGTACCCGCAACCTTTTCTGGCTGCGAAACGCCAATGCGACCACCCATAGATGGGTAACAGCTTATTCTTTTCCGCTGACTCCATCCACGTTTCGTAGAATTGGCAATCTTGTATCTGTCTTGCCAATAGGTGCCGATCGGTTGATTTCACGATAGAGGATCTTTTTATGAGTCGTTTTGGTTTGAAGTGACCAGTATTATTGGCTAGGGTTTTTTAACAGAAAGACGATTTCCAACGAAGTAGAGACGTGATGTGGAAGCTGGAGGAAGATCTGAACTTCCCACTCGGTAAATTCCAATTTGACTTTGTGTAATAGGAGCCAACCTCGGATGTCATTAGAACGCGTCCAAAATCGAACTTCTTCCACAGATTTAGTGTGTTCGAATTGCGTTGGTGGGGTTGGAGGACATTCGTCTTGGAATCAGTCGATTGCAATAGAAGACAAACGACGATTACGGAGGTGGAAGAACAAACACAAAGCCGATGGGTCGGACGTGGATCGATGAACCGAGTGCGTCATCGAGGAAATTGACAAATCTCCTGCTAACTCGTAGCCGTTTCGGAGAAAGCGATTTCGTATTCGGCGCGATTTCCAAAAAGGGCAGCTCGCATTGAATGAAACGGTCAAAGGAATAAATTTTATCGAAAATAACCGCGCCGGTATCGTGGGCGAACAAAAGAATTGGGTTCCATAGGAGCTTGGAAGCCGGTAACCAGCAACTGTTGCCGGTTGTACGAGGAGTCGGACCGGAGGGAAAGGGCGTTTTCTAGGAGGATTTGCCTTTAGCCGAACAATCAGGACATAATTTACTTGGAGGGAGGAACTGAAGAGGCCATTGGTTTTGAAGAGCGTTTGCTTGGAGCGGTGCGTTTGTGACGAGCGGAAGGGCGTTTTGAATGGAGATATAAATACTAGACAGGGCGGAGGAGACACCTCGCCGGTTGGTTATCTATTGCTTCTCGTCCTCAGTTTAAACGCCTTGTAAAAGTCGATCGGTCTTCCGATAGCAAGTTGAACGCGCGCCTTTGGGAATGAAATGAAACTCCAGAGCTGAAGGGCTGGCATGAGTGACTGATCTCTTCCTTCACTTGTTCTGGAAAGGAAACGTCGTCCCTAGAGACTAATTAATAAGATGCGCGGTAAAAATTACTGGATTACTTTTTCAACTGCATTCAAAATCCCCGTCTATTTTTACGCTTAACCAGCCTCTCAGCCTTAACGACCATTATTTTCACCCTCTCAACTCCATGAAGCCCCACTTCTGTTTGAATTCGGTGGTCACTTAGTCAACTTAGTTAATAGTTTGAGGAGGTAACCAGCTCAGCTGTGCTGTACACGATTATACATAGACGTTTACACGGTTTAGACGGTTACATCTGAACACCTCCTCATTCTGCTGGCCCAAGCTGACTGTTGGGTGCACGAGAGGGGGAGCTGAGGATCGAAATAAAACTGGAACTCAGTGAGCTTGAGGAGGACTGAATTGAGTTGAATTAAAATTGAGCTGAGATGAAGTACAAATGGGCGACACAAGGGCAGTACTCGGAACGCGTGAACTGGCGTGGCCAACCGTATGAGAGAGTGAGAAGTTACTGGGGCGATAGTTGGAAGCAGAATGAAGTTGAAAGAACTCTATCGTCGATGAGAAAATGAAATTGGGAGAAAGAAATAAAGAAAGGGGAAAACCTAGAAAAGGGGGCTGGGGGGACCCGCAGCTGAGGGATTCCCAGAAGTGAGTGGCAGGTATTGGAATAGTTGGATACAATTAGGCGGTCGGAAACAATGACGCGGGGAAGTTCGAGGTCAAAGACTCTGACCACTTCGACGCTTTGCGTCGAACAACGGTTATAGTCTTGCTTCGTAGCAAAATACCAATAACTTTGGCAGGTCTTTAAACAACCGTTGCTCACTGTTGTAGGAACCTTTGAATCTTTGAGAGAAAAGAAGTGGAGCTGCCATGTTCCGTGGAATCAGTTTTAATAAATTTCCTACTGGCAGAATTAACCCAATCGCGTTAGTAACAATATATAACATTCATCCATGGAAAAGTTGTGAGATCGGAAAATTTGTTGTAAGCTAAGGTACAACAGAATGTGTATTCCGTTTAGTGATCATACTAGATGAATGGCCCGTGGCCGTCAGATGCCATAGTGGAACAGCGTAATTGTTGGTCAGAAATCTGCTACATTGGAAATCAAAAACTGTATTTAAGGCCTTCATTGTGCACTGTGTTTCGAGTATATGTGTGATAGTAACTCTCTCAGGTGGCAATAAAACTATCAACATAATGGCTGACGACTGTCAACATCAAAACTGGCGCGGGAGTGCAAGAAGCAAACATGAATAGAGTTGACGTGTATTGTATTCCCGGGCCACGAGGCGATCTTCCCACTGTGGAACTTCAAAACTAGTCAAAATGACTGTGAGAGAATATGCCAGAATAATGCATCAGACAGTCTGGAGTGCTGAGGGAGCAAGGCACTCCAGACGCGTTCTCAGGACAAACACATGAGATAAGACATGGCCTTTTGATGATGGAGTGGAAGGACCTAAGGCAGATTGTGGGGATCATCACGGGGCACTGCAAAATGAACAAACGCATGTACGTTTTGGGCATAGCGACACACCTCGGTGTAGGTGGTGTGGCGGTGATAAGGAGACTCCATACCACAACCTGGCCCAGTGCCGAAGACTCAAATTGCCGGAAATACCTGACATTCCTTAGGGGACCAGGCTTGGGCTTGTGAGACATTAGGACTGGCACAATAAGTCATTAGGCCAGGGCTTTGGGACAGTCAAAGAGCTAAAAAAACTCTCCCAGGACGCCAGTCCTATTGATAAGGAAACAGACCTGCGTGATAGTAATTCTGATCTAAATATTGAGGGCGTCAAATAGTTCTGTTATAACAGCTATAAATGACAGCGATAACAGTGATGTTCGAAATCACTTCTACAATGTTACAGTCAATGGTAAACGGGCATCAAACGACTGTGCCACCTGGCCAGACATTTTTCATGTTGATAAAGGTTGAGTGCTCTTGTAATACGATCTCACACGAGTGCCACCTGATCACCCCTCATTCACAAGATTCATTAAGAGAATGAGATTCGTAACTAATGTTGGTAATTCATTTGTAATTATAAGTTTTCTAAATCAAACGGAGAATTTTCTAAACTAAACCACGATCTTACTGAATATTGGATTAGCTAAACTAAAGGTTAACGAACACAAACTGTTCAGCCTTCGGCGTTACTTTCTTCCGTATTTACCCTCTCAACAGCTTCGCGGTATCTTCGTTGTTTTTGACGAGCGGGAAGTTTTAGATTACCGCACGTGGAAGTCGTTTTTATTGCGTGTCAATTATTTTTGTTCCGACTCGTGACTCACGTCCCCTCGAAAAGTTCGTCTGGCCGTTGAAAACTATCGAAACAAAATTTGTGACGTTGACCTCAAGTGTACTCGAACTAAGATACGGGAATCCTTCAAATTGCCGGAACCATTTGTCAGTTTCTTTGAGTTACGTCAAACACGCAGGTGATGTCAGTCAAAACAAACAACTCTCACCTCGAGCAATGCTCGACGCAACAACCTTTGGAGTGTGTTCATAGATACGCTTCATATTTAGCGCATCAGCGTCAGGACGTGAGAGTTGATTACGCCTATGACAATCCGAAGTGTGTTTTACAAGTGGCATGGCCGGTTTCTCGGTAGCCTTGTCAATGAAATTGTTGTGCCCCCTAATTGAAAAACTCACTAAAAGTCGCTAATTTTTTTCAGCGTACTTCTGAAGAAACATTCGTTGAACGCATTGGTTAATTCTACTAATTCAACTGGTTCGTAGTAGCGTGTTAGTTCCATAAAAAATGTTAGCCCATATTAACAAAACTGTCGAAGCATCTTATTTTCCGATACGTTTTAGCTCATATCCCCATTTAACTGATGGCATGTGAACAGTTGGATAGAGGTGTAGGAAGCAAGAAACAGTGGATGGTGCCATCTGACCTTTGTATAAAAATCGTCGGTGCTTTTTATTTACTTTACTTATATAGTCGGTTGACAAAAACGTTTCGAGTTTTAGTCAGATCTAAGGGCTTCTGAGTATGAAAAACACCGTTTGGGAAAATAGTCTGTGCGTGTGTGTGCTGTGCATGGTTCGATCGACGCACCCCACTCTTCTGCGTGAAAACATTTCTGAGCCATATCAAGCAGGTAGTCCCCAGAACTCTTTCCTCTTGTGACACCTTTCCAACTACATTGTCAACAAGTCAAAACTTCAAAACAAACTTGTCAAAACAAGTCAGTGTGAGTCAACAACGTCAAAACTTGAAATGGAATATTTGGGTAAAAGCAAAGAATATGGACCGCTCCCTCCGATAAGGCAATATATCGATATATCACGACCGAGGCCAGGTTATCGATATGCCCGACATCGTAGGCTCCGGCGCCATGTTTCAAATTAGAAATAACGACAGCTGTACGATTATGCCAATTACTTAATGTTCATTATGTAATAACCCGTTATATAATTATTTTAAATGTACAAAGACTATGAAAAGGAGTGAATTCAATGAAATTAAGAATGGGTATATGAAATAAATATGAGATAATTAACGGACGCATATCGATACATGCAGTCGTAGCGTTATCAAGGGGTCGGTCCATATTCTTTGTTTCACCCGAATATTTGTTTTCAGCAGGGAAGGTGTGAAATAAGATTTAATAAAAAAAGATTTTCCAGGGTTTCCTGAAGCTTTCACATAAAGAAATACTTGATGACGCGTTTTTTTTTGCTTTTTTTAACAGGGTATTTCCATTTATAATCAAAAACTACCAACTTTATAGTACCGTCTGCCAGTACATCCCCCCAAGTATCAGGTGGCAGACTAGGTTCGTTCGTCTCTCCATGTCGAGTAGTTTCAGCGACCAAAATTATATCAGTCCAAAACAATTTTCATTTTAGTACCAAAATGTACCCTTTTTCAAGCACCGTCTGCCAGTACATTCCTCCATGTATCAGATGGCAGACTAGGTTCGTTCGTCTCTATATGCCCAGTGGTTTCATTCACCAAAATTTCTTAAATCCAAAACAATTTTCATTTTAGTACATAAAAGTACCCTTTTTCAACCATAGTCTGCCAGTACCTTCCACCGGGTGTGTGGCAGCAGACTAGGTCCGTTCCTCTCCCCATGTCTAGTAGTTTCAGCGACCAAAATTTCATCAGTCCACATCAATTTTCATTTTAGTACAAAAAAGTACCCTTTTTCAAGCACCGTCTGCCGGAACTTTCTACCTGGTGAGGGGTGGTAGACGTGAATTTTTTATACCCACGTCCTTTGTAGGATCTCCCAGACAGTTTTCAGCTTTCCAAAAGTACTTGCAATTTTCACGAGTTTTGGAAATTTAAAACGGTCGCCACTGCTGAAACCCCCCCCCCTCCCCCTCCCCCGGCGGTGAGCTGGAGTCGCTGAATCATGTGGTCTAGGTCTGTCAGGGTACTCTACTGGGGCCGCGTCAAGCGTCATGTTCTGGTGCATTGTCATCTGAAGGCTGGGAAGTGGAGAGACAGCGGCACTACTGGATCTCTGGAGAAGAACTGAGGACTAACACCGTCGCTGTTGGTCTCGACCAGTCTGCAATGATCCTAGATGTCCATAGTATCTGACAAAAGCCAAGAGGCGTAAATATGACAGGACGGATCGCGGATGGCGATGTTGGATTCTCAGGGGAGTAGAGGCGTAAGTGCGTGGTAAGTGGTGCAAAAAAAGATGCGTCGGCTGAGCGCGTGAGCAGGAGTTCTCCGAGGCATCACCACCAGTTGCTCCGGTCTTATATAAACTGGTGGTCGTTCTATCGTGAAACATCCTCTTATCGTTTTTTTCTCCCTCGTCCCCATCCTTCCATCCCTAGATCCAGCGTAGGGTAGTCTGGGCGCCCTCCCCATTTCCTTAATTTTAATTTTCTACTTTTTGGGCGCCATTGTCTCATTTACGCTGACCTATGAAAACGAAAATTGTGTCCGTAGTTTGATTTGCGGGAGAACGGACCGATTATTTTGAGAAGATTCGTGTTAACAGTTCTGGAATTATGGAGGAAACACTGCGAAAAACGTTAGGCAACAAAACGACTATAGTTTCAATTCCATAATTTCGACGGTTGCTCCTGATTATCTAATTACCATTATTAAAGTCACTAATTTGACCACCGTAACACACCCTGGACCCCCCCCCCACCCACCATTTACGGTGAGCTTCGAGAAAAAAAAGTACGCGTGTGCGTAAACGCGATTGAGTGAAAACTACTACGCCAACTTAAATTTGTTATTTAACCCGCAAATAATCATTTCGGGCGCTAAAAGAACTGTCGCAAAAAATTGTGATTACTCGATAAAGAGTAAGTAAGTCCGATATACTCGGGAGCTTTAAACGATACCAGTTTCTATATAAAACGTAGTTGCGTTTTACCAATTTCGTATGAACTGAGTAAAGAATAAATTGAATTAGTAGCTAAAGTCATGAAAATAGCGGGAGAGTTGTAGAGGAATAGAGGAAAGTTGTGTGATGCGTCGCGATAGACGGTTTTTCTAAAATCGTGACACAACGACCGACACCGAAGGCTATTTAATTCGTAAGTCTTTTACTATTTACCAGGAAGGAAGGAGAGCATACTGCCACTTACTCATTTTATGAGAATGCTGTATATTTCTTTTCAAGTCTTCCTCGTATCATAACAATTATTATGATAGTTTAAGAATTGTTATTTAGGTCATTTTGCGTGTACTACCAACTTAAGATATTGTTATGAAGATATTACTGTTAGATGCAACGTGGTTGGACTTCGTGTTTGCGATAAAACGACGGTTGAATCCGTTTGGTGAAACCGGCCCGAAAGCTCATGGTGCTCATGCTCACCCTCTTGGACCGGCCAACAATTCACTCCTTTCGAACAGGACTTCTCCTATACCCCGTTAAAAGGCCCGTACGTTTCGGTTGATTTATAGACGAACAAGAATTATTAAGGAACGATAATCGTTTTTCATTCGCGGAAGCAGCGAAAGTCGGCCTTTTCGGGTTCTCGTGAAAAAGGGAACGGGAGAGTTCCGAGAATGGAAAATGATTGCAATTACGAAAATATTTCATTTGAAGCCGGTTGCGGAACAAAAATAAATGCGAAGAAAAATGGAGGTTGAGTTACGAAAAAGTGACTATTCCATCGAAGGTTGAGAGGAGAACTAAATGTTAAAGAGCACCAGAGGCAGGGGTGTGGTGGTGGAAGGCCAGATTTATAACTTCATCGACAACGTGATACTTGGTAATGACTCCGTGACCCTACCTACCACGAAGGACTGACAATACTTTACCTTCCTCCAGCTTCACAAACCATTGCCTGGCCGTTTTCTACCCAACTTGGAGCGTAACTGGAAACGTGTTTTTCCCAGGTGGCCCATTCACCCAACGAATCGAGGGTTGTTCTTAATAATGTTGTTCACTCGAGTCGAGGACACAATTTAATAAGAGACGTTCGAGAAGCTAACGGTTTGAGCCACATCTCATTATGTTTTCCAAAATAGACGATTTGTTGCAGACTTGGATGTCATCACTTTGCAGCTCGGACATTCAATACTAGGCCACTCACACGTAATTTTTGGGATTTTAGGCTGTCGACAATATATATTTATGTATATACACTAGGGTGGATTTATCTCTTAGAGTGCCAAAGTTTTCGATGGTGCCTCCATAAATGTTTCATTTTGTCAGATTTTTGAGCACGATTGGAAGATCGTGGGGGCCGCTGGGGCCTCAAAGTTTCGAAAATCTGATTTTTTGGCCGTTTGGAGACTTTGCCGACCTATATCTTCCATACCCATACTGTTTATAACATTTTATATTCTTTTACAGCGTTCGAATTCGATCCAGATAACAGGGTGTTCCATATTTCGGTCCTTCGCCGTAACCACCTCATTGCTCCATAGGCGAATGGCTGGGACGTCACACGTTCTGTGGCTTCTTGTTTAAGTTCTCTGCTCAGTTACCCCCTTCTGAGTTTGCAGTTGTATTGCTCAGTTAGGTTAACAGAGTGAGACTCTGGGAAACGCTTCAGAAGAACTTTCAAGGAGTTTGTGTGGCATCACTACCGCAGTGAGCTGTGCTTATGGGAGCTATGTCGAGCGTCATGACGCACCTGCAAGCAGATTGCTGGTACCTCGTCATCCAAGGGCTGGAAAGTAGATAGGGAGTTGTGTCTGGAGAAGGACGGACAACCGAAACTTTCACAGTAGGCCCCGACCATTTTGCAATGTTCGTCTATCTCTAAGAATACTCTGTAAGCCAAGATGTGGTGTTCATTTCACAAGCCAAGAAACGACGGGTCGTCTTACGGCAATACGAAGCTGGGGGTTGCAGTATTCATCTTGTATCGGTGCGATAAACGCTGACATGATGCATCGGTAGGGTGTGAGTTCTCTGCAGTGTTTTCTGCATATGTTTTCATATTTCAACACTTGAGATTTTTATCGGGGAACTTCCTCTCATTCTCTCATTTCCATTGACAAAAAACATTCATTTGACATTTTGAATGGGCGTTCAGCACAACGCAAAATATATAAAACGACAGTTTAGTTGGAAGGAGAATTGTGACGCAGAACAACGTAATCAACCAATGCCGAGCTGGCGACAGAAACGGCGTTATTGACTGCAATCTGCAGCAACTGCCTGAGGCTTGAGAAGTGTTAGAGGTCGAAATGAGTAACCGAAGGAAGAAACCAAGTTGAAGTTCATGATGAGATCAAACCTGCGGGGGTCACCTGCTTCAAATGGCGAACCTTCTTCCTTCAATTGAACTGCGCATTCATTTGAGAAACGAGGCCCTCGTTGAGAGGTCGCTATCGCGATTGTTTCATCTCCGTTTGTTTTGTTCCTAGCAGAGTCAAGCGCAATCGCAATCGCAGAGCGGTACATTAACATAAATTATATCGCCCTTCGTCAGCGCCTTTCGCATCGACGGTTTACAAGCGGAAAGAAGGACGAACCGGACGTTACTCGACCGAGTACAACTCAGTTTGTTCCCGACGAACACGTACCAACTCTCGCTAGTAAATAAATAAATACAAATATAAATTCGAGAGACGGCCTACTAACTGGAACTTCATTACGCGGAGTACAATTGTTCCACGACCCCAGAAAGGCCCTTCCTGATTTATGGACGCAATTAGGGGAGCCCGGGGACTGGACACGAGATAAAAGATCGGCTCTTCCTATCAAGACGTAGGTACTTTTATCTCTTAATCGGATTTGAACGGGTACGCACCTACTTGCGACATCGGCTATTATAATTCTTTTCGGCTCTCACTGTTTGGTAAAGGTGAGGGTTACACTATGAGAGAGTAGGAGTTACATCCTAAGTAGAAATATTTCACCCACTAAATCTCCGGTTTTATCCTGTTGGACGGTGGAAAGGGGTTGACTTCTCTCCATATCGAATCGCTTTCAATTGAGGCCGAAGAACAAACATAGTCATTTCAAGAGATCAACGCGAAGCGCTGAAAAGGGCCCATCAAATGGTGAACAATTTCATTAAATGAAGTTCCTGGTGATGATTCTGTGTGTGAACGACGAACACCCCATCCTACCAAGACGCATTAAGACAATCAGATCAAATACGTCAAAGAATTCACGTCCTAGAATTTCACCGAAACCGTGAAAAGGCCTAACCCTCGCCATAATTGCCTCCTTGTGGGCAATAATTATTACTATTTTGAACGAGTGATATTGGAGGGCTCCTCGCGAACAGGCCGATTCGTTTCAATGTTCTGGGGTAGCAAGAAACGAAGGCAGCTTCTGAGAGACATTCTGCATAGATCACTACGGTTTGTGAGACTGTTCATAACACAACGAGCGCAGTAACGCTGTGCAACTTAACTGTGATGAGAGAATGCTAGTCTACGGGATGTGACACGAGTTTCTTCCTCACAACTTCGGCAAAACGGGTGTGCCACACTATTGGATTAACTAGTTCCTTTCCAAATGTAGAGTCTGCTTTGCAAACGATTGAACGGAAGAGAAAGAGACGATCTCGCTTTAATGTATGTTTATTCTTTCAATCCCCACTGTTAACAGTTTACTGAAACCGGAACGTTGGGGGGGGGGGGAGAGATTAACCCTGGTAACTAACAACTTTCACCAGATTCAACGCGCAGACTCTCTTTGAGTCAATTGCTATCAGATCAAACTATTTCTCAAATGTCCATTACTTATCGAGGTTACCATCTCAAATTAAACGGTCTTGACGAATCGTCAAGCTTCGGCCTAATTGAGAGGAACAATTTCGTTTTGACAGATTTTTAGATCGTCAAAGTTTGAGCACGAAGAAGTTTGTGTAACAATGGTGGAGTACGATACATTAATAAAGCTTTTATTCATTCCCTTTCTCTCAAACTTTAGAATCAAGAAATTATTACAAGTATGTACTCGTAGTGTTGCAGGAGGCACAATCATCCCAATACAATACTATTCCGACAGCAACGGTACATTCCCTTCTAAAAGAAGATTAGTGATCTGCTTCACACTATTCACAAATTAGATTGCAGTACGATGAGTACGACGACTTCCATCTTTCGGGAGGTCTTATCCGACAACCGATTGACGTTCTCACGCGTTAGAGAACTATAGATTCAGGCCCTGCGTTAGAAAGACCTATAACTCCACGGTTTCATAATAAAATCGGAGGGCGCTTCGATAATTAGACCTTCGGAATCGTGAGGAGCGGTGAAGAGAGTAAAAGAGAAAAATATAAATGAAAAGCTCGGTAATTCATCGAGACTGATCCGTTGCGTCATAATTACTCAGAATGAAAGTTAACGTAATCTTCTTACCGCCATTAAACAATTTGAAAGAGCTTCGATACAACGAGAAGAGGCCAGCAATTACTTCGTAAGCGTAGGATAATACAGGGGCTATACTAGGCGAAATACTTCATGGTCCTTGAGGGGGTCTAGGCTCGTACATCAAAACTACTTGGAAGGTTACACGTGATTAGACTATTAGGCAAAAAGTGGGTTACCTCTGGCCCTTTATATCTGAAGGGGTTCAAATACCGTAAACACAAATTGATTTTAAATGTTTCCTTCCACATCACCTTCTGAGATAATGGCCATCAGGAATGAATTTCGCGTGTGATATATTGATATAACAGCGTGGAGTATCACTGGTGGTACATTCTACGACCATTAGTAGCGCTAACTGTGAGCGACCAGTGCTCTTGAAGTTACCATCTGAAGAGCTGGGCGATGGCCATTAAATTGGGGGCTTGTTCGGGGGTCGAGTTCTGGAAGGAAAAGAAGCAGTGAGTGACCACTAAAGGCACTGCAGGCTCGTCCCATCGCCACTAGCTACAAATCTAATCCATTGAGATCTTGGTAGAATGGAGCGATGGTCGGCTCAACATAATCTCCAGAGCCCACCGGTAAAATATACCACTGAAGTAGCCACCGTACATTTCAACCAGCAGCAACTCGGAAAATGCGAAGGTCATCCGTTGCACTAATTTTACCGCCGCGAAAAAGATTATCGCCGTAAAATTACTCGCAGATCTTCCGGGTTCGACGTTCACATCCTCACGTTTCGCCACTCATCCCAATAACCAAATCCAGATCATATCTTTCGAGTTGATTGGCGCCTACGGAGCGCTACAATTACCCGTTAAGAACGAGGGAATAGGGAATGGCAAAAGAAGAGCTTCCTTAAGTGAATTGAGGGCTGGACCATTATAACAGCTTCAGGTGATACGAAAGGAAAGGTCAGTTGAGAACCGTTTCATACCGGCTGGCGAACTTCAAGCTGATATGCCAAAATGAAACCTCACGACTGCCTCAGCATTTAAGTGCCTCTAATTTACAGCCCATCCAGTTTCAGATATGTTTTATTTATCTCGAACCTCAACTCAAGAGCGATGCAATTCGAAACTGCTTTTGGTCATTTTCGAACCTTTTTAACGCCAACCAGTCTTAATTTGATAAAACTGCGAACCAGTTCTACTCGAGCGCAATTTTTTGAGGTTTCTTGGTTTCGATTCCTTTGGAATCACCTACTCATACTAAACGACCGAAATTTGGAGTAATAAAGTATTTTTTTAGCTTATCGAACTGGCCTCGTCTTTCTGGTCATCACGCAACATGATAAAAACCATTACGTTGGACAATTCAACCGAAAAGTACTTTGTGTTACTTTTTAGCAAAATTTAAGGTCCGCTAGAGTTGGGGAGTGAACATAAGTCGTTGGAATATTCAGCCAAAAGGAGTTTGCAATTGATGAAATACTCATAAATCGTCAAGAAACCGTAAAATGATCGCTGAAATGAATAAATGAGCGGTGCGTAGCAACACACAACTTTCCGCAATCCCTTCAAGTTCGAACACCACCTACATATGCGGGCGCTATATCTTCGTTCAACGCATTTCTACAGAAACATTTATGGAGAACAAAATGTAGGGACTAGTTAGCTGAGAGTACTCCGTAAGTTTGATCTAAATCGATAGAGCCGTTTTTGAGAAAATTGGAATACCGATAAATTAATATTCGACCAATCTCCTTTTCTGAGTTAACTTGGCTTATATCTCCATTCAACATATATATACAGAAATAATTATGAAGAACAAAATGTGGGTATGGGTGACTCAAAGACACTCTGAACGATTGATTGAATTTGATGAAGCAGGTACTCCAGAATTTACGAAAACGTCCGAAAAAACGTTATTTTCGACACATTTTGATTTTTATTTCTACTCAATGGACTTTCAGAGGAATACTTATTGATAACAATACGTAGGTATTAACTATTTGAAAACATCTTGAAATTTTGGTGATAACCGTTGAAGTCGTTTTGCCTAAAAGCGTAAAAAACCTATTTTTGCTTCATAGGCCTATATCTCCGTTCACCGTATCTTCATGGAGATATGTATGGAGAAGAAAAGTTAGGTATTGATTAGTAGAAGATAATTTGATAGTTTAATCAAAATCTTTAGAGCCGTTTTCGAGAAAAGGAAGAAAACCCCTAGTTTCTGGTACATTTTCGTCCTCCCACCCCCCTTCCAATCGGCTGAAATCGCCCATAACCTTACTTTGGTGTCTACAAAAAATAACAATCGAAAATCATTGTTTGGGAAAATGGTCTGTGTGTGTATCAGTGAGCGCTATTGATAGGAAATGGCTCAACAAAGTCAGTTCAAACTTGATATCGGGCCAGCAGGTCGCTCAAAACCAATATCATAGAAGTTTTTTCCTTTATACACTCCACGAAAAGGCAGTATCTTCAGAAAAATGAAGGTGGTAGTCCAAACAATTACCTATACAATGAAGAAAATTTCAGAATTTCAACCAGTGCCGTTTCACTCACTACCGTTTCCCACACTTTTCCCCAGATAACTATGAAAAAGTGATTATTATCCTTTTCGAAAAAAATCCTTTTAACAGCCCTATTGATTCTCGCTGTATCAATTGCTAAATAACCGCCAGGGCATGAGTACGACCAGCACAATAAATTTCTGCCACTGTGAAGTGACGTTTTACCGTTTTACGTTAAGTTCAAATGAACTTAGTCAAAAATAAATTGAATTCGTGGAAAAAGCCAAGACCACCAGTGAATTTACGTAGAGCTAAGGACTTTTAAATAAGGAAAACTTTCAACTCGATTTTTTTTTCTTTATCTAAAACAGAAACCTTAAAAAAAATCACGGTGACCGTTCCATAAATAATCTATACGCTGGGTGCTCAATAAACGCCCAGCACGTAAGTAAAATGCACAGTTTCTACTATGAACTGAGTGATAAGCAGGTTGGATTTGTTGTTGGAACACTGCGCGTACACGGGCCTAAGGAAAATTGTGCACCAGACACTATAGATATATTTATAAGGAATGTTTGCGTATAACTTACCATTCAAGGAGGTAAATAAGTAGGATTGTGAATAGGAGCTACAATCGTAAATTAACTGAAAATAATTTGCAAAATCCGAAAAAAATGTTGAACTTTACAAAACAAATGATGCATTTTCCTTTAAATGATTAAAGTTCAGAGTGAAAAACAGGTGTCGGAGTTAGGAACTTGTGTGTACTTAGTTGAATAAAAAATAAGGTTGGCCAATGGAGTAAAATTTGTTGTGACATCGAGTAAAACTATTTGTGTAAAAGAGATCATTCATAAATACTGGTTGGAAATTGCTAAAATGCCGTTGGATATTGAGTAATAATTGTAGTAAAATTGACTACAGATCGTTGGATATGGTAGTTGGCGTAAAATTGGAGTGAAACCCGTAATCAAATCGAGAAAACAAATTCCTGTTAGTTTGTCATACACTCAAGAAACGCTACTTTGGGTGGTAAAGCGTAAAAAACGTAATTATTTAACTGTCCTTTCCCCGCCTCCCGATTTACTAGACCAATGCATTATTACCAGCAGTCCGTTGTCGGTGGTTCGTTTCCAGTTCATGCACACTCGGGCGTTTCAAATGTGTAAGTGCTTGAGACGCACGAGGAAACTGTAAGAGGTTTGGGCTGTGCTCGCTTATCTTATATTTGAGGAGAGAATTTTTCTGGAAAGCAATCCGACTGATTTTTTAGCATTTACTTACGAATTCGGGTATTACATAGTGATAATACAATCTCAATTGTGAGACTATTCTTATCTCCTCTCGTAGAATAAAATAGTCTATGACGCGGAGAAACGCGTTCCTCTGAGGTTTTCCTTACGAAGGTTTGATTCTGTGAGGTCTTATTGCTTCTACGAGCTTAAATCCACGGCAATCGCTCACAGTTTTATCGGCGTCATTTGGACCATAGTAATCTCAAGCTTCAATTTATGCGACGCTCGTTTTTTCCCCCTTTAACGAATCTACAGCGTTGCGATAGCTCGAGAATCCCGCAAGGTCGTCGATTTGATTTCTCTGTATATGACTGGAACCAATTTCGAACCGACGCCTATTCGGTCGGCGCGATTAAATATTAATCTTGAGAAGTGGAATCATTTTCTGCCGCTAATACGAATGGCGTTCTGGAAAAATATCTATCCTTATAGGGACTACTTGGGAGTTCTGCCCTATAATTGTTGTAGAAGCAATAAGTCAGCGTTCAAGAAGGCCCACGATACGCTTACAACTGATACGCTTCCCTGTCTGCAATGCGTGCCTTTCTGGTCTCAAATAAATGAAGAGATGACGCGTGTTGGATGAGGACGAGGGAACAGAGGTGTGCTGAGCCAAGACTTTCATTAACTGCTCCTTTGACTCTTCCAGGCCCACTCTCCTACCAACTATCTCTTCCTAAGTCGATTCAGCAATGCAATACCTCTCGCTTTCCACTATATTTCTGCTCCTTTGACCTCAAACTTATTGTTTAATTTCATGTCCCGTTCGCCCAGAGTAGATCTATTGGCACTCCTATGGCATTTCTTAATTTTCTTAGTGTATTGTACCTTATACTCGGCCACACACTTATCAATCACTATATTAAAACACTAAAGAAACGCATGATGCATGAGTCAAAGTAATGTTACTCGTTAGGAGGAAGCACAAACCAAACCCTGATCCTTTTTGTGCTTGTTCTCTTAGTGTGGGTACAGCTCCCATGTGCAGCCGCTACTTGACGTTCACTGTATGGGTACTGCAGATGAACCACGGTGCACGCCTTTACTTCTTGGAACAGTGGAGAAAACGTTAAATTGACGTATACGCATTTTTAAATGAATATACTAGTAGACAAACCCAATACAAACAACAAGACGAAGAAGAAATATGTTTGATAGGTTGTTTTGGTGATTACCATACTTTTTATTTCCACGCCGGGACTACAGGTTGTTCTCTTCGATCAACCACGACTAAAATCTCCTAATTCGATGTTGTTTGGTGGAAAGAAAAGGAATTTGCCAGACTGTTTCGTCGATTAGGTCGGGGAGCTGCAGTACACGGCATTCCCACAGAAGTTCAAGTCCGCATTTGAGCCTTTTTTAGCGAAAATACAAGACCGTGATGAAAACACTCGCAATTGAGAGGAATCGGACACGGCAGGGCAGTTCATGAAATCAGTTCAGTTGTGGTCCCTAATTTGACTTCAAATCCAAAGGTTTAGGGTTGCTCAAGTGAGATAGTAATATCGCTACTCCTAATCGTCTAATTTGAACCGAAAATTTTCCTCGTGTTCGTTTCGACTTTCTCTCGACGCGAATCCTACACGAGCGAGATCCGTGAAACTAACGAAAAGCTATTTATTTCAATCAATGCAGCAATAACGATCACAATTAGGAAAGCCCCACGGCAACTCTGGTCCGCAGGCCACCAGGTTTCGTTAAGGGCGGCAGTCACAACAATCCTGACCCTCTTATTCCGCCGTCTTCTTTGAAGGAGCGGACGATAAACGCGGAGGATATTCACAATCGTTCCTTCGCGTCACGAAGCGGCATCAATCATCGTGTCAAATCTGAGTCGCACTTACACGAAGATCCTGAAAAGATGACATTTTAGCGGCATCTGAGCTCACAAAAGGTTCAGAAAGTGGGCAAAACGACATTAGCAACAATCATCTCCCACTCGGTAATGTGAGACCTTCACAGTTCAGGTTAGATTTAGGTTACACGGTATCCGTTGATCTCCCAACAAAAGTTCTACGTTTGAAATCAATGTAAAAGTAGTTACCCTGAAATACTTTCATACCAATTTACATCCTTCTCCGTGCATTAAAGAAATACTTAAGCGAGTGTTTCCAACTAGTCACTAGTAAATGAGGAGCTGTCATCCAACTTATCCTGCCAGCTTTTGACTTTAGCAGAATGTGAAGTTGAGTACTCGGGAGAAAATGAAATTGATTTCTGAATAGACTTCCGGGTCTGAAAGACACAATTTGAGAGCACAAGTGGGCAGTGTCTGGTTAGGGAGCTAGTAAAGGCTTAGATCCTGTCTGGAGAGCGTTAGCACTGCCTGTGCCCATGAATAAGAAGAGCCTTTTCGCCTGTCTTAGCCGCGGCTGGCGATACCAATGGGCACAGTTTGATTCTGTACCTCTTTTTGCAAGGCAGTCTACCTTTTCATTGCTCTCGCGCCTTCAATGAGCCGGCTGCCAGATAAAACCTATTATGGGCACTGATTCGTTTGAGCGCCTGAAGACATTCCCATGCCTGGATCTAAAGGTGTAGGCTGCCATGGGCTCTAAGGCAGCCTGACTGTCCGCTTCCCCTTGAGTCTTTTTGCCAGGATCTCTTCTGCGCAGATCTTTATGTCTAGAATTTCCGCTTGATATATCGTGGGGTACTCACCCAGCGGCTTGGCGAGGCTGAATTTGGGCCTCACAATGCCTAGACTAGCTATGATCTCCATGACATAACAGTGTACCATGACAGTGCGCCCCCCTCTGTCCAGAACAATCCCCTCTCACTCTGTTCCCGCAGGTGATTGCAAACACTGAATGGCTACTGAAAGTTCTTCTGCTTTGGTATAACGTCAGTAGCAAAGACCTCTTATAATTTGAATTGCTTCATCGTTTCCTGGAGGCTCGCCTTGCCAAAGACCAAAGGTGAGATGTTCAGAAGGACTTCTATTGCAGCAATGGGCTCGTAATCATGGCGCTTGTGGTAGCAAGGCAAGTCTGTCCCTGCAGTTTCTGGAGCTTCCCGTGAACTGCCTTTCAGCTTGTCGCCCACCATACAGTGGAGGCATGTGTGACACGGGGTCTTATTATCCTCTTGTAAAGCCACTTCATCATTTTTGGAGTGACTCGCCATGATTTACTGCACAGCCTGTAGTTGCCTTGTGCAGCGCATATCTCACATGAGTGAGTTGCTTATGAAGTATCAAACCCGAGGTACTTTACCTCTGTCATCAACTGGAGTCTCACTCTGCGAATAGTGAGTAGCGCGATCTACAGGTTTTTTTCGTTTGGTAAAGGAGACCGTGGTGGTCTTGGTTGGATTGATGTTAAGCCCCTCCTTATCGCACCACCACGTGAGTTTCTCTGTCTGTGAACATTATTGCGAGAGAACGCCTCAGCCAAATCATATCACATTCGATATTCATTCTGCAGATTAAGACACGGTAACTGTAAAAACAAGTAAAATCGATCGAAAACTAACTACAATTATCATCAGTGATCTAAACATCAAGTACTTTTGTCCCCAAGGACCACTTTAATAAATTTGATTACACTTTTTGTGTGGACAGCTCCACCATATTCAATGGCAACATAAATCAGTCTCTGGAAAACGGCGAGAACAGCACACCGTATTATTGAACATTTCGACGAAAAGCGACTTTATAGTCGTGTTTTCCTTATTAATTTCGCTCATATGACACTTTTCGAAATGGCGCTCTCGAAAAGAAAAATTGTTGGCAGCGCAATAATCTAGACATTCCAGAGTTTCTTTAACTATTTTTGTTTCCCGGGAACTCCGCGAGAACTACAATAATCAGCTCCTAAAAAATCATGTGGTTACTCAGAGAAGGTCGTTGCATAAGTAGGGGCAGCATAATTAGTTCCTGATGTTCGAATGAACAGTTTTTGGATAAAAATAGCGGGTTAGTCGTTGGTGTAACGATAATTGCTGAATATACGTTGAGTTAGCGTCGTAAAATTTCTGAAAAGCAAACAGGAGCCTTCCAAAAACACGAACGTCTCAAAAATTACCTTTGCACAGGTTACTCAAAAAACATCACGACTTAAGTAGGGGTAACGCTAAAAATTCTAAATGTTGAGCATTGCTCGTTTCCGTATAAGTGGCACGAAGCGTTGTTTGCTGGCCGCTTTTAGCAACCCACATTTTGTGACACAACGTCATGAGCTGACGCAGTCAATATTTTTGGTCTCATTTGCTCAGACTGCACACGCACATAACAAGTTCTGCAGTAACTGCGTACGATTGAGTGCAATAGGTAATTTATACGTATATAACTATCTTGAATGCCGCAAAGTAGAATATACTAGTTCCCTACCTGAAAGGCCAAGTGAAAATTGCGTTTCTCCAAGTAATTGCTCGAAGAAGCCTCGCGATGGAAACATGGGCTAGCGGCGGTGCCCTACCAAAGGAAATCCCACCTCAGGAGGATTTATGAATTACGAATGGTTGAAGAGGCGCGTTCGACCTCCCACTCGGCTCATAATATGAAGACAGCCAAGTCTTGAATAAAACGAGCCCGGAGCTTTGTTGAGAGGAAGGTAGGTAAACGTGACTATCCCCGTCGTCAGGGCATTTCAATAGATTACTTATCTACGAAGAGGGAAACTGCACTGGGACCAACCGAAGAGAGTAACAACATGTTATGTAGGCATAAGTGCCAAAGACGCCAGCGCTTCCCCAACTCTGGCCCTACACCATCTTTTACGGGGTCTTAGGGAGACCTCCGACGAGAAAATCCCCCCGGCCAATAAATATAAACTATGCAATTCCCAATCAATGGGCCGTGTTTTCTCTTGTTTGAAAACAACCTGCAGGATTAAACTTACAAATCACGAATGAATAAAACAACACGCGGAACTAGAAATATAAGGAAAACTTGAATAGGGTTACGTATGAAGCCGAAGAAAGGCGTAAATAACGAGGTTATTTTAAACCACGAGTAAAATGTAATCAGTTGGTTGTATAATCGAGGCATCATTATGCAGCCCCTTGCTCTTCTCCCTGCCCATACGAAAATTCACGCGTACACACTTTCTAATTAACCTCGCAACATAAAAGTGCCAGGAAATTACTGCAGATACCGTGTAGTCGATCGACATCTGCTTATTTCTGTACTTATATTGCTATTGTTGTGTGCTTGGCCATGTTGGTTGACTGCAAAAATCATTTCCCAATAATTGAACGTATAAAGGAACTCCTGTCACTACTTAAGATTGTTAATGGGTGGAAGACAGGAATTAAGTACGCAAAAAAAATTGACGCGACAGTGTGCGTGCAGCACCTCCTGCGTAGGGGCCTGAAGCGGATAAGAATATTATGTCGGACAGTCAGGCTGCGCTTAAGGCCCTGGCTTCATGTACTATCTCGTCCTGGCTGATTTGGGGATGCCTTTGGGTGTTGAGTGGCGGTCATACAGGGATATAAGGCGGTGAGAAGGCCGACAAACTGGCGAGGAAAGGATCTGCACTTTTCCCAGTGGGACCCGAGGAAAAGCGACCACCAAGAGCCACTTGATCAAAGACGTTGGTAAGTGGGAGGAGAAGTGCAGGGCTGCCTGTCGGCGAGATGTGACTGGCCAAAGGGAGTCGAAGCTGTTTATCAGACTCTCTTGGGAGCAAACGAAAGAGATCCTCAGTCTGGAGAGAGATAGTATACAGATGGTATGTGGTATGTCTACTAATGTACCACCTTGCCAAGATTCAGAATAGCAGATTCTGTGAGGTGGAGCTGGGGTCAGTGGAGCATGTACTGTGTACGTGCAAGACGCTGGCTGGAGGAGATTGCAGGGATGAACCCTATAATTTCTTCCCTTGCGTTTTGTGTGAGAACGGTGGGGACGTATTTTGGATGGCGCATCAAAGAATACCAGCTTCTTAGAAGCTGGGGTGGAAGTGGAAGCACGTGAGGCAGCTCATATTCGTCCACACGATAGGCTCATTGGCGGCCGCAGTGTGGGTTTTCCCTTGCCACCAAGAAAAATGGGGAAAAAATGGAACTCCTGTCACTAGGAATTAAGTACAATGTCGGAAACGAAGCAGCTGATGCTGGTGTGTAAGAGGCAGCCGAGGTTGACGAGCTTGCTGCTATCTTCACCTCGATGCCCCGGTCAAGAGTAAAGCGAGAATGGCAGGGGACAGCCGACGCTTGAAGGACGAAACCTTTCTTTCCATCAATCACAGATCGCCTGGAATCAACCTGCCCTTCTCCTGGAGGCTACTGGTGGTCACTGAACATGAAAGGCTACGGAAACCTCTTCATCCGTTCTACCTCCAAGATATGGCGGCTTGAACGTGCTTTTTTTGGAGGGGCGCAGAATTAGTATCATCTTCTTTTCCGCTGAGGGCATTAAGAACTAGATACAGCTGGCGAGAAAATGTATCCAAACAAACTGGTCAGTGAATAAAAAAAGACATCGAAATTTTTTCTCAGAAGGCCAAGTTTCCAATAATAATTTGGCATTGTTTTAGATCCAACTCATGTGATGTTCGCACAACTTTTTTGTACAATCAAAATCACTTAATTTGCTTCGGGTAACGTTAATTAATAAATCTGTGGTTTTGAAATAACCGGTTAGTGAGATGTGCAACTGAAGATTTCCTTCAGGCCGTCGATTAGAACACAGTTCTAGATATTTCCCCCTTCATGTTTAATTCGCCCTATTATAACTGGCCTCATCTCGTCATCATTGCTGTTTGCTTTTGATCTCTTCAGCCGATCATATTAAAAGCCTCTCCGTAGCCTTAGGGCTGAATACGGTCTTCTTCTTTGGTGGTCTCACTCACGATGATACAGAAAATTATCCAGGCTTCCTGAAATATTAGCCTCCAATTATTATTTATCGGACGTCTAGTCAACTAAGCGGGCAGTATCCTTTTCATTCGATACGTCTGACTAAAAAGATATTAGAGCAAGATACCTATACTGCACACGTCACTATTGAGGAACTATTCCACGATTGTGCTGAGAGAAGGCATCAGAAAATATCTGGTGCGTTGCAACACACAACTTTCCCTAGCTCTACGTCAATTCACTTTCTATATGGCTTTGTCCACTTAATCAATTCATTTACCACTCAGTTAATTTGAACTTCGTTAAACAACACTTTACAGCAGCAAGAAGCAGCAGCGCTTACAGTTCCGAAATACATTGTGCTGCTCGTACTCATTGAAGGACCTTTATTGAGCAATTGGTACACAGATAATTAATGAGGCTGTAAACACAAATTTTTTGAAGAAGGATAGTAATTACTTTTGCAGAGTTATTGGGTAAAAACGTTTAGAACTGGTTGTAAGCGAAACGGCGGTAGTTGAAATTCAGGAATTTCTGGAGTGAGCCCCATGTATCTCATGAGCAGTTTTAAACACTCACCCTATAGGTATTGGATTGTACTACGATCCCAATTTTTTAAAACATTCTACTAACATTCCAGCGGAGTTTATAAGGAAAAAGCCGCGCTAAAAACGCTTTTCGCCGAAAATTTTGATAATTTATTGTGCTGCTCTCGTCATTTTCCCACAAATGGGAATTTTATGATATAATTGCCTTATTAAGAGCTATCAATATAGAAAATGTAATCAAAATCGTTTGGGCTGTTTTTGAGAAAAAAAATATTTGGTGTTTTGATCACTATGATAACTATAGTTAACTTTCGGTGGATTTTGTTCATACCCTTATTTTGGCGTCCCATGGTAACTTGCGGGCGAGATATCAAGTTTGAGTTGATTTGATTCTGTCGTTTTCTCTAAAAATCATTCACAGACACACAGACCATTTTCCCCGAATAGTGTTTTTCGGACTCAGGAGGGTCTGAAACGTAAAGATCTGAAGAAAACTCAAAATTTTTTTTTCAGCCGTTACATAACTCTCCTTTTTACTTTGTAGAGCCAAGGAAGTAAAAAGTTAATTCCTCGCGTTATAAAACGAATCCATTCACGAACATTACAATACGATACAAAGTCAAATTATGCGGTGTGATGACTTTCCTCGCCCTCTCGTAACGACGTATTTTCACCCGGGGCATTTCTTAAGAAATGTGTGTACCGAAATATTATTTTTTTAAATTACAAATAACGTGCGCTCTTGAGCTACGGTAAACTCTCGTATGTTAAGGTAAATAAAAGTGATGCGGAAATCAATTATAACTGGTTCACGAAAAAGTAGGCAGGTTATGTACCTGAAACATTCACTCATCACACCCTAGGTTTTTGACGTGCCTTATGTTGATTCTCACGCCCCCTTCAACCTGTTGTTAATTTCAATTTTAAACTCGCTCTTCTCAAACGTCGGCCTCTCTCGTCTTTCCTTCTGCCCCTCGCAACGGTTCGCTCCAAATCTGTCTTCTATTGCATCTCATTTAACCTACCATTCTCCTTTAATTTCCGAGTCTTACTTTAAACGTAGCATAGTGTCTTCGGGCGACAGCAGCCGAGTCTCTTTTACCTCAGCCAGTGTACAGGCTTGCCTTGAACCTGTCAGATTGTAATTGGGAACTAAACGCTGGATACTTATCACACCCTCATTTTATCCTTAGGGCAGAGGTCGCTTTCAGTTGCTGCTAATTGTCACCAAAAGATAATACTATTGCGGGTCTAATTAGGGTTCCTCAGTAAAATAGAAAACCATGACCTATCTAACGCATTGGATAGCCAGGGCAGATGGCATTATCTACTACAGGGCACAAGTAAGAGAAATAAGTTTGCAGAGCCTTCACGCTAGCAACTTGTACAAACAATGGTTTGGCCTGCCTTCGCTAAATCATCAACCACTCTAAGGACAAGGGAGCATGAGCCAATCTGTTTAGGTAAAGAACAATACATCCAAAGTAATGCCAACACCCAAGAAAGAGAGACGGGGAACGGCTTAAATAACGTCAATACAGCCAAAACTTTGAAAAGGGAAGGCATGAAAGTTTCTAGAATAATAATAACCTAATTTTCCAGTCTGAATCGTTCACTTCGAAGAAGAAATATTATCAGGTAGAAGTTTCAAAGGTGCAGACTTGTAGGGACGACCTCAACAATCGTCAGTTACGCCATCAATGCTCTTGGGGCTTATTCATTCGCCAGATCGGAGCGAATAATGAAGAACTAAGTACTGGAGAATGATTGAGCACATTCGCTCATTCGGCCTCACCATTGTTATAAGAGCGGTTCATCGACATCGGTTATTTGACGAGCCGATACGATAGAGAACGATAGTAGTACAGGCGAAATAGAAGCGAAGAGACTATTGTTTGTGAGTTATCAACAAAAATTGAGTTAGCGTCAAACGAGTTATTTAAAGCGGTTGTGGAAGAAACGAAAGGGTTAAACCATCCTTCTTATTAAGTGTTAAATCTCAATTAGGTTCGATTGGAGAAGATCGAGATTTAGGCACCAGGCCGAAAATAAAACGATGTGAGCCATAGTAGGACGCTTGGATGATCACGTAGTCCAATAGCACGATCTTAGACAACCCTTGCCAGCTCAATTAGCCTCATCACAAATAACCCATGTCAACACAATCAGCAAATAGCGCGCGTTTATGAATGCAGTCGAGAATCGAACTGGAACAGGAGGAAGGAATATATTTCATGGAAGTCGTGGTAATTTCTGAAGATAACGAAAAAAGTTAGAAGCTTCTTCGCAACTATTTACTGAGCTTACTAGGATGAAAAGAAAGAGAAGTGGATTGAGAGCTCATTTTGCAGTGGCCCAGACTGCCATCCTCAGGATGTTTCATTTCTCTACCCATCTGGCACAGTAATGTCATGGTCCGAGAAACCAAATGAATTCACTTAGTTCATCAGCGCAAGGACTCACTTCGACATCCTCACACAGTATTATCATTCCTCCAGCCATTCGAGTAGAAATTTGAGCTTTCCATTACGATTCTGAAAGCAAGAAAAACTAACCAGTGAGCCTGGAAAGTGGTGTGTGTGAGGGGGAGGGGTGTAGAAGTTGATCCAGCAGCTTGTCAAGTACGAGAAAGAGTTGGTATAATGTATTTTCCAATCCACAGCGGAGCCTCGGCGTTTCAAATGGTGACAAGGGTCTTTAGTGCTGCGCGCGGTTATACACGGACAACAGCTCTCCACTGGCCAAACGACCAAACCTGCCGTACCTCCATAGGTCGGAGTTCAGTAGATCCTGAACGAGCCGGCCTCTTGCATGATAGCAAAACCACAACCTCCGTGACAGTCAGGGGTTGAGGAACGGTCATTTGATAAGGAAACAGACCTGTTCTATTGTACTAGAAGGTGAATTAAGTCTGCAGACTAACTTCATGGTACAACGTAGTACGCCCCACAAAGGGAGCACTTTTGTCATAGTGCTGCACGATCAAGGTCTGCTTTATTCTCAAGCAGAAAGTAAATCAGAGTCCGGGCTTAGATAAAATTGAATCACATTTGTAAATGAAAGCTTAGTGAACTCTTTTGTGGGCCAACGTGTGCTATCAAGGCACCATCCTCACAAGAGTGACGCTACTGCTCTGTTGTGTGGGTTAGTAAGCTCACAGCCAGTCAAAAGAAATTGACACCTCAGCCCCAGTGAGCTGGCGTCTTGTGAACCACCAAGGTTTGCAAGCCTGTGTCCATCGTGGCACTAACAAGTTTGCCTCTTCACTTGGTATATGCATGATAGTAAAGTGAAGAGTGAAAAAAGTCCCCAAAGAGATGGCCCAACCTACTGAAGGCAAACCAACTTTATTGTACGAATAGGAACTGGACAGGTGGCAAGTAGTGAAGATGGAACATGCCAGGAGGGGTATACGAGAACAGAAGAAAATATTGACAATTATTAGACAGAAACATCGCAGAGAGAAAGAAGAGACATCGCAGTCACAAACGAAGACCAAGAGCATTTCAATATTTTCAATCCCAATAATAATACTTCGCTCAAGAAAATTATTTGTGTTTATTGTGGAAAGAATAACCATAAGATTCAAGTCTCCAGATTACGTGAATAGTGAACAAGAAACACAGTGATAGTGACAATGGATTTAGCAAAGGTGAAAGTGGGCGACCTGAATGAGTAAGTGAATTGGACAATTCAGAAATTTAAAATGACTGCATTGCAAGGTCTACCAAATGAATTCGAGGTTGTAGAAGGAACCTTGAAAGAGCCTGCCTCGCCATTGCATGAAGCCCCTGCGAGGGCTAAATAATGTAATTGAAAAAGACAAAAACTAGTTACTAACCGTAGAGAGATAGGGGGAGTAGGTTTAATTGTTTGCCTTTTCGATGCTTCAAAAAAATCTGGTGCGTAGCAACACACAACTTTCCGCCACCCCAGTAATTTCGAACACCACCTACATAGGCGGGCGCTATATCTTCGTTCAATGCATTTTTACAGGAACATTTATGGAGGACAAAATGTAGGGACTAGTTAGCTGAGACTACTCCGTAAGTGTGATCGAAATCGTTAGAGCCGTTTTTGACCAAATTGGAATACCGATAAATTAATATTCGACAAATCTCCTTTTCTGAGTTAACTTGGCTTATATCTCCGTTCAACATATATATACAGAAATAATTATGCAGAACGAAATGTTGGCATTGGTGACTAATAGACACTCCATTAGGATTTATCACATCTGGTGAAGAAGTTACCCTGAAATTTACGGAAATGTTCGAAAAAACGTTATTTTCGACACATTTTGATTTTTATCTCTGTTCAATGGACTGTCAGAGGAACATTTTTCGGGAACAATATGTAGGTATTAACTATTTGAAAACATCTTGAAAGTTTGGTGATAATCTTTGTAGCCGTTTAGCCAAAAAGCGTAAAAACCTATTTTTGTTTCATGGGCCAATATCTCCGTTCACCGTATTTTCATGGAGATATGTATAGAGGAGAAAAGTTAGGTATTGATTAGTAGAAGATAATTTGAAAGTTTAATCAAAATCTTTGAAGCCGTTTTCGAGAAAAATGCGAAAAACCTTAGTTCTTGGGACATTTTCGTCCCCCCCCCCCCTTCTCACCGGCCGAAATCGTCCATAACCTTATTTTGGTGTCTACAAAAAATAACAAACAAAACAAAAAAGAACAACCTCAATCGGATAGCCGTTCTCCCGCAAATCGAACTACAGACACACACACGGACCTCGCGCCGAAATTAGGTTTTTTAGACTCAGTACGTACTCAGTACTCAAAACGTAAAGATCTGAAGAAAACCCAAATTTTTTTTGACCCGATTACTATGCTTTCCTTCGATTCGGGTAGCGGAAAGTAAAAATCGATGTATACTCTATGTTTAAAACAACAATACATCGGTTTGATTCTATCCATCGTTACTATACATCGAGTATTTTCAAAACATCGATGAATATTGTCCACTCCTAGGTAACAGTCACTCTCCAACCAGACGAGCATCGAACCAAACGAGAAGAGAACTAGCTTGGGGAGAAAGTCATGGTGTACCTTGTTGAACTTATACTGTGAAAGGAATGGTTTTTGCCGAGGATCGAAGATCATTAGGATGATGATTGCCGTTAACAAACTTCCATATTTTACGTAAAGTGCTGGCATTTAATATCTCTTAATAAACAACGTATCTGGAAATAACAACTACCGGAATATGTTCCGCTCCAACGAAGTGTAACACCTCTGAATGGTCACTACAGTAGTCGATGATTCCACAGATCGCTCATTTTTCATTCAATTCGAGGTCACTATTGATCGACTGAATACCTCAGGGTCGCTAAGTGCATGGCCCTTCGAACAATGTGAGCTCGGTTCTTAATAGCTATTCGCGAAGAAGTTATCAAGTGTATATCTTTTTCTTGACCTAATATCCTTTAGAAGGTGAAAATTATTGTTCTCGTGACTGTGAATTAAATGGACAACGAGGTATAGATCCCACACCGGTACAACCGCCCGCTGATTCTTCTCTCGAAGTTATCGGAAGCTTCAGGCGCTGCAAGGGAATTTTGCTCGCTCTTACCTCTCTATATATTTTTTTGTTTTTGTTTCTTAAGCGAGTCTCGTTTGATGTATTGAGCTCACAAATCAAACGGTAATAAACCTCGTCGTCTCGTGCCCTCTAAACTTGGTTGGGCCGCCGCAGAAACAACGGCCTTTGGAGTCGCCTTTTCGCTCTCTCGACTTGGCAATTAAACGGCAATCGTCAGAAAGAATCAGGGAAACATCTTTTTCAAAACACCCTAGAAACCAAAGAAAGCCGGAACTGGCGATATTGAATGTTGATGCGTACGCAAACCGCTTTCGCAGTCACGAACTTAATTGTCTTAGAGATTGCTGAGTTACATACTTGGAATTTGTAAATTGTTCATTATTAGTACTGCGTTGTTGAACGATTCCAACATTTTACTGGGACCTCAACCCTCTTAGTAGGCATCCTAGTACAAAAAGACTTCATTGTTGCGAATATGCGTCTCTGTTGATTGTTTGAACAAGTTAACTAATAAATTTTGAGCTTTTTATCAATAGGAGAGGGCGGAACCTAAACTCGTGGCAGCTTATCTCATTCAATTGTGGTTTAACCACACCCAGGTCCTAGCGGTGCATTTTGTTGTAATACGTTGAATTATGTGGATTGCCTCAATTGCTTAAGGTGGCAGTCCCCAAAAATTAATGAGAAACGTTCCCTTAGCAATTAAAAAGTCTCAATGGATAACGTCATGAAAGAAAAGACCGAATTTTTCAAAAAAGAGGTTTTTAAAGACTTCCGTCCCGCATTCACTCCACAGATATTCTTCAATACTCGGAAGGGTGGAATAGGGTAGAATCGAGGGGCTACCAAAATGAGAGAAACTGATGCATACAGTACCCAGTTATTAGCTACTTAGTATTCTTCCTCGAGGAAATTCAAAAAGGAGAAGCTCGATTTATTACCAGCGTCCTTCTCTTCTTTCTCCAAACAGCTAGACAAGTACTGGGCTCAAGCTAACTATTCATAACCGAAATTAATGAATACGAAACAAATTTGGAATCAGGAGAAGAATGTATAGGTGGGTCATTTTTCAGTTCTTCGAAATTTGGCGCTGTCCAAAATTGGCCACCTAACGAAACTTTGCCCGTTTACCCCGAAGTCGTGGACGGTCGTAGACGCGAATATCCAACAAATTTGAAATCAGAAGAGGATTATATAGCTGACACTCTTTTCAGTTTTTCGGAATTTGGACCCGTTCAAAATTGGTCCTTGAGAACGATACATAGTGCAGTATGCCCAACTTCCTTTGGGTCCCCAATCCTGGTCATCGACGGAGGTGGCTTAATGAGCACCAGGTTCAGTTTAACTTGAAGGAGACTCATGTAGGGGTATATATAGGTTTGAAGTATGTATCTTTCGTCTTGAAGCACTCACACACCGAGTATGTATCTAACGAACGTGTTCTAACTGACAGCTCGATCGTGGAGGTTTCAATTCATTTTACAATATCATTGGGAGTATTATCGATGTAGTTTTCCCACAAACCAAACACGTTTAAATAGTTAAATGATCGTTAAATACGCCCTTTTACTATCATTGTTAATTACACTGGTACACAAAAATTTTTTTTTTGAATGTTTACTTTATGAGTGAAATATTACTCATTTTGGGGTGAGATAAACGAATATGACAATGAAAAATTTTTATTAGCTCTAGTTTATGTGATACACAATGGGTCAAAACATGAGATATTAACCAATCAGCTAACAATTGTGAAAGGTCATTTAGATTTTAAAAAACTTCATTTACAGTCTTCTAAAAGTTTCAAATTGATGTTTGAATACCTGGCAGGTTGGATTTCAAGAATATTATGTGGTTGCTTCGTGACTTCTCTGTCTGACTTCACTTGTTTCTTGTCTTCATTACAACGACCCTGATATCGTCTCTCCATTTGAAAAATATCCTGATGGAATCGTTCTCCGTGTTCATCACTCACAGCTCCACAACTAGGAGGGAAAAAGTCTAGATGGGGGTGAAGAAAATGGATTTTAAGTGGCGCGTTGCATCCAAGCTGATTATAGCGATGACCTTTAGATCACCACAGATCTCCATCTCCAGATCATAGATCTTCCACTTGTGTTTAGCGTATTTGATTGATTCGAGGAGAGCTTTCATGTTTTCATATGAAGTATGAAGTCTTTCATATGAACTGCATGGCCAAGCGGAATAGAAGGAAGACGGTTACCGTTGTGCAGTAATACAGCTTTCAAACTAAGCTTAGATGAGTCTATGAAAAGCCTCCATTCAGTAGGATCATGGTTCATATTCAAACATTTCATCAAGCCATTAACATTGCAACAAACAGCAAGATTGTTCTTCTTCACAAAAAAAGGCATCAGATCCTTCAGACGCTGTCTGTAATGTGACACCCTGACATCACGTTGTAGAAGGTTCCATTGCTGTAGTCTGGACCCTAGGAGTTCTGCCTTATCCTTTGACAAATCAAGGTCTCGAATGAGATCACTCAATTCCGCATCAGTCTGTGCGGTTTATCATCTGTTTCCTCAAAATCAGTATCATGAGACGTGCAAGGCTCACTAAGTTCTTCTTCACTACTATCTTCATTTTCTTTTTCAATTTCATAACTGTGGGGTGGAATAGGTACTGGTAAACTATTCGAATGAAGAATAGGTCGAATAACAGAAGGTATATTTGGGTATTGAATTGTTCCTCTTTTCTTCATCGACAATCCAGACTTAACAGGTGGAGTCAAGCAGAAGTAGCAGCCATTTATATGGTTTCTAGGCTCCCGCCAAACCATAGGTACTGCAAAAGTCATGGATCGCTTTTTGTTGTTCAACCAATTTCTCAATTAGTATAAATACACACTAAATAAAATAAGACGTGCCTCTGTATCTCTAAAATAAGAGCTAATACGTGGTTTTCATGTTGATTATTGAACTCAGCAGGTGAAAATACATAACAATTGAATATTCTTAAGCCCGAAACAATTTCATTGTTGACCACTGTCATTTGATAATTTGAATAACAATTTAAAAAAAAAAATAATTACGGATTTTGAGTGAAACTACAAAAGAAAAGAAAAACGGCTGAAAGAAAGATTGATCTTGCCTTAGATCTTGATTTTTCAATGTGAGTGCAGAACTCACTACTTCGGAAAATAGTGTGAGTGTCTATAAACACCATTGCGATTAAACGATTGGTCTAAGTCAAAGTAGATATTCAGCCTGCAGTTCAGGACTGGAGGTCGAAATACGGTTACGAACAAGGTTCGAAACTCGCAGCTCTCACGATTTTGATTAAGGTTTTTGTCCGGTTAACGTCAGATAACAAGTAGTACAAAATTATGAAATTTCGGTAAGCGACTCGATCGGGTCAATAAACGATCAAAACTCCATAGTAGAACGAACTTTTTAAATAAAACCCGCTTAGCGTTCTCTCAAAAACCTTTTCGGTACCTTCGCGATAACAAGAATAAAGTAATTAGGAATAGGTTGCAACAGTCAGGAGATCTGACTCATGTTTTCCCTTCGACCAACTATTTTCTGTGTTTAATTCCAGAGGAACATTTCCAAAATATCTGGTGCGTTGCAACACACAACTTTCCTTAACTCTACGTCAATCCACTTTGTACATGGCTAATTCTATTTAATCAATTCATTTATCACTCAGTTAATTTGAACTTGGTCAAACAACGCTTTACGGCAGCAGGAAGCGGTAGCGCAGTTCCATTATTGAGCAATTGGTACACAGATAATTAATAAGGCTGTAAACACGAATTTTTTGAAGAAGGATACTAATTACTTTTGCTAGGTTATTGGGTAAACACTTTTAGAGCTGGTAGTAAGCGAAACGGCAGTAGTTGAAATTCAGGAATTTCTGGAGTAACCCCCATGTATCTCATGAGCGTTTTTAAACACTCACCCTTTAGGTATCGGATTGGACTACAATTCCAATTTTTTTAAATATTCTACAAAAATTCCAGCGCAGTTTATAAGGAAAAAACTGCGCAAAAAACGCTTTTGGTCGAAAATTTTGATAATTTATTGTGCTGCTCTTGTCATTTTCCCACAAATGGAAATTTTATGGTATCATTGCCTTATTGAGAGCTATCAACATAAAAAATGTAATGAAAATCGTTTGAGCGGTTTTTGAGAAAAAAGATTTGGTGTTTTGATCACTATGATAACTATAGTTAACTTTCGGTGCATTTTGCCCATACCCTTATTTCTGCGTCCCATAGTAACCTGCAGGCCAGATATCAAGTTTCAGCTGATTTGGTACGTTGGTTTTCTCTAAAAACCGCGCTAAAATCGATTTCGTCGAAAGTTTTGGTAATTTATTGTGCTGCTCTCGTCATTTTCCCACAAATGGGAATTTTATGGTATAGTTGCCTTATTGATAGCTATCAATATAAAAAATTTAATCAAAATCGTTAGAGCCGTTTTTGAGAAAAAAAATATTTGGTGTTTTGATCACTGTGATAACTATAGTTAAATTTCGGTGCATTTTGTTCATACCCTTATTTTGGCGTCCCATGATGATCTGCGGGCGAGATATGAAGTTTGAGCTGATTTGGTTCGGTGGTTTTCTCTAAAAATCGTTCACAGACACACTTTAGTGACCCACACACACAGACCATTTTCTCAAATAGTGTTTTTCGGACTCAGGAGGGTCTGAAACGTAATGATCTGAAGAAAACTCAAAATTTTTTTTTCAGCCGATTACATAACTTTCGTTTCTACTTCGTAGAGCCAAGGAAAGTAAAAACAGTGTTGATAGTCTCATGAATGACCGATGCGCGAATTACTCGAAAAAGGGGGTGACGCGGATATGGGCAACTCGATACATTTTTATAAATACCCGGATGTCGGTATAATTATTACGTGCTTAATTTAAAGTGCCGATATGTATCCATACACATCCGAATGAGTCCAAATGAGATATAGATACGCTGCTAGTTGGGTTGATGAAACATAAACATCAATATTGAGGACGGATAAATGAAAAAGAATGAGAAGACGAAGGAACCACAAATATCTCACAGAACAAGGAGTAGGATTTCCGCCTGACAGACAGCGTCATGTTAATAATAAACGTTATCGTGACGTTAAGAGGAAATGACGGAAGGTGGAGAAAGAAGCGACACATTAGCGAGTACTCGGAATGGCGTCATCGTGCGCTACGTCACACTGCACTTGTTGCTTATTCCACTAGCCTCTTGATCTGAAGATTTCTAATAATAACTGTGTTTCATTATTCCGTAGAATTTAATTCTTACTCCAGTTAGATCTTCAAGCACTCTCGATAAATGCGCATGACGTTTTTGATAATGCACGTCAAATGTGTTGAAGTTACGTAACGTAATTGAATCAACGGAGTGCCGATAATTAGCTCTGTTCCTCGTACCAATTCAATCGGAGCAATCGTAACTTTGAAAGGTGTGGACCCAGTAGTGCGAATTGCAACCTGCATATTGATGCAATCAGTCAATTTCTCATTACCTATTTTCTTTTTTACTTTCCTTGCTCTACGAAGTAGAAAGGAAAGTTATGTAATCGGCTGAAAAAAAAATTTTGAGTTCTCTTCAGATCTTTACGTTTCAGACCCCCCTGAGTCCGAAAAACACTATTTGGGAAAATGGTCTGTGTGTCTGTGTGTGTGTGTGTCAGTCTGTGTGTGTGTATGTGTGTCTGTGAACGATTTTTAGAGAAAACCACCGTGCCAAATCAGCCCAAACTTCATATCTCGCCCGTAGACCATCATGCGACGCCAAAATAAGGGTTTGAACAAAATCCACCGAAATTTAACTATAGTCATCATAGTTATCAAAACACCAAATATCTTTTTTCTCAAAAACGGCTCTACGGATTTTGATTAAATTGTTTATATTGATAGCTCTCAATAAGGCGATTATACCATAAAATTGTCATCCGTGGGAAAATGACGAGAGCAGCACAATAAATTACCAAAATTTTCGACGAAATCGATTTTAGGGCAGTTTTTAGAGAAAACTGCCGTACCAAATCAGGTGAAACTTGATGCCTACAGGTTACCATGGGACGCAATAATGAAGGTATGGGCAAAATCCACCGAAATTTAACTATAGTCATCATAGTGATCAAAACACCAAATTTATTTTCTCTAAAACGGCTCTAACGATTTTAATTACATTTTTTATATCGATAGCTCTCAATAAGTCAATAATACTATAAAATTCTCATTCGTGGGAAAATGACGAGAGCAGCACAATAAATTATCAAATGTTTCGACCAAAAGCGTTTTTCGCGGAGTTTTTCCCTTATAAACTCCGCTGGAATTCTTGTAGAATGTTAAAAAAATTCGGTATTGTAGTCCAATCCAATACCTAAAGGGTGGGTGTTAAAAAACGCTCATGAGATACATGGGACTCACTCCAGAAACTCCTGAATTTCAACTACCGCCGTTTCGCTTACTACCAGTTCTAACAGTTATTTTCCAATAACTGTGCAAAAGCGATTACTATCCTTTTTTTTTTAAATCGTGTTTACAGCCTCATTAATTATGTTAACGCGTTATGTATAACGCTACCGCTTTCTGCTGCCGTAAAGCGTTGTTTTTGCGCGCTGATATCCAAGAAGCCTCCATTTTTTAATTGTAGTATCTTTGATCTAGATATTGACACAGAAATAAAACAGGACCGCACGTGTTCAGCTTCGGTTTCCTTCTTTAGTTGATCGAGAAAGTTTTTTACCTTGTAAAGCGGAACAAACGAAGCAAATGAATGTAACCAGTCAAAGGAAGCGCTACCCATTTGAGGATCGTTTCCAACGCGTTTGAATTTAAAGAAATTCAGGCCAATCGAATTAGAAACGAAGAGGCGATTGCCGATGTCGCACGATGGTCGTTCTAATACCACTCGTTAGCCGTTAAATCTAATTGAGGTGGGTAGGGAAACTTCTTGAAAGGCGATAACATCCGAAGAGTAGTAGAGCAATCAACAAGTTTCCTAATAACAGGAGCTGTCTTCGGATACTCTCCTTCTTCCGCGAAAACAAGATAATAATTGGGACGGAACGAAAAGTATCTGGTTTAAAAAAACCACGATACATTCCTTACTCTTACCTGCCTTAACTACTCTGCTCTTTAGATTCTCCATAAAGTCTCTTAATTAATAAAACCTTTGACGATTTGATCTTGAATGTACACACAACAAATTGTGTAAAATAAGGCGCAAAGTCAGGGCAACCGAGCGTTAGGTAGTCGTCAAGGAAGGGAGCTGCTGGAGCCCTTTATAACTCCATGCTTAAGACAGTCAATGCGTGAGACTCCCCTATCTTGGCTCGTCCAAACTGGAAAAACCTTGTTTATTAAATAATGTGAACAACTGGATGAGTAGCTGGCTCTGCCAACCTCCTCCTCTTCACCCAATCGAAACTTCCCATATGAAGATTTACACTCTCCTTCATTGTACGCTGTTCCAATTAGGGAATTAACGTGTCACTACACCTCCTTATTACAGGGGCAATGGGTACCTGCCCTACTGCTGCAATGGAAGTCCTTTTGAACATCTCACCTCTCTATATACACATCCAGAGGAATGCTTACCTGGGAGTGGTAAGGCTTTTGGAGACAGGTAATATCTCCACCAGGGTCAAGGCAAGCCTCCAAGGAATAACTAGACAGTTTAAGCTAGAAGAGGCAGCAGACTGACGTTATGCCAGAGCGGAAGAACTTTCGGCTGCCATTCAGTGTTAGCGCCCACTCACGAGAACGATGGGAGAAGGAGCGCCGACCGAGGTGTGCGCCCTGCAGTGGTTTACCGATGGTTCATTTATGGAAGGCAGAGCAGGAATGGGCATTGTAGGGCCCAATTGCAGTCTTGCTAAGCCGCTGGGAGAGTACGCCACGATATTTCAAGCGGAAATCCTAGCCATAAAGATCTGTCCAGAAGAGGGCAAGCGGATCTACATATTCCCGGACAGCCAGGTCGCCTTAAACCTTAACTTGCAGCCTATAGCTTTTGGTCCAGGCTGGCATGGAAACGCCTTTATGCGCTCGAGCAACTTGCTGCCCCCATTAGGCTTTCCTTTACCTATGTGCCGGCTCACAGGGCATGAGGGCAATTAAAAGCTGAACACCTTACGAAAAGGGGTACAGAATCCCTACCCATCGGGCGTGAACCATATGGGGCATGACGAAGAGTGACCTGAACCGTCTGGTTGCTCGGTGGGAGACACAGGAAAACAGCACCCATTGGCATCGCCAGCCACGATTAAGACAAGCAAAAAGGCTCATCATGCCTTCCTGTCAAAGGGCAAAGGCGATGCTGATACTCTCCAGACAGGATCTGAGAGTTCTGACAAGCTTCCTCACCAGGCACTGCCCACCCAGATATCACCTCAACAAGATGGGCATCTCAGAGGCGGTGGAATGCAGACTTTGTGGCGAGGAGGACAAGACGGCAGAGCACATCCTATGTGAATGCCCTGCCTTGGCAGCAAAACGCTTCGAATTTTTCGGTCAGGGGACCGTTGAACCCCAAATCATAGTGGAATCTGCGGTGAAGGACATACACGGCTTCTTAAAGGGGACGGGTATGTATGACGCCTTCTACTAAGAAAGGGTCAGTGTCACAATAGGCTCATATGTGGCCACAGTGACAAAGGGACTTGTCCCGCTCATCCTCGGGGACAAAAGAAAAAACCTCCTTATTTGACTCAATCTTGTTAATGCCTTAAATTAGTTTATTATTGACTGCTATTATTACAAACGACAAATATCTTTTCATTCTCGTGAGCGGAACAACCCTCCCATACCCTGTAAATAACGAAGGGGTGCATTTTCATGAACCATCGCGAAACTAGTGTCAGAACGTACACGCTATATAGACTTCTCGTGACATTTGAAAAGCGTATGGAAATAACGATGTGAAGTACTGCTAAAGCCGTCAATCTCGCAATATCTTCAGGATGATTGAGGTTTTAATACAAGGGTGTCCTTCGATTTTTAATGAAAACGTATCAAGTAGCCCCCCCCCCCTCACCTCCCACCACCCATAAAAAATGTTGAGGGCTCGGAAGATTATATGAAAATTCGACATTTTTGTTATCAAATTTAGAGTATTTTATGTTCGAGCTTAACTTGAACATGCAAACTATTTTGGGTCAAATTTGAGCCATATCACTTTCTTGGAATGCGTTATGACAAATTTGTGGTATATACAGGCCCGGATTTACGGTTTTGCCGCCCCCGAGCATGAGATGCGCGACCGAACCTCTATATCTTACTAATAAAACAACTTGTCCGAACTGATAACGAAATTGATAAAAAGGATAGCGTTGATTTTGTTGCTTAGCATATTTTTAAAATAAGCATGAAGTAAAATCACACACCTTTCCTTAATCAAGTATAATTTAAGTTCCAGAACTATAATTAATTATTAGCGTTAATATAATTGTTTAGCCGCTTGGGTATTTTTTGTGAAACAGAATTACAATTGTACAGAAAAAGTACAATTTGAAGAAACATGCTTAAGTTAATAACGAGGCTCTACTGTCATACATTTGTTTACATTTGGTGACTACAGAAACTTTACACGTCTGGCTTCTTTGTTTGCAAACTCGGAAATTAAATCTTTCTCAACAACTAAAACGGCAAGGTAATTCAGCCGTATTATAATAGCCCTTGAGAGAATAGAGGATGATCTGCCAAGCAGTTTGAAGCAAGGGTGCACAGATATATCAGCAAGGCAATATTTACATTCGGGTATAAATCTAGCAGACTTTTTGAAATTAAAAACTTGTGCATTCTGGACCGTGTCGAAGCCTCATCAAACTTTTGACGCTGGAAGCCTTTTAAGTGAATGCATTCACAAATGTTGATTCCTCAATGTCAATTTGTCGTGGTTTAAGTTTCCAATTTAAACACAAACTTCCGAAAATTTTTTAAGCATTTGCCCGAGCGGGTTTTGGTGTAAATATTTGGGTTAAGTTGTCAAATATATATGATGATCAGGATTGAAGGGTGCTCAATGGAATGTCGTCTTGCCAGCGTTTCTGGATGTTTGTTAGGGGCAATAAGCCTTTGAGAAGACCGTAAAAGTAAAATAATAAAACCTCCAACCTCCTAATTATATTTAAATAAAATTAAACAATTTAAAAATAAATTCGCTTGCTGGTAAAATAAAATTGCAAATAAAAGGAAAGAAAATGAATATAATCGTCCGACCTTCTGAAGGAGGAATTGTGGCCTCCGCGGCTGTATATGGGGCCCACCTTTCGTTGGCGATAAAATGCGTCGATCTTGTGGTAGAACATTATTCTTCGGAATTGTCTTCGCTGTATAGTTGTAGTAATATGCGTGGATATTGGAACAGCCAGCTGGAGAATTTCAAGCTGTAGAAATAAAAGAAAAGCTCAGATCGTGTCGCATGGGCAGATGAAAATCGAGGAATGGCGGCTGTGGTAGACTTCTGGTCGCGGCTAACTAGTTTTTTTTATCTCACCGCTTTCACTATAACTTAACTGTATTTACTTTATACATTAAAAAAAAGAAAATATATTTGAACAAAATAAATAAATCTCCCTGGTTTATATAGGCAGGAGGAGGAACTTATTGTGGAGGCCCTGTCCTAGCATGAGTGCCTAAACACTGGATATCAGTGCCCCTTTCAATTCCAAACTATATGAAAATATCAAATTATTTAAAAAAATGCTTATTTATAATTATTAAAATAGCAATTTAAATACTTTATGTATTTGGTGTAAAAACCGATGCCAAATTCGACAACTTGAGGTATACGAAGCTGAGATGTTATCGGATTTCTTAAGGTAATGCCCAAATCATTGGCCGTCAACCATACATTTTTGATTTCGGTCGTTACACTCTCAAACGGGCCTATTATCAAAAGGCGCTTTTAACATACTAGTCTGATAGGAGCTGCATGTTCAATGCCCTTATTGATTCCCAACTGACCTCCAGTTTAACGCGAACCTGTGCAAGGTCAGATCGATAGTTTCTATCTCCAGAGAATAAGCCGTCTCCCAACTCCCGAAGTATATTGACGACCATTGTGTCGCCATTCGTTGGAACTATTCCAAAAAACTCGTTCAATACAGCATCTTAATGGCAGTAGTTGAACGTGTAAGCTTCCGGAAATTGGTTTCGGTGATTTGTGACACTTTGGCTGTACGAGCGCTGGAAATAATCGAGAAATGCACCGTTGAGGTGTGTTGTAATGATATGGAGTAAAAATGGTTGTGAAGCGTTAAACAAAATTAAGGAAACTGAATACGAATTGTAGAGGAATTCACAAAAATTTTCAGCATTTTATAAAAATTGTAAAAAATTCAACTTGAAAAGACGCTTCTCCGTTACATAAACCACGTAACATCTCCCGCGTTACATTTTCGAGTTTATGTAGCAAAGTAAAGACATAAAATGTCAAAAGAAATAGCAGCTTACATTTTTGTAAAAATTGATCGAATCGTTGTGAGGACCTGCGAGAAAACGGTGTACTTCGTCGATAAGTTGGAAAATGGAGTCAAAATCTGAAGGTTGTAAGGTGACTGAAAGCTGTGGAGTAGGAGAATAAATTTGTACAGAAAACAATCGAAAATTTCCTAAATAGACGCTTTAGCTCCAATTTTGTTAAAGGGACATTTGAGGTAAATAAACACTACTTACAGTTTTAGAGATTTCAATCCGTGGGAGAGTAAATGTTTTTTGTGGAATTCTTGAATACTATTGACTGGATGGGTTTTGATCCCCCCCCCCTGCTCACCTTCCCGTTAAACGCCTATTGTAATCTAGTCAGAGTAGTCAAAATAACTAATGATGTTTTAGATAGTTTAACAACTCAACCGCACGAATGAAGCGATCCCTTTAAGGACAATAGGAGATGAAAGTTGGGTGAATGAATCAAAACAGTAGAGAATTTTCAGTGCATACGCGTAGTTAGGAGAATGAATTAAAATAGCGAACTATTTTCCCCCCTATCGGTAAAATCAAGACTTGTGGATGATCAAAGCGAAAATGCGGAAAAATGAAACCTATTTCAGAAACTAAAGTTAACGTACCTGTTAGGTGAGTCCGTCTCCTCTGGCTTGTGAGTACTGACTAAACGGCCAGACGATGATGTCTTTACATCGAAAGCGCTTGCCCACAGTAACTCACAAGCCAGAGGAGACGGACTCACCTAACAGGTACGTTAACTTTAGTATTTGCCTACTGGCGGACACAACCCAATTTCTTTAATATTTCAGAAACGATCTGTCATTGGCTCGAGCAGACCGGATAAGATTCCGAATTCCCGCGTTGGCTCTGAGGGAAAAATCCGTTTTGACTGAAAAGTTGGTGCGTCGACGATGTCGACTTGACCGCCAGCCAAATGACAAAATTATGCTTTCGTGTTCGTTTGCTCGATGAAAATTCTGAATTCTTCGAAAAAAAAGGAAGATATGTTTCGAATACGAAAGCCAGATCCTATTTAAATTGTAGCACAAGAGATCGTCGGTAGAGAGGTCGCTCACCTTCCGATGTCGGGTCGGTGAAGACCATGACGAAACATCTACATTTCCCTTTCAGGCGGGGCCCACCTTCCTTCCTAACTTTGTCCAGAAGGTCCCCTCTACTCCTTACTTCTCCCGTCTCTTTTCATCTTATTCTGTCTACATCTCTTACGACTTCCGATACCAACAATGGCAGTGGCAAACTCCTTCTTCACCGGTACGGGGCTTCGTTTCTTCTTAATCCTTACCGCCGTCTCACAATATTTTTATTGTTCTGTCCATCAACGGCCAAATTGTCTCCCACTGACGTCCGCGGGGCTCAAATTATCTGACTAGCGAAAACAGAATTATTAGGTCAACTGTCGCGTGTTGGCGCCCACGGTAACGTTTCAGAGAAAATTCAATAATATGGTCGAATGTCAGATACAGCCATGGCATACAAAATATGTCTTTTCTTACGATTGATCTGTGTGCCTATTGGTAGGAAACGGCGGAACCAACTTAGCTCAAATTCGTTATACTACCTGTATATAACGTGGGGCGTTGAAATCAAAATCTGTGAAAATCTAAACAAACTAAAGTCAACAAAACACCAAATATTTTGTTCCTCATAAACGACTTTATTGTTTTTGACCAAATAATTCGCAGTTCCAAATCACGCATAGATATTGTAAAATTGTCATCTGTGAGGAAATGAATAACAGCAGAGTGAAATATCAAACATTTGCACAATGAAAGGTCCTAATTAGGAGCAGCCCTTGGCTTACATTGACCATTAGAGATTTCCCTACGTGTCAACCTTCGAAAACCTGCCCTGCGCCCTTCAGCGCACTTTATTATCTGGATATACCTCATAAACACCCCAACTTTCAATTTCCATCCGCTCACTGACCCAAATTGGCAAAATGGCCATTGATTCTGAAGGCGTCCCTTAAATTCGAAATCCTCTTCTGGCAAGATGATTCGCAAAATTTCCGGTGGCCCACTCGTACGAACGCCGACGAAGGAAACTCGTTCGCTACGTGGGCGCTTCAAGTTTTTGTTCCATCCTTTCGCTCGCTTCACGTCCCACGCCGTCGTCATTTGCCAAAATGCTTCTCCTAATACGAAATAAAGTGACAGAAAACGCCAATAGATGAGTTCGGGGAGATAACGGAACGGTTTTAAGTCGTTGACGGGACTTCAGCTTTCTGGTTTCGAACGTCCAACCTGCTGACTGAAGGCAAATGGGACCTAACGGTTTCGTGGTTGTGGAAAACTGGACCCGAGTGTCCAATTTGACTTGCGACTTCACTGGTTTGGTAATCATCTTTGAAATGACTGAGAGAATTAAAATTAATTAAATTGTTTGGTGTACGCTCTCGAACTCAGTAAGCTCGAGTACATTGTCTCACAAAGCATCTGTATTACCTGACTCCCATTGCAAGCACTCCAGTGGTCGTAGTGTAGTGGTTATAGACGAAGAATCATACTCCTCCGTAACTTGGGTGTTGGATGGGAGCTCGTGATTGCTATAATTTTTGCCTACGTCAGCAGCAAAACATGTCCAAACCCCTCGTAACACATCAAGAGCATCCTCTCGGCTTAAACTCCTAACTTTGTGTAAATCTGCTGGTAGGATTTTTAGGTTTGAGCCGAATAATCAGTTAGTAAAGATTGACAATATTATTAAATTAAAATAAATAATTGGGAAGCGCTAAACCAACTGTAGAGCCACACCTGACGCTCATCCGGGCCATGGGGTACCCAACCCACATTCAACCAAGGAACCATTAGATAAAAATATCTGGTGCATTGCAACACACAACTTTCCTTAGTTCTACGTCAATTCACTTTGTACATGGCTAATTCTATTTAATCAATTCATTTATCACTCAGTTCCTTTGAACTTGGTCAAACAGCAATTTATTGTGCTATACAGAAAATTAATGAGGATGTAAACACGAATTTTGTTAAGAATGATAGTAATCACTTTTGCAGAGTTATTGGGTAATAACTGTTGGAACTGGTAGTAAGCGAAACGACGGTAGTTGAAATTCAGGAATTTCTGGAGTGAGCCCCATGTACCTCATGAGCATTTTTAAACACTCACCCTTCAGCTATTGGATTGGACTACGATACCAATTTTTAAAAACATTCTACTAACATTCCAGCGGAGTTTATAAGGAACAAAACCGCACTAAAAACGCTTTCCGTCGAAAATGTTTATAATTTATTGTGCTGCTCTCGTCATTTTCCCACGGATGGGAATTTCATGGTATGATTGTCTTGATGAGAGCTATCAATATAAAAAATTTAATCAAAATCGTTTTAGCCGTTTTTGAGAAAAAAATGTTAGGTGTTTTGATCACTATGATAACTATAATTAACTTTCGGTGGATTTTGCTCATACCCTTATTTTGGCGTCTCATGGTAACTTGCGGGCTAGATATCAAGTTTGAGTGGATTTGGTACGGTGGATCTCTCTAAAAATCGTTCACAGACACACAGACCATTTTCCCAAATAGTGTTTTTCGGACTCAGGGGAATCTGAAACGTAAAGATCTGAAGAGAACTCAAATTTTTTTTTTCAGCCGATTACATAACTAGCCAAGGAAAGTAGAAAGGAGTATGGATAGTTCTAAATTACTGTACGATCCATCCCCAGGAAAATGACTGAAGCAGCTGTGTAAATTACTCGTTTCAAATTTGTAAGAAGTACTGTCGCTCTATAAATTCATCAGACACAAACGCCCTGAAAACCCCGGTTCGGTAGCCCAATGAGCCATCATTTTGTGGAAGTTTAACGAAGGTTGTAAGAAGATTGGTAGATATCTACGAATTTCGTGAAAGCCCACAACTTTTCTTTCGTTTCTGTTTCTTTTCTCTTTAAATTCAGATTGACCAACAGAAGCGAGTCTCCGGTGCCACGTTGATAGTCCAAAAGACGACATACACACTGGTTATCTTTTCAACGTCTTGAGATAAGTAGCAGCAACCCAATAGATTCCGGAACGTTAAGCTCATCCGGTTTTTGTGGTCAAATTGTTTCCAACTCAAAATTATTTGGAAATTATTAATTTCTGTTCTGGTTCACTAGGTTTTCATTTATCTTGAATCGATTCCCTATGAGACTGATAGAAAAGTAGGTCACTGGGATACCTTATATATTTTTACATGAGCTGAATTGAGCAGATGATAGTTCTTAATAGCATAATGAATGACGTCTCAACTTTCAAATTATATTGATTGACTTCAAGTGAAACATTTTCATTAACTGAGTCATCAACTTCGATTCTACACAGTCACTTCTCTCGACGTTTCTGCAGCACCGCAAAAGACTATGGTTTACTAAAATACAAATGAACTTGAGCGGCATGTACATTTCAAAAAATGTAAATTGGCGTAAACCGGCTCATAAAAAGAAGGCATTCAGACGCTGCAAGTCGTTTTTGTTGATAACAAAAGCTTTCTTCCTTTCATGCCAGTAAAAACCCTTGGCGTTGAGCAGATTGATAACTTTTTTAAAAATGCATTCGACAAGTCGCTTCAAATGCGTTGGCTTTATGCTCTGAAGTCAACGGGAACAATAAACCGGACAAATTGGTGCAGCTCGACGCACAAATTTTAATTATCGCCACCACACTCAGTCGCTCAACCTCGCCCGTTTTTTAACCTTTTTCGTATTTGTACAGGGAAGATCGTCGTATTTGTCTAACGGTTCGTCGGTTCTATTTCGAAGCCTTTCCAGGGGAGTTTCTCCTTCTTCAAGACGTCACTCGCTGCTCTAAAAAAAATACTGGATACAACTGTCGTTTTAACAGATGGTCGTGAGTTTTAAGTTTCGAAAATATTCTTACGGTTATACGCCTTTCTTAACCAAAAGTCGACTTGAATTTGAAAACGCTTCAAGAGCGCAGCCCTTCAGATGAGAGAAACTTCGGCCTCAGAACGTGGTGTAAAATGAGTATTTTCGCAGTTGTCTATCGAAAAAATTTGGAGTGTTTTGATGTATGTGCATGAGAACACTTTCAACGCTACTCGAATGGTACAAACTCCCTTGTGCCGATTTCCGCGGGTATCTGTAAAATCCACAAAAGTCATGAGTCAAAATATATGGTTTTGTAATTTCGTACAAAACTGGCTGGAATGATTTTAAATGTACTACTCGGGTGATGGAGCTCGTGAGTATGTACTCGTTCCACATAAACGGCTGAACTGAGATCAAAACCAAAAACGTTCTAAAAACGCGTTCTTTTAACTTCTTCAAACTTTCTTCTGTACGCGTCTCATGCGCTCCTGAAATCATCAGTAATTCCTCAACTGTTTGACACACCTAATTGAATGAGCGTAGAAATAAGCCGAAGGCGTCAGGAAAATTATTTTCACCGAAACTTTTCGTACTTAGTTCAAACTTTTCACCCAGGTTCACAGACACGCTAGACCAAAGTGCCTGTTGGAGAGACCTTGAAAATAGGAGATTGACGCGAAATTTTCAGCTAATCATCCCAATTTTATTTTCTTTTTTTCATCGCATTAACTGGGATATCTGTTAAATCCGCGCGAGGTTCAACATTCAAGTTAGAAATAAATCAATACCTTTTGACGCAACAAACCGCAGTACGCCGAGTTCTCGAGATAATTTCGTATTCATTGGTATTCAAAGCGGCACGTGTCATTACGTGCATGATCACGAGTTTACTGTCAGAGCATTCGAAACTAACGGCGGGCAGACATGGAAGTCTCTCAAGATGCCCTAAGGTTGTTGCGATTGCTCACGAAGTTTTCATTCTATTTATTTACGGCCAAAGGGTGCTAAACATGAACTGAGACGCGACGAAAAAATTGTCGACGGACACACGTTTGTATTTGAAGTTGGACGTATTTGCGTGATCTGACTTCAGCTTAATTTTTGTGGTTCTTGACGGAATACACGTTATTCCGGCGGAAGAGCGGCAAGACGGAAGATGTGCGTGTTACAGGTCTCCCATAATATTCAAATATTAAATCACGTTGACCTTCTAATGTCGAAACTGTTGTGCTTTCACGTCTGCTAAGATCATCGCATAATTTATCGATAGCTCGGATATGAGGAGGGATAGTCAACTCGAGTCAACGCTCACTTAACCTTCTTTGGATTGTCGGCCCATGAAATTCAGAAGGTCGCGAAGTTTTGGAGGAAGACAGTCGCTCCACTTCCTTGTCTTACCATCCGTTTTTAACGAGCCGATAATTATTCGTTCTTTGCTCTAAAATATTCGTGCCAAGGCTTTTCGAGAGACACCCCCCCCCCCATCATAATATTTGAGGGAAATGAGTCATTTTAATTACCACGAAAACCAGCCAGTGGCGCGGGCTTGATATTGAGACGAAATTAACGACGCCGTTCAATAAGTTTTGTACGGCGACCTGTATATTTCGAGTTCAGGAGTTACGAACGAGGTTAATGTCAAGGTTTACTTTGTGTAGAGCAGAAGAAGTGAGTTCAAATGAATACAGCAATGCGACCTATCGATCGTTCTAAAGCGGGTACGTGCTCCGGATTTTCAAAGGCCTTCACCTCGCTTCCCAATTAACCCGGTTTTTCTTATTTCTCTTCGTAAAACGGTCGTCATGTTTTAAATTACGTTTTGCGTCCCGTACGGTACGAAAATATGAAGTTCCGGGGATGAAGGCTACAACTACATACTACAGCCGAGTGAGAGGAACATTATTTTACTCTTTAAAGTTTTTATTTATAATTTCATTCGGCTCCGTAGGTTAGCACACTAAGGCGGTTGTGCTTATCAATGTTAACTGCGACCAAAAGTAATATATGAATCGTATACGACCAATATAGGTTAGTATATACCCAACTCAAACTAAATTAACGATTCCACATTAGAAAAGAAGTAAAATAACTCCAAATAACTGCTAATTATTGCACAACGGTTTATTATTCTCTTGCACAGCATGATTTTGGCCTATCCTATTCCGCTTCTCCTACTTCAATCAACATGCCCGATAATTTCCTGACTATCCAGCTTGATGCAGTCTCACACCGCCTAGGCCCATCAAATTTGATCCAGCATCGAATAATATAAGTAAACGATACGAAACATGACCGGTGTGACAGCGCGTCACATGAGCCCCAACGCAGAAGAAGCGCGGGAAAACGCTGGGCTGCTCGTCGCTCAACCTCGTCCAATCAGTCGCGTCTGAACGCCCGAACCTGACTGGTGAGTCCTTTCGTCTGCCCCTTTTCCTCTACCATCCGCCGTGAGCCTAGTTTTCTTATTTATTTTATTACAAGATGTATTTATTTTATTCATTATACCGCACTTGGCCAAGCCTTGCGTTGAATTTATTTATTTATCCACGAAGGGTCTACGTAGCGTCACACCGGACTACAATTGTTGACAAACACAATACATAGGCAGTAGTAGCCAAAAACCACCAAGGCCACCAATGACTAACTCGGATTGGAGAGAAATGGAGGGCCTCTTTTGTCTCTCAAACTGCGCACCAACCATCATAGAGATTCATCGGATTAATCTGAAGAAAGTACGTGAAAGCACGTGAAAGCCTACGTTCGATGAAACATTTAAAAACAAGTTAACTCTAATGAAGTATGGCGTTTAATAAGTCAGCAGTACTAAACGGTGACAGTGCGTCCTTCATGATAAGCATAAGCATGCTGTAGTATCACGTATCTATGTTGACCTCATTGATGTTTTGAGTAAAAATTATGGAAGAAAAGACGTTTCATTGAGTGAGAGGTTAAAGTTTACTCAAATGAACAGATATGAAACTGATATTAAGACATTGGGTGAAACATTTGTAAGTGTGAGAGGGTTCAACAAATCTATCGAACTCCCAGTAATTGTAATAAAAGCTACTGATGTTCCTTTATTCGGAATGAACTTGGTTTAACTCTATGTGAATTATATTTATCAGCTTTGGATGTCTGAATATGATTTTGCTGAACCTTAGCATTCTCTAGTAATTGTGAATATGCTTCAATGTCGTCAAACGTGCTCTTGACAGACGGATATTTGCGTAATATCTCCTGTTGCCAACTTGGCTCATTAATTCCTAGTAAGAGTTGATCCCGCAATCGTTCCTGTAACAAAGTCTTAATACGTATAAATAACAATGAACACCCTCCTGTAAAATAACTGTGGGGCTATACATATTCCTCGGGATGTTGACTAGAAATAGTCAACCAATACGCGGAATGGTTTTCCATTTGCCTTGGCAAGTAAGAACTTACGTTTGTCATCGTCTTCATTAACATAGCATGATCTAAGCGCAATATTAAATCTGGAATACCAATATTCCCACTCTTCACTATCCGGGTTAAAACTGTCAACATTAAAATCTTTAAACGAAATAGATCTCTTCACCTCCAGTACTGTCTCTTCTCCGTCCTTCCAAGCTTTCGTTTTTGTCTTCGTCGCCATTCTGTAGTATCACGTACCTACGTGTTCCTGATTTTAGTATAGTGAATTTCCAGGTTGATGAACGGAAGACATTTTTATTTTAAGAATGTAAAATCAATTTACAAAAGTAAACATACTCCGTGGTAACGTGTAACGTATGATTGGAAACTATAACTTATGGTTGGAAATTCTCGTCGTTAATCTTGTAATACACATGCAGGAATTGATTTGCGGGGGGGATGTCAAGCATGGTGTATTAATCCGAAGGCAAGCATTATTAATGGTCATAGGTTAAAGATACGAAGAAGTAGAATTAGTAATATGTTTTATGAATCCTTTACACCCAAGGAGCCCCCCCCCCCACCCTTACAACTCTCATGTGTTGGGAAAATACATTATTATTTTTATTGTTGCCTACTCTAACGTTAACCTCCAATTCCATTTCGCAAATGTTAAATATAATACGCAGCAAACGATTAAACAACGGTTTATTATTCGAAACATGACCTGATTACAACGATAACGAAAATTATCATGTTCTAGGCGTTGCTAGGCAATCGGTAAGACGCGGCAAGTCGAACTTTGTGAGACGGGAGGCAGTGGGAGGAAAGATAACTGCCGCTACATTGCCCAGCGAGTGCTTTCAATTAGTGGAAATCGTCTCGCTTCATTTGTCTGAAACTCATCCTATTCGACTCTGCATGAAAATACGGCGGGAGGGGCTTGTAAAAAAAAATTGTGTAATGTATTGCTGTTTCCGACAATAACTTTTCTCATATTGAGACGTACAGGGCACATAAAAAAATATGCTCGAGTGTTCCTACCCCCGCTTCCTTCATGGGGTCAGAAAATTATACCTGTACACCCGCAACCCATAGTTCGAACGCCGCCTGCACATAGAAGTTATTATGTCTCTTGATGATTTTTAGGTTAGCTTGCGAGGAAGCGAACGTATTTTATTAATGGAACTGTTATATTAATATTTGGTAACTCTAGTTATAGGGTATTATTAAATGATGATGCGACGAACCTCTCTAGTCCTCAGAACATCGTAAAACTTAACTCACAGTGTGGTACGGAACTTAATACTGCTCAACAACCTCAATTGAATGATCAACGTATTACTTTAATTTCGTCACCGTGATCTTTTCGGTAGGTTTGTGAGTACTGTTCAGAAATTGTGGGGAAACCCCTGTAAAATATCTGGTGCGGCCCATCTCACACCTTTATAACGAATTTTCCACTCAGTTAATACGGATTTGGTGATTCCCGTGCTATAGCAGTTGTTTTAGTATGTGTCAGCTCTTGAATTACCATCATCCTCGTGATGCACTGCGTCTCTGAAGAAGATCAATAAGTTGATCAAAACGCTGTTCTTAGACGGTGTTTTATCGAAGAATCCACGATAACGATACCACATTGCTTTGTATGTTTACATGTAAATTCAATTTTAAGGAATGCTATTAACCCAACAAAAATGCGTAAAGTAATAATTGCTCAGGCAGCTACACAATTTATATTTCACGAGCTGTGCCTGCGACTTCGTTCGCGTGGTTGTCGGAAACACTATCGCGATTATCTTTTGATTGCTCACGTTGGGTTTTGTTATTATGATCGTGAATAAGAATTTTTACTTTCCTTGCTCTACGAAGTAGAAAGGAAAGTTTTGTAATCGGCTGAAAAAAAAATTTTGAGTTTTCTTCAGATCTTTACGTTTCAGACCCTCCTGAGTCCGAAAAACACTATTTGGGAAAATGGTCTGTGTGTCTGTGAACGATTTTTAGAGAAAACCACCGCACCAAATCAGCTCAAACGTCATATCTCGCTCGCAGGTTACCATTGGACGCCAAAATAAGGGTTTGAACAAAATCCAACGAAATTTAACTATAGTTATCATAGTGATGAAACACCAAACTTTTTTTTTCACAAACGGCTCTAACGATTTTGATTAAATTTTTTATATTGGTAGCTCCAAATATGGCAACTATACCATAAAATTCCCATCTATGGGAAAATGACGAGAGCAGCACAATTAATTACCAAAACTTTGGACGAAATCGGTTTTAGCGCGGTTTTTAGAGAAAACAACCGTACCAAATCAGCTGAAACATGATGTGTAGCCTACAGGTTACCATGGGACGCCAAAATAAGGGTATGGACAAAATCTACCGAAAGTTAACTATAGTTATCATAGTGATCAAAACACCAAATTTTTTTCATCAAAAACGGCTCTAACGATTTTGATTAAATTTTGTATATAGATAGCTGTTAATAAGATAATTATACCATAAAATTCCCAATCGTGGGAAAATGACGAGAGCAGCACAATAAATTATCAAAATTTTCGACGAAAAGCGTTTTTGCCGCGGTTTTTCCTTATAAACTCCGCTGGAACTTTTGTAAAATGTTCAAAAAAATTGGTGTTGTAATTAAATCCAATACCTATTGGGTGAGTGTTTAAAAACGCTAATGAGATACATGGGGGTTACTCCAGAAATTCCTGAATTTCAACTAGTGCCGTTTCGCTTACTACCAGTTCTAAAAGTGTTTACCTAATAACTCTGCAAAAGTAATTACTATCGTTCTTCAAAAAACTTGTGTTTACAGCCTCATTAATTATCTGTGTACCAATTGCTCAATAATGGTCCGGGAATGAGTTCGAGCAGCACATTAAATTCCGGAACTGTAAGCCCTATCGCTTCCTGCTGCCGTGAAGTGTTGTTTGACCAAGTTCCAATTAAATTAGTGATAAATGAATTGATTAAATAGAATTAGCCATGTACGAAGAGAATTGTTGTAGAGCTATGGAAAGTTGTGTGTTGCAACGTACCAGATATTTTTTAAAAATAATATGTTTTAAAGTACTTCAGCGTAATCGATATTTTTAGTTTTTTTTTCTTGTGGTAGAAGAACATACTGATTTTCCCTGCAACCCGATCTTGACAACGCGACATAAAAAGCGGCCGTGTGAAAAGCAGTCGACGAAAATCGATTACTACCTGTTTAAATGTTTGCTGCGGTGATTTATTAATTGTCACGGCAAAAGATAACTTAATGGGAAATTGAAATCTTTTGAAATGAAAAGGTGGTTTTGCGTTTACTATTCGTAAAATGTTAAGGACCAACGATTTTATGGATGTGGCGAAAATACAAGTGGCTAGTTAGTGGACTCACCTTGAGGGCTGTTCGTACACCGTCGGAGCGTATCTATCGAGGTAGGTGCTGTCGGAGATGGAAGGGCGGATGATGTGAGGATCACAAGGATTTTATGGGAAGGGAATTTTACCACGACTTTATGCTTTTGACGCTCTGTGCTCGACGCAGCGGTGAGATGGAGACAACACGTAGCGCGTTTCTCGAGTGACGTTTGTCGGTTTTTACTTGGCAAGCTGTCAGCTTGGTTTGACAGTTATATACGAAAAAAAATTAAAACTAACTTTAAATAAACAGAAAAAAGAACGAAAAAGGAAAGGAGAACGATGCGGTCGACGTTTGCTATAATAATATACTATAGCTTGCTATAGTAATTTGCGGGTATTTTTTCTTTGATATCAGGGGTGGGTGCGTTCCAGTCAAAGCTTCCCAGAGTTCGTTCCGATAAAATCAAGTAGGCACAACCAGAAGGTAAATCATTTAGAATCATTGAGATGCGAGGTATAAGCACTGTTTGACCAACTGCCGGACCAGTCAAAACTGTTGCAATGATCACGTTATTGCGAAGGAATTTTACTTGAAGTCGGGTCCCGTTGCATAAATTTGGTGGTATTTTTAACTTGAGGGAATGTGGTGGAAGGCCACTCGGGTTTAAAGAATTGAGAAACTCCTGTAGGTAAACCATTACATTATCAATAGATGTGTAGGTAGTTATATCGCCTGGAAGTTTAGTTTAAATTAGGTCGTTAATTTCGTCAACGCTACTATTTCTCGCCACCAACAGTGCCCTTTGACACATCCATTGATAATCTTTATTTTCTATTTCGACGATATCAATCTTCAATTTCAATTTTATTTTGAAAATGAGGTACTTTTCCGTCTCCTATTAAAAGTAACTTTGAAGGAAAATTTGTACTACGTCGCCCCAAATGTGCTCTCATATTCGTAGATAGTTTTAAGGTATGGACAAACTTCCATAACGATGAACTTTAAAGTAACTTAAACCGTTTATGCAGCGCACGCAACGAAAGTCCTCAAATGTGAATAATTTTTCCCGTTTTTGCAACATTTCTCACTGACTCTCCTATTGGTCGCAGGCTAATGTTATGTAGCCTAAAGCCTTGCTCTAAAAATGGGCTCCTTTTAATGTGTGTGACGTCTACACAACGTCATCGCCAGCTCCATGAGCCATTGCTGGCACTCCTACTTTCTATCGTCAGCCAACGTGCCTCGCGAGAGCTTCTGTTCTTTAGAGCTTTTTCACGTTGGATCTATTTGGTTGCAATGCAAATCCTACCTCGGATATGAATTCGCCATTCCATTCGGGTCTCAGTACGTCTAACATCACTGGGAAGAACTGCGTCGCCTTTTCATCGGCGTAGGAATCTGCCAGAGCTGTACCTGGAAGACTATAGAGAAGGAGGCTGATTGTGTATAAAGCCAGTAGGAGCATTGAGCATTACTATCGTACTAGCATTACTTCACCTCCTGTCGATAAACGGAAACAACTCACGTCACAAGTACAGATTTATTTTGGTTTATTTCCTATTTCTTCGGATTTTTATTGCATGTGGTTACTTTTATTTTTATATATTTTTTTTGTTTGAGCTCAAAAATTAAATCTGTTTTTTTTAAAATGTATTGTACCGTTTCCCAATTTGTTCGTATCTGATAAAAACTGGCTTAACTCTGAAAGACAATGACAACATACAATTAACGCGTGAACTGTATAAACTTTATGAACAATGACCTTAAAACTAAACAAACTGTTGTATTTTCAGTCCTCTTTCTATTAATAAAATGTTCTTGAGCACACAAATCGCTCACGTTTCGATAACCGGACACAACAACTTTCAAGACGGAAGTCCCGACACGACACCATCTTTTCTCGTTGTTACTCGCGTTCCCTAGCAACCTCATCACAACTTCCGTTGCTTAGATTCGACACCACAGTATTATAAGTGTGCAAAATTTGTTTTTGATAAATGCGTCAACCCTTTTGCCAAAATGTAGAGTAGAATAAAATATCCCCTGCCAATTTGAAATGACTAATTGTTTATATGCAAATATTACATTTAGTAATTATAATCTGACCCTTAACTCCATTAATTTAGAAAACGATGGAAATAAACCCGAAATTCGTAACGGGTTACAAATTTTGCCTTAAGGTTATCAACAGGTGCTTATTATTGGGAATAATGAACCAAAACAAATTCCAAGGGGCTAGAAATCCCGCGGTATGAGTTCGTAGGTAACGATGGCGAAGGCGTCGACCCGTGGGCCGCAAGGACACCTCGCTCTCTTACAAACCCACAGTTTTGCAAAACGTTTCTCAACTGGCATCCATTCGTCATCTAGTTACATCTTTGAGTATGTCGCTCGGGTGATTGATGACTTGTATTGTATTTGCCTTTCGTTTCGTGTGACATTTTTCGGAGGCGGGAAAATCTTTTTGCGGAGGAGGAAAATCCGCTTTAGACCCCCCGCGACTTCATTAAATTTCGTGAACGGTAATGCGAATATAGTCGTATTTTTCTTTGAATAGAAAATTGCGCAATGTGACGCTCAATCAAGATTTCTTTCGCTGTTCGTATATTCAAATCAAGAAACATTTCTTTCTTCACTCGAGGAATAAGATTTTATGCATTCCCATACTTTGCTATTGTCGCACGACGGCAATCCAAAGAGCCAACATTGTCTCAGTTCGCGTCTGTCAGCAAAGAGCAGTGCAAGTGGTTGACTCACCCGGACTCCTTAACGCCTCCAGGCTCCGGAGTGGTTGTCCCTTCGGCCTTGGAGGCCAACTGCTTGAAAATACCATTGTTCCCAGCTATTTCCGCGGAGTTTCAAGTTCAACTTCTCCAACGAGGAATCTCCAATAGCTTGTCAACGTGGGATTTGGTGCGGGGGAATCGGCACTTTCTATAGTATGCGATGACCGCGAGGAACGCATTAGGCCTTTTTACCACTTATCTACTGGCTTCGTGAACAAGAAGCAATTAAAAATAGCGGATCGGTCTTCGTTCATTTCGGCTGAAACGAAAGGAACTGTCCAAATGGTGAAAAGTGGGATAACAACCCTGTCAAAAAATCGCACATCTCAAGACTCAAAGTATTGTAACTGAAAATTATTTCAGGCAAGAAAATAATTTTACAGTCCCCTCCAAAATTTAACATATTTCGTTTCAAGGCGTGGAGATTCCAAATTAGCGATGCCTGTTCGGGCCACATCTTGCCTTAAACGTAATACGGAAATATCTGGCACGTTGCAACACAGATCTTTCCTCAGCTCTACGTCAATTCACTAGGGTAAATGGCTTTTTTCTACTTACTCAATTCATTTATCACTTATTTAATTTGAACTTGGTCAAACAACGCTTTACGGCAGCAGGAAGCGGTAGCGCTTACAGTTGCGGAATTTTAGGGCTGTTCGTACTCATTCCCGGACGAGAACGAGCACCACAATAAATTCCGGAACTGTAAGCGCTACCGCTTCCTGCTGCCGTAAAGCGTTGTTTGATTCAAGTTCAAGTTCAGTTAAAACCGATTTTCGTTGAAAATTTTGATAATTTATTGTGCAGCTCTCGTTGTTTTTCCACGAATGGGAATTTTATGGTTTAGTTGCCTTATTATAGGCAATCAATACATAGGCAATTATGAGAGCTATCAATATAAAAAATTCAATCAAAATTGTCAGAGCTGTTTTGAGAAAAAAATTGGTGTTTTGATCACAATGATAACTATAGTTAATTTTCAGTGGAGTTTGCCCATACCCTTATTTTGGCGTCTCATGGTAATCTGCGGGCGAGATATCAAGTTTGAGTTGATTTGATTCTGTCGTTTTCTCTATAACTTTCCTTTCTACTTCATAGAGCAAAGGAAAGTAAAAATCTATCATTTCGCACAAATTGTTTAAAAAATTGGCCGAAAACGAAGTTTTTGCAGTTTCACTTCAATTACGAGGTGTCTGGCTGACATTCCTAGCAATTTTACTATTCTGATTAGAATAGGACGGGTCTCTTAGGAATAGGACTGTCTGGTTGTAAAACTGTAAAATCTCAGGAAACATAGTGAGGCAAAATCTACTAGTTGAAGGAACTAGTGGAACTAAGTGGTGAAAGTCATCGTTCTCCCTGGTCTGCCTCCCATCTCACTCCAACCACCCGCCAGTTCGACTCGTGACGTCGCCCCAATTGCCGAGCGTCGTTTGGAAAACGTCATTGTCTGTTGTTCGTACCCAAGTCGTGTTTGTCGATGCTGAATCGAATGGGATGGGTCTCAGAGGTGTGATACTTCGTTGAGTTGGATAACTGTAACATAAACTATAATTATCGGACATTTCACGTGTGTTTCGTATGTACTTACACAAATGAGTTGTCGTTCCCTGGATTGTTGGCCATGTTACATTATTAATATTGCCTCAATCTTGCTGTGCAGGAAAATATTAAACCGTTGTGTAATAATTTGCAGCGTTTTATACTTGGCACCTAATTTTATTACCCATAAATATCTCTCTGGAAATTATGTGAATGCGGGTTTTTAAAATAAATTTTGAAAACAATTTATAATGATTTTCATTATACTCTTCGATTAGTCAATACGGGTTGTGTTCTCCGTAAATTTTTGTCTGACAGTTCGTTGAACAGAAATAACTACCCAAATGTGCAAAAAATCGTTGCACGTTTATTAAATTTCCACAATAATTGCGAAACAGAATTGGACCAACCTGAAGGAATGCCTTCTATAAATCTATACCTACATTTCGTTTCCCGCGATTATCGTTGAAACGGAGATATAGGCGATATACATCGGAAAATGAGATTTGTCGAACGTTAAATGATCGTTTCTCTCAAAAACGGCTCTCACAGTTTCAAACTTACCAAGTACTCTCAATCAAGTAGTATAAATCTCTATAAATATTCCCGTAAAACCGCGATAAACGAAGATATAGCGCCCGTACATGTAGCAGGTCGTAGTATCTACGGGACTGCGGAAAGTTGTGTGTTACGACGCACCAGTTATTTTATGAACATGTTTTGTTAAAATCAGGAATAAAATGTTATAATGCATATTATATGCGTACTAATGGGTTTTACTTCCCATCCACTAAAGGCATACAGGGATACCGAGGCGATTATATAATATTCATTTTATGAGCCATCGAGACAGAATATATTTCAAATATATAATTAGTAATTTTAGCCCAGAAGCTGAGTCTGCTGTATGAACACAACATTTTGAAGGTAGCAGATACTATTTAATAGTTTACTGAGTGGCTGTAGATGCAATTCCCGTCATTTTCAGCACGTCGTTTGCAAGTATCAACTAATAAGTCAATTTTTGAGCCATCAAATTCATCAAATTTTGCTATCGTCTGCTCGAAAGAGTCCTCAAAATGAAGAAAGCAGACTAGGTAGTTTTTAAAGTACTCCACTTCACCTACTCGTAACGTAAATTTCAAGTTTCAACTCTGTAGGTCGTTTTTTGACCAAAAAATTGATTGACTCTACAACTTAATTGGGCAAGCATAGGAGGTAGCAGAGTTGTGAATTTGGAAAGTACAAGCCGATTCCTCAACTGTGGTAAATATTGTAACTATGAGCCGCAATTTTCTTAGTCCATACTTGAGAGAGAGCAGAGAAGCGGGGTTTTACCAAACATTGAGGGAACAATCAGAAAAAATAGTAACTAACTTTCAACTCTACGGTCAACGTTTTTAGCCCTCGGCTCCTGGACTATTTGTTCTTCATGCAGGTTTCGGTAGAAATGCGTTGAACGAAGGTAATAGAGCGTGTTTGAATAATACATCGTCGAATTCACGAGGATTGTGGAAAGTCGTGTGTTGCGAATGAATGTATGTGTTCTGTTGAATGTTGTAATATAAACCAATCATCGGCTATGTAATAAAGAATAGGATAAAATTAAATCCGTAAGTGCCCTCGTGTGAGAACTAACAACAGGAAATGTAGGACAGAATTGTAAATCGTAAATAGGGCGCACCTGCCCCAAACAGACAGGTCAGTTTAACATTCGATTTTTTTCGTGGAGCTATCGATGGTCACGATGTTGATGAAACCAAATATTGCCGTTTAACTGCTCTAAAATTAGTTGCCATTCAAAATATCTCTAATAATGTTACATAACTTGATTAATAGCTTTCGCTTCGAAACAACTTCCTCAGGAAAAGTGAGGCAGCTGTGACGAAGGCGAATATTGACAAGCGCAGCCTGAGATCAGCTCGGCCGTTGTGACGAGGCTGGTCGAGCGGCGGGAAGTCCATCTGCGTGTGTGTGTGTGTGTGTGTTCAGGCTCACATGAGCGTAGGCGACGCGGAATATGTCAGCTGATTTGTTTACAGTTCCCTATCCTTCTCCCCTTCTTGCACTTCTCCCATCACCGTCTTCATCCTTGTGATCGGTGTAATGTCCACTTGACTGGAGCTATGCAAGGCCGAGCTCCCCTCCGAGTCGCGCGAGAAGACGTAGAGGCCGAATCAAAACTGGTTTTTCGTATTTGTCGTCGAGGACCACCTGCCAATTCAGTCTGAAGGGGTGAACCTTACGAGCCTTATCGCCTTATCTGACAAATGCGATCCAACCTCAGTTTACCTTTTCAGCGTAGGTAAATCGAATATAACCAAATGGCAAGTCACAATTGCGGACTATGGTTTTTTTTCTGTCTTCCAAGGTACGATCCGTCCAAATTTGATCGTTATCTCAATGAATGATGTGTTTTCGTCTATTTGGTCTGGCTTTGGCTCGGTGATTTATACTACTAATCTCCAAGGAGACGAAGGTTCTTGCGACCTACACATTTCGACCATTAAACTCGTTTTTCAGGATAAACTGCAATATTGACCAAATCGGATCAACTCATCATTGAAGTGGTTTACAATTAAAATGCCGTTTGGAGTCTCTAGTTCCAAAAACATTGGTTGATTGTGTACTTACCTCATTTCCAGAGGCTGGACGTTGACATAGGGCTTTAGCGATTGCGGATCTAACGATTTTGCGGATGATGTGCCGTCCCTGGCCTGCAGGAAAGATGCTACGAACGAATAATGACCAAAAGGGACGCGGTTGACTTTGTTGGGAAGGAGTTTATGACCGACATGTTGATTTTGTGTCTTCCCTTTACGCTGAAAGAGTGACGGATCCACAGGTTGGTGAAGAGATGTAGGAGGACGTGGATATAAAACTTGGCTATCAGTAGGAGAGGAATAAAAAATAAATTCGTGTCATTACCACTCTTTCGTTATTGCGACGATATGAGAAGACACGTAATACGGCAGGCACTACCATTGCAAGGTTTGCCTCAATGCGTGCCATTACTAAGGCCACTTGCGGTGTGTGTTACCATGACACTATCCTCATGTATAAGGTCATCTATCTAGGTGTGATTGGCTACTGCCCCGTTGTCTGGGGTAGAAAACTAACAGTCAATCAAAAGTATTGGCCCAATCCCAGAGAGCTGCGCTTCTGTGGATCATCAAGGCCTACAAGACTGTATCAACAGAAGCACTCCAGGTGATCACTGGTCAGTTACCAGTTGATTTGGCCATTAAGTGCATGGTTGACAAGTGGAGAGTGAAACGGGAGCTCCCCCCGCTTTGGGCTGAACTCCGTGCGGATCTCACCACAGAACAGAAACTTGCCCCCATCGACGAATGGGCTCTAGAGAAATGGCCAGCGAGAGGGGAATCCTCGTCAAAGGGACGTGATACGTATGAGTTCTTCCCCAACATCCGTGAACGTCTTTCAAGAAAAAGGGTTGAGCCAGACCCCTGGACGAGCCAGTTCCTCACAGGACATGGTGACTTCAATGCTCGGCTCCACTTCCTTTCTCTGAAAGACTCTCCATTATGCAAGTCTTGTGCCTCCAGTGCAAACAAGAAACCATGTGCTGCTCCACTGTAGTTTCTACAACAGTGAGCGACGGTTGTTGGGAGGGCAAACGAACTTAGCAGCATTGACTGCTACAAAGCAAGCCTATAATCATTTTGCAGAGTTTGCAAAGAAGGTGATGGCTAAGAAACGTGGTCATAGTTGATCTGTCCTTTTGAAAGTTGCCACTCAAGTACACAGTTAGATCAGGTGGGAAACCAGATTATGAACTCGTCCCCGACAGTACGGGATTCCTCAGGTGGTCACCTCCGTGCGGTAACACATGGGCAACAGCTCTCTACCGGGAGACTGGCTAACGACCAAATACCTACCGTACCTCCGCAGGTCTGAGTTCGGTGGATGCTGCAGAGGCCGACCTCTTGCATATTAGCGAAGCCATAACTTCCATAACTGATATAACCCTCGTCGAGGGTTTAGGTACAGTCATCAAATAAGGAAACAGACCTGTGTTGGCTAAAAGGCTGTGGTTAATTTAACTTACTTTTGAACGAAATGTGGATAACGCACTAAACTATAAGAACATAGAAGAAATTCAGCCCTTTCTTCATATCCAGATTAGCCATTACACAAGCCGTCTTGTAGAAAATTAAGAAAAATACCCTAAATTACCCTTAACGGTTTCACACGGCAAAAAATAAGCAGCGACGTGGTGCATTCATGAAAATAATTTAATGCTTCCCCTCAGTTGACAATCGTCATCGCCCCGGCGCATCTATAAAATAATAAAAATGGAACACGAAATAATGCCACTTGTATGATCTCGCTTTCAGCCCCACTGTCCAACTCAATTATGGCAAGGTTTGACAGCAATCATTTCTACTAGTTCACCATAACACTTGGTGTTGTCTTTAATAACGATTTGTATGCAAAAGTCACGCAGGTGCATTCAATTTATTATTGAAACATTAGTGGTATTTAATTCAATATATTAAATAATAGTATAATTTATTTTTAATCAATATTATATTTACGGATAATGCATATTTTGTTCATACTATTAAGTTAGGTTCTTTCAACAAACATTAAATTTCTGTTTTAAGTTAATGTGTGGTTGTTGAGTTAATCCATTAAATCATTAAAATGTGTTGGGCACACAAGAGGGGAAGCTCGACAACCGAGTTTATAAATAAAAAGGGAACTCAATGGGCGTGAGTATGGTTGTGGGAAAAGGGCGGACACAAGGGGGCTCTGAATGGGCGTGAACTGGTTGCGTGGGAGACTAGAGCAGAGAGAGAGCGCGAGTAGAGGTGTGACTGGGCCGAAAGTTGATAAAGCGATGTCTGTTGTGAGCACTGGGAGACGAGTGTATCTGGGCAGAGTTGTGTGTGTTGGAGAAGAAGGTAAATCGAGGGGAGGCAACATATTGGAACGGAGTATTTGGAGTTTGAAACAGCTGGGCGTTAAGACGCTTACCAAGGTAAGCTTAGTTCAGTTCAGTCGGCACCGCAAGGGGTTGTGCCAGAGGGGAGGGGGGTTCCTTTTAAAAGAAGGTATATACAAATGTCGGAAGTATTACTCCTTATAATTCACTTTTTGTGGTACACTTAAGAGTTAAAACAGTGATTTATCATTCGCATGATAAATGTAGTACTTAATAACGTAATAATGATTCACGTTAATCCTAATTTATTTATATATTCAATCCGAATTCGTTCCGCTAAAATATGTCTCCGTCACGCTCTCCGGTGTTACAGTTATCGACTGGTTACATGACTGTCTTTCACGCGAGTATTTGCGTAACTGTGATGTTCAATGGATCATCTTCCGTCATGCGGTAGAAGTCGATCTGATAAATGCGGTGAACTATGACTGCCGCTATTTCCCCTCTATCAGGTCTTCTTTGTTGGTAACCTCCGTCGGAGCTGATGGTAATCGAATTGACGGATGGCTGGTCAACATCTTTTATTCGGCCTTCCCGCTCGAATATCGACGTGAAATATTGGTATGCGACTTGATAATAGAACACTCCTATGCGATTCCCGTATCCCCGGCGTATCGATTTCCTAACGACTAAGAAGTTGATTTTACGGGCGGCGCAAAAACCTTTTTCTCGCGAAGGTTTTGAGAGGAAGTTAGGTGGAAAAAAAAAAAAAAAAAATCCCATAGACTCTCGAAGGAAACGAAGCATTGATTACAGGTGACTGTATCAAGATCGATGAATCTCCTGCTAACTCATGTACGGATCAATGTTGCGTTGCGCTCGCGGAAGGTGTGTTAGAAGTCGCTCATCCAGGGCCATTGAATTGCGGGAAGTTTATAGGTTGGGGGAGTAAGACCAAAGGAAACACGCAAGAGTCTGACGCCATATTTTTGACACGCACACTTTGTTGCCTTCACCTGGATTTTCACCAATTGACAGTTATGATAAAAGTTAGACTGTACGAGTATTGAGCAGAGGTACTTGTGTACATTTTAGCCTGGTTGTTGGGCTCCACTGGAATTGGCTCTTTCAAACTCCATCCTTCCCTTCCGGGTTTTATTCTGTCAGTGTGTACGCAGGTACATTTCAAGTTTGTACCTCCCAGCGTCTCGTTGAGCTCGAACAGTTAACAACCGCAGTATTCTATAGAAATAAATATGTGACAACATCCGAGAACGCCTTAGAAGAAGGTGGGACGAGCCAGTTCCTTGCAGGACCTACTTCTTTTCTCTCAAAGGCTCTCCTTCTGACAATGTAGTTCCTACAACAGTGACCGACGGTTGTGAGATGGGCCAACCAACGGAGTCAAACCTTCCAACTTTGACTGCTACTAAGCAAGCTAATAAGTTTAATAGGCTAATAAGTTTGCAAGGACTTGGTTGCCTTTGACAGTTCCCACCTTTGACATCCATGTTAAATCAAGTGGGGTATCCAATTAAGCTCTTAAGTATGGTGTGGAATTCACCAGGTTCATGCCTCCGCAGAGTTACTAGCTGGCAAAAGTCTTCTACCGGTAAGGATTGATAAATGACACTACCTCCACAGATCTAAGTTCAGTAGTATTGAGTTTTGAGATCTCCTGAGCCTGAATATTATGTATCACGGTGTGGGTTTGGAACTGAATTGATAACTTATTATTTTCAATGGGGTTGCACTGACTGACTCCTATTAAAGGCACCGGACGATCGTGGTCTAGTGGATAAAACATTTGTTCATAATTCTCGTCGTTAGTCGAGGATTGTGGATCGGAGCTCCGGCGCGATTGGGGTAATTTTTTGCCTGAGCAGCTCTTCAAAACATCTTTTGCTGTCATTCTCTTTTCACTTCTGAAGCCTTTGGAGTAAGAGTAATGAAACACTCTTTAACAGGGTGGGGCAGAATGGACTGTACTATTTCAAGTAAGGGTAGCTTAATGGGCACCAGATAACTATGTAGGGGTTCAGTATCACTCCCAGTGATGTGGGTATTGTCCTCGAAACTAAAGCGAATTGGGCTGTAGGAGAGTTGGCAGTTTGGCGACTTGTTCCTTCATTCGAAACCGGTTTCGGTTGAGGAGAGACATGACCACTCTGATCCCATTAGGTTAGTCGATGGTTGGGTGAACTGTCTCGAGATTCTCACGGGGCGGAAAACCAGATGCAAGGCAGATGTGTCCCTGAGTAGTGTGTGGAAGCTTGGGTGAACTCTGCTGAGGCTTGCAGGGGTCCTTCCTAACCCCAGAGCAGTAAGTCCACGCAGTCCAGATCTGGGATGAAGAAAAGCCGCTGAAAAATGGGGTGGGCCAGCTACCATTCTGGCCTTAACCATTGTCCGACCCAAATAATGTACCAGGGGAATGCACAGCCTGCGTATTATGAATTAGGGCCTCATAGGTAGCTGCTTCTGCAAGGCAAGGTAGGTAGAACGATGTAATTCAATCCTACCCAGGGCAAGGCCGGGGAAAAAGCTCTTGCCTTGCGAACATTGCGGAGTTTCTTGAACTAACCTGGAGGGAGGTGGAGGCCACCTGGTCAGTACTCTCCCAGACATCCCAAAGCAGGATCGTAACTGTCACGAGACTCTGACGGGCGAAGCACTGGGTATGTGAACACATCGAGAGGTTCCTTCCAAGCTATCTCCAGCCTGTTACCATCTACACATAACCCACAGGCTTCACACCGCCTGTTCGACCTACACATAAGATTAAGAAGTAAAGATGGGAAAGGAAATCCCACTAGCCCTACTGCTCAAGACAGCCTCACCTCCAGGGGGTGCCTGCTGGAGGCGTGGCAAGAGTGATTTTATGTACGATTAGCTTTTCACGTCACAGGCAAGGGCCTGTTAGCCAGAGAACCCATGTTCGTGAGGAAGTCCTTGTCTCTGAGGGGACGATGAATGGTGCGACCCATTGTGAAAGCTTACCGATTCAAAACAATTACCTAGCTAACGGGGAGCGCAGTTCAGAAACCTGACTCCCTTTCTCATGAGGTGGATGAGGTCAAGTCCAATCCTCTGAATCCACAAGTGAATAAAGCACAGCTGCAGGGAGAACGGATTTGGAAACTCCTGCACTGTCGACTGCCATTCATTCAGGTCCTCAAGCCACAGCTAACTCAAATGGCACCACAGGAGGCTTCTTGCCCTCAGCCACAGACACTGGGCTCACAGCCAAAGGTGTTGGTTTTGTGGGGAATGTTCCCCATGTTTCGTAGCATGTCAGCAGGGGAGAGGTAAAGACTGCTGGGAAGGGTAGTCTCCCCAACCGTCTGCAGTCATGGGCTACACCACTTATGCATGTCTCGAGCCAGAACCTCCCTCGTGCTTTCTTTCGGGAAAAAGGGGCTTTATTCTTCATCCCGTTACCTGGCACTAACTAGCGAGAAAACTTCCCCTTACTCGCTCCTCCGACCTACCACTCGACTTCTTCGCAAAATTTAAGACGTAAGACCTGCGAAATTTATTGCGCCCTTATCGCTATAAATGCACAACGCCTTTTCTTCAATCGCTGTTGATACGCGCAGCTTTCTGTACCCATCCCACACCTCTTGTTAGCTATTGAATTATCAACGATCTTTCAATTTGCTGACGTAGTTGCCCCAATCACTCTCACTTGATAAATAAACGCTAGATTCGTTTACTTTCAAAATACCAGTTTAAAAACTGCTTCGTCCAGCGAACGAATAGAAGAAAGTTCTAGCCCAGTGTTTTCAAAGTCATCACCAAAAACGCTAAAAATGCAAACAACCTCCTCACAGGTCTACACATTACTGCAAGTTCTGGAAGCTGGTCTCCGCAGGTCGTCAAACGTTTCTAGCATATCAATGAGGACTACCTAGTTCTTCATATTTTTCGTGAGATTCCTCCATCCACGTTATTAAAAAAACGAAACGTGTCGTTTCTCCGAGGCCTTCTCACGACCCGTATTATACTTGGAATGCACAATCATGATATGTACGTAAGATGATCAGCGTGCTATGAACGAAAATATCTAATAATACAGGCATGTCCAATTTATATTCAAATATTCGAGAATATGAATAAATTCTTCTCATCTCATTCGTTCAGTTGCGTAAGGCTCAGTCCTTGGACCTTTTGAGCTGTTGGAAGTGGCGAACTATCTACGTCACCTAATTCATTTTACCGTTGATGCTTATGGATTTTTAAACTCTGGGGTTATTAGTAGCCGAATGAAAGAGTTCAAAATGCAAGAAATCAGTTCAAAATAAAATTCAGTAATTCAGAAACTTATTAAGAACAGTCATCCAACCATGCCTTCCTAACGTTTATGCCAAACGGGTTTTTTTCTCGCTACTTCTTTATTTTGTTCGGTCCACTTTGTGCATGATTCTAACAGAAACAAAAACTTTTTTTACCTCTTGGACTTTTCTCAATTATTGGCGATTAGTTATTTTGTCAATTAATAAACAGCAAACAATACATTTTTCGAACTGTACTCATAGTTTTCTGTTTCTGATTAGTCTATTTGGCCGTAGGTGTTACTTAGTTACCAGTTCCAGACGTCGAGAGACGGAAGAAACGGAACCGACATGATAAGTGACATGTTCTACGTTGTGACGTACTTGACGTACTTTTACAAATTACCCGCGTACCGGACATGAGTGAAAGTCGTGTGGATAGTTCGCCCAAAAGAAACGAACAAATTAAATACACTCAATTATACTCACTTGATGTAAATAAATAAAATAATGCCTCTCAGGAAAGTACTGGGAAATGAAATTATAAACCAAATAGGACCCACTTGAAGTTAATCAGGAAAAACTAGAAATGAAATGAACTTCTTTTAGAGTGAAACAAAAACCCTGCAAATTATTACACAACGGTTATTATTCTCATGAACAGCTTGACCTAGTATTACTGCTCCGAGACCCATTCCATTCGATTCAGCATCGAAAAATACTAGTACACCATACGAAACATGACCTGACTAAAATGGAACTATGGAAACTAAATATTCCCCTGGCGCCAGGCGCCTGTAAACGTCTGTAGGCATTTATGATCCAATGTAGGGGTGTGCGGAGGAAATGACCCTAACCTTCCTCCGCCCCGTCGGGCAAAAAGAGTCGGGGAAATTGGGACGGGGACTACAGCAAACCCTCGGCGGGTGGTTTTGAAGAGATGGGAGTGAGGGAGTACTAATGACGAAACGTTGACTTCCACTGTAGTTCCCGAGAGGTCTTTCAATTAGTAGACTCTAATAATTACTGTAATTTCCCTACACGCAGTTGTACACGTCTGATAATTATCCCATTCGACCCAGGATGTAAAAATACCTTGAAAACGATACGAAACACGGCGTATTTGCAATTATACTGCGTTTTGTTAATTTGTTTATCCGTTTTTTGTCTATAACAACCATGTGCTTCGTCTGATCGAATTGCCGAGATAGCAAGAAGAACTATATACCAAATTGGATTTTTGTGCAAAAGAACGGATTTTTTAGACCACGTTAAAGGCACAAATGGGATGGCGGAGGGTGGATGGGTGACGGCGGTGGGTGGACGGGGGGCGGCGGACGGACATTGCAGATTTGGAATCCCCATGTCCTGAAACGTAAAGTATCTCATTTTGAGGGGGGGGGGGAACATAGGGTTATTATTCAGAATGAATAATAAACCAATAACCTATGCTAGGATTGTAGTAAATGACAAAAAAGGGACAATGGGGAAAATGAAACACCAAGCTCTGATCGCTTACCTTACTTCACACAATATGAGGGGACTTAAATACTTGATCACTGGCTTAAAAAATGGGGGAGATTCGTAAGCGATGTCGGTAGCCGTTATAACGAAAAATGTGGTTCCTTCGCTAATATAAACAGCAGCGATCTGCACGGGTGGCGGCAACAGTGTTGCCACCATTGGCAGCCTGCCGCAAACCATTACAACGTACAAGATTATGGTCGCGTATGAGTTGAAGGTGTCTGGGCACCATTCTACCGGTAACTATTTTCGAAAGATGGGTCTGCTTTTGGGTATGAATGCAAATATTACTTGACATAGCCGTCACTGATTGACAGCTGTCGTAAAAGGATTAGTCCAATTGGTGGAGGGTAATGACAGAAGTATCATTGGCGGTAGCATTACATTGTCCTAGTGAACGAATCCAAATCCGACAACTTTGGTAAATTAAGACTCCTGGTGTCGGCGGCTAAATCGTCGATTTAACGGATTTCCGTGAAGAGCGTGGATTTAAGTCACCGATCTTTGTACGAAAGCTCTCGCTTAAATGTCTAAGGATAAATAAAGTGAAATTGCTACGCAACGAAGCATTTAAACAAGTACACAGTGCGTGTCTGCTTGTTGAGTACGTAATCGATGACAAAATACGTTTTTGACTAATAATCCCCTTCTTTGTTGCAGGTATGTCGAACCAACGAGTTTTTCCAATCGAGGACAAGCCCATCAGCTTAAGGTACAACGGTAATTTAAGTTAATAATAGGTTTTGGATAGTCGCATTATGTTGAATCTTCTGATTTGCATTCAACTTGCCGCCCTAAAAGAACGACTACAGGTTGAGGTCGGTTGCCGAGTATCTTCAAGGCGACGACCTCCTGGCGAATCTAATTAGTAAATGGGACGTCGTTAGTTGGGCGATTACCCAAAAAATAAATTCGAGTGAACCAGAAGTTTTCAGTGTGATAAAAATACTAGTCAACCTCAAAACGAAGATAGTGACGAGACAACCGGAATGAATTAGAATGTGCGTGAACATGAGACTTGACTTTGATGGAACTACTTCCTGATGGTTGTTTCCTGAAATATGGCCACGCTCTAAAAATTCAATCGGGAATGCGACATTATACGTTAAACTATTCAGAATAATTATGGAGGATGTTCGCACTTAACTATTTCCACCTGAAGCACGACTCGCTAAGATGTTTCACGCAACGTGTTCCAATTAAAGGAAGCGTAAATCTGTTTACGAATAACAAACCTTTGTAGGCCACACAACTCTGAACCTCATTATGTTTAGTTTCGTTCTCGTCGCGTCAAGTTGTTGAAAAGTGAAGAGTAAATGTCGCCTTCATTAACTTTCTCGAATTAACGAAAGAGCACGTATTCTCCGAGTAACGGCTAAACGTTATCCACTATTTCCCTGGGTCAGCTGGTGCGGCATGATCCACTCGACACTGACGCACTATATTCGCTATAACGAGGTGCTACGCATAGCACAACTTTCCAGCTAATCTCAACTTATCAGCTAATATGAACCAGATAGAACTGGTAGTATAATACGTTACAGAATTAATTGATTTGGCCCTGCTTATTTCACGACCTTTATTGAATAACCAGTGCAAACGTTAATTACTATCCTTCTTCAAAAAATGCGTGTTTACAGCCTCATTAATTTTCTGTATACCAATTGCTCAATAATGGTCCTGCAATGAGTACGAGCAGCACAATAAATTCCATAACTGTAGGCGCTACAGCTTCCTGCCTCTGTGAAGTGTTGTTGACCAAGTGCAAAGGAACTGAGTGATAAATGAATTGATTAAATAGAATTAGCCATGTACACGAGTGAATTGACGTAGAGCTAAGGAAAGTTTTGTGTTGCAACGCACCAGATATTTTACTCAGTTCTTTTGAACTTGGTCAAACACAAAGTCACGGTGGCCGAAAGTGGTAGCGATTATACAGTTCCGGAATATTTTGTGATGCTCCTACTCATACCTCAACCACCATTGAGCAATCGGTACACTTAAAACTGATGAGAATGTAAACACAATTTTTTTTAGAACGAAAAATGTTCGTATCAGGGGAAAAATGCGCTAAAATTGATTTCGTCGAAATTTATTGTGCTGCTCTTGTCATTGTCCCACCAATGAGCATTTTATGGTATTGTCGTGTCGTTTGGGGCTGTCCATACAAAAAAACTAATCAAAATCGTTAGAGCCAGTTTTGAGGAAAAAATATTTAGTGTTTTGATAACTATAATTGGGCGGATTTCGCTCGTACCAAGATAGAGCTAGATATCAAGCTTGAGCTGATTTGGTTTAGCCGTCGGACACACACACCATATTCCCAAATAGTGGTGTGAAACGTAAACACCTGAGGAGAACTCAACTTGTTTTTTTTTCTGCCGATTACCTAACTTTCCTTTCTACTTCGTAGAGCCAAGGAATGTAAAAAGAACGCTGTGGGATGCCCTTAACTATTTTGTAACAGTTAAACAATATCGTGATGAAGGTAGTTTATTGAACGTCGGACTTCATTGTGCTGCTCTCACCACTTTCCCACTGATGGAAATTGTATATTACTGCCCTGTCAGGAAGAACTGTTCGATCAATAAATGTAATCAAAATCGTTCGAGACTGCGATGATGTATCCATTTTCCAGCGTCCACTTTGGAGCGATGATGGCATGTCAAACGTCACATTTGATTTAGTACAGCCGCTCTCCCACAATCTCTTTGACGGACACACACGATTTTATTGAAAAGCGTTTTTCGGACACAGGGAACATTTCAGCCGACGTAACTTTTCTTTTTACTCCGTTTGGCCAAAAAAAAGAGTAAAACGACTGCTGTGTAGTTGCTTGAAAGGAACCCAATGGAACGGCCGAGCCCTGCAAGCCACTCAGCATTTTCCTAAAGCCTAAAAAATGAAATTTCTCATGTACTCGACTCCACCGTGTGTATTTAGTTATAACATAAACTCTCATTGTTTGAAGACAGCTCCGATCGCTCGCCATCTGATTGTGAATTGATGTGTCAACATAACTCCAACACGTCCTAATGTTATGAAAGGTTCATTATTATTGTTTCGGAATCTGAATCATTCCATTAAGATTAAATCATTTTCGGTGAAATTGTGAAAACTCGTTGCAAGCACCTGAACGAAGTAGGTTCTTCTGCTACCAAGCAAGCAGTCATATTTAGTCATTTCTAATTTTGACATTAAAGAAGTAACAGAATCAATTGAGTTAGATCCACCAGTAGGCAAATTACTAAAGTTAACGTACTTGTATCTCACCAGCCAGAGCAGAACAGGTGGCTTGTCAAGTCCAAAACCTATATGTTCCCTTATATGCGTGAAGCTGGTTGTTTGCCCGTGGTCAATTAAACCATCGTTTTTTGTTTGACACTCATACTGGCTGTCTCATGTAATTTTTATGACATACAATGCACAGTATTATGGGTAGCGCTACATACACAGCGAAAAAATGAGATATTTGGAGCGCAAGGAATTATTATTAGAATGTATTGAAAGGAATGATATCAGGTGTGCTTCCTCAGCTCGGCGTGCTTTTAGTAAATGTTATTGTTCTACCAACTCTATTTATTTTGAACTCAGTTTACGTGAACTTGGTAGAACCTAATTTATTATCCTATGCAGATACCGATAGCGCAATTTATGAAGTTGTCCTTTCTTACGAAACTACTATTATTCAATGAGCATTGCGTAGGAAATTTACGAGACTACATGGTTTGTGGTTCGTGTCATGGAACGTCGAGACTATTTTTTGCTTTGTATTAGTGAAGGTTGGAATAAAGTAGTAAAGGGATTGACAATAGTACGGGTGAATAGGTAATTTTGTATGTGTGTTACCGACTTTAAATTGCCACTGCGTAGGGTGTTTACATTCTTAAAATATCTGGTGCGTTACAACACACAACTTTCCTTAGCTCTACGTCAATTTACTTTCTAACATTTCAGCGGAGTTTAAAAGGAAAAAACCGCGCTAAAACCGTCGAAAATTTTGATAATTTATTGTGCTGCTCTCATCATTTTCCCACGAATGGGAATTTTATGGTATGTTTGCCATATTGAGAGTTATCAATATAAAAAATTTAATCAAAATCGTTAGAGCCATTTTTGAGAAAAAAAATATTTGGTGTTTTGATCACTATGATAACTATAGTTAACTTTCGGTGGATTTTGCCCATACCCTTATTTTTGCGTTCCATGGTAACCTGTAGGCTAGACATCAAGTTTCAGCTGATTTGGTACGGTTGTTTTCTCTAAAAACCGCGCTAAAATCGATTTCGTCGAAAATTTTGATAATTTATTGTGCTGCTCTCGTCATTTTCCCACAAATGGGAATTTTATGGAATAGTTGCCTTATTGGGAGTTATCAATATAAAAAATTTAAGCAAAATCGCTAGAGCCATTTTTGAGAAAAAAAAATTTGGTGTTTTGATCACTATGATAACTGTAGTTAACTTTCGGTGGATTTTGTTCAAATCCTCATTTTGGCGACTTGTGGGCAGGATATCAAGTTTGAGGTGATTTGGTTCGGTCGTTTTCTCTAAAAATCGTTTGCAGACACACAGACCATTTTCCCATGTGTTTTTCGGACTCAGGAGGTTCTGAAACGTAAAGATCTGAAGAAAACTCAATTTTTTTTTTCAGCCGATTACATAACTTTCCTTTCTTCTTTGTTGAGCCAAGGGAAGTAAAAACGATAACCGTGATAACGCCGGATCATATGAGCGGGATTATATGACTATCAGGCTGACTAATTGAATTTTTTGAATAATTGAAAATTGTATGTTACCGTCCTGTTATTGGCAACGCACTCGCTTTCTAAAATGTCGTTTTTCGGACTCAAAAGCTTTAGAAACGTGGTGATATAAAAAAAAAAATTGTTTTCGGCCAATTACGTAACTTTTATTTATACTTTGTGGGGCTAAGGATAGAAAATTGCGGTGGAAATCTGATATCTTGTCTTAGCATGATTTAGCCACGACATTAGATATCTTTCAAGTCTTATGTATCGTTGGTCATTTACCGATTGCAAATAATGTTCCTTAATGACATCAGTTGTGGAAGAGCCGACCGTTCGTCATAACGACTAACAATCGTAACGTGAACGCCCGCAACTTTCTATTTCCCAAAAATGAACTTTCACTCTAAATGGGTCGAAGAAGACTTTTTTTGGGCGAAAAAATGGGGCCCTGTCAATAGAAATAGACGGGCAAAAGTACATATAGCCTGGAGGATCCCCGTTGACTCGAGGAAAAGAGAAGGACTCTGAAGCCCAGAGGCCGACCCAACCCCGCGGCCGTCCAATTCCGTGGGAGACTTCGTCGTTTTTCGCCTCGTGCCCATCGCGCAACATGGACGGGAACCGATCGAAAGCCTGTGCAACCTAACGTCATGTCAACTCGTCGTGATCAACTGTGTGTCAAGAAAGAGGCGACTTACGTAAAACCGTTTCGAACTGGCGCAAGAGCGTTTTATATTATTAATTTGAGAAAGGGGGAATGACGCGCGGTTTAAACTGGGAGAGATTTTGATTGACAATTAGAACCAGATCGGGGTTACAACCCTTGTAAAGGGTCGTGTACGGTCAAATAATATTTCGCCTCGGGCAACGAAGTTCGTGACACAACTTGGGCTAAGCCCCGGGCGTGCCATCATTTGCACAAACTTTGACGTTCAGCGGATCAATTATTAAAAGAAACTAGATAAATGTTGACTGTGATTGACGAAGGGTGTGGTAAAAGTACGCTCCACATCTTCAAAATTAATATTTGTGTACTATCTAGAATGTATTACACAATGTATATTTATATAATTTATGTTCTTAGTGAAATAGCTGATAAATAATAGTAAACATTTTTGTTGGTGTGTTGAAAAAAGGCTGTAATTTCCAATTATTTTCGTTTAACTACTTCCTCTTCTTCACAACCTAAAGGGTTGTAAATGTTACTCGGACTATAATCGATAAATGAAGAGTTTTCATCAGATATCAACGTTCTAAGGCCAACTAAATCGAAGCAGTTCAATTTCTATGCGTGGTCTGTGTGTTAGATCAACCAATATTTTCGTCCTCCTGTTGGTACGGCACACCTATAAGTGGACCTTCAGACATGGGGTCCGAGATGGTAGATTAGTACTCTGCCAGACAAGGGGAAGACTTTGCCGAAGGTATCTCTACGTAAGCAATTGCATTCTCAAGACATCAGGAAAAACGTTGCAAGTTATTACACAACGGTTTATTATTCTGTTGCGCAGCCCAACGTTGCCTTACACCTCTGATATCCACCCCATTTGATTCAGCATTGAAAAATACCAGTAAACCATACGAAACATGACCTGACTACAACAAAGCAACGAGAATTGACATATTCCAGGCCGCCTGCAATTGGCACGAACTGTCGAGTCTTGCTGACAGGTGGTTGGAGAGAGATAGGAGGTAGCGTGGGAGATGATAGCAGGCCAACAAGAAACCACGCCAAAGCGTTCACTATTTGCGGTTAGACAATTAACCAGACATGAGAAAAAAAGCAACTAGGCCTCACAGTTTGTGCTGCCCAGGGTTTTGTGGAGGCACACAGGGACTCCTTCCCTTCTTCTTTCTACCTCTTCTCAATTTCCACCGCAATACTGCCAGTGCTGTCATTGTAGCTGGGCGATAAGGAACACCACGCCCATGTCGCACAGATGCCCTGTCAAAGAGATGCAGGCCCACAGGAGCAGTAGCACCAGAAAGAGTTCACCTAGCCAGAAGCTTGTTACGTTCTTAGAGCTTGCTAAGGAAGTCTTTAAGGATGTGGCACATCAGTACAGTGTTAATAACGCATGGGGCTGATATTATTGCACCCCGAAGACAAAATCAATCTCATAATCTGCTGATTCTCAACCTTCTTTTGTGCGTAGAAACGCCTTCTGTAGATCTGTCGCCCACTCTCTTTCTTCTGAAAGAGGTGTGTTTAGGCTATTTTAACTTCAGATCAATTTCTGTTGTCCATAGCCTTTCAGCTCTTTCAGAAGGTGCTGGCATGTCGTTTTCAAGTAAATGGTCAAATGGTCACCTGCACAGAGCGTTGCAAACGGCACTGTCGAGAGTTTTACAATTTCATAGTTTATCCTGGTCAGGAAGAAGAGAAGCAATTGAACGGCTTGATGCAGTTAGCTACGAGGTCTTGGTTGAGAGGTGTGGCTTTGTCTGCGTATACCGCATGCATGTAGGTGAATCCCGAATAGATGTTCTCCAAGGAGCAGTGGTAGCTTGAGGTCGGAATGCAGCCTCCTCCGGTGATTATTTTCGTTAAGTTGCTAAATCGAGCGACCTAACCCACTTTCAAACATACGTGGGATTTGGAAATGTTTGGATAGCCGCTGACTCAGGCAAAAACTACAGCGATCCCAAGCTCCGATCCAACACCCCGCTTCTCGTGAATCTTCGTCTGTGACCACTTGACTACGATCACTGGAGGTGCTTAAAATCAGAGTCAGGCGGTACAATACTGACGAATCTGTGTTTTCACTAGCAGACCAGGTGGATCCTCGATTCGCAATGCAATGTAAGAACCTAGAGATAAAAGCTTGTTCGCTACAATATTTGGTAGCAAACCGCCCCGCAAAAGTTGACAGAATCCTTAATAAGACATTTTTCAACGAAATGTCATAAGGACGAGCTTCTTTTGACATCTCAGGGACTCCCTGCGTGCCAATCGAAGAAAAACAATTTCCTGACTCCTCTGGAGTGCTCGTTGGAACATATTTTATGGTAGAATTGTAACACATGCTCGTTATTTCGGCACATTCATGAATAAGCCGATGAGTCCTATGGGCCAACGTGATATATCAGAATTCCAGACTAGGGAGTGGCGAAGTATTGACAACGGGGCCTTCGAGGAACTTGAAGAGAATCGATCGCTATCGTATATTTCTAGCCCTCGATAGTTCGCCGCCACAACAGACCACGACAGCCGGGTTCGTAATGAAAGGGTTTTAAACCCGACTGAATTAGGAAGTAACAAATCCCCCGGAGACGAGCGTTACCCGAGAGCCCCGCTCTCCGTGTCTATTCATTTGTCTGTCTCGTTCGTTTACGGTCGTACAGAGATTGGTGATAATCAAAATGGATTATCGCGTCAAACATCAACGGAAAGTAAAACCAACTTCGTGATTCCTTCGAGGATTGAAATGAGATTCGGCTCATTTTAGCGACGGCCGCGCCTCGCTTTGGGGTCACGGCGTCTGAACCCCCGGGAAAAACGGAAATTACCGAGAACGTGTAATTACTTTTCCTCGATTAGACGCGAGAACGTTCTGTCAATATAACCCGCTAAAGAGTTACAACAATTGCAAGGTTGCAACCTTGTTATTAACGCATTGGAAGGTGCTGAAATGTTGTTTAGTTGGCTAATCACAATTATTATACGCTTTATATGCTTGTGGCGGCGAACCCGCGACACGCAACCACTGACACAATTGTTTAACTCAAATCGGGGGACATTATTATTAAAATTGTGGGTTAACATGCACATTCATTTTATGCTGCAGAGATTTGTTTTCATTTAACTCGATTTGTTCATTTTTCTCTCAATTTGCCTACAGTGTTTTACCGAGTGTCCTCACAACTTCTACCAGATTCCCGACAGACAGTTTCGTATTCTTAACATTTTTTATTAGGTTTTCTTACGGGTTTTATTCCTTTCGCCCTCAATATTCTCAACGTACGGGACCCTTTTAGTTGGTTTCTGACATGTTTCAGCCAAATTTGCGACGGATTTAATTAGGAAGCACAGGAGAGTCGATGTCTCAACAATGTTCGTTTTAATTATATCGCATTTCCTCTTAATTTTGACTGAATTACCTGTCAATTTGTATTATGGGTTTGTTTCCTTACCAAATGACTGTTACTGAACCCTCGAAGAGGGTTATATCAAACGACTGTCATGGAGGTGCGGGTTCGTTATCATGCAAGAGCCCGGCCACTCGCTCAGCATCTAACCCCAGACCTGCGGGGTTTGGTCATTTTGCCAGTCTCCGTGTGTTACCGCCTGGAGGTAGGACCCCTGGGGAATTCCGAACCATCTGGGAGGAGTTCTCAATCTGGTTTTAATCCTGGTCTAACTATTTACTTGGGTGGCGAGTTTCGAAGGGACAAATCAAGTGTGACCACGTCACTTCCCCCTACCACGATCTGTTTCGCAAACTGGGCTAAACGGTTACAGCCTAGCTTTGTAGCAGTTTGTTGTAGAAACCACAGTGGAGCAGCACGTGGTTTCTTGTTTGCACTGGAGGCACAAGACTTGCATAATGGAGAGTCTTTCAGAGAAAAGAAGTGGAGCCACGCATTGAAGTCACCATGTCCCGTGAGGAGGACTGTATTATACGTGCGTGCAGAATTGAGTTGAATTAAAATTGAGGTGAGATGGAGTACAAATGGGCGACACAAGGGCAGTACTCGTAACGCGTGAACTGGCGTGGGCAACCGTATGAGAGAGTGAGAAGTTACTGGGGTAGTAGTTGGAAGCAGAATGATTTTGGAAGAGCTCTGTCGTCGATAGGAAAATGAAATTGGGAGAAAGAAATAAAGAAAGGGGAAAACCTAGAAAAGGGGGCTGGGGGGACCCGCAGCTGAGGGATTCCCAGAAGTGAGTGGCAGGTATTGGAATAGTTGGATACAATTAGGCGGTCGGAAACAATGACGCGAGGAAGTTCGAGGTCAAAGACTCTGACCACTTCGACGCTTTGCGTCGAACAACGCTTATAGTCTTGCTTCGTAGCAAAATACCAATAACTTTGGCAGGTCTTTAAACAACCGTTGCTCACTGTTGTAGGAACCTTTGAATCTTTGAGAGAAAAGAAGTGGAAAAATCCGGAAAATAAGTACGAAAAACAAATCATGGGCAGTTTCATAAATTCTTGTATGTAATTTCGTGTATAAATAAAGATCGTAACAAATAAGAGCGACGCAATAAATTTTGGAACCTTAAGCACTCCGACGTAGCAGTCCCTGTATTGAACACTCTTGTAAGTTGCACCAGGTTTGTTCGGCAGGCCAAATTGGCTTTGACCTCCAAAATGTCCACACTAGCCCAAATGGAAACCCGTTGTTTCCCCGAACACCTTCGTCCTCAAGCTCCTTTTGTTACCTATGGAAAGTCTACCCCTTCAGTTATTTCCAATTGACAATGGATTTCCCCCAGTCCTGGACTTTCCCATCTATCTTTTCCCACCCCTCAATTTTAGATTCCTCTTTTCAACAGACAGCTCCTTCCAAGTCAGTCATCCTTCAGCACTTATGATACCCACACATCTCCCAACGATTTGTTTCTTAGCTCACATTATTCCTACTCAACTCTCTCTCTCTCCCTCCCTCCCTCCCTTCAATATGAAGAAGATATTTAGTACCTTGTGGAAACCATTTACGGAAGGACTAGTGTGTTGTATATGCACACAAATGCTATTTGCACGAAGGTTTTACAGGCACCATGAAGCAGTTACTTTTTTTTAAAATGAGTTCCATGATGTATTTTTATTTTATTTATTTGTCCGTTTTTTGATTTATTGTAAGAAGTTCATGTTCACAAGTACGTTTTTATTTATGGTGAGGATAAACCTGAAATGGCTCTTCCACGGTCAAAGTAAGAGAGGGCTTTAGAGCCCTATTTGTACCCAGGCGATTAAATAAATTCAAATTCCCTCCCTCCCTCACTCTCTCTCTCCTTCCACTTCGTAGCTCCCAACCAGTTTCGTAGTTAGTTATTGAGAGTCCGTTGTGCGCGTTTATATACATATACTCATACTCAATCAGATATCGCTATTCTGTCAAGTCTAATACAGTCCTCACTCACGCTCACCATGTTAATGTATTTCTCAGTTTCAAGCTCCCCCATTCATGCGCCCAACAAGCTTGTTTGAGAAGCAGATTTGATTAGGTGCCAATAGTTGGGTGTTGCGTCTCTAGTTTTGCTCGCTAATGGCCACTGTTGTCACTCACATCCATTCGGGGTTAATTAAATTTATAAATTTACTGATGTGACAGAAGTAGTTGGCGCTAAAACACTGGAATGAAAATTCCATTGAGCTCTAACGTTGAAAAGAAATTCGGAATTTGAAGGCGCATTCAAATCACCTGGCGTTTCGCAATAGCATCTTTTATTGATGTAATCTCTCGCGCTCTCGAAATTTTACGAATCAATAAAATTGACGGAGCCGAGCAAGTCGGTTGAGCGGGAACTACCAGCATCCAGAGGTGGCCCGGGATGGCGAAAAGAAGAAATTCGTTCGCCCACGTTGGGCTGTTAGCTGTTGTTAGGACCGGCCCCCTTCGGGTTCCCAAACTGAATCACTTCCTCTCCCGTAGGCTCCCAGCAGGGTTCATTATCTTACCAGAAGCTCACTTTTGGAGCCTGAGGCCGCAGGTTCGGTGTCTATTCTACTGCTTCTCTTCGACTAAGTTACAAACTTAGATCCTGAAAGCGCGAAAATCCACCCTGACGACGACGAAGATGGATTATTATTGCGTGCAGATTTTATTCAACCAACAATGACTGGACTTCGTCAATCCGTTACCTCAATGGTGGCAAAAAAAGTTCCAGTGCGAGTTTTTGAAAGACTAATGAAACAAAATTCATTTCGAGACATTCCTAAATAACCTTTTTTGTTATTGTTTTAGGATACATACTGATTCGGTTACGTTCCTTATTTTAATGTATTTATTTTGGGACGAGCACAATCCTTTATTTATTTATATGAATATTTTTACTCTCTTGGCTCTACGAATTCGCAAGGAAAGTTAAGGAATACGCTCAAAAATGTTTTCGCGATTGAAAGAAAACTGCTAAAGCTAAATAACTCAAACTTGACCTCTATCACAGGTCACAATGGGACGCCAAAATTATGGTATGAACACATTCTGCCCAAAACTAACTATAGTTAACGTACCTGTTAGGTGAGTCCGTCTCCTCTGGCTGGTGAGTTACTGTGGGCAAGCGCTTTCGATGTAAAAACATCATCGTCTGGCCGTTAAGTCAGTACTAGTAAGTAAGTTTAGTAATTTGACTACTGGCGGATAATACCCAATTGCTTTAATACCTAACTATAGTTGTTATAGTGATCGAGACACTAAATATTTGTACAAATTGTGGTGACCAAAATAAGTTGACGCGCGTCCTTTACCCCTTTACCTTCAACTGAACACTTATTTATTATGACAATTTGAACGACAATACAACGGACTCAACGTACGACTTTACAACGCTTAGCTTTCTTTCAATTAGACGCGACTACCGCATGACTCGTAACTATGCGACAGGCAAACACTACTAGAACTAGCCATCTCGGCTACAACTGCCTCTTCTTCACGGGTTACCTCTCTGCATATCCACATTTCACATATTTATTTTCTGAAGAACTGCTATATAGATTTTGATATATTTATTGTAATGGACAGCTCAAAAAACGCGATATTACCATGAAATTCTCAACAGTGGGAAATTACGAGAGTAGCACAATAAATTACCAAACATTTCGACGAAAATCGATATTAGCGCAGTTGTTCCCTAGTAAACTCCGCTCAAATGTTATTAGAATCTTCAGCAAAAGTCAGGGGGTAGTGCAAAATTAAGTAATTATACGATGAGTTTTTGGTTAACGGAAACTCCGGAATGTCAACCATTGCCGTTTCACTTAACACCCATTTCTACAAGTTTTTACTCGATAACTTGGTTATTATCCTTCTCAAAACAAAATAACCGTGTGTACAGCCTCATTCTCTGTGTACGAATTGCTCAATAATGGTCAGGGCATGAGAAGCATAAATAAATTACGGAACTGTCAGTTCTACCGTTTTCTGCCACTGTGAAGTAGTGTTTTACATAGTTCAAATGAACTGAGTGAAAAGTACGTTGAATTAGTAGCAAAATTCATGAAAACAGTGTCTATTTTGACCAGTGGAAAGTTGTGTGATGCGGCGCACCTGATATTTACTGTATAACTTCGGAAAAGTAGATGTGACAAAGAAAACTACGTTGACAGCTCCTTGCTGGTATCGCTCACTAAAGGTGACCTAAGCAGAAACGGCGCAATAAATTCTGGATGTTAAACACTCTCAGTTTACGCAATAGAACGTTTAGTTCTTACTGATACCGAGTGAGAAATATATCTTATTTGTTATTGAGCCGTAAAAAAATTCGAATGTTGTGCGTTGCGCTGCACTCGGCAATTTACAACTACTGCTACCTTCTCGAGAAATGCAACGAAATCCCTTCAGTATTATTCGAAACGCGCCTTTCGTTTAAAAGTTTGCCCCTCATTGATAGTTGCTTGCTAGAAGAATACGACATTCACCTTGGATTAGCCTGAATCTGTATCGGGAGTTATTATAATTCCTATACGCTAAAGGTGAATATTATTCTCGATAATCTGGTCGATTTTCAGTTACTCGTTACGTTATTGAGAGGTATTGATAAATTATTTGAATTACACACCAACCTAAATATGTTGTTATCCGCCGATAGCCCTAAAACCAGGCGAGGAAAAAAAAGCAGACCTTGCTCAGCTAGAGTACTTCCAGTAAAGTTCCACGCGTTAAGAGAATTGAACGAAAAATCGAAACTGATATCCGCTTTTGGTCAGACGGCCGATGTGATAGAAAGGTTGCAGAGCCTGAAATGGCGATGTTTGGAATCTAATTGTTTATCCTTGACTCTTATATCTATCGTCTCGTTATTGGGCTTTTAATGAACGGCAACATTTCCATACGAGCTAAAATGTTAGAAGGCCTGTTTGCGCAAGAACTTCGGCTTTTGCCTCCGGTGGTGGCGTCTATCTTAGGACAAAACTGAGGTACGATCTTGGGGTGAATCCTTATTTTCTGAGTGCCGCGTTCTTCGATGGCCCCAACCGCTCAACTTCGGCCTTAACATTTTATTAGCCACCGGGAATTGTGTTTGTAACAAACAAAGGGAGTTATCGGAGAGAGGTGTGGCCTAGTTACTTTCCTTGGCCTACTCTAATAGGTACGAAACTATTGTAATGGGCTACAAAATTTGGTATCGATATTTCGTCGCGTCTTTCTATTTGGAGCTAAGAGATTTCTTTCACTTACCAAAGGCAAACCAAAGCAGACGCAATTTTCTGCTTTCTCTTGAATAATTGTGCGACATTATGAACTAAATTTGGGAAGTGCGTTCGTGCGACCGAAAAGAATCTGACTATCCTTTTGAAATGATTCAATGACATGAGGCTTAACTTTCAAAAAACTAAGTTTATAGCTTTTACCTCAAGGTCAACGCTAGTACCACGGATAGGGAAGCTGACCTGTAGAGGCCAGTGGTTGTAGAGGCTGTGACTGTCCTGTTATCGACCGGATTTCTCACAAGAAATATTTGGGTGTATTGATCGACGAATGCTTAACATGGTAACATCATATAGGAGAATTAACGAGAAACCTCCGTTCATTAATCCCAATATGTGTATAGGTAAGGGGGTACTTGACGGAGAAGGTAAACACTGTTCTATACTGCAATCATACAGCCGCTACTTATTTATGGCATAGTTGCGTAGGGTCCGTCTTCCACTTCAAAGATAAGGCCATTATTTATAATGCAAAAGTTATTAATACAAATACTATTGAAGAAACCAAGGAGATATTCAACGGACAGAGTTTTTATGAGGTTCGCAATGCTGAGTCTTAATGGTTCATTGGCCAAATTCAAAATGGAGGCAAAAAAATACTTCTCTGAAAAGATAAAAAATAGGTGGAGTAACTTTGAGTGGTGACTTCGATGTAATATTGATGCGCGATATACATTCTCCTGGACTTTTTTTGTGTGTACACAATTTTTTTTCTGTATTGAATGCGAACTTTTTTCTTTTGTTTAAATGTCACATATCGTATAATGTGGACTAGGCTCCGACTCTTAGCACTCTGGCATGCTTACTCAAAAAGAGTAATGCGAGTGTGATTTTATATTCCTAATGAATGAATGAAAAAAAAAAAACAGTAGTCATAAGCAGTGGGGTATTTTAAGTCTTGGCCACCCTAGGCCCCAGGCCGTGTAGTAAGTACCAGCCACCCCTTTCTCATATCGAGTACGTAACGAATTCACATTTTTGCCAACGTTTATCCAAATCGATTCAGAAGTTTAGTTAGTTTAGTGCTAATTTGTGATATTTTCAGATATTTCAGGGATAATTGCACATTTAAAATGGTTTCATTTATTTAATTACAGGTTATTCTCACACAATAAGAGTTTTACAACGTTTTACATTTAGTAAGTGTTTCACAACGTGTCAAAACTCGTCGGCACTCAAGCGCTGGAAAATCGTTAATTGAATCTTCGCAATCCAATTTCCTTAAAACATCAGCTTCTATGTTAAGTAAAGCAAGATCTTATAACCTTTGCTCCGTCACTGTTGAGCGTAAATAACGAGAAAAAGATCGCTCTCCAGAACAGTTACTGGCGGGAGTACACACTCACATACGAAGAGCAATAGCCGCGTTCGGGTAAATGGTTAGAAGACCCTCAGTTCTTAACCATTTCAACAAACTGATAGAACTGTTACGACCCTCATTTTTCATACAGCAGTGAGCCCGAAAATGGAGACATTCTTCTGAAAAATTGTCTTCTAAGTCAGTAGAGTAAACCATTTGCAATGCTTTACCCTTTTCTTCGACTTCTGACGCGCTTTATTTCGTCAGGATAGTAATAAAATTAAATTTATTGTAACGTAATTTATAATCTTCTCGTCGTTTTGTGGAGTTCTTCTGACAATGTATCAATTATTACCAAAAAAGTGGTGTTTTTGAAATTATTGCGGACGTTCTTTTGTTGCATCTGTAATGGAACGAACGAAACCCTTCGATTCTTCGAAGGCTCGTCCGGGGCTTTTATGCTGACTGGGCACCTCAAATGCCCTGATTCGCTCGAGACTTTGCTGCCGTCAGTTGTAACCGAGCCCCCTCCTCGCTGTGTCGTCCTCGCTCTTGTTCGCTCCCACCCAGTTCCCGGTTTGTAGCGGCAAAACATCTCCGAATGTAATTCTCGAATAAAACTCCTTGTTCCAATTGCATTCGGCTTGATATCGTACTAACTCCCCAACTCTCTTAGTGCGATATCGCGTTCGATATTAATCTCCCCTGTAACATTAGCGTCCAACTAGTGGTCGAACTTCCCCTACATTAGTTGGAGATGCCGGCCACACAGAAAAACTTGAAGGTTCTTCTAATGCGATGGGAATTTTTGATCCCCCACCTTCAACTTTTCTGCCCTGCTACTGAGACCTACTCTCTCGCACGTCATTATGGTCGAGCGTTGTCCATTCTTGACGAACAGTTGAACACGGCTTTGTTTTCAATCGACGACGGCGGCTTCGAGGAAAAGCAGGACATATGTAAAGGAGCTTCTGATCTACCAGCATCTCGCACACATCTACATAGAAAGGTCAATATTATCTAGCATCGCAGCAGCATACACCTACTAGTTAGCCGAAACCTACAGACCATACGTCTCACAACGAACCCCATCATGCATCAACATCGACATCTTCCTGCGTTTCTGTCCCTGAATGACCTCCCAAACAACCGGGGAAACCACGCGCCTTCAAAATGGCCTGGTGAAGACAAAACTCCATCGCCAGAGCCACATCTCTGCCGTATCTGTGGCAAACTTCACGGGGTAAAAAAAGTGCCCACGTTTCCTCAACTCCAGCCAGGAGGCTCGAAGAAGCTGCGTGGAAGTGCACAATCTGTGTACGCATTGTCTGGCAGCCTCACACACGCACAAGAGCTGCCACTCAACGTACACTTGTGAATGCTGTGAACACAGGCATCACACCCTGCCCCACCCCATGAGCCAGGACACCGCACTTGTTCCCAAAAGTGCAACCAACCACTACACGGTAGACGCAGCATCTTCGCTCTGCACTCCCTCTTCCGGAACACCTGAGGGCAGGTGTCCTCTGAGGAGGAGGGAAATTCCGAATCCCCTTACTCAGAGAATCGTCTTTCGCCAAGAGATGGACCGATTCTCTGAACCATGGATGTCGCAGCTGCGTGGGACGAAGACGATCCAAAGATGTGTACGTCAGAGACATTGTGAGGTGACTCTTTATTTGTAGTTCTAAATTCAATACTCCCACCACAAACATGGGCACCCTTTTTGAACTTTAATCGAAATACTCTCTCTTTGCTCACGATTAGGTTCCTCTTTGTTGGATGGACAGCAACGCCCTGATTGTAGTTCATGGCAAGAAACTGCAGTGCTCATGAGTACCTGAGGACAGGCACTTCATCAAGGGGGGGAGTGGTGTAATGGGACGAACCAAACATCCAGGGCATTTATGCTGACTGGGCACCTCAAATGCCCCGATGCCCGATTCGACTGTGTCGCCCGCACTCGCTTTCGCTCCCACCCAGTTCCCGGTTTGTGGTGGCAAAACATCTCCGAATGTAATTCTCGAATAAAACTCCTTGTTCAAATTCCATTCGGCTTCTATCGTACTACTTCCCCACTCACCTAGTACGATACTGCTTTCGATATTAATCTCCTCCGTAACACATCTCCTCGCCAGGAAGTAGTAGCTTTCGAGTGTGTCGAAAATCTTTTTTCATATTCCTGTAGAAAGTACAAGTAACTAATGCGCTTCAAGTATAATTATTGAGTTTTAACACCTTATATTAGATTAGTGGGCATGGGTTATCAAGAGCAGTAATTTAAACGCTTTAAGTATAATTACAGCAGTCTTACGTGTCAACACCTAATATTGTGTACGTTTGTTTATCCTACGAACGCATGAGCGAGTGTTTTTTAAGGATCGCACGTACAACAATATTCTTCCTAAATCACTAATATGTACGACTTTATATTATCTATATTTTATTTATAAAACGTAAAAAATCGATTTAGGAAGATTATTGTTATACGATGCGGTGCAGTGCGGCCCACCATAATGTGCGCGAGCCTTTAGAACGTTTAAGCACTTTGAGTTATCTCTTTTTATCATCAGTGAATTTTTTGTCACGGTTGGTCGCCTTATGGTAAATCCGCCACGGGTCGTAAGTGTGTGTTGTTGCGCGTGGAGGAGAGAAGAATGTCGAAAAGAAAGGTGAACAGTGAAGATGAGGAGGGAGATTTTTCATGCTTTAGGTATTACATCCTGGCAGAGAGTTTACCACTACTACCATAACAACTAGTGGCGGTACAAAGTGCGTAAATCTCAAACCATCTGTAAACTTTTAGGAGTTGAGGCTCATTGAGAGCACCAGACGCTTATTTTTGCTCGGCACAGCTCGATATCATAGCAACGTGCCTCGTCGGTCAGGGAAATTCAGGACGGCGCCGTTGAAATAGATACGAGATTGTGTTCGCCTGTCCGTCCGATCATCACTCTCCCTAACGGAAAATAAAAAATGAACTTGTTCTCGTTAGAATATTATCTGATGACAAGGGATGATACTAAACCCTTCGACTGTGTTTTGACTGCGGACGTCAACGCTAATTGGCTCCGTGTCGCCGTCGACCAAAAGCATTCTATGCAAATCGGGGGTGGCACCCGAAAAGAGATTCGATACTCCGATTATTCTCGGACCCGGTTCGTGGAAAACAAAGCAAAAAGCGTTGACGCGATTTCTCACAAGAGAGAAACAGGATTAACAGGACAGGTGCGCACACCTCTGGGACGCTTATTGAGGGGCACAGCGTAGCAACCTGTTGGACTGTCCACAATCCCTTGTATTTATATATTTTCGCTTAGTGAGGCGTCAAAACCGTGTTAGTTGAGGGAAGTTACAGGGGCGTGGCCATAACTATTTTGTATAACGATGACGAAGCTCAAAAGTGCTGCTGTAACGCTAACTTCGTTAAAGGTGTGTACTCACCCACAACGTTGCAGAAACGCCTCAGCACATTATATTATTATTCCAGGAACACTCAGTACCCGAAGAGTAGCGATCGAAAGACGATTCAACGTGTGCAGCATTCCCAACCTTCTCGAACTTAGAACACTGTTCCGTTTTCTCATTTCAAAAGGGTTGGTGTCAACTTATTGACAGATCTTACCTTACGTATCCTCTAAAACACTAAAAACTGCGATTCCTCCTGCGTAATTTCCAATGTGACGGCTACAGCCTGAAGGCCAGTTAAAACAAATAGCGTCAACTACTGTGGGAAGCTCATGTTATTGTGGGGTTCTCGCTAGAGAGTGACATTATCTTCTTTATTCTTCTTCATCATCCTTCAACGACCTTTTTATTGACGCTCGATTAACACTTTTATAAATCACCGGTTGACGTCAGAGTCGGGTCTTCTAAGACTCACTCAAACCTTCTGTTTCCGGCTCCTTCGACCTAATCGTGAAATCACACAATAATGATCTAGACAATAGTTTGTCACTGAGCCCATCAAAAGTAGCAGTGCTCGTTGTTTATAGGTATTTGTTGCCCAAACACCCAGAAACAATCAAAGTGGCGAAGGAATCACGTTGTTTAATCAGTGAATGTCTTATGACAAAGTTAATTCCACCTTTTACAACACGCACATACAGGGTGTCCAGGATAAAGCCGACAAATGGGAGAAATTCTACCCCTTGACTGCAACGATTAATTTCCTCTCCACCCCTATTAGATAGTCAATCACACAGCCTGTATTTCATTATTGTTTCATATGAATTTGTTCGACGCAAAGCGTCGAGTTGGTTAGTCTTTGGGCTCAGATTTCCCCAGTCATTGTCTTCGTCCATTTCAACACCTGCCCCTCACCAGCGGGAATCCCTCGCTGCGGCGGTAGGTTGGTTCTAACAGTCCCCTGTCCCCTTTCTTTACTTCTTTCTCCCCGATTTCATTTTCCTATAGACGACAGAGCTCTTCCAAAATCGTAACTTCTCGCTCTCTCATACGGTTGCCCGCGCCAGTTTCACACGTTCCGAGTACTGCCCTTGTGTCGCCCATTTGTACACCATCTCAGCTCAATTTTTAACTCAACTCATTACAGTCCTCCTCACGCTCACCGAGTTTCATTTTTATTTCGACCCTCAAGCTCCCCCTCTCGTGCGCCCAACAGAATTATTTTATGAACTATGAGTTCAAATGTATCGTGTTTTAATTTTTACAAAGAAAATCTGTCTTTTACAAAATGAAAAAACAAAAACGGAACTGCCCAAAAAATAAAATGAATGCAACGCAGGAGGACGCCCGAAATGCCCTACTCCAGCATTCTATTTAGGAATAGAAGGATTAGATATCACGAAGAGCACCTGGCGATACATCCGACACATCTCCTTTTCTTGCGTTACACTTAATACTGCGACTCAGAGGCCTTTAAAACGTAATTACTAAAAAAACTAAATTAGTTATGCAATTCTTTCCTTTGTACTTCGTCGTACTAAGGAAAGCAATAAAGCATTATTGCCCATTTCCAATGTGAACGGGAAGTGGGTTTGGTTAGGAAAAATGTAATTAACTTAGGAAAAATCTTTCTTTGGGAAATATCTAACTTTTTTCAATTTAGCTTCAAACATACAGTTTTTTAAAATTGATCGCGTCATCACAATACAGTGCAACATACAAGAAGTCAGTGATTTGAATTAAATTAATGCGGAATTTGAAATTCTTCTCATCATGCAATTAAAATATCTGGTGTGTTGCAACACACAACTTTCCTTAGCTCTACAGCAATTCACTTTGTACATGGCTACTTCTATTTAACCAATTCATTTATCACTCAGTTCATTTGAACTTGGTCAAACAACGCTTCACAGCAGCAGGAAGCGGTAGCGCTTACAGTTCCAGATTTTATTGTGCTGCACGTACTCATTGCAGGACCAATATTGAGCAATCGGTACACAGATAATTAATGAGGCTGTAAACACGGATTTTTTGAAGGTGGATAGTAATCACTTTTGCAGAGTTATTGGGTAATAATTGTTAGAACTGGTATTAAGCAAAACGGCGGTAGTTGAAATTCAGGAATTTCTGGAGTGAGCCCCATTTATCTCATGAGCGTTTTTAAATACTCACCCTATAGGTATTGCATTGGACTACAGTACCAATTTTCTTTAAAATTCTACTAACATTCCAGCGGAGTTTAAATGGAAAAAACCACGGCAAAAACGCTTTTCGTCGAAAATTTTGATAATTTATTGTGCTGCTCTCGTCATTTTCCCACGATTGGGGATTTTATGGTATAATTATCTTATTAAGAGCTATCTATATAAACAATTTAATCAAAATCGTTAGAGCCGTTTTTGATTTAAAAAAATTGGTGTTTTGATCACTATGATAACTATAGTTAACTTTCGGTGGATTTTGCCCATACCCTTATTTTTGCGTCCCATGGTAACCTGTAGGCTAGACATCAAGTTTCAACTGATTTGGTACGGTTGTTCTCTCTAGAAACCGCGCTAAAATCGATTTCGTCGAAAATTTTGATAATTTATTGTGCTGCTCTCGTCATTTTCCCACAAATGGGAATTTTATGGTATATTTATCATGTTAAGAGCTACAAACATTAAAATTGTAATCAAAATCGTTAGAGCGGTTTTTGAGAAAAAAAAATTTGTTGTTTTGATCACTATGATAACTATAGTCAACTTTCGGTGGATTTTGTTCAAACCCTTATTTTGGCGTTCCATCGTGACCTGCGGGCGAGATATGAAGTTTGAGCTGATTAGGTACGGTGGTTTTCTCTAAAAATCGTATACAGACACACATACACACACACAGCCAGACACACAGACCATTTAAAATAATACCATGAAATTCTCATTTGTGGGAAAATGACGAGAGCAGCACAATAAATTATCAAACTTTTCGACGAAAAGCGTTTTTAGCGCGGTTTTTGCCTTATAGACTCCGCTAAAATGTTACTAGAATGTTTAAAAAAATTGGTATTGTTGTCCAATCCAATACCTATAGAGTGAGTGCTTAAAAATGCTCATGAGATACATGGGGCTCACTACAGAAATTCCTAAATTTCAACTACCGCCGTTTCGCTTACTAACAGTTCTTAAGATTTTTACCCAATAACTCTGCAAAAGTAATTACTATCCTTCTTCAAAAATCAATACTTACAGCCTCATTAATTATCTGTGTAACAATTGCTCAGTGATGGTTCTGGCATGAGTACGAGCTGCACAATAAATTTCGGAACTGTAAGCGCTACCGCTTTCTGCTGCCGTTAAGTGTTGTTTGACCAAGTAGAAAAAGCCGTGTACACAAGTGAATTGACGTAGAGCTAAGGAAAGTTGTGTGTTGCAACGCACCAGATATTTTCATAAAGGCTGTAAGTTTTTTTTACGTCGGAAATTGTTGCATTTCGCAGGAATTCGGGTGGGTCGAAATCTTCAACTGGGTTCAGGTGAGCCACTTCAAAATAGCGGGCAAAACATCAATTTGTGGATTTGTGGTCTTCCTCTCGGTCTTCACAGAAATCGCAGTCCGGAGAGTTGCTCAACACAATCGTGCGCCGGCATTCGTTTATTTACCCATGACCATATCGAATCCCAGCCTGTTGGACCATACTGCGTCGAGGAAATCGCAGGCTTGGAAAATTTGAGGTTTTACAAAGTCGGGGCATTATTTTAAATTGGTACATCCCCTTGCTCAACGAATACACTTCATACCAGCGTTGCCATTCACGATGTGCAATCTGTGTACTGCTTCCGGGAGTGGAATAGTTTGCTGATGCCCCCCGTTTTGCGGAATGGTTTGCTTTTTTACATTTAAGTATTACAATAAACTATAGTTTTAACTGGTTGGTTACGCGCTCACAAGAATTTTCAATTAAATCGTTATCCCAATGACTGAAAAAAAAAACTATTGGGTGCCACTGATCACTTATTTTGGTCCGTCACGTCGACATCTAGCACGCTATTAAGTAAGAGTTGGTTTGTTTCAGCAGTTCTCTCTCCATATTCTCTCTCAAACACACCCACACAGATCAATATCTCAAATGGTTGTTTTCAGAAGCGTTTAAACCGTGAAGATTTGAAGAAAAGTTGATGAAGAAATTTTACCAATTACGTAACGTTTCTTTCTACCCCGTGGTGCTAAGGAATGGGTCAGTTGGCGCAGCGCTTGGAAAAGCCGAGGACACGTGTATCGCTGAAAAGTTTTTGTCACCGTGAACGCAATATATAGTCAATGTGTAAAACCAAATTTTGTGAAGTAATTTCAAAGTAACCACAGCGAATTTTTTCCTCATCGGCAGTTTCATAAAGATTTTCCCAAACGCTTAATCGTTGAACTCGTATTAGTAGAAACAATTAGTTGTGACGACAATTGCGTTTATCAACTCGTAGAAACGTACGTTTCCAACTGGGGCGATTTATATTCGTTGATTTCTCAAGTCGAGTCTTTTCAAGAATATCGGGACGACAGTATTAAAAGCGTTCATGTTTACTGATAACCATCCGCAACTGGCTTCATTCAAGCTCGACCGAGCCTAATTATTACTTCAAACGTTCTTTAAAGCGACTTATATCCGCCCGTCGGTTGAAAAGAAACAGGGGGGAATAAGAACGAAATAACAGTGACTCATAATCAGCGGTCTTTACTCGATTCCTTTCGCGGCAGAGTCAAGGAAATCCTTCCAAACTTGGAACTCCCTTAAATCGGCGGAACCTCGCAAGCTCAACAGTGCGGCTATCGTCGTACGAGTACGCGACGCTCACTTCGTCATTCCTTCAATTTGGAAATTTTCTCTCCAAAAGGTTTAAACGTAAGTGGTTGTGGGGGGGGGGGGGTTTATTGATCAACTTGTTTATTTTTGTTTGGTAACTCTCAGGTGCTTCTAAGTGGCACCCACTTGTAAATTCTCGTTTCTCCACGCGTAACTCCACTTCAAAGACGAACGAAAGAGGCTTTTGATGAACAACAGATCTTCAGTAAGTCGTATTAAATTTGAAAGAAAGATAAACATGTCGAAGGCTGAAAGTATTATGATTCTGAACGTAGAAAACGGATTTGTCACCGTGTCTTCATCATTTTTTATTGATTCCTTAATTATAAATCCCATTTTAAGCATAAAACCTGTTAAACGTGTTGGAAAATGACTCACAAACAATTTAGGAAGTTGTGTAACAATCCAATCAAATTTTTCCTTGCGTAATACCTCTGTCCCTGTTCTAGGAAATATCAAATGCCACATTGTGTCAACCTGTAGCGCAATTGATTGCAGTTGCCCTAGAATCAAGCGGATTTCACAAGCTACGTATGGACCAATGTTTGTCCTGGAAAAACCATATTGACAATATATGCAACAGACTTTGTAAAGTCACACCCCTGCGCCTTGAAATCCGAAATTTTATGTCTATGGGCACACTTAAATTGTTTTATCACGCTTTAGTGCAATCCGTGATATCCTATTGTATTCTTGTGTGGGGATCGGCCTTCCAAACTTACCTAGAGCCTTTGCATATAACCAGGAAAAAAATTATCAAAATTTTACTGCGTAAAAAAATGAGATTCCCCCTCTGCAGATTTTAAAACATTCGAGGTATTGGACATCTTTCACATTTACCAAAAAATTGTATCCATATATATTTAAAAAATTTATTTGATTTTGCAAAAAATTATGGGCAGACCATCTGGTAACCTTACACTGAAGTTGCCTTTTAGATTCACCACTAGAAGTCAGCATTTTTTCTCCTACAATGGAATAAAGCTGTTTAACAGTCCTCCAAAGGAATTAAAGATGCTAAATGATTTAGCTGGGTTTAAGCGGCGCATCAAAGAGTACGTCCGTGTGGAAATGCTCAGATGATTCTCCTTTTTAACTTTTCTGATTTTTATGAACTATCTATCATATAATTCAGTATATTATACAATATAGATTTGCGATTTGTACCTATTAATCTGTAGCTAGAACGTTATAACGACTCATACCCTCAGCACAAGTTTTTACTTAGCGAGGGGGGAACGCATTGCATAGTATTTGTGCTTCTTTTTGTATCTTTTTTTGAAAGCTAACACAACCCACTTTACGAATGTTGAACGAAAGATTGAAGAAACGATTAAAAAACGAAAAATTGTGACTCCGTTAAAACGTTTCGGGTGTAAAATGAAATACCTGTCGCGGTCCAAATTGTTAAAAATTAAATTAAATCAAGGCATGATCGATTTTTCAAAGAATTGTTGAGAAAGTGAGTAAATTCCATGAACGTTCTGTTGATAGATTGGTTTCAAAATAGTTACGAACGAAAGTAAAAATTGTGGAAAAATCGTATAAAGTTAAAGTTTTTGAAAAAACGAGCAACTCTCGGAATGTGAGATATTATGCTAAAACTTTGAAAACTTGAGTAATAGTTCTACTAAGTGTTGCTACTATTGAGGGAGAAAAAGGAGTAATAACCTAGGAAAATTGAGTGAAGTGTGTTATTATTTAAAAATTATAATGAACGCTAATAAAATAAAAAGTGAATAAAAACGTTGAAAAATTGCTTGGAAATTGAACGCGTTGACAAACTATTTGTTCGTCTTCATCAACAAGTAAGGAGCATACTGGAGAACCACAGCATATTGCTAGTGTCAGCTTCAAAATCTCAACTAGCTTAAAAGTTATCCATGAACGTTCTTAGTTAAACGAGCCGTCCAACAGCCTCAGTGAGGAAAGCGAAGTTTCCCCACTGTTCGGTGCATACAACTATATTCGTTGGTGCAAAAACGGTTGAGTGGAATTCTGATATCCAACCGAGTACCGGAGTTGAAGATTGACTGTTGACTCTTTGCACAAAATGGGTGTTTGTTTCTTCATCAGTTAATGCGCCAGTTGTTACTTCGTTAACAGATAATACTGATTTACTTTATTCCAAGCTATTTAGTTCAAGGGGTATTGGTATTGAGGTAGCTACGCTAAACCATAAAATTGATACATGAGCGCTATTAATTATTTTAAAACTGAAATAATTAATTCTTCAAACGCCAAATTGTCAAGTGATCATCACGTGGTCTATGATGCCGTTCCGATTTTCTTAATCACTATAACTTAGGAGTGGACGATATGCATCGATGTTTTAAAAATACTCGATGTACAGTAACGATGCATCGATTCAAACCGATGTATTGTTAATTTTTAAACATAGAGTATACATCGATGTTTTTTTTTTCGAAGCATCGAAAAGGCAAACAATCAAACCTACCCCCTATCTCTCTACGGTTAATAACTAGTTTTTTGTCTTTTTCAATTACATTATTTAGCACTCGCAAGGTGTTTCGTCAAAAAGCGGTATCACTAGTTGAAAAGGCGCCAATATTATAGAGGTCAGCGCAACCAACCCATAAAAAATATAAATGCAAATGGCCAACTGGATTGACCCGCCGTCTCTCTCTTACTTACAAGTTAGTTGCAGTCTCTGGCTTCAAAAATCATATTGTTTTAATATTTGTATTAATTAATTAGATACCTACTCAGCTTGATTCAGAATTCATTTTAAAATTTGCTGTGTCGTGTTAGCAATAATATTTATAAATCAAAGTGTTAAACTGAACAACACGTTATTTGTAATATTAATATCATAATAAATTTGGAAGGATTAAAATATACAGTTTCCAACATTGCATATAATTGCCTTTAAATATCTAACAATGGTGGGCACATCAGTACCATTAGAGAGACAGTTTTCGCGAGCGGCGTAGGTAATACTCAACAAAGGAATACATTAAATGGTAAAATATTGGGTAAAATTTGGTTTTTACGAAGTATAGATAAAAATTATCGGGACATATATTAAAAATAAATGTAAAGGTAATAAAGTTATTTTAATAGTTGCTTGCTTATAATTTCTAAATCACATACATATTTAACTTATATAAAAAACAATCGAAGAATAGAAAACATCGATGTACTTTAACGTTGATAACTTCACTCAAGTGTCAGAGCGCTCGTGCCACTTTACAGCTCCTTGATTTGGCACTTCCAATGCCTGCCAACTCAACTCCCCCATGAACTTCTCGTAACAAGTGTTACCATAACACTGTAAATAGAGACGCGGACGTTAGAAATACGATTAGGAAAAATGTAAATCAAAGAACAAAACAGGAAGATCATCAGACGGGCTGGACTCATTCAAACGCGTTTCTAACATATTCGGTGCGGTGATTCAGGAACATCTTGAAGACCTTCATGGTATAAAACAGGGGTACATGTCTTCTTTCGTCGTCTTAAACACCCAAAAACTGTTCAAACCCCGTTTAGTTGGAAAATTCAGAACGTCCATCGAGCTTTCTAATCACATATTCGTATTTTTCTGGTTTGGAATGGAGAAGATTAACAAAACACCCGAATCGCCTGGAAGTAGTTTGCGTTCAGGACTAATGAAAGCGCCTAAGATATACGAAAGGAGGTTCGTAACGGCGTTCTTCCAGCTTAAAATTTGAATGACAACTCTTGTCTCTAGCTGTCTCTTTTGTAGGTTATTAGGGTTCTTAAATAGATAACCAACTAATCTGGATTCGGGCCTGTGGAACTAGTTAATTAATAATTCTAACCGATTGGAATAATTGTGTGCCATTTCCATATAATAAAAACGCAAAGCAAATCATAGAACTTTTGACTCCTCAACCCAGTGGTAATTTTAGTGAACTCTCAACATCACAATTTACCTATTTACTCCCCTTAGCCTTTTCAGTAGGAAGAAATGTAGGTTATTTAAGGCTTTTTGCAACCTAAAATATGTTAAATGTTTTGTACAGGCAGTTCTTCCTACTCAACAATACCGTAAGGTTTTCATCCATGGGAAAATGGCGAGAACAGCACAATAAATTATCTACGGTTTCAAAGATATAATTTCGGTTTTAGCATAGTTTCCCCCGTAATTCCCGCTTTCTAGATACTTAGTGTTCTCAGAAAAATCAGGATTGTGGTCGAATTAACTACCTATACGGTAACAGTTTGAGAGCGTCCATGGGGGATATAGCAGCAATTCCAGAAATGTCGGAGTTCAAACCGCCGCTGTTTCTGTAGCTCAGTTTCAACCCGTTAATCCCAAGAGAGAAAATACGAACATTTTCAAAAAAATTGTGTTGACAGTATCGAAAACAGCCTATGCACTGATCTCTCATAAATGGCCGTGGCATAGGTAAGAGCAGCTCGATAAACTCCGGGGCTTTGAGTGCTACCACATTCTTGAAACCTTGTGTAGGAGTAACCCAACAAATTCCGAAATGTTGAAGATTGCCAGTTTCCATAACTACACTGCTAAGTTCGGTTAAACTGAATGACAAAAAAAAAAAAAAAAAAAATGAATACCTGATAATAACTGCTGAGTGCTCGCGGGGCTGAGAAAAGTTGCGCGATCCTTCGCACCAGGTGTTGTTATGTATTGTGTTCTTGTCTCCAGAGAAACACCCTACCAACGTGATGATGGAGGAATCTCTAATAATGACTGAACTTTTATGATTATGAATATTGGAATAATAAATCTATATCCTCGGAGCGTCTGTCCATTTAGTTTTTGCTACATACCTCTCAGTCAAGCTAGCCGTTCTTCGGATTTCCCTTGACGACGTTTGTAGTTGAGACCATTACCTTGCCTCATTACCGAATCTCGTCTCTTCTCGATTTTTCCTGCCAGCTCGCGACTGAAATCCCCTCGTTCTTTCCGGGGTTTTTATTGCGTGTCCTCTAGGAGGCCACGCGGGTGAATTTCTTTACGTACCTTAGGCAGAGTTGAAGCTCGAAAATAAAAGAAACTAGGTGAGCGTGAGGAGGACTGTATTAAATGCAATGAGGTGACGACTCGTAAATGCGTGAACTGGCGAGAGACACCTTATTGGAAGGAGATAGCGCATTGTTTGGGCGGAGAATAGATATAGGAAAGTATTTGAGTGGGCACAGAGAGACGAGTGTGGCTTTCGCGCGAGTTTGCAGCTGAATAAATTTTGGGAGGAGCTGTCTCTTTTGGAGAGAAATCTGAAATTGAGGAGAAGGAAAATAAAGAAAGTAAAACCCCAGTGGGTAATTCACCCCGCGGAGGTGGGATTTCCGCAGGTACGAGGGAGTAAGAGAAGACAATGACGCGCAGGTGTGGGGAACTCCGAGGCCAAAAGACTCTTACTGATTTGACTTGCGTCGAACAGGCACATTGTCGGACACTAGCGACGCTAGGTACTGTGCAAGGCTTTTATTTTTCTTTGATTCCCCGTTCCACCACCACAAACTTCCCTTCTGCAACATCACACCAGACCAATTTCATATCGTGTATTTTTAGAAAACTTAATTAGATTGTTTGTTCATTGCTTTCATTCCGTTTTCTGGCAGGCCCACACGATCTTATTTGTTTTCATTCTTTAAATATACACGATGTAAAGTCTTTTCCTTGGATGTATCAATCGTCCAAAACCTCGCTCAACAGGAAATGAATTGAGATTCCAAAAGAGGGCCTAGCAAGGCTAACCAGACAGAGGATGATGACTGCTGTAATCTCCATTTTCATGCAAGGGAAATAAGACCTACCTGCCCCCCAAAAAAAGGGTTTTACCGTTGCTCTGCATTTCTCATATAACCTTCAAGGTATGCAGATTTTTAAAGCCGTAACCGTTTCAATTATGACTGCACACCTCGAAACTTCGCAAATTATGTTTGCATACTTAATGAAGCACACCCAATGATGATCTTAACGTGCAAAGGAAAATTCAACGATAGGTTCGACAACGCTGTGTTATGTTTTTCCAGTTCAAGAAACGGATTAAAAATTGATGGCGTATTTGGCATGGTAGTAGCAACCGAGGTTGATCGTTGGCAATATCCCAAGAAGTCGAGCGTCATCTTGTGATCGAGTATGCAAAGTAGCTTGCAAGGGCGGTTGACAGGTATTCTTGTTGTGACCGTTATTTAACTTTGTACAGGTTCCAGTCTGCGGAATTCCCCAAATTCGTTGTTTCACATTTGCCACGCTTGCTTTACGGAGTGAGAGAACGCAGCACTTTGATAATGTAGTTTTATTGAAGATCCGTTGGGTCCCACATAGAGGAAAAAACCCAGAAAAGTCGGTTTTCATCCCAAATTTCATCCAATTCGCTTCGTTCTCCCGACGGTATTGTAGCTCATACTTTAGAGTCATCTTCGACGAGGAAATATCTGAAGATCCATCATCATTCCAGCTACTAATCCTATTCATTTTTCGCACCGCTCACACGAGCCAGTACAACTCGACAACGTTCATCGGACAAACTGATACCGTTTAAAGTTCCGGAAATTAAGGCGCTCCTGCTACTTCGCCTCGCCCTTTATTCAGAATCCAGCGTATCAATGGGGCATCAAAATGATTTACTAGACGTGTTCGATCTGTACGTGTGCTGATTTGGCTTGCTGGAAGCTAGTTTGTTTGTATTCAGATCTCCCGTAGTTCTTTCAATACCTCCAAGGTTGTATTTTAGACATTTCGAGACTCAGACATATTTTATGGCTTTTTACAAAACTGGGTCTTCCTCCTTCATGCGGACGTTATCTTTTCGAAGGCTTAATATCAAAATATCAGCGGCGAGAGAATCAGTTAATTTGTTCAGGCCCTAAGTTGAGCCTAAATTTTTCAGCGCCATGACGAGTTCGTCGATAGATTCTTTAGATTTTTGCCTTTCCACAGTTAAATTAGTCTTGGGGTTAAAGTGTAAATCAAATTTTTTAACGACAACGGCTAGTGGCGATTTTTCGTCGTTAAGGCCGAATGTGTTGAAAACGGCCATGCTTCGCTCTGCAATCAGCGACAAAAAAAAGGCGACTTTACGTTTTGTCGGATTCCCCTTCAAGACCAACAGCGATGGTTTAAAGTGAAATTATTTTATCCGATTTCTCCATTTTAGAGAAAGGTCACACCATCTAGAGATAGAAATATTCGGACGGATACTCATTGTGTTTTGCGACGGTTGACGGGAATGTCTTGTGCGTCTATCACTGGCAAAGTGTTTCTTCTTTTCTGGGTTAACTCTAAATCCTGGGGAGTGTCGTAGCTTTCTTTTTCTGAGCTAATTTCAGCGGTGTCTGCAACACGTGTCTTCTACTCCTGTTTAGAAGGTGATGACATCCAGAGATAAGATTAAAGCAACAGTCTAAGGCTGATTTTCGAGACAGTACTGTCGAATAGACGGTGAAGATAATGTTTTCTCACCCGAAACCATGTTCTAGTGGTGGGCTCAATGTAAATGCGAAGACTTCTAGACAAATGACTAAAACCTTTACTTCAGGCACATTGGAAAGAAAACGATTACATAATCAGTGCTTACTGGTTTCATATACACGATTACTTTTGAAGATTGCACTAATACTTTTAATCTAGTTAATTATAAAATAATAATATTTTTTAATAAAAATAACATTTTCACAATAAACACAATAATACAACACGTGAGAAGGTTCTTGTCCACAGTTTTAGTGAGAACTCATCACTGGAGAAGAAGTAAGTAAAAAAGCGACGTTTAGAACTCCAGAACTTTTGAGGTTGCCAGTCGCTGATAGTCATTGTATGACCGTTATTAAATTCCCGTCGAACGGTCATATGTCATTGCTATATGTGCGAGAATTATGATTTTAAAAAATACTAAAATGCGCCGTCATTGCTTTTATTCGAAATCGTTGATAATATGTGCTGCTCTCCTCATTTTCCACGAAGCGTATATAATCGTTTTGACATATGAGTTTATCCGCTTCAAAAATTTAATCGAAATCGTTGCAGCAGTTTAGACGGATTTTCTCATACCTTATTTTGACGACCCAAGATGATTTGGTTCAGCCGTTTTCTCTCAATCGCGTTTAGAGTCGCGGACTGGAAATACTGTTTTTCGGACTCAGCTCTTCTAAAAACTTAAACATCCGAAAAGAAAGTTTTTTCAGCCGATTATATAGCTTTCCTTCGTATTCCGTAGTGCCGAGGCCAGTTAAAATATTGTGGGATGATCATTATGTTGGAAATAGTTCGTTCCACATTGTTCAAAACTTTATTGCGGCGTCCGTGTCATTAAATAAATATAATAAGAAATTACGCTTGATACACCGAGCCTTTTTTCACAACCGACTGCATACTTTCCAAATTTTTCTGTTTTTTAATTTTTTTTTTTAATTTTTGATTCGTGGTAGCCAGCTCAGTTGACGTAAAAACTTTCAAAGCTCTTGGGGATCCGGTAGGCTGACCGGATTGATCAGTTTATCATGCCGATAGCTCTGCGACGTCCATTGATTCTCGGAGCGTCTAGATAGTGTGCGGTCCCAATGCTACCCCGTAGAACGGATGCTTCTATCCGGCGAGTCGAAAGATGAACATTTTGCCAGTCTAAAGAACGTGCAAGATAGCTCTGTAGAATGGCGTACAAGTCATCAGCAGGCCCGGATTTATGTTTTTGCCACCCACGGGGATGAAGTGTGCGACCGCCTCATCTATACTTTACTAATAACACAACATAAACTACTAAAGAAGACTAATAAAGAAACTAATTGAAACGAGCGGTGCATAGCAATACACAACATTCCGCAATCCCTTTAAGTTCGGACACCATCTACATATGCGGGAGCTATATCTTCATTCAACGCATTTCCACAGGAACGTTTATAGAGAACAAAATGTAGGGACAAGTTAGTTAAGAGTCATTCGTAAGTTTGATCGAAATCGTTAGAGCCGTTTTTGAGAAAATTGGAGTACCGATAAATTAATATTCGACAAATCTCCTTTTCTGAGTTAACTTGGCTTATATCTCCGTTCAACATATATATACAGAAATAATTATGGAGAACGAAATGTGGGTATGGGTAACTAAAAGACACTACATTAGGATTTATCACATCAGGTGAATAAGTTACCCTGAAATTTACGGAAATGTTCGAAAAAACGTTATTTTCGACCCACTTTCATTTTTATCTCTGTTCAATGGACTGTCAGAGGAACATTTATTGAGAACAACATGTAGGTATTAACTATTCAAAAACATCCTGAGAGTTTGGTAGAAATTGCTGAAGCCGTTTTGCCAAAAAGCGTTAAAAACCTATTTTTGCTTCATAGGCCTATATCTCTGTTCACCGTATTTTCATGGAGATGTGTATAGATAAGAAAAGATATTAATTACTAGAAGAGAATTTGAAATTTTAATCAACATCGTTACAGCTGTCTTTGAGAAAAACGCGAAAAACCCTAGTTTTTGGTACATTTTCGTCACCCCCCCCCCCCTTCCCATCGGCCGAAATCGTCCACAACCTTATTTTGGTGTCTACAAAAAATAACGAGCAAAACAAAAAAAGAACCAGCTCAATCGGACCAGCCATTCTCCCGCAAATCGAACTACAGACACACACACACGGACCACGCGCGGAAATTAGGTTTTTTAGACTCAGTAGGCCTCAAAACGTAAAGATCTGAGGAAAACCCAACTTTTTTTGGCATGATTACTATACTTTCCTTTCCCTTTGGGGTAGCGGAAAGTAAAAATAATAGTTTGATTTTTTTTTCTCGCATATTTTTAAAATAAAATGAGCATAATGTAAAACCACACTCCTTTCCTTAATTACGTATAATTTAAGTTCCAGAACTACAATTGATTATTAGCGTTAATATAATTGCTTAGGCGCTTGGGTATTTTTAATGAGCCAGAATTACAATTTACAGAAAATGTACAATTTGAAGAAATATGTTTAAGTTAATAACGAGGCTCTACTGTCATACATTTGTTTACATTGGGTGACTACAGGAACTTCTTTGTTTGCAAACTCGGAAATTAATTCTTTTTCAAGAGCTAAAAGGGCAAGGTAATTCAGCCGTATCATAATTGCCCTTGAGAGAATAGAGGATAATCCCTCTGCCTAGCAGTTTGAAGCAGGGGTGCACAGATGAATTAGCTAACAATATTTACATTCGGATATAAATCTAGTAAACTTTTTGAAATTTAAAACTTGTGCCGTCTGGAGAGTGTCAAAGCCTCATCAAACTTCTCTTGACTCAGCAAACCTTTTAACTGAATGCATTCAATCACAAATTTGCCGCCCCAGGCACGCGCACGTCTTGCCCATGCGATACATCCGGACTTGGTTATCAGGGCCATTACTTTGGTTGATTTGTGTTTCTAATTAAATAATACAATCGAGTGAGGCTATCAAGTATTGTGCGACTAAGTGAATATCCTGTTTAGTACTCAATTTCTTCAATCGCTAATATCTTCCCGTGAAGCAACCCGATTTCATCCCTTTCAGCGTTTATTGTCGGCAGTTTGACAACCGTTGCGCAGAATCGCACCTAAGGTCAGGAAGGGTTTCAATTCGAAAGATTTCGACAAACATTCTGCCAGACCGCAGTCGATCAACACAACGTGATCAGGCCAAAACGTTCGTGGTTGAGATAAAACCTCAAGGTCCTCGGTTGTGCTGTGTTGAAACCATCAGATCAAACGAGGGGGAGTTAGCGCTTTTAATGGAGCTGAACGAAGGCACAACCCCATTTCCTTTTTATTTAAACTAATTATCTTCCAACCGACTATTCCGCGATCGTGGATGTTGAAGAAATGGAGGCTCACAATGAAATCTATGAGGTGCGAAGCTGTCAATTATTGATGAAATGGGACGCGAGGGTCACTCATTTATGAAAGCCACTTTCAAAACATTTGTGAGTATGTTTTCGATGTTATAAGTGTGTCGACGATTCTTCACTAACAAACAGACACAAAAACCTCGCATCGAATAATTTTGTGCGCGGAAATTCCTGCGTTAGAGGTTTCCGTCAATGACGTTAGTAACTTAGGACCATTTTGACCACTTTTAACACGGTTGTTGGTAGTCAGAAAACGTTACTCCCCCCCCCCCCTCCCTCATTTTTCTCACGTTGCAAGGCGATGTCTGTTGACACGATATTCCAAACCTGCAGTGTCCGCCATATTTTGACTAAAACGTAATTAACTAAATTAACAATTAACTAAAATTTGGCAGTTTTATCGCAATTAGGTCGTGTTTGGTATCGTTTTTCGGGTACTTTTTGATTCTCAGGGGTGTACGAGTGCTTCTATACTGAAAACAGTGAAATCACAACAAATATAGTGAGCCTGAGTTTATTATTGAAAGAGCTCGCGGGGCAGTACAGCGAAAGTTGTCGTTTCTTCTCGGCCTGCGCTCATTTGCTTTGCAATCTCCCGTATCACTCCAACCACCCAACGACTCGTCGACAGCTCGAATTCGTAATTTTCGTCGTTCCGTTATAGTCAGGCTATGGTTCGTATGGTTTACTGGTATTTTTAGATGCTGAATCGAATGGGATGGTTAACGGACGTGAGGGACTACGTCGAGCTGTGCAAGAGAATAATGAACCGTTCTGTAATAATTTGCTGCGTTTTCGTTTATTATTCATTCTGAATAATAACCCTATGTTTTCGGTCATGAAAATTTGTGTACACCCCCCCCCTCAAAATTTGATACTTCAAGACATGGGGATTCCAAATCTGCAATGTCCGTCCGCCGTCCGTGCCTTTAACGTAGTCTAAAAAATCTGTTCTTTCGCACAAAAATCCAATTTGGTATCTAGTTGTGCCCGCCATCTCGGCAATCTGATCGGACGAAGCCAACAAAACGCCAAAAACAACACGTGGACAAAAAATGGGTAAACAAATTCACAAAACGCAGTATAACCGCAAATACGCCGTCTTTCGTATCGTTTTCAAGGTATTTTCACACCCTGGGAATGGAATGAATATCAGACACGTACAACTGCGTATAGTGAAATTTCAGTAATTATAGTGTGCCAAAGTCAACTAATTGAAAGAACTCGCGGGAACTACAGCGGAAGTAAACGTTTCGTCATTAGTACTCCCTCCCTTCCATCTCATCAAAACCACCCTCCTGCTCGACTCGCAATGTCGTGCCAATTGCCTACAGGCGCTTACGGGCGCCAGGCGCCGGGGAAATATTTAGTTTTCGTAGTTCTATTCTATTCATAGTCAGGTCACGTTTCGTATGGTTTACTAGTATTTTTCGATGCTGAATCGAATGAGATGGGTTTTGGAGCAGTGATAACAAGTCAAGTTGTTCATGAGAATAATAAACCGTTGTGTAATAATTTTACATTGTCTTTACCCACAAATATAAATAAACCCGACATAAATTGTATTTTACTTCATTGTATCTGTACTGAGCTTGGTGAAATCAGTTTACAAGTATAAAAACTCTGTGGAAATATATTGCCTGTTAACGCCAGAAAGGCGAAACAATAGTAGAAAGGACCTGTTTGAGTTTGTTTCCTTTTTCCTTTTCTTTTTTTTTTTTTTTCCTTTCATTCTCGCACGCTGTTTTACCTAACGTCCGACGTTATCGCCTCTCGACTCTTCTCGACAAGAAGCGCGTCGCCTGGGACTCAGTGCCACAAACAACGCGATAGCGACAGTGTCGATCGAAATCCACGTCGCATCCAAATTTCGTATAAATCTACGAATCTGAAAGTGAGCACGTCTCGAACTCTGGTGAAGTTGACGAACCAAATTCGGCAAATCGAAATGTTGCCGTATCGCAAATCATCTCACTGCTACTTCGACTCTACCACTACCAACGAAAGGTCAGATCCATCCATTTCGCGGGACAGATAAACTTTTTGATTTCCCTTTTATTTATTTTTATCTATCGTGGAAGTGTTGTTATTTTCTTGAGTTGTTTTTCGGATTATACTTCGTTTATAGTCATTAAATTTTCTCCCATCTCACGCACCACAGGTGAAGGTGTTCGCCTAGGTTATTTGGGTAACAAATCGAGCAGACACCACTACTTTGCGCGAACATAATTAATGACCACCAGCTTGAGCACAGAAGCTTCAAAGCCTTTTCAAAGTATGTGTGTTGGTTTCCATTATTTCACCACAAATATCTCAAATGTAATCTTCGACTTTTTTTAATAGTTCGCAGGAAATGCTGTGTTCAAAATTATTTGGATTCGTGTTAAACCTCTCTTCCAGTGTTTAAGACGTCTTCCACGTTGAGCTCTAAAACCCACAAAATCACCATGTCGCCTTTCTTCTTCTTCTGACATTTCTTTTGACATTTGTGTGCTCCCCAGAACAGTGCTTTTACTCGTACACTGAAAACCCGTGTGTCCGCTCATCAATATTGTAATTCGTCGACCTAACGGTTCTAAGCAGATAGCAATAATACGTCAATGTGAAAATCTCGAATAATTTATTACCGCGGATCATTAATACTCATACATATTACGTACGAATTTTTCAATTATGCTGGTCCGGTTTTCTCTCGATAGATGGGTTCTTAAATTAAAAAAAAAAAGTAGCCTGTCACGGGTACTAAGCGTGCGACTTGAATTGGCATCTTATCGTTTATTCCAATCACGACTGAGCAAGGTTAGTTCTATCATTGGATATTTACAACTAGCGAGTCTTGTCGTTTCGATCCTCTGCCGCAAGGTTTTCTATTACAATAAGAAGTTGTATATTCAACGAAGTTCATCACATTTGGAACGTCACTCTTCGACAGAACTTACGGTGATAATTAACCTAAATGTTGTATATGGCATTGGGGATATAGCAACGTATCAGGAATTGCTTTCCATCGTGTCTTCTGGCCGAAAATTGTATACGATATCGTTAAGGACTCCACTATTTCCACTATTTCGAAACAGTACGGGCAATTGTGGTAATGAAATTGGAAAACAAGTTTGTTGGTTTGGAGTTATCTTCTTTGCATCGGTACGAGATTAACGTTAATTGAACGTTGCATCACACGAACGCAACAGTTCTACGTAATAATGAAAAACCAACCTCGTTATTTCAGTTGTTTGAGAAAACACCGATAGTCTGCGATAGCGTCGCATCAGTTGGCGATAAACATTCCTTAACTAGCCGTTCTAGTCACATCAACTCTTCTTGAAGTCATAACTAGATCTATTCTGGATTTAATTGTATGTTTTGTTTTCATTTCTGGAAATATTTTCCCGACGTTTCCAGATAAAGAACCGCGAGTAATGAGCAATTTGTGAATGTGTTGGCTGCTCCGCACTTATTTATTCGAAAAGCTATAAATCGTTTTGGAATTGTTGTTCAGGTTCACCGAAACAGACATTTCAGCAGCTGCTTATGTTTGTTTAGTTTTCCAGACATAATTTGAACGTGAGATGCTGAAATTTTTTGTATCCGTGGGTGTCCACGCGCTGGTTTATTCCACAATAATTTACTTACCTCTCACTTTTCAATATTTTGATTTCTTAAACTGTTCATTCATTTTATTTATTTTTTAAAATTTGTTATGAAATGTTGCCGTTCTGTGCGCTAAATATATACAGTTTCGCCTACTAATGCATGAGAAAGGCTGTAGCAACAGAACTATCAACAAATTTACCGATAGTCAAGCGTCGTGCCAGGCGCTAATGAACTACTGCACTACGTCAAAACTGGTGCGAGGGTAGGATGTGGCCCCCCCTGTGGAACTCCCTAGCAAGTGCGAATAGAGTTAACGTGTATTTGATTCCAGGACACAAGGGGATCATTGGAAATGAGAGGGCGGACATCTGGCCAGACGCGGTTCGTCTAAGGTACCTACCGGGCCACCACCCCATTGTGGGATTTCTCTGTCACTAGTAAAAAGGACTGCGGGAGAACACGGCAGAAGACAACCTGGAACGCTGCAGAAGTAAGACACTCAAAACACTTTGTCTCAGAGCAATCAACTGAGATAAGACACAACCTTCTGAGGATGGAGAGGAAGGACTTAAGGCAGATTGTTCGGATCATAACCGGGCACTGCAGAATGAACAAACACGTGTATAGTCGACACCCCTCGATGCAGGTGGTAGCACGGATGAGGAGGCTCCCTACCACGTCCTGGCGCAGTGCCGGAGACTTGAGAAAGAGCGACTTTTGGTCTTTGGCACCACTCCTCCCAGGATGCTACCTGGCTTTCCTCAGAAAGCTAGGCATAGACCTGTAAGACACTAGGACTGGCACAATAGGTCATCTGGCCGCGGTGCACATCCCACCAGAAGAGTTTACAAACAGTTACGCCTTTATTACCCCAGTCCTTTCACCAAATTTTGTTTCTCTTTGGGATATTCGAGCACCTTGTTAAAAACGGCTGAGGCCGAAAGGTTTTTATTAATGAGTTTTCTTCATGTGTATTCTTTTCAGTTTCTCTTTGTTTATGGCTAACAAAAGAACGCGCTTTACGGTATTAGGGGAATTGGCATGTTTTGAAGCAGAATGGAATGTGTGTTGAAGACGGTTATCATTAGGATCTACGATTTCCGTAAGCAAATAGTGGTAATTGTTCGTCAATCGCATAGCTTTTCATCGTCTCAATCCACTGATTGCTCTATTATTCGAGGTGTATATACGCTCCTTCGTCTCTCAAATAGGCTTAATTGACCGAATGACTTGAGCTCCAGGGGAATGTGACGAGCTTCAGCTTTTTGGGAAGGCGTAACAAATCGGTGAGGCGTCAAAATCGAACGAGATGCCAATGAAAATTGCGCTAGGAACTACACTTAGAGAAGCAGAACAATAAAAGTTGTTCATCAACGGCAACTATCGCTCGTTTCCAGGTGACACGCCTCGTTCGAGACAATGAAATGATAAGTTCTCAAGGCTACGGCAAGAGCAAGGGCGTCTTTGTACCGAATCGCCGCGAAAGAGTTTATTTTAATGTCCCAAACGCACCGAACAGAAATCTATTTCTCAGAGTTATTCAATTGTTTGCACGATCCCTATCAACGTCCTCCAGAAGTGGAGCCGGAAATGTGACTGACAGGTAGCGGCACTTGTGTTAGCTCGTATGAGTTGAGTAGGATCAACGTAAATGCCCCATGCTGAATCCGAGAAATGAAGGAAAAGCTAGTGTATTTTAAAACAGGGAGGCAAGGTTTTGATTTTATTCAGCGATCTTGAGGATAGCAAGAATCATCATTATTCTTACTTCTGAGCTCAGTGCATCAGTCCCAGTGCTCAGTTCGATACATTTTACAAAATATTCAAGACTGTGCCGGACGTAGCAACTATACCACCTGAAGAACGTTTAACAATCAATTTTCGTTTGATCCACGGATATTTCCTGAGGCAGATGACAATAGCATTTATAGGAATTGACATTTTTCTACCAATAACAGCAGTCACTTTCCACTAACCGACGAACTTACGGAGATAAAACGTGAAAAGTCACGATTGTTCTGTCTACTGAAATACTTTTTTGGTCACTTACCAAAGCAATCGAGTGAAACTTGAGTATTACACTAACGAAAGTTAATCCATTGTAGTTTAGTCTTGACTACGTAGTACTGAATACACCTCTTTTTAGTTTTGAAAACTGTATGGTTCCCTTCGTGAATAAAAAAATGTGCTCTGCAGCGTCTTTTTTGAATTTTCGAACGAGGACTTCCCTTCTTTTGTCAGTGCGGTGCGATGATATTTAGACGTTTCCTTTCGTGGTACCATGAATGGACCATTGAAGCTTACTACAACCTCCTTGCTCCGTTCTCCTTTTTCCACCCTCAATTTCTCCGTAACGAGCTCTGCGTTTAACAATCAAAGTTATTGAGTCAGTTCAAGCACGAATTCTGACATTGAGCGCCAGTTAATTGAAGGCCCAATAACATGTGTATATTACCTCACTTGTAGCGTTTTTAAAGCAGAGAAAGCATGTTTGCATTGGTACCTCGAAAAATTGTATTTTCGTCTTCACAGCAACCCTTCCACACTTCTTTCTTTCATTCGATTTTGGTACGTTCATCACGCTGCCTTAATCATCGACGCTTTGTCAACACGCAAACCTCAAAAGAAAAACTGGGGAAACAACCCGAGGAAGACAACACGATCTGAAGAAATCACAGTAGGATTGAAAGACGGCACTGGTAAAACACAGACTGCGTGGATTTGTGACTTTCCTTGCCCTTTCCTTTGAAACGCTTGTACTCTCCTTGTTTCTTCCCTGTTCGCTATTTGGTCTATTGGCGAGCCGTTTTAGGTTTCAATGACTTCCTTGGGGCTTCTTGCGTTCAGGTCTTCCTGACCTGAGGCTCTTGAAATGGGAACGACCAAAAACTTCGAACTATCCGTTCAATCAGCACAAACAAAAGGCTAGAGGATTGTTTCTGAAACCGACAACGGATTTTGGTTTATTATTCATTCTGAATAATAACCCTATGTTTTTGTTCACGAAAAATTTTTTACAACCCCCCCCCCTCCAAATTTGATACTTTACGTTTCAAGACATGCGGATTCCAAATCTGCAATGTCCGTCCGCCGTCCCCCGTCTAAAAAATTCGTTATTTCGCACAAAAATCCCATTTGGTATCTAGTTGTGCCCACTATCTCGCCAACTCGATCGGACGAAGCCAATGGTTGATATGGACAAAAAATGGTTAACAAAATTAACGGATCGCAGAATAATCGCAAATAAGCCGTGCTTCGTATCATTTTCAAGGTATTTTTACATCCTGGGTCGAAGAACTCGCAGGAACTACAGCGGAAGTAAATGTTTCGTCGTTAGTACTCCCTTCCTCACGGCTTATTGAAACCACCCGCCCGCTCAACTCGCAACGTCGTGTCAATTGCCGAGGGTTCAGGGTTCGCTGGAAGTCCCAGTCCCACATTTCCCCGACTCTTTTTGCTCGACGGGGTGGAGGAAAGTAAGACCCACTTCCTCCACGCACCCCTACATCGGATCATAAATGCCTACAGACGTTTACGGGCGCCTGGTGCCGGGGGAATATTTAGTTTCTGTAGTTCCATTTTAGTCAGGCCCTGTTTCGTATGGTTTACTAGTATTTTTCGATGCGAAATCGAATGGAATGGGTCTCGGAGCAGTAATACTAGGTCAAGCTTTTCATGAGAATAATAAACCATTGAGTAACAATTTGCAGGGTTTTCCCTTTAACGCTTGCAAAACGTTCAAATGGGGTGTTTATTCCATCCACCCTTCTCATTTCCTACCTCTCCTTTAGGCGACTCAACCCTAGAACTCAAAAGTTACTTTTGAGATTAGTCTTGTTCATGCTCTCAACAGTTTTCTCTGTTGACTTGGCTCAAAACCTTGTTTTGAAGTGTACCAATACAGTCCTATCTCCCGCTCATCATGTTCACCAATTTATCCTGCATTTTGCACGCAACATTCCCGCTAAGCCCGTTTTTCAGCTTTGATTAGCACTAGACTACCCCTATGTTCCATCCCTACATTCTGTTTTTTTCTGTACCCGCCCCTTGAATGGAGATACAAGCCAATATTTCTTCAGAAAAAAAGAAAAAAAGGTTCGCATATTAAATTATTTTCATCACATTTTCTGTAAAACAGCCTAAACGATTACTCATAACTAGTATCTACATTTTTCATCTATTCAACTTGCTGTAAAAATGCGTCGAGCGAAGGGATAGCAAATGTATACAGGAGTGTAGCATGCTTTCGAAAGTAGGGGATGAGGAAAGCTGTGTGAAGCTTCGCATTTGAAGGCTTAACGTTTGGTGTTGACGATGGACCTCATCCTTCTGATCAGTGATCGTCGGTATTGTTTGATCTCTCACTTTCCCGCCAAAACGACAACTGGGACTTCTCAAGTAGTTGACACACAAGGGCAGGTGAGAAAGAGAAATGGGTAAAATCTTCCCTATCGATCGAACCTCGAAGAATGAGTGGGCATTTTGGGTTTCGAGTCAATATCTCAGGAAGCTCCGAACTCGTCAGGACGAAATGGGATGGGGTACGCCTCGTAGCTACCGTACAAATAAGGGAAGAGGGGAACGGAGTTGAAGTCTTGAGTTGTTTGAAACCCTGGCCAAACACAGCGTTGTGCGAAGGACCCGACGACGTACGAGTACAAAAGGTAAAGGAAGAGGCCCGGGGTGAGGTTTTGCTGAGAGTTGAGACCACCTTGACCACCGAGTGGAACGAGGGCCACAAAGATGGGCATCGCTCGGCATCACATCACAATGGGCAGTGAGACGCCAGAGTCGTATCGTATCGTATGGCAAGAAAGCTCTCCAGCCACCGGGTGCCCCGTCGTCTAGACGGACCGGTTGAGGGCAGGGGGTCGCCTTGTCACTTTTTCTTCGTTAATCCGCCGGCAGCTTTCAACTTTGTCGAAAGAATTTATATCACTTAGTCAACGTTATGTTCAAATATCCGTCCTCTGACCCAACATTAGGGACCTTGGTGTTTTTTGCTTTTCTTAACTGTACGAAAAAGAAAGAAAAGTTGTGTGATCAGGTGCGACGTCTCACACAACTTCCTCACTCACTTTTAGCGATTTTTGTCACCTTACCAACTATCCCCAATATGTTTTTCACTCAACAATACATAACATTTCCAAGTCGAATTGAGATTCTTCCAAGCCAAATTGAGAACTTTCCAAATCATTCAACAATCGCAGCTGCAGTTTCTTCTACATTAATTTCTCTTAGCGATTTTTCTCAAAGATTAATAAACACAATTGTAACTCCACTTCAGCTGGGACTGATGGTATTTCTACACTCTTTCTATAGTTAATTATTTGTACAGACTGCTAAAAATGTTCACGACAGCATCATAAAACTCTCATTTGTGGAATACACAATTGACAATAAGCTATCAAAAATTATTTATTAAGAAAAATTATCTTGTGCGTAGCAAAATATAACTTTCCACAACCCCCGTGAATTTGACGACCAGTTGTACCTACGAGGGTTGTATTGTCGTCCAACGCATTTTTCCGGAAACATTTATTGAAAAAAAAAAATGTAGGTACTAGTTAGCTGAAAGTACTCCGCGAGTTTGATCGAAATCGTTAAAGCCGTTTTGGAGAAAATAGGAAAAACGATAAATAGGTATTCGACAAAACTGATTATCAGAGCTGTGGTGCTTTATATTTCCGTTCAACAGATAAATACAGAAATAATTACGGAAAGAAAAATGTGGGTATGGGTTTCCAAAAATAATTATACGATTGATCAAATGAAATGAAGCGGTTGCACTGGAAATTACGAAAATGTTCGCAAAAACAGTATTTTCGACACATTTTGGGTTTTATCTCTGTTCAATGGACTGTCAGAGGGGCATTTATCGAGATGTATAGATATCAATTATTTGAAGACATCCTGTGAGTTTGGTGAAAATCGTTAAAGCCGTTTTGCCATTAAGCGTTAAAAACCTATTTTCGCTTTTTAGGCCTATATCTCCGTTCACCGAATTTTCATGGAGATATTTGTGGAGAAGAAAAGTTGGGTACTAACTAATAGAAGATAAGTTGGAAGTGTAATCAAAATCGTTGTAGCCGTTTTCAAGAACTAGCGGTGCGTAGCAACACACAACTTTCCGCAATCCCTTCAAGTTCGAACACCACCTACATATGTGGGTGCTATATCTTAGTTCAACGCATTTTTACAAAAACATTTATGGAGAACAGAATGTAGGGACTAGTTTGCTGAGAGTACTTCGTAAGTTTGATCGAAATCGTTAGAGCCGTTTTTGAGAGAATTGGATTACCGATAAATTAATATTCGACAAATCTCCTTTTCTGAGTTAACTTGGCTTATATCTCCGTTCAACATATATATACAGAAATAATTATGGAAAACGAAATGTTGGTATGGGTGACTAAAAGACACTCCATTAGGATTGAAGAACCTACAAAACCTGGTGAAGAAGTTACCCTGGAATTCACGGAAATGTTAGAAAAAACGTTAATTTCGACACATTTTGATTTTTATCTCTGTTCAATGGACTGTCAGAGGAACATTTATGGAAAACAATATGTAGGTATTAACTATTCAAAAATATCCTGAGAGTTTGGTGGAAATTGCTGAAGCCGTTTTGCCAAAAAGCATAAAACACCTATTTTTGATTCATAGGCCTATATATCCGTTCACCGTATTTTCATGGAGATATGTAAAGAAAAGAAAAGTTAGGTATTGACTAGTAGAAAATAATTTGAAAGTTTAATCAAAATCGTTAGACCCGTTTTCGAGAAAAAGGAGAAAAACACTAGTTTTTGGTAGATTTTCGTCTCCCATCGGCCAAAATCGCCCATGGTAGTCTCTTGGTGTCTACAAAAAATGACAAACGAAACAAAAAAAGAACTAGCTCAATCGGATCAGTCGTTTTCCCGCAAATCGAACTACAGACACACACACGGACCAGGCGCCGAAATTAGGTATTTTAGACCCCAAAAGCCTCAAAACGTAAAGATCTGAAAAAAAAACCCAATTTTTGTTTTTTTACACGATTACTATATTTTTGTTTCCCTTTGGGGTAGCGGAAAGTAAAAAAACGAAAAACCCTAGTTTTTGATACATATTTATCCCCCACTCCTCTTTCCTATCGATGGATGTCGCCCATAACCCTCTTTTCACGTCTACGAAAAATCACGGACAAAACAAAAAAGAACCCGCTCAATCGGTTCAGGCGTTCTCCCACAAATTGAACGACGGAAATGGGGGTTTTCAGTTGGCCGAAAAATGTAAAGATCTGAAGAAAACTCAACTTTTTGACGTGGTTACTATACATTCCTTACCCTTTAGGTGGCGGAAAGTAACAAGCTAGTACTCTAATTAACAACATACACGATGAGAGCTCATCACGCTCATAATGTAGTTAGGAGCAAAACCAAAAACTCTGAAATTCCGCCGTTTCACTTACTACCATTTCTAACGTTTCTACCCGGTAATTAGTAAACAGTAAACACCCTTCTTTTCAACCGAAATCGTGTTGACAGTCCCATGAAGTCTCCGTGCACTCGCTATCGATTATGGCATGAGTAGGCGCGACTCAGTTTATTCTCATTATGCCGTGCAAAAAAAAATGCAGGGTTGTGTGTGTGTATGTGTTCGATGAGATACTTTGAAGTGTTAGTCGGCAGACAAAGGCATAGCTCGAATTTGTCGATACGTAGTTCCCTTCTGGAAGCTTTTATTGAATAAGGAGAAGCAGGCACGAGTACCTCACACGCCTAATTTCTCTAGAAGCCCATTTTCAAGATGATTTCAATGCTTACCGCCTCCTTCGTTTCCGTCCTGCCGTCGCCGACCGACGAGCTCACCTCCAAAATGGATGTGAAGTTGAATAATTCAGATCAGAAAACGAGACATGAGAGCCTGGGGGGAGAAAAAGACTGATGTGAAGTGAAGGGGCTAATGAGTCACAGAGTCTCAATAGCCTCAATCCTTGGTCTGATTTATCAGATGGGTTTTACGGTAGAAAGTACCACCTTGAGTTCTAACAACATGGACGGGGGGAATAAAATCTCTTGGAATGGATTTGCTAACAAGTTTGCTCGTCAAATATTTGAGCTAAGGGAGTCTTTGCAGCAATATGTTGAATTTACTAGCAACGTCAATCAACAGTCTCGAGCGTCTGGTGCATTGTAAGTTACACCCCATCCGATTTTAGATGTTCGGCCAACCTAGTAGTGTTGACCAGCAATATGAACGTGGTACCTCTCAGGACGTCAACAGCTACCCTTCGTTTTGTTTATAAAAAACCAAGAGCTCGGAAGCGTTCAACCACTGTTCTTACTGTTATGTTTGATGGAAATACGTATGTACTAGAAGTCAGTTACTTCCTTGCAATGGAAAGAGGAAAACCGTATCGTACACTTCTGATAACTGTACGGCTATTCGAAGGGCAGGACATCATTGCATTGAAGTACTGAAATTCTGAGGTTGTTTGTGCTAGCATATCTTATTACTCCTGCGATCAGAGCCTAAATGGTCACTATCCGGTTACTGCCACATAGTTTGAATTATCATAGTGATATGGTTCAACGATTCTTCTTTTCTTTAGTTTACTAAATGCCATTTTACGTGGAATACACCGATAATTTAGCGTGAACAAGAATTATTCACGGCTGTCCCTCGAAAATGATCCAAAAAATGTATATCGACAGCCAAGGAAATATTTGATGTATCCAATATTTGATGTATCAGGAGACAGTTAACTGCTTAATGTCAGTAAATAGCTTCACCGTAAATAATAATGATATTCTTCGCCTGCAGCCGTGAGCCTATCGTTTTGCCTCCAGTGAAAACTGCAGTCGTTTACGACCAATGAAGTAGTTGATTACACGTCCCGAAAGTAGTTAAGTAAAGCAATTAATTATCATTTGGTGGTATCCCGCTCTTAAATTGGAAACTTGCGTGGCAGTGGGAAGACGCGATCAAAGACGAGAGTCACTGTAGCAATTGGGGTCGCGGCGTCACAAGGTGCCCCCCTGAATCGACTGGAGCTACACACACACACACACAAAAAAAAAGGCTTCCGACAAGATAGCCAAGAGAATTAAAGGCGCCTTTCTGGCCTCAAGTCCTCGGTCATCTGCCGGCAATAAAATGGCTCTCGGCCCAACTGGACAAGGCGTGGGATAGTTAGTCAGCAAAAGTCGAAGAAAGAGAGTATTTGCAGGGAGCGATGCTAATGGGACAGGGCGGCTTCGTTTGCCACCTTTCGTACAGGTGGGTGTACCCTCGTCGACACACGGGGAACCTCTGTTGAGAAAATAAACCCCTGCAAGTGGGTGTACTCATTTTTCTATTTTTTTTCTCCTTCTTAATTTCCATAATAATCAAATATCCTTTTTTGAAAACTCCTTAACGTGAGACCTCCGCGGACTTCTTTCGAACTACTTCAGCAATAAATAAAAATCGTGTGATTGAAAAACTGGAAACTTTATTAAATACTCGACCGCCGCGCTCTGTTTCGTTTCTTCTAAAACCTGCCTTCCAAAAACTCGGAGATGAGAAGAAATTCAACCGACACTACGTCTGGTGTGATGCGCACAAATGCGCACTGATCAACCTTTAACTCCCACTTATTTTATATTGAATGTTCTCCGCCACAACCTACGTTCCAACCCTCGTCGCTCTTCTGCTCCTCCTCTCGTTGATTGCCTATGGATCCTTGAAGTCAAAGTACTAATATCCTTCACGAAATTTCCAATTTTTCGTTCATTAATTGCTTCCGGAGGAACCTACGCACGCTGTAACCTCCAACCGTATGGCCAATGAACAACGTTAATCTTCACGGTGAGTGTTAAGTTGAGCAACGGGAGTACACTTTTTCTAAACAAGATATTCAATAATGCGAATTGATTTTAGAAAGACCTCGGGATATATATTCTCTTTTTGTGAGCTAATTTTCTAATAATTTTCCGTTTCTCAGATTATAATAGTTTCATTTTTATTCGTAGCTTCAATCGATCGGGTGCCTACGATATATCTCATTATCCTATTACAGGGGGGATTAATATAGTAAGCAGTATCGCACTAGGTGAGTCGGGAAGTAGTATGATAGAAGCCGAATGCAATGGGAACAGAGTTTCATTCTCAATTACATTCGGAGAAGTTTTACCACCACAGACAGGGAACTGAGTGGGAGCGAACGCAAGCAAGGACGACACGGCAACGAGGGAACCGGCTCGGTTACAACTGACGGCAGTGAAGTCTCGAGAGAATCGGAGCATATGAGGTGCCCAGTCAGCATAAATACCCCGGATGAGCCTTCGCTGAATCGAAGGGTTTGGTTCGTCCCGATACACCACTTGATGAAGTGCCTGTCCTCAGGTACTCATGAGCACTGCAGTTTCTTGCCATGTACTGCAATCAGGGCGCGGCTGTCCACCCAACAAAGGGGAACCTAATCTTGAGCAAAGAGGGAGAATTTCGATTAAAGTTCAAAAAGGGTGGCCATGTTTGTGGCGGGAGTATTGAATTTAGAACTACAAATAAACAGTCACCTCACAATGTCTCTGATGTACACATGTTGAGATGTGTGGATCGTATGTCTTCGTCACACGCAGCTGCGACATCCATGGTTCAGAGAATCCGTCAATCCAAGGGGAGTCGAAGTTTCCCTCCTCCTCAGAGGACACCTGCCCTCAGGTGTTCCAGAAGGGCTAGTGCAGAGCGAAGATGCCGCGTCTACCGTGCAGTGGTTATTTGCACAAGTGCGGCGTCCTGGCTCATGGGGTGTAGCAGGGTGCGATGCCTGTGTTGAGTGGAGTTGTGGAGTGTTATGCTGAGTACTGCCTACCGCAGGAAGCGAATGGCAGTGGTACAGAGGAGGTGCACCCTACTGAGTGGTTTCACAAAAGGGTTGTGCCCCTTAGGAGGTGGCAGGACAAGTGGGGCGTAGACCTGAAAGGGGGGTTAGATCAGGCAGCCCCACAGTGAGGTCTATCTAGTGAGGTCTATGAGGTCTACCTAACCCAGTTCCTTACAGGACATGGAGCATTTAGTGATACAGCAATGGAAGCACCGCATGCCCAAATTGTCCACACTGCAGGGATAAAGGCATAAAAACGAATTAAAATTGTTATGTCTTTACTTGGTTTAATTAATATGCACTATGTCAACTCCCGGATATGTATGTGATGGGCCAGGACCAATGAGGCAACCAAGACCAACTTTCTTACTCGAAAAACACGATGACGTGTCGTTCTTCGTTGCTCGTAAAACCTCTAGGTTAGCACGACAGAAGAGTGGGGAAGGGTATGCCACCCCTTGATAGGCAGTATGTAAAAGACGCTCCCGTCGACCAGTCAAGGTGTATTTTGCCAACTGTCTTTCTGTTACACAACACTATTCGTTACGTGCTACCAGGGGGCTGCCGAAGCTGTGGGAACAGTGGCAGAGGCCACAAGTTGGGACAATCGACCGATCGCCCAGCTGTTTCGCTGGTACCCATTGCCTCACTCCTTTGGGTTTGGAGGAGGAGGGATGCCTGGTGGGACTTTGTCGAACTAGACAGAGTTCGCTGGTTCCATCCCTGTCCAGCGCAGACAGCTTCACGCCCCAACGCCCCTAGTCTATTTAATTTATTTACCCGTTTTTGAGTTAATTTCAAGCGTACCTATTTGGAGAGTCCGTCTTCTGTGGCTGGTGGGCGTTGGCCCACAGTGTTCTACCACCTAGAAAAGATGTACTTTATTAACTTACTTACTGGCAGAACTAACTTAATCGATTTAATACCTTATATCAAGTCCTGCAATGAAGAAGGACAACTTTCGGATGGAGAGCCTGAACCCATCATCACGCGTATGTACATCTCAGCGCGTTTCATCAATTCACGGCGCGGTGAAGTGTCGCCAAGGGGTTTCGTAATTGTTGCCTCTGATGACCGGAGGGCTAGAGCCAGAACCCGAGGCCTGTGAATAAAATAACTCTTCCCCTCCAAACTTGATATCATCGAAAAGTTTTAGCGGCGGCACCGGAGGTGTCCCGTATTTCGGAAGCCTTTGAGGCTGTGAAAATATCGAGCAACAGACCGATGACTGAGTTGCGATTGCGGTTATCTCTCCTCCTTCCAACTTAGGCGTTGTAACGTCATCATTCATCCCGCTAATTTGAACATCAGGTGCCCGAGCTGTAACCTCCTCCCGATCTCTACTTTCAAAGCGGCTTTATTATATTAAAACCCGGTTTTTTTTTCTCTTGATAATCGGCTATCGATCTTGTATGCAAATTGTGCACACCTATTTCTCGCTAAATCCAATCGACTTGGACTCTTGAATGGGGAGGAGATTATAATGAGACGTTGAGCGATGGTATTTCGCACTTTTGCCCCCTTTTTTTGAGTGGCAGAAAAAAAAACTTGAGCACAATATATTTTGGTTATGATAAGAAAAGCATGGATGGGATCTGTCTAACTATTACGATAGTTTTAATAATAATAATTTGTAGCAATCAATATTAAACATTGGGAAGGCATACACAGCAGCTTCTTGAGTCGACAAGAATGCGCTTGGTTTTAGGAATGTAATCGGCAGAAAAAACATTTCGAGTTTTCTTCAGATCTTAACGTTTTCAAATGTACCTGTGTCCAAACAACCGTTACGAAAAATGGCCTATGTGTTTGTTAACATTATTTAGAGGTAATGACTGTGCCGAATAATCTGAATTTCAATAGTCTGTCTGCAGATTGATATACATATTGAATATTAACAGATAGTGTTTCCTTATATATCTGGTGCAACGTGTCACACCTTTCTTCATCCCCAGGTACATTCTAGCTTCTAATGCAATTCATTTTTCATTCAGTTCACGTAAAGTAGCAAAACATGACTTAAACACGAAAAGAGTTAACGCGTATTGGATTCCTGGGCATAAAGGGATCGATGGACCATCTGGCCAGGCTCCGTTCGTCTATTGGCACAGACAGTCTGGAGTGCTAAGGAAGTAAGGCGCTCATCTCAGGGCAAACACACGAGATAAGACGGAGCATTGTGAGGATGGAAAGGAATTACTTGAGGCAGATTGTGCGGATCATCACGAGGTACTGCAAAATGAACTAACACACAAACACCGATGAGAAGACTCCCTACCACAACTTGGCCCAGTGTCGGAGACTTGAGTGGGAGCGATTTCTGGTCTTTGGTACTACTTCCTCAAGATCGGATGGCAAAGATTGGACTTCTTGCGGGGAAGTCCTGTGAAACATAAAGGCTGGCACAATAAGTCATTTGGCCGCGGTGCTCATCCCGATTTTGGGACAGTCAGAGGGTCACATGCACTTTTTACTCTCCGCTACCCAAAGGGAAAGGAAAGTATAGTAATCGTGTCAAAAAAAAATTTCGGTTTTCTTACCTACTGAGTCCAAAAAACCTCATTTCGGCGCGTGGTCCGTGTGTCTGTAGTTCGATTTGTGGGAGAACGGCTGATCCGATTGAGCTGGTTCTTTTTTTGTTTTGTTTGTTATTTTTTGTTTACACCAAAATAAGGTTATGGACGATTTTGGCCGATGAGACGGGGGGAGGGTGGACGAAAATGTACCAAAAACTAGGGTTTTTCGCATTTTTCTCGAAAACGGCTCTAACGATTAAACTTTCAAACTATCTTCTACTAATCCATACCTAACTTTTCTTCTCTATACATATCTCCATGAAAATACGATGAACGGAGATATAGGCCTATGAAGCAAAAATAGGTTTTTTACGCTTTTAGGCAAAACGAATTCAACGATTTTCATCAAACTCTCAAGATGTTTTTGAATAGTTAATACCTACGTATTGTTCTCAATAAATGTTCCTCTGAAAGTCCATTGAGCTGAGATAAAAATTAAAATGTGCCGCAAATAACGTTTTTTCGAACATTTCCGTAAATTCTGGGGTAACTGCTTCACTAAATTTCATCAATCGTTCAGAGTGTCTTTAGTCACCCATACCCACATTTCGTTTTGTATATATATGTTGAACGGAGATATAAGCCAAGTTAACTCAGAAAAGGAGATCGGTCGAATATTAATTTATCGGCATTCCAATTTTCTCAAAAACGGCTCTAACGATTTCGATCAAACTTACGGAGTACTCTCAGCTAACTTGGCCCTACATTTTGTTCTACATAAATGTTTCTTTAGAAATGCGTTGAACGAAGATATAGCACCCGCATATATAGCTGGTGTTCGAACTTGAAGGTATTACGGAAAGTTGTGTGTTGCTACGCACCGCTCGTTTATGTGGAAATTGGCTGCGAGTTAATACCTTAATTTATTGCGCTGCGACTTACGTCACGACATCAACTAAAAAAACCCTGCTTTCTGATAACTGATGGGTGTGTCAACGTGAGTTTTTGAGGAGGTTTGTGTTGAAAGTTTTGGGATTAAGAGTTTGGGAAGGGTTAATTCAATTTGCGAAAGATTTCACTCAGTTTGTGATTGCTATACATAGCCAATTTAGACGAATTTAAGAGGATTGTGGAGAACCGTGTGAAGCTCAGCCCCTGATGTTTTGTGTAGTTTTCGTAAAATAATGCTCTTACAAATGCTGTTATTAGGGGTGGTTTATTTTGCATGTTTTGCGGCCGATTCCGACTCCACCCATGACAAATCGACCATGAGAGCTGCATGCTGGCCACTTTTACTCTCTAATTTTACTAGCTTGGCTCTCGCAGTGGCACGGTTAACCGAATCTCAACTGTCAACTATAAAGTATTTATCGCTGAATTTTGTGGAAGCCAATAGATCGATTTTTATGAATATCTGAATGTAACGATCGACGTATTACGGTAATAACGTTGGGCTACGGACAACTAGACCATAAAAACATGACGGTCATTTCTCCTCCGCAAGTAACAATCACGAACGAACTTAGCTCAGCCCAAGACCAACTAGTAACTCCCGCTTTCTACGGAGTAAAATCGAGATTGAAGCCCGAGACAAATGAAAAGCCGTTCCTCCGCTCGCACCCTGTGATTTGACTGGTTGCCTCATCTCATCCAATTTACTTTCAGCTCAGCTCATCGCGTCCGAAAGTTCGTCCTTAGGAAGCTCTTCTGTTAACGAACCCAATAACTTATCTTTCCCTATGGGCGAGAGCCTCGTGCTGTATAGCCCACTTATGAGAAATTATTGAGAGCCATTTAGCGGCCCTAAACAAAAACCCGGGGCGGTTAAGGTTCTTACGTAATGTGGTGTGGGTCATTATATCAAAATTACAACTATAAGCAAATACGAGCATCGGCTAGAACTAAAGTCGGCGTTAACGAGCCTAAAAAGCTCACATCCTTGTTAAAACTTGTACATTTTACCTTTCTGTTAACTTTATGAGAAATATGAATAATTGTCGACACTACATTTATATGAAGAACTGGGGTAAAGTAGCCGTACTATATTAAACGGAGTTGGGACTGTATTTCCACTAATATTTGCGTTGCTTTTTTACTTTCCTTGGCTCTACAAAGTAGAAAGGAAAGTTATGTAATCGGCCGAAAATTTTTTTTTTTGAGTTTTCTTCAGATCTTTACGTTTTAGACCCTGATGAGTCCGAAAAACACTATTTGGGAAAATGGTCTGTGTGTGTGCGTGTGTCACTAAAGTGTGTCTGTGAACGATTTTTAGAGAGAACCACCTTATCAAATCAGCTTAAACTTCATATCTCGCCCGCTGGTCACAATGGAACGCCAAAATAAGGGTATGAGCTAAATCCACCGAAAGGTAACTATAGTTATCATAGTGATTAAAACACCAAATATTTTTTTTCTCAAAAATGGCTCTAACGATTTTGATTAAATTTTTAATATTGGTAGCTCCCAATAAAGCCCATACCATAGAATTCCCATCTATGGGAAAATGACGAGAGCAGCACAATAAATTACCAAAACTTTCGACGTAATCGATTTTAGAGAATACGACTGAGCCAAATCACCTCAAATTTGATCTCCAGCCTGCAGGTTACTATGGGACGCAAAAATAAGGGTATGAACAAAATCCACAGAAGGTTTACTATAGTTAGCATAGTGATTAAAACACCAATTTTTTTTCTCCAAAACGGCTCTAACGATTTTGATTAAATTTTTTATATTGATATCTTTTGATAAGGCAATTATAAAAAAATTCCCATTTGTGGGAAAATGACGACAGCAGCACAATAAATTATCAAAATTTTCGACGAAAAGCGTTTTTAGCGCGGTGTTTTTTCTTATAAACTCCGCTGGAATGTTGGTAGAATGTTAAAGAAAATTGGTATTGTAGTTCAATCCAATACCTATAGGGTGAGTGTTTAAAACCGCTCATGAGATAGTTGGGGCTCACTTCAGAAAGTTCCTGTGTTGCAACGCAGCAGATATTTTGGAAAAGATTTTGTTAACAGTTATTACCCAATAACTCTGCAAAAGTGATTACTATCCTTCTTCAAAAAATTCGTGTTTATTGTTACTGATGATGATCTAATCGTCAAAATCCATATAACATTGTAACTCAAATTTAGTGGAGCTAGACAATAGTCTAAACTTCGTTTTATTATTGAAATGGGTTTCTACATCTTCCTTGCCAGTGATTCGTGCAAAACCTTACTCCACGCGATTGACTCATCCTCGACACCTGTCGACTTGTGCCAACTCCGTTATAGCTGGTTACGAAACATCCGTTTCTTTTTTTTTTTAATCGTGTTCACGGATACACGCAGATGCAAATAGCTAATAATATCTTTCGTACCCATCGGAATATAAAACACCACACCAAAGCTCAAAATTTGTTGTTCAGTCGACTGCATGTTCTTCCTATTTCGTAGGTAGTAAACGTGAATGTGCACGTGAAAACTATCAATTACTGCGTCAAAACTACCTCGAAATGATTACCGAAGACATTACCCGCGCGTTGTGTTTACGACAATTATTGTTAAGAAACGATTAGGCCGACGAAAGTATAGTTTGAAAGCATTGACGACTACTTGAAAACTGAATTTCTTCATCATCTTCGGAAGATCTTCATCAGCTTCCGACACGAAGTGAATAGCTTGTGTGGGCGCGGTTCTCTTAACGCCAGGGTGAACTGCCGTCATATCTGCCTCTCTATCTCGTCCTCTACCTTCCTACAGCTTCCACTTCAAAAGCCTCCCTTGTTCATTGGAACGTCGGAGGCGTCTTAGAGCACTTTTTTACGACCCTTCGTGATCAGTTCAGTAGCTCTGATTAGAGATGAGCCCTTCATTACACAGACGATCTCAAGTCATTCGAAAATATACAGTTTTAAGTGATGTGGAGGCTCTCAATCGTTCTAAGGTATGGATTGTTCCCTGGGTATGCATCATTTTGTGATTGTTGCATTTCGTGTCTTTGACAATAAATGCACTTTATAGTCAACTTTGCTGTTTCTCGTAAAACAGAACAGTCTCCTTATGAAAATGACTGTTCCTTAACACTCATAAAAGAGTTATAACAGTCGAAAGTAGTGAGGTTCCGGTATCGCCAGCATGTGAGAGCACGGGCTCAGTTGACTGGGATGAAGTTAGCTACATATTCAGAATCGAATCCTTGACCATTTGCCCTCAGTTCAAGGACGGTAGCAGCGATTAACACTAAACATATTTAGACTCAGGAGAGTAATATTTACCTGGGTCTTTTTTTTTAGTTTTTCAAAATTTGACCTAGTTCAAAAATGGCCACCTGAAATAACCTTTGACCGTTTTGTCCTGAAGTCATGGATTATCCAAAGCATGAATATGACACACATTTAGAATCAGGATAGGAATGTCTAGATGGGTATTTTTTTAAATTTTCGATATTTGGCCAAGTTCAAAATTGGCCTCCTAATATAATCTTTGTCCATTTGCTCTGAGGTCATGGATTATCCAAAATATGAATATTAACCATATTTAGAATTAGAAGAGGGATGTCTAGACGGGTGTTTTTCAGAATTTCGATATTTGGCCTAGATCAAAATTGGTCACATAATAAATGTATTGACCGTTTGCCTATCTAGACATTTCTCTCCTGATTCTAAATATGTTTCATAGTCATGTTTTGGACCATCTATGACTTCAGGGCAAACGGTCAAAGGTTATTTCAGGTGGCCATTTTTGAACTAGGTCAAATTTTGAAAAACTAAAAATAGACGTAGATATGACTCTCCTGATTGTAAATATGTTTTGTGTTAATCGCTGCAACCGTCCTTGACTTCAGGGCAAATGGTCCAAGTTTCGATTGTGAATATGTAGCTAACTTCAGCCCAGTGACCTGTGGAGGTATAGCTTGTTGTAATTTAGCCAGTCTCGCGGTGGGGAGCTGTTGCCCATGCGCTACCACGTAGAGAGTCCTCCTTGGGGAATCCGTACCATTTGGGAGAGATTCCTAATCTGGTTTCTACCTGAGTTGAGAGCATGGAGGACAAGAGGAGAGTGGAATGGGATCCTCTTCACAGGACTGTGACACGATTGAGGTTTTCCCCAACCATCTGTGAACATCTTAGGAGAAAGTTAGTTGAGCCAGACTACTGGACGGGCGAGTTCCTTACAGTACATAACGACCTCAACGAGGTTATGACAATAAACCGTGGCCACAGTTGATATCTTCCTTCGAAACTTGTCACCCAAGTAAATAGTCAGAGTGTTTCAGTTGGTGCTATCTTGTAGGCTTTGATGATCCACTGGAGCTCAGCTGATAATTGTTTTCCTTTGATTGACTGCGAGTTTGCTACTGCACCAGCCAATCACGCCCAAGTAATTGGCCTTGTACATGAGGATTTTACCAAGGTGTTGGGCGCACAAATGGGGAGCTCGAAACTGAGAAATAAATTTACGTGGTGAGAGTGAGTGAGGATTTGTCAGAATAGCGATATCTGGTTGAGTGTGAGTATATAAATGCGCACAAGCTGAATACATGTGGAACTGGTTTTGTGTGTGTGAGAGAGAGTGAGAGTGAGAGAGAGAGAGAGAGAGAGAGAGAGAGAGAGAGAGAGAGCGAGAGAGAGAGAGAGAGAGAGAGAGAGAGAGAGAGAGAGTTGCATTGGAAGTGGTGCAAGCTGAGAGGCGACTCGTTGGGAGAATTGGGAGACAACTATATTGCGAGAACTGAAAGATGACTGCGTATTAGGAGAAATTGGAGATGACCGACTTTTGCGAAAACTCGTAGGTGAATGAGTTTGAAGGAGCTGTCTGTTGTGGAGAGGAATCTAAAATTTCGGGGTGGGAAAATGTAGATGGGAAAGTCCAGGACAGTGGAAATCCGTCGTCCCTTGGTAATAGCTGAGAAGGTGGGCTTTCGACAGGTACAAACACAAGGGTTGAGAGTAACGTTAGGTGCCAGTGCAGATATTCCAGAGGTCAGAGACTCAGCTAATTAGACTGTCGAACAACGAAAATACACACCCTAAGCGGCCCTACTAATTGCTCGTGATAAAGCAAACCTTGCGAGGGCAGTGCCATTGAGGGACTCGAGGTACAACACTGAGAGATCGTAAACGACGGAATCAGTCAGAAAGCTCACTGTTTCTTCCTCGGTTTAATTTCATTGTCTGACGTGCTATTAAATGTTTGGTAACAGCCCGCTCCTGAATGCAGTTGTGGTAGATGTCAAAATGATTCTTGCGATGATGATGCAGAAAGATGAAGGCGCTTTCTGATGTAAAGAAATCCCCAACGCATCCCAAATATTCCACTAGTTCCTGGCCGCCAGAACCAGGTCTGTCGATATTTAAAGTTGTGAAGTAGCGATCTGAAGTTTCTTGTTTCGATACGCGAAGACAACAGCTCCCTCCAATAGTCATCATTCTTAAATTTTGTATATTGTACGGTATTCTTGGTTGTAGGTACCATTAATGCCAAACTCCTGACGAATCACGTGCTCCCCAGTCTAACTTTTAGCAATCTTTACATAAATTAATTTAATAACATAAGCTCTTATGAGTCACCTCTTAATTAAAAGACTGCGTTTATCGAGTATAAGCGCCTTCGACAAAACCAACCAAACTGGTTACGTTCATGTTCCAATTAACTGAACGGAATTTCAACGCAAAAACACTATTAAATTACCAGAAGGCAGCCTCCAAGCTAGGTGAAACCAAATAAGACCGTGTAAAAACTATTTTTCAAAAAGTCACGTTGACACGGAGAATAGAATGGATAAGATCCTGTAACTTTCATGGATGTTGCTTTCTGTTACGTTACAAAGAATCTACAAATTGAGAAGTGAACAGAAAGGAATAGGTTCGACGTCCATGCGCTATGATTGAGTGGAAGTTATAGCGAATCAAATGAAGGGCGCTTATTTAACGCCGAACCAACCTAGTATTTTCCACCTAATTATATCCCGAGAAAACTATAAATACCGAAGCTCAGAAGGATGCTGAGTTGGATCGTGCAGAATGTCATGCGGGACGGATAATTTCCTCGGTACTGGCGGTATAATACTTGGTGGAGGATTTCCTAGCTAGAAGAATTGGAGCGTAAAAATGATTGTAAACGCAATTGGAACTTAATGGATGATAAGTGTTACGTAGAAGGTAAATCACCTGTTGAGATTGTATTCCTTACCCTGGACTGTCTGTTAGTCATCGAAGAAACCCGTATCCCAGGTTGTGCCGTACGTATTCAACGACTAATGACAACCTTGTTATGATTTATGAAGTTAATACGTCGTTATGAGATGGTGTGTTGTGCCTGTGAATTGAAATGTCGCTATTACTCTTAATATTCACGATTGTTTTTCTCTCACTTCTTTCAGAAGCTTGAAGCTGGGGTTCTAACGAACCGCATTGGAGAGAGGTAAGCTAAAATATTTGTTTTCGTGTACAGTTCCTCTGAGAACATGATTTTGTGGGCTAAACCACCACCGAATCAACGGAAGACGATGGTCGTGTATGGCGTATTCACAATGTGTAACTTTGTGTAGGGAGCCTTTCAGAAATGTTATCATTGATGAATCTTGCCCAGTGTCTCTAGTCCGTCAGCAAGCGGATACGTCCAACTTCTAGAACGTAAATTTTACGCTTGAAGGAGCCCCTGCTTGTTGATTATAGGGCTCTATTCCTTACCCACCATCGAATTGAACAACTTCATGAAATCGAATACTGACGGAAAGTATTTCACGACCAGTCGTGCTAAACCTGGCACAACAGACTTTTCTGCATACATCTCCAAATTACCTGCCATATCGGGGTCTTCGCTGTTGTGAATGAAAATGATGACGCCTGTATCAAAGTAAACCAAGAAGCGTTTAAGTAGCTTCGTGGATTGAAAACGCGTCTAACTCATGTCTAGTGCCTACTGCTAAAAACGTGTATACAGTCTACAGAGCTAAATAGAACGGTCCAAAGAAACAACTCTACAAAATAAAACCGACTAACGTAGCGGAACTTCCCGAATTGTCTGGGATCCTCGATCGCTTTGGAAACTAAATTACGAACGATTGCCTGAAGACCTGTGACGGAAGCCGATCTACATTCCCAGGTTGGTAGAACACGAACAAGGTAGAAAAACGGGATGCTGTGTGTTTCCAACGTAATACTGTACAGCAGAAACCAGCCCCGGGGAAACCAAGTTTGACTTCCTTCGTGAGAAAAGCGATTCGTGTGAGAGGCCTCTTCAATGAAAAACATCTGCAATCTCGTTTCAAATACACTTTGGGTCATTGCTTGCTCTTCTGAACCCACAAAGCCTTACAATACGAACGATGGAGGCCGATATGGAGTAGGCCAGCAAAGGAATTGAACGGAACGCTGCCTAGGACGATCGCTAGTTGTCTTCGTACTCACCATGTGCGTTGGGGGGGGATCTGATTTAATTCAAATGTTATCTGACACGTTTCTCACCCCATCTGTTGTTCTATTTTTTGGCTTTTCGTGTGTTACGGGGATTCAGTAAAGATCCCTACAAAAAAACTGGTTACTTTCGGTACAATCAAGTAAAATCGTGTAAAAAAGTTACGTTTTCTTCGGGTCTTTACGTTTTGAGGTCTACTAAATTGAAAAAAACGTCATTTCTGCTAACGAGTTAGGCCCCTAGTGGAATGTGGATATTTCGTTACCCAAATGTGTTGCTGCACAAATGCGTTGAACGGAAAGCATTTATATCGTGCCATCGAGTATGCAGAGGTTAAGGGAAGTTGTGTGATGCGCCGTACCGAATGTTTTTGGTGTATCTGTGATAGAGAATTCACCCACATATCAAGAAATTCACTGCATTATGCTTGTAGGAGGTGATGCAATCTTTTCCTACATGAGTCTCATCTCCTGTGTGTGCCTCAAGCCTGTAATGGTGTGAAGTGACTTTGTGAGGGAAGTTGGGCATTTCAAAATAGGTACCACAATTGGCGAAGTTTACAAGTGTTACCGCGTCAACTACATGGCGTATCACACGTTGTCGAAGCTGCAAGTTTGAAATTTGGCACAAACAAACTATCGCCTCGCTATGCGTCTCCTTAATGGTAAAGTTACTGCCAAAAGTACATAATGCTGCGACGTATATTCGATTTCGTGACCCTTACCATCGCCATTGTCGACTTTACAAGGCAACGAATGGCTTCTGCAAAGCGTTACTGAGCCTAGCGTCGAAATTTCTTCACATCCCAGGGCCTTGACTCATAACGCCATCCGAATACTTGACCTTTCCTAACTGTATGAGCTCGCGAACAATGAAAGGGGAAAATGCGAACGAAAAATTGAGAACGAAGTTACTTTTAAGCCGCAAGTTCTTTTTGCAATTTGTAACTTGTCAAGCTTTGTAGTTCGGCTGGTTCTTTCATGAATGTCCTATTACGGAGGACGTTGAACAGCTGTACTCAACTTCACAACCTCGAGTCGCTAAAGACTCGCCTTCATGTCACGCCGCAGCCCCATGAAATTTCGAACTATTGCTCATAACTTAAGCTACTCTAAAAATATATATCTCATACGGAGGTGCCCTAATTAAAATTAATTTCTCAAAAACGACGAAAACGGTGGAGACTTAGCTCATCTTGGACTAGAACTCCACTCTGAATGAGGCCATTGGGTGGTTGTAAATCATGCTGCAATACATTTAAGTTACGAGAAGATATTTGCGTAGTAGGTAACTTTTAACCCAGAGGTTATCGAGATTAAAAGACTAGTTCAGCAATATCCTAATGGGGTAACAAGCTAGGCCATTTCTAGCCTCCCGGCATGTTGGTGCAGGGGGGGGGAGGAGGGTTCTTCACAAACAGCACTCACCTAGTCCTGGAGGCTGCGCTCCTAAGGGTTTGTGGAGGGGGAAGTTGGAGTCCTCACGGGAGTGATAAAGCGGGGGATGTGGGCTGAGATGGGTGGATCTCCCCACCGACCTACCCATGCTCGGACAAAAATGGCAAACCAGCGCCTGGCAGACACGGTAGAGGAGCTCGGAGGCACTATGTAGAGGGGGAATGCAGGTGCGGATCCGCACGTCGTTGTAGAGTGGGCACAGGAATAGGACGTGTGATGCATCCTCCCACATCTCCCCTCCACACGGACAGAGGTCGAATGTACGCTGCCAGAAGAAAAGGAGGCGCCGATTGAAAGCGCCATGCCCAGAGAGCACCGCCGGCTGAACCGCCGGGGATGAGGGGTGCCATCCTCCCATTGCCAGGCAGTCCCGGACCAAGGGGATTGTGCTGTGGAGGTGGCATGCAATGGGTCCTTCATCCCATCGTTCCTGCCACGCATCGAGCATTGCCCCGGTCACAAGGTCCAGCTGGTAATCAGTTGATCCCTCCAGCTGAAGGAGAGGTACCAGTCGCTCCTGGGCACCCTGGTAGATGCTCAGCATAGGTCCAGGAGGGGGGGGGGGTACCTGCGAGGACCTGAAGAGCCAGATGGGAGGCTGTCCTGTACGCTGGTTGGATGGCCAGGATGACATCCCTTTGCATGAAGCAGGCTTTGAGTTGATCATGCTCCGTGGAGGCGACCCACCAGGCTACCAATGTTTGTGAAAAAAGGTGAAGACCGAGTGAAACCAGTAGATCCGTGGGCAAGTTGTAAATCGTAGAAACGATCCGCTGATATGCCTTCAACGTCAACTTGTCCTACTGACTGCGCCAATTATGCGCAAACTGAGTTTTTTAAAAAAATTTGAAACTTTACAAACGGTACAATCATTGGAACACAAAAGTGAAGTTTCTCAAGTGGTGAATGTCTAAGGGCACCTCGTAAGGAGGTGGATATGACAGAACTAGTCTTTTAATCCCGAAAATCTCCTGGTTAAAAGTTACCTACTACGCAAATATCGTCTCGTAACTTGTATTAACTACCTGCTCTTTCTTCGGTGGTCTCTACGAAAAATGTGGGTATCTCAAATTCGTGTGTGCTGACATTTCAATGACATCGGCGGTTTTTGAACAAAGTTCACGATTACTCAAACAATTTGACAAAGCAAGCAGAAACGAGGAATTCCCATCTGCTCGTCGAAGTCAGGAGTTCCCTTCGTGTTGACTGGACACTTCGTCACCTCTTCTACGTTTTGTCTTTGTAGTTTACACGGCAAATATCTACGGCGGTTATTATAATAGTGTGTTGTTATTGTGACTACGTCGGGCATTACATCGACATTACGACAAAACGTAGCAAGCCCCATTGGGTTGGGCGTCTTTATCGATTAAGGATTCGTGTTCATGATATAAACGTTTTTAACGTTCAAGTGTATCAAATAATTTATAACTTATAATTCACGGTCGCTACAAATTTTGGCGACGAGGTGAAACAAAACCGAATTCTCGAAACATCGAACGCTTTTAAAACACCCGACTTTACTTGAGTTGTGGATCAGAACGCCCTTCTCGGCTTTGGTGATGACAGTTCCCAGGAGACAATTAACCAACGGTTAACTTCGTTAGAACATTCCACGGCCGATCTCATAGAACAAATGTCGGCTGCAGTAAATCATATGGTGACTATTGCGGAAAATTGCGCCAGAGGGAATCCGTGTACACAGCCCGCTGTGAGCATTTCGTCCTCGGCAGCTCAGAGAAACCGTGAATATGTGGTAATCGAAGTTGACGCCATATGATGGTGGGATTCCGTGGGACGAATAGCAAGGTCATTTTGAGGCTGTTACGAGATCAAAGAGATGGGATGACTCTCGAAAAGCACAAAAACTTGCACTAAAGTTCTAGTGGTCATAAATAATGTCCGGGAACAAGGAACTTCGGAAGTCAATCGCCTAATTTTAGTTCTACAAAATACATTCGGCCTAAAACACAGCTTCTTGCTGGCAATCAGTTCTCGATACGAGAATTCAAAAGCCAAGAAGAGTCTCTTGCCAGGGAAATGATTGTGATAGTTCGGCTTTTTCTTCTTTCATATGCCATGTCCGGACTCCCTGACGTTGGCGATCACTATGGCGAGGGTTTCTCTGTCCTGTGCTACCTGCATCAATTCTCCCACTGATCCTATTCCAGTCCAATCACGGATGTTACGTAGCCACGAGTGTTGCCTCCTCCCAGGTCCCCTGCGCCCCTCTATTTTTCCTTTAATTATAAGTTGGAGTAGTTGGTATTTTTCTCCTCTCAATATATGACCAAGATAGGCGATTTTGCGACAAGTAATTGTGTTTAGTGTCTGTTGGTATTGGCTCTTCGAAGTACTTCCGTATTGGTGACGTGATCCACCCAAGGCATTCTCCGATGCAACCACATTTCAAAAGCCTCGAGACGATTCATTGCGCTAACTTTCAATGTCCAAGATTCCAGTCCGTATAGGAGTACAGACCAGACATAAAACCGTGTCATTCTTTGCCGTATTTTCAGGTTCAGATTGTCGTCACACAGAAGTTGTCTCATTCTACTGAATGCTGAACGTGCCATTTCTATTCGTCATTTTATTTCTACGTCAGGGTCTAAGCATTCTGTAATGATACTTCCTAGGTATTTAAATCTATTTACCCTTTCAATTGGGGAACCTTTAAGTTCCAGTTTAAGGTTGATGTGGAGTGTGCGGCTGAATACCATGCATTTGGTCTTGTTGGCATTGACTTTTAGGCAGTATCTCTCTCCCACTGTGTCGATTCCATTGAGTAGTGATTGAAGCCCATCCATACTTCGGCTATTAACAGTAAATATGTGATGCCAACAAAATATAGTAAAACTCAGTACTTGGATATAATCAGTGAATCTTGTCACGGCTTACAGAAATTACTATTTCCGAGAACCTACCACAAATAGCATCCCAGCATCGGCGTCACGTCGTAGGGAAACGCATTTCTCCAAAATAATTTCCCTATTAAAGACACCACAATCCTTAAAACGGCAACGATTCACTTCCTCGGGTTCCAAACGAAAATTATGTAGCCCGGTTGATGAAGAGAAAATTGTTTCCTTGAAAGAGGCAGGGTAGTGACCTCTGAGGTAGACTTCCAACCTAACCAGCCTTGGCACTTTACTACACGGCCGAGAGAAAAAAAAAAGCAGTTGAGTAGGTTCGAATAAGCTATTAAATGCATGGGAGAGGATGGCGTATTTACATACAAATTCATTGAGCGGTGGGAGTGCGAGCCTGAGGAAGTAGATAATCCTCAACAACTGACTCATTCTTTATAGCTAGTGACAGGGTGGAGCCACTACATAATTGATTTCTTAGCTACAGCCATTTTCAATGTCGTAATTCATAATTAGGCTTTTAAAAATCTCTTGTAATTAATTTGACGCGGCTTGTCTAAAGTAAAGACGAACTTTACACGGCGTTAATTATTCTTTACAGCATTCGGAGCTCCTTCGCCCAAATAACCCCTTTACGCGGGTTTTTACACGCCATCTCTATCGGTTCACAATAAGTTTATTGTTTTTATTAGAAAATGGGAAATGTAGGTAAAATTTATTGTGTATAAAAACTGACTTCCGAGCTTTGTAGTACTATATAATGAGATGCAGAGTTGTCAAGGTCGCCCTAGATTGTGATTCTGTAGAAGGGGCTAAGCTTTGAAGCGTTTATTGTGCTTCCTGTGGCACTTACCTACCACCTAGTCCACGCTGATCTAAGCAGGGCACTGAAATGCTCGAACCTGACTGCCATAAACGATGTGAAACGCACTCTCCTCGCAACCCCCTCACGCAAAGACAATGGCAATGGCCTTTTTGGGATTAGTTCGGCTGATCCTCCATTCGGTTTCCTTCTCATTGGTTTGATTGAAGGGTCGTGAATTGACGGCCCTCTTATATGTGGATCTGCGTGCGGCCCAGTGAATTAAGTGCAGCAAATTAGCAGTGAATGTTGTACGAGAAAGAAATGAACTCTATTGGCTTAAAACAGCTGTTAGATGGATATTCATTGTGAGGGACGAGAGAGCGAGAGTTCAGTCACGCGCATCACTTAGTGGTTTGTCTTTGAATAATATAGTAATAGACTGTGGCAATAGTAGAACGGAACGAGCTGTAAGCAGAAAAGATTGTACAGACTTAGCTCGGAGATTGAGCCGAAGATGAAGGACGCTAGATGAACCTAGTGAAATACTGCACTCTTTAAAACGATGCTCCACAAACTCTGTCAGGCAAAGACCTTGCCGCCACTTGTCATCTAAAAACCTTGGGGGTTGATACTGACCTCCTAACGGCTAAGGACATGATGCAATCAGGCAGACCTAGCCTTAAAAAGTTGTGCTGCAGAGAACGTCAATCCGTATTATTCATCGTTTACAGAGACGCACATACGCACATGCACTAGGCGATGTGACGATATCACGAATCTGTTCTACTCCCTAGGCACGTGAATATTACCGAGAGATGCTATAGATGGTTGACCCCTATAGATCGTTTCAGCAAATACTGCACATTCTGAGTGCTCCCGAACCACGAATCTAAACTAATCACAAACGGATGGGTTATCTGGTTACTGGACAAGTAAGAGTTGAGGAAAATGAAAAGGCCAGCCACTTTCCCAAACGAGGAGCTACGATGGTGACAGTCAACTGGTTGAACTCTCATCAAACTTGAAGTCTTCTACTGCGGAAGAGCAATGGGCTGCTCTTTCATCGCATGTGCCGCTATATAGAAATTCCCCATATTCTTTGAGAGCCATCACACTTGCACGAACCGCTCGTGATGAAAGACATGATATCGGGAGACTTCGCGTCAAGCGAGGGAACAGTTGAAGACAGGTAGGTGGTGAATAAAGTATTATCCAAGTTACTCACAGTTGTTCATCACTCTAAACAGATTAGATGTTTCCTAGGAGCGTTCGATGAGGCGGAAATCTCTGAAAAACGGTTCGGTGCTCAAATGGGAAGGCAGTGGGATATCTTTACACCCATCTCCGCATGCATGTGTTCTATTCCTCCCTTACCCCCGGTTCTAACTTGATTCCCTTTGCTAATGCCAAGCCCAGTGAGTAGCTTTACTTGAAGTGGTATCAAACCACATATAATTGTAACTACGCCTGCAATTACGATTGTTCCTCTAGTAGGTCATTACATACCCATATGATGCATTATTCAATGTAGTTAAATGATAAATTATAATGTATCGTATTACAATTATTGATATAATAAAAATTATAAATAATCGTAATTACGCGCGTAATTACTTCAATTCAATTAAAAAATGGAAAATAATAAAAAATCATAATATAATTACACCATTTAATTATTATGAATTTTGTTAAAATTATAAAAGAAAGTCCCTCTTTTCTCATGCTTTTTCGGACCAACAGTTCTGACCGGAGGCACTACGAGGCTAGAAAATCAAAGAAAAATATCTGGTGCGTTGCAACACACAACTTTCCTTAGCTCTACGTCAATTCACTTTGTACATGGCCTTTGAACTTGGTCAAACAACACGTCACAGCAGCAGGAAACGGTAGCGCCTACATTCTGGAATTTATTGTGCTCCTCGTACTCATTCCAGGACCTTTATTGAGCAATTGGTACACAGATAATTAATGAGGCTGTAAACACGAATTTTTTGATGATGGATAGTAATTACTTTTGCAGAGCTATTGGGTAATAACAGTTAGAACTGGTAGCAAGCGAAACGGCAGTAGTTGAAAGTCAGGAATTTCTGGAGTGAGCCCCATGTATCTCATGAGCATTTTTAAACACTCACCCTTTTTCGTATTGGATTGGACTACAATACATTCCAGCGGAGGTTATAAGAAAAAAATCGCGCTAAAAACGCTTTTCGTCGAAAATTTTGATAATTTATTGTGCTGCTCTCGTCATTTTATGGTATAATTGCCATATTTGGAGCTACCAATACAAAAACTTTAATCAAAATCGTTAGAGCCGTTTTTGAGAAAAAAAATATTTGGTGTTTTGATCACTATGATAACTATAGTTAACTTTCGGTGGATTTTGTTCATACCCTTATTTTGGCGTCCCATGGTAACCCGCAGGCTAGATATCAAGTTTCAGTGGATTTGATACGGTTGTTTTCTCTAAAAATCGATCACATACACACACACACACACACACACAGACCATTTTCCCAAATAGTGTTTTTCGGACTCAGGGGGGTCTGAAACGTAAAGATCTGAAGAGAACTCAAAATTTTTTTTTTCAGCCGATTACATAACTTTCCTTTCTACTTCTTAGAGCCAAGGAAAGTAAAAACTAACTTATTTAATTATCCAACTTTCTAAAGCCAGTAATCATTATAGAAAGCAAGCTTGAAGTAAACGAAACACAAACGGTGGGTACAGCTTTCGTACAAGTACGCAACCACTAGGAACATTTTATCTAAAGTTAACGTACCTGTTAGGTGAGTCCGTCTCCTCTGGCTTGTGAGTTACTGTGGGCAAGCGCTTTCGATGTAAAGACATCATCGTCTGGCCGTTAAGTCAGTACTGGAGTCAGTCAGTTAGTCGTGGTCTTTATATACAAAGAGAAAGGTGAAAGGGGTGATGGAGCGTCGGGGAAGGGGTGGGGAGACGAGGTCATGTACCTCAGGGGGGAAACCCCCTAGAGATAAATGGGACGTGTTGGATGGTCTGTCAATTGTGGAATTTACGTCTTTTTTGTGTAGGGTGGTCTGTGAATCCGTCAGTTGGTTGTTTTCGTTTGTGTAGTGTTTTGAGTGGTGTGAATATGGTGTCGCATTTTGTGTTGATTTGTTCATTAATGATCTGTCCATTGAAATTTTTTTGTTTATAAATTTCCATGTTTTCTAATATGTTCAGTTTTCGTCCTTTGTATTGTTTGTGTAGTAAGATGTTGCAGTCCTGTATTTTGGTGGGTTCATGTCCAGTTGTTTTGAGGTGGTTGGCAAAGTTTGAATCCTAACAGGTACGTTAACTTTAGTAATTTGCCTACTGGCGGACATAACCCAATTTCTTAAACATTTTATCTCTTTTATTTTTATTTATTTTTTTTAATGCAATGATAACTACGTTTGATTGTGCTAGTTGATGGTTTCGATATAATGGCCGCGTCAATTGCAATTGACATCATCACTTAGTCACTGAGGTTATTAAAACGTGTGATGTTACCAAGCGTTAATTTTGTTACCATGCACTTAACCCAACACAAATTTCGTGACGCTTCTCCGCATATCCCGCGTTACATTTTCGAGTTTATGTAGCAAAGTAAAGACATAAAATGTCAACAACAAAAAAAGCGTAACCGTGGTGGGATTCGAACCCACAACTTCTGGTTTAGGAGACCGATGCCTTATGCATTACGCCTTAGGGGCTGTTGCTTGCAACTTGGGTTAAAACGTTGCCTTGTCCACTCGGCCTCAAGGTTAATTTTCGTGACGCTTGGCCGTTACACTTTTCGAGTTTATGTAGCAAAGTAAAGACATAAAATGTCAAAAACCATCTTCCACGTACTCGAATGGGAGAGCTCTCTAAAGTCATATAGCTAAGATCTCTTCTGAACCGGATAGCGGGCTACTACATCAAATTTAGATTGTGAGTTGCATGGCACGTTACTAAGATAAGGCGAGCATCATTGTCTGAAGTATAAAAGGCCAGTAACCTTCGGTTTCCATAAGCGTAAGTTGCAGCAGCCTAATAAATTCTGGAACTTAAATGCTGCCGTTTTCTACGCAGAACTTTACAAGTTCAGATGAATTGAGGGTAAAATATATTGAATTAGTAACTATAATGTACGTGGGACTGCAAAAAGTTGTGTGATACGCCTGAGCAGATCGGTTTACTAAGTCGGAAGTACAGATTTCTAGATTCTGCAGGACGGGAATAAGCAGGAGTCAGCGGAGAGTGTAGATGTACTTCCAAGGGGCTAGTGGAGACTCCTTTGGGGGAAGGGAGGGGGGCTGTTCTTTAGCCAGAGGAGGTTGATGTCAGGTGTCCTGCTCTTCCTCACTTTCTGACCGTGCACAAAAAATATGTTTACGCGCTTTTCTTAGTTCGTGGCCGATCGTGTGCTTTATATTAGAGCGACCCACATTCATACAGAATAAATCGCGTTCATAAAAGTACTCAGTGTGACACTCCCCCAATGCCTGTATTGACTGTATTCCATATATGATTCACTCATCTCAGCATTTCTTCCCTGCCCTTCGTTCCATGTGACAACTTTGTCGGCGGTTTGAATAATATTAGGATTGATTGAATTTTAATTACAATGAAGTAAACGTGTTTATTTATAATCCAACGCAAGCTTTTTGCTGCCTGAGCGTTTCCGCCTGCACATCGGCCATATCGTTTTTCCACGCTAAAAAGTTGGCCTCCATCGCTTTCTGTCGTTGATTCACTTCATTTGCCAGAGCTTGAATGCTACTCGTCGAAACTGATTTCAATGCCAAAATTCTAACCCACAGGTACCTATTCTGAGTCATTTCTTGATTTGCCCAAGTTTTGAGAAGCGGCAAGCTGTAAGTGGTTGTGTAGTGTCGGGTGGCGTCCAGAAGACATACGAAATCGTCGTGGGTAGCGGCTTTGTCAATGTACGTCTTCAATTGGTACACTTCTGCAATCAGTGCACTCGATATGTGAGCGTGAATAGTCGTATTTATGGCGACCAGGGTATTTTGAAGCTTGATAACGTCCGAGGAATCCCCGTAGTCACCCTGTAACAGAAATGCAGATGTTTGAGTTTTCCAATGAACTCATGTGGTGTGGAATGGGTAAGTAGGGAAAATACATGCGCTGACGACAATTCTACTGCAAAACGACTGATTGTAGGAGGCATGTTCGGTTGTATGGAATCCTGACCATAAATCATTCTATGACTCTAATTGTATTCCAAATAAAAATAAAACTATTCGTTACAGCTAATCTCTGGAAAGTAGGAATTAATGGCAGTGAGAAATTATTACTGGAGTACACTGTAAACTACAGGGCGATGCTGTTTACATTCTTCTTTTCGAATATCCGGTCTCATGTATAACCTTTCTCTCCTTTGGCCAGACTCTCTTGAGCCGAGAAGGAGACGTTTGACTTCACAGCCGGCTCTCAAATACTTGCCGATTTCCTGAGACTTTTCGTTATCTCCTTTTTTGTCAGACGAACTGAGCTCACAACCCGTTTTCAAATGTGTCGGGGAAAATGGGAATCAACTGTAAACAACCGAAAGCTCACCGGCAGTCCTGCGTTTGTGACGAGAGAGCGACAAACTATTGGGTACTGTTGGGAAAGATCCCTGGACGCTTCTAGCCAACAACTATTGCTGGAATGAGGAGGCAATTGCGGAATTATGTTGTCGGCATTAGTTTCGACTCATCCGACAAATCGAATGTTGTTCTCGATTATCCTCGAACTTTCTCCAATTCCTTTCTCGCTTATTTCTCTTGTTTAGTTGAGAATAGCTCAGTTTTGGTTTGTTATTCATTATGAATAATAATCTTATGTTTTCGGTCAGAAACTTTTTTTACAACCTCCCCCCCCCCCTCAAAATTGTTTACTTTACGATAATGCCAATACTCGGGTCCACTAATTGACAGAACTCGCGGGACGATAGCTACAGGCGTCTACGGGCACCTGGAATATTTAGTTTCGGAGGGTTGAGACCAAGTCAAGCTGTCAAAGGGAATAACAAACCGTTGCGCAATAATTTGCAGGATTTTCACACCTCTTTCTTTCAAGAGCTAAGCAAATAACATTTGTGATGTACTTGAGGAATTTTCCTAATTACCCACGTACAGAACTCGAGTAAAAGTCGTGTCTGGGCCCAAAAGAAAAGAACAAATTAAATACACTCAATTATACTCACTTGATGAAAATTAAAAAAATAATGCCTCGCAGGAAAGTACTGGGAAATGAAATTATAAACCAAATAGGACCCACTTGAATTTAATCAGGAAAAATAGAAATGAAATGAAATGAACTCCTTTTAGAATGAAACAACCTATGCTCGGATTGTAGTAAATGACAATAAAGGGACAATGGGGAAAATGGAACACCAAGCTCTCATCGCTTACTTTACTTCACACAATATAAGGGGAATTTAAATATTTGATCACTGGCTTAAAACGCTGCAAATTATTACACAACGGTTTATTATTCGGATAATCAGCTTGACCTAGCATTAATGCTCCGAGACCCATCCTGTTCGATTCAGCATCGAAAAATATCATAATGAAACCCAAAAAAAGGCCGAAAAGAACTGAATCGTAATATTAAAATAAACAAGAAACACGAAAGTATCTAGAAAAACTGAATTTTAATATGAAAACATGCACGCTAAATACTAATATCAAAATTTAACCAAAAATCTATGAAAAAACATAATGAGAATGAAACGAAAGAATCTAAAAAAATTGAATCGTATTAAAACGAAAACGTCGGGGAAATTGGAAGAGTAAGGCGAATGGGGAGAGACCGGTCGGTGGGAGGAAGCGGCGGAGGCGCACTCGCTCGCCTCGAGAGCGGTTGGTTTTTAATGAGACGGGCGGGGCGGAGGGAATTCAAACGACGAAACGCTTGTAGCTCCCGCGTTGTACTGCGTTTCGTTAATTTTTTAACCGTTTTTGCCCATTACAACCACGGGCTTCGTCCGATCGGATTGCCGAGATGGCGGGCACAACTAGATACCAAATCGGATTTTTGGGCGAAAGAACGAATTTTTAGACCACGTTAAAGGCACAAAACGGCCCGGACGGCGGACGGCGGACGGGGACGGGGACGGGGACGGGGACGGCGGACGGACATTGCAAATTTGGAATCTCCATGTCTTGAAACGTAAAGTATCAAATTTTGAGGGGGGGTTGTAAAAAATTTTTCGTGACCGAAAACATAGGGTTATTATTCAGAATGAATAATAAACCAAAAGGGGAAGATCCGTCAGCAATGTCGGTAGCCATTATATCGAAAAATGTGGATCCTCTTCTAATATAAACAGCGACGAACTGCACGGGTGGCGGCAACAGTGTTGCCGCCTTCGGCAGTCCGCCGCAAACCCACTACACTCCCCCCTCCAGACAAAAAATTTGTGGTGCAAAAAACAAATTTTTTTCGAAAAATCCTACGGCAGTTCAGTCTGCAGCGCACGGGGGAGACTAAAAAATAGGAAAATGAGAAACAGAAAAATAAGAAAGAAATAAATAATAGAGGGAGCGGGAAGCCTGTTGGTGGTGGCCACGGGTAGACAGGGGATAGGTACACTCCGGGGAGGCCATGGATGCCAAGGCGATAGCACGCCCGCTGGACGCTAGCACCCCAGGAGGAGAGAGACTCCGGGGCCTGGGTGCTTCGGGAGTCACCCGGCATTGTCACAGCGGGGGTGGTGCGTGCTAGTGGCACCACAGTTTATTGAGTTACGATTGATTACAGCCTCGTGTTTGCTGGAGCCTGTTGGGCTTACAATATGACGTAATTTCTAACGATCGAGGGTAACATTGTTGTCGCTTATGTTGGAAGTAAAAATGCTGGAATACTCCACATTGGAAATGCGGCGGCCGAAAGCTTCTTTCGTAAAATGCTATTGCCAGTTTTACAGTCGTCAATTGCTTGCCTTGAACGAATCTGTACTAAATGTTGGTGTGCCTGTAGTTAGATTACGAGGAGCTGAATCAGCCTTGTATAGTTCAATTTGCATTTGGTTCGTTTGAACTAAAGGCAGCGTAATGCACGCAGTGTTCCCAATACGCTGTGCTTACATGTTTTATTTGATTCATATCAGACAATATTTTACGTCAACGTCAAGCACTGAGATCGGTTGTACACAACTTAAACGTTTTTTTCGTTCGGGTTTATATGCCATTCTCCCTAATAATGGTCAACTTTGACGATCTGAATACTTTATTCAGGGCGGGTGGAGGGGGGGGGGTTGAGAGGTAAAAATTCCGCAGTTTGTTCCCCTATAAGAGCTTAAATTTTCTCACACCCACTATTTCTACATTACGGAAACCCATACAGAAATCCCATTATTTCAGCTTTTACGTTATGCGTAACGAAGGTGTTCTCTATACCATCTTAGCAATCAGCTGTACTCACCTTAGCAACGACGACCAACGCAGCAAGACAAATGATTGCGAATCGGAACATTTTGAAAGTGTGGTTAGCTAGAAAGACAAGCGGCCTTTTATATGTTTAATAGAGTGGTTATCCTTATCTTTAAAAGCTAAAAAGCTCTTCTGTAATCTAAATTTAATAGAGTGGCCACGTTTCAAGACGGAGAGGGGGTACTAATTAAAAAATATTTTAGTAGCTCTCTCGTTGGTGTACTCACGAATTGTTTTTTCTGAGGCAGTATCCACTTCAGTTACGAATCCACTCGAAACTGGTTGGCGCTGAAAAGAATGAGACTGAGTCCATCAGAACTGGTGACCTAACGTAATACATTCAGAGACGGAACGTTTTAGCAGCTGTAACGCCACGGTGTAGATGTTTAGGTCAAATGTCAGTAATTCTGTGGTGTAGCCAGTTTCATAAAATTATTACCAAAATATTCCACTCAAACGGAAAGAGGCGAAGCAGAGTGATAGGCTTGGCGTTACGTGAGCTCAAACGATGGAAGTAGAGCCGCAGGGATAGTCTGCAGAAGTACTGGCATACGATGGCAGACGTTGGTGTACGTTTATACGCATCAAATTCATCAAATTTCCTTCCGTCACGGGATAGGTAGATGATAGCGAGTGGCATTTCAATTATACTTGTTCGGTCATATGACATTCGGTCATAGAATCCAGGATTGCTACCGAAGTGTGAATCAGGCGTGTTTAGGGAGCTGTGGATGCTTTAGCCTACCTTTTCAACTTTTCTAGTCATCTGAAAACGTCTCAGGAGAAAATGAGTCATATCCTTGTACAAGCGTGTACCTGGCGGGACACTGAAGCTTCAGCTACGGTTTGATTCAGCTTCTTTCAAAGATTCCCCAGGTTGCACGTTGCATTCTTCTCGATCTGCTCCATTGCAGCTTTAACAGTAACGAGCAGCAGTAGATTGGTAATGGCGCACCTACCAACCTTGACTGCCTCCAAACAAATATATTACTGTTCCGAAAACTAGCGAATACGACGAACAGACCTGTCTTTTCATTATACTTTGACGTGTACTTATTAATAATATGAATGTGAGTTTGGTAGCTTTACTTGTGAGGAAAATTAAAGGCTTCGAGTGATTAAACGCTTTCCCAGCTCATTGAAAAACAGATACTGCATAAACCCTTAAATCGCCCGTAAACTGATTGTCCAGTAATGGTCGTGCCACGAGGAGGAGCGAATTAATAAATTCCGGAACTTCCAACTTTTCCAGTTTGTATGTAGCACGTTTCTAAAAACTGAATAAAAATCAGATTTGGTTAGTTGCTGGAGTGCAGACAATATCTGAATGCACGAGGTGCTAAAGAAAGTGGTGTGATGCGTCGTTACCGGATATTCTCGATTCAATAGCCCACCAACGTGACGATCTGAACAAAACTCAACTATTTTTACAAGAATGAAAATTGAAGAAAAAAAGTTGTTTGTTAGTAACTGAGACAACAATGTCCTGACTTTCCACTGGTTCTGTGTTAGGAACGCATGAGCTAGGGAGAGGCTCTAATCAGTGACGGCTCTAATACTGAGCTTCTTACGCACAAGGGTGCCAAATGTCACTTCATCTTCTGACGGAGTTGTGTGGTAAAGACACCTTAGCTCAAGCCATAGTGGGTGAAACAATTTATTTTGTAACAGGACCTCACTGAGTTTATTTTGTTTCATTTTAATTCAAAACCATTTTGATCGTAGTTTGCCTTGGTCTGTAAATGTGTCCCTTTGGCTGCTGTGCATTCTGCTCAGAATATCAAAAGTTAACTCCGAAGAGACTCTGATGGTACAACACAGGTAGAGATTGTTCTCTTTCATGAAAAGCAGAGGATTCGACGTTGTCCGTTTACTGATCTCGGTCTGAAGTCAACTGTGAACGATGTTAAAGTAGAGATGAGGCGTCTGAGTACTGCAGCGCTACTCCTTTTTACTTTCCGCTACCCCAAAGGGAAAGGAAAGTATAGTAATCGTGTCCAAAAAAAGTTTTGGTTTTCTTCAGATCTTTACGGTTTGAGGCCTACGGAGTCTAAAAAACCTAATTTCGAATCGTGGTTCCTTTATATGTATCTGTAGTTCGATTTTCCGGAAAACGGCGAATCTGATTGAGCTCGTTACTTTCTTGCTTTGTTCGTTATTTTTTGTAGATAAGATTATGGGCGATTTTGGTCGATGGGAAGGGGGGGGGGACGAAAATGTAATGATTAAACTTCCAAATTATCTCCTACTAATCAATACCTAACTTTTATTCTCCATACATATCTCCATGGAAATACGGTGAACGGAGATATAGGCCTATGAAGCAAAACTACGTTTTTTACGCTTTTTGGCAAAACGGCTTGAACGATTATCACCAAACTTTCAAGATGTTTTTAAATAGTTAATACCTACATATTTTTCTCAATAAATGTTTCTCTGACAGCCCATTGAACAGTGATAAAAATTAGGAGAGTTTTATAAATAAATTGTACACACCCACGTCGCACGTGCGCAGAAAAATTACGGTAGTAGTCCAATTAGCTACCGACAAGATGGATGTTCAACTAAGGGTTATAAAAAGGATTAAAACATCCCATAAAATTCTAGGCAACTGTAGACTCGTCACCTAACATTTTTACTTTCCGCTACCCCAAAAAGTAAGGAAAGTATAGTAATCGTGTGAAAAAAAATTTTGGGTTTTCTTAAGATCTTTTGAGGCCTACTGAGTCTAAAAAACGTAATTTCGGTGTGTGTCTGTAGTTCGATTTGCGGAAGAACGGCTGAACTGATTGAGCTGGTTTTTGGTTAATTATTCATTCTGAATGATAACCCTATGTTTTCGGTCACGAAAAATTTTTTACAACCCCCCCTCAAAATTTGATACTTTACGTTTCAAGACTTGGAGATTCCAAATTTGCAATGTCCGTCCGCCGTCCGGGCCGTTTTTTGCCTTTAACACAGGTCTAAAATATCTGGTGCGTGGCAACACACAACTTTCCGCCACCCCTTTCAGTTCGAACACCACATAAGCGGGCGCTATATCTTCGTTCAACGCATTTTTACAGGAACATTTATGGAGAACAAAATGTAGGGACTTGTTAGCTGAAACTACTCCGTGAGTTTGATCGAAATCGTTAGAGCCATTTTTGAGAAAATTGGAATACCGATAAATTAATATTCGACAAATCTCCTTTTCTGAGTTAACTTGGCTTATATCTCCGTTCAACATATATATATACAGAAATAATTATGGAGAACGAAATGTTGGTATGGGTGACTTAAAGACACTCCATTAGGATTTATCACATCTGGTGAAAAAGTTACCCTGGAATTTACGGAAATGTTGGAAAAAACGTTATTTTCGACACATTTTGATTTTTATCTCTGTTCAATGGACCGTCACAGGAACATTTATTGAGAGGAATATGTAGGTATTAACTATTTGAAAACAAATTGTGAGTTTGGTGAAAATCGCTGAAGCCGTTTTGCCAAAAGCGTAAAAACCTTTTTTTGCTTCAGGGGCCCATATCTCCGTTCACCGTATTTTCATGGAGATATGTATGGAGAAGAAAAGTTAGGTATTGATTAGTAGAAGATAATTTGAAAGTTTAATCAAAATCGTTAGAGCCGTTTTCGAGAAAAAATGCGAAAAACCCTAGTTTTTGGTACATTTTCGTCCCCACCCCCTTTCCATCGGCCGAAATCGTCCATAACCTTATTTTGGTGTCTACAAAAATAACGAACAAAACAAAAAAAGAACCAGCTCAATCGGATCAGCCGTTCTCCTGCAAATCGAACTACAGACACACACACACACACACACACATACACACGGACCACGCGCCGAAATTAGGTTTTTTAGACTCAGTAGGGTCTGAAACGTTAAGATCTGAAGAAAACCCAAATTTTTTTTTTGGGCCGATTACTATACTTTCCTTCCCTTCGGGTAGCGGAAAGTAAAAAACGGGCAAAAATAACGTTTTTTCGAACATTTCCGTAAATTCTAGGGTAACTGCTTCACCAGATGTGATAACTCTTATGGAGTGTCTCATAGCATTCTATACCCACATTTTGTTCCCCACAACTATCTCTGTATATGTATGTTGAGCGGAGATATAAGCCAAGTTAACTCAGAAAAGGAGATTTGTCGAATATTAATTTATCGGTATTCCAATTTTCTCAAAAACGGCTTTAACGATTTCGATCAAACTTTCAAATCATCTTGTACTATCTTGTACGAATCAATATCTAACCTTTCTTCTCCATACATATCTCCATGAAAATACGGTGAACGGAGGTATAGGCCTAAAAAGCAAAAATAAGTTTTTTTACGTTTTTTGGCAAAACGGCTTCACAGATTTTCACCAAACTCTCAGGGTTGTTTTCGGATGTTAATACCTACATATTGTTCTCAATAAATGTTCCTCTGAAAGTCCATTGAGCAGAGATGAAAATTAAAATGTGTCAAAAATAACGTTTTTTCGAACATTTCCGTAAATTCTGAGGTAACTGCTTCACCAAATTTCATCTATCGTTCAGAGTGTCTTATAATCACTCATACCCACATTTCGTTCTGTATAATTATTTCTGTATATATGTGTTGAACGGAGATATAAGCCAAGTTAACTCAGAAAAGGAGATTCGTCGAATATTAATTTATTGATATTCCAATTTTCTAAAAAATGGCTCAGACGATTTCGATCGAACATAAGAATGACTCTCAATTAACTTGTCCCTACATTTTGTTCTCTATAAATGTTCCTGTAGAAATGCGTTGAACGAAAATATAGCGCCCGCCTATGTAGGTGGTGGTCGAACAAGAAGGGATGGTGGAAAGTTGTGTGTTGCTACGCACCGCTCGTTGGTTCTACAGACCCTAATAGTGCCTTTACAGGGCTGACATAACGTTCAATTTTGTTTATCCCATTCCTCGGGCGAAATTTCGTGGCTTCTCGTCGAAACAAGGTGACGGATGAAAGAATGCTTCGGGTGAAACGCCAGCGCCTTATGGACCAAATGGTCGGAAAGGTACCTTCCAAGGTAGTGGAAGGTGCGGGGGTTCCACAGGACCAGTCTGTGCCTTTATAGTTTAATGCCAGCCTTTTTGCTAAACGTCGCAATTTTTAATTCGATCGAACATTTCAACATTTCATATCCTCAAGATTAGTTAAGTGATTATGTTTCCAGGAAGCGTTTAAATTGGGTCGCCTCTGATATGAATTTTCTTAGAGCACTCATACTGGAGGGCTCTTGAGAAGCTTAATTTGATTCAGAACTGTTTTGATGCTAGCAACCCGACAATTAAATTACCATTACGATAAGCTTATGACGTTGACGTATCTGTTTGGTGAGTTCAGCCCCTCTGGCTGGTGAGATGCTGTGAGTGAGTGAGAAAAGACATCATCTTCTGGCTGTTAAGTCAGTACTGTCGTCATTAATTAACCTAATCACATTAGAGCTTATAAGTTTGGAGATACGATGCATTACACCATGAAATGTACAACAGGCTTATAAATATATGGAAGGTACAAAAAATGTCTTATGTACGTGGTACTATTTCGGGATGATACGTTGTGCAACGATTTGTGAGTTCATTTGAACGCTGCTTAACCACATACACTGATCTCAAGCTGAGATCGCCCTCAGATCTTCTCTCTCGCGTGGCCCCTTGACTCGTCCAACACAATGCTGACCGTCATAATTCCTTCGTTCTTGACAGTTACCAGCTTGAACGTGGTAAACCTGGACTTCGTCGAACACGTTACACGCTTTGTAATGACGCAAGCAGCAGAGCAAGAGCGAAACGTTACTTTCCATTGTATTTATTATTCCGCTATCCCTACCTGAACTTTACCTGTACTATTTATTAATATTTACCTATATACACTTACCTACGCATTCATTAATACCGTTCTATTTAAGCCAGTGTGCATAACCTACACTATTTATTGTTCCATATCTATACCTACTGTTTATTACCACTGTACTCTATTCTACTGTTTATAATTCTGTCGATTTTGCCTGAACTGTACCCTTGTTAAACGTCCAGCTTTGTGTTGAAGTTAAGCGCAAACTTAACTTATTATCAATGAGATAAGTTATACTCTCTAACTCGCTTAATAAAAACCACAAAAAACTGCAAATTATTGCAGAAGAGGTTAATATTCTCTTACACAGCTTACCGTAGTCTCACACCTCAGAGACCCATCCCATTCGATTCAGCGTCGAAAAATGCAACAACGGAACGACGAAAATTACATGGGCCTGTTGGCATTTGTCACAACCTGACGAGTGGTTGTATTGAGACGGGAGTCAGCGCAACCAATGAGACTGTTACTTTCGCAGTGTCCAGCGAGTTCGATCAATTAGTACGCTTTAGCTCACTATAATTACCGTGATTTACTGGTTTCGATCGTACGCCTCTGAGACTCGTTCCATTCGACCCAGCGTCGAAAAATACCTAGAAAACCATACCAAACGCTACTTAATTGTGATAAAACTGCCAGATAAAACGTTTTTGTTAATTTTTTAAACTATTTTTTGTTTTTTAACAACCTTGGGTTACGTCCGATCAGCGAAGTAAAGGCAGTCACAACTAGATACCAATTGTGATTTTTTCGTGAAAAAACGGACGTGATATGTTACGTTAAAGGCAAAATACACACAAACAGATTTGGAATCCCTGTGCCTTGAAAATCTAAGTGTCAAATTGTGTGATGACCGAAAACATAGGTGTATTATTCAGAATGAATAATAAACTAAAACGAACGTTATTACTTCAAAAAATCCTGAAAAAAAACTTCAAAAAAATGATTACAAACGGTTTATTATTCTCATGAACAGCTTGACCTAGTATTAGTGCTCTGAGACCCATTCCATTCGATTCAGCATCGAAAAATACTAGTAAACCATACGAAACATGATCTGACTAAAATGGAACTTCCAAATATACACCCGGCGCCAGGCGCCCGTAAGCGTCTGTAGGCATCCAATGTAGGGGCATGCAGAGGAAGTGGCCTTAACCTTCCCTCAGCCCGTCAGGCAAAAAGAGTCGAGGAAATTGAGACAGGGACTTCCAGAGAACCCTCGGCAATTGGCACAACGTTGCGAGGCGAGCGGGCGGGTGGTTTCGATGAGGCGGGAGGGAGGGAGTACAAATGACGAAACGTTGACTTCCGCTGTAGTTCCCTCGAGTTCTTTCAATTAGTTGCCTCTAATAATTACTGTAATTTCCCTATATGCAGTTGTACACGCCTGATACTCATTCCATTCGACCCAAGATGTAAAAATATCTTGAAAACGATACAAAACACGGCTTATTTGTGATTATACTGCGTTTTGTTAATTTTTTTAACCATTTTTTGTCCATAACAACCATGGCCTTCGTCCGATCGGATTGCCGAGATGGCGGGCTCAGCTAGATACCAAATGGGGTTTTTGTGCGAAAGAACGGATTTTTTAGACCACGTGAAAGGCACAAAACGGCTTGGACGGCGGACGGACATTGCAGATTTGGAATCCCCATGTCTTGAAACGTAAAGTATCATTTTTTGACGGTGGAGGGGTGGGGTGGGGGGTTGTAAAAAACGTTTCCTGACCGAAAACATAGGGTTATTATTCAGAATGAATAATAAACCAAAACGTACGTTGGAATCGGTTCAGGTGTGGATACATCAGAACCTTATAATGGTTTCTAAAACAACGTGACTAGAGCAAACCATAAAATTCTAGCGTACCTCTCTGATTTTCAGAGGTTGAGAGGGTTGATGAGAATTGAATTCAGTCGCCCTACTTTTAATATGATTATTGAATGTTGAATGAAACTGTACTCTGCCCTAGCAACTGTTACATGAAAAGCATTGAGTCATACTCCACGTTATTTTGCCACGCGATTTGAACTATTATCAAAAAACGTCTACAATACTTAGTTTGTGTTTATTATTCGTTCTAAATAATACACCTGTGCTTTTCGTCAGGGACATTTTTATGGCCTCCCCCCCTCCCCTCAAAATTGGACATTTTTCAAGGCATGAGGCCTTCGTCCAGGCCATATTTTGTCTCAAGCGTGGCCTGAAAACAGCATTCTTCTCCACAAAAACTCCATTTGTGATCTGGATGTGCTCGCCTCCTCAGCAATCCGATTGGACAAAACCCGTGGTTGTTATGGGCAAAAAATGGGGTACGGCGTTAGCAAAAATATCTGGTGCGTTGCAACACACAACTTTCCTTAGTTCTACAACACTTTGTACATGGCTAATTCTATTTAATCAATTCATTTATCACTCAGTTAATTTGAATCTTGGTCAAACAACGCTTTACGGCAGCAGCAAGCGGTAGCGCTTACAGTTCCAGATTTTATTGTGCTGCTCGTACTTATTTCAGGACCATTATTGAGCAATTGGTACACAGAAAATGAATGGGGCTGTAAACACGAATTTTTTGAAGAAGGATAGTAATTACTTTTGCAGAGTTATTGGGTAAAAACTTTTAGAACTGGTAGTAAGCGAAATTCTTGAATCTTGAATGAGCGTTTTTAAGCACTCGCCCTTTAGGTATTAGATTGGACTACACTACCAATTTTTTTAACATTCTACAATAACTCCAGCGGAGTTTATAAGGAAAAAACTGCGCTAAAAACGCTTTTCGTCGAAAATTTTGCCCATACCCTTATTTTGGCGTCTCATGGTAACCTGTAGGCTAGACATCATTTTACAGCTGATTTGGCACGGTTGTTTTCTCTAAAAACCGCGCTAAAATCGATTTCGTCGAAAGTTTTGGTAATTTATTGTGCTGCTCTCGTCATTTTCGCGTAAATGGGAATTTTATGGTATAGTTGTCATATTAGGAGCTATCAATATAAAAAATTTAATCAAAATCGTTAGAGCCGTTTTTGAGAAAAAAAAATTTGGTGTTTTGATCACTATGATAACTAGGAGTTAAATTTCGATGGATTTTGTTCATACCCTTATTTTGGCGTCCCATGGTAACTGGCTGATTTGGTACGGTGGTTTTCTCTAAAAATCGTTCACACAGACCCACAGACCCACAGACCATTTTTCCAAATAGTGTTTTTCGGACTCAGGACGGCCTGAAACGTAAAGATGTGAAGAAAACTCAAAATTTTTTTTTCAGCCGATTACATAACTTTCCTTTCTACTTCGTAGAGCCAAGGAAAGTAAAAAACGAAATTGTGGCAGTGCAGAGGTGTAGAGCTGCGTCTAGATGGAAATTAGCGAAATCACAGTAAATATATTGTGGCAAATTCTAGTATTTGAAGGAATTAGCGAAAGTTGTCGTTTCTTCCCTGCCTGCGCTCTTTCACGCGCTCCCACCAGTCTTAGTCCGACCAGTTCTCACTTAGACTTGTCACGCGGTGTCAATGTCAATTTTTGTTGTTCCGTTGTTGTCAGGTCATTTTTCGTATCGTTTACCAGTATTTATCGATGCTAAATCGAATGAGGTGGGTCTCGGAGGTGCTCCGCAAACATTTTCGTTTGTGTGTTAACTATCGTTTCCCACATTGTTAAAATAGCACATTCTTAACATTTTTGGACGTTACCTTGTGTAAGATAGGTCCAAATTTGGCTGTGACACGAAAAGTGACGGGGGGCAGTTGACCTTCGACAAGTAGGGCGAATGCTGAGTGAGTTTGTCATAAGTTTTTATATTATTTGATCTTATTCTGAATGTTTATTTATATATAAAACTATTCTTGTCGCGACTATGCAAAAAGACAGCGTTAATAGTGGAAATATTAAAAGTTAGTAAGTTATTTAAGTAACAATGTGCTCTTTTTAGGGCTTTTCTTCTCCCCTCGTTCAGAATTGTGGTAATATTTGAACCAAGCGCGTAGCAAACTCTCAGCTTATAAATATTGAAATTAGCATTGTGTTTTACAGCTCAGCTCTGCATTATTTCATGTTATAACTTGGTCTGGGGATTAGGATTAAATAGACTTCAATTCACATTAATTCAAAGTGTTTATTTATTTATAATCCAACGCAAGCTTTTTGTTGCCTGAGCGTTTCCGCCTTCACATCGACCATATCGTTTTTCCAAGCTAAAAAGTTGGCCTCCATCGCTTTCTGTCGTTGATTCACTTGATTTGCCAGATCTTGAATTCTACTCGTCGAAACTGATTGCATAGCCAAAATTGTAAGCCACAGGTACCTATTCTGAGCCATTTCTTGATTTGCCCAAGTCTTCAGAAGCGGCAAGCTGTAAGTGGTTGTGTAGTGTCGGGTGGCGTTCAAAAGACATACGAAATCGTCGTGGGTAGCGGCTTTGTCAACGTACGTCTTCAATTGGTACACCTCTTCACTCAGTGCACCCGATAGGTGAGAGTGAATAGTCGAATTTATGGCGACCAGGGTGTTTTGAAGCTTGATAACGTCCGAGGCGAAGTCTCCCTGTAACAAAAATCCAGATATTTTTTCCAATAAACGCACACACGCCATATGGTATTTGATCGCGTCGAATATGTAAGCAACTAAAGGGCACACATTATAAGACCTTATTGTAAAAACTAATAATTGGCCATACATTTTTTATAGTTACAGGAGGAATAGGGCGCATGCGTGATTGAAGGTACTCAATAACCCTTCCAGTTGGCAAATTTGGCGAGCTGTTAGCTACAGTAATGAGAAAGCGACCACCTGCATGGCTTATTATTTCGCCGTCTCGCTAATTTGAGACAGGATTGTGTGTGCATGGCTGCCACACTGTAAAATGTCGACAAGTTGCGTTTTGGAGTTGAACGGCAATACATCGTGTCAGAATCTTGGGGTGTTGGGGTTTGTACAATCAGCTCCTCCTAGAGCGGTGGCTGAGCGTGTTGGGGCGAGAGACTGTCCGAGCCAGGCAGGGATAGAACCAGTGGACTCTGGTTCGGCAATGGGTACCAGCGACGGCTAGCGGGCTGTGCAGGGTCCCAATGGGTCTGTGAAGGGTGGCTGGGACATGCGCCCATCTTGTGGCCGCGTCAACTCCCACTGGTCCCGCAGCTTCGGCTGCCTCCCTGTATTCTCTCTCTCTCTCTCTCTCATCTTGGGGGTTGCGCTGACATTCGTTTGTTTCTGCCCTTGCCAAGGAGGGGTCGAACTATTAAAGCACTGGGCCCCATCTTTCCGTCTCTCCTTTTGGCTTCATTCGCACCATAGTAATCTACATCCACGTTCATACAGGGCCCGCCTCGTCCTACATATTATTCAAGGGTGCTACCACAAGGAGAGTTATTAATTTTCTGTTTATTGTGTTCCATTTTCCACAACACTCCATTTTTCGCAACAATTTTTCATATTTCTTTCATACATTAATTCAAATGGGTCGAACACACTGGGTCACTTCGCATTGTTTCATCACCCAGGTTTCGAAAGGAAACTTTATTTTGGTTATATTTTGAAATGCGTTTGTCTACGTCAATTTCATTGGTAAATTTTGCACCAGTGTGCACTCGTGCATTGGTAGAGAACGTATTTTAAAACCAAAAAGTTGAGCCTACGTTACAAGCTATAAGTATCAAACCCAGTTCTCTATTTAATGGAAATTAATGATTGCAGTACAATGAAATACTCAGTCAGTATCATAACAGTAATTAGTGTTACCTACCTTAGCCACGACGACCAAAGCCGCAAGACAAATAGTTACGAATCGGAGCATGTTGCAAGTGTACACAAGAAGAACAACGAGGGCCTTTTATACGTATTATAGTGACGCGAGTTTTATCTTAGAAACTCGTCATAATTTAAACTTGAGGCGTCTCCTGACACTTGCTGAAGTGCTTCTAATTAAATGATATTTTCGGAGGCTCTTCAGCTGGAGTATTCTGGATAAATGTTTTTCTAAGGCAACATCCTGTGGCATTACGATTATTTCTCGCTCATCGGCACTAAGGAGAATCAAAGATGGATATGGAACAGATTGCAGTCCACCCACGGATTCCATAATACTGTTGGTACAATCGAATCAGGCAAGACGAGCAAATCAGAGCCCTAGGCCTCGTGCGAGTCACCAAGTGGGCGCCAAGCACAAAAGAAGGACTTTGAACTGGGTGTCCTACGGAAGCGTGAGCAGACAGAACTATGAGGCTGTCTTCGACAGCTACAGAGCCCTGAAATTGTTCCTACTGTGGTTGTAGTGATGCTGGATGACTATTCAGCTATTGGAACGTTGCTTGCAATAGCAGCAATGACGGGACCGATGCTGCGGAGAGACTGCTACTGATGAAACGGTGTGATACTGGACAGCAGTGCAGGAAATCCTGATTCAATCAAAGACTGGCCATAAAGACTCTCGTAACTTATCGTAATGATGGTACAAAAAGTTCATCCAATACCGCGGAGTACTAAGCAGTTGCCCAAAATTGAAAACCGGTGAGGAATCATGTATGATCATGAAACTGTTGGCATCTGCTTATAGTAAAAATTGTTCAGACTTTTACTACAGTGTGATTGCACACTCTTCAATACTTGAGAATAAAAGTGCCTTTTTTGGCATTTTATGTCTTAGCTTTGCTACATAAACTCGAAAATGTAACGCCAGAGATGTTACGGAGAAGCGTCACGAAATTTTTAACCCGAGTTGCAAGCAACAGCCCCTGTGGCCTAATGGATAAGGCATCGGTCACGGGGAATTGTGGGTTCGAGTCGCACCAGGGTTACGATCATTTTGTGTTTTTGACATTTTGACATTTTATGTCTGTTTACTAAGCGTCACGAAATATTTGTGTTGGATAAACGCGTGATGTTACCAAGCATTAGATTTTGTAACAGACGTTACCTCGTACCTAACCCAACACAATATATTTCGTGACGCTTCTCCATTACATATCCCGCGTAACATCTCCGGCGTTACATTTTGGAGTTTATGTAGCAAAAGACATAAAATGTCAAAATGTCAACGTGTGATGTTACCAAGCGTTACATTTTGTAACATACGTTACCAAGCTTATCCAATATAAATATTTCGTGACGCAAAGCAAAGACATGAAATGTAAAAAACACAAAATAATCGTAACCCTAGTGGGACTCGAACCCACAATTCCCCATTTAGGAGACCCATGCCTTATCCATTAGGCCACTGGGTTGTTGCTTGCAACTCGGGTTAAAAATTTCGTGACGCTTCTCTGTAACATCTCAGGCGTTACATTTTCGAGTTTATGTAGCAAAGTAAAGACATAAAATGTCAATAAAAAAAAAACAAAAATAAAAGACATAAAATGTTCCTAATGGTTGCGTACTTGTACGAAAGCTGTACCCACCGTTTGTGTAAAGGTTTTGACATTTTATGTCTTTACTGTGCTACATAAACTCGAAAATGTAACGCCGGAGATGTTACGGAGAAGCGTCACGAAATTTCTTTATAAACCTGAGGTTTTTTTAAACATAAGCCTCGTAAGCTGAAGGTGGACATCCGAATTGAATACTGCCTGTGTCTCGTTGTGAGTTGAGGTGCATGAAAAGCAGCAAGGAGATGCCATTGTGGTTTGTCACTCTTATGTCGCTTAGATCGTTTGTCTGTGGGCGTTTATTTCTTAGCAAACGTGCTTCCTCTAACCATTCACATCTATTAACCTTGAAGCATTGTTCGGCACAGGCCGAATTAGTTGGGATTTTAAGCTCAGAACTTCCGAAGTTGCCCCAAATGGGAAGTCCTTGAGTTACGTTGTCCACCTAATTTTGACAGCTCAAGCCCTTTGTTCATAGCTGCAGGAAAGACCACAGTCTTCAGTTATTTTCCCCTTTCTGGTCTTTCCAAAGTATCCTGTTCCCTAAAGTTAATGTACCTGTTAGGTGAGTCCGTCTCCCCTGGCTGGTGAGATACTGTGGGCGAGCGCTTTTGATGTAAAGACATCATCATCTGGCCGTTGAGTTAGTACTTGCTTACAGTTACTGACTCAACAGCCAGATGATGATGTCTTTACATCGAAAGCGCTCACCCACAGTATCTTACCGCCAGAGGAGACGGACTCACCTAACAGGTACGTTAACTTTAGTAAAGTGCCTACTGGCGGACCCAGCCCAATTGCTTTAATATACTGTTCTCACTCCTCAATTCCTCTCCACAACACACAGCACTTCCCAAACTCATTCGTCTTCCAGTTCTCGCAATTGGATACGCCCTCCTCTCTCCTTCCCCGCACAAACAGTTCACGCAGCCCTTGTTTGCGCTTGTATATTCAAACTCACACCTATTCTTGTTACTTCTTCTTTGTTCACGTAAGTGCCCGAGTCTTATTGTGATCTCCCAACTCTTCGAATTACAAGTTTCGTGCTGCAGTAAAACCCGCCCCCATGATTATTTCAAGTCTACCCTGGTTTTTACTGCAGATAATCAGAAACTGGACGCCCTCCTCACTCATTTATGGAAACTATTGTACTAATTAGTTTGGCTCCCTCGCCCTGCCAAACATATGATAAAAAGTGCAGTGTCCCAATCACAGAACACTAGTTGTCGTGATGAGTCACTGTGGCTATGGTGGATCTCTTAGAACCTCAAATTGCAGGACATGATTTATATATGTTCCTGAGAAGCTAAACAAAATGACGCCGCAGGGCTGGTAAGATTAGATTTCTATGCTTTCCAGGCTGAATGAACACTTGTCAAACAGCACTGTCAGACATAACAGTGTACACCAGTTCGAACTGTCTGATGCCCGTGGTGGCACGAGTGAGAGACGATTCTATCGAACTCGCTGCGCCATTGTAGGTCCAGTTCACGTGGCAAAAGCCGTGTTTCTTGTATACCTAAGCAATCATCTGATTGTTTTTTTAATTGCCTAATTGAGCGTGGCGTTACCGGAACGGTTTGAAGTGATGTGAACATTTATACGTTTCTCGAGTGCACTCATGCGGGAAAGCTCTTGAAACGCCTCATTCGATATAGAATTCTTCTGATTTAGTTCGCCAGACTATAAATTAAATTGAGACTCACTTTGGAGATAAGATATTCGACACTAGGAAACGTATAAAAGGCAAAGCCTGTTATTGCTGCGCTACATTTCCAAGATGATCCGATTCGCAATTATTTGTCTTGCCTCGTTGGCTGCTGTTTGTAAGGTGAGTAAACTATTATGGTAATCGTTTCAATTTCACAATTTATCCATGTATTGATGCATCAGAAAGCTCCAGAAACAGCGCTCGGAAGAGCATGGCATCCAAGTGCTCCCAAACACGAAAAGTACTGTTAATTAGCTTGGGAAAAAGAAAGATCAATTCAATTTGGCAAATTAAACAACTATTTCTAACGTTTTTACTTCTGGAGAACATTTGCCCCTTAACAGACTTCAAACAAAATTCGACCAGAAAGATTCAAAAACTTCATACCTGGATCATGTCTTTATGTTTTAACTTTCCGTAGTAGAAAAAAGAGTTAAGTACTAGGCTGAAAGAGCTTTCTTCAGATTTTCACGTTTCAAGGGCTACCCGATCCGTTTGAGAAAATAGCCTGTGTGTCTGTGAACGCGATTGAAAATATCAGGTGCACAACACAACTTTACTTAGTTCCACGTAAATTCACTGATTTTGATGGCTATTTCTACTAATTCAATTCAATGTTTGTTTGAACTTGGTAAAACACCACATCACGGTGGCAGAAATCGTTAGATCTTATCGCGTGAAAACGTTCATGAATAGTAGTACGCAAAACGGCAATTTAAATTCCTGAATTTCTGGAGTAGCCCCGATATATTTTATGGACGTCATTAAACGTCATCAGGTATGTGGTCACCGTTAACGGGAGTTTAAAATGCGCTAAAATCGATTTTCGTCGAAATGTTCGGTAATTTATTGCGCAGTTCTCGTCATTTCCCCACAAAAGAGAATTTTACGGTATTGTCGTGTTATTTTGAGGTGTCTGACAAGTTTAAGACCATTACAGCCGTTTTGAAGAAAAAACAATTTTTGGTGTTTTGAGCGGATTTTGCTCATACCCTTATTTTGGCATTCGATTTAGACCCGCTGGCTCTTTATCAAGTTGGAGCTGATTTTTTTCAACCATTCTCTTTCACATACACATAACTTAACGGAGGTGGAAAGTGATTGTTATAGTTCCGGAATTTATTGCGGAGCTCCATACTTTTGCCTCGACGATTATTGAGCAATCACTGCGCAGTGAATTAATGAGACTGTAAACACGTTCTTTTTAAAAAACAATTATAATCGCCGCATCAGAATTTTCGGGTAAAAACTGTGAGAAATGGTATTAAGACTTGTGACGCGTAGCGCCAGATACTTTTTTATGTGAATAGGATGGCATTTTCACTCACAAATTCTATATTACGTTAAGCATAACACACAATGTTACGCAAAGCATAGCACTTCTCATTTGTTCACCAGTTTTTGACAACAATACGTAACTACATGTTGATTGTAATTACTGTGTGAGCTTTACCATATCGTTATAGTATTTTTTTTTATTGAGAAAATGATGAAAACAGATATTTTTGAAGAATAGAAATGACTGTGGAAAATAACAATTGGGTATAGATCAGTTAAAGACTCGCCTTAATTTTACCACCGAAGTCTATTAATTATTTTTTTTAACAAATTGTTCACGATATTTTTACTATGATCTAGTTCAGTCATTTTTCCTTTTTTCGGTCTCAGCTTGTCCAATTTCCGCGGGAATGTAGTTTCGCTTTCAAAAGTTTCTACTCAACCACTGCTCACAAATTACGCGGCAGTGGACAGCACACGGTGTATTGTGGGGTTAGTGCATTGGAAAAGTCACATATCTCGATATCTGTTTCAGGGAGACAATGGCATGGACGTTATTACTATGGAAAATACTTTAGTCACCATGAATGCTTCCATTTACACGCACCTATCTAACGCGCTGAGTGAAGAGAAGAATCAATTGAAGATGTACGTGGACAAAGTCACCACCCACGAGGATTTTCTGTGTATGTTGAACGCTACCCAAAATTACACAACCACCTACAGCATACCGCTCTTGAAGGGGTGGGTTAATTATGAAACGGCCAAAATTAACAACGAATGGGCGAGAATATTAGCGACGACCTCAGTGTCAAGCTCTTCTATTACGTATTTGACGAATGAAGTGAACCAACTGCAGAAAAATATAGAAAGCGATTTCACTGCCTGGCAGAACGATATGCTTGATGTGAAAGCTGAAGCACTCAAACAACAAAAATCTTGCGTTGCGTTATAAAGGAATAAACATTTTACCGCGTCGTAAATTCTTTATTGTTATCACCTGTGTATTACTCTTGTTTCCTGAAGTCGGTCCGTGTTTTGTCGTTATTAGAAAAATGTCGTTTCCTCAAACTGAAGTTCGCTCAGTGAATGGGAGGTCTCAGTTTAATCTATTTCAGTAAGAAGTAAAAGAAATAAAAATCTACAACACATTTTAAAACCTCACGAAAAACAAGTTTGCTTGGAACTTTAAGGCTCAAGTTCTATTGTGGCAGTCCTGATGTCTCACGGGTCCAGGCCTAGCATCTTAAGGAATGAATAAGAGAAGGAAGAAGGAGAAACGGGGTTTGAAAGACCATTTCGGAAAGGGGAAGAAAACCACGCCCTCTGACCTATCGTACCATAGCACAAAGTTTTTGCCCACGGCCCCAACCAATTCCATTGTAGTGCGACATTGGTTATCCCCTCTACTTCACTTATTAACCAATCATATCGTACTGTACAGCCTTTTTCTTACATCGACCTTCTGTTACAATTTTTGGAACCTTACCCTTCAACTCAGTCACTCATACCAGCGAGGCAGCTGCAGGACATACGACTCTGCCAGAGCTGCAGGACCAATGGCATTTCACTGTGGCACCCATTGGGCCCGTGTCCTAACTCCCCAGCGAGCCCATTGGGGGGCCCGCTTACTGTCCCCGCCGCCGCTGGTGCCCATTACCTCACCCCTCGGGGTTTGGAGGAGGGGGGTGCCCAGTCAGGGATCGAACCAGAGTTCGACCACCCTATAATTACTACTCAGTAGTGTTTGATCTCACTTACCAACCAATCATGTTGTGCCACATGGTACATCATTATTAACACCTCTCTTCATTCTGACATATATGTATTATAGACCCCCACCCTCTTCACTTACGTATTCCCCCTCCTTCCATGCTACTCCCTCGAGCCTCCTGGTGGGAGGGGGGGAGGGTGGTGGTTAATATATAAAAGTTAGAATCCAGGGAGGGGTAAAAATTACTTACTTACTCGTATAACACAATTTGTATGATTGAGAACGTTATCAGTACCACACCACCTGCACCTAGAGGTGTAGACTGCGCTCATAACATGCACGTGTTTGTTCATTTTGCAGCGTTCTGTGATGATGGTACTGAGATAAAGAGTTAGAAATGCCTCATTCCCACAGCGCCTCAGATGCAGTGTCTTGGCATGTTCTCTCACTGTCCTATTGGCTTGTGACGCATATGACCCGCAATAGTGGCGAATCGAGTCTGGCAGCCCTCTCAATCTCAGTGATCCATTTACTCCCAGGAACCCAGTAAATATTAACTCTATTATAGTTAGCTGAAGAGATGTGCCGTACCCAGCACTTCCTACCCAGTTTCGACGTGCAGTAGTTGTTCAGTGATTGACTATAAATCATTATGTGGATAGTTTTATTGCTATATCCTTTATCATGCATTATGCTGGCCTTTACAATGATAAATCTCCGCTTGAAAAACCGCTGGAGTGGGATCCAGGGCTATGTCCGTCCCATTCCTCCCTGAACCACTTCTGTTGAGCCACCCCAGACCCTCTCCACCAGCGTTTCAGATCCAGCGGCCAACGTGTGACCAAAATTTGATCTCCTCTTCCTCTCTTGTGTGCTAGATTTCCACGGATACAATTTTAATAACGACACATAATGGTTTGGAACCATACACACAAAAAATGTATATATATTTTAAGTAAAAAATTCTCATTTGGAAAAACTTCGTGAGCCTACGATTGCGACTAAAAAAGATTAATTGAACAACATTATCTGAAATTTGTGGACCAGAAGACAAAAATCAGCTTCAAATAACTTGTAGTTATTATACCTTCATGATTCTTTCTGAAAAGCAACTACCACAACGTATTCTGGGCTTTTGCAACGATGATTTAGCATCACCCCCTTAAATGATGAAATATTCTCATGGTCGGATTTGTTCAGTTTTCGAAAGAAATCCAGCTTTGCTCTCTAAATTCAATTGCTACTTTGTTCAGCCGAAATCGTGTTGATGATTCGGTATGCTACCCGTAGTGCCACCCTGCTGGACCTCCTGCTCGACATAGCCGTCCCGCGGTCTAGCATCTGGTATGAAGCGCTCAACAACTACCGAGGGGCCATGCAGTCGCTGGTCCCAGTGCTGCATGGAGTAAACTCCCCCGAGCGCAAGTATGAGGTAGTGCTTGAGACCATCCTTGATGCGTGGCAGGCCCGGTGGGATGGAGGCTCCATGGTGAGGCATCTCCATGCCGTCCTCCCCTCTGTCCAAGATTGCCTGGGAATGAAAGGGTGGCACCCATTTCCAACTTCTGTCCTTGCATGGCGCTTTCAACCCACGTCTCTTCTTCTTCAAGATTAGCACCTTCAACCTCTGCCCGTGTGGGGAAGAGATCCGCGAGGATGCATCTCAGGTTCTTTTTGAGTGCCCCCTCTACGAGGACGTGCGAACTAGGGCGCGAATCCCTTCTTTCCAGTGGGTTGGCCAGGCGAAGATTCGCCACTTTTTCCCAGGCATGGGCGACGATGCGGCGCCCGCTGGAATCGTGGTCTCCACCTGCGATAGCTGGCCCTACCCCCTCCGATTAGCTCCCCTTGCCGCACAAGGTGCTACACTCCATCCAGAGCACACCTACCACTGCTGGAATTTGCAGTGCTGCGCCCGCTAGGCCGGGGAGATTTTAAATAACTCCTATCCCCCCCCCCCTCATCGTACCAATGAGCAGGGAGGTCAAAACTGGCCTGCCTTGTTAACCCATTAGGGTTACTGCTGGAACCTAAGGAGGGGTGGTAAAGTGGGTATACTACCCCTAGAATAGCAGTTTAAGGAAGGTAAATAATCGGGTCTCCTTGAGTTGCCTGGGTTCTCTGTAAATTGAGAACGGTATTCAAGTCACATTATTAAGTACACACCAGGAAGAATTGCTGTACGTAATTGCTTAGTTTCCAGCAACTCATCCATACGATTTCATTTCATTGTTGGTCCGTCACCACACACACAATCGTGGTAAGGAAATACATGGACTGAGGCTTAGAAGTTGTGACAGCTGATCTGAATATTGATAACTCAGTTATACTCGTACGAAAAAAAAGGTTTTATTCTTCCATAAAACAATTCAAGACCTTCTGTTTGGTGGTTTCATCTTGGTCACCAACGATATCGTTATGCCGAGCCAGGAAGGCTTACCTACAAGAAGTTGACACTGTAGAATCACCTCGATAAAAATGGAATAGCGTTGCTCGTGGCTGAGATTGTTTAGTTCTCTTTCCAAGCTGGCAACAAACATGAAATATCAAGCTCCCGTCCAGAAAGTAGGAGGGAGGTCTTTTGCTGCCCACATGTCCAAGCAGTCTCGATCTGAGATGAGAAAAATCCGTAGGGCGACAATAACTGGCTTCCTCTGCAAGGCAAGGTAGGTAGAACGGAGCAATGCAATTCTTACCCAGGGCAAAGCAAAAAAGCTGCAAATGCGGTAGCCCTGCGAACGTCGTGGTGGTCGTGGGGTCGCTGGAAGGTAGTTTGCCCATCTCAATTTACTTATAACCCGTGGGGTCTGAGGCCACCGGGACGGTCCTCCCCCAGACATCCCGAAAACAGGATCGTAACTGTCCACATGTCCACGCTGACATTATTTTTTTGCCCGTAGTACAGCTAGCAGTCGGACAGCCGGTGAAACCTTCAAACTGTCGTGCCAGAAGCATAAAATCACTCACTTCTTCAACTAATCGGCTTCCACGTTCCTCTCAACCCTCTCACGTTAGCACATCTCCATTTGACTACCTCGTCGTGGGCAGCAAAGGGCAAAGAGGCAATGAAACAGTCTCTCAAGAAAGTTGATACTCAATAAAGAAACCTGATGGTCATTTTTCTGTCGAATAGAGTACACATTTGACTAAGAGCCCCGCGATTTGCTGTCTCCAAGGCTCACTGCGCTTCAGTGAAGCAAAATACCAATATTTACGCACTACGTATTTAAAATGGGTCCAACTTTTTCATTAAATTGTTATCTCATGCAAGCGCGTGGTTTTCTGAGTGTTTTCATCTTCACATCGACCATTTCGATTTGTCAAGCAAAACATTTTTCTCCATTTTTTTCTCTAGTTCGTTCACTTCGTTTAATAAAGGCTGAATAGTATTTGGAAGAAATCGGCTTCATCGCCAATATTTTGCTCCATAGGTTCTTAATCCGGCCCATTTCATGGTTTCTTTAAATCACCAGAAGTAGTAGGCTATGGGTGGTAATGTAATGCCGGGCGGCGTCCATGACGCATACGAAACCCTCAAGGGTTTCAATAAATTATCAATAAATATCTGCAATGGACTCAACTCGTGAAACAGAACGTTCGAAACATGCTTGTGAGCCGAGTTAATTGAGCCGAGTGTATTTTGAAGCTTTATAATGTCCTTAGTCGAAGTTTCCCTGCAACAGAAATCCAGATGTGTCAGTTTTCCAACAAAAATACTCTCAAGATGTGAGTGATATTAACTTTTGAACGTGTTAATTTGCGACCAAAGTCAATCTTTATAGAAAAACGAGCGACTGGTAAACATAGACGAAGTATTGCTACAGGTTATGTGGTAATCTGGGAAATATTGAATCAGAAGAACAGTATTACAATCCGCACAGATGGAGATCACATTACGTTCATAAAGGAGGATTAAAACACACACAGTCTCCTCTCTCTTCCTCACTCCCTCCCTTTCTCTCTTGACTCGAGTTGGTATTGGCTAATTTCACTGTTCCAAGCGAACTACTGGACGTTTAGTAGTTTGGTGATGTAGATTGTTGAAGTCATATCACGAATATAAGGGTGCTATCAACAAATCCGCTGAAATAGGTTATTATCCAATAAAGACGTTTATTGCATAACTTAATTGCGATGCTGAGAAGTACGCAACGTGTACCATCATAGCAACCACTCATACACGCCTGGAAAATCCAACGTCACAACTGGAACATTTTGTAACTGTAATATCGACAGTCCCATTGCTAGGTTTGCCTCACTGCGTGCCATTACTAAGGCTGCTTGGGGTGTGTGTTACCACGACACTATCCTCATGTATAAGGCCATCTATCTAGGCGTGAGTGGCTACTGCCCCGTTGTCTGGGGTAGCAAACTAACAGTCAATCAAAAGAGAGTATTGGCCCAATCCCAGAGAGATGTGCTCCTGTGGATCACCAAGGTCTACAAGACTGTATCAAGAGAAGCACTCCAGGTGATCACTGGTCAGTTACCAGTTGATTTGGCTGTTGAATGCATGGTTGACAAGTGGAGAGTGAAACGGGAGCCTCCCCCGCTTTGGGCTGAACTCCATGCGGATCTCACCACAGAACAGAAACTTGCCGCCATCGAGGAATGGGCTCTAGAGAAATGGCAAGCGAGATGGGAATCCTCGTCAAAGGATACCCTTGAGTTCTTCCCCAACATCCGTGAACGTCTTTCAAGAAAATGGGTTGAGCCAGACCACTGGACGAGCCAGTTCCCCACGGGACATGGTGACTTCAATGCGCGGCTCCACTTCCTTTCTCTGAAAGACTCTCCATTATGCATGTCTTGTGCCTCCAGTGCGGAGGAAACAAGAAACCATGTGCTGCTCCACTGTAGTTTATACAACAGTGAGCGACGGTTGTTGGAAGGGCAAACGAACTTACAAAGCAAGCCTATAACGATTTTGCCAGGTTCGCGAAGAAGGTGATGGATAAGAAACGTGGTCATAGTTGATCTGTCCTTTTGAAACTTGCCACCCAAGTAAATAGTTAGATCAGGTAGGAAACCAGATTAAGAACTCCTCCCCAACGGTACGGGATTCCTCGTTAACACGCGGGCAACAGCTCTCTACCGGGAGACTGGCTAACGACCAAATACCTGCCGTACCTCCAGGTCTGAGTTCGGTGGATGCTGCAGCGGCCGGCCTCTTGCATATTAGCGAAACCGCAACTTCCATGACTGATATAACCCTCGTCGAGGGTTTAGGTACAGTCATAAAATAAGGGAACAGACCTGATACAGCTGGGATGGGAAATGGGCTCAACTTACGGTGGCGGCAACAGCCACTGTTCCTGCAACTTCGGCTGCCTCCCTGCAGATCATCATCGTGGTTAACCATATTTTATGGAGTTGCGAGTCAGAATTTGTTCTAATTACGTGATGCTTAGGAAAGATTGCGAGACGACTCTCTGAGGAACATCCGTTGATGTCAGAGTTGTTCGAAAACAGTTCCTCAGTTCCAGCAGCATTTACTAACATTCGTCACGCTAGCAACTAATAGAGTCTGTGTTTTATTCAGTTTACATTAACAGAACTCGACGTTTACATAGAAGATTATTCAGTTCCTCCTACTTATACTTTAACCATAATTAAGTAATCAGTGCGTACGGGATTCACGATTTTGATTAAATTTGTTGTATTGGTAGCTCCTAATATGGCAACTATACTATAAGATTCTCACCAGTAGGAAAATGACGAGAGCAGCACAATAAATTACCAAAATTTTCGACGTAATCGATTTTAGAATGGTTTTTAGAGAAAACGACCGAACCAAATCACCTCCAACGTGATATCTAGCCCGCAGGTTACCATAGGACGCCAAAATAAGGGGATGAGCAAAATCTACCAAAGTTAACTATAGTTATCATCGTGATCAAAACACCAAATTTTTTTTCTCAAAATCAGCACTAAGGATTTTGATTAAATTTTTTATATTAATAGCACTCAGTATGGCAATAATACCCTAAAATTCCCATTTGTGGGAAAATTACGACAGCAGCATTCTACGAAAATCGGTTTTAGAATGTTTAAAAAAACGAGTAGCACAATAAATTCCGAAACTGTAAACGCTACCGCTTCTTGCTGCCGTAAAGCGTTGTTTGACTAAGTACAAATGAACCGAGTGATAAATGAATTGAGTAAGTGGAAAAAGCCATGTACACGAGTGAATTGGCGTAGAGCTAAGGAAAGTTGTGTGTTGCAACGCAGCAGATATTTTGGAAAAAGATTTTGTTAACAGTTTTCGAATAATCGGGTGCAAACTGTAAGAAATGGTAGTAAGGTAAATAAAAGGTGATTTGAATTCTTGAATGTCTCTGCTTGTTTTATTTTGAGAGAGTTAATAAATCATGGTTAGTTTATTGAACTAGTACTTTGCATTTTGAAAATACTAGTTTTGTATGAGATGGGTTTATGAGGACAAAACTGCGCTAAAACCGATAAATTGTACCCATAACTGAACATTGCTCCGTTTCAAGTCTCTGACCGGAGGGGTAAATCTTATTTCTATAGTAGAGACCAATGATTGAACCCTGTGCAGGAATAGGGATTTACTGAAATTTCAATTCAGATAACTGGTTATTAATTAAGGTTTTGTACGTGTGGCCACCAACGGGCGTGGAAGTTTCACGTTTCTTAACAACTGCAAGCGTTCAAATCTATAAAGAAAATACCAGCAGAGGTAGATTAACGTTTCTTTCTTGAAATCCGGGGTCTAAAAAGATATTCTACTACCCTTGGGTCATAATTCACTCGATGGACAGTTTCGAACTGACATTGCATTATGCCAGTAGTGAAAAACCAATGAATCAGTTGGTGTTCAGCCTGAAGATCATCGTGGGACGCCAAAATAATGTTATGAGCGAAAACAATCTGAAACTATATCAAAGACTGTAGAAAGTTGTGGATTGACATTTTTTCCTCTGACTAAAGATCTTATTGTTGTGTATGACGGTGGGCCGATTATGTTTCCAGGAAGCATTTATAGCGAACATGGTCACGAAATTGATTTTCCAAGAGCACTCGTACAGGAGGGCTCTTGAAAAGTTTAATATAATTCATATTTAAGTAACCAAGCCAATAAATTAAATTTAGATTATGGCGCATTGCAGAGATAACACACTTGACTCTATGAAACGTATAAAAAGCCGGTCGTCTCTCTGACGCGGTACATTGTCAACATGATCCGATCCGCAATTATTTGTCTGGCTGCGTTCGCTGTAGTCGCTAAGGTGAGTCAACTATGGTGGTCTTCGTACTACCCTGAAGGCATAGTTATTCGAGGTGTTGGTAAATCATAAGTCTCGTGTTGCTCTTAAAACCACTTAACTGAATAATAAAATATAAAACGCGCTAAAACACTAGTTAAGTAAGGGTATTTGTCCCCAGTGCACACAAATTATATCAGGTTGTTTTCTTCTCATATTGAACATTCCTGAACCTTCGGGTAGGTATTTGGTTACCTAGACTCTATACATCCCCACCAGCGCCACCCTATGAGCCGACCAGTGGAGGTACGGCTAGTAGTGTCATTAAGCCGTATAGCTGTCTGACTTGGTCCCTGTAAAAACGCATTCTTTGGAACTTAATCTGGTTTTCCGCTTGATTTAATTGTTCCTTGGGTGGCAAATGTCAAAAGTAACTGACCAATTAGAGTGCTTCAGTGTGCCTTATGTACCTTGGTGATCCACATTAGCGCAGCTCTCTGGGATTGGGCCAGTAGTCTCCTTCGACTGACAGCGAGTTTGCTACTCCAAACAACGGGGTAGTCACGCCTAAGTAAATGGGCTTGCACATGAGGATGGTGGCCTAGTAATGCACACCCCAAATTCCCTGCTTATTGCTCAAAAACAGACAAACCTCGTGACGGTGTGGGTATTTAGGGACTGGAAGTGTAGGCTGAATAGCACCTCTTACACATATTGCTTTTCAAGAAGATTAGCTTGTGGCCGCCAAATCATATCAGGCAATGTGAGATGGTCGGCAAAATATCGATGAAAAGTTAACAATCAGCAGTACCTACAAAATTAATTCTAGTCTGTAAAATCAGTGAAGCACGTGCAATTCACTCATTTTATTAACGCCAACAACGGGACAGAACACTTCTTCAGCGTTAGTCTATGGCTGCCAACTTTTACCTCCCAAGTGTGTAGGATGAGTGGTCCAAAAGATCTTAGGCTGTTGGAGAGGATACCCGGCGCCCTTTACCCTGCCAATGCGCTATTGAACATGAGGAGCTTTCCATTGATGCCACAGCCCCCTGAATTCAACACCTTTGGCTTCACGGCTGAACGGACTTGAATGGGTGGCAGATCCCAGTGCAGGAATTGCCAAGGGGCCCCCCTGCTCCTACGCTTCATTCAGGCATGAATTCAGAGAATTGGGTGAGCCCCCATCCAACACATGAGAAAAGGAGTCTGGTAGGATGGGACCTGAACCGCGATCCCCTTTAGGCAGGGAATTGTGTCCAGTGGGTAGGCCTTCACAGTGGGTAGCACCTCCCACAGTTCTCTCGGAGACCTGACGCTACCCGAACAAGGACAGCTTTGTGGACATAGTTTCCCTGGCTGCCAGGACATCGTCTGTGACGTGGCAAGGGAGGCTTTAATAAAATTATTTTGTCTCCAGCAGCCCCCCACCCCTTGTGATGAAGTTGTCTTAACTAGTAGAGGTTAAGTCGAGTGAGCTTTTTTTGCTCCTTCTTGCTTGTTAGTCTTATGGGGTTGTAGAAGCTAGATAGGTACTAGCTAGTAGCTTTGAACTACATAGGCTGCTATGAAAGGGATCTGTCGATACATATTAGCATATCTGTTCATTTGTCCGCCTCCCTAGTCTTGCCATGTGTAAGTCGTGCAGTTCAAGATCACAGAGAGTTGGAGAGAGTGGCATTTACCTCTCACCTCCTTTCCAGGATGCTTTCCATTCAGCCCCGCAGCCCCCACGAATCTAAGACTCTTAGCTTACAACACCGCTGTGAGCTGAAGCCTCCCATGGTACTATTTGAGTTAGCTGCAGCTTTAGCAGCTTAAGGACCTGAATGGGTGGCATGTCCCAGTGAAGGAGTTGCCAAGAGGCGTGGATTCAGAGGATTGGACCCTAATCCACCACATGAGGGCGAGTGTCAGGACGCATGGGCAACTTTTGCCAAGTAGATGCGTCCAGTAGATAGGCTTTCATGGCCTAGTGTGTAGTTGCGGGTTCCCACTAGCCTAACAAATGCGCATTTGACTATTACAAATTATCACTCCGCCGCTGCTTACCGATTGGACTCCGGCACGTCGTAGTTCTTCGAAAATCATAAAAACTTTTGTTTCAGGGAGACAGTGGCATGGACGTTATTACTATGGAAAATACTTTAGTCACCATGAATGCTTCCATTTACGCGCACCTATCTAACGCGCTGAGTGAAGAGAAGAATCAATTGAAGATGTACGTGGACAGAGTCACCACCCACGAGGATTTTCTGTGTATGTTGAACGCTACCCAAAATTACACAACCACCTACAGCATACCGCTCTTGAAGACGTGGGTTAATTATGAAACGGCCAAAATTAACAACGAATGGGCCAGAATATTAACGACGACCTCAGTGTCAAGCTCTTCTATTACGTATTTGACGAATGAAGTGAACCAACTGCAGAAAAATATTGAGAGCGATTTCACTGCCTGGCAGAACGATATGCTTGATGTGAAAGCTGAAGCACTCAAACAACAAAAAGCATGCGTTGCGTTATAAAGGAATAAACACATTAATCTGTAGTAAATTCTATATCGTTATCACCTGTGTAATACTCCAACTTTTTGGGAACATTCCATGCTTTGTGGAACGTCAATGGCCCTATAGGGTCGCCTGAAATGTTGTAAGTCAGGAACAAAGAACCAATTACTGCTCTTTTCGATTGAATTCGAGACCTTATTGTTTAGAAGTGGTGTCCACACACTTTACGAGTTGATGATGTGAACCTATTGGCCGGGGATTAAGGAATTGAGGGCGGTATATACTGTATACATTAGGACGACATACACCGTATCTTAATTTATTTCAAATGTAAATTTGTCAGTCGCTGTGAATCCTTCAGCCTTGCAAGTCCCAAATTTTGGAGTCCAGGGGCCTTCCTATTTTGAGCCAATTAAGGTTGTTACCATTACTATAGAGCCGAGCCAACAAAAACTCAGTCCGACAATATTTGGGCGCGACGTTGCCGGAAATATCAGCGAACGGTAAGCAAGAACTGCCCTCCACTGGTCACACTTGGCGACAACCTTACAGCAACTACCCGTAGATTCTGGAAAGTGGAGAAAGTTGAATCGAGACCCGTATTATCCAAAGATCGGGAATGTGAGCATCATTTTGCCGAAATTGCCCCACCGGAAGGGTCTCGGCTCAGTTACCATTGAAACGTCAGGCGTCGGGTTTCAATAGTTCGAACCAACAAGCCCTCTCTCGGTTTTCCCACCTTGAAAACGAGCCTGGGAAAAATCACGTTGAGTATGTTGGGTTCATGAATGAGTACTTGTATCTTGGCCACACACAAGTTACATCCGAATCTGCTAAGTATGTCATTCTACACCGTCCAGTTGTGAGAGTGGACTGTGAAAAGATGAAACTTCGTGTCGTGTTTGATCAACAGTGGCACCAAATGGGTCACTCGATGTACGCTTGATAGTGGGACCAAAACTTCACCTCGATATCGCGGAAAAAAAGCGTTTAACTTTCGTAATATGAATTCGTGTTTTACTGGTGTAAAGCTGAAACCAGTTTACAAATATTAAACTCCCGTGAAAACGCACTACCTATAATTGTGCCTATATATCATATAATAAAATTGGTTTACACAACTTCCCCGAAGATATTTAAGCTGTTCATAACCGGATGTTGAATTATATCTCAAGATGAACTATTTTTAGGCTGTTGCTACCAGAATGTTCAGTGGGACACCGTTTTTATGAAGGCGTAAATATGTCTGGCGCAGAGCTTCCTTTTTTGTGTGGCTAAGATCAATTTTATATTAATTGGTAATAACTTTCCGGAGCTCAAGGATTAAGTAAAGCATTGTAATGGGTCAGAAAAAAGTTGAGTACCTTCCCCCTTCCCCTCCGATTCTAACTTAGCTCTAACAAATTGGCCGTTTGTTGAGATATCGACACACCACGCCTTGGACCACATTCAAGGCTCCAAGAAATGAGTAAAACACGTCTTTTTCTTTCTCAGAATTAGATAACTCGCGGAGTTCTCCCATCTTTTTTGGTGGGCCCTCTGAATTCACCGGCAGAATGCCTTTACATTTTTGTAATGTGACCAAATTTCCCATACACACAAGTATGGTCTGTGGTTAGACAAGAATAACGCGGATGTTGCAGGCACTCACAGTTATAGCACTCGTTCTTACTTGATTCTGGTTTATCCAGTTTATACTTGCTGGATTGACTGAGAGGAGACTTTTTCTGTTTGGCTTTTAGGATGCGAGGTCGGTATCCTCTTTGAGGTGAGAGGATGCGTTTGTTCAATGAGTCAAATACTACAGTGACGCTCCTAAACGTCCCGGAACGTCCATCTTTCTGTCGTTTCTGTGGTTTCCTGATAGAGCACTTTCCTCATTTTTCAATACCCTGGAAGTCGAATTGGGCATCTGGTTGAAAACAATCGACAATCAAACAGTAAAAGTCGATGCATCCTGCTGAGATTCGCAGAATTGATCATCTTCATCTGTCCTGTTATTTCTCCTAGGGCTCTTGTTGTCGTCACGTAGAATAATGAGCTAAGCTACTCTTGATGGTATATTCAGATCAACAGTAATATAACCATATGGGGAAACGAGCACGGCCATTTGTGGCCTACCAGCTCGTTGGTGGGAAGGGGAGTGTAAAGGTCTTTCATGACCTGCCCTGGTCCGATGGGCATGCCAATTGTCTAAATGCCGCATTAGGAGATGAGCTCGGGATTGAGCATGGTGTCCCTAAGGTGAGTTGGGGGGTGGTTGGGCGGGACATGGGGAGACTACGTTTCCAGCTGGCCTCGCCTTGCCGCCTACGCGTGTGCAAATATGGCGAATCTACGCCTCGCCGATCTACTGGAGAGGAGCGTGACTGCATTCTCAGCAGGGGGAATGAGCGTCCTTGCTCGCACGTTATCACTGCGTCTTCGCTGACATCTCCCCCGCACAGGCAGAGGTCCGAAGTAGAATAGGCACCGGTTGAAGGCTCCGAGAGTAGCTGGACCGCTGGAAAAGTGGGATGCCATCCATCCGTTTCCAGGCGGTCCCAGACAGAGGGAATGAGAGAGTGGAGATGCCTCGCCGTTGGGCCCTCATCCCATCGTGCCTGCCATTGATCGAGGGTCGCTTCGTCTGCTTGGTTGAGGCGGCGCTCAATGTAAGCCTCAAGTGGGAGAGCAGACACCTGTGACTCAAGGGCTCCCCGGTAGCTGTCCAGGGCTCAGTAAAATAACCAGATAAAACATCAAGAGTAATTGCCACACGGGTAGGTTGCTATTTATGGAGATGGAGCCAAACCCACCGGTCAAATTATTGCAAGTTACCGATAGTCCACTTTGAGTTGATGCTGATGCAAGAAAATAACAGCTGTGTGCGCTGGGTGCCACCTTGGCCTGTAAGCTCAACCAGACGGCAGCTTGGATAATATGTGTGTAGGCGCAAGCTACAAAAACCTCAGTCCCTGGGCCCGCCAATTGACAGACACTATACCCAACCTTTAAATGAGTGCAGAGTTAGTTTACACTACATTGAGAGCGGTTTCCGTCGTAATAAACGTCAAGCGGGAGTGAGGTGCATTGAACAACGGCGACAGTCCTCCGGCCCTATCTTTATTTCGTTAACGAGCTAATGAAGCGGAACTCCTAAACACAACCTTGTCTCCGTCTAATTGCTTCTTTTCTCTCTTTTGCCATCAAAACTCTGCTTCACGAACCTCCTATTGGTCCACGTTTGTACCGGCCCTTTAAAAAAGGTGTTGTTCTTTTGTATTGCGGTTTTTTTTTCTCGTCACGCCGAAGGAGCCCGTGTCTTCCTTCAAAGCCGAACAATTTCATGCTATTTACTCATCGCGTCGCCCATTCGCTTTCGTACGACCCTTGTTACACTTTTATAGCGGAGCAATGTTTCTGAGACATTCTTGTCATTCTTCCCCAAATTCATTGCGTCAGGGTTTTTCAACATAGACTCCTCAGTCGTCATGCAAATAAAACGTTCAAAACTCATTTGATTAATTCCCGAGCTTCTCAATTTAGTTTTCGCACTAAACCTGTTTACCTTGAACCCCACTCCAAACATTCACTCATTCTTACTATTTTAGTCGTCTAATTTATTTTGGTTATCAATACGCTATAGTCAGACCCAATTCATTGCACAGGATAAAATAACCTATTTGAGCTTAGCTCCATTTCAAATCACCCGCTACTGGAAAATATCAATCCCCAGCTCGCAAAAGAGTTCCTAATGGTAGCAGCACCGGTTACGCGCAAGAGAGCTCTTTTCCAAATAGCTGCTTTCAATTCAGACTGGCAGTTCTAACGTGCACTCAAAGGTTAAAAGGAAATTTTCATAGACACGGAAGATATTGAGATTGCAAAAGACGTTCGAACAATTTTTACGCCAACCTATATACCACTGCTGAAGTACAACACAATAAGAAAAAAATACACGTATAGATATGTGAAGCCAATAACGACAGTTTCAGTAGCGACATAGCGAAGTTTCGATCTCCCTTATAATCATCCCTTACAGCGAATTAACAAGAAAAAGGATAAATACCAGCTTTTGCAAGTCACACCAGGTACCAAACTTGAGAACCAAATTTTAAAAGCTACAAAGTCCTAATGATAATAGAAAAACAAACACGATTTTAAATCACGCGGCCGATTCCTATTCTCGAACAATTGCGTTCTTAGTGCAAACGAGCGGTGCGTAGCAACACACAACTTTCCGCCACCCCCGTAATTTCGAACACCAGCTACATATTCGGGTGCTATATCTTCGTTCAACGCATTTCTTCAGAAACATTTATGGGGAACAAAATGTAGTGACAAGTTAGCTGAGAGTACTCTGTAAGTTTGATCGAAATCGTTTGAGCCGTTTTTGAGAAAAGTGGAATACCGATAAATTAATATTCGACAAATCTCCTTTTCTGTGTTCACTTGGCTTATATCTCCATTCAACATATATATACAGAAATAATTATTGAGAGAGAAATGTCAGTATGAATAACTAAAAGACACTCTGTAAGATTTATCACATCTGGTGAAGCAGTTACCCTGGAATTTACGGAAATGTTCGAAAAAACGTTATTTTCGACCCATTTTCATTTTTATCTCTGTTTAATGGACTGTCAGAGGAACATTTATTGAGAACAATATGTAGGTATTAACTATTTGAAAACATCCTAAGAGTTTGGTGGATATTGCTGAAGCCGTTTTGCAAAAAGCGTTAAAAACCTATTTTTGCTTCACAGGCCTATATCTCCGTTCACCGTATTTTCATGTACGGGGAAGAAAAGTTAGGTATTGATTAGTAGAAGATAATTTGAAAGTTTACTCAAAATCTTTAAGGCGGTTTTTGAGAAAAAGGCGAAAACCCCTAGTTTTTGGTACATTTTCGTCACCCCCCCCCCCTTCCCATCGGCCGAAATCGCCCATAACCTTATTTTGGTACCAACAAAAAATAATTAACAATACAATAAAGAACCAGCTCAATCGGATCAGTCGTTTCCCGCAAATCGAACTAGACAGACACGGACCACGCGCCGAAATTAAGTTTTTACTTTCCTTGGCTCTACGAAGTAGAAAGGAAAGTTATGTAATCGGCTGAACAACAAAAATTTTGAGTTCTCTTCAGATCTTTACGTTTCAGACCCCCCTGAGTCCGAAAGACACTATTTGGGAAAATGGTGTGTGTGTGTGTATGTTTTTTTTTTTTTTTTTTTTTTTTTTTGACCCGAGGGCGTGTGGGACAAGTCCCTTTGTCACTGCGGCCGCATATGGGCCTATTGTGACGCTGGCCCTTTCTTAGTAGAAGGCGTCGTACATACCCGCCCCCTTAGGAAGCCGAGTATGTCCTTCACCGCAGAGTCCGCTACAGTTTGGGGTTCAGTGGTCCCCTGACGGAAGTATTCAAAGCGGTTTGCTGCCAAAGCAGGGCATTCACATAGGATATGCTCTGCTGTCTCGTCCTCCTCACCGCAGAGTCTGCATTCCACCGCCTCTGAGATGCCCATCTTGTTGAGGTGATATCTGAGTGGGCAGTGCCCGGTGAGGAAGCTTATCAGTACTCTCAGATCTTGTCTAGAGAGTGTCAGCATCGCCTTCGCCCTTTGACAGGAAGGTGTGACAAGCCTTTTCGCCTGTCTTAGTCGTGGCTGGCGATGCCAATGGGCGCCATTTTCCTGTATCTCCCATCGAGCAACCAGACGTTTCAGGTGTCTTTTCATCAGACCCACGTGTGGATCAGGCCCGATGGGTAGGGATTCTGTACCCCTTTTCGCAAGGCGGTCAGCCTTTCATTGCCCTCATGCCCCCTGTGAGCCGGCACCCAAATGAGGAGAGCCTCTTACGGGCGCCGAGCTGCTTGAGCGCATGGAGGCATTCCCATGCCAGCTTAGACCTAAAACCATAGGCTGCGATGGCCTTTAAGGCGGCCTGGCTGTCTGAGAAAATGTAGATCCGCTTGCCCTTGAGTCCTTTGTTCAGGATCTCTTTTGCGATCTCTTGGGTTTCGCCCATTGTTCGCGGCTGCTTATTCAGTCAGCATGCTGACCTTATTCACAGCTGGCCGCAGACATGCCCCTGGGGACAATGCCGTGGCCGTTCCACTATCCACAACCCGTGGTCGCGCCTGGTAGCATGGGCATGCTCCTGGAAAGATAGCCCAGAACCAGGGTGTGTGTATGTGAGTCTGTGAACGATTTTTAGAGAAAACGGCCGTATCAAATCCACTCAAACTTGATATCTAGCCTGCAGGTTACTATGGGACGCCAAAATAACGGTATGAATAAAATCCACCGAAAGTTAACTATAGTTATCATGGTGATCAAAACACCAAATATTTTTTTTCTCAAAAATGGCTCCAACGATTTTGATTAAATTTTTTATATTGGCAGCTCTCAATATGGCAACTATACCATAAAATTCCCATTCATGGGAAAATGACGAGAGCAGCACAATAAATTATCGAAACTTTCGACGAAATCAATTTTAGCGTGGTTTTTAGAGAAAACAACCGTACCAAATCAGCTGAAACTTGATGTCTAGCCTACAGGTTACCATGGGACGCAAAAATAAGGACATGGGCAAAATCCACTGCATGTTAACTACAGTTATCATGGTGATCAAAACACCACAAAATTCGCATTCGTGGGAAAATGACGAGAGCAGCACAATAAATTATCAAAATTTTCGACGAAAAGCGTTTTTAGCGCGATTTTTTTTTTTTATAACCTCCGCTGGAATGTTAGTAGAATGTTTAAAAAAATTGGTATTGTAGTCCAATCCAATACGTAAAGGGTGAGTGTTTAAAAATGCTCATGAGATACATGGGGCTTACTCCAGAAATTCCTGAACTACTGCCGTTTCGCTTACTACCAGTTCCAACAGTTATTACCCAATAGCTCTGCAAAAGTAATTACTATCCTTCTTCAAAAAATTCGTGTTTACTGCCTCATTAATTATCTGTGTACCGATTGCTCAATATGGGTCCTGCAATGAGTACGAGCAGCACAATAAAATCTGGAACTGTAAGCGCTACCGCTTCCTGTTGCCGTAAAGCGTTATTTGACCAAGTTCAAATTAACTGAGTGATAAATGAATTGATTAAAATCGAATTTTCCTAGTACAAAGTGAATTGACGTAGAGCTAAGGAAAGTTGTGTGTTGCAACGCACCAGATATTTTTCTTAACTACACAGACAGCAAAAAGTGACCACAGGAGAACATCCTCCATGGCGATATCACACAAAACTGAGCGAAAAGTCTGTATCGTCTGGACGCTACAAGTCGCTACGTTTTCATTCCGTCTTGTCCATCAGCAAGTCTGCGTAAACTTAAGTCGTGGTGGAAAACGGAGTGTCGGACCGGCCTTTATACTCAGTAGGCCTCAAAACGTAAAGATCTGAAGAAAACCCAAATTTTTTTTTTTGACGCGATTACTATACTTTCCTTTCCCTCTGGGGTAGCGGAAAGAAGAATCCAGAAATTCCTGAACTACTGCCGTTTCGCTTACTACCAGTTCCAACAGTTATTACCCAATAGCTCTGCAAAAGTAATTACTATCCTTCTTCATAAAATTCGTGTTTACAGCCTCATTAATTATCTGTGTACCAATTGCTCAATAAAGGTCCTGGAATGAGTACGAGCAGCACAATAAATTCCAGAATGTAGGCGCTACCGTTTCCGGCTGCTGTGACGTGTTGTTTGACCAAGTTCAAAGGCCATGTACAAAGTGAATTGACGTAGAGCTAAGGAAAGTTGTGTGTTGCAACGCACCAGATATTTTAGACTCAGTAGGCCTCAAAACGTAAAGATCTGAAGAAAACCCAGATTTTTTTTGCCACTACTACTATACTTTCCTTTCCCTTTGGGGTAGCGGAAAGTAATAACCCCTCACTTCAAGACTGTTTTATCTACCAATCGTAGAATAGGGTGTTCAAGAGAGGAGAGGAAAGCTTCAGCAAACAGAAAACATGGACTGTGTTGGGGATTCGCCGAGGTCTTGACGTGTTAAGTATGAACTCTGTAGTAATCGTTCAGGGACAAATTATGAGCGCAGCGCAATAAATTGTAAAAATTTCCTCAAAAATAGATTTTCAAAGATTTCAAAGAGGTTTGAAACGAGCGCTACCCCTGTTGGTAGTCCGGTAATCTGCTCACAAGATGGAACCACAATTTAATGTTCTCGAACCTTTCAAAAAATCGTACTGACTGTCCGATAAAGTATTACCAGAAGGAACTGCAAATTGATTAAAACGATAAAACGTAAAATAAACGTCGGAGAGTGAGTTAAACCAGGCGTATAGTTCCATCGTAACGTTCAGTGCATAAATTGAAATTTTACGAAAGGAGTTAGAAGTGCTTCAGGAGCTTCGAGCTTAAGTAGTTTTTCAAGTTCATTGAAGACGTAGCAGCGACTATTCACCAAGTTACCTCGCAACGAGGGAACGTGCCCTTTGAGCCCTAAAGAGAGATTAGACGCCTGACAAAAAAGGTTTCAGCTGCGACGTACTTCAGGGCTCGAAGGATGACGAATTTCAGCCGCCGTGAATTACTTTCATTGCTTCTTTTTTTTTCTAGCCGTGTAATTGATTTAGAAGGTCGAGGGGATGACTGTGCCTCTTTGAGGAGGATTAACGTCTTATTTCTCCTCCACGAAACAGAAGGAGAGCTCAAGTGGGTCATGACCGCGTGCGCTACTATTTTTCCCAAATAAGGAATCAGCGTCACCTGCTGCGAGCAGGGCGCTATTTAATCTAACGGCCTTGGGGTATTTTTGCCGCCCTCGTTAGAAAAAACGGCACATGGAGCAATTTTGTGAGTTAATACACAATACGAACTTGTAAATGTAGTTCCAATTATTCCTCTATTTGTGCTTCTCGATAAAGTATGCTTGCAGCAAAATCTTTTTTAAAGATTACAACGATTTCTCGGTTAACTCACGTTTCAAGGTGAAATATCTGGTGCGAAACACGGCTTAACTTTCCTCACCTTGCCACTTGCCGAACAACGCTTAGCCAAAAATGTTAGTTCACAAATCAATTCGAATTTTTTCTTCTTCACTGAATTGACTAATTCGGCGTGGAAAATATTTCTGAGAAAGCATGGAGCCCGATTTAGCACTCTAGCTTGAGTATTCTGCATCGTACGTGACTTTATAAAGTATAAATTACGATCAAATTTCCCGTTGGGATAACAGCCTGCGATACGCACCAAAATCGACCGCCTCTAGCTAGTAGCCATGTACTTGTGACTGTTTGAGTAACTTTAGTAAAATTGACGAATTATGCGACCGAATAAGTATCTTTAGCTTAAAACCAAGCTAAATCATCAACCTTTCAGTATGTTCGACGAGCAGTATGTTGGATGAGTTTTTTCCCAACATCCGCGAACGTCTTGGGAGAAAATATGATTGACCCAGACCACTGGACGAGCCAGTTCCTTATGAGGCATGGCGGCTTCACTTCTTTTCCCTTTCAATCTTGGGTGTCCTGCGCCTCCAGTGTCGAGGAAACAAGAAACCACGTGCTGCTCCTCTGAATTTTTTAAACACAGTGGTTGGAAGAGAAGCCAAAGCTATTGGTATTTATTGCTACCAAGCCAGCTTATAACCGTGTCGCCCAGTCAGAAGGATATAGCAACGAAACGTGGTCACAGTTAATCTGTTTCTTTGAAGCTCTCCCAGATGGTACGGGATCTCCCCCAGGGACATATCTCCACTCGGTGACACACGGGCAACAGCTCTCTACCGGGGGAGACGAGAAAAATTACTAAAACTAATGGATGCTGAGCGAGTGGCTGGGCTCTTGCCTGATAACGAAACCGCAACCTCCGTGACAGTCGACTGATAATCTCTCACGAGGGTTCAGGAACAGTCATATTGATGGAAAACAGACCTGCTAGACCCTTAATTAGTCGTAACAGAAATGGGAAATCTCATCAAATTTCAATAACTCCTCTGTAGGCTGCTGGGGAGGGGAAGACATAGAGGCTGAGGCCTGGGATGCTCTGGTGACTGTACACTGCGGTTGTTACGCCTGTAGTCACCTACGGAGCCCTGGTGTGGTGGACTAGGGTGGAAAACAAAACAGTGCATTTGCAGCTGAATAAACTGCAGCATAGGGCGTGTCTGGCCATTACAGGCTGTATTACAACATGCCCTGACGAAAGGGGAGTTCCCGCTTTCGAAGCTGGGGCCCTGGTATACTACACTGATGGCTCGGTGCAGGGTGGCCATGCAGGGGCAGGCATCTTTGGGCCGAGAATCAGAACGGCCATCCCATTGGGGTTGCGGGCCACAGTGTTCCAGGCAGAGGTGGCTGTGGTGACAGCCTGTGTGCAGCGGCTGCTGCAGAGGGGACTGAAGTGGCAGAGAATCTACATCATTGTGGACGGTCAGGCCACTCTCAAGGCCTTGGCCTCATACTGTCTTACATCACGGCAGTTGTGGGAGTGCCTGACTGGACTGAAGGCCCTGGCCGAGGACAACAGTGTAACACTGCGTTGGGTGCCAGGGCATCAGGGTATAGAGGGAAACGAACGGGCTGATGGTTGGGTAAGAAGGGATCGGCGCAGATCCCTATTGGGCCTGAGCCCTTTGTTGGGACTACCAGGAGCCACCTACGCAGAGAGGTTTGCAATTGGGAGGATAGGTGCAGGGTTGCTCATTGACAGCGGCTGTCCGGCCTTAGACAGTCAAAACTCTTCATCCGGCTCTCCAGAGAGAAGTCCAAGGAGGTGCTTGCACTGGGGAGGAAGGATATGAGGATCATATGTGGCCTGTTCACAAGTCACTATCCGCTGAGGTACCACCTTGCAAATATTGGCAAGTGCGAGGTACAGGTATGCAGGTTCTGCGAGGTAGAGCTAGAGACGACAGAGCATGTGCTGTGCGTATGCGATGGACTCGCAGCATTGGGAGGCCCTTTGTTCAGCCCGAAGAGGTGGCAAATGCAGAACTTGCGGATATCCTCCGCTTTGTGCAGGGGTGGTGGGGGCGCATAAGTGACGTCACACCAAGTGAGACCAGTGCCGTGGGGCCTGGAGGTGGTGCAGGGGGGCCATGATCTGAGGATCATGGACGCCCTTACAATAGTCCCGTTTGTGGCTGCAGTGAGAGTATCGCCTGCATCCACCGTTTCAAGGAAAAAATAAATAAATAAATAAAATTTAAAAAAAGGCTGCTGGGGAAATAGACCCAATGCCCGAGCCGCATATCTCAATTGGGCTTCATAGTTATCATTTGTTCTTTACAGATTCGTGTTTATTTATTATGTTATTTTGAATGTGGGATTGCAGGGGGTTGAATAACGTTAATTTAATCTACTTTCGCTATCGTCTACTTATCTTGATCATTTTTTTCCCCGCCGGTTCAGTATAGTCAGGTTGCCCGGCAAATCTTGGTTGTGCTGAAATTCATGTTGCTTGTGTTGAGAGGTAATATTGCGATAATAGCGGAGTTGAATAGAATGGAAATAGTAAATGATTGGGTAGTACCGAGAAATTAATTTATTATAGTATCGGTATGTTTATTAGCTAGTGTGTCTCTTCAATGAGTTTATTACACATCACTGTTTCCATACGTCAGTGGTTCTTAAAAAATACTTCTTAGGTTGGCAGCATGTCGGCGAACGAACGTGAAACCAAAATACTGTTTGAGAATTCAAACGGTGACTAAGAACGACAGTTAATGAGTGACAAGTTGCCAAGTTCGACATTGAAAGGGAAAGGGTTAATGGGTCAGGGGGAAACAGGGGCAGGAGCGAGGGCTGCCAGGAACGACAAGAATCAGAGAAGACGCATATAAGGTGATTTCAAGGTGGAAGGCTGTTCTGCTCGAGTCTTGGACTTGGTGAAGAAGTGAGAGGAGAAGGAGGAGGACTATGAGGCAACAGATCTGCCAGCTCTCCACGCAACGACCACCTGTTCGATTGAGCCGGTGAATCACATTCCGCCAAACGGTTCAGATTCGCCTTTTCAATACCGCTCAAATCTTCTTCAATCGCTTTATGAAAAGGATGGTACAGGGACGTCACATTAGCTGGATTACATAGCGAGACACTATGTCTAATACACTATAGCAAGAATAACCAAGATATAGTAGCATGTTATTCATTACTCATTATTAGTCAAAACTTATCACTTTCTTACTTAGCAGTATTATTTACTCCTCGCTGGCGATAAATCTTGATGTGTACTTTGTTTCGTGGAATCATCAAAATCTGACCAGACTCCGCCACAACGGTAATGGAGTACCAGGGCACACCACTAAACTGGAAATTGAATCAAACGAAAATCTTCATCTTCCCGCCCGTTATGAAATTTGACATTCCCGAGGTTCATACTCAACTTGACCAAAACCTGAATAGAACAAAAATAGCTTGCGGAGCATCACACAACTTTCCCCAGCTCCACCTACATTCCTGATTCGATTTGTTTTGGGAACTATTCCAACCTGCTTTTAGCTCAGTTAAGATGTACTTGGTAGACCGCAACCTTCTTATCAAATCGTGTAGCGTTTTTGGAATACACTGGCCTGTTTCTTCTCGTCACAACTTTTATTGAGTGGCTAAAGTGATTTACAGTGTGAGGACGTCAACACGAGGTTTTTTTTTCGAGAAGAAGACTTCGGTTGTGCCTCATCCTCGTGGAACATAAGGACGTCTCTTCCGTAGACCAAACCTTGGCCAATATGGTTTAGCTTCGACGGATGCCCCAGCGAACATCTGGTCCAACAACTTTTTCCCTCATTTGATTTTATTCAAATTTAAAACTGGAGAGGACGTGAAACAAAACCTAATTTGACGTGGGTCTGAGGGACAAGGCCTAATTCCCTCATTCCGCTAAACGAGTTCCTGTTCCCACTCAAACCAAAACAAGGCGTGAAAATGGTTCTTTAAAAGGCTCGCACAACTTGATTGTGGTTGCAGGGCAACCAAAAGCGTTTTTAGTTAACCAATCGTTGTCACCACGTAGCGGTCTTCAAACGACACTCGTTCATTTTGTCTCTCGTGAAGAACCAACATCTGCTCATTCGGTTTGCCACAAAGTAACCGTTAAGATTCAAAAATGGAACTACAGTTACATTTTAAAAGAACTTACGAAATAAATGTATTAGTATCTTTACTATTTAGAGAAACTTTTCACGCTCCGAATTCGCTCGTATACCACTCAGCAACTACTCAAAATCAAGCTTTGTCAGGCGGGGGGGAGCACGTCATCTGATATTGGACAGGGTGCGTAACTGCCCTTCAGAATACGGATTCATGAAAGGTCCAGATGGGAAGGGGGTGGCCCCACTCCTGAGGGTGTGGCCATGGTAGGTGAGAGGTAGCCTGGCGGGGGGGGGGGGCAGAAGTTTACGGGCCAGGGATCTGGGCAGCAATACCACTGGGGGCGCTGGCCACAGTTTTAAAGGCAGAGCTGTTCCCAGTGATGGTATGAGTGCATGAAACTGAAAAGGATATACATTATGTCAGCCGCTGTATTTAAGGCAGTCGCTTCCTATGCTGTTGGGGTACGTTTGGGGATGCTGACTGGACTAAAGACAAAGGACACCTTAACAGTATGTTGTGTTCCAGGTCATACAGAGGTAGAAGGGCTGACAAGGAGGCGAGAAAATGATCCGCGTTTCGCCCGGTAGGACCTAATCCCTTCGTAGACCCCCAAGAGCCGCATGAACAAAGAGGTTGGCAAGTGGGAGAAGAAGTGCAGGGCTCCCTATTGTCGGGATATGCCAGTCAAGGTAGTTTATTCCACGGAGCGAACAAGAGAGGTCTTCAGTCTAGAGAGAGAAAGTATACGGATGATTGGTAAGTCTGAGGTACTGATTTGCTGATTCTGCGAGGCAGAGCTGGAGTCAGTGGAGCATGTACTGTGTACTTCCACCTCAGAGTACTTGGGGTCCCACAGCTGCGACTGGATGAGGTTGGAGGAATGGACCTCAAGATTGTCTTGCATTTTGTGCAAGAATGGTATTCTTCCTATTGTGTTTTCACCTTTATTGAATAACCTGCGTGCAGATAATTTATGGGGCTGTCCACATCTTTTGATTATGCGTTCGTATATACTGTTCAGCCAACGACTCCAGTCCCTTCAAGTCGCCACTCTTGCCCAGTTTGCCCCATTACGGGAAATTAGCCGGAACACTTGGAGTGAGCGTTACCATGACACAATTCTCAAGTCCTCAACAAGGACATTTACTTAGGCGTGCTTTGCTACTATCCCGTCGTCTTGGGTGGGCTCCTGTGGATCACAAAGGCCTATAAGACGTCGTCAGCTAAAGCGCTCTGAGTGATCACAGGTGGTTCACCTGTTGAGAGCATGGTGGATAAGTGGAGAGTGAAAAAGGAGCTTCCCTTAGTTCCGTATAGACCATCTCTCCACTGAACGAAAACTTGTCACGCCAGATGAAGAAAATCCTCGTCGAACTGACGTGACGTGTATGATTTCCAGACCACTGGACGAGCCAGTTCCTTATGGGATCTCTTTTCTACCACGTGCTGCTCCACAGTAGTTCCTACAACGATAAGCGATGACTGTGGGAAGAGCAGCCAAATTGTCCAGCAACAGTTGATTTCCCCCTTTCAAATATGCCACCCAAGCATCAGGGTTGGAAACCAGATTAAGAACTCCTCCCAAATGGCTCGGATTCCCCACGGTCATACCTCCCTGTGGCAGCACATAGGCAACCGGGAGACTGGCTAAATGACAACCTGCCATACCTCCACAGATGTGGGTTCGGTAGTGGCGCTCTTGCATGACTTGGGACTCTCTTATTAGTGTTAAGGAACAATCGTTTTGATGTGTGTCACGATTACACTTAGTTTGGGATCAATTTTACTCACACCGTTGTTTTAGCGACCTGTGTTGATCTGCAGGGTGAATATAAAATGAGAGTTGGTTTGAATAAGGCGTTTTCTTTGAATTATTCTCGGGCAAAAGCGGTTTATTTTCTCAAATTGTGTTGTTTGCCGTCAGAAAACTCACTTTTTTTCAGCCGAGTTCGTAACTTTCCTTCCTACTTTTTTGGGACGAAGAAAGCCAGAATTAATCCTACTAGTTCTTAGTTGACGATTACTGTTTTGGATCTTCCAAGCTAATTATCTGTGAGACTAGTTGGTGTTCTCCAAAACCACTTCATAAGAACTACGCCGATTGTCAAACGAACCATCATCAATCAATAGAAACTGCAACGTTAACAAGACGTTAAAATGATCAAAAACGCCCATAACTCATACGTTTTCTCCCCCGTCGTACAGTTTGTTACTTGAGGTCTTCCCCTGTCACGAAAGACAATTGGATAGTCGAAAATCGAACCGTTGTAGCGAAGGCTCGTCGAGCATCTTGTGCCTTTAATGGTTTTGTAGGCGTTCATTCAAGAGACTTCGAGGAATCACTTCATTTTCTTTCCCTCTTGTTCTTATTCAACCGTAAGAACAATAAGCTATTTAGGACGAGCTTCTCTTTGAACTTAACTAACGGGTTGGGACAGACTCGGGTTAGCAACATAACGGAATTTTCATTGAAAGTATTGTTCGTTGATTTTACGACACTATTTACGTGTCTTCTCAAATGGGCTCACTTTAAACTTACTCATTACTTCTCTCAATCGATATCAGTTACTGAGATTTTCCCTAATTTTGTATATGTTCAATTTATAGCTTCATAAGCAAATCATGGTAGAGAGGATGTTTGTCTTCATTCCTTGAACCTCAAAGTGTCATTATCAGCTATGATGTATTGTTGAGGCTTTTCGTCCAATCATCAGGGTTTTTAGAATTCATAAAGCAAAAGAGAGGAAATTGGAGTTCGTGTGTGCGAAGCTTGTAGAGGGGAAGCAGGATGAAATCAGGTTTTGCAGCATTGACCGTGCTCAGTAGTAGAGCGTGAGAAAAGGGTCGAGTGTGTGAGTCAACTGGTGTTTACGCCTTGGCAACGTCTAGTAAGGAAAAGGTAAATTGAACTATTGACCGTCGGACTGTTCGTGCATCTCGCACAATGACAGAAGCCAATTCTTCAAGTATAACTCGCCATCTAATGCCTAACCAGCCTTAACGGCCCCAATAGTCTTCTCTACTCTGATACTCTGAGTAGCATCCTAACGAGGGCATTGTCTGATTTCTTTTAATTGGGTTCTCAGTAGCTAAACAAAACCCAGATCTGTCGTATACTCGACAGCAAAACCTCTTCACTTCGCTATTTTTCCTTCTACTTACGAACTAAGGACATCCGTTGAGATGCATCAATCTGTGACACCAACCTGCATCATGTCCAGAAATTGATAATACGTTTGTTTTCTCCAGAAGGACATTCTTTTTACTTTCCTTGGCTCTACGAAGTAGACACAAAAGTTACGTAATTGACTGAAAAAATTGGGTCAGTAGTGTAAAAAGGGGCGAATGGCGTATCAGTAACTGACCTTTTCAACTGATAAGAGATCAGGTGTGACGTCTGCCTCTCCCTCTCCCGCCCTTGACGTCAGTGCCTCCCTGAGAATTAGCTGTTCCAGTGCCTTCTAGAGAGCAGTGTTGCCAACAATACAGGTGATTATCGCCAAAGAGAAGGGATTTGAAGATATTACTTAACCATGTTTATGTGATGTCAGAGGTCCCTAAGGCCTCCCAGAGAGCAGTGTTACCAATATAACGAGCGTTTTCGTCTTACGGAAGGAATAAAAAGTTATTGCTTGACTGTGCTAAGCCCTGAATCAGCTGATACTGTGGTCTTGAAATATGTCATACAAGCGTCAGTTAGACATTTGTTATCTAAACCAGATGATTGCCAAATTGTTTTGACGTTTCTTTATCAACTGTCATGGTGATTGTTTTGTTTCTTATCACTGGATTGACATATATCATCTATATGCCAGTTTGATTTTTGTTATCTAAATCAGCTGATAGTCAGATTGCTTTGACGTCTATTTATTGAGGCTTCCCGAAAAGAAAGTTGAATTGTCATTTGGAAATGTTTCACCCTCGCCCCCTCTCACACCATATACAACCACCACTACAACCTCCTCGTCAGTTTGACGTTTGTTATCCATATCAGCTGATTGTCAGATTCTTTATACTTCTCTTAATCAAGGCTTCGATTGTCGCTTGGTTCCTACACCCCTCTCACCATCCCCCAACCCCTCACCTACCCAAGCATGAACCATACTTCTCGTCTCTCCCTCACACGTGGCTTCCCATACCTTCTTCCTCGAATTCGCAAACTATAGTTCTGTACGTGTTGAGGCGCTACTCCTTCCCTGTAGCCAGTTCTCTTATGCGATAATCTATGAGCATGTCATCAACAAGAGGGCTGCTGACCTTGGGGCACATATCATTTTTTTAGAATGAGGTTACTATGAACATTTACGATGCCACAGTATTATGTACTCCTTGGGCAACAATCCGTGTACACGCGCTGATAATTCTTTTGTTACGAGGGGTTTGGAGAGCCACTGATTCAGGGAAAAATTAAAGCAATCCCAAGCTCCGATCCAACGCCCAACATTCTTCACAACATCCATCTTCGTCTCTGACCGCTAGACTACGATCACTGGAGGTGACTACAATGGGAGTCAGGCAGTACACTTGCACGAGTTATTTTTAAACGTAATGTAAATGGTAATCGCGCCACACGGACCAGGGACAAGTTACGATCTGGCGACTCATGAGCTCTAGTTCCTGATTTTCCAGTTACGTACCGTTTCAAGTGCGTCGCACGGATGTCGAGAAAAATCTCATTTAAACTCCCAAACGTTTTGCACACGGAGACTCGTAAAAAGTTACGTCAACGTTTCGTTTCGAATGAAACGAGGACGTTTACTTTTTCATTAGGAAGAGCGATTTGGGTTCAACGCGAGGAAGATCGGGTTCGAGGCGACGGGAAAAAGAAAGAATAGGCGGTTATGCAAATGTCCGCGTTCTGTCGTACAGTTAACGAATTATTACAGCGGATGACGCGGCGAAGTTGACGCTCTATGAGCTTTATCGACATCACTTGCCTTCACCTCGAATGAGACGAGACGTGGGCGATTGCTTTATAGCCATTGAACAGGTTCCTAGTTGCCTTTAAACGAATGCAAACGCACTTTAAAGCCATCAAAGAGGATCTACGTCTTATGAAGTCCTTGGAGCGACTGTTGTGGCCCGTTGGGAAACTACATTTTTGATTGCTTCTTTAATTGGTGGTTGCATTTTCAGGAACCCTTCGTCAATAGTTTAAATCTGTACCATGGTGTAGTTTATTATTGCATTATGTATGCTTAACTCTAGTTGTAGTCGTCGTACGCTTCCAAACCCTTTCTAACCGGAAAATAGTGTTCCTGTACACGTCTCAAAAAGGACCTTGTACAGGAAATGGGCGAAATACGTTGGAAAAGGGTAAAAGCCAACTTGCTTTATCTTAGTACGGAAATTGGAGTCCACTTTATGAGCCCCTTGGATTTGTGGGGTTCGTGGGACTGAGAAATGAGTCTTCAATACCCTGCATCTACAGGTCGCGCAATACCTGGTAGGCAAGTATTAAGCCTGAGATCGACAAAAATGCTCATCGCCCGAACAACATAAATATAATTACTAAACCGCAAATATGTTGCCGTTTACAACTTGCTTTTGGAAGAGTCACAAGAAAAGTGGACTTGCTTCTGACTTCTAATGTACTTGAAAATGTCACCGCTGAAACTCACTAGTTGGAAACATTGTAGGGAATAGCGTGTCTGCCAAATCAAATACATAAAAAACACTCTCGCCTTTGATCAAACCAATTAATATACTTTTTCAAGAGAGCTGAAATCAACCCATTCTTGTGCCAAAATTAAGAGAGACAACATAAAATCCTAATACATCTTACGATTTCAAAGGGACGAGTGAGAATACTATTTTTTATATTATTGAACAGTTACAGTAGTTAGGGTTATGGCACACCTAGGAGGATGACCTTGAGCCCTGATATGATTGACGCCCGACCCCCACCCCTTGCAACCTTATGATATGACGTCGTTCCCCCCCCCCTCACAACCACATGATATGACGCCCCGCCCCTCACCCAAACTGATATGGCATCTCCCCTGCATGATACGACCAAAAGTTGACATGACAACCCCCCTCCCCCACTCATCCTTTACATCATCACGTTACCCCCCCCCCCACCGTATCATGGTGTAACGTCTTACCCCCACTATTCCCACAACTTCAGAGTGGATCAGCACAAGCGACGTCATACCCCATCAATTATTGCGCTAACTTATAAGTCCCCCCATCTTTTTCCGGTGGTGTAAATAATTAAGTTGAATGTAAATAAATAGCTCTGCACACAGAAGATGAGAAAGTTACGGGCAGCAGTTTTAGTTCAGGAAGAAAAAATCCTCTTTCATCCGTTGGGAAGAAGCGGACGTACCGTTCCCTCTATCATTGGGCCCATAGATGTGGAAATCTGGACCATACAGCACTTATAAGCATCTTGTAACCCTCACAGTAGTTATATCTGTCGTGATTTATGAGTACCATCGACTTGGTAATAGTTTTTTCTATCATTTGTGCTGCTGAGGGTATCGGGTTCAAAGTCATTACACCAGGTCGATGGCCGGCACGGGTACCAATCGCTTTAGCCGGCAGAAGTGTGTATGTTGCCAGCATGCCAGAATCTTTCAGGCATAGTAGATCGTCAGATCACTGAGTTGCAACGACATGATGAATCCCCAACCTTCGATCTCTGGTTTGTCACTTTCTAATTGTATCCCTACTACTGTCGAAGAAGGTTCATTACCCCCGTCTTGGCAAATGAGGTTGAACAACGGAAGCAGTCAGAGCTGACAATTCCGATCATCCAACCAACAACTACGGTACGATGTCGTAGAATATACAACAGAGACGCACGTACTAAATTTATATTTTCGAGTCTGGAAGTTTGCGAGGTGCAAAGGAATGAACTGGAGGCGCTCATCATAACTCATGACCGAACAAATATCTGCTTAACTCCCACGTTGAGGAAAGGAGGGAACATTGACATCACGCTATCCACGTTTCGATAAATAACTTGGCCGCCGTGTTAGCAAACATTAAAAAAAAAAAACAAAGAGGGTTTCCGAACTGATAATAATCGCACGACTTCAGAAATTTTTCGATTAAGGCAAAAATTGATTATCTAAGTAACACCGGCGACACGTTGACTTTCTAATAATAAAAAATGAAATAAAACTTAGGTAATCGGTCGGTTTCCATTCTACGTCTTCCCCGCTTTCGGTCTCGGTATCGAAACACGGATCTCACGCTTCCTCAAAAACGCCGCCCAAATTGAAGTTAAAAGATGAGAGGAGTCGGTAATTCACTTTTTCCACATGCAGGGTCAAGTTCTCAACAAGTTACGTAGGGCTAAGTAATGTAATACAAAGCGCAGTCCGTGGATGGTTCACGTACATCTTTCACGTAATTTATCGCTCAATTTGTGACGAAGTTTTCTGTGCTGATCGTGTCCAGAGTGGTTCCATGTTAGATTTATGTAGAAGCAGCAAAGGGAGTTTCCGTCTCGAATTCAGGTTCTGTTAGTCCGGACCAAATGAAACATGCCCTGCCAATGATTGGCGAGACATTTCGCAGCGCAATGCTTGTCGATTTATTGCTCATTTTAATTTCCTTATATATTTTCGATTATTTGCAGTGTCCTCCTGATTTCAAAAAACACTGGGAAAATATATTGAGTAGCGATGTGTGTGTGTAGGTAGGTACGTACGTGACCGTGTATTACACCAACGTGCATGAAACGGTTATCCAACTGGCTGGAATCGATTGGTTTTGATGATTCTGATCGAAGTTCGGTTCAGCATAGCGCGGGAGTGTGGTGGTTGTACAAGTTGGAGGAAGGACGTGAGGGACTGTGGCAGAGGGGACTCAGTCAACGCCTTTCTTTTAACGTGCGTTTGACACTATACTGAATCTTGAGTGACAGGTAGGTCCCAGGTTCGAACTGGAGGCGAAGTTGGGATGTAGCTCGATATTTACTATGAGCGTTAGAAAATAAAAAGTCCATATCTTTAGCAATGAGGCTTCGGCCTCCTAATGGTATCAATATGGATCGAAAATTCCAAGGGGCACGGGCTCCGGGGTGTCGATAAATGGCTCTGGGAGGAGTGGGTGGTACGGTGCCTTGGGTCCTACTCCAAGCTGAGCATATTCTGTCATTCCTGGCACCACCATGATGCACGAAAAAGGCTATAGCAATAAAATTATCAACATAATAACTGATTGTCAAGCATCGTGTATGTAATGGAAATGAGAGGGCCATGTGGTCAATCTCAGTTCGTTTACAACCTACAGGGCTACTGCTCCACTGTGGGGCAACTCTGTCACCCAGAGGACTGTGGGCGAATATGCCGGGAGAATGCATCAAGCAGTATGGAATTCTGCAGGAGTGAGGCTCTCCAAGCGCTTTATCTCAAGGCAGACACAACAGATAAAACGGAGCCTTCTGAGAATGGAGAAAAAGGACTCGAAGCAGGCAGTGAGAATCATCACGGCACTGGAACTGGTGGGGAAGTGCTAGGTGCGGCTCGACTCTTCAACAAACTCCAACAGAGGGTTGGTGCGCATAAATGGTTCACTGCTAATGAGAGGACGGGCCATCTGGTCAACGTCGGTTCGTCTACTAGCTATAGGGCCACTTCCTAACTATGGGCCATCTCTCACTAGCCAAGAGACCAGAGAAAGAATACGCCAGAGTAATGCATCAGACTGTCGAAACGATGTGGGAGTGAAGCTGTCCTAACGCTTTATCTCAGGATCAACACACTATATAAGACGCAGTTTTCTAATGATGGAGAGGACGGACCAAGGCAGGCGTGGGAATCATCACGTGGCGGTGCAAAATGAACAAACGCAAGTGTTTTATGGGCATAGCCGACACCCCTTAGTGTAAGTGGCGTGACACAGATGAGGAAATTTTCTACCACGTCCTAACCCAGTGCCGGAGATTTTGGTACAACTTCCCCAAGGGTGGACAGCAGAAAGGACTCTTGCAGGAAATACCTTGAGGTTAGGCATCGACCTGTAAGACAGCAAAACTGGCACAATTGGTCATTAGGCCGCGGTGCTTATCTCAATTTTGGGGCATTTGTATAAGTGCCGGGCATGCGCCCGTGGCTTTAGAGAGAATACCTAGCCTCGTGGCCTAAACCCCTCTCCTGCCAGCACCAGAACCTTCGGGGGGACTTTCCAACGGAACTACGGTCCCCACGAGGCCAACCCTTGGCTTCACGACCAGCATGCCACGCCCTAAAGGCTCCATGCTGCGGGCTGCGGACAGAAGCCCCCGTGGTACCCATTGCCAAAAGGCGTTCTACCGGCACCTACGCTTTATCTCCATGGTGTTTCCGGGGATTGGACTTGCCCAAATACGCCCAATGGAGAAGGGTGTCAGGCCGTTTTTGACGTCCGCGACCCACCCATCTCATACTAACCTACTATCATTCTCACACAATAAATACACTCACACATTTCCGAAGGTTCAGGGGCGGACTCCTTGTTATTCGACCATCCCTGGCACCGCCCATACACGACCACAGGAGGCTATACATCGACCTGTGGGACATTAGAACTGGCGCAATAGGTCATTAGGCCGCGGTGCTTATCTCAATTTTGAGGCAGCCAGAGAGCTATCTATATAGCAATGAGGCTTAATAGAGACTGAGAAGGTAAAACAAAAGCTGTCTGTGGAAACCTGAGCCGCTAAATCACATGATGCAGGTTTGCCCTCGAAATCATGATGTCCTCCCCAGGCAAAATGATGCAACCTCACCAGCCATAACGTTATTCCGCGGATATCCAAGTTGTAGAATTGCCGAACAACTGCTTCGCTCATTTAACGCTCGGACGGCAGCAATCTGTGAATATGTCTGCCTGACAATGCCAATTTGAGGTTAAGGGAAGGCTTTCGCGTCAAATAATAAAGATTCTGATTTGAATTGAGTTGGAATAATTACTGCTTTGATTGCAGCTTGGGTTCAAGCTGCTCATCTTGTGCTAAAACTAAACTAAAACCACAAAGCAAAATCAGTAACAGCTTTCTTAGAGACGAAACAAATAACCCTCATCCCTAATGGGTGGAATGGCGTAGGCCGCTGTGCGGCCAGTTCGCTCATTGGACGGTGGTGGTTTTGCGTATACGAACGGCGCAGTGCGTCTGTTGGACTGCGTCCTGCTGCCGTAAATAACCCTCATCCAAACATTTTATGTCTTTTCCTTAAAAATGTCAAAATTTAAAATCACTAACACAAACGGTGGGTACAGCTTTCGTACAAGTACGCAACCACGAGGGACATTTTATGTCTTTTAATATAATTTTGTTTATTTTAAATAAAGAAATATAAAATTACAACACAAAAAATATTTTTCATTTTTGTAACAGACGTTACCATGCACTTAACCCAACACAAATTTAGTGACGCTTCTCCGTTACATATCCCGCGTTACATTTTCGAGTTTATGTAGCAAAGTAAAGACATAAAATGTCAACAACAAAAATAATCGTACTTAACCCTGGTGGGACTCGAACCCACTACCTCCGGTATAGGAGACCGATGCCTTATGCATTATGCTACAGGGACTGCGATTGCAACTCGGGTTAAAACGTTGCCTTGTCCAATCGGCTTCAAAGGTTAATTTTCGTGACGCTTGGCCGTTACACTTTTCGAGTTTATGTAGCAAAGTAGACATAAAATCTCAAAATATTCTTCTGATCAAAACTCACAACGATTAGTGTGTCACAAGTTCAAGTGTGGAGCCATAATAATTTCCATCTACTCGAGTTTTGAACTATCGAGTTAACATCCGTCTCAGTTACACAGGGTAGCGCAGTCCCTTAAGAGCCTTTTACGTAAATCTTTGTTGTTCAAACTGATGTGGATTTGAGTTAAATTTTTCGGGTGTTTGTGAACTGTCACACTAATTATCGCTACTGACTGGTGGGTGTTTAACGCACAAATATAACGATATAGCAAAGTTTGCCTTACTTTCCAGCTTCGAGCCGGAAATATTTACTTAGTCGTCCTAACTTTCTCAAGGTCCCTTCAACCCTGTGTGATACATTGCGTAAGGGTAATTTTCTTCGGCATCTTCATCCGCATTTTTTCGAAGATGACCTCATTCGAATTGACGATAATAGAGGAATATTGGTTTAGGTTTTTTTCATTTCCAGCGATTACGACTTGGACTGCTCAAGTTGATTCGGGAGTTGAAAATGATCGAGTTCCGACTGACGGAATTATAAGATTCTGGAAGGTCGCTTCAGAGGGCGTAGCTAGGAAATGAACAATTGTCCATTCCTTCGAGCTGGTTCGCCTTTTGAGAGGAGAGGGATGGTAGATTTGTGTTTCTATGAGACGAATAAAGCGAAGAATTGATTAAAAAGGGGTATTACGGATATGTAGGAGTAGCGTGGAAGAGTGATTCGGAATGTTTAGAGGCACGAGGTAGCCAAGAGAAGCGAACTGCAAGGTCAGACAGTGGGACGAGAGATTCAACTGACTCAGAGACATCCGTCGAGGCTTCACACTTGGAAGCCCCCACCCCGTTACTAAATTCAAAACCTGTAATCTTTTCTGTTGCTACGTATGGCGTCCACCTTCTCGCTCCTACGAGAAATTACTACCGACGTTGGATGTTCATTACTCCGCTCATCGATTACAATGAAACCTATGTGTGTGTCTGTGAACGATTTTTAGAGAAAACCACCGTACCAAATCCGCTCAAACTTCATATCTCGCCCGCAGGTTACCATGGGACGCAAAAATAAAGGTATGGGCAAAATCCACCGAAAGTTAACTATAGTTATCATAGTGATCAAAACACCAAATATTTTTTTCTCAAAAATGGCTCCAACGATATTGATTAAATTTTTTATATTGAGAGCTCCCAATATGCCAACAATACCATAAAATTCCCATTAGTGGGAAAATGACGAGAGCAGCACAATAAATTATCAAAATTTTCGACGAAATTGATTTTATCGCGGTTTCTAGAGAAAACAACCGTACCAAATCAGTTGAAACTTGATGTCCAGGCTACCACGGGACGCAAAAATAAGGGTATGGGCAAAATCCACCGAAAGTTAACTATAGTTATCATAGTGATCAAAACACCAAATTTTGTTTCTCAAAAACGGCTCTAACGATTTTGATTAAATTTTGTATATTGATAGCTCTTAATAAGGCAATTATACCATAAAATTCTCATTCGTGTGAAAATGACGAGAGCAGTACAATTAATTATCATAATTTTCGACGAAAAGCGTTTTTAGCGCATTTTTTTCTTTATAAATTCCGCTCGAATTTCAGTAGAATGTTAAAAAAATTTGGTGTTGTAGTCCAGTCCAATAGCTATCGAGTGAGCGTTTAAAAACACTCATAATATATTTGGGGTTCACTCCGGAAATTCCGGGATTTCAACTACCGTAAAGTGTTGTTTGACCAAGTTCAAATGAACTGAGTGGTAAATGAATTGATTAAGTAGACAAAGCGATATAGAAAGTGAGTTGACGTAGAGCTAAGTAAAGTTGTGTGTTGCAACGCACCAGATTTTTTTTTTTTTACCTGCTCAACGGACGAATTTGGCACGAACAACAATTTGTTTTCGACGAACGTGATACTTTAGTTCGCAACAGAATTTAAAATCATACATTTGAAGTCGATGGAACGCTCTCGTATCCACCTGGGACGTCAGGTGAGATGACGATAACCTTGATTAGATCATCATTATAGTTGAAAAGCAACTGCAATAACTTCGTACGTGTTGACATTTTCGTTTATTATTATTATTCAAAATGTATGTAAGTTATTCACTATAATAATGGAGATAATAATAGAAGAGAATAATTGGCGGAGCATGGTAATGGAGAACAGATATGAGGATATCTAACTGCCTAATTTTTTGTGGTGAACGTTTTATCAGGGCCGAAGCTGCGGAAACCCGTGTTTTGTGGAGTGGAGCGGTTAGGAAGTGTTAACCGAGTCTAAACAGGAGTTGATCAGTTGGTGAAAATGGCCCTTAGAAGCCCGCATTGCAGGAGAGAAGGAATAACAGCGTTTCAATACCCTGGAACCCCTTAACTTCGACCATAGCAATAGTGGGGCTTATTCCAATCAATTTGTGGTCAATATTTCCAAATAATAAGCGTCTTACTTTCATAAAATGTGACTTTTGAAGTGCTCGAGTAGAAGCTAGCTGTAGCTTCTATAGCTTCCATTGCTTACATCCTGAAAAGGTGACAAGTAAATTTCGAGCCACGCCTTGCGGACTGGGCAAAAATAAATCGGCCGAGGACCGCTACGTACTCATTGGCACCTACACACTTCATTCTTTCCACGTAGAGGATCCCTCGAGGTGATTCATTCAGATCTCCTCAAACCGTAGGCGCATCTGAGCGTTCGGCTTTCGCACAATATTTCAAACAGTAGGACACCGTTGAAATTGATTTGTTACTAGCGAGTGGAAACAGCTTAGTTGAGCTGTCGATTTAAGGAGGCAATGAAATTCAGGAAAGAAGAAATAAATTATTGGAGCACGGCGTCTTGTTTTCCCTGTTATAAAGTAACTAACTATAAAATAAAAGTCGCGTTCAGAAACCAGTTTCTGATTGTAATGCTGAAGGTTGTGGGCAGTCGTTGAATTCAACCTACTAGTTACATACGTAGCCAAAGTTGATTGTCTCGCGGTTGCCATTGTGCGATGATTTATGACTCAGGATGTCGACTGAGGCGTTTTTTCCCCCAGTTCGAAAAGAAGCAATTGTCAGAACAAACTCGAGGCATTTTAAAATACTCCTGTTCCTCTAAGCGAACTCAACCTTTGAAATTGGCGTTTTCAGCACAAACCAGGTTTTCTAACTGCTAATTTCTCTTTTTTATCTCGATATTTGAAATATTCTATTTCCTCTCAGGTTAATGACGGCGGCGCACTCTTGAGGGCCCCTGTGGGCCCCCTCCGGGGTCGAGGAAGATGGAGTCACGGATAGGATTGGACTACATCGTCGAAAATCCTGACTATACGCAAAAACTAGCGGCGGGTAAGTGTTAAAACCTCTTTTCATTAATTTTCGCTTGTACATCCGGAATTCGGAGAAATCGCCTTTTAATAAAGATGGAATGCGAGATTATTGTTCGTCGGTTTTTTAAAACACGTATCTTTAAAATTCCTCTGCTGGTTGATCAAATTGGGCTGAACAAGATTCGTCAGTTCCCTTTCCCTGTTCTTGTCGCTTAAAATGTATGAACTATGAACATCTATGATAACGCCTGAACAATATACGTACAGCATTCGCAAAACTTGGATGAACTGGTACTGGTGGTGTTTGAGCCGAATCGTTGGGCTCGCAGTAACTTTTCCCTCGCAGTTGACACTGTCAAGAGACAGCTCTGCTGAAAATTTCACAAGGAACCCGTTACCTGTCTCGTGAGGTAGAAATAATATCGGATTGCAGACCAATGTTTCGTTGTATACGCAAGGGGCGTCATGAGCGCTTCTCACTCCTAACGTGATTAATACAACCGCGTAACTTTCAATCAAGAGCTTTGGTTATTGATAGACATAAATTGTCTTCAAGGCAAAACACTGTTAACTACAAAAAAACTTAGCCTTATGAGGTGGCAAGAAACGTTATGATATCGACAGAAAACGAGCGCAACGCACAACTTTCCGCTATCCCTTTAAGTTCGAACACCACCTACATATGCGGGCGCTACATTTTCGTTCAACGCATTTTTACAGGAACATTTATACAGAGCGAAATGTACGGACTAGTTAGCTGAGAGTACTCCGTAAGTTTGATCGAAATCGTTAGAGCCGTTTTTGAGAAAATTGGAATATCAATAAATTAATATTCCACAAAACTCCTTTTCTGAGTTAACTTGGCTTACATCTCCGTTCAACATATATATACAGAAATAATTATAGGGAACGAAATATGGGTATGGGTGACTTAAAGACACTCCGTAAGATTGATCACATCTGGTGAAGAAGTTACCCTGGAATTTACGGAAATGTTCGGAGAAACGTTATTTTCGACACATTTTTATTTTTATCTCTGTTCAATGAACTGTGAGAGGAACAGTTATTGAGAACAATACGTAGGTATTAACTATTATAAAACATCCTGTGAGTTTGGTGATAATCGTTGTAGCCGTTTTGCCAAAAAGCGTAAAAATCTATTTTTGCTTCATAGCCCTATATCTCCGTCCACCGTATTTTCATGGAGATATGGAGATATTTATAGAGAGGAGAAGTTAGGTATTAACTAGTAGAAGATATTTTGAACGTTTAATTAAAATCGTTAGAGCCGTTTTCGAGAAAAATGCGAAAACCCCTAGTTTTTGGTACATTTTCGTCCCCCAAAACAACAAAAGAAAACAAAAAAAGAACCAGCTCAATCGGATCAGCCGTTCTCCCGCAAATCGAACTACAGACACACATACGGACCACGCGCCGAAATTAGGTTTTTTAGACTCAGTAGGCCTCAAAACGTAAAGATCTGAAGAAAACCCAAATTTTTTTTACACGACTACGATACTTTCCTTTCCCTTTGGGGTAGCGGAAAGTAAAAATACGAGATATTTACATTTCAAAGGCTCCAATAAGCAGTTGAGAAAATGTTAAATGTTCAAGAACCCGATTGAAAGTCTAAACCAAATCACATTTTACAACCATGCAGCAGACCAACGTACGATACCCAAATTAGGTTGCAAATCCGTTCAAAACTATGAGCTGAACAATAAATATTTTGTTTTTCAATCGGAAATAACTCAAACGTTTTAAATTAAACTTTCTGTGAGAACGATTCCAAACAACGTCTTGATAATATAAAATTTTCGTGCGTAGGAAATAGGCGGGAGCAGCAGAATAAATTATCAAACATTTTGATGAAATCAATTTTAATACGATCGGTGTACTAAAATTGTAGAGAGGATTTTTATTCGTTCAGTAAGTTACCTGCATGCCGGCAGATTAATAACGGTGATAGAATATTTAGACACCTTACGAAATTCCCGAACCCCTCTCGTTTCAATCTCAACTTTCTCGTAACTTCTATCACAGTGATTCGGGAACTATACCCATGAACGTTTCCCACAAGAAAAATCAGCCTGACAGCCTCGTAAATTATTTATGTGCCAATAAACGTCGTGACAAAAGTAGTAGGAATCCGATAAATAACCACTAACAGTTTTAATGTAGAAGGTTGAGCCAAGTTATAACACACCCATGCAAACTGAGTGATAAACGGATTGAATTAAAATTGAGGTAGTGAGGTAAATATAGAAAATATTGTAGGAGCCTGAACGGCGACACTTCATTAGTGATGATGTGTTGACATGGTGACAGTAAATACTGAGGTGACGACGCGGAGTTTTGAAGGTGGCTAAAGACAGATCGAAAATGGTGAATGTCGGATTTGATGTTAAATAAAAGAGTTCCGTTTTAATACTTTCACCGAGTTTACAATTCCCACAATATTATGGGTTCTAGTAGTCAACACAGCGTCATCATGTCGCTCTACATTTTTTGAGTTCAGAGCTTTTTCGCGAGCGTGTAATTGAGAAGTCAAGTTTTCAATTGTTCTTTCAGTCTTAGACATCATCATCCAAATGATTTCGAATGAAGAATAGTTGTTTGGCAAAGTTTCAAGTATTATGCAGATGAGGAACGCATCAGGAAGCCTCATGTACAATTGTTACTATGTTTGTAATGGTTTGCGGCGGACTGCCGATGGTGGCAACACTGTTGCCACCACCCGTGCAGTCCGCCGCTGTTTATATTAGCGGAAGAGCCGCATTTTAGTTTCATAACGGCTACCAACATCGCTGACGAATCTTCCCCTTTTTTAAGCCAGTGATCAAATATTTAAATTTCCCTTATATTGTGTTAAGTAAGGTAAGCGATCAGAGCTTGGTGTTTCATTTTCCCCATTGCCCCTTTATTATCATTTACTACAATCCGAGCATAGGTTATTTGTGTCATTCTAAAAGCAGTTCATTTCATTTCTATTTTTCCCTGATTAAATTCAAGTGGGTCCTAAAAAAAAAAAAAAGAAATGAAATGAACTCCTTTTAGAATGAAACAAATAACCTATGCTCAGATTGTAGTAAATGACAATAAAGGGGTAATGGGAAAATGAAACACCAAGCTCTGATCGCTTACCTTACTTCACACAATATAAAGGGACTTTAAATACTTGTTCACTGGCTTACAAAAAGGGAGAGATTCGTAAACGATGTTGGTTGCCATTCTGCTGAAAAATGTGGCTCCTCCGCTAATATAAACAGCGGCAAACTGCATGGGTAGTGGCAACAGTGTTGCCACCATCGGCAGTCCGCCACAAACCATTACATGTTTCACTTCCTCTCTGAATTGATTCCACAAATTTTTGAGTTTAGACAACAGCGTGAGCATGTCATCACGCTAATAACTACAAAATTGCGTACATAACTCAAAAGACTTATCATCAGCAGTCCCGTCGAAGAGTCAGTGAAGCTCTTGCGATGCGTCGTATTTTCTGGATGTTTTCATCGCCGAGATTATTTATATGACATACATCGCTGTACTGTTATTAGTGGCAGTGTTGCTTTTCCGATCCACAAAACTCGCTTCATACAATGGCTAGGTAGGCTATTACAAGGTTCCTTCAACAACCTCAAATGCATTCGGCAGACCTTGCAATAACGTAGTCATTTTAAATTTTCGAATTGTCCAATTCACTCACCCATTCAGGTTCACTTCAGTCACTATCACTTTTAAATAATAGTTCCTTGTGCTTTATTCACGCAATCTGGGCTCATAAAATTAAAAATATGCAATGCCCTAGGTCTTCGTTTGTGACTATGTTTTTTTCTTGTCTGGAATAATTTTCAATAGTAAAAGTTGCTAAATGTAATTAGGAATGAGGAATCAAGCGGCTTGCAGGGCACTAGAGAACTACTGCAAGAAGTTGAAGTGCAACATACAGCTCAACTCTTTAACAAATTCCACTAGAGATGTTTATTGTATTGGTGCGAATAAATGGATCACTGTTAATGAGTGGGCGGGCCATCTGGTCAATCTCTGTTCATCTACTACCTACGGGCCTCACTATGGGGCATCTCTGTCACAAGCCAAAAGAGCAGAGAAAGAATATGCCAGGAGAATGCATCAGACTGTCAGAATGCGGCAGGAGTGAAGCTCTCCAAACGCTTTATCTCAGGACCAACGCACGAGATAAGAATTTTCTGATGGAGAGGAAAGGGCCTAAGGCAGTTGGTATCATCACGGGACAGTGCAAAATGAACAAACACATAGTCGAAACTCCTCGGTGCAGATGGTATGGTCAGACGAGGAAACTCCTGATCGTGTCCTGGCCCAGTGCCGAAGACGTGAAAAGGAGCGTTTTTTTGTCTTGGGTACAAATTCTCCGACTAGGCATCAAAGAACACTCCTGCAGGGAAACGTGCCACTCCCTAGGACGCTAAGCATGGACCTGTGAGACATGAGGCTGTAGGACTGGTACTACAGGAGTTTAGGCCGCGGTGCTCATTCCAAATAAGGAGCAGTCAGAATTACAACGAAAAACAGTGTGACGCGTCAAACGCATTAAAAGATGTTTCTGTATTAACGTTTACTGCCATACAATTGTCTCCGAAACACTAAAGCGTGTAAATTACTTCCTACTATTGAAATGTTGATGGTACCCCTTTCATGTTCATTTATTTCACACCTCGATGCCAATACAATTAACATCAGCACAGACGTACATAATTTATGGAAGAAATAATTATTTAAAATGTTATTTTGTCAACGAAACAAAACCCTGATTCCAACTTGGCTTCCAGTTGATGTAGTTTATAAAAGTATAGAACAGTTTAGTGGCTCTACTAGAAGTTGCCTCGCAGTTTCGTTGGAACTATTTGCATATTACGAAGTTATTTGTCGTATAAATAACATTCCAACCAGTTTCAGGTTGAACTGAAAACCTGTTTCATTTTTCACCTGACCGACTCTCAAGAAACTCAACTCTTATAATTGACTGTAGTAATATCGGCAGTTCGCTTTCGCCTGGAATATGGTAAATCGCTCTACAAATGAATTCAAATACCGTGACCGCTCTGTGAATAATTGGACTCCTCGCGCTTGTACTCAACACTTCTGTAGGGAAGGGCGCGATACGAACTGTCGTGCTTGAGGGGCCCCGCCTCGTATTTCGTCATTTTATATCCAAATTCAAAAACCGTTTTCTATAAGCTGATCAGTGCAATCCGTGAAAGCAATGAATGCTGACTGTTATTGAGTCATCAGTGCACAGGTGATTCAAAAGACTGTTAACTTGGTATTCTGAGTAGGTCCTTGCTTGCTGTTTAATAATTATTTGGTAAAAAGTGTAAAGTATGAACGGGGTTGATTATAAAAAAGAGATAGCCGCGCTAAAGTCTATTTTTTTCCGATTGTTTGATAAGTTATTGTGCCGCCGCTCTCACCATTTTCCCACGAAAGAAAATGTCAAAATGCAATTATGTCACTAAATGCAGCTCTTACGAAAAATGTCAAAATCGCTATTGACGTTTTCGAGAAAAAATATTTAGTGTTTGGTCACTGTAATAATTGTAATTGGTTTTGAATCGATTTTGCTCACACCTACGTTTTCAATGGTGATCTGCTGCCTAAATATGCAATTCGAGCCATTAGCCGTTCTTTCTCACTGAAACTGTTCCCAAACCGTGTTTTTTGGGACCAGCCCGTCAAGCGCAAATATCTGAAGGAAATTCGAAGCTGTATTTTTACTCCGTTGGGCCAAAGTAAGTAAAATCCGCAATCTAGCAGAGGGGGAGCTTGACCAATATGAATTGTACGCCATGGCATTACAGTTTGACCCCCAAAATGATAACCATCGTCGAAGAGGTGCACTCGCATAGCACTCCTATACACTCTTGGTACTACAAATTACACACAAGTACATTTGAGGAGTGGCTGGAGGATGAGCAAGACTAACTGAGCACTTAACACCAATAGGGACTAATGATGGAGCAAGAGCTCAGTCATCAAGGGAAGCATTATTTCTACTTAATTGTCTACTACATATTTATTAGATTTATACTTATACAAAGTAAATTTAGATATTTTCACGCACAAGGCAAGTATTTAGGTTTTATCAGCGTAACCACACGCCACGCCGTTTACCCGTTGAACGTTTAATGGTTGAAATGTATCGATTCGAAGGCCTCAAAAGGTTACCCTAAAAGGGAGATGTCCGACCTTTAATATTATTAACTGGAAGGTCGTTGTTCAACTACCTTCACGTGTTATTCGACCATGAAGGTCATTCACGCGTTATCCACCTACCGCAGGGAAACCCTGGAGCCTTATAGTTGAAATCCATTGCCTAGGGCAATCCCTACTTCTTTCTTTTGTGTTCGAGCCGCTTCGAGATGGTGAAAAAGAGATAAGCAGGTGAGGAGCGATTTATTGAAAATTAGCGGTTTGTGGCTTCATTTCATCCTTGAATAAAGATCTTGAGTTATAAAACCGGTGCTTCCCTGTACAATAACCAAATACATTACATCCTGTTTCCTTTTCGGTTAGAGGATGACGAGTCGTGATTATTGGTGTTTTTACAGTTCGCCCCGCTTGAACCAGGAAGCTTCAACCTAACGTTTACTACCTACAGATGAGTTGTTAAATTGATAACTTGTATACAGTGGACACATGCATTAGTATAACCACCCGACCGATTTCACGAATATCAGTATTTCACCCTCCCATGTAGATTTACCGGTTAAATATCAATTATCTACAATGCAGACTGTTAAGGTGTACGGAAATGAAAATTTTAAAAAGGATGAAAAGGGCAAGTTGAATGAGAAAGGAACACTAAAGGAAGTAGTTCGTAATTAAATATCTGTGCGTTGCAACACACAACTTCCCTTAGCTCTACGTCAATTCACTTTGTACATGGCTAATTCTATTTAATCAATTCATTTATCACTCAGTTCCTTTGAACTTTGTCAAACAACACGTCACAGCAGCAGGAAGCGGTAGCGCCTAGAGTTCTGGAATTTATTGTGCTGCTCATACGCATTTCAGGACCATTATTGAGCAATAGGTACACAGATAATTAAAGAGCCTGTAAACACGAATTTTTTAAAGAAGGGTAGTAATCACTTTGGCACAGTTATTGGGTAATAACTGCTAGAACTGGTAGTAAGCGAAACGGCGGTAGTTGAGATTCAGGAATTTCTGAAGTGAGCCCCATGTACCTCATGAGCGTTTTTAAACACTCACACTTTAGGTATTTGATTGGACTACAATACCAATTTTCTTTAACTTTCTACTAACATTCCAGCGGAGTTTATAAGGAAAAAACTGCGCTGTTTTCGTCGAAAATTTGGATTATTTATTGTGCTGCTCTCGTTATTTTCCCACAAATGGGAATTTTATGGTGTGATTACCATATTGGGAGCTATCAATATAAAAAATTTAATCAAAATCGTTAGAGCCGTTTTTGAGAAAAAAAATATTTGGTGTTTTGATCACTAAGATAACTATAGTTAAATTTCGGTGGATTTTGTTCATACCCTTATTTTGGCGTTCCATGATGACCTGCCGGCGAGATATGAAGTTTGAGCTGATTTGGTACGGTGGTTTTCTCTAAAACTCGTTCACAGACACACACACACACATACACATACACACAGACCATTTTCCCAAATAGTGTTTTTCGGACTCACGAGGGTCTGAAACGTAAAGATCTGAAGAAAACTCAAATTATTTTTTTCAGCCGATTACATAACTTTCCTTTCTACTTCGTAGAGCCAAGGAAAGTAAAAAAGGATAAAGATGTTTGTATTAAAATAAAGAGTTCTCTTAAGGAAATGTACATACACTGAAAGCTTTACCATCTACCACTATCTGTTCGTTCGTGCTGATTATTTTTGAACCTTTCGCCTCAAAATAATCGTTTATATAAAGATTTGACCTCCTCGAACATTTACTCTATTTATTTCCCGTTCTAACAGTAACAGCTTTGAACCTTCCTAACAGCTGACCGAAATATTGTGGAGGTTATAGACCCTGACGGCATCTTTAGGTTGAACCAAGTCAGGAGTCTACGACACGTAGCCGGTACGAAACTTCCTGAAAACTCGGTGAATGTGACCGGAAGACCTGCAGTCGACAAACTAATGAGACAGCCGCCTTTGTCTTGTCCCTTCGCTCGCGGTGACGCTTCGTTCTCAACCGCGTCAAACGGTTTGGAAAGTCGGGTTGACAATTAAACTGCATGAGCTCAGGGCTTCAATTTTAACTGACAGTATGAAATATACTAATGCTATAGTGATATTCCAAGCACGTCGCACTTCGCGCTTTACTAAGAAGACAAATTCAACACCGCGACTGCAACTAGGGGCCAGGCCTTTGAATAAAGAGTATGGATTAGTACAGGAACTGGCTCTGGGGTTTGGATAAAAAGACTGTGGAAGGGGTGGAACGTGCATTGCCTTGGGTCCCTCTCCACCGGTTTTTCTAGCGGAGATTTTTGCCATCGTTGCCAGGGCTTTCATTATACACGATGAAGGTCATAGCATTAAAACTATCAACATAATGACAATGCTTCTTGCATGGCGCTGAAGAATTACTGCACAACTGGTGGCTCGAAAAGCAAGTTAGGCATCGAGATGAACAATATGAGATTTAGAAGCATCGCTGTTCAGCACTGGCTGACTTAGTTGGGATTTCGACCTTGAAACGTTCACACTTGCCCCTAACTGAGTACCTTACAAAAAGTCGTTGTTTCCTCGAACACATTTCTGACCTCAAGTCCTTTTTTTTGTACTTGTGCGAAAGTCCAGTTATTTCCAAGTGACAACAGATTTCCCCCTTTTTCTAGACTTTCCAAAATATTCTTTTCCCACCCCTCAATTTACATCCCTCTCCACAACACATGGCTTTCCTCCAACTCATTTATCAGCTCTCACAAATGACAGTCCTCTCCCAGTTCTCCCAACAGACTCTCATCTCTCAAGTTTCGCGATCCACACTATCAACTATCACGTTATTCCCAGCTCTACTGACTCACGCCACCAGTTCACGTATTCAGAGATGTGAACATGCAATCATAGCTCTATAATACAGTTGTTATAGGTATGGTTTGGGCGTCTCACAATAATTGCTTCCTTCGTAATTCGGTATATTCATGGTCCAAGTATACGGGTCCGTTCCACCTTATGTAAAGCCCACAGATAGAGATATAGAAAGAGCGAAGTGTAGCCGCAGGCGTCCAGAAGAGGAATACGTCGATCGCCTCGTTGCGCGCCGCAGACCCGATTTTCCTAACCTCCCGATCGCGGCAATGCGGTCCCCCCTCTCCCTGTCCTTCAGCAGTTTGCTTCTTCTTCAGGTTCGATCGGAGCTGCTTAAGGAACGGCTCTGCCCGATAGAAGTGGCTCCGGTGTTCCAGGTCACAGCTTAATCCGATCATGCCCGTAACACAGTCCTATATCTCGTTCAATTCGACGATCTATTTCTCTCTCTTTTTCGTGGTGACAATTCTCTTACCGTTAACGACAATCGGTTGATTTATATGGTACTGAAGTCAAATTTAAGGAAGAGAGATTTTTACAGCGAATGTACTCAGAATTTTGCTTCTGCTGAGTTGAACTTGTCCCATGGCACCAAGTTATAAGCCATTTAGCATAACGCAGAGAATGATCGTATGCTTCTAGCAAATGGTTTGTGCTTTGATGCATCGTTATTTGCAAATTTAGCCTCGATTTTAATGTTGTCGTCAAACAAGAGCCTCCTCAATCAAATTGAAGTTTGATCTTCCCGACTCACCCCGGTTCATGGAAATCGGGCACTTCTCCAAAAACCCTTTTTTTTCTCCCTCACCACAGCACCCTTGCCGCTTACTTATTAACGTTTCCAGAATTGGAGAGCCATCTTATTTTCTTTCGGGTTCCACTTATAGGTTCCGTGCCGACGGATTTGGGACCTCAGGGTGACCAACAGGACTATAATAAAAAACACTCAACGGAGGGACGAACAAAAGGATCGCCAGACGAAAAGGCGTTGTCGTATAAGGAGAAGTGGGAAACTCCATCCGTATTAACGATGGTCACGCTAAGTGTTTTCGTGCTGAAGATATTACGGTCAGGGTTAAGTCGGTTTTTAATGAGGGGGCCGAAGATATTATAGTATTAGGACAGTCTGACCCCAACTTGGTATTGAAAGACGAGCGTCGAATAGCTCCTAGATAAAAGAAAATTGATTTCTGAGTCGGCCGAGAATTTATCAAGTTCATGGTTTCAACTTAACGGCAGTCTGTTGACTTGGTGCTTTCATTCACCATCAATCCCCTAGTCACACTCCCTCTTTATATTGGATAATTAATATCAATTTGGCACTCGCACTCCAGAATGGTTATTTTGCTCATCTCGCCAAAGTGTGTAAAGATCGACGGTGCAAGTACGTAATGGCGGACTGTAACAAAATGAAAACTCAAGAGTCACGAAGGAAAATCTTAACCCATCGTCACATGAATTATCCATGACAAAAACTAGCCGAACCGAGTATTTCTTTACAAAATATAGGGGGGCCAACCCCACTTGATTCGGGGTGTGCAGTCAGCATTAGTACCCTTTCGTAAAATATTCACACCAACGTTATTTACTTATTACAATAACAAACGTGTTATATGTAAGATATCGTACTAAGTGTGGAGAGGAGTAAGTACGGTATCACCCGGGAGCAACAAGGAGTTTTATTCGCGAATTGCTTTCCGAAAAGTTTTACCTCCACAAAAAGGTAACTGGGTAGGAGAGAACGCAGGCAGCAGGTGACACCTCGACGAGACAACCGCTCAGTAACAACTAATGGCACCATGGGCATTTGAAGTAACCTAGTAACGACAACTTTCCTACGCAAGACTTCTCTAAATCGAAGAATTCAGCTAGTCGTCCCAGCACAAAAGGATTTGTGGAAGGAGTACCAACAACGTCACCCGTTGAATTAGGCGAAATAATGTGTTCTCGCTACTTTCTTCGAATACTTTGGACACTTCAACTATGAAATCATCGAACCATGCGCCTGTTTTGCTCAAGAATAAATCGCATTTTCAGTTTTAGTTAAGAAAGAGAAAATAATTGTAAATTCTTTGAGTCGTGTCATTCAAAAAAATTTTTGTGCTGATGTTCTTCTCAGTTTGACCAGTGTTGTTAAGCTCTCTGACCGTGGCATTTTGTATTACTTTCCGGGGAAGGAAAGTATAGTAATCGTGTCCAAAAAGAATTTTGGGTTTTCTTCAGATCGTTTTGAGGCCTGCTGAGTCTAAAAAACCTAAATTCTGCTGATCCAATGGAGCTGGTTCTTTTTTTGTTATGTTCGTTATTTTTTGTAGACACCAAAATAAATTAAGGGCGATTTGGACTGATGGGAAGGGGGGGGGGACGAAAATGTGCCAAAAACTAGTGTTTTTCGCATTTTTCTCGAAAACAGCTGTAACGATTTTGATTAAACTTCCAAATTGTCTTCTACTAATCAATACCTAACTTTTATTCTGTATACATATCTCCATGAAAATACGGTGGACGGAGATATAGGGCTATGAAGCAAAAATAGATTTTTACGCTTTTTGGCAAAACGGCTACAACGATTATCACCAAACTTTCAAGATGTTTTATAATAGTTGATACCTACGTATTGTTCCCGATAAATGTTCCTCTCACAGTTCATTGAACAGAGATAAAAATGAAAATGTGTCGAAAATAACGTTTTTTCGAACATTTCCGTAAATTCCAGGGTTACTTCTTCACCAGATGTGATAAATTCTAATGGAGTGTCTTTTAGTCACTCATACCCACATTTAGTTCTCCATAATTATTTCTGTATATATATGTTGAACGGAGATATAAGCCAAGTTAACTCAGAAAAGGAGATTCGTCGAATATTAATTTATCGGTACTCCAATTTTCTCAAAAACGGCTTTAACGATTTCGATCAAACTTACGGAGTCTCTCAACCAACTAGTCCCTACATTTCGATCTCCATAAATGTTTCTGTAGAAATGCGTTGAAGGAAGATATAGCGCCCGCATATGTAGCTGGTGTTAGAACTTAAAGGGGTGGCGGAAAGTTGTGTGTTGCTACGCACCAGATATTTTATTTTTGAGTTCTTAATCGATCTGTACAAGTATTTGCAGATCTTATTTCTTCTTCTTAATAAAACTTTAGGTGTTTAAATATGAGGTGATTTTATTGTGGATGTTTTTCAAATAAATACAAATATTTGGCGATGACGTTTCTCGAAAATTCATAGTATGTGAATAATACGAGTAAAACGGAGTTAGGACGATTGCCCATTTCTACTTTATTTGAGTTACAATGTTACATGTAATGTCGTCAACAAGGCTGCAAAAAGTCGCCAATTTGTGGCAAACACTTCTCTGATTTGAAGTTTGCCATTTTCGATGGTCGGTGGAGTGTTCTCACTTGAGAGGGCGTTCACACCACTTGTTAGCTCTGTTAGTTGACGTTCATAGAGCTGTCTTTTTTCAAGGCGTGTTAGTTATGTTAAGATTTTTATACTCGACGTGGCTTATCGGGGCGCCTTTTCCACATTTTCGTTCGTTAGCCGAGCTAACGTTAATTCGTAAATAGTACTAATTAATAATCCTAAGAGGTTAATTACATAGGGGCTTTCTATTTCACTTCTTTCGAAGCCTACTCAGAACCTGCGCCGTGAAAAAAGCAAAGTCTTACGGCCAATATGCGGGGCAACGTAGGACGTATAGGCTCGTTAATTCGACAAAATAATACCCTTGACCCGGAGATTGTGACGATGGGTGTCGCTGGCGCCAGGAGCCCACTCTTTCACCAATTCTGTGGTCCCACTCGTCACAATCGCGCGACCCCTTAAATTCTTCGCATTCCGCGCTCATTTTTGCAACTTATATTAGTTTGAAACCTTCAGATTTTTATTCGGTGGCAAAAACGTTTTGAGTTTTTAGAAAATCATCGCGCTTGAGAGTACTGTATTAACAAAATGTAAGCGCGTGGAAAATGAGCGTGTTTAACGTTTCTTAATTTGTCACAAAAAAGACGTAAGTAATTAATCAAGCTGACGTGCTGTACCTACATTTTGTTCCCTGCAACACTTCCTTCAACTATTCAATGAAGGAAGGTAGAAACCTAGATACAACTGGGCTGAAGTTAGCTACATATTCATAATCGAAACGTCGATTGACCGTAAGCCCAGCCATTCGGTATGGCCGCAGCGGTTGACACGAAATATATTTAGAATCAGGAAAGAATATCTAGCTTTTAGCTATATTTAGTTTTTCGAAATTTGTGATACTGAAAAAGACCCTCCTTGACATTCCTGATTTTAAATACGTTTCATATTCATGTTGTGGACGCAAACGGTCAAAATCGTAGGTGGCCAATTTTGAACTAGGCCAAATTCCGAAAAACTTAAAATCCTTCCTGTTATTTGGGGAAATGTAGACTCTAAGGCTCAAAATCTGAGCGTCTGAATATTAACCCCACGAGTTATAAAAATGTGTGGACTGTACGTAGAATGGGAAATGTGAATAAATTATGGTAAAACAGTTAACAATAAATAATTTAATTTATAAAAACTAGGACACGGAACGTTTATTTGGTGGTTGAACGGGGTGGTTCAAAGAAGATCGTGAAAAAAATGGATCAGACTGACCTGGAATGACCAGACAGATGTCAGAATGTGGACCCTTGTAAACTTTGTGAAACATGGGCTACGGAGTTAATTTGCACAGCAAATAGTTGTTCGAAGGTCGAAACTAGCGGTTGGAATACTCACGAACAGCAGTAGCCACCAAAAAAAAACTCGAAAAAAAGGAGAATTGGGAGAACGTCTTGAACTGTTCGTCAATGGCAGTAAATCGCAACTGGTCACAAGTTTGTCCGCGATTAAGCACAATCACAGGCCCTTGATCGGCGATAATGATGCGCGATAATTACCTCGGTCAACACAGGGCAAGGGGGGGGGTTTGTTGGTGAGTCTCCTTTTCCTTTTGGACGAGCATGTGACTCCTGACTCTTCCAACTTCTCTCGAACCTTGAGATATTTCAGAATTTGTGATACTGAAAAAGACCCACCTTGACATTCCTGATTTTAAATACGTTTCGTATCCATGTTAGGACGCAAACGGTCAAAATCCTAGGTGGCCAATTTTGAACAAGGCAAAAATTCCGAAAAACTAAAAATCTTCCTTGCTGATTCTAAATATGTTACGTGTCAACCCCTGCAACCATTCAGGACGGCTGGGCAAACGGTCAACCTTTCGATGATGATGACATAATTGTTATCACCCATGTGTCATGTTGTTTATCCGTTTTACTACAGACTTTTTCCCCTTGGATTCTCAATTTATTCTTTTCAGTTGCTTTTGACGAATAAAGCTATAGTCCAGCGAAACATTCACTTTATTCTACTACATGTAGCTAACTTCAGTCCAGTTAGATACATATCAAATGGAGAAAATGACGAGAGAAGCACACACAAATATCAGGTGCGTTACAACACACAACTTTCCTTAGCTCTACGTCAATTCACTTTGTACCTGGCTATTTCTGCTTACGCATTTCATTTGAACTTGGTCAAACAACACTTTACGGCAGCATGAAGCGGCAGCGATTACAGTTCCAGAATTTGTTGTGCTGCTCGTACTTATTCCAGAACCATTATTGAGCAACTGGTACACAGATAATTAATGAGGCTGTCAACATCTTTGAAGAAGGATAGTAATTACTTTTGCAGAGTTATTGGGTAAAGACGTTTAGAACTGGTAGTAAGCGAAACGGCAGTAGTTGAAATTCAGGAATTTCTGGAGTGACCCCCATGTACCTCATTTTAAACACTCGCCCTTTAGGTATTGGATTGGACTACAATACCAATTTTTTTTTTACATTCTACAAAAATTCCAGCGGAGTTTATAAGGAAATAACTGCGCTAAAAACGCTTTTCGTCGAAACTTTTGATAATTTATTGTGCTGCTCTCGTCATTTTCCCACTAATGGGAATTTTATGGTATTGTTGGCTTATTGGGGGCTCTCAATATAAAAAATTTAATCAAAATCGTTTGAGCCGTTTTTGAGAAAAAAAATTTGGTGTATTGATTACTATGATAAGTATAGTTAATTTCGGTGGATTTTGCCCATACCCTTATTTTTGCGTCCCATAGTAACCTGTAGACTTCAAGTTTCAGCCGATTTGGTACGGTTATTTCTCCAAAAACCGCGCTAAAAACGATTTCGTCGAAAGTTTTGGTAATTTATTGTGCTGCTCTCGCCATTTTCCCACTAATGGGAAATTTATGGTATAATTGCCTTATTGAGAGCTATCAATATAAAAAATTTAATCAAAATCGTGTCTGCCATTTTTGAGAAAAAAAATATTAGGTGTTTTGATCACTATGATAACTATTGTTTAATTTCGGTGGAGTTGGTTCGTACCCTTATTTTGGCGTCCCATGGTAACCTGCAGTCGAGATGTCAAGTTTGAGTGGATTTGGTACGGTGGTTTTCTCTAAAAATCGTTCACAGACACACATAGTGACAGACACACAGACCATTTTCCCAAATAGTGTTTTTCGGACTCAGGGCGGTCTGAAACGTAAAGATCTGAAGGGAACTAAAAATTTTTCTTTCAGCCGATCACATAACCTTTCTTTCTACTTTGTAGAGCCAAGGAAAATGGCAAAAACCTTTTCTTCTGTAAATTATGTGTTTCCAAAGCTGACTTGTGTGTGTATCTTGTTGGCAGTAACGTGGACCCGATGAGAGTTCGTTGAATGTTATAAATGGTTACAAGAAACTCTTAAAATTTCGGAGCGTACACAGCTATTAGCAGCACCTTTCAAAAATTCCACTCCCGTAATTGATTTTGATGACCTAAAAGACGAATCAGGGCGTTCACTCGTTGCTGGGTCCGCAGTGTTTAAGTTCTATCTACAAGAGATATTGAATTTGAGTGATAAACAGTTTTCACGAACTACTATCCCGCGGTTGGACGAAAAACGTTCTCTTCGTCTTAATTTTCTCAAGTGTTAGGCTCTCCTTTTGCAATAGCATCAATTTGATGTAACTTAAAATTGTCAACCTGTAGTTTTTAAAGTACCGACGCCATTCGGGACCGCCGTGAATTCGGCTCACGTCATTGGGAAGACCTTGAAGATCGCGCAGCAATAGAACAGCAGGATGCTCAAACCATACGCGCACTCTCATTCTCCCACTCGACGGTCCACGCTCTGAATGTTAATGCGGTCATTTCTTAGGAATCTGTTTTACAACCTACCGAGTTATTTGTGGAATCGCTTTCGTGCAGGAGTCAAGTTGAGTATTGATCTCCTTGAGTGGCAGAGGTTTTGCCATTTTTGAAAGTTTTTTACTTCTTCGTTACATTAGATGGAGAGAAGCCTGGTTTTGTGTACGAAGTGACGGAAAATGTGATTCGTCATAATCCAACTTTACTTTTACGGCCAGGGCAGGTACTGTCAGCAGAATTATAAGAGTGGTAGTAACATCCCATTTCTGACAAGAATGTTTTCTAATGGCAAGCCATCTGCTCCAGGGAAGTGCTGGGAAAATATGAAGAACACAGAATTTGCTATAACCTAACCCTTCATAAGGAACAAATACCATTTAAACTTGCAACAGTTTAGCAGATCCTTCTCTCGTGCATATTGAGAGGCTTATAACCTGCCCCTAGGGGCCAAATTTGTTCCTTTCTCGGATGAAAACCGTCAGGCTGAGCTGCAGCACAGTTTTTGGCATGGCGTCCGCATGCCTCGTTCTTGGGTTCATTAGGTGAAACACGCAGGCCAAGGATTTATAGATTGATTGAGGCTTGAGGCTTTGATCGACGAGGAGGCTGGAAGCATTCATAAGAGAATCAGCTGCAACTCGTCCCAAACACCTCTGCAACCTGTGGACGTTGCGTATTCCACCCTCCTCATTCTTTTAGCCTCTCTGGGAACGGTTGCAGAAGGCTGATTTGAGAAACATCGGTTGCCTGGTCGGGCATTCAATTTTTGGGAAAATGTACTCTTCGACAACGCGTACTCTTCGACTCCATCCATTGGAACGCCACTCTAGAGACAGCTTTTCCTGCCTGACTCTGTTAATGACGATCCTCGCGACATTTCCACTCATGCGCTCAGCAAGCCTCAGAATTTCTCTCTTCTAATGAGACGTGGAGTCTGCAGTTCGAGTACAGACATTGATTCCGGCTGCAATACGAAACGGAATAGATCTTCCTCGTAATTATTGACTTGGTATACTGCAACGTCCCCTCTGCAGCTTGCGCCTCAAAAGCATACCTGTAATCGATCTGTCGGTTTTGATTTTTCGTAAGTAGGGTACTTTTGTCAGACGTGGGCCCAGTGGTACTATGCCCCCCCCCCTCCTAGGGACAATTTATGTACTGCCCGTGTCATTAGGTGGTAAATTTAAGAACAGGTAACCCATTCACAAGTGTGCAAGGTTCGTCAGTGCGGTCCAGTTCTTGTTGTCTTTCATAAATGTTCACTCGCGAACACTAGTTATTCACTGTTCTGAGGCGTGTTCAACAATAGACAACTCGGTGCTTAGTTCAAATCAGAAGTTGCCAGTTCAAGCAGCGTCACGAATAATCTTCAAAGCCTTGACCCGGTTGAGAGCGTAAAATGATTTAGTTCAACGTTTATTGACACTTGCACTAATGTAATGAGATTTACTGTCTGTGTAGGAGTTTGGAGTGGAACGTCAAAATCAATAATTGACCAAATGACGGATGGCTGGAGGTTGTTATATCAACGCCCGCCCTCGACCCATTAAAACGGAATAATTCGAACGAATCGAACGGCCAGAATTTTCCTGGACCACTCCTTCGTAGTTCTGTCTCGACAATGACAACAGATAAAGTCGAATCGGTACGAAAGAGAAATTTTCGCCTCTCAAGTTACGAAATTAACGCGGAAGGGTCTGAACGATTGACGCGACGCGAAGAAGATGTGACCCACATAATCGCACTGTTGAAGATTTGATGGGGCCTGCAGTTCGTCACGGAGATCATTGAGATGTTGGCCTTGTTCGTGTTTAGTTTTGTCCCGTAATCGACAACATTGCGTTCTCGTCCTTTGACAGTACGTTGCGTAAATACTTGAAGTTCTAGTCGTCGGTGCTACATTAACGCAATCAGTTTTTAACGATTGGTTTAACATCAGAAATTTGCATGGCCAGTGACTTCACTTTCGAAGCTTTTGAATACAGCTGCCTCTTGATCATGTGGGTTGCTAACTACTAATTAATGTTAGAAAATAGTTAACCAATCTCAGGGTTTTCGTATTTTTAATAATTTGGCCTCCCAACGTAGAAAACGAAGTTAGGTTATCGGTTGAGTAATTTTTTTGTCATCATGTGTACATCAGTAAATCTCTGAATTCAAAATATCTGGTGGGACGAAGCACGCAATTCCCCACTCACGCAAATTCCGTGTTACCTAGCAATTATTGCAATGACATGAGACGTTCTGTATGGTGGTGAGGTTTGGAAGCCAGTCTTGTCTTCAATGAACGAGGTGCATAAGTATCCTCAAGTTGGGTATTGACGAGCATTGAAAAATGTAGGGAACCCCTGAGGTTTTCTGTGCACAGTGATTCTGTTTTGAACACTTTTCGCACACAGTGTAAATCGACATTTGGGCCTGCATCTGAGACAGACCATTGGCTTTGGATTAGCGGTGGCTGTGAAATTTACCGCTAACTTTGTTTTGGCTGTTTGATGGACTAAAGCGATTTCACGTTTGTTCGTTAGTAGTTCCCTCTATGCCATTTCTGGGAGGATGACCTTGAGAGCCCACTCCCCACCCACCTATATGACATGACGTCATCCCCCCGTCCCTATCACCCAACCAGCTGACATGACGTCAACCCTCCCCCCCAGACTGCATCATCATGCGACGTCATACCCCTCCAACTGTGTAACTTCATGAGAGGATCTAGGTCCCCTCCATCAACGATTACAGCTGACATGGACCCTCCCCCACAGTATACATGTGACATCATGCCCCCACAATTGGTTCAACTCTTGGGTGGATCAATCCCCTCGTGTGACGTCATGCCCCAACAATTGGCACCACTTCTGAGTGGATCGACCCCATAATGTGACGTCACATCCCCCACCACCCAGTAATTTTCAGTGGATCAACCCCCTAATGTGACGTCATTCCCCAACAATTGGCGCAACATCTGAGAGGATCAACCCCCAAATGTGACGTCACATCCACACAACCATAATTTTTCAGTGGATCAACCCCCTTGTATGACGTCATGCCACCACAATTGGCTCAACTTCTGAGGGGATCAACCCCCTAATGTGACGTCATGCCCCAACAGTTGGTACCACTTCTTAGAGGATCAACCCCCTTGTGTGACGTCACGCCCCAACAATTGGCGCAACTTCTGAGAGGATCAACCCCCTCGTGTGACATCATGTCCCCACTATTGGCGCAACTTCTGAGTGGATCGACCCCATAATGTGACGTCACATCCCCCACCACCCAGTAATTTTCAGTGGATCAACCCCCTAATGTGACAACATGGCCCCACTATTGGCGCAACTTCTGAGTGGATCAACCCCCTCGTGTGACATCATGGCCCCACTATTGGCGCAACTTCTGAGTGGATCAACCCCCTCGTATGACAACATGCCCCACTATTGTCGCAACTTCTGAGTGGATCAACCCCCTCGTGTGACGTCATGGCCCAACAATTGGTACCACTCCTTAGAGGATCAACCCCCTTGTGTGACGTCATGCCCCAACAATTGGCACAACTTCTGAGAGGAGCAGCCCCCTCGTGTGACGTCATGCCACCACAATTGGCGCAACTTCTGAGTGGATCAACCCCCTCGTGTGACAACATGGCCCCACTATTGGCGCAACTTCTGAGTGGATCAACCCCCTCGTATGACGTCATGGCCCAACAATTGGTACCACTCCTTAGAGGATCAACCCCCTTGTGTGACGTCATGCCCCAACAATTGGCACAACTTCTGAGAGGAGCAGCCCCCTCGTGTGACGTCATGCCCCCACAATTGGCGCAACTTCTGAGTGGATCTACGTCATACCCCAACCAATTATTGCGCTAACGCCTAAGTACCTACCCCAATTTCCCCCTCCCACCACAGCACACGTGTTCACGATAAATAAATCCCGAGCACACGTGGAGTCCTAAAATGAATCGCTACGTACTTTTACTGAGACATAATTGCGCAAAAAATTGTCCCCCTACGCTCCTAGCAAACATTACGCAAATTACGAGATTCGTAGTAAAAATATCGCGTATCGTTATTATTGCGAAATAAAGTAAGCGAAAATAGGTTTTTAAATTTTTATTAATTTCCGAAATTAAATCGGTTATACGACGAAAAAGACGTAGGGCGTTTTTTATATTTTTCGAAAATAGATTTAGGACAATAGATAAATACGAGTATAATCGTTAAAGGTACGCGTTTTGATTTAAAAAAAAAAATATTTAGGTTTTGTAATAGGCGTTTCGATTGTACGCGATTATATTGGTTATACGACGAAGTAGGACATTAGAGTCGTCAAATTTACGCCAAGTCGTTCAACTAACAAAAAATATTTGGGGCAACAGCGACTTCTGGGTTCACTAAGTCTTCTCATGCCGAAGCTTCTCGAGTTCCGGTATGGGTCCTGTAAAAAATATTCGATCAAGTCGCCAACTTTTACACTTTAAAAATGGCCAAAAAGTAATAAAGATGAATGCCCGAATGGAAAACGAAATACGGTGTAAAGGTTAGAAGACTTCTTATCGCCACAAAACTTGAACAATTCAAGTTAGCCAGCTCGTGGAACCTAAAGAAACATAAGGATTACGCTTGCATGTAAGAAGAAAAATAAAACGAAAGAATGCTATGTCGATAGGTGATGGAAAAGCATAACAAAGTGTAGTTACTGATCGATTTAAAGTGCCTGGTAGCTCACCCAAAATAGTCTTTGTTTATGAGAATATTTGAAAAACTTTTTTTACGGTCGGAAATCCCATTTTTGGACGAATTTCGACGGATTTCTGTTAGACTGATGGAAAAATAATTTCGGCGAGTTTATTTATCGTCTTTTATTTTTTCTGAACAATTTTGAAACATTAAAAACTTGGGCTAGTACTAATGTTCTGTACTGAAGGGGTAGTCTAGAACATGTATGGAGAATTATGTATAGATTTGGTTGGCTTAAGACAAGAAGAGAGTTTGATGTAAATTGTTAACGCAGAAAAAAGTTTAAAGACTGTTTTCGCTTCTTAGGCCTATATTTTCGTCCACAGACCTTTTACCTTTCGCTCTCTCACAAAACTTGCATTCTTTCTGAAAAGTGACTTAATGATTTTGATTAAACCTTGTGTGTTTTCAGTTCCAAATGGGAAGATGTGGGGTGGGGGATGATAAATTATAGAACATTTAAACGAAAACCATCTGGATAGCCCGAAAAGACTACCTGCAACTGCCCAAGAAGTACTTGCCTGAGGGGGAGCTCTCCACTGGGGGAATGACAAAATACTAAATGCCTGGGTTCGGCGGATGCAGAGAAAGTGGCCAGCCTGACAGCGAAGCCGCAACATCCATGACAGTACACTGACTTTTCGAGACCTAACTGCAGCTTGTTCTTTCGTAGCCATTTTGCAAAGCCAGCTCAAATCATCGTCACGTTTGGAGTAAGTGAAAGTTCACCTCATTCTGTCCACCTTTCAACCGTGATTGAATAGTTCGATCAGTCATATCCACCTCTGTCTGAAAAGCTCATAGCATGTTGTGGCATCCGTTCCATATTTTCTCTGTATGTGGTGACTTCGGTGCTTCATAGCAGCAAGTTCCATGGTGATGACATTCACCGCTTCCAGACCATACCACACAGATAGCGGACAGGGATGTACAATAACAGCAATCGACAGCATATTCTCAGTGCCTCTCAGTAGAATTCAATGGCCCAGAGGAGAAATTTATGCATTTGCTTGGTTCCAGAAGAACATGATGTCGATGATGACATTGATGTGTAGATTTCAGAGATAATCCCGATACGTAGCTCTTAGGAGGTAATTAGTGTGTGGTCCCCCGTTGCTCCGTCTATAAAGACAGTATAGTACTCTTGATAGTGCTGTATCGTTCAACCTTGCAATCTGCGTCTCACACCACGAAACGCCCTAGTGCTGCTACTGGCGATCTTTGGCCATTCCTTCCCTTTACAACGTCCCACTGTGCCCCACTTACCACAATTTCATCTTAGCGAGTTAGCTTCTCCACACCCCCCACACCAGCACAGGGTGCAAAAAACCTTGACACTGTGTTGCGCGTTGCCAATGTTCATCATCACCAGCTTCTGCACTCAATACGTATTACGGTCATCCGAAACTCCAGACCACCTTTGTTTCTTTCGAAGTTGAATTGATGCCCACTCCACTTCTTACTCAAACACAAAACCCATAAACCTCAGTAACTTCTGATTTAAACGCTACACATCTCGTGTACTTCCTCGATAGCTATTGTGTGACGAAATGTCTCCAATAAAAGCTTTAAAGTGATTGGAACAAGAAGGCAAGTCTTCTCAGGGAGACGTCGCTTTTTACGAGGTTCTGGTAAATTTTTATTCTTATCTCCGTTTCTTCACTAAATTTTCCCTTTCGTTCGTAGACAAGGTGTGGAATCTGATCTTCAGATCGTTCTCGCTCGTAAAACGTTTTCGTGAAAGTCTCCTTATGAAACTGTTTTATCTTTCCCCCTCTTCCCCCCTTTCCCAGAGCTTATTCAACTTTTTCAGGTTGCTCATCGGCGATACAATCGGAGTTGGGTCACATCCGAATAGATGAGGTAAAGACTAGCCGTATCACTCCGCCCCATATCCCGCTTCGCGGGGTACTGACTCCATTCTTCTCCCGGTAATTTCTTGACGAACTTGGGTAAAAAAACACCAGCGAAATAGAGCTGCTCTTCCGAATGTGTGCTTTCTCCGACTAGCTAGTTATTATTGAGTGGATAGAAGTTTGCATAACGAAATACATTCGGTTTCACGAAGAAGGGAGAAACTATTAGTCCTTCACTTGTCTACAAGCGTTTAGTATGAGTTGAACCAATAATTTACGTATTTGAACTCAACTTCGATCACCCTGAGAGCTTTACACAGTTCAAAGTGCGCCAACACTAATGAAAATCTTCAAGCGTAAATTACTCGCTGACACAACAGTCTTGCTTTTGCCACTGCAACAATAAGAAATTAGAGCGAGTGAAGAACGAGCAGTTCAAAATAAAGTCGACGCAAACGGGACTGCACGCTTTGCAGAACAGAGATGAAGTGTTGAGGGCGCTGAATGAAAAGGAGTTAACTGCGAGTAATGTGACTGAAGTAAAGAGCGTATTATCTCAGGACTATTGCGAATATACACGAGACAGGTCTGGTACACAATAAGCGGGCGAAGGGTCTGTGGCAGTGAAGATCTTCTCAAGAAGAGGGAGGTCTAATGAGTAATAAAAATTTCACAAAATTGAGTTTCGCGCGGATTCTGATTTTAAAAATTGCAATGGCAAACGGGAGGATAGGTGCAGGGCTGCTGGCTCATTGGCTGCCCGGCCTTAGACTGTCAAAACTCTTCATCCGGTTCTCCAGAGGGAGGTCCAAGGAGGTGCTTGCACTGGGGAGGAAGGATATGAGGATCATATGTGACCTGTTCACAGCATGTGCGATGGACTCGCGGCATCGCGCCGTTGTATGTTTGGGAGGCCCTTTCTTCAGCCAGAAGAGGTGGCAAATGCAGAACTTGCGGATATCCCCCACTTTGTGTGTGGGGTGGTGGGGGCGCATAGGTTACGTCACACCATGTGAGACCAGTGCCGTGGGGCCTGGAGGTGGTGCAGGGGGGCCATGATTTGTGGCTGCAGTGAGCGCATCGCCTGCATCCACAGTTTCAAGGAAAAAAATAATAATAATCAGAAACCAGTGGGTTTATTCCTCTTCCCTGTAATCACACCAGAGAAGTGCCTTGAGAATCGATGGTTCAGACAGCGTATGAGGTTTGGCTTCAGGGTTCTTGGAATGCGAGAAGTAGATATTACCGCTTTATTTTCTTATCAAACACATACTATTCCTTATTATTTGTCTATTCTTTACCCTTGCGAGTTGTAATGGTTTGCGGCAGAGTGCCAACGGTGGCAACACTGTTGCCATCACCTGTGCAGTCCGCCGCTGTTTATATTAGCGGAGGAGCGGCATTTTAGTTTCATAATGGCTACTGACATCGCTGACGAATCTTCCCCTTTTTTAAGCCAGTGATCAAATATTTAAACTTCCCTTATATTGTGTGAAGTAAGGTAAGGGATCACAGCTCGGTGTTTCATTTTCCCCATTGGCCCTTTATTGTCATTTACTACAATCCGAGCATAGGTTATTTGTTTCATTCTAAAAGGAGTTCATTTCATTTCATTTCTATTTTTTCCTGATTAAATTCAAGTGAGTTTTTCATTTCCAGTACTTTTCTGAGAGGCATTATTTTTTTTATTTTCATCAAGTGAGTATAATTGAGTGTATTTAATTTGTTCGTTTCTTTTGGGCCCGGACACGACTTTCACTCGTGTTCTGAACGTGGGTAATTTGTAAAAGAATTCCCAAAGTACGTCACAGAGTCCAGAGGAGGGATGTAAGCTGTTAACGTACCTGTTAGATGAGTCCGTCTCCTCTGGCTGGTGAGTTACTGTGGGCAAGCGCTTTTGATGTAAAGACATCATCGTCTGGCCATTAAGTCAGTATTTGAGTCAGTCAGTAGGTCGTGGTCTCTATATATGAAGAGAAAGGTAAACGGGATAGTGGAGCGTTGAGGAAGTGGGGCAAGGAGGTCATGTACCTCTGGGTAAACCCACTAGAGGTGAATGGAACGTCTTGAATGGTCGGTCAATTGTGGATTCTAAGTCTTTTTTGTACAGGTTGGTCTGTAAATCCGTCAGTTGGTTGTTTTCGTTTGTGTAGTGTCTTGAGTGGTGTGGAGTCTTGGGTGATGGTGTCGCGTTTGTGTTGATTTGTTCATTTGTGATCTGTCCAAGGAAGAATTTTGTTTATAAATGTCCATGTTTTCTAATGTGTTCAGTTTTCGTCCTTTGTATTGTTTATGTAGCAAGATGGTGCAGTCCTGTATTTAGGTAGGTTCATTCATATTAGCTGTGTCTGCTGTGCCTCAAGCGGCTACAAAAGTCCCCGTTCTCTTCCCCTGACCTCTACAATCATTTTGTGTCGAATTATGCCGTTTTTCTCCAGCACCCTATGTTCCTTACTCCTGCGTGACTGAGATCTCTGCAAAATTCCCACATGGTTCAAATACGATTCGTACTCAGTTACTGTGTCACTAGGAATGGCGAACTTTCATCCCCTTTTTTATACTTTTCTAACGCACTAATTAATATATTTTGCTCAGCTCTCGGCAGTGACTCAGCATCTCATTATTATTTACAACTCTGTCTTTTGTTTTAAATTTTCGATTTTTGAAAACGTATTAAAAACACTAAAAATTATCTTAAATCCTTAATACACCGTATAGGGAATAAATTAACAATATTTACAATAGTCTTCTTTTTTCCCTTCCTGGCACTGGGAATATCAACTGGTATTATTCTGCTGGTGTCTTTAGTGTGGCGTCACCAATACGTCCTTACCATTCTCGCACAAAACGCGAGACAGTCTTGAGGTCCATCCCTGCGACCTCCTCCAGCCTCAGTTGATGAACCCCAAGCACTCTGAGGTGCACTGCACCAGCCCTGTGTGCAGACACAGTACATGCTCTGCTGACTCCAGCTCCATCTCGCAGAATCCGCTATTCTGTGCCTCTGACATACCACTTTTGGCCAGGTGGCACCTTAGTGGACTGTGACCTGTAAACAGGCCACATACCGTCCGTTTATTATCTCTCACCAGGCTGAGGATCTCTCTCGTTCGCTCCCTGGAGAGTCTGATAAACAGACATGACTGTCTCTGGCCAGGCACATCCCGCCAATAGGCAGCCCTCCCACTTACCGACCTCCTTGATCAAGTGGCTCTTGGTGATCCCTACGAAAGGCTCAGGTTCCACCGGGAGAAGCGCAGATCCTGTCTTCTCGTAGAGTAGGTTCTGCTCAATGTGCAATGGAAGGTAGAATGCATAGAATGCATATTTCGCGCAATTTTATTGGCGCGAGATCTGCACTGAGTGAGCTCCGAGTGCGTTTTATAGATAAGAGGCTAGTTCCTTGAGCACTGAGAGGGTTGTCCGTCTGCAGGTTGACCAAGAGAGCTAGAGAGCATAGAAGCACCGAGGGTGTCTGACGGCTGAGTTCAACTGGTGAGGCTGTTGAATTGAAGTTGCAACTACCCCGTCCACGTTACGTTAAACTATTAACACCGTTATTATTGCAGGAACAACAAGTATCAGTATGCAGTTGTTATTCGTTCAATAATATGCTTTTTCTTTCTTCTTGTTCCGTACATTTTGCTGAACGATTGTAATCATTTATGGTATTATAGTCACGGATTTTGTGAGCCATAAGGAGTTATTTTTTGCGCAGATGAAAAGTGAACTGACTAAAAAGGCAAATGAGACGGCAAATTTTTCATTTTGGTGAAAGCAGTGCACGCTTTTTCGACTTATTGATCATCATCCTGCCTTATTTTCTCAAATCTTACTCCTCGTGCTTGAAAAGTACATAAATCCCGCCAATTTTACATTGTTTGGGGACATAGGATATTATGTAGTCATTACGGAGGTAAGGAAAATGCTCAACCGCCTGCATGTTTTTGTTCTAATTTTTTTCTGGAGCAAGGCCAAGTTCAGTCTGACTCATTTCGCAGAAATCGCGTTTGGTGCACATTTTCGCGTTAATGAGGCAGACTTGAGTTCGTTTCAAAATGTCACAAGACCGATTATGTCTACAGTGAGGGACACGCGGGGGCATCGAAGATAGTCGAAAACAGATAGCCTTTTGCGGCCATTACGAATTCCGCCTGGGGCTGAAAGCAGCCCTCGTGAAATTGTAGGAAATAAAAAACTTTGTTAGCGTGAATAATCAAGTTTTCACTTATAAGATGAACTTGATAAAACGGGCGGCCGTTTTACGTCACGTTTCGAAAATCCTTGACGAGTCGGATGTTATCAGGAGCCTTCAGTTGAGCAAGCCACTGTTTTACGCCTCAACATTCTGATACATGTGGAAACACCAATCAAGAGGCGGTGAAGAAATTTATGAGCCCTCGACAACAATTAGGTTTCGTTCTTCAACCCAAAAATCTGTGAACTTTAAACGCGCATCCGACACAAGCCTCTAAACGCCCAAATATCTACAACGCATTAGTGACAATGAACAATTTATTAGCATGCACAACACGACTCACAACTTTCCTCAATTCCCCCGTACATTCAGCGATTTCCATCTCACACGTCTCCGAACTAATGTAATCTACTTCTCACTCAACTCTTGCGATGGTCTATGAAAAGTTGATGGAGAAGTATTTTTCTTTGTGACTGCAGCCAAACACGGGCCTGTTGTAACGATTTCCCTCACTTAATAAGAGACGGCGTGCATGCCAGCCCCTTTCAGGAAGCCGAGTATGTCTTTCGCCGCAGAGTCCACTATGGTTTGAGGTTAAATGAGCTGGGAAAATTGTTTGAAGCGCCTGGCTGCTAAGACAGGGCAGTCGCATAGGATGTGCTCTACCGTTTCGTCCTCCTCTCTGAACACCTCAGAAATGCCCATCTTCTTGAGTTGGTACCTAGGTGGGCAGTGTCCAGTGAGGACGCTGTTAAGGACTCTTAGATCATGTCTGGAGAGCTTAGTCGTGGCTGGCAATGCCAACGGGCGTGATTTTCTTACGTCTCCCACGGCGCCATTTGCCAATTTAGGCGACTTTTCGTCATTCCTAGGTGGGGCTCCGGTGTGTAGGGATTCTGTGCCTCTTTTTGCTAGGCAGTCTGCCTTTTCATTGCCCTCGTTCCGGAACCCAGTTGGGCCCTATGATGCCAAGACGAGCCCTGCCCTCTATCACAGAACCGTCATTATACCATAGTGCATCCCTCTCTCCCACCGTTCTTTTGAGTGAACACCCCGTTGGTTTGTCTAATTTCGTACTACCCAGAGAATGCAGTCGCATCACTAGTTAATTCAACCAAATTATAAACTTGGGATTTCTAAGGGCAACCGAGACCTGGTGGACTAGTTGTGCAAAACAAAACAGTGCAATTGCAGCTGAATAAACTGCAGCCTAGGGCGTGGAGGTCTTGGTAGATGTAGCTCTTTCCACATACATGTTAAAAGGATGGCGTTCGTCTAGGCTGTGCATATGTTGGAGTTGGGTCTGATCATGTGGTGGAGGAGGAGTTCCTGCCACTTGATCCTTGACAAGTCGGGCCTTGGAGGGGCCTGAACTGCATGTGGTAGACTTAATGCCCACGAGGTTCAACTTTCTTCTTACTCTTTCGGATACTGATCCATGAGCGATCCAGGTGGAAAGGGGGAGTTCCCGCTGTCGAAGCTGGGGCTCTGGTATACTACACTGATGGCTCAGTGCAGGATGGCCTCCAGGGGCAGGCATCTTTGGGCCGAGAATCAGAGTGGCAATCCCATTGGGGTCGCTGGCCACGGTGTTCCAGGCAGAGGTGGCTGGAGTGACGGTTTGTGTGCAGTGGCTGCTGCAGAGGGGACTGAAGCGGCAGCGGATCTACATCATGGTGGACAGTCAGGCCACTCTCAAGGCCTTAGCCTCATACTGTCTTACTTGTGGGAGTGTCTGACTGGACTGAAAGCCCTGGCTGAGGTCAACACTGTAACACTGTGTTGGGTGCCGGGGCATCAGGGTATAGAGGGGAACGAACGAGCTGATAGGTTGGCTATGAAGGGATCCGCGCAGATCCCTATTGGCCCTGAGCACTTTGTTGGGGAATGGGAGGATAGGTGCAGGGCTGCCCGACCTTCGACAGTCATAACTCTTCATCCGACTCTCCAGAGGGAGAGCGAAGGAGGTGCTTGCACTGGGGAGGAAGGATATGAGGATCATATGTGGCCTGTTCACAGGTCACTGTCCGCTGAGGTACCACCTTGCAAATATTGGCAAGTGCGAGGTACTGGTATGCAGGTTCTGCGAGGTAGGACTAGAGACGGCAGAGCACGTGCTGTGCGTATGCAATGGACTCGCGGAATCACGCCGTTGTGTATTTGGGAGGCCCTTTCTTCAGCCAGAAGAGGTGGCGAATGCAGAACTTGCGGGTATCCTCCGCTTTGTGCAGGGGTTGTGGGGGCGTCAGTTGACGTCACACCAAGTGAGACCAGTGCCGTGGGGCCTGGGGGTGGTGCAGGGTGGCCATGATCCTCAGATCATGGACGCCCTTACAATAGGCCCGTATGTGGCTGCAGTGAGGGATCACCTGCATCCACCTTTTCAAAAAATAAAATAAAAAAGGCCACCGAATTGTGTTTCTGTTTCTTCTTATCCTGACAAGATCTGACCGCAAACCTACTAGGCGATGTGGTGAGTTCAACAAGCCGCCTCCATACGCCATCTTGCAGGAGCAAATTCCTTTTACAGGGAGTCGCTCAGCATGTACAATATACGTCCAAATATTAATCAACACAATTTTAGTTCGTGGGCAATCGAACCACGGATGGTTTCGTTGAATCCAACTGGCGTGTTCGATTTTATGCGAATTAATAATTGGTAGTTATCCGGGATAATGAAGGTAATTGCAGCTCGGGCTCGTTTAATGATCCACCACTTTTGCTAGCGTTCACCTTGAAATGTACAATTACGTTTGAAAACGCCGGATTTCCTTGCTAAAAAAAATACAGCTACAGCATTTGCCGCCCCCACGATTCGTTTGTCAGCACACGAACTGTGAGTTCACATTACTCGAAGGAATTAATTGCGATCGGACAGCTCTTGTAATTACCTCGTTATTTCAATCACGAAATACATATTCTGCGGCGCGTTCACATAATCTTGGGAATTTTCCTCAGCTCCGATATTGCGCAATACTTCTGAATGATGCTGGTTTCAAGTCGACCAGAGAATTAATTAATTAATAGTAACGTTTAAAAAGAAACTTAAAAATGCGTTCTGTCAATTGGGTGGGGCAGAATGCTTCCTTCAGAACACGAAGACGTTTATCAGCCAACAGCGATGTACCTTCAGTGTTTGAACTTCCTCTAAAAAGGTTCAACCCTAGTAATCGAACGAATGTTTATTGTAATCTGAAAGTCAACACGGGGGTTTGTTAGGCAAAAACAGCAGCTATTTAATGGCAACAATTTTTTATGTCGACATCAACTTTCAACAAATCAATTTTTCTGTCAATCTCCCTTTGAGGAATTGAACCGAAAGGTGTACTGATGGGCTGAATTCTTCGAAGAGCTAAAATGTGAGTTTATTTCCCGAGTGTAATGAGCATCCTTTTGTACAATTTTCCAACTGTTTTTATTTCATTTACATCTGTGGTTTAGGTATTACTTTACAAAAGAGGAAGCATCTAATTTAGTTCTTCCACTAAACACTGACTGGGTTTATATTTTCGTATATTTTCAACATTTGTGCACTCCAAGACATCGTTTATTATGTTATCTCCGATGTGAGTTCGTGTTCATTTTTATTTTCGCATCCTCTTCCTTTTAAACGAATTTCAGACCCTGAAACTAGCATGTAACGTTGCCGATAGGGCCCAAAAAAATAATCCCGAGAGCAGCGTTCGAATCTGTCATAAAACATCTGGTGCGTCGCAACACACAACTTTTCTGAGCTCTACGTCAATTCACTTGTCTTGATCGCTTTTTCTACTTACTCAATTCATTTGAACTTGGTCAAACATCACTTCACGGCGGCAGAAAGCGGTAGCGCTTACGGTTCAGGAATTTATTGCGCTGCTCGTACTCAATCCCGAAACATTACACTGGTACACAAACAAATATTTTTCGAATATTTCCTTTACTTTATGAGTGAAATATTACTAATTTGGGGGTGAGAAAAACGAATGTGACAATGAAAAAAAATTTATTAGCTCTAGTTTATGTGATACACATTGGGTCAAAACGTGTGATATTAACCAATCAGCTAACAATTGTGAAAGGTCATTTAGATGTAAAAAAACTTTATTTACAGTCTTCTAAAAGTTTCAAATTGATGTTTGAATACCTGGCAGGTTGGATTTCAAGAACATTATGTGGTTGCTTCGTGACTTCGCTGTCTTTTGACTTGTCTCTTGTAAGGGAGTTCTGGAGCATTACACACAGTCCTACAGTAATCCGCAAGCATTGCTTCATTACAACGACCCTGATATTGTTTCTCCATTTGAGAAATATCCTGATGGAATCGTTCTCCGTGTTCATCACTCACAGCTCCACAACTAGGAAGGAAAAAGTCTAGATGGGAGTGAAGAACATGGATTTTAAGTGACATGTTGCATCCAAGCTGACGGAATTTTTGTGGAATTTGTGTCACCAACTGAGCATAGTTTTCATCTCTTTTGTTCCCCAAAAAACACGAATAACTGCTTTGAAAGATTCCCAAGCTTCCTTTTCTTTCCCCTCCAAAACCTGGTCAAACGTAGGATCCTTTACATGTAGTCGAATTTGTGGCCCAACAAATACTCCTTCCTTAACTTAGCAGAAGTAGCAGTCTTTCATATTATTTGTGGGCTCCCACCAAACCATAGATACAGCAAAAGCCATGGATCCTTTTTTGTTTTTCAACCATTCTCGTTAAGCAACCAAATAAGAGTTACAACATATATGTGGAGCCCACGACTTATCTAGATCACCTACCTTCATACCAAAATAATGGTACTTAGGCAGCCCTAACAATAGACGTCAGATTGTGTTTTTGTGACGAGAATGTTATTTCACCACAAATGTAACAAAAGTTATTCACTAGATTCACACAATTTCGAGGCCTTTTTAGTAAAAAACGTTTACTCTTTAAAATCACTTCAAATCAATAAATCCTATAAAGAAAACAGCAGAAATCATAAAAGCTCACTGTTATCACAGCACTTACAGTAGTAGTTAGTTTCTTCTTCTTTATTTAACAATTCGACTACGAATATTGGTGATCATATAACATTACTTACAAAATTAAAAATAATTGCTATAACAAATATAAATGTATAAGTATTGCACAAAATTATAAGTTTTTAACTATATTCGCGAACATTTCTCTGTCTCTAGTCACCTCTAAGAGGTTCCCAATATTACTTATTCCAGTCCAATGCCGAATGTTGCGTAGCCACGATAGCTGCTTCCGGCCGATGCCTCATCTGTCTTCAATTTTTCCTTGTGTAATTAACTGCACTAGTTCGTATTTCTTATTTCGCATAATGTAGCCCAAGTAGGCCGTTTTTCTTTTCTTTACAGTAGCAATTCTCGCTCACGTTGCATTCTTCTTAAAACTTCCTCGTTGGTCACACAATCCGTCCATGGTATTTTAAGTATTCTTCGAAAGAGCCATAATTCAAATGATTCGAGTTTGTTAAGGTCCGCTATTTTCAAAGTCCAACTATCCATAGCGTATAACAGAGTTGACCAAACATAACACTTCAAAAAGCGGATTTTTGTTCTCATATTGAGCTCATGACAGTTAAATATCTTTCTATACTTCAGAAAAGTATTACGTGCTATTTCGATACGGCACTTCACTTCCTTTGAACAATCCCAGCTGTCATTAATATGACATCCGAGGTATTTAAAACTGTGTACTCTTTCAATAGGAGAGTTATTAACTAATAAATTTGTATTGGCATATGTATTTTTTCTGCTTACTACCATATACTTGGTTTTTCCTCTATTGATTCGCAAGCCAAACTCTTCGCTACATTCATTAACTTTGTTTATCAAAGTTGTAGTTAGTTTATAACCTCTAAAAAGCTGTAGAACTCTTTGTTTTGTCCGTTGGCAGGTGTGCCAACTTCGGAAAACAAAATTTCTCAATTAGCGTAAATATACACTATATAAAATGACGTGCCTCTGTATCTCAAAGACAAGAGCTAATAGTGGTTTTTATGTTGATTTTTGAACTCAGCAGGTGAAAATACATAAGAATTGAATATTTTTAAGCCCGAAACAATTTCATTGTTGACCAGTGTTATTGAACAATTGGTACACAGAAAATTAATGAGGCTGTAAAAACGATTTTTTTGAAGGGGAATCACCACTTTTTCGGAGTTATAGGATAAAAACTTGTAGAAATGGTGGTAAACGAAACGGTGGTAGTCAAAATTCCGGAATTTCTGGAGTGACCCCCTTATATCTTACGAGCGTTTTTAAACACTCATCCTATAGGTATTGGATTGGACTACCACACCTTTTTGTTTGAAGATCCTAGTAACATTTCAGCGGAGCTTATAAGAGAAAAAATCCGTGCTAAACTCGATTTTCGTTAAAATATTTGGTGATTTATTGGGTCATTTTCACACAAATGGGAATTTTATGGTATAAATATCTTATTGAGAACTGTCCGCATAAAAAGTGCAATCTAAATCTTTACAGCAGTTTTTGAGAAAAAAAATATTTGGTGTTCTGATCACTATGATAACTATAGTTAAATTTCGATGGATTTTGCTCATACCCTTATTTTGGCGTCCCATAGTAACCTAAGGGCTTGATATCAAGTTTGAGCTGATTTGGTTCTGCTGGGTCTAAAACGTAAAGATCTGAAGAGAACTCAACTTTTCAGCCGATTACATCAACTTTCTTTCAACTTCGTAGAGCCAAGGAAAGTAAAACGTGTACTAGGAAATACAGCATTCATAAATTCAGGCTTCCAAACTTCTATTCCCACGTACATTTTTTTCCGACATTGGTACGTGTTGATAGAAACTGTCGCGTGATATTCAGACTTCAAACTTCATAAACCATCGATTTTTCGTGTGTCCGATGGAAGCAACGATGAAAAGGGAACTTTTTGAACTGTTGTACCAACCAACGTGAAGCGTCTTTATCGAGGGTTGATCCGACATCGCCCTAACCAGATTGAAGCATTGTGTGGTTCACTAGAAAAGCTTTCATACGCTTTTATAAGTAGCGAAAATCGATCGTAAATTCATGGGAAGAAAAAGCGAATTGCCAAATGAGTTATTGACTGTGGCGTAAGGTAACGCTCGATGTTCAGTGAAAACATGACATAATCACCATTTACGACGACGCCATCAAAACTGATTAACGCTAAACCCATCGTTTCGTTCATTTTCCCACCGTCTTCTCCTTTCTGTCGAGCCTTTACGATAGCGAATAACATTTTTACTGCTCTCGTACGGTTAGGGGGGGAAAAAGAAAAGTTTCCCACGGCACGTTTCGGGCCTTCGGAACGGCCCTTTGTTGAAATGAAAAGCTTCGTTTCGAACTGAAGCAAGAAACGAGGTTCTGCCGTAGGGGGAGGATCCAATCGCTAATTACTCGTTCGAACCATTAAAATTTGTTAATTTTGATTTTTACGAGAGCGAAGCGCGAGCGAGTTTAGCAGTACGCGTTTCCTCCTCATTTCGTGTTTATACCTCACGTCTTCATAACTGCAACTCTTTAACGGTACCAACTTTACTCTTGGCAGACTTTCCCAATTATTATCAGGTGCTTAATAGCGTTCGTTTTATTGACTATTAATGAATCAGCGTTCAATCCAATTTAATGACGCAGCGAATATCAGGTAATAACGTTCAACACCTTCTACCCCTGAAAAATTACCACAAATCAACTCTCACTCAGTAGCTCATCAAACTGAGTTTATCAACGCGAGCTTACTCGTACTTCATGACCCTGTACCCTAATGGAGACAATACGATCAAATTGCTGGCCCAACTTAACCCTGCATTGACACACCTACTCTCACTAACGGTTACTACACAGAGGGGTAATTTATACCCCGTACCATTTAAATCGCTGTAAAAATAAATTTTGCTCTTCCCCGCAGGTTTTTTTTAGAAAATGATTATTTGAGGAGTGTAACATTGAAAAATCAAAGTCAACCTTATCAATATTATCAATTATTTTATTTAAACTTTCAAAATCACAAAAAACCAAACCCAACATTTCAACACAATATAAAAGTTATTGCCGCTGTAAAAAACTATTGAATCTGAATAAAACTAAAGTTCTTCTTAAACTGGAAACTAGACTTTCTGAACAGCCATGAGAAAAAATAAAAATACGAAAATGTCTTCATTTGTCCAAGTTACAGAGATTAACAGTTTTGGCATTTTGAGGCACGGTGGTCGCAGCACATTGCTTTTTTTGCACACGGAACAAAGCATTTTTGTTTTCCTGTCTTCCTTCCGGTCACAAAATGCACATCTAACGGGGTTGTCCAAGGTATGAAGTGATGTCGAAGGTCGTATTTTGACTAATTTAAAGGGGGAGATAGGGGATTATTAACTACTCGCTGGGTTACACTTTCATAAACTGATGTTTTTATTTTTTACTTTCCTTGCTCTACGAAGTAGAAAGGAAAGTTATGTAATCGGCTGAAAAAAAAATTTTGAGTTTTCTTCAGACCTTTACGTTTCAGACCCTCCTGAGTCCGAAAAACACTATTTGGGAAAATGGTCTGGGTGTCTGTGTGTGTATGTGTGTCTGTGAACGATTTTTAGAGAAAACCACCGCACCAAATCAGCTCAAACTTGATATCTCGCCCGCAGGCCTCCATGGGACGCCAAAATAAGGGTTTGAACAAAATCCACCGAAGGTTAACTATAGTTATCATAGTGATCAAAACACCAAATATTTTTTTTCTCAAAAACAGCACTAACGATTTTAATTACATTTTTTATATTGATAGCTCCCAATCAGGCAACGATACTATAAAATTCTCATTCGTGGGAAAATGACGAGAGCAGCACAATAAATTATCAAAATTTTCGACCAAAAGCGTTTTTCGCGCAGTTTTTTCCTTATAAACTCCGCTGGAATTCTTGTAGAATGTCAAAAAAAATTGGTATTGTAGTCCAATCCAATACCTAAAGGGTGAGTGTTTAAAAACGCTCATGAGATACATGGGGGTCACTCCAGAAGTTCCTGAATTTCGTATCTGTTAGGTGAGTCCGTCTCCTCTGGCTGGTGTGTTGCTGGTGGCAAGCGCTTTCGATGTAAAGACATCATCGTCTGGCCGTTAAGTCAGTAAGTAGGAGTGAGAATTCCTGAATTTCAACTACTGTCGTTGCGCTTACTACCAGTTCTAACAGTTATTTTCCAATAACTCTGCAAAAGTGATTACTATCCTTTTTTTTTTAAATCGCGTTTACAGCCTCATTAATTATCTGTGTACCAATTGCTCAATATTGGTCCTGGAATGAGTACGAGCAGCACAATAAAATCTGGAACTGTAAGCGGTATCGCTTCCTGCTGCCGTAAAGCGTTGTTTGACCAAGTTCAAATTAACTGAGTGATAACTGAATTGATTAAATAGAATTAGCCATGTACAAAGTGAATTGACGTAGAGCTAAGGAAAGTTGTGAGTTGCAACGCACCAGATATTTATTGAAACAATGTAGAAACCTACCTACGAGTGGATGCGCGTGACGTAAGAATAAAAGAGCTTGATGCGTCATCACAACATCCTTCCTCTTTTAGGTAAAAGGTGAGCGAGACTGACATAATTCCTAGTAATCGAAAAGGCGGTGTAATGATAATCAAAGATCATAAAGGCATAGGCTTATCAAATCGTGACATGGCGGCGCTTCGTTTCATTAGTTGAATTATCATGAGTTCGAGCTAGGTTATAAACAATTACTTCGTTAATTGCTATCATAATAACAAAATAATTATTACTTATAATAGTTAATAAATTGTGCTAGTTCGGCGAAATAGTAGATCGGGTATTAAATTAAATTCATTGAGCTGACATGAAAGACGCGTGATAAAATAACATTTCTACTTATTGCGAAGTGAAGTGATGAAATTTCGCATACAATTTTATTCTTATAACTAAGTGAGTACAGTATTTCAAAACATTTAAATTAACCAACTTTTCAATTATAAGTATTCTTTTTATAAAAATAAACGATTTCCTTGTGTAGTTAAAGTTTCTTTATATTTATCCTAGTTTTCCTCTGGTGTTATACCACATCTAATTGGTTTCTTGATGTTTTGTCTGTTCCTCAAATTATAGTTCTCTCTCTTTCCTTCCCTTATTTCCGTCTTCTGAATGTATTGTTGACTTTCATTTCCTTCTTCCCTATTGTTCCATACTATGATATTCTTACGATTCCTGCGATATTGTCTGCCCAATTCATCTTTTACCCATATAGATCGTGGAGTATCGGCGTTTCCTGTAGCTTTTCCTTGAACCCATTTGTTTTTATTGCGAAAAACGACTCTCACCTGGTTCTACTTCTTTTACCTTTCTACTTTTTTCTCGTTAAAAACCAAGTACGGCGCTCGTAGACTAGTATACTGATGAAAGGCACTCGACTACGATGGTTGAAGTGGAGCAACAAATGGCGCCACGCACATTAAAACGAAATAGAAGAAAATGCAAGCAAAAATAAAACGGAATAAAATATAAATGGCTGCAAGAAGCCTGAGCTTATTGCTTTATTATTTAGTGCCTTTTTCCCAAATAGAGATGATGACGAAGAATATCCAAGTTTATTGATAAGATAACGAATAGATCAAGCCGTTTTTGGCTTATTTATCAACCAATTGCTATTTGGAAACATCCGAAAATTCGCTCCATTTTACGAGTGGACGTTTGTCCTCCTTCATTTTGCCACTGTAATTGCCTCGATACATACACAATATCCGTCTAGACAAATTACACCTCCAAACAGCCATCAACGGTTAGAAGGGGGGAGGGGGGGGTCCTTGAATATCTCTTCGAGTTTTTGAGTTAATGCCAATCAAGGCGGTAAATCTCTCCTTTGCGGAGACTACTCAACGGCGACGGCGATTCTTTTTTACGGCCGAGATTGTGAAAGAGGTGAGTCGAATGACTAGTAGATTCTCGTTAGACCTTCCGCAAAGTTTTGCAAGTTGTCTTGTGGAATGGCTACTAAAGCAGAAGAAGCCTAGAGCATGAAGCTTCTTGGCGGTTAAACCACTCACAACTCAATCTCGCTTTTATTGACCTTCTTTTGAAACGTAGTTTATTAGTTTAGAGAGATGTCATTTGCGTACATAAAGTTGAGAGTGTTTGGGTCGAGTATCTAAATTTTCTCAGTGGTATCTCGTAAAGCCACTCTACGGTTAGAAATCGTTAAAACATTTAATTTGACATTTTCCAATTGTGGAGGAAGAATAGTTCTAATTTCGTCGTCAGTCGACATCCAGATTGAAGAGACAGTCCCAGAGTGTTTAGCGTTTCAGTGAATTATTGAACATAGATGAAGTTGAATGATACACTGCACCACACATTTTCTAATTGGAAACACCGTCTCGTCGCCTTATTATGTTTGGCCCGACCAGCATATTGCTAAATATCCATGTCCTGAAACTAATTACCAACTATCCTGAATTCACTATGGAACGAGAGAACGCCCGTTCATTAAAATCTGTAGAGTCAACCCAATTGAATGAACAGTTGTGATACTAGGTTACTTTGACTAATTGTTGTCTACGTATTATCGAATTCCTTAGTCGTACTAAGGAAAGAAAGTTACGTAATCGGGTGAAACTAGCTATAGTTATCATGATGATCAAAACGCTACATTTTTTCTTAAAATCGGCTGTAATGGCTTTGATTAAATTTCTTCCATGGATAGGCTCTGTTGGGGGAGCTTGAAACTGAGAAATAAATGAACGTGGTGAGCGTGAGTGAGGACTGTATTACACCCGACAGAATAGCGATATCCAGTTAAGTATGAGTATATATAAATGCATACAAGGGACTCTCAATACATGTGAACTGGTTGAGACACCAGGAAAGGGACAGAGAGAGAGAGAGAGAGATTGATTTATTGGCCAGGGGAAATTAGGGCTACAGAGCCCTCTCTACCATTTCCCCTGGAACCCAGATACAAACAATTCCTCATAGCATTAAACACTGACATATATATATACAGGCCATACAACGTAACTGTCAGTTGGTATGTTTTTCACGAGACTCTCTCCGCGCAAGAACTTTCTATAATCCTATTAACCATTTATCACAGTCACACGGAAATAAATTACACGCACACTGACGCTGAAAACACACAACACACAAAAATTTACAATCATACCAAATAAATTACATGCTCTCCAAAAATCCACAATCATACTTGTACTTGTATATTCCTCCCCTTCTCTCACTATACACAACCTAACCTAAAATCACAAAGTTGCGTTCTTGTTACAATCGATTTAACATTGTAACTCGAATTTAGTGGAAATAAACGTTGGTTCTTTTTCCGTTTTATTACCGGAACTGTAAGTTCTACCGCTTTCTGCCTCCGTGAAGTGGTGTTTTGCTTAGTACAATTGAACGGAGTGAGAAATGCATTGAATTAGTAGCAAAAGTCATGAAAACTGGTGAATTTATGTAGAGCTAAGGAAAGTTGGGTGATGCGGTGCTCCTGATATTTTTCAATGTAGTCGGAGTTCGGTTGTTATTACTGAAAACGGTGGAAAAAATTGGAAAGGCCTTGACAATTTTGAGGCAAGTCGGAAGCATTCACCTTTTTTGAGGGGAAGGGCTCAGTCATGTCACGTTCGCTCTGAAGAAAAAAAAAAGTGGCTTACATTTCCCGTTCACGAACCTGATTAAATCTCCGTGGGCTCCTCCTTATCATCACATTTGTATCTTGGCCCTTAAATTACCACTTGCGAAGAGTATTTGGTTTGTAACACGCGTTCGATTATTAAATTATACGATCGAAAAGTATTCTCCGGATCTTCTCGGTCGGGCGCAAGCTCGAGTAAGAGAATATAAAGTCGAGGGGGATCGTCAGGAGTTGGCCCAATATTACGCGGGAAGACCGGAGGAAGGCCTTTGTTGCCGAGCCGCCTCCGGCCGTTATTCAAATAATATCGGGCCCTTCCCGTTCGACGAACCTGCGTGAATATTCTCACCGTCTGTCATAACTGGTCGTAAAATGTTGAGAAATCGTTCGCTCCTCTGACGAACCTGCGCCGAGAGTTCATTCGAAAATTTGTGGTAGCAAATAAAATAAAAGTTGCCTCGCGTAGAAGCTTCGCATTCCAATTTTTCCATCGAAGTTCGCTACAAAAGAACGCGCCTAACAAATCATTTGGCGCTAACGAAGGAAACGCAAGTTGCGAAGGGCGTCAAATTTGTCCCAGCCGTAAATGTCGTCGTAAACGTTTCACGTTCCACGGCTACCGTGACAACTAATAACGGGAGCTGAAAAATCGCCGCTCAAAGTCCAAAAGGGCGTTAAGTTTAACGCTGTACTAAATTTAACGTTTTGGGGAAGTGTTTGGATTTGGAAGGAGGAAGGAAAGGGATATAATTGAGTTGCAGTGCGGTATTAATGACAGTCATACCTGAATAAGCGTTTTCGGGTAGTTGCTCCTGGCCAGGAGGGATGCATTTATTTCCGAACAAAAAGGAAAAATGAATGTTCGCGCCTGCACAGTTAGTCACCTACACAAAAACGTAGCAAATTATTACAAAATGGATTTATTATTCTCTTGCACAGCTTCACGTAGTCTCACACCTCCAAGACCCATCCCATTCGATTCAGCATCGAAAAATACCAGTAAACGATACGAAACATGACCTGACTATAATGCAACGATGGAAATTGCATTGCACATTCCAAGCACCTGTGGGTGTTGACAGGCAACTGACACGACGTGACGAGTCGTGCTGATGGCTGGTTGGACTGAGCCGAGAGGGAGGGCGTACGATGAAACTAATACTTTAGCTGTATTGTCCAGTTCTTTCAATTAGTAAACTCCTCCTCGGTATACTTACTGTGATTTCATGTTTTCGCAGTCATACACCTCTGAGACTCGTTCCATTTGACCCAAAATCTAAGAATTCCTACCGCCAAGCGTCGTGCAAGGTGCTAATGAACTACTGCACAACGTCAAAACTGGTGCGAGAGTGCAGGATGTGGGTTAACTCCTTAGCAAGTGCGAATAGAGTTAATGTGTATTGGATTCCAGGACAGAAGGGGATCATTGGAAACGAGAGGGCGTACCATCTGGCCAGACGCTGTTCGTCTATGGTACCTATTGGGCTACCACCCCATTGTGGGATTTCTCTGTCACTAGTAAAAAGGACTGTGGGAGAACACGCCAGAAGACTGCATCAGACAATCTGGAACGCTGCAGGAGTAAGACACTCCAAACGCTTTGTCTCAGAGCAATCAAGTGAGATTAGACATAACATTCTGAGGATGGAGAGGAAGGACTTAAGGCAGATTGTTGGGATCATAACCAGGCACTGCAAAATGAACAAACACATGTATGTTATGGGTATAGCAGACACCCCTCGATGCAGGTGGTGTGGCATGGATGAGGAGACTCCCTACCATGTCGTGCCCAGTGCTGGAGACTGGAGAGAGAGCGACTTTTGGTCTTTGGCACCACTTCTCCCAGGATGGATACCAATGAGGACTCTTTCGGGAACTACCTGGCTTTCCTCAGGAGGCTAGAAATTCACCTGTAAGACATCAGGACTGGCACAATAGGCCATCTGGCCGCGGTGCACATCCCACCAGTGAGACAGTCAGAATATAAGAATTCCTAGAAAATGATGCCACACACGATTTAATTGGGTTAGTTTTCTAACCATTTTTTGCCCACAACAACCATGGGCTTTGTCTGGTCGAACTGCCAAGCAAATGGGAGCTTATAGTGTCCACATAGAATGTTTTCAAATATTAAATATCTGTATATTGTTCTGAATAAATGTTGTTTCCTCTTTTCCCGCCTCTTTACCTGTTCAAGAACAAAAACAAACAAAAAACTGCTACGAAACCTCGTACAACTTTCCTCAGCCCCACGTCTGTCAACATTCTACGTAGAGAGCTGGAACGGTTAGCGTTCCGGATTTTATTGAATTGCTCCTATTCACACAACATTATTGATTATGTAAATACGATTTATAGGAGATTTATGAGACTGCCAACACGATTTTCTAGAGAAGGAATACATTTTTATAATTGTCGGGCAAGTGCGGAATTCGTGAGGTTGGTTAACGTCCTACCCTCCAACTTTTTCAAAAATGGCTCTAACGATTTCGATCAGACTTACAGATTACTCCCAACCAACTAGTACCTACATTATTTTCTCCTTAAATGTTCCTGTAGAAATGCGTTGAACGAAGATATAGGCTCCATATATGTAGCAGGGGTTTGCGGAAAGTTGCGTGTAGCTATGTACCAGATATTTTTTCTGGTTTGTTCTTGTCTTCTGTGAAAGATTTAATATGTTCTCCGTACCTTGTCTGTCCTTGTTCCCGGAACCCCCATGGAGATAAAGCGTAGGTGCCGGGAGAATGCCTTTTGGCAATTCCGGCACCGGGGCCCACCACCCATTCAGGTCCCACGGCTGGCAGCGTGGAGCCTTTAGGGTGTGGCGCTGTCAGTCTAGAAGCCATGGGGTTGGCCTCCCGGAGTCCATGGTTTCGCTGGGAATCCCCCCCGGAGAGATGCTTGTCTTTACTGTCTGTCTCGTCCTGGGATGAGGAATAACCGTAAGTGTCATTAGAAATGAGGCAGGCCAGCGACCATTCAGGCCTTAAGGGTTGTTTGACCCATACATGTTACCACGGGAATCCACAACCTGCGGCCTTGCGCCGGTGCGTTGCGGGTTAGGGGCACGATAGGTGGCTGCCTCCGCAGGGCAAGATACGTAGAACGGACCAATCCAACGCCTACCCAATCAAGGCCTGACAATACTGCAAAATGCGCTTGCTCTGCGAACATTATGGTGGTCGTGTAGTCAGTGGATGGTAGTTATCCCTTTCTTCGTTTTTTAACTGCTTGGCCGGCCAGTCAAAACTCCCGCAGACATCCCAAAATGTAGAATTGTTACTGTCTTTACTATCTATGGGAAAATGTTGTTGGAATCAGTTTAGTAGATAATGAATATCTGAATTGACTGGTGTCTTTAGAAGAACCGTATCTTCTTGGTGGCTCAAATGAACTAGTACAGTAGGAATATTATTTGTGAGAAATCAATCACTGAGAGGTTGAGAGAATGAGTGGATTTAGCCTTTGGCACAGCGAATTATACCAGAAAACTACCTCTTACCTCTGCCTTAGATCTTTTGCTCATCTAATCTGTACCTTTTCTGAAAATATTAGCCGAAAACAGATGTATCTTCACATATCAAACATAGGGACTTTTTGAACAATTTTGATCGAGCGCACAGGGGTCGTAATATGTTGAGTCTGCAGATATTTTGAAATGCACATAATGTCGTGCGGAGTTCGTCTTAACGAATGTTGAAATAAACATCCTGCTAAAAGCATGAACGCAATTTTTGACCGAACTGAAATCCACGAGTAGCGTTAACTCACCGCCTTCTTCGTGAAAGGAGCCTTCGAACAATACCTCCCACAAAATATGAAAGCCTCTTCCAGATATCTTCATTAACCAGATAAATAGCGGCTTATGAAATAAGGAAGAAGCGGCCAGAGATAAGCTTGGGAACACGAAAAAAAAACCTTGTCTAACGAGAATCCATCGAACCCTCTCGACTTTTTCTTTTCCTTTCGAGCTGAAGGTCCTCCTCGAGAACCGTTATGTTGTGATTAATTTGATACTTCTCACACATTTTATTCCTCAGGCTCGTTAAAATGTTTATGCGTTAAAAGGATTTGCGTATTATTTACTGTTCCGAAGCTTCCCGCCATTTTACGGCTTTTCTGAAGCATTACTTCGTATTAATTGATACATCATCATTTTTCTTTCTTTTTAAATAAACTTAAAATTGAGGAATTGGCCACATGAAAATGCTCCGTAAATTACTCTACTGCACTAAGAAGGGTACTAAAAGAAAACTACTAATCTATTATATCTAAAATCTAATTTTCGAATATTAGCAACAAACTAACTGAATAGCTAACAATTAAAGGGCCGAGGCAGTGGGACTTGACTATTACACAGACGAGCACTAGCAGTTTTCTGCTCATTTGCCGACAAGTTCTGGTTAATAATGAACGAAACGATATTCCCGATTCCCGAAGTGCAGACTGGGCGATGTCTTCGTCAGGAAAACAGAGCGTTTGATCCCGCTGAACTGCTAACGTGCGACCAAACGACAGTGAGTACTTTGTATTGTGTGGGCAGTGATGCAAATTCGAATAATGGTATCGCCCACAACGACACAACATACATTGGATTACCACGTCAAGTTGGCGATTTTTTAAAATTTTGCCATTCATCATCGGCTAATAGTGCCTCTACACCAAGTTCCTCGTTGTTGATACGCGAAATGGTTGGAGATTGTGGGTCGATAATTTTAAACTCTCACGCGTGAAACTACTTCCCATTGTGGGCTGTGGTTTTTGTTAAATAGCATAAGTCAGTTGGGCGTTATTTGGTAATATACCAGCCACATTTTTCACAAGTTGAAGACCCAAACACGCTTTTAATTCGGCATCTGTTTCACTTTATTGCCGCTCACTGGCCTTATTGTGTTTACATTCAACGTAGCCCTTTTCTAGCACTCTTGTGTGTGTATCAGACTGGATGTATTCAAATTTCAACAATATTAGACCTGGAGAAATTGTTGCGACGATGTTCTTATTCCCAGATGTCAGCAAGCTACGACTCGAAGTTATTTATCTGTGTTGGGGGCACAAGAGGGCGAGAGTTGAAGATTGAAATGAAAGAAACTCGGTGAGCGTGAGGAGGACTGTATTATGTGCAAAGAAGTGAGCAGAGTTCGTGTACAAAATGGCGACACAAGGGGGCGACTCGTAATATGCGTGAACTGGCGCGGGAAACGGAATTGGAAGAAGATAGCAAACTGCATGAGCGGAGAATAAATAACGGAATGTGTCTGAGTGTGCACAGGGAAACGAGTGTTTCGTGAGAGTTTGTAGGTGAATGAATTTGGGAGGAGCTGTCTGTTGATGAGAGGGATCTGAAAACCCTGCAAATTATTACACAATGGTTTATTATTCTCATGAACAGCTTGACCTAGTATTACTGCTCCGAGACCCATCCCATTCGATTCAGCATCGAATACTAGTAAACCATGCAAAACATGACCTGACTACAATGGAACTACGGAAACTAAATATTCCCCCAGCGCCAGGCGCCCGTAAACGTCTGTAGGCATTTATGATCTGATGGACGGGTGTGCGGAGGAAGTGGCCTTAACCTCCCCCCCCCCCGTCGGGCAAAAAGAGTCGGAGAAATTGAGACGGGGGCTTCCAGCGAACCCTCAATTGACAATTGACAGGACATAGCGAGTCCAAAGGGCGTTGCGAGTCGAGCGGGCCTTGAAAACGATACGAAACACGGCTTATTTGCGATTATACTGCGTTTCGTTAATTTTTTTAATCATTTTTTGCTCATGACAACCATGGGCTTCGTCGGATTGGCTTGCCGAGATGGCGGGCACAACTAGATACCAAATGGGATTTTTGTGCGAAAGAACGAATTTTTTAGACCACGTTAAAGGCACAAACGGCCCAGACGGGGGTCAGTGGACAGGGGACGGGGGACGGTGGACGGACATTGCAGATTTGGAATCCCCAAGTCTTGAAACGTAAAGTATCAAATTTTGAGGGGGGAGGGGGGTTGTAAAAAATTGTTCGTGGCCGAAAACATAGGGTTATTATTCAGAATTAATAACAAACCAAATGGAGGAGTGAGAAAAGGTGGGAAAACTACTTCAGGGAAATCCACCATTGGAAATAACCGAGGTAGTGGAATTTCCGCAAGTACACTTTGAGTCACTTTGCAGTTAAGGGCCAGGGAGTCCCACTAAAGCAGGCGCAGGAACTCCTCGAGGTCAAAAAACTGATACTGATTCGGCGTTTTGCGCCGAAAAATCAGCTATTACGAATCTGCCAGAAAATGTCTTCTGCCTTCTCACCACCAAATCTCTCCCTCGACCAACATTTACAAAATCGTTTGAAATTGGGAATCCCATTTGTTCCCGGCGCGAGCATTTACCTTCCCAGTGTTCCATTGGCATTAAGGAAGTGAAAGAAGTTGACATTGTCCGAGCCGGCCGCTCCACAAAAGGCTAGTTTTGAAAGCCGCTTGAAACGTTTCGCATATATTACGACTATTGCTACCTTTCGGGTTTTATGGCAGTCCTTGGACGATCGCTTCAAATTCTGAAGACGAGCATTCGCGGGAGGATCAGGTTTTAAAAGACCGTTGAAGTTGCATCAACCGTCCGCCTTGGCATTGGGCCAATTCCCGAAAAATTGAGGAATCGCGTTACGTTAACGGGCCGACGTTTGGACGGAAGTTACCGCCGCTTTGGACGACTAAAGAGATGCCGATGTGCCGCTCCTAAATGACCCAGTTTTAAACAAATACTTGTTATTATCTTGAATAAAGACGCTAATTTTCCAGGTTGTACAGAAAACAAGGGATGATTGCTACGTGTCCAAGACTTACACGCCTTCCTGTCCGCACCCTTCAATCATTCAATTAGCTGTAACATGGCAGTCGTAAACGAGGCGGATTATGATGTGGGTCGGCTTGTGGGCCGTTCGCCATTTATTTTGCAAATAACTTTAATTAAATATTATGGAAAATATTGGGTAAATTAACTTTTTTAATTCGTTTCTTTCTATTTGCTTTTACGAACGTATCAAGGTTACTACGCTTAAATGCTGATATATTCGTACCAAATGAACTGTTTGGTTAGCGCATTCAACGTGAAATACATATTTAATTGAACAGATCAAACAATCACGAATCAAACCTTTATTTCAGTCGGCTAATTTCGGGGTTGAAAAATGCTGATCCTTCTGTTCCTACTGATCACTACCCAATAGATGACAATTTATTTGTCGTTTTAGAGCATCCTCACGTTCTGGGGGGGGGGGGGGGTAATTTGCTCCATGAAGCACTGGACGAAAAAACTGCTTTCACTATTGAAATGAATATTGCTCGACGAGAATATTAATAACTTAACAATATCTAAATAAATTAATACGAAAAAAGGACGTTATTTCTTGAAGTTTAATAATAATACCAAAATCGCGTGCTTTATCAAATAGAACTTGATTGATATAACTTGTATTGAAATCTCACCATGAAGCGCTGATTTCAAAATGATCCCTCAACGCTATTTTGCCACCCTCAGCAGGTTAATTTACGTCCCTTAGGGCCGGTTTATCAATTCTTTAGTTTAAAAGTTGATTAGGTAGCGGTCTGTTAACGTTAATCAAGGAGTGAAAAAATACTAGAGCTCGGATCGCGTCCATCAATCGCCAATTGACTAACAGTTAGCTAGCGGGAGTTTGACTGTGGGGAAAAAGGGCTGCCACTACGCTCAAACGAGAATCCCTCGAACGAAGAGGCAACTCATACAAAATAATATGTTGGAGAGTTGGTACCATTGGGCCACCTTCATTTGCCGCCTGACGATTTCATTATTTGACATTTTCATTCGAATACCCTAAATATCAGTTGCAGAATTGTTAAATAATATATTTGTGAGCTTACTTTCTCTTTTTTTCCAATTCTCTTCTTATCTTTCCTTACTTCTCATTCTTTTCTTACTCTTCTTCTTATTGTGTAGCTCATTTTTCGTATTGTGATTATTTGTGTTAAGTGTTTGTCGTGAATTTTTCCGTCGATTTTATAACTTACGTGAGTGGGGCAAACATAAGTAAAAAAATGTTCCTTATAAAAAATTTGAAAAACGATACATGATGCTTCTCAACGCCAAATGTGCGGCGTGTTTCACCAAAATTGACATTTTCACGTGTGTACAGTCGATAGCACCAATGGCCTGTGGCATTCTAGCCCAGTGGTACAACGCTCTTTGGGCTTTTGAGATTTTTCTTCTCCAGACATCGTCTTTATGAAAGTGGAGGCAAGTGAACAATGGTCTGAAAAACTAGTTTCACAATGAGGGAGACAGAAGTTTTACTAACGCCACAAAAGTCGCCTACAGCTAATAGCATCGAACCTGCAAAGAGAAAACGAAAATGATTAATTTTTCGTGTTCTACTTCCACATAATTCCAAAATTTATACGAATCGCCTTGAATAGTAAGGACCTTTTCATTCTTATAGCCTCATTAATAGCCTATGTGATTGGTGAAAAAGATAATTATTGAGTATTCTTCAGATATTTACATTTCTAACTTCCAAAACCACCTTTTTCAAAACATGGTGTGCGAATGTAGACACGAATGAGAAAGAACGGCTGAACCTAGTCAGCTCAAACTTGATATTCACGATCCTACACCAACATCGGACGGTCACAGAAAGTTATGAGCACAAAATTATACTTCTTAACGAGGTCAAAACGCACAATGCTCGCCTATCGTTCACATATATTAAGCTACGAAATGGACGGTCAATAATAATCAGAAATAAGCTAACAAAGTACGGTATACTTCTCCGTATATTTTATACGGTTCACTTTTTCCTATAATTCCAAAAGAATCAAAACGGAACTTCACAACAATCGTCTCTATCAAGTTCCAACGTACACAGTTGCATTACTTGGTAAAAACCGCCGAACGTACGAGGGGATTCGGAAAGTTGTGATTAGTCGAACCAGATTTTGGGACTAATGGAATTGAAACGTAAACTTTCGATGAAAGCTCTAAATGACTTCTCGATCTTGACGTAAGTTATATTGTGCACGAATGTAACGTGGTAGGTCGATAAAATATTTGTTCTGTACTTACCGAGGCCGTAGAACCTGAGCGTTACGATTTCTTCATTGACGAAGTTGCGTGATTTCGATTACTTGGCGATTCTATCCTAGTTAGAACTAGCGAAAGTATGAACACCGTTGTTCCTTTCGACAATCGGAACATGGTATGACAATTTACGTCGTCGAGCGTATCAACAAACTCGATTCTCGGACGGACCTGGTACGTGTCTATCTCTTTGGCGGAGAAATTAGTCTGTGAGCTCCTAGTCGGAGTCCACTGCTTATAGAATGATTTTAAATTGAGTTGGCAGAAGCCCAATAAATAATAGAACGATAATAATAATATGATAACGAGAGCACAAACGAAAACAGAGCGAGGCAAACGAAACACAACTGAACATGGCTGCCAACAACATTTTTCAGATAACTGTACAACTTTCTGATAACTGAAATAACAGGTCGGAAATAAATAAACACAGATAATAAATAAATAAATAAACACATTATTTGACAGATATAACGGTTAGTTATCCGATAACTAAAGAGCGAAGAGACGAGTTGAAAAATAACTAACTAACGCAGCGTCAAAGTGAATTGATGAACGCGTCTTCAGGAGTTAACGAACGATTTGACTTAGTCAGCCTGTAGTCAAGCTAGCAAATGACATTGATTAACCGGCCCTCAGTGTAGTTCCCGTTATTCGTTTTGTTGCGGATGCGATTAGGGCTTGTAAATAATCTGGAGACCGGATGCAGCCAAGAGTTGGGATTAGATATAACTGACATAGTGATGGAACCCGTTCAAGGAGATGCCCGTAAATAAATATAATATGTGCAACCGTTTAGGGTGGTTAGTGGTCTTACTTCCTAAGTATTATTAGTCGTAATGTTTAACCAAGGTGCTTCTATAGTGAAGTCTTAGCCATGGGGACAGGGCGGCTGATGCATGGTAGTGTCAGCGGTGATTCAGGAAACCAGTGCCAACCTAACACATTAAGTGGTGAAGGAACATTCAACGAGCGCTTGCAGAGCATCTAGCAATAAATAGGCTGGGAGAGATCCTCCACAAGGGGCCATCACTGTAGGCAGACAATGGACAACTTCTACAGTAGAATAAAGGGCGCTCTCCGAGATATGTCTCTGGATTTCAGGCCAATCTGATGAAGAGCGAAATATTTACGGATAGAAAGGGCATTTAGAGTCCTTAATCTAGATTGAGCAGTGCACTATGCTGAATATCAATGGGAAGACGCGCAATTCAAGTGTCATTCTCTTTAGAATTATGAAGAGGTAATTCTGAAAAGAGGCTACCATCCTGCGAAGGTATTGACACACATTAGTGTTGTTTTACTTGCCTAAGGTCTTTGGTGTTTCAAAACGTCTTTTGTTATTTCCGCCTTACATTCCAAGCTGAAACATAATTTTCTCCCACAAGTTTCTATAATTACCACAGCAGCAGACATGCTCTGGTCCTATAAACGTTAAAGGTGTAAAGGTTCTGCTACCGAGAGTTCGTTCCTCCAAAATTGACCTCCATCGACATTACGCACCGACTACCGGCTTCTACTAGATTTGTTTCATTATCGATAAGGGCAACACCCAGTGGCCGAACTACCCGACTTCTTTTAGCGAAGAAGCGGTCAACAATTAATTAACAGAAAAGTTTCCGCTTCGAAATGGAGAACTCCAAAGTGGATCGCGATAAATTCGAGCCCCTTGAAGACTCAACGCCAACACGGAAGGTCTCATTAAATCGACGATAGAATCTAAATCGTCCAATTTCGACTGGTGAGTTATTACAGAGCGCGATTTACGCCCTTGGCAATTATAACCCGCGAAAAGGAGCCGCCGCTTTTTCGAATGGGATGCAGAAGAACCCAGTGGATTATCGTTGTTTAAAAAAAAAAGAGCGGAAGAAAGTGAAGTGGCCAAGTATTTACGTACTGGCTCGTGCCAAGTGTAAGCAGGTCTTTCTGTTATTCGGCTATTGAGTTAACTTAAACGCTTGAAACCATTAACGTGGGTCAGACACTTAACGTTACATCAGAAGTGATATAAAACGAAGTAAATTCTAAGTGTGTGGTTATATCTGGATGCATCGGTTATACCTGGATACATTAAGCGTGCGAAATTTCTGCATAAATCACTCAGTCATAAGAGACGATGGACAACTAGGTGAACCTAGATGAACCATTGTTCCGTTACAAATCATTTTTTTCTAGTATATTTATTTATATTATTTATGTAACTCCGAAGAAGGAAGACAGTTAGACGATTGCTATAATAATAGATTTATTACAAAACAATAGGTAGTAAGTAAGGACTGTCGATATTAAAATACACAATATTCAACTTACCTGAAATAATAAGATTCCTTGAGAATTGAATAAGAGTCCTTTAATATCTTCTTCAGAATTTAAAATGTGATCTTGTTATATATTACCATTTTACACGAGGTTTAATGATTCGAAAATGAATAACTTATAACCTTCTGAAATAGGTAACCACAAGTAGATAGTGTGTTCTCCTCCACAAGCGTGAGAATCAAGAGTGGTACAGTTCGGCTGCTAAATTATGTAACTACATAATTTACACCTCCGTTCGTCGGTGGCTCTTTATCTACAGGAATAGAGTATGGAACTAACTTAGAGCTATGAAAAAATTTGTTGTGATTTATAATGTACTTCATATATACACGATGAAACTCTCTTTTTTATATTAAATGGTCCTATCCTAATTTCATCTAATTTATTTCTATTTAATCTGTTGCGGTTTGAAACATACACTAAATCGCCTTCGTTTTCTTTCCTACTTTGATCAACCCGCTTCTTATTCCTCTCAAAACTCGCCTTGAAATTTTCAAGTGCTTTCTGCCGATCAGCACTCAGATCCGTATCACGTTTTAATTCTTCAGGAACTACGTGAGATGTTATTCCATATAAAAGATAAACAGGCGCGCATTTCGTTGTTCCGTGAGTATTGTTGTATTCCTTGGTGCAAGTCTCTGCGATAGTAGTCCATGACTGTTCATCATACGTCTCATTGATTCGGCAACGTATCCTGTTCACCAGGGTTTGATTTAATCTTTCATTCTCCATCGTTAGAGATCCATTGTGGGTTATTTACTGCTGAGTAAAGAAGACCAATGCTCTTATTGTCTAGGTATGTTCTGAAATTCCTAGAATTAAACGCACCGTATTGGTCTACTGGTCTACTAGCAACGTTTGTATTTTGTTTTCTATTGCTACTATTCGATCAATTTGATGAAATCAGGGGCCTAAAATAATAGAATCAAGAGTGGTACAGTTCGGCTGCTAAATTATATAACTACATAATTTACATTTACATATACTACACATGCATATACATCTTAAATGTAGCAATTTGGTTCGAACGAAATATATATTAAAATATCTGGTGCGTAGCAACAAACACCTTTCCTTAGCTCTTCGTCTGTTCACTTACTGTGTTCACAGCTTATTCTACGTTTAGAAATGGTAGTAAGTGAAACGGCGGGGGTTGCAATTGCGGAATTTCGGGAGTAGCCCCTGTATATTTGATGAGCGTTATCAAAGACTCGTCGTATAGGTACCTGGTTGGAGTATCACCTGCATTTTTTTGAAGAACCTAGTATAATTTGAACGGAGTTTATAAGGAAAAATTACACTATACTCGATTTTCGTCGAACCGAATTGCTAATTTATTATCCTGCTCTCGTCATTTTTCTATTAATGAGAATTTCATAGTATAGTTTTGTATGTTTAGTATAGTATTTAGTTTTGAATGAATTTTGCTCAAGCCCTCTTGGCGTTCCATAATGACCTGCAGTCTAGGTATCAAGTTTGAGCTAATTTGGTTCAGTCGCTTTCTCTAAAAATGGGTCACAGACACACACTCACAGACCATTTTCTCAAATAGTGTTTTTCGGACTGTTTCCACGTCGTCGTAGAGCACAACAAATTCGCTCAAAATGAAAAGCAACGATATTTCGGCCAGAGGGCCGTTGTGTTGTTGAAGATGCTTTCCTCTAGGTGGAGAAGGGAGAAAAACGAGCATGGCAGTGGAGTAGTGTGGAGTGAAGGGAATACGAGTATGAAGAGGCTTCTTGTGAGCAATTCCGAGTGATTGACAGTTTCATTTATCACACGCCGCAAGTAGGGCCATAAAACCAGTGGCCACAGTTGATCTGTCCCTTTCAAACTTGCCACCCAACTAAATAGTTAGATCAGGTGGGAAACCAGATTAGAAACTCCTCCCAGATGGTACGTGATTCCCGAGGGTCAGGCCTCCTCGCGATTTAACATGGGCAACAGCTCTTCACTGGGAGAATGGCCGACCAAATACTTGCAGTACCTCCACAGGTGGGTTCTGCGCGAGTGGCTGGCCTCTTGCATGATAGTAAAACTGCAACATCCACGACAGTCGACTGATATAACCCCTTTCGAGGGTTCAGCAACAGTCATTTAATAAACAGGCCTGTATGGGGGATCAAAAAGGCTAGTAATGGATGATTGGCCGCTTAGAAACAACTCTCATAATTTCATTTACACACCTCATACAGGTGCCAGATATACCAGGGTTTCGACCTTTGGGCGAAGAATGTTGTGCGATGGTCTTTGTGTTGATTGGTGAGGCGGGCTGAAGGGTTCGCGAGTCTGTAGGACAGCCCTGAAAAGACTGAACACTTTCAGAGCCTTTCTTACCGTGTAAACGTCGAGTTTCCTATTTTCTGGGTTGGGTCAACCGGTAAATTTTCAACTTGTTTCGCCCCTCAACCGGCGAACTTGTAACCTTCTTAAAATGAATAATTCAAGCAGGTTACATCACGATGCGAGGGAGTTGACGCCAAAAACACCGGCGAGCCCGCGAACGCCTGGGCTGTAGATTATGAGGGAGGCCGAAGAAAAGGGAACTTTCCGCTCGGCGTTGGGAAGTCGTGATCAGGAAGCCGAAGTCAGGCCGGAGGCGCAAGTGTCGTTGTTATTTGTGAGAGAAGTCAAGTCAGTCGCTCCCTAGTTGTCCGGAGCCCTGTCATCCAACGTCACACTCGCACGAACCGCTTGGGCCTCCCTTTTGAAACGCGAACCAGACGTCCCGAGCGATAAACGAACAGCTTGCGCATTATCTCCGTCAAACAGCACTCGGATCTCTGCAGGTCCTTTGAAATGGCAATAGCCTCGCGAATCGAACCTCTTAGTGAGAGACGCCTCAACGACTTTCTTCCATCCAGTTCTCCCTAATCAAATACATTTACTGCATTTCGCCTACCTTTTGAGAAACATAATGCTCCTCGTCAGAATGTATGTTAGTCGTAACCCTTTAATTGTCCATATGTCCCAATAATGACAGTTGCCTCCATTAATGTGGTGATAACCTGCATTTGGATTTAGTGGTCGATTGCGTAACTCTTTCCCCTCGTGTTAACAGAATGTAATAATAAATTAAAAATGGGACGTGATATAGTGCACTCGTTTAGTTGCCCCACGAAGTGTTGTCGGGATAGATTTGCCGACGTGGAATAGAATACTCGTTTACAGGCTCTTCAAAGCCCGACTTTCGCAGTTTGTCAAGTCCTTTTGCTTTGAAGTTTGCTCGAAGTTAAAATGGCAGGTCCGAAGCAGCTTCTTGAAGGCAGTGAGTCACATTGTTGATAGCACGTGGGATGGTGGTATTATAAAAGTGAAGACATATGTTATCATTGATTCGAAGCTCCGTTTTTTTTTTTTTTGTTCAACCCACCGAACTATAACGATCCTTATTTGCGAGTCAATGCTCACCCAAGTAGTGACTTTTCTTTTTCCCTCCGGAGCAGTTGACACCTGAAAATAAAACGGCCTTTTTTTCTCTTCCCTTTTCATCCTGTCTTGCAACTTACCCGCGTCTACAAGTATATTGCGTCTCGCCTGGCCCGTTGGCATCAACCTCTTTAACTCCCCACATCCGCCGACACGAGCTGAGAAATAGACGGTTTTGTACCTTTTTATCGTCCCGTCTGCCCTGTCCTTCCCTTCCCTAAATATTCTTCTCGCCTTTGCCCACGCGCTGGGGATCGCCCATATGGGCCACACAGTGAGGGGATAACATATACAATTTATGGACTCCAATTATCCGCGGACGTTTACTACTCCAATCAACTGGGGTCGACTTTGTCCCTTACTTCTTGTTTGAAAATGGTGTACTATTTATCGGGCTAGAGCTAGGAGGTAACGTTAATTCATGAGGAAAACGGCGTGGAGCGTTATGCCTGCGTTGAAGGCTGTAAAACCTCTTTCAACCTATGTTCGTGCAAAAAATAGCTGTAGGATTGTAGCCGCTCTAAGATTCGCTTCATTTTGACTCCCTCCTCACTTCATCTCGCGTATTCTTATGAGAGTTTTAAAAAATGTCCTCTCCTTCTCACTCCTGAAAGGACACCCAGAGCTAGGTTAGGGAACTTTGCAGACATTCCCTCCTTCCTATCCACAACGTACTGTTAATAGACACAGAGAAAACTTGGGTATGACTGGGAAAAGTGAAGGCAAGTAGAGAAGAGATAGAGAGATTGAGGTTTTATTTGTCCACCCTTGGAGGAGTTAGGGCCATGCAGCCCTCTTTTACACTCCCCCCCAGGATACAATTCCAATTCAACAAAATTCTTCACATCCTCGGTATAATTAAACAATAAATATTTTTAAATCAAACAGTATATATTTTTACTTTCCTTGGCTCTACAAAGTAGAAAGGAAAGTTATGTAATCGGCTGAAAAGAAAATTTTGAGTTTTCTTCAGATCTTTACGTTTCAGACCCTCCTAAAGTCCGAAAAACAATATTTGGGAAAATGGTCTGTGTGTGTGTCTATGAACGATTTTTAGAGATAACCACCGTACCAAATCAGCTCAAACTTGATACCTCGCCCGCAGGCCACCGTGGGACGCCAAAATAAGGGTTTGAACCAAATCCACCGAAAGTTAACTATAGTTTCATAGTGATCAAAACACCAAATATTTTTTTTCTCAAAAATGTCTCTAACGATTTTGATTAAATTTTTTGTATTGATAGCTCTCAATAAGGCAATGATACCATAAAATTCCCATTCGAGGGAAAATGACGAGAGCAGCACAATAAATTATCAAATTTTTCGACGAAAAGCGTTTTTAGAGCGCAGACTGCAGTTTCGCTTACTACCAGTTCTAACAGTTATTACCCAATGACTCCGCAAAAGTGATTATTATCCTTCTTCAAAAAATTTGTGTTTACAGCCTCATTAATTCTCTGTGTACCAATTGCTCAATAAAGGTCCTGCGAGGAGTACGAGCAGCATAATAAAATGTGGAACTGTTAGCGCTACCGCTTCCTGCAGCCGCAAAGTGTTGTTTGACCAAGTTCAAATTAACAGAGTGATAAATGCATTGATTAAATAGAATTAGCCATGTACAAAGTGAATTGTTGTAGAGCTAAGGAAAGTTGTGTGTTGCAACGCTCCAGATATTTTCCTTTGCCTTGCATTAGCTCTCTCTTTCTTCAGGTTTTCCTCTTCTTCTTTCTTTGCTATTCTTTCTTCGAAGTATTCTTGAAATCGCTTCCCTGAAACAACAGTTGACATCTTTTCTTTGGACGTCCTTCTTTTCTTTATTGCTGCTTCCTTGGTTTGATATAAGAAATGTCTTTTAAATGGACTTGGGACTTTTTGTGAAAGACTTGCAGGATTGGAGTCGTACGAACAGCTTGCTGTATCTTGGGAAAGAACAGCTGCCTGTGATGCCACTTGGTCGTGTGCAATTGGACTGCTTGTGGTCACTATGGTCAACTTCCGAATATAAACAATTTCTGCATCCGGTAGATGACCACAACAAAATGACAGGCAAAGGAACGAGTAAACATCATAATTCAAGCGTCATTTTGTTCAATAATACATTATTAATCAATGATTGATTGCCAAACTGAAAACACAAAGAAATAACTGTACTTACACAAAAACTGAAGTCAGTCCCTTAGTGAAAAAAGTTTATAATAAAGTAAGAATGTGGAGAATCTGAGAGAGTACAAATTTCACTGGACACCATTAGCTTTAAATGAGGCCTTTCCAACTGTGAGTTGATGACACGCGTTTACAGATGGCGTTGTCTGCAGGTTTGCACAATCACCAACACAAAATATCCCTTATTTTGGGAGCTTTTCCCCAGAAACGGTCAATGGTCATTACTGGTGCCCTTACCTTATCGGGAGGTTTAATGAAAATAGTTTGGGCCCCGTTTTCGAGTCAATTAGAAGAAAAAAAAATTGAAAGTTCGACCAACATCATTTTCTGACGCGTTTTGGGAGTACTCTTCTGTTCAATGGACGCCTAAAGCACCTATTATGGAAAACCGAATGTAGATATATATTAATGAAAGGCGTTCAACCAGTTTAATCGTTCCTTACAACTATCGCGAAGACGCTCGACGTGTTGGAACGTCTTTTCTCAAATCATGCGCAGCAGACGGTTCGAACGAGAGGATCCTGGAGCGAAGCTGCGGTGCCGGTGGTCGCTAACCGATTCTTATTTTCTGACCACTCTCCGACCGGCTCCCCCTTGACATTTCCAATTTTGAACTCCGTTCATGACCAGATCCTACTGACACGGCCTTATTTTTTTTTTGTTGAGTGTCAAGGCCTTATTTCTTTACACGGAATTGACCGGCTGTAGGGCGCGTTTATACTTTGAACGTCAAACACGTCTGAAAGGGCGTTATGAATCGGCTCATTAATACTACGTCACGTAGTTGAAGACGGTATATCAATAAAAACACATTTTATCAACTCAGACAGTTTCTATGCGTATTATTCTTCCTCCTCTTTCTCAACTCTCTCTTTCTCAACTCTCTCTTTCTCAACTCTCTCTCTCTCTCTCTCTCTCTCTCTCTCTCTCTCTCTCTCTCTCTCTCTCTCTCTCTCTCTCTCTCTCTCTCTCTCTCTCTCTCTCTCTCTCTCTCTCTCTCTCTCTCTCTCTCTCTCTCTCTCTCTCTCTCTCTCTCTCTCTCTCTCTCTCTCTCTCTCTCTCTCTCTCTCTCTCTCTCTCTCTCTCTCTCTCTCTCTCTCTCTCTCTCTCTCTCTCTCTCTCTCTCTCTCTCTCTCTCTCTCTCTCTCTCTCTCTCTCTCTCTCTCTCTCTCTCTCTCTCTCTCTCTCTCTCTCTCTCTCTCTCTTTCTCCTTTTTCTCTCTCTCTCTCTCTCTCTCTCTCTCTCTCTCGCATACCACCTTTGATGCTGAGCGAAGTAAGATTAGAAACGGTCATTCAGACAACCAATTAATAGGGAACTATACCTAAATTCAAGTCGATTTGATGCAGAAATCTCGCTATTAACGCGTTCAAAATTACGCGGGCACTATCCGCAAATTTCAATGAATTTATAAGGAACGCGCCACATTTCCGAGTATTTTTCTGCACTTGCACGACCCACCGCTAGTGAGAATTTTATGATAACGAGGGGGAGACACGCTGGATGTTTTATTTCGGGGCCAATTATGAAATGATCATTATTGAACTTCGTGGGATCCGGTTTCGGTTCTTCAGCACCATTACTGTACGAATGGGAGTAAATAACAAAGAAGATTCATACAGGAGGTACCCGGACTTCCATACAAAGCCCACTTCCGTGATAAATTGTTTGTTTCTACGCCCTTGTGATAATTAGGGAGTCAGTTGTTGAACTTTTCCATAAAGAAACGCACAGCCCCCGCCTGATTGATTTCTGTTAATAATTGTACTGCCGCGACTACTATTAATGCAAAAATTGAACAAGAAATTCGATATTGAGTTTTTGGGCCTACTGCATCACTTTTCTTTCTAGTGGGATCAATGCAAGAGCAACTAAGGAGTATTTCACGTATACCACTGAAAATAAAGATCACACAAGAGATCGATATTCCAAATTTTGAAAATTGCAAACTATTGACAACTGTAATTCTTAATTCTTATCACGGTGACGTTATTACTATGACTCGTTCGTGATTGTTACAATACACACGAATTAACGTTTTATCAAATTTTGTTTCAGCACTCGACACTAACAATGTGACTGTAAAGAAACAAGTGTTCGAGCTGCTCTCGGCGCTATGCGTTTACAATACCGAAGGCTACACCCGAGCCCTGGACGCTCTGGAACACTACAAGGTAAGGATTATTTAACCAATTAATTAGTTAGAAGTATTGAGAGGGATATTGATTTCGTTTAGTATAATTACTTGGTTTAGACTTGTGTTGGGGTTGTGATTAAGATATTTATCAAAACACGTTGATGGTTGTTGTTTCAAAACGATGACTTAAAATGTCATCGATGATGAGGAATCACACACAAATCATTTTACATTGAACATAGGGATTCACCCTGTAGAACATCGAATGACCCTGTTGTGAGCAACACTTTTTCCTATGGACTGAACAGAAGTTTTACTTTCAACCTCCTGTTCATCACAGAGGCTTTTTACTTTTACTGTAATATTTTTTTAATCTGCTTTTATGACAACTGTGGAAAGGATTCATCAAGTAACTTTTTACTTCCCTTGGCTCTACAAAGTAGAAAGGATGTTGTGTAATCGGCTGAAAGAAAAACTTTGAGAACTCTTCAGATCTTTACGTTTCACACCCTCCTGAGTCCGAAAAACACTATTTGGGAAAGTGGTCTGTGTGACTGAACGATTTTTAGAGAAAACGACCGAACCAAATTACCTCAAACTTGATATCTAGCCCGTAGGTTACCACGGAAAGCCAAAATAAGGGTATGAGCCAAATCTACCGAAAGTTAACTATAGTTATCATAGTGGTCAAAACACCTTTTTTTCTCAAAAATAACTCTAACGATTTTGATTAAATTTTTTATATTGATAGCTCTCAATAAGGCAATTATACCATGAAATTCCCATTCATGGGAAAATGACGAGAGCAGCACAATAAATTATCTACTAAATTGCGTTTTAGCGCGGTTTTTTACTTTCCTTGGCTCTACAAAGTAGAAAGGAAAGTTATGTTTTCCTTATAAACTCCGCTGAGATGTTACTAGAGTATTTAAATATATATATATATCTGGTGCGTTGCAACACACAACGTTCCTTAGCTCTGCGTCAATCCACTCGGGTACATTCTTCACATTTTTCAATGATTTTACTGTGGTGTTGCCAGTTGACAATCTGCTTCCCGTTGTGTCATTCAACTTTTGTCGTTTTGAAACTGGGCCCGCAGTCCAAGCAGTCTTCTTTACGTCTCTGCTGTCATCCAGGGGTTTCAATATTTCAACGTTCGTGGAGTCGATTTTTGTGATCGGTCATGCCGATACACCGAACAGAAGTTTTACTTTTTTATCACGTGTTTTGAGAAACTCGAATGAAGACTTTGGAAAAAACGCTGCAAATTATCACACAACGGTTTATTATTCTCGTGCACAGCCAGGTTATTCAGCCCTGAGACAAAGCACACCTCATGCCCATCCCATTCGATTCAACGTCGAAAAATACCTTTAAACGTGACGTGACTACAACGGAACGACGAAAATTGACATTTTCTGAGCAAAGCTAGACAATACGCACGACGTAACGAGTGTTTGAAGTGAGACGGGAAGCAGTGTGGTAAGTGGAGGCAGGTCGCGAAGAAAAGCTCTCTTTCGCTGTATTGTCTCGTCGGTTCTTTCAAGGAGAATTTGCCTCACTATCTTTACCGTTCAACACCCTTCGTGATGCTCCTCGGAACATAGCTGGGAAACTATACCAAAAATGACGTAATTGCAATAAAACTACCAAAACTTCTGTAGCCTTGGCTAAATTGAAGGGTCCAGGGAAAAAACGGACTAAGTCACGTTTTTCACAAATCGAGTTTTTTATATCGTTGAACTCAGAAAATAACCGACCTAATAGTAACTAGAAAAAGAGGAAAATCCGACGTAGTAAGTTTTTGGTGTATAGGGAAAGAACCGACGATGTCACTGTTCCCTGACAGAACCCCCAACAGCGCAACACGTGGTCCCCACCACCTTGTTTCTGTGATTCACAACATTTCTTATCAGTACTGTATTGTTTTCTTCAACGCATGTGTGACACAGTTTTTTTCCAGTTCCTCGAAATAATTCTGTGTTATTTTTCATAAATAACTGTTAAAATGTCTACTAGTGGTTCCGACAGTGTTGAAGAACAGTATAGTAGAGTGGAGGCGAAGAAAAGAAAACGTACAGTGAAAAATTTGAGGATTGCGACTCACGAAATGGGACCACCGTGTAACTGCACGAGGTTCAAATACTTTGAGGCAATAACTCATGATGAGAGAATGGGGATAAACCCTGAGTTAAATGATCTTTCCTCACATAACGAACAGAATAGTTACTTAGGTGGACTGATTACTGTTCTCGCGTTACCAATAGAAGACCACGACAGCCAGAGGAAACGGCTAACTTTCGCCAAGCTAGTTATGCTTACCGAGCCAGAATTGTCCGCTCAGATAAAGCAGTAGATGTACCTGTTTGTGCAAAAGCATTTTGCTCAATCCATGCTATCACCAACAGTAAAATAATTTATATAAAGCAGAATTTGAAACTCACAGGGCCCCAACAGACAGAAGAGGTAAACACTCTTCTCTCCACTGGAAGCTCGACAAGAACACTACAGATTTGATTTATGCTCACATAAAAAGTTTCAGAGACCAACAAAGCGACTACTGTTTGAAAGATTCGAAAAAAATCTATTTGTCCGAGGATTTGTGCATCAAAAAAATGTACACCGTGTTCAAAGAAAAACATCGTAATGTCGTCGTTTCCTACGACCCTTCCCTGTTTTGGGGGGTTTGCTCAGTCTTGGAATTTTTTAACAAGTAAGTAGTTTAATAATATCGTCAACATTTTGTGGAACACTTACATAGATGTTTTAGTGCATAATAAGACTTATTTCAATTTTGTATTTGCATCTAGTCAAACACAATCGCAAACACAAAGTTTGCAACGCGAGTTTTCTCGTTCTTAAGAAAAAGTGACTTAGTCGGTTTTTTCCCTGGACCATTCAATTATTGAACCATTTTTTGCCCGTGACGACCATATGTTGGGCTCGATCGGAATTGCTTACCGAACCGAATTTTTGAGCAAAAGAACCGATTATTTAGGCCACGTTAAACGCAAAATGTGGCCTGGACGACGGACGTACATTGCAGAGTTCGAATCTCCACGTCTTGTAACGCAAAGCGATACATTTTGAAAGAAAATTGTAAATAAAATGTTCCCGACTGAACACGAAAGAACGAATAATGAACCAAAACTGAAAACCTCGCTCCTAAACCAGCAGCCACTTAACTTCGGTCGTTGTACACTGGCAAGGGAGGAGGGTTATCGGCCAATACCCTGTTCGTACAGTTGTATGTACTCTCCACGTCCGCCCTGATACTTAGCCCCGTTCAGGCGGATGATTTCGTGTTCAACATCAGTCAATATCCGTGCATAGACCTATACACAATTCAATACTGAATAGAGGAACAGCTCGTAAGTATAAAAACGACCGTAGAATTCAAAACGTGGGTGTAATCGGCATTTTTGTACGATAGCAAATATTACCATATAAACTGTAAACCGTGGAGGGCATCAATCTTGAATCGCTTGAAATGTTATCGTTCTTCATAAATACTTGTTAACTCCCCCTTTCCACGAGATATGCATCTATAGTGACAAAAATAAAGGAAGACTTAATGCTGCCCAAGGGAGCTACTCAAACCTTGTTAAACACACCAGTCCGATCGTCTGGTTCTTCTTTAAGTGGCTCTTCCCCCTCCTGTCTACAGTAATCGGTCAATTGAGGTTGAGATACTTACATTTAATGCTAATGAGGCAATTAGTTTCTGTGGTTCTTGTGCGGTTGAGCGCCGAATGGGTCATTACGTTGTCTTCGGTGGCGAGTTGTTGGAGAGGATGAAACGCTACACCCCGCCTCCGAGACTATTGCGATGGAAGTCGTTTTTACTTTCTGGTCGATCCACTTTTAATGACGCCATTAATTTAAATGTGCCATAGTTCAGGTTAGGGGGAGGCATTTCAAACCCAAAACTGAAAAGGTTCGATCTGATAAGCTGTAACTGGGCGTTTTATTGATTGAGACTCGCACCCCACGAAGGATACTATAGTGACAGCAATGCGTGTCTTATATTCACGGGGCGGATTCTTACAGTGATGCCGTTCGAGAATGACGAAAAGCCCCATTTCGTCATTCCCTTTATTTATTTATAACATATACGGGCAGTGCCCAATTTAACAGTGAAAAAAAATAAAAATGAAACTAGGACAATATAAATCACAATAAAAATTCGATCAGCAGCAATCCTGAGCCAACCAACGAAGATCACAATAGCCGTCGAATTTTGGACCTAAAAGAGACTTTCGACAACAACAGTAGGTCCACCGAATCATCGTGTGACAACCTGTTGAATTCCTCCTGAAAGCGCACCATGGGATTATTGCGGAGATAATTGGTCCAAGAGGTATAAACATAAAAAGGCTGATGGAGTGTGTTAGCGTATGGAGGAGCGTTGAAGTTCAACTAGGAAAGAAGGGAACTCATAGTAGGGGCAAATGAACGTAACCTGGATAATTGTGTGTTTAAACCACGGACATTTTGATAAAACGCCGTGATATTTAATCGTTTTTTGCCTCATCCCCCGTTTCGGTTCGATATGCAATTCCGATCGAGCCCAACACATTGGTAGTTTTATTGCAATTACGTCATTTTGGGTATTGTTTCCCAGCTATGTTCCGAGGAGCGTTACAAAGGGTGTTGGACGGTAAAGATAGTGAGGCAAAACACCCCTACATCGGATCATAAATGCCTACAGACGTTTACGGGCGCCTGGCGCCGGGGGAATATTTAGTTTCCGTAGTTCCACTGTAGTCAGGTCATGTTTCGTACAGTTTACTAGTATTTTTCGATGCTGAATCGAATGGAATGGGTCTCGGAGCAGTAATACTAGGTCAAGCTGTTCATGAGAATAATTCATCGTTGTGTAATAATTTGCGTTTTTTTAATACTTCTGGTAAGAAAAAACGCTGGCCCACGAACCAGAAGCCCTAAGGTTTCGGAATGTATTGGATTCTCCTACTTTTATAGAGCTACACGGTTTGTTCGAGGATGGTCAAATTTACTTTTCCGAGATCAGGAACTATGAAACCAATTAGGCAACGATATGATAGTAGTTTATGCACAAGTAAATCGAGAATATTAGTGACATTGTTGCCAAAAAAAAGGGGCTCGAAAAAAATGAAAACTACGGGTGGTTTTAGCTCAATCCTTTATTGTGGGGCCTGTAGTTGCTATTTAGGGTAAATAACAATGTCGAGCTGATTTTATTGAGTGTACGCACGCTCTCAAGACCTGAGAAATACTCACAATTGTTTCTTCAGCTGATTACGTAACTTTTCTTCCTAGTTCGTCGAGTAACACCATTTGTTTTAAAAAATCTGCGAGTTATCCTTTAAAGTTATTTTCATGGTGCATTTTATCTTCGTAACAAATAATCGTGCAACATAGTAGCTACAGTGTGAGGTAAGAGCGAGTATTCTTCTCTGACCTTCAGTGGAATACAATTTGGTACAGGATCCAGTTGCGTAACACATTTATTTGCGAATAGTTAAAACTAATTATTGAACGAATCGCAGGCCGAGTGATTTACCGTAATCTCACTACTCACAAAGAAAAGTCGATCTCGGCTAATGCAAGCAGTAGTTAACGTAGGTAATCGACGGTCATAACGTGGGTAAGTGAAGTGAAATTGCAGTCAACTTTTCAATTTTGTTCTCACTTTGAGTTTCTCTTGGCGAGGTCTGAAGATAATAGGTGCCGCAATTGAGCCCGTTAATAACATCAAGCATTACTGTTGTTTTCCGTGTTCTTTACTCTACACTTGTAGTTAAGCTTCCATCGAGAGTAATTTGAACGTGATTGTCCGTTTCGTAATTCTCCTTAGTTTTGTTTACGATATTTCTAGGGTGAGAAAGCTCACGGCGTGCTTTACTCGTTACTTCGACCGTTTACTGAATCTTCTTCATTCACTCCGAGCAAGTAGCTACGGGTCTATATTGGGCGGAGATTCAAGTGTAAGTAGTGGAAGTTCGTGTTTGGACCCAATATAAATCAGACAAAAACCTTGAAACTCACCTTAAATCACTAACTCATCTTCGGCAGAAAATAAAGGAAATTAAATTGACAACGTAACGAGACTCACTTTGAATTTAATCGAAAAGATAGTAATGAATGAATGAACCATACTCCGGGGAACCATGCGGGGAAAAGGCACTGAAATTATAATCTGGTTGTAACTAGAGAGATTTGATTAGAACATTACGCAGGGCTCTTGAAAATCAGAAAGAATCGTAGCCCTCGTAATTTGCGTCTCGTAAAGCCAAGCCCCCGGGCGCACTGCCAGCCCGCCAAATGGTCATGCCCAAAGGAAGGAGAGCGGAAGGAGACGAAGGTTATATCCTTTACAACTGTCAACCTAACTGGAGTGACGAAGAAATTTTATCTCCCGACTCAGAAGTTATCAGGACCACAAAGGTGGTTGTTGATAGGCGAAACTGTTATAATTAATGGGGCCCAACGTACAATGTGTCGCTATACTATTAGAGATGTGAAGATTTAGGTGTAAGGTTGAGGCAACAACAGGTCTGTTTCCTTATTTGATGACTGTTCCTAAACCCTCGACGAGGGTTATATCAGTCATGGAAGTTAAAGTTGGCCTCTGCAGCATCCACCAATCTCAGACCTGCGGAGGTACGGCAGGTATTTGGTCGTTAGCCAGTCTCCCGGTAGAGAGCTGTGTTACCGCACGGAGGTGGCCACCTGAGGAATCCCATACCATCTGGGAGGAGTTCTTAATCTGGTTTCCCACCTGATCCAACTATTCACTTGGGTGGCAAGTTTCAAAAGGACAACTATGACCACGTTTCTTAGCCATGAAGCTGTGAACTCTGCAAAATGGTTATAGGCTTGCTTTGCAGCAGTCAATGCTGCTAAGTTCGTTTGCCCTCCCAACAACCGTCGCTCACTGCTGTAGAAACTACTGTGGAGCAGTACGTGGTTTCTTGTTTCCTCCTCACTGGAGGCGCAAGACGTGCATGACATCGTCTTTGAGATAAAAGAAGTGGAGCCGCGCATTGAAGTGACCATGCCCCGTGAGGAACTGGCTCGTCTAGTGGTCTGGCTCAAACCATTTTCTTAAAAAGACGTTCATGGATGCGGGGGAAGAACTTATGCGTATCACGTCCCTTTGACGAGGATTCCCATCTCGCTTGCCATTTCTCTAGCGCACATGCCTCAATGGCAGCAAGTTTCTGTTCTGTGGTGAGATCCGCACGGAGTTCAACCCAAAGCGGGGGAAGCTCCCGTTTCACTCTCCACTTGTCAACCATGCACTCAACGTCTAAATCAACTAGTAACTGACCGGTGATCACCTGGAGTGGTTCTGTTGATACAGTCTTGTAGGCCTTGGTGATCCACAGGAGCACAGCTCTTCGGGATTGGGCCAATACTCTCTAATGATTGACTGTTAGTTTGCTCCAGACAACGGGGCAGTAGCCAATCACGCCTAGATAGATGGCCTTATACATGAGGATAGTGTCATGGTAACACACACCCCAGGTGGCCTTAGTAATTGCAATGGTAGTGCCTCTAAGGGACTGGAGGTGTTGGTTGAAACCCCACCTCTCACCTATATTCACTCCTAAATACTTGACGTGCTTTCCAAGAAGGAGCCTGTGGACGCCAAAGCGTATTGAGGGTGGAGGATTTGCTGGGTTTTTTCCTCAGCCACCTGCATCTTGACATGCTCTCTCTCTCTTCCTCCATTTCATTTACACTTGAGATTAATATACATGAAGGTTGTGGTTTTTCTAGAAGTTACACCGTCCATCGCTAGGCTCACAACCTTAGACAAAATTTCACGTTGGAGAATGATAGATGTTGTTGATTGGCAGTGGCCAGGTGGTGTGGTGTGTGAGGGTGTAGCACTTATACTTATGTACTTCATACATGTAGTACAGAGTTATGAAGTTGAAGTTCGTCCACGACCAGAATTGTCAGAGGTGAAGCCACAACTCTCTCCTCCTCTACTTGGGGTTGATCGTTGAAATATTTGTAGAACGTTGGAGTTGTGCAAGCAGTTAATGGGCCACGTGGGATAGGAAGCGTTCGCACGTTGAACACTGCTCGTGGGGTTTTTTTAAAGGGCCAGTGACACAGCAAGGCTCCCAGCCAACCACAGGCACCAATCGACATTATAATGACCCTCTTCATGCGTAGCATCGACCAATGACGCCTTTCGCGTAGAAACATCAGATCCTGCTTGACACATCCACGCTTAAGCGCAATACCTACACCTTTTTCTGTTTCCCCCTCTCCATGTTCTTCAAGGGAGGCGAAACTATCAGTGCAGGTAGGGAGCATTCACACATTGAATTTTTGGCCACGATGTTTGTCATTTTTAAGGCCGTGTTGTTCGCGCTGGATGGTGCTAATCCCCAGTTCTACTGGTGAAACAGTTGAAGATTGATAGGCCAAGTGTATTGAGTGACCATCTGGTATTTTGTGGACAGATCCATTCAACATCAAGCTAATTTTGCTCCAGTTCGCCTTTGATTAAACCTGGAATTGTTCACCATGCAGCACTGGTAACCAAGATCACTCACCTGGGTGCAGTAAGGGAATACGTGACCCTCCTCAGCCGCATTAAGTTAGCATACCAAAAACCATCGTCTTTAAACGGTTTAAACGTCATTTAGGTATAATACCCAGAAGAGTTATCTTAATTAGCGGACAATTCGACGCTCAGTTTGCCTTTTTTGGACAATTTTCGACGACTAATATTGCTTCCCCCTTCGTAAATTGCGTTCATTCTTTTTACAGTTCTGCGTCTGTAAATCACACGGTCGTGTGGAAAATATGAAGCATAAACTAATTTTGCAAGTTCTCTAAGATACTTTTTGGGCCCACAGAGAAGTTAGACATATGCGGGCAACGATAGTTTCCACGGTCTAGGCACGGGAACTGCTGATCGAGACTTAATGAACTGAGCTTAATGTCGGCGATCCTGTAGCAATTGAAACATGTGGCAGACTTGATGGTTGACGTTACGAATTACTTCGTGCTCAACGATTCCCTAAAACAATCGACTAAATAGTCCATTTATAGTTACTGTTTTATGGATCCTGGGATATAAAGAGTGCCATCTGGACAACCACGGGCCATAACCAGTTGGACAAGGGTTTTAGATTTCGTTTGACATTTAGCTCAGCGTGTAACTGTAAGAATATTCTCCGTTCTTAATGAATACCCTCACTCATTATTAAATGGGGTATGAAAAGTGCGTTAGAGAGCGAGCGAATTAGAGAGCGAGCGAATTAGAGAGCGAAACGCCGCAGCAATTTATATTTAGATGACATCGCGGAGCAGGATCGTTTACTCTAATCGGTTCGAAATACATAAAAAACCAGCGGCTGGTCAAAGAGATTTGCTGCTACCGAACTAAGTATACGTTGAAATGAAAGCATTTATAGACGAAGCGGCGACCGACGGAGGAAAAAGATGGTTTTTTTTTTATTACTGGAAAAGGGCTCTCTGTTTGAGATATCGCGAGGATTTCGCCTTGAAAAAGACTCGCGGCGGGTGGCGAAGCTGATTGGATCGGGTCCGCGCCGTGAGGGCTGCAATTAGCCAGGCTGCCCTGTGCATTCAACTGCAAGCGGCTGGTGAGAAGGAAAAGAAGTGGAATGAAGAAGAGTTCAAGAGCCCATTGGAAGAGATAAAAATAAAAGGTCGCAGACCACACAAAGCCGTCCAACACACTTCAGAGTAGATGCAGGATTTTTGATCTTCTTGAAACACACCCGGAGCAGTTGTTCGCCGCTCTGGACAATTAGAAAACGTGACACGGATTTTTACGGTAGAAGTGGTTTGTTTCCGTATCATTTAGCCAGTCTCCCGGTGGAGAGCTGTTGCCTGTGTGTTGCTTCGCGAAGGTATAACCCTGGGTGATCCGTACCACCTTGTTACACGGGGGGGTTTGGAAATGTTTGGGGAGCTGCTGACTTGGGCAAAAATGACAGCGATCACGAGCTCCAATCTATTGCCCGACATTCGTCGGATTATGAACCTTCGCCTTACCACTAGACTACGATCACTAGTGTACCTACAATGGGAGTCAAGTGGTACTTCTCCCCCCTCACCATTAGCCGCTGCTCGTGGAACCAAATTTGATGAACGGATTTTTGAGAGTTGAGTGAATCCCCAGAAAATCCGATCAATGATGCGAAGAACTTTTTTTTTTTCGAATGAAGGAGCGTGTTGGAGCTCGGAATCTTTCACACCATTTGTTACTAGGGCTTTTTGGAAATGTTTGGAGATCCGCCGACTCAGGCAAAAATTACAGCAGTCACGAGCTCTGATCCATTAGCACTAATTTCGTCTATGAACCTTCGTCTTACCACCAGACTACAATCGCTAGGTTGCCAGCAAAGTTGACTACAATGGGAGTCAGTCGGTACAATGTGGCAGGAGTTCTTAATCTTGTTTCTCGTCTCATCTAGCTATTTACTTGAGTGGCAAGTTTCAAAGGGGCATATCAACTGTGATAGCTGTGAAGTTTCCAACAATCATGAACTACAGCAGCACATAGTTTCTTGTTTCCACACTGGAGGCACAAGATGTGCAGGAAGGAGAGTCTTTGAGGGAAAGGAGTGAAGCTGCACATTAAAATCATCATGTCCCGTAAGGAACTGGCTAGTCCAGCGATCTGGCTCAACCCACTTCCTTCTAAGACGTTCAGGGACGTTGGAAAAAACTAGTACGTGTCACGTCCCTTTGATGAGGATTCCCATCTCGCTTGCCTTTTGTTTGACACCCACGCGTCGTGCGCTGCTAGCTTTAATTCAGTGGAGAGGCATCATCGACCTTTTCGCTCTCCACAGGTCCTCCATTCACTGAAGAGGCAAGTCAACGAGTAACAGCTGGCTGGCTAGTGATCTCTTGGAGTGATTCAGTGGATGCCATCTAGTGCCCTTGAAGATCCTACTCCAATCACGCCTGAGTAGAGGGGGGTACGTGAGGCTTGTGGCCTTGCTAATTGCTCGTAATGAGACAAACCTTGTGGGACTGGAAGTGTTAGCTGAAACGCCACCTCTCACCTATCCAGCAGCACTGCGCCTTGATCCTGTGCTGCTACTATCACGCTGCCATTGCTGTCTGTTCCTCAGTATGCATGTTACACACACAATGGATATTATTTATAATGAATAAATTCGTAATCGCAATCTACTCGTCCTCGATCCTCAACATGTTGTTGAAACTACAAAAGAAAAACGATCACTGTAAGAGTTTGCCAGGAATGTTTTTCTATTAAGTTAAACACAACTTCACTCACAGCTCTCATGGCTCAAATATGACGGCATATGGTCATCGATGTCAATGTAAGATTTAGACAGTTTGTGTGGGACAAATACGCAAACGGTAACCGTGATTTTATTAGTGATATAAAACAATTAATTATTGAAATAATGAATTACGTATTTAGATCAAACTAAAATGTACTAATAATAGAAGTAAAATATATTTTTCGTTGTTCGTTTACGATTGCCAGTAAGTTTTGTGGACGGTGTTAAAAATATAATTGTGCCTCAACTGAGGGACTGATATAACTCATGAGGGTTCATGAACAGTCATATTGATTGGACCTCAACTGAGAGTGACATGTCATTTGTAGAGCTCGGTGGTGTTGTTGAGCCTTTTGGCGGTAGCGTCGACAATCGTCAACTAATTAAATAATAATGCTGTCACTGCGAAGACAGCAATCGAAATCCTACACTTTTGAGTTAGCTCTCAACACTAAAATCGTTGTCGCGCAGTTATTTTATTTCCCGCGACACGACCGTAGGAACAAAAAATAAACACGATAACGCGACAAAAACTCTCATCGGCTCTCCCGCATACGGGCATCGTTGTTGAGGGAGGAACGAAAACGTTCCTTCTTTTCTCAATGTTCAGAGACAGTAACTGACGGGACGGTTAAAGAAACAAATGGGCTACACGTTTGGTTTTGTGCCCTTGAAGGATTGACTCCCCACAGTCAGCCTTTGGTGATACGGAAGGAGAAAATAAACATGTCCCTTAACGACTGTACGATTGTCAATGTCACGGCTGTTGGTTTCCTTTCAAGTGCCCACACAATCGGGAGACTCGAGCTCGTGATCAATAAAATCCTTGCGTTGATTGTATTTCAAAACTTGAAAATTACATCCGAGTAACAAGACGCCATTAAATCGCTTTCTTTTTTTTCAACCGGGTTGTTTTTCGTTGATTCGTTTTATTCTTGCCTTAGCCCTAAGTAATAAAAAAGATGGTGTAATCGGGCGCATTTAAAAAACTCAAATGTTTTAGCGCGCAAGAACAACTTTTAAAAATAGTCCACGTGCGTGTACAGCTAGTACAAATCAGCGTAAATTCTATATTCCCCCTGCAGATCAATATGGGGCACCAAAATAAAGTTATTAATAAATTTTCATTCCAAGATTCATACCTGTTTTTCAGAAAGCGCCAAATAAATTTTTTTTTTCAACTATGTTGATTAAATTAGTACATTGGTAATCCAAATTTTCATCCTTCAGTTCGCGAGGACTCCAAAAATAATCTACCGCTTTGGAATTAATCGATGCAAACTAAAAGGGTGCAGAAATTAAATAATTTGCTCGCTGTTAAGAGAAATATCGGGAGCTCATCACACAACTTTCCTTAGATGTACATAAATTAACTAGTTTTCATGGCTTTTGCTACAAATTCAATTCATTTGAAGTAGGTAGAACGCCGCAGTGGCTGCAAACGTGTTGTGTCCTACAGTTCCGACTCATGCCCTGACCATTATTGAGCAATCCCAACACAGAGAATTAATAAGGCTCTAGAAGCGATTGTTTTTTCCGAAGGACAATAATCACTTACCTTGTTATTGGATAACAACTTTTAACGAGCGGTGCGTAGCAACACACAACTTTCCGCCACCTCCGTAAAAGTTCGAACACCAGCGACATATGCGGGCGCTATATCTTCGTTTAACGCATTTCTACAGAAACATTTATGGATAACAAAATGTAGGGACTAGTTAGCTGAGAGTACTCCGTAAGTTTCATCTAAATCGTTAGAGCCGTTTTTGAGAAAATTGGAATATCAATAAATTAATATTCGACAAATCTCCTTTTTTGAGTTAACTTGGCTTATATCTCCGTTCAACATATATATACAGAAATAATTATGGAGAACGAAATGTTAGTATAGGTGATAGAAAGACACTCCATTAGAATTTATCACATCTCGTGAAGAAGTTACCCTGGAATTTACGGAAATGTTCAAAAAAAATTTATTTTCGACACATTTTCATTTTTATCCCTGTTCAATGGACTGTGAGAGGAACATTTATTGAGAACAATATGTAGGTATCAACTATTCAAAAACATCCTGAGAGTTTACTGAAAATCGTTGAAGTCGTTTTGCCAAAAAGCGCAAAAAACCCTATTTTTGCTTCATAGGCCTATATCTCCGTTCACCGTATTTTCATGGGGATATGTATAGAGAAGAAAAGTTAAGTATTGATTAGAGAAAGATAATTTGAAAGTTTAATCAAAATCGTTCTAGCCGTTTTTGAGAAAAATGCGAAAAACCCTAGTTTTTGGTACATTTTTGTTCCCCCTCCCCTTCCCAATCGTCCATAACTTTATTTTGGTGTCTACAAAAAATAACGAACAAAACAAATAAAGAACCAGCTCAATCGGATCAGCCGTTCTCCAGCAAATCGAACTACAGACTCACACGGACCACGCGCCGAAATTAGGTTTTTTTATACTCAGTAGGCCTCAAAACGTAAAGATCTGAAGAAAACACAAATTTTGTTTTTTACACGATTGCTATACTTTCCTTTCCCTTTTGGGTAGCGGAAAGTAAAAATGGTAGTTTGACGGTGGTTTATATTCCGCAATTTCTGGAGTAGCCCCTATATATCTTATCAGCGTTATTAAAAACTCGTCTTATTGGTACTTGATTGTACTAATATTTAGATTTTTCTGAAGATTCTAGTAAAATTTGAGCGGAGTTTATAAGGAAGAACGATGCAAAGTATTACACAATGGTTCATTATTCTCTTGCACAGCTTGACGTTTCGATTCAGTATCGACAAATACTAGTAAACGATGTAAAAATGATCTGACCACAACGGAACGATGAAAGGTCGATCCAGTACGACGTGACGAGCCTAGTTGACGGGTGGTTGGTGGTGTGATTAGTAGACTTTGGCTCACTATGTTTACTTTAATTTCGCTGTATTCAGTCTAGACGCAGTGGTACATCTCTGAGACTCGTTTCATTCGACCCAGCAACGAAAAATACCTAGAAAACTATACCAAACACTACTTAATTGTGATAAAATTGCCATTTCGTTCTTGTTCAATTTTTAACCAGCCATGGGTGGGAGGGTTGAGCGTTTAAACGAATTTCCTGGCCGAAAAAATACATTTATCATTCACAATGAATTATACACCAAAAACTGCTCTAAACTCGAGTTGTGTTCAAATGTTTCGTAATTTATTGTTCTAATTTCCCCAATTAATGAGAATTGTATGGTATTGTCGTGTCATTTAGAGCTTTCTACAAAAATTGATGTAATCGAAATCGTTAGAGCCGTTTTTGACAAAAAAAAATCCGGTGTTTTGAGCTAATTTTGTTCAGCCGTTTTGTCTCAATCGCACTCACAAGAACACCGACCATTTTCTCGCATTGTTTTTTTCGGGCTCAGTACGTAACGATCTTTTTTCTACCTCATAAATAGACTTTATTTGTGTTAGACACTATTAAGTACGATAATACAGTTATATACTAACAATTTGGCACAGGTAGAGGTAGACTACCCATCGGTAGCCACAACTTTAGAACTATAACTAACTATAACAAATAAATAGATTATAAATTAATAATGTAATAGAGTAGTTTTCAGGTGTAGAGTGGTGATCACAGTAGAGTCAGAAGATAGGCAGAAGTACTGGCAGTGAGGATGTTCATGGTGGTAAGTGGGTGGTGAATTGAATCAGCCAGGTCCATCAGGGATTATCATTTGATCAGAATGTCTTTTACGTTTTAAACGCCGTGTTGACTTGTCGGGTGGAGGGGCCGATCTCATTTGGATGGTGTAGCATTTGGCAGACGAAGTTGTTGATGGGTGCAAGAATGGGGGAGCTGAGGATAGCAATGAAACTGAAACTCGGTGAGCGTGAGGAGGACTGTATTATACGTGCGTACGGAATTGAGTAGAATTGAAATTGAGGTGAGATGGAGTACAACTGGGCGACACAAGGGCAGTACTCAGATCGCATGAACTGGCGCGGGCAACCGTGTGAGGGAGTGAGAAGTTACTGGGGTGATAGTTGGGAGCAGACTGATTTTGGAAGAGCTCTGTCATCGATAGGAAAATGAAATTGGGAGAAAGAAATGAAGAAAGGAGAAAACCTAGAAAAGGGGGCTGGGGGCCCACAGCTTAGGAATTCCCGCAGGTTAGGGTCCGTTATTGAAACGGTTGGAGACAATTAGGCGGACGGAGACAATGATGCGGGGAAGCCCGAGGTCGAAGACCCTGACAACTTCGACGCTTTGCGTCGAACAGTTGTTGTATAATGGCCTAACCGTACATCTTTGACTGTCGGCAAGTCCACTTATGCGTGGGTGGGCTCAGGCCGGCTGGGGGTTTTGCCCCCCCCCCTCCCAGCCGACAGGTATGAATGTTGAATGTATGGTTGGCGTAAGAATGTAACTTATTGAGTGAATGATCCTAGGTTAGAGTATAAGTGAGGATGGATGATTGTAACTTATATGGGTGATAGGTGGGGTGAATGGGAGATTGGTAGGAGCGGGGGCTAGGAGGGAATCAAAACCCCCCAGGGGACGGAAAACTGGCATTTGCGGGGCCTGTTCCCCCCTTCCAGCTGCTGGACGCAGCTGGTCGGGGGTGGGCCCTTGCGTACCAGGGACCTGGGGTCCTTCGGCGAGGGGGGGGGGCAAGTCCAAACCCCCCCAGGCGGAGGTCCCCGAAGCCGTAAGTCTGGACGCAAGTCTGGGCGGGTTACCAACCTTTCTAGCCTTAAGGGATATTTTTCCCAAAATGGTACTGCGGGGGTGCACAGCCCGTGGTTCAAGCCAGTGCACCATGGGTAGGCCCGCGCAAGGCAGGTGCCTCTGCCGGGGTCCAGCAACGGGCCCCTGCAGATATTGCAGTGGTCGAGGGTTCGCTGGGAGTAGTCCCTGTCCCAATTTCCCCTACTCTTGTTGCCCGATGGGGCGGAGGAAGGTCAGGGCCGATGAGGCCGGTTATTCCTCCACACACCCCTTTATTGGAACGTATATGTCGGCAAGTCCACGTCAGAGTGGGTAAGTGTGTTTATAAAGTACCTCGGGGATATTGTGACGAGTTGGAGCGTTCTGTTTTGGAGGGTTTGAATTCTGCGGATCTGTGAGTGACAAGCAGAGCTCCATATTTCGCACGCGTATTGCCATTTGGGTATGATTGTAGACAAGTAAATTTGTCGTTTAGTTTTTAGAGAGAGGTGTTTTCTGTTTAGAAGAAACTTGAGTTGACGAATGCGGTTACATTTGCCGTAATATGCATGTCCCAGGTTAGTCTGCAATCAAGCACAACCCCGAGGTATCTTACGTTGGAGACCTGGTGTACTATTTCATTGTTGATAGTTATTGGAGGAATGTGTACAGCCTTTCTATACGTGAAGTTTAGCAGAGCGGTTTTAGAGGGTTTAATACCGATTTTCCATCGATTCGTCCATTGGAAAACGTAAACCTGTAGGAAGCCATGCGCGAGTTCAGGAGATGAATGACGGACCAGGACGGCCATCGGCGTAGCGAGCGATGGTAGCATGAGGGGACTTTGGAGCATCATGGGTGTACAGGGTATACAACAACGGGCCGAGAATGTTTCCCTGGGGTATTCCAGCCAGTATATTGCGGGATTTCGATATAGGTGTCTGAGAAGGTTCTGTTTGAAATATACGAGGCAAGGAGCCTGTAGAGCGTGTCAGGGAGAGTCCTCTTTAGTTTAACCAGGATGCCCGGGTGCCAAACTCTGTCAAAGGCCTTTTCGACGTCCAGGAAGAGCCCCAGGCAGACCTCTTTATGTTCGTAGGCGTCGAGGATGACGTCCACCACTTGGTGTAGCTGTTGGGGGCAGGAATGGAGATTTCGGAATCCGAACTGCTCTGGAGGGAGGAGAGTTTCTGTGTGAATTAAGATCCCCGGTAGGAGAAGTCTCTCGTAGACCTTTGACAGTAAGGAGAGAAGACTTATGGGCCTGTAGTTAGCAGGATCTCGGGTGAGTTTTCCCTTCTTTCATACCATTACTATCTGAGCAAACTTCCATTTGGTGGGGAAATATCCCGTTCTGTGAACGTAACGATCTACAAGACAAACATTAAGATCTGATGAAGAGAACTTACGAAGTGGCTAATCTCCGCACGACTCATGAAAACTTCACGTTAATATTGTATTTTGTCAAGATAATATCGCTTCAAGACGCTGAATAGGGTCGAAACTAATTTTATCGTTTGTGTTTCAGAAACTAAAATGCGAGCGATATCGCTTCCAGATCGTTCTCCTCGAGCTCGAAAACGCCCAGGAAGTTGACTACCAAACGGCTCTACTCGCATTCATCAACTGCCTAATAATTTCGACCCCTCAACTCAAAGATCGCGTCAAAATACGAAATGAGTTTATCGGTAAGTCGTCCGTAGTTCCGTAACAATCAATTTAATGCGTTATCTCTGTGGAAGCGAAGCGTTCGACCGCGCCATCTCTTATTGTTGTTCGCGGTAATAACGCCGTAGCCTTAACAATAAGTTGCGCTACCAAGTTTTATTCAGACGTTAACGGCCCTTCTCGACGTTTCGATGTGGGAGAGCACCGCTCCTCGAGAGATTATCATCGCTAGATAATATCGTTTCAATTGTGGAAGGAAAGATTTATTGCCGCTTTGGACTTTTATTGGCCTACCTTCCACATATTTCGATTACCCGGGCTTTAGGTGCCCAATGAAGGTGGATCACCTGAACCTGGCTGCCCTTGAACTTACGAGTATAAAGCCATAAACTTTCGAGAATTTGTTCTTGAAATACCTGCTATTAGTTCATAAAAATGAGCGAGTTAATTATGTTCTTGTTGTAATCTAATTGGCGTGAGGTCTACAGTGGAACGGTTCATTAGTCGAGGATTGTGATGAAGCTACTGCAGGGTCGTGCACAACGTATGCTCTGATTTACTGTCCCTCATCATCGAGATTGTCAAGTTAGAGAAGCTGGTGCTCTAGCCTTATAGCTATGATTCCGTCGGACGAGGAGGTTCATGCCTGATGCTGCAGTCGCATAGATTTACAGATCCTTTACAGATCGTCTGTTCCCATACGTTTCCACGAGTTCCATTCAGAAATCTGCAGTATGAGATCGATCAATCACAATCGGATAAAAATATCAACTCTTCACACTATTTCTCTTATCTCTGAATATCAGAATAATTATAATTACTGGAAACGACTTCAATTAAACGTCCTGCTTTCTAAAAAAAAAAATAACACGGAACGAATTAGCCCCTGAAAGCGAATAGTTTTTTTTAACATACTGTGTTCGTATTGTTAAAGAGAAATAGCAACGAATAAAATCAATGGACTGTATTACGTAGTAAACAAAATATAGACAATCTGAAATTAACGCGATTATGCAAATAAATAAATTAAAGGAGCTCTTATACATATATTATAATAAACTAAATATAGCTGCTGCGCACCAGTAGTAAAAGTAAAGGAAGGATCTGACCGTATGCATCGGGGCTCTGGAAGCTGAGTTGAATTTGATTGATCTAGAAATAATTAACGAGAATTGAAGGTATATTCGGTAGGTAGATGATGGAAATTATTTGAGCTGAGGGCTACTTACCGATCTAGAAATAATGGGGAGTGGAGTTGCTCAATAGTACAAGTATGTACGTGAAACGTCGTGGCTGCGGGACTGCAGAAAGCTTGGAGACGAATGGCAAACGGATTGCGAGAAACAAGCGAGACTTAATTGCAGCAACAAGTTTCAGTTCTACAGCTGGTTGGCCAGATCCTTCCCTAACATTGCTCTTTGAGCGTCACATACGGCAAAATGGCCAATGCCCGATTTTCCAACCATTCAAAACCTTACTACTTTTTTCCAATAGTGCTTCATTATAGCCTGTCGATCCAAAAAAAACTAAAATGTGTCAAAAAACGCTGCCAATTATTATACAATGGTAACTTTTGCACAACATGACTTAGTACACCTCCGAGACCCATCCCATTGAATGCAGCGTCGAAAAATATCAGTAAACGATACGAAACATGACTACGAAGGAACGACTAAAATAACATATTTCAAGCGCCTGTAGTCAATTGGCACGACGTTTGACATACCCTCCCGTAAACAAGTGTCATGCGTAGATGCCCAATGCTCATAACTGTTTCTAATTATTGTCAAAAAGTGGCCGCATTAGCCTCTGCCGAAGCTGAAACTGCTGAGGAGAATAAGGGAAAATACGCGTACTGCAACTGCAAGAGCTGCTGGGAAAAGCCAAATTAGTCCGGGAGAATGCTTTGTGCGTGTAGGAAAAATCGGAATTTATTATTTAATATTATTAATTTATGTATTATTTAATATTTCCTACTTTTCTGCTACTAAATCCACCCAGGATTTTCTAACACGGCGATATGACATCTAGTTTTTCCAGAAACTGTTCAGAGACTATACTGAGCTCTCACTTCAATATTAACTTACTCTCTCGTTCTGTTACCATTGCTCGAATGGAAATCTCGAAGTTTTAACTTCGTTTCGAAAATTCGACATGAAAGCGAACGTTTTAAAAAGTCAACAACAGCAGAGTGTCGGGGAGGTCGTATTTCTCGCACGTTGCCGGTTGCAGACATGTCATGACTGTCCTTAGCTTATTGAATTACGATAGAAAGTAAAGTTGTTTCATGTAGTGTTGTATAGGCAGAAATCACGCTGTAAAAAGGCTGCAAGTTTTCACACAACGCTTTATTATTCGCTCGCAGAGCTTGACGTTCTTCTACAACGTCAAGACCCACCCAGTTCCAGTAAGTATTGAAAAAAAAACTATAGCAAACACGACTTGAATGAGATAAAACTGACAAAATTTCGTTTTTGTTCATTTTTTAACCATTTTTTGTCCGTAACAACAATAGCTTTCGTCCCATTGGATTGCCGAGATACCAAATGGGATTTTCATGCCAAAGACGGATGGCGGACGGACATTGTAGATTTGGAATCCCGATACCTTGAGTAAACAATTTCCCTGACCGAAAACATACTCTCAACATGTTATTATTTCACGTTTTCTTGAATTATTTCACTACATAGGTCATTCTAGGCTGAGCCTTTCGAAGATATCGCTGTTACGTGCAATGTACAATTGCTTACAATCGTTAGCGGGGGATCGAATGGGAACCGCACTTAAGGCTTCTTCAACTTACAAATGGTTAAGCTCATACAGAGCTACAGCAAAAGCCACATGCTCAGTAATTTGTACGCTGAAGCCCTTCCGAAATGAACAACTTGAATTAGGGAGCGACGTCTGCGTGTGGCTGTTGTGAACTGAACCGGTCGAGCTGAGTTTGTTTCCTTTGTTAATTTTCCGAGTATATGAGAAGTTTCCATAGATTAGAGGAAGAATGAAGGTTTCCACCAAAAACGAGGGTTTTATCACCACCTAACTTTCGTTTCTCTGTAGGCATTTCTATGAAAACGCTTTGAACGACATACACCACAGGTAGGTGTTTTCAAAGTTTTACAAAAACTGCTGCACAAATTCAGATCAAAATCTCGGTATACTTTCAGCCTTTTGTTTTGCATGAACGTTTCTGTAGTTGAAGTTGCAGTGCATAAGTTGAGTATCGTCGGAGGTGAGATAATCTGTGACGCGGAGCACCACTGCCAGCTCGTAGTGAGCTTGAAAACTCGATTGAACTAAAACGTAAGGAGCGTTTGTGTGTCACGACAGCCTAATCTTCCAGCTCAAAAGATTTGTGCGTTCCTACATCTTTAACTTTCCCGTTAACCACAATTCTTGTAGTTGGAACAATTTGGAAGTAAAACATCGCTTTAGGGAGGAGAAACGTCGAAGATTCGTTGTAAATCCGAGTTTTATTTTTCGTCGCGATCGCTTGAAGACCCGTACAATAACTCGGGGACACTCCGGTTGAAAGTAATGCGATGTCGACGGGCTGGCGCCCTGCCAGAACGACCTCGCACGAGTCCCGCAATGCGCGGCTGCTGCAACGGTCCTTAATCTAACTTCAGGCAGCCGCTCCTTCTTCCGGCTGGACTAGTCGTTTTCTTCGATTATTATTTTAATAGAATAATCGCTTACGAGACGGTATGGTTTGCTGCCTCGATAAACCTCGAGGTCACTTGGTGTACAGTTTGGGTAACTTCGGAGAGGTTTTTGTGACTCACGTTAAACACGCTTGAAATGAGATATCCCACAATTTCATTGAGTAACAATATGTTAATTACAACAGTTCACGAGCAATGAAAACTAGAATTAAAACGATACTACTTTAACTTCTTTTGCCACGGGATAAATATTTAAATGGACGATTTTTTGGGTGCTTAGTGATTCATTCTACTGATGGTTCATTATCTTACTCCGAGGTTCCTTGAGCACCGATTTCTTAGCGACCTCAAAATCGAAGAGTAAGGAAAGGCATAGAAATAGCTTCCTTTTCTCATAGTTTCAAGTTTTTCGTTATAAATTCCCAACTATTTGCTTGGACCAACACATCAAATGTTGAGGTTCTGCGAACAGTACACTTTTTAAATGCCAGGGAGACAAAATCAGGATTGATTTTCGAAGGTTTCTAAGCGCACCAAAACGTAATGTCTGCGTGGGGCAGTGAAACGATCGAGGAAGAACCGCTAGACCAAATCAGTACAAATTTGACCTTCAACGTTCACATTAATTATAATTGTTATAATTTTATTCAAAAGTTCGTTGTTATAATTTGGTCAAAAGCCCAAATAATTGTCGTTTCAGACTCCATTATAACGTCTTTGATTAATATTTTGTAGATCGACAGTTCGGAACAAGACCTAGGCGCCATAAATTATCAAATATTTCTATAAAAATCGATTCAGTACACATGTAAATCCTGCTCTTATGATATTTTCACAAAAGTAGCGTTGATAGTCGAATGGTTATTAGTGATAGTGACAAAATAACTGGGAACGTCCCACGAAAATCCAAAATCCGTACTACTCTTTGATTATTAAAGCCGAACTGTGGAGAGAGAATCATGGGTCCTGTGGAGCCGATCCATGATCTCCTTTGGATCTGTAAGGTCTTGTACCAGATCCTAGACATATGACAAGGATCCAAGAATGAAATACGTACTACTCTTTGATTATTAAAGCCGAACTGTGGAGAGAGAATCATGGGTCCTGTGGAGCCGATCCATGATCTCCTTTGGATCTGTAAGGTCTTGTACCAGATCCTAGACATATGACAAGGATCCAAGAATGAAATACTGGACCTTTCTTCCAGCTACGACACGGTCATGCAAAGCAGCAGGGGCAGATTCGCTCGAGTCAAGAAGGAAAATACATGCCTGAGTCTCAATCTGCCCGACAACACTTCTTTTCAAATATTTGAACTAGTCCTTCTTATTTGGTTTATTATCCAAAGGATGAAAACGGACGTCTATCTTGCGCGCCCTGTATGTTTCATATGTAGTAAGGTTTTCAAAGGATAATTCAAGTGACGCCTAGGAAAACCAGGGAGAGGCTGCCTGTCTAGTAGTACAAAGTGGGGAATCAACTGTGTAACAGATTCAAAATTATTGCTCACGCCACCAAGAGACAAGTTTGAGACAGAAGGTAATTTTGAAGCAAGAAGCAAGGAGATAGCACGAGCATGAGCTAGAACCAAAGGAGCAGAACGACCCAGTGGGGCTGATGCATGCGCTTGGACCATAAGAAGATGCTGGGACAGCTCTACATATTTGCGGTCCAAATCAGATAGTTTGTTATTTAGTTGTTCAAAGCTTACGTCCATTTGCTGTTTTAAACCTTCAAGATACCTGGCGAAGCCCTCGTCGGGTGATTTTGGAGGGCCTCAGCATCAGAAGTCTGTGATTGAGCAGTTGGCTCTCCGGTTCACGTAGTGGAGAATGGCCAAAATGTTTGTCTTACCACCGATCCATTCAGAGATACATCCTCCAAGAAGTACAATCTGGACTCAAAATTGACGATTTCTGATACCTGGAAGTGCAAATTAGTTTCTGTTTCGAAAGAACCCCAAGGATGAAAGATAATTTACAAAGTGGAATGAAACTTCACGTCACTGTTGTATGCCGGCCGTAAATGCAAGCAAGTACTGTAGAAATCTGTAACATCCACTGGTTATTATTAAACAGATATATGTGTAGCACAACACAAGGTACGGGATAGCCTCTAACACTTGCTCTCTGAATATCAAGAGTCAAATATTTCTAGTTAAAGTTCTGAAGATAAAATACAAAAACGTATTGGCGTGCACACTAGAAAGGCTGACATCCGATTTGCGTTTTGTCCCGACTAACTATCGCAGTCTCTCGTTCGGCCAGATAGAGACACTATAAGATTCATAAGCGAGTAGTTGATAGTTAACTCATTTTGTTCAGGAAAAAGGTACTCAAAATTTGATTTGATACTGGTGTCACGTGTGCACCATTTCTTGCCTTGAGAGTCCTTCAACAATTGGTGCATGATGAGGGCAGCACATTTCCAGCAGCATCGAAAGCCGTCACCGAGGATATGTACGTCGATGACTTGGCCACAAGCTGTTCACCAGTTGCTGGAATTCTGGAGCTTCAGCAACAAGTAATCGACCTGTTGGCCAAAGGAGAGATGTGCTTGGTGATCAATCGACATCATCCAATGTCCCATTTCCTTCGAATCTAAGGAAGGCGTGTAAGTGAAAATCCTCGGATTGCAATGGGACCCTACCAGTGACGTATTCTGGTACCGTGTCTACCGTAGCCAAACTGTATGACCCCTTAGGATTTTCAACTCCCACTACATTCTTGATGAAATGCTTCATAAAAGAGTTGTGGAAACTTCAACTGACTGAGGATGCTCTAATACCCTCACAGCTAGACCAGCAATGGCAAGATTTCTTAGAAGACCTGCCCGTACTTTCAAGACTGCAGATTCCACGATTTGTCACGAGTGCGACCGACCGTGTGGGCGATTGTGGTCAGTTTATATAGCGAGAGGAAATATGTTCAAATTTCTCACAGTGCTGCTCCTGTTGGAATCACAACCTAAGCCTAGGAGTTTGGCCTAAGTACGTGTTATCTCTAAAAGAGCACGACTGGATGCCATCGTCCCGCAAGGTCAACAGAACGGACTTGGCAGGAACGAGTCCCAAATTGCGATTATCAATTCTTGGTAGAGCACTCCTCTACAGTGACTATATTTTCGTTCGTCGTTTTTCCTGCGCCTAACCATTTATAAATGGCCGATTCAAAGGTTTCTCAGGCCTTTTAACCTCCGAGGACCAAGGCCCGATGCAAATGTCCTCTGTTAAGATTTTTGCACTATCGATTTGCTGTCAATTAATACAAGTTAATTAAGTGCGCACACCAAAACCGATCTTTACTCGACTCGGGCTAACGACCAACAAGCTTTATCGCGTGTCTGGGCACCCATGGATATTGTTGGGATCAAAATCGCATGAGTTGTACTTAGGGTACTGGAGGGAATTCAAACGCGACGAACCTGTATGGCTCCAGAAAGCAGAAGGGTCGTGGTTGGCCATTCTCCACAATTCAAAACCCCGTACAGAATCACCTAACAAAGAGGACACAAAAAAAAAGGACTTCCCCAACAGGACATAAAACTAATCCAACGATGATCTCCGATGACTTTTGAATCGAGTCTAACCAAGGGAATCAGAAATACGAAATCTCCAAAACCGGCGAAAACCTTCAGCTTTACTCTTTATTCCACGGCATTCCCCTTGTAATTCCAGAGTAGTTAACGCAAAACGTCTCAAATAAACCGTATCGACAGTCTCATAAATTACGTACGCTCTGGTTACAATACTCTGGTAGTGTTGTGACGTAAGTAGGACAAACCCAACAATAAAGGTCGTAGGTAAGTAGGAGCAACTCAATAAATTGGGGGGAATAAAATCAGTATACCAGTTGCTTAGAACGTTAGGTTATTCCAGGTTCATGTAAACTGGCTGGAACTCAGTTTGGATGAAAAGTAAGATCGACAAAAATCTTTGAATTTTCCCTGAGGTAAAAAGTTGTGTAATGCGTCACATCTGATGTTAGTTTTCTACAGTTATTAGCTGTTTCACGTATACCTGTTTTATTCGCGTACAAATCCCAATTGGGGTGAAACAAAGAACAGGGACCGACCGCTTGATAAGGCTACCACTGCATGTGCCGATATGCGTCACTAATAATCCGTTAGTTATCCCATATTTATTTCATATACCCATTCTTAATTTCATTGAATCAACTCCTTTTCATAGTCCTTGTACATGTAAAATAATTAGATAACGGGGTATTACATAATGAACATTAAATAATTGGCATAATCGTACAGCTGTCGTTATTTCTAATTTCAAACATGACGCCAGAGCCTACGATGTCGGGCATATCGATAACCTGACCTCGGTCGTGATATATCGATATATTGCCTTATCTGAGGGAGCGGTCCATATTCTTTGCTTTTACCCCCAATTGTACTTCAGCTTATGTAATATACTCACTATTTAGCACCAGTTAATTGAAGACAGTTGACAAAGGCAAAAGTGTAGTTTTAAGCAAAATTTTGGTCGTTATCACAAGCATACTGAGCGTAGTGTCGTCGCTGAAGTTAGTCAGAATTGCGCTTAGAGCCGAGAAAATGTTAGTAGAGAGAGGACTAGGGGGATAGTTAGAAAGCCGTACAATGTCTGAGTGGTGACTGCAAGAGCGAAAGGGTTGAGAATCGTTGTTGGAGTGAGGAAAATAATGAGAGGGACCGACGACTATGAGAATATAACATTCTTTTCGGGCGCTATTTGTACCGTTATTCGAAGGGGAGCGAATTATTATTTGTGAAGAGGCACGCATACGTTTCCCAGTAGGCTTGGGAGATTGATCACTCAAGAATTGAAAGGCGGAGAAGCCTTTGACGGTTGATAAGGCATGCGGTCGACATGTACTTTTTGAGCATTTCTTTTCTCCAAGAAGCAACTCGCGGTAATGCTACTAAGGAACCAAACCTCAAGGAACCTTATATTGTAGTCTTGGCCAATCCTAGTTGTTTAAACCTCCAAAGAAGCAAAACAGAAACAATTGTGGGTGGTCAATAAAGCTTTCTCAAATAAATCGATAAGCGCAATGGAAGGAAGGTTTCAAAGTGATAATAGATTATCATCCCATGAATGCGGATGATTGTTGAATTTGTGTACTTCACTCCTACCCAAAACAAGCCAACGAAAACGAGTTACATGATTCCCTTTCGTAATCATTTGTTGTGGTTCCCTCCTGGACGTTGTTTTCAGGTCGCTACTCGTTATGCTAAAGACCGCCCTTTCCACGCTCAAGGTCGAGTGACACTAAACATGTCCGGAACTTCCGCACGTACGCTCAAGTATTGAAACACTTGAGCGAAACGGGGTTATTATTGTCGTCTCTTCGAGCTCTTCATAACGTCTAGCTAACGATAACGACACTGACACTGACAGAACGGCGTACGTCGTCCTCAGCTGTTAACCTTGTTACGTGCTATACGTTGAGCCGCCCTAAGCCGACCTAACACGATCATTAGTACATTTAAAGTGGTTGTTATACAATGAAGGGCGTTCAAAACCGCTATCACGACGTATACAATTTATCGTCTGTGTGTATATCCAGAATTGAGCAAAGCGCATGCGTTATTTTCTGGAACGACCCTGCGAACGAACAATGACCCAATTTGTGCAACTGGGACGTTATTAAATTGTAATAACCCTCTCCGAAAACTCAGACTATGGCGACAATCAACTTTCATGAACTGGATTAACTTGACTGATCTTCCAATGTTAATGAAACTGATTCTGTATCCTTCACACCCGATGTTATATGATCTATGAGCAGCAATTAACGGTAGCGCCCTAATCGAAGTCATGTAGAGTACACTCATACACTTTGTGCAGTAATCCCGATAACGACACTGACCTGGGACTGCGCTTAGGAAACCACGACGTTTTAACTACTAACGCTATTTCCAATTGGACAAGTAAATCGCTGTATTATTTTTTTAGTTTTATATCACAATTGAAATATACTTGACAGAGTTTTCGGGTTTTAAAAATGATTAAACGATTTTACGGACGGCTCATGAATTTTAGCTATAATTTAGTCTTGTCTTCTAAACCATCCATATAATTCTGGAAAGTTTTGACGATTTCGTTGAATTAATCAAACGGAAATTGAACTATTTTGGTGCAAAATCATCCGGGACCATTTCAACTCCGAACTGTGGAGTTTATCTTTTTTTGCCACGAGCTTCGTAATTCCATCAGCTAATTTTGTAACTCTCTCCCAATGAGTTCAAACCGTCGGCCTCGGGCGTATAATCCGTCAAACAAGTTGCATAGCTTGATTGTTGTTTAGCTTGATAACTCACTATCTAACTGGCAGAACATTTCAAGTTTCTATTCAGGGAGAGTTCTCAACAGTAAGACCGATAAATGCTGGAATTCCGCAAGGCGTTATGCTGTGAGCTGCCTCGACTCGGATTCAGCCACTAACCGCCTACACCAAATACTACAAGATCTGGGCCAGTGGTGTACCAAATGGAGGCTCAAAATAAACCCAACAGTCACCTACACCTACAAACGCTCATTTACCAACTACCCTCTGACCAATGACAATGAAGTAATCCCATCCTCCACCTCCCACCGTTATCTAGGCCTCACATTGGATCAGAGATTAACGTTCCATGACCACATCACCGAGTTACTAAGAAAAATAAAAATAAGGACTAATCAAATGAAATCCCTTCCAACCCTAACTTACTGGTCCATAACAAAGCCATAATTTACCTCTCCCTCATCCGCCCTATCTGGACCTATGCCCTCCCTATTTGGGGTACCTGCTCGAAGTCTGAGTTCCGCCGAATCGAACAGCAGCAAAACTTGATCTTACAGCGCCGTGTCGTCCACTCTCCTCCTTATGTCAGAAACATAACCATCCACGACGACTTCCATATCCTTAATCCCACCGAACTGCTCTTCAAACACTCCAGTACCTTCATAATTAATAACCCAGATCACTTCAACCCCTTCGCTGCTGATGGACTATCACCTCCTCCACCAACGCCTCGTCTAAACCGCCCTCGCTATGTATTCTGCAACTTCATCTCCATAGACTAACTACAAAATCAAGTGAAGCACCGTGTACTTAATTAACTTCCTGGTTAATTAATGTCAAATGTTTTAAATACTTAAGCTAACTTGTCAATACGGTATGTTATTTAATTTAACGGTCGTAAATAAAAGGATGTCAAAAAAAACCACTGCGATTGATTCCGTTTGGCGAGCCTTCTGTTTTCTCCGCGCATCCGTAATTCTTTGTTTTACAGATTCCATAGCAGGATTGACTAAACAACTCATGCGATACGCCCCAAGGAAAATGCGCAGTGTGCTGGTATTAGCAACACGCCACAGCTATCGCTTAACCCTTATTCGCCGAACCGAGTAATTGTCGACTGTGTGTAATTGATACACAGTTGTTACGACAGTTTGATGTAAGCTTCACAACGGCAAATTATTGTGATAAGTAAAGCAGCTGAATTATATTACGATCGCAATCCGTGTAACCCACTTAGGCATCCACTACAAATCACCGAATTACGAGGGAAACGAAAGACCGTATCTCACGGTTGACGAACCTCTTCAAATATGTCAACTTTAAGTTGCGTCATGTTTTGAGCCGAGAATCAGAAACGAAAGTTCAAGAGAAAGAGAAAGCGAAAGAGCGAAGAAAGTTCAAAATGTTAATTTTTTGGTCGTTCTTCGTTTTTTTCAATTAATGCGCGTATTGCAGAAAAAACCCCTAGTCTACCGTTTGTCAATCAATACTCAATCCTAACGCGCAGAGGTGGTCGTGGTGGAACCGTGTAACATAAATAAGATCAATAATCAGTTAAACCCCTTAATATCAAAGCGATTTACTTTTTTAAATTCGTTAGTATACAAAAATGGATTTTTAAAACGTCCCCCTGCACTTCATAAAGTTTGGCAGTAGATCGTCATTAGTAAACATTACAGTTTGCCTCAATGACATATCATTCACGAGAAGGTTTGGTATAAGAATAGGTCACAATAGAACGATATTAGGTATATTGTAGGAATATTAACATTAAATTAGTGTTAAATCGATAAATAGCTTAACGATGATTTAAAGAGCATCAATCCAAGTGACAAACATCCAATTAATCGCGATTGATTCAGACGTAACAGGTATTTAAGAATCGGCAGCTTCTTGAATCCACGTCGGTCGTAGTAGAAGTTAGGCCATTGATTCCCGGATGGGTCTACCGAAACAAGTTTCTGGATAGCGATTCTAATAAAAGAACTAGGAAGTGACCCAGATTGGAATCGAATTCCGCGCTGAAATTTTTGTGAGATTCAAAGTAGCCGCGTCAACGTAACCAGTCGCATAAAATTAGGATGAAAACGGCAGTTTTACTCTCGCGATAAATAAGTCAAGTCTTGCGACAGGTCTCAACATTTTCACTTGTGTTATGACGAAATCCACTCAGCTTTCAGAATTTCGGGGGTAGACAAAACCCCGTTCGAGTTACATAACTGGTTCGTTAATGAGTCGTTTATTGATTGAATTTTTTACGTCATTAGTGCACTTTCCTCAAAGACAACAATATTGACCAGTAGCTTCGCGCAGCTTTCTTCATTTCCACGTGGCTTCGACTAATTCGTGGAGAGCTGATTGTGACAACTGGACAACCTCGTTCCTATCTCATTATTCGTTTCACGTTAAAAAAGTATTTCGATGTCAATTCGGCACACTTTGCGTTTACTTCAGGTCTATTCAGTCTATTCTTTTTGCACCGAAAAGAATTCTGTGAAGGTTTTAAAACACTCCGCAATAAATAGGCGGGACGCAGAAAATTTTGACATTTCACAACTATTGGCACTGGATTAACTGGTTTTACAGTAGTTTTCCTATTATTTTCATGTTACGTATCATATCCATTTCCAAAAATTATGGAAGTAGAGTATTTCTATTATCTAAATCTTAAATGCGTTGAGAAAACGGTCTAAAACCCCGTCGCGGTCGGCTTTATCGGAAGCCTCCATGAGAGAAATTCCAGTAAACTCAACGTCGTTTTTACACAAGAATTGTCCAATCTGACGACGATGAGAGTAAGCACCGTTAGGCCGATCAACGTGAAGCTTACCATTTAAACACAAACGGTGGGTACAGCTTTCGTACAAGTACGCAACCACGAGGGACATTTTATCTCTTTTTCTTTTAATATAATTTTGTTTATTTTAAATAAAGAAATATAAAATTACAACACAAAAAACATTTTTCATTTTTGTAACAGACGTTACCATGCACTTAACCCAACACAAATTTAGTGACGCTTCTCTGTTACATATCCCGCGTTACATTTTCGAGTTTATGTAGCAAAGTAAAGACATAAAATGTCAACAACAAAAAATCGTAACCCTGGTGGGACTTGAACCCATAACCTCCGGTTTAGGAGACCGATGCCTTATGCATTACGCCACAGGGACTGCGGTTGCAACTCGGGTTAAAATGTTGGCTTGTCCAATCGGCCTCAAAGGTTAATTTTCGTGTCGCTTTTGGCCGTTACACTTTTCGAGTTTATGTAGCAAAGTAAAGACATAAAATGTCACAATCAGGTTCGATGTAGAGACCTAAAAATCATTCTATTTTATATTATTTATACCACTGGGCAAGAAAGGGCAAATAGCACGGCTCAAGGGGTCAGGAGCTTACTACCGGCGTGGCTATTTGTACTTAAACCAGCTATTACCACTGCTATATAGATCGCCCATAGAAAAATACGCTATAAGGACACAGGACATCAGTATCACATTGAAGTAATCACGAAAAGACACAGTTTCGTCGTCTGATGATGAGACAGGTCGTTTTCTGTACTCAACTCATCGATATTGTCGCATAGTCATCGACGGTTCGGTTATATCAGTCGACACAACTTACAATAACGAGTGGAAAGGGTTTTCTAAAGAAGTTCTGAAGGCATAAAAAATATAATAGTTCCAACGGATGATTCGAAAAATAAATTTACATGAGACCGTAGACATACAAAACAAAGCAAAATAAATTCAAAAATTAATTGTAAGTCTGCATTAAATAATGATGTTCAGACACACTTGATGTTTAATTGTAATTTTGTTTCAAATCGCGTTTTATGCAAACGAAGAAGCTTTCCGAACAAAATAGTGTTTCTAAATGTTGTTCTCTGTTTACAGAACTTATAAGCGTGCGTAAGGGTGCAAAGCCATTAGCATTTTCGGTACTCAATTACTAGAGTGTAGCGAGCAGAATCAGTCAGTTAACTGAAAAGATGCACAATTCGTTCCTCGTCGAAAATGTCTATACGTCAACTTGTGCTGACCAATTTTCGTTTCGTATTTCAGGGTTGAAGCTGCTCCCTTCGCTGAACGAACTAAGGTAAGCCTTCACATTTTACTATAAATTTGACTACGAATCATCGAATATTTTTGCGTTTGCGTTTTTGACGATCTGTAATTTTTAAAAGCTCTGTAAACCAAAATATTTGATCTGAAACTCTTTCATTTGACGGTCGACGGTAATAGCGGACAATAAAAGATACCGCCGCTCTCCGAGCGAGTCGGTTTCTACCTTCTGAAAATACTCCTCGCGTTAGTGGATATAAATGTGGAAAAAATATTACTTCAGTTCCCGGGGCGTTTTGCGTATTTTACTATTTTGCGTAAACAAGCTTAGAAATTAGCGAGTTACGTTCGACGCGAGAATAATTTAGTGGCGAATTTGCAGTCACCGAACAAGTCACGCACGTTAAAGTGAGTACGTTTTCATCAAAGTTAGCGAACTAAACTATTCTGTTACAGCGAGAAATGTTTCTCGTAAAGATGTTTCGTAATATATTTTGCTGCTCTCATTTTCCCACGGATGGGAATTTTATGGTATTGTTGAGTTATTAAGAGCTGTCTATACAAAAAATTTAATCAAAATCGTTTAATCCGTTTTTAAGAGAAAAAAAATTAGCGTTTTGATAATTGTAGTTAGTTTTGAGCGGATTTGACTCACACCCTTATGAACTAAATCATTCGCGAGGATATTGTGGAAACCCATTTCATTAAAAAACAGAATAAACAGTAAATTGTCTATATTTCCACTGAAATAACGAGTACAATAATTTCGTTATTTCAGTGGAAATATAGACAATTTACTGTTTATTCTGTTTTTTAATCACACCCTTATTTTTCCGTCCCTTGACAACCTGCGGGCTTGATATCAAGTTTGAGCTCATCTTCTCTCGATCGCGTTCACAGACACACAGATCATGTCCCCAAGTAGGGTCTGAAACGTGAAGATCTGAAAAGAAGTCAATTTTTTTTTTCAGTCGATTACATAAATTTTCTTTCTACTTTGTATAGTCAAGGAATCTAAAAAAGAGGAATTGTTATGCGTTTGATGACTATGAATGACAGCAGTGATGTTTCCGCATTTTTAGAAAAAATTAGAAAAACGTTACTTTTCTGTAATCGTGGAAGCTAAAAAATGTGCCTCACATACCATGGAATAAAGAATCGTGCCTCTCACTCGTCAAACATTTCGTCATTCATTCAGAAAGCTGTGGTTTCGTGTTTTTGCAAAGTCGTTTGCGTTTTTCTTGATGTTTTCTCCTGCAATACGAAAAAAAAACTTGTAGCAGAAAAATTGGTGTATTGGATTGCGCTCCCATCCAAGCTCTACGGGGATCCTCTCTAGCTTCCTGGGGCACGGTTCCCAGTGGGCCGAAATCCACATCACGGCGGGCTGCCCACAGGGCGGTGTTGTCGACGCTCTTGTGGACGGTCCTATTAGACCCCCTGCTCCATCTCCTCTCGGACCAAGGCAACACCCCCATTACCTACGTGGACGACCTAGCTGTAGTCGTTGGCTGTGCAAAGCTCATAGTGGGCTACGCGGCAAATTACGAGATGGTGTCGGGAGACGCGTCTGGAGCTAGTCGCTGCCAAAACGCAAGTCGTTGTGATGCGACCTGCAGCGGCGCTCCAGTACCCCACGATCACCACCACGGCACCCGGCACTGCAATAGCCCTAGTGACCCTGGCCATGTACTTGAGTGTGGCCTTCTGTCCGAGGGGAAAGCCCACAGAGCACCTGGCGCTACTACGACGGAAGACATCTGTCCTAACTGCTCACATATGGGCCCTGACAGGACCAACATGGGGGGCATCACCACAGACGAGGCACTTATATTACAGGGCCGTCTTCCTTCCCATCGTGCGGTATGCTGCAGTGTCCTGGTGGATAGCGCCATCCGAGCTGGATAGGCATCGCACCAAGACGCTACAGTGAGACACGCTCCTAGCTGTACTCCCGGCGTATCGCACCACCTCCCACCTCGCCCTACTCCTCGCAGGCACGCCACCGTTGGACCTCCACCTGGACTGTGATGCCATGTGCCACCACATTTGGACCAATGGCCTGGCATCGTACCATGGTCTGCTGGAAGGTTGGTCCCGGAGATGCTCTGGTGGATTCCTCTCCGATCAGACCGTACCCCGCCAGTTCGCCCGCTTTGCACAAGCATGAGCGAATCGGAGGAAAAACCTAGAGGCGTGGGGGCCACCGGGCGCCACCTGCCTAGCCCCCCCCCCCCTGCTCACACTCCTGGCAGCAGGAAACACCCTGCAGTAACCCTGACCCATCAAAAACCCCTGGACCAATTCGGTTTTTTTCACTCTAACTCCAGTTCACCAGTTCAGCAAATGGCGCTATGCGCGAGTTTTAATTCAGAAAATACCAGGGTTGTTGAGAGATACATAGAATTTCCCTTTGTCCGGTCCGCGCTTTCCCAGTATGAAAATCTAACCTAAGCGTCTAAAGATTACCCATGTGCGATGAGGACAGTTACAATGTGTTATTCTTAAACGATGCACAGCGAGACGTTGACATTTTATGCGTAGAACAGCAAATGTATTCAGAAGGGCTCTAAAAACGTGGTCTTTCGACTGTTTGAATTTCCAGCACTGTCAAATTTTTGGAGCCATGTTCTCATGGACCGGATTGCCCACCTCTTGTCAGTTCTTTTGTTTGTTCGTTTAACTAACTGCAATCTTTAACCCCAATTATGGGCAACTGGTGCTGTCCCTTTCGGCCTACCCCTGTCTTTGTTGGGATTTATCCAAGTCTCGTGCCCCGTTCCGACTCAATCAAGTTGGATTATGTAGACCTTTCCAACCCAACTCGATATCCATCACAAATTTATTTGTGCCCAATTAATAAACCCCTTTTGCTTATTTATTGACGCACATACTTTTAACGCGTTACACTCCGACAATAAAAGTTTCAACTGCCTTTTGGCGAATGAAAAACACTGTTATCACGGGTGGACGTACTGCCAGATCAATATTGACGATCGAATGTTCGCGCCTTTAAGGAGGACAAATATCGAGATGTAAAACAAACCAGATAACTTAGGGCATTGATTTTCGTGTGACGATATGAAACAGAAGCCTTTCGCTTTCAAAGTTCAATCTTGCATGAATGTAAATAGATATTTACTGATGATAACCTTATTCTGGAGGGATTGGAAGCCACCGTGTGAGAACATGTGACTCGGAAAAATTTAAAATCTCAAATCTATCTGCTAAACGGAGGCAACGTGTGGTTGTATTAAAGCGCAGATACTAACAGAAATTCAATTCAGTGAGAAGAGCCCAAAATTACGTTGTCAATTTTTTCAAACCATCTTGAAACAAAAAATTATTTAGGTTCCGGCAACTCCATGTGTGTGGAAGGCTGGTTCCACCTATCAGTCAAAAAAAGAGAGCTCAATTGGGTTGGCCATTCTCTCGCAAATCACACGCACAGTAATTAAAATTTTCTGATTAAGGAGATGTGATGTGATTCTCAGAGGTATGATGTAGAGGTGTGATGAAAACTAACTGTTTATCGCCGATTAGAATACTTCCCCCTCCCTTTGGTTTACAGAAAGTAAAAATTGCCATTACAATTTCCAGTCTCCAAGAAGGAGGGAACGAAAAGAAGAGATTATTACCACCGATAGGGTGTGTTATAGTGCATACGATTAACAGACAAGACAAGCGAATGAATAGCACTCGAAGCCGAGAGGTATGGCCAAGCATCGCACGCCACTTTCGATGACCGGGTTCAAGGGGTTCGTCTCCCCCCGAAGAAGAGGGAACATTTAGTGGGTACCCCTGCCACGTTATTTATACTCGTGTCCGGACGATAGAACTGGCTGGAGAAGAGTCGCTAAGGCACGGCGTTGTGAAGTGGCGGTAGGACGGAGAAAAAAAAAAAGTCCTCGAGTCCTCTGCCGTTTGTTTGAGCTCTAGTCGCTACGGCTCAGTGGCAGGTTCGTAATAAGAAACGAGGGAGCTCCGGAAGTTCCTTTTGGACCAGCTCCAGGTTTTCCAAGCTAGAAAAAGGGTTCCTTTTAGCCCGGGCGAGAGGCATCTCAGGCTGCACTTGACCCCCTCCCATAAACCATTCACCGGTGCTTTCTCACTAACATTTACAACCTCGTACACCGCAAATATAACCGAGCACCTCATTCTCCCCGCCATCGGCCCATTTCAAATTCCCGCTTTACCGATCTCGTGAAAATCATTCTCGTGACATGTTTACTATCTTTCTCTCCCCCTTCTTCGTCATTTCTCGTTCGGTTGGATCCCTGGTCCCCGACGTTATAGTCCTGTACCCATAATTACAGGACCCCGTTCATACGGTCTGCTCCTCCAGGGTCGCTGATCCTTCCAACGAACTACCTACTGACTGGCCAACTTCCCACCACTTCTCTGAACTACCTTACGAAAATGTTCAATAATTAACGTTGATTATTCTTTTTCTGATTATTCTAATGGATTTCAAACACACGACCTCTGAAAATCTCAATCTATTACCACACCCAACACCCACAAACTCCTCTAGCCCCTCTATACTCTAGTAATTAGATCGTTCGCGTTCGTTTGTGCCACTGTTCATGTTGTTGTTGCTGAAACTGGTCTACATCTCACACTTTCCGTATGGGAAAGTGTCTCCCATGTTTCATCTCTGTTGGATGGTGTTGGCTGATGCTGTTACAGTCGTACAGTACCTCCTGCAATTGGCTACCGTCCAACTCAGAGGAGCCTGTGGATGGCTTGCGCTTACTGCATGGTCTAGTAACCAGTAATACTTGGGTTGGGTGGCGTCACGCCTTGTGATTGTTGTATATGGGTGGCCAACCAACTGATCCCAGTGACGAGAACAGAAGAACGCACTAGGATTTACAAGATCGATGAAAGCCAGAAACGGGAGGAAGGTGAAAGGTTCGCCACTAAGGAGAGAGGAAGCATGGTGAGGTCGTTTTCATCTCACGCAGTTCTTGACAGGACGTGGCAACTTCCAGAGCTACCTGCAGAAGATGGGAAGAAATAAAGACCTCTTCTGCAGCAACTGCATTCAGAACACCAAGGACAGAGCACGCATTCTTAGCCTGTCACAGGTATCCTGAACCCTGCTGATGCCTGCAGTAGGCAACAGGGGACCTCCAACCTTTCAACAGTCTTTTTTAGAGCGGGAACAGCTAGAAGGGCGTGGATAGGCTTGTCCGGGCAATGCTACCTTAGAAGAGGTGAGGGGCCTAATGAGTAAGAACATCAGGCTACCCTAAAACGATAAAGAACCCTTAATCCTGAATTGCTGACCTTTCTCATGTTGTATGTTCACACAGAGTCAGGGTTTTCTCTAATAAAAAACCAATTACCTAAAGTCGTATAATACAAAAAGAAAGGACAATTAAGAGCTAAAGTTAGGTTGAGTTAATATAAGAACAATTAAAATATTTAAACTACTGTCCTTTCGAAATGTAGTAACAAAAGTTTTACGTCAGACCGATTAGAGAAGTCGGCGATGGTAATTTTGTTAAATCTGTACGTGAGGTGGGATGCTGATGACCCAGTTGTGTTGATTTGGGATGCTGATGACCCAGTTGTGTTGATTTGGGATGCTGATGACCCAGGGAATCACTTGAAACAATTGAAGAGAAGAAACTGATCTTGAAAAGGGAAGAGTCGATCTCCGGAGAGGTGAGAGAAGTGTGGATGGCGCAGACAGAAAGCTTCCTCACGGTCAAAGATTAGTAACTTGAACTTATGGTAAACAAATGGCGCAAACACATGTTGTCATCAGGAATGTATATAAAAAATGATATGACCCATCATACTACTTTCCTCACCCCCAGTAAATTAGTTATTTTCTGCGTACACATCAGTTAGCTGGAAGTACCTAATTAGTTTGAGTAAAATCGTTGGGGCCGTAAAATGTGAGAAAAGAATAATAATGTCGTAACATGCGTTTCCACGTGCGTATTTCCTCTTTTCCTCCTCTTTCTTTATCTTACAGATCTAGCGGTGTGTAAGTGCTGCTCTATCAAGAGTGAACTTTAAAACTCGTCTAATAATTAATAACAATTAATTGACAAACTGAAAACAATATTTTACATTAATTTCGCATTCAACGAGACGCGTGCATTATATACGAAGGTGTGGCTTTGCACGTATTCACGTTTCAGTAATAAATTAACGGTTTCAACTTGTGAGAATGGCAGCTCTACTGCAAGAAGCATTTTGTCAGGTCAGGATCGTACCCTAACGAACGTATAGTTGCACGGCCGAAGTGACGCCTACGTAACGCTACTTCTTCTAAACCTTCGCACGGACGGCTTGACTAACCCACCTGAATACATAATTTATTCTACGAAAAGCTCCTGGTCGTGCAAGATGTGCGATAGCGAAGATATTTGTCTTATTCGATGAATTTAATTGCCGTTTTAGATCAACAGGTACGAGACAATGATATTCGATTCTACTCTAGCATTTTGGAAACAACATTAGATTTCCACTAATTACTATTCTTCGACGTCTTAATCAATTGGGAAGTCGCACAATAGCTCCTATTAATACCTGTCTCGCGCGGAGCGAGTCGCCAGTTATGGAAGCTTCAATGTTAACTTCTTCAGCTCTTCCGCTTCTCAAGATGTTTTGTGTCACGGGCCGCCCATTAAATACCTATTTATCGGCCGATCGGTTTTTTTTTTTTCTATCGAAGTCCGCATTAATATTTGTTCCTAATGGAGTAAAACTTACTCTTCGCTCGTACTCGAGGTTTTTTACATTAATTTTTACCCCGGTAGTACTAAAAAAGAGCCGCCGCTACTGAAGGGCGTTCAGAAGCCGCTTTGTTCGTTTTTCTTTCATCACTCGGAAAAAATATTTTCTCGATTGAATGAGTTATTAGTATTTTTATAGGGGTCTAATCTCACCGGCGATTTTTTCCCCATGTTGTCTTCTTCGATCGTATTCAGAACTCAAGTGTTGCATTTATATGCTCTAAAGTGGGCAATTGGCTAAGAAATCTACCAGTAGAAACCAAACTGTTCGAATTTTTTTATAAACCGATTTATCTACCGCTAAGCAGTGAAATGCAGAATGGACTTGAATTCACCATACAGTGCCACACATCAAAAGTTAGTCACTTCGTGGATTTTAGAACTAATTTCAGTCGAAAAATGGTTCTTTGACTGAAGGCTTTTTTACTTCGGGTCATTTCCTTGATCGCGAAGTCAACTTCAAGTCAAGGATACCCTTCAAAAGAGGTATCCCCTTGCGGTATCTGCAGTTATCAAGCTCAACTTCGGCGCAGATCGAACGGCCGAAAAATAATCTGGAATAGTGAAAGCGATCAAGTTTTTTTAAATGTTTCTCAAATGTGAGAAAATCAATCGTGTAAAAACCTTCGTAAATATATGGTCCTACGCAAGACACAACATTCCTCAGCCCCACTTACATTTTTATGGTTTTTTCCACTCAGTTCATATGAGCTTAGTAAAACGTAAATTCAGGTTCCACGAAGAACGATGGTGGTCCCTGAATTTATTGGTCTGTTGCATTTAAAACCCAAAGTACAGAAAATGGACTGGCAAGGTTATTTTTTCGGAAGGTGTGTGTGAATGTTAAGGTTATTCCGTGAAAAATGTTAGTCAAAAGCTCTAAGCTCTAATTCTGGAATATCCGAGGTTGCTCCTGATAATCTTCTATCCATTCTATAGTCAGATTGTTGGACTACCTCTCCGATCCTTCTGAGAATACTTGTCATGCCGAGATTCAAGATGGAAAAAGATGCTCTAAAATCGTCAATTGTCGCTTTTTTTTTAGTTTGTTGTGTGGCCATTTCTCCACGGGTGTGTAAGCGAGATAATATTGATTACGCAGTTATTTTTATCTTCTCAATTTAGTGTGTGTTTTGTTTTGTATTTGGTTCGCTTCATCATTCCAAAGATGTAGTTGTTTACTTGGCATTATTACGTGAGACTGCATAACCTCAATACGAAATCCGGACTAATTAAGCTGGCAGCAAGTTAACAGCTTCATCGAGCCAAATAAACACTTGTCATTTAGTCGTCAATCGCTCGAAAGTGAAAGAAACGTATAAAACGGTAGGAAATGCAAGTGCGAGGATCAAAAAACGAAAGTGACCGCGTGGCGACGTTTGTACGAGTGTCTGCAGGCTAAACAAGTGCGACCGAGGCACAATTTACTGCACGGAGAGCTCGTCGGGGAGGCAGATTCCTGGGCCTAAAAATACTAGGCGGGGTTCTTGGAGTTTAAGAATGATTTCTATAACGGGGCTTTTGAAGGGTTCTTGAAGAAGGGAGGTAAAATTTGACAAAATATTGCGCCTTTGCGGGGCCTTTCTAGTCAATTAGGTTCTACCGAACCCTTTGAACTAGAGAATAGCTTGCGGCTGTAGCGGTTGTTCGATTGCCACGCTTCCGTAACGTTGAAAAAGAGATACCTGCATCTCAACTGAACACCGCTGCTTTTAGTTTATGTTTCTAATGAAGATGTAGCTCACGACGACTCAATATATGACCACAAAACGCTGCCTGGATGTGTTGGTGGCAGTAGGGCAATACTAGAGGAACTTAAAGCGTTGACATTACCCTACAATTTTAGGTTCACGTTTATTTCCCGTCGAAGTTTGAAATTCGAGGAGAAATGATTCCCAGGAAATTGAATAAAAACGCTTGGAAAATCGAGTCATTTTAATTGAGGTATCAAGTAAGAGTACGTGTAGAAAAGTTGGAAAATCGCACAACTTTCCTTAGCTCTACGTCAATTCACTTTGTACATGGCTAATTCTACTAACTCAATTCATTTATCACTTAGTTCCTTTGAACTTGGTCAAACAACACGTCACAGCAGCAGGAAGCGGTAGCGCCTACAGTTCTGGAATTTATTGTGCTGCTCATACTCATTGCAGGACCATTATTGAGCAATTGGTACACAGAAAATTAATGAGGCTGTAAACACACATATTTTGAAGAAGGATAGTAATCACTTTTGCGGAGTTATTAGGTAATAACTGGTAGTAAGCGAAGAAACCAAAACCTGAAGAAAGAGAGAGCTAATGCAATGCAAAGGAAAATATCTGGAGCGTTGCAACACACAACTTTCCTTAGCTCTACAACAATTCACTTTGTACATGGCTAATTCTATTTAATCAATTCATTTATCACTCAGTTAATTTGAACTTGGTCAAACAACACTTTGCGGCTGCAGGAAGCGGTAGCGCTAACAGTTCCAGATTTTATTGTGCTGCTCGTACTCTTTGCAGGACCTTTATTGAGCAATTGGTACACAGAGAATTAATGAGGCTGTAAACACAAATTTTTTGAAGAAGGATAGTAATTACTTTCGCAGAGTTATTGGGTAATAACTGTTAGAACTGGTAGTAAGCGAAACGGCAGTAGTTGAAATTCAGACATTTCTGGAGTGAGCCCCATGTATCTCATGAGCGTTTTCAAACACTCACCTTTAGGTATTGGATTGGACTACAATACCAGTTTTCTTTCATTTTCTACTAACATTCCAGCGGAGTTTATAAGGAAAAAACCGCGCTAAAAACGCTTTTCGTCGAACATTTTGATAATTTATTGTGCTGCTCTCGTCATTTTCCCACGAATGGGAATTGTATAGTGTAATTGCCTTTTGAGAGCTATCAATATAAAAAATTTAATCAAAATCGTTGGAGCCATTTTTGAGAAAACAAATATTTGGGGTTTTGATCACTATGATGACTATAGTTAACGTTCTGTGGATTTTGCTCGTATCCTTATTTTGGCGTTCCATGGTAATCGGCGGGCTAGATATCAAGTTTCAGCTGATTTGGTACGGTCGGTTTCTCTAAAAACCACTCTATAATCGATTACGTCGAAAAGATTGGTAATTTATTGTGCTGCTCTCGTCATTTTCCCACAAATGGAAGTTTTATGGGATAGTTGCATTATTGGGAGGTATCGATTTAAACAATTTAATCAAAATCGTTAGAGCCGTTTTTGAGAAAAACATATTTGGTGTTTTGATCACTGTGATAACTATAGTTAACTTTCGGCGGATTTGGTTCATACCTTCATAATTTGTTGTCTCGCTGACGTGCTTGGTTACGTTTCTAGCCCACGGGATCAAGTCTGGACTCACTGAAGCTGACGTTCAAATATTCGTGTAAAATTGAGCTGTTGTTTCCTTTGTAGGTCGTTAATGCAAAGTAGGAGGAAGTGACTTCAGCTTCAGCTACAAACCCTGGATGTGCCAATATTTGCTTAGCATCCGCTCATTCGCGGTTCTGCAACACGATATCCCTAATAGAACCACTACTTGCGCGCTAATTACAAAGCGGCGCTCTTTACCTTCGCCGCTAAATGGAGTTCTCAGTAGTACGTGGGCAACAGGCTTTTTTTTCATGCTCTTCCCAACGGCCTCATTATCATAAATACCTATCCAGTTTTAATCGTAAAAACCCGCCGGCACTCCAGTTTCTATCCAGCCTCAGAGTTCCTGGTGCTTTAGATGACGTATTCTTACGAATAAAAATACTTGAAATTCCCCGTTTAAACCGTCTTCTGACTCATTTCTTCGGGTCCGGGCATCACGCACCTTCGCATGCCCTCTGGGGACGTCGTACGCCCGGTGGGGGATTTGAAACGAAACTCCCGCGAAAACCGCTCCTGTTGAGATTACTTCACGTTCCCCGTAATCCCACCTTCAGCATTTGCGTCAGTGACTCGTCCAACCTACTTATACTACAAACCTCACGATCACAAATACTTAATACTTCATGTTTAGGTGTCTAACCGTTGAAACTGTGGACATGTTTCAAATACCCTAACGCTTAAGACCTAAGGCACGTAGTGGGAATTATCGAGGGCCAACGTGTGCGTTCTGCTAACCTACAACCAACTTCTATTTTTTTATTAATATTTTTGTAAATCCGCGAACTGAAATATAAATCTAAGAACCTTCTCCAATTATTTTTGTTCATGCAAGAACTGCTCAGTAACTTGGATCGAACTTGTAGTTTTCTAACTGCGTACTTAACTTGTCGATTAAACTGACAAACTATCTTTTAACACCTACATCCTACCTCATCCTTTCAACGGAAGTGTAAGACTAAACTCACCTAGAATATAAGATTGTTCAAGGATAACATTTTCATATTCAAAAACGGCATTGACAGTTTTAGTAAAATTCGTAGGGTTCTTTTGACAGACCAACACCTACATTGTCTATTTCCATAAGAACTTCTATGGGTAAGCCATTTGTTGGGCGCACAATAGGGGGAGCTTGAGGTTCGAAATAAAAATGAAACTCGGTGAGCGTGACGAGAACTGTAATATGCGTGCAGAATTGAGTTGAGCTAAAATTGAGCTGAGATGGTGTACAAATGGGCGGCACAAGGGCAGTACTCGGAACGCGTGAACTGGCGCTGGAAACCGTATGAGAGAGCGAGAAGTTACAGGGGCGATAGGGAGAGCGAGAAGTTACTGGGGCGATAGGGAGAGCGAGAAGTTACTGGGAGGATAGTTGGGAGCGGGATGATTTTGGAAGAGCTCTGTCGTCGATAGGAAAATGAAATTGGGGAGAAATAAATAAAGAAAGGGGAAAACCTGGGAAAGGGGGGTTAGAACCAACCGACCGCAGCTGAGGGATTCCCACAGGTGAGGGGCAGGTATTGAAATAGTCGGAGACAATGACGCGGTCCAAGGTCAAAGACTTGAACCAATTTGGCGCTTTGCGTCGGACACCATCCAAGAACGACAATGTCTCGCCTACAATTGCGTATCATCGAACTTGGTGCTGAGAAAGTTTGTGCAATGTTTCATACTAGATATTTATTTTGGAATTTGCAAAATAATCGTTGGCAATTAAATCCAGGAGCCCGCCCCATTTGGTTTATTATTCATTCTAAATAATAACCCTATGTTTTCAGTCACGAAAAATTTTGTACAACCCCCCCTCAAAATTCGATACTTTACGTTTCAAGACATGGGGATTCCAAATCTGCAATGTCCGTCCGTCGTCCCTCGTCCGGGCCGTTTTGTGCTTTTAACGTGGTCTAAAAAATTCGTTTTTTCGCACAAAAATCCCATTTGGCATCTAGTTGTGCCTGCCATCTCGGCAATCCGATCGGACGAAGCCCATGGTGGTTAAAAAAATTAACGAAACGCAGCATAATCGCAAATACGCCGTGTTTCGTATCATTTTCATGGTATTTATACATCCTGAGTCGAATGGAATGAGTATCAGACGTGTACAACTGCGTATAGGGAAATTACAGTAATTATTAGAGTTAACTAATTGCAAGAACTCGCGGGAACTACAGCAGAAGTCAACGTTTCGTCGTTAGAACTCCCTCCCTCCCTCCCTCCCATCTCATTAAAACCACCCGCCCGCTCGACTCGCAACATCGTGTCAATTGCTGAGGGTTCGCTGGAAGTCCCCGTCCCAATTTCCCCGACTCTTTTTGCCCGACAGGGCGGAGGAAGGTTAGGACCACTTCCTCTGCACACCCCTACATCGGATCATAAAAGCCTACAGACGCTTACGGGCGCCTGGCGCCGGGGGAATATTTAGTTTCCTTAGTTCCATTGTAGTCAGGTCATGTTTCGTATGGTTTACTAGTATTCGATGCTGAATCGAATGGGATGGGTCTTGGAGCAGTAATACTAGGTCAAGCTGTTCATGAGAATAATAAACCATTGTGTAATAATTTTCAGGGTTTTTTAAAAGTGAAGAGAACTCAACTGTTTTTTTCCGCCGATTACATAAATTTCCTTTCTACTTTGTAGAGTCGAGGAAAGTAATAAGTGGCAAACCTTAAATAGAAAGTAGAATAAGTACAAAATATTAACATTTATAAAAGTTGGGTAATAAGTCCCAAAATTCAATCCAATAACCTTCTGCTGGGCCAACTTAGGCGAAAATAGCCTGAGCCAGACCATTGGACGAGCTAGTTCTTTATGGGGCATGGTAATTTCACTTCTTTTCTCTCAACGACTCTCCAGCTCGCTCATTGCAGTGCGAAGGGAAACGAGAAATCTTTAGATCATGTAGGAAACCACAGTTCAAGCCCCAAAGTATGGTATGGGGTTCCCTACTGTCGTACTTCTTCGCGGATATGCTCGGAGTCGTCTCCCAGGTGACAGGCTTAACGACGCTCTCGGATCAGGGTTTGGTGAATGCTGAGACAAGATTACATCTGTTAGTTTGTTCGGGGAACGGTCGCTATGAAAGTAAACGGCTTGTAGTAAACCATCAACTAAAGTAACAGCCAACAGTTGTAAACTGAAAACAAGTTGAACATTAGAGATACAAACGCAGAGCTAACAAGCGATGCATTAAAATACGTAAAATATCTGCCTACCATTTTGCACCCCACCCTATTTCAGCTCGGAATAAGTTTTAGTTAATCTAAAAATAATGAAACCCCGACACAGTTTTACGGGTTACCAGGTTGATCGTAGGAATCAATGCGCACGGACGTCCTGCTAAAGCCACGCTTCCGCGTCAAGTTTCTTCAAGAGTTTAGTTGGAGCCATTCCCTTTGTGTTCCCCATCAAATGCACTTAGAGATTGAAGAACAAATTGAGATTTAGAGCTGTCAGTGGATTGACTTCCTCGTTCTTAATTCGAAAATCAGCTCAATTTAAACTTCCGCTCTCACGATCTAAAAACGTCCGCTTAACCGAATTAAACTTTGTATTAAATCGTTTATATTCTTCCGGATACTTTTCACACTCCGTAATAAGTTTATTAATAATAAACCGTGTCTCTGGTTTTTCTCTGTGAAACACCATTTTTCCGTGGTCATTTCTTCAAGTGTTGTAAATGTTATCCCACGTGAGCGAAATTAGTGCTGCCTGGTTTTATCTATCGTTAATTTTTTATTTATTTATCCCCACCAAAACAAAAAGATATGCTGGTATACAGTGGAAGGTACATAAAACATCAGCAATACAAGTTACATAGCGAACCCTGACATAAGGCGGCTCAAGATGGGCTACTGCCCGTGATAGGGGAATAAAAAATAAAACGCTGCAAATTATTACACAACGGTTTATTATTCGGATAATCAGCTTGACCTAGCATTAATGCTCCGAGACCCATCCTGTTCGATTCAGCATCGAAAAATATCATAATGAAACCCAAAAAAAGGCCGAAAAGAACTGAATCGTAATATTAAAATAAACAAAAAAAACACGAAAGTATCTAGAAAAAACTGAATTTTAATATGAAAACATGCACGCTAAATACTAATATCAAAATTTAACCAAAAATCTATGAAAAAAACATAATGAGAATGAAACGAAAGAATCTAAAAAAATTGAATCGTATTAAAACGAAAACGTCAGGGAAATTGGAAGAGTAAGGCGAATGGGGAGAGACCGGTCGTTGGGAGGGAAGCGAGCGGGAGGCCGCACTCGCTCGCCTCGAGAGCGGTTGGTTTTTAATGAGACGGGCGGGGCGGAGGGAATTCAAACGACGAAACGCTTGTAGCTCCCGCGTTGTACTGCGTTTCGTTAATTTTTTTAACCGTTTTTTGCCCATTACAACCACGGGCTTCGTCCGATCGGATTGCCGAGATGGCGGGCACAACTAGATACCAAATCGGATTTTTGGGCGAAAGAACGAATTTTTAGACCACGTTAAAGGCACAAAACGGCCGGACGGCGGACGGGGGACGGGGACGGGGACGGGGACGGGGGACGGGGACGGCGGACGGACATTGCAAATTTGGAATCTCCATGTCTTGAAACGTAAAGTATCAAATTTTGAGGGGGGGTTGTAAAAAATTTTTCGTGACCGAAAACATAGGGTTATTATTCAGAATGAATAATAAACCAAAAACAAAGTAAGACAGTTTTTGGTTTATTATTCATTCTGAATAATAACCCTATGTTTTCGGTCACGAAAAATTTTTTACAACCCCCCCTCAAAATTTGATACTTTACGTTTCAAGACATGGAGATTCCAAATTTGCAATGTCCGTCCGCCGTCCCCCGTCCCCCGTCCGCCGTCCGCCGTCCGGGCCGTTTTGTGCCTTTAACGTGGTATAAAAAATTCGTTCTTTCGCCCAAAAATCCGATTTGGTATCTAGTTGTGCCCGCCATCTCGGCAATCCGATCGGACGAAGCCCGTGGTTGTAATGGGCAGAAAACGGTTAAAAAAATTAACGAAACGCAGTAGAACGCGGGAGCTACAGCGTTTCGTCGTTTGAACTCCCTCCCTCCTCGCCCGTCTCATTAAAAAAGCAACCGCTCTCGAGGCGAGCGAGCAGCGCGCCTCCCGCTCGACTCCCCCCGGGTTCGCTTCGAGCGCCCCCGTTCCAATTTCCCCGACGTTCTGGTTTCAATACGATTCAATTTTTTTAGATTCTTTCGTTTCATTCTCATTTTGTTTTTTTTCATAGAATTTTGGTTACATTTTGATATTAATATTTAGCGTGCATGTTTTCATATTAAAATTCAGTTTTTTCTAGATACTTTCGTTTTTTTTGTTTATTTTAATATTACGATTCAGTTCTTTTCGACCTTTTTTTGGGTTTCATTATGATATTTTTCGATGCTGAATCGAACAGGATGGATCTCGGAGCATTAATGCTAGGTCAAGCTGATTATCCGAATAATAAACCGTTGTGTAATAATTTGCAGGGTTTTGCTGATATCAAACATCCTGTTGCAGTTTTCATTCTTCATTAGACGTTAATTTGAGAAAAAATAATTTTGTAGCTTAAATTTAAAAACAATTGTTAGAAGAACTTTACAGATTGTTGATGACATAATGAACTGGTAAATGTGCCAATGCGGTGCAATTGATATTTATGTTTTGACTGGCTACGGTTTTGCTTCGATTTCGAGTAGCTACTAGATGAGTTGTGCACAAGTCTGAGAGTGATAGGAATTGGTATTAATGGAAGGACTTTCAGGCCTGTGTGACCCTTAAATACACGCGGGTTAACTACTACGGATTACTTGGTACACACACTGCGCCTACGCCTATAGTTTTAGGTATGTCGGCCTACTTTTCGTCGCACGGACTAATTTTTGGGAGAAAAGTCGTTGCTCGTTGTCAAGCAGTGGACTTACTTCGGTACATTCACTTCTGAAGTCAAGAGAGCCTCATTCAGTTAGAAAAGATTAAAAACCAGTATTTATGAGTTTGACAGTGACATCCAAGTCATTCTCTCATTGCTGGGACAAATATGGCGAGAGTTAGCTGTGCAATTAAAAGCACATACAACGTTAAATCGGCCATGTGGCTTAAAATCCGTAATAAAAAAACGAATTATACAGCAGAGTGAAGTTAACAATGAAGAAATAATTTTTGTGTCCTTTTTTACTTTCCGCTACCCCAGAGGGAAAGGAAAGTATAGTAATCGTGTCAAAAAAATAATTTTTTGGTTTTCTTCAGCTCTTTACGTTTTGAGGCCTACTGAGTCCAAAAAACATAATTTCGGCGCATGGTCCGTGTGTGTGTGCCTGTAGTTCGATTTGCGGGAGAACGGCTGATCCGATTGAGCTGGTTCTTTTTTGTTTTGTTTGTTATTTTTTGAAGACACCAAAATAAGGTTATGGACGATTTCGGCCGATGGGAAAGGGGGATGGGGGACAAAAATGTACAAAAAACTAGGGTTTTTCGCATTTATCTCAAAAACAGCTCTAATGATTTTGATTAACCTTTCAAATTATCTTCCTCTAATTAATACCTAACTTTCTTCTCCATACATATCTCCGTGAAAATACGTTGAGCCTATGAAGCAAAAATCTTTTTACGCTTTTTGGCAAAACGGCTTCAGCGATTTTCACCAAACTCACAGAATGTTTTCAAATAGTTAATACCTACATATTTTTCTCAATAAATGCTCCTCTGACCGTCTATTGAACAGAGGTAAAAAACAAAATGTGTCGAAAATAACGTTTTTTCGAACATTTCCGAAAATTCCAGGGTAACTGCTTCATCAGATGTGATCAATCTTACAGAGTGTCTTTTAGTCACCCATACCCACATTTCATTCTCCGTAATTATTTCTGTATATATACATGTTCAACGGAGATATAAGCCAAGTTAACTCAGAAAAGGAGATTTGTCGAATATTAATTTATCGGCATTCCAATTTTCTCAAAAACGGCTCTAACGATTTCGATCAAACTTACGGAGTACTCTCAGCTAACTTGGCCCTACATTTTGTTCTCCATAAATGTTTCTGTATAAATGCGTTGAACGAAGATATAGCGCCCGCATATGTAGATTGTGTTCGAAGTTAAAGAGATTGCGGAAAGTTGTGTGTTGCTACGCACCGCTCGTTTAATATACTTTTGATTTTTCTATTGTGTACATTTTACTTTCATTAATCCTACGATGCGGGAAGGAATGTTGAGTAATCGGTCACAGTTTTTTGTTTTACCTGTTTGTTGAATGTCTTCTGGGTTCAAAACACACCATTTGAGACAGTGGCCAGTGTGCGTGTCTGTCTATGAATACGACTGAGGTAAAATGGCTAAATCAAATCATTTCCAATTTGATACCCACCCTGCAGATAAGTGTGGAACGCATTAAAAGAGGTTATGAGCTAAATAAGTCCAAACTAACTATAAGTATCAAATGATGACCTTTTTGGTTTTCTCAAAAACGGCTGAATCGATTTTGATTAAAATGCGTGAATGCCAGTTTGAAACAACCGAATAATAATCTCCTCCCCCCTCACCGAAGGTGGGAAAATTATGGGGGTAGCACAATAAATTGTGATCAATTTCGATAAAATCCGTTGATGATTTTTCCAGTATTCTTCAGTATTTCCCGTACAGATTCGCTAGTGTTCTCACAAAAAGCATGTTGTTAGTTCAATAATATCCAATAAGCTACGACGTAAGTTTAATAATAGTCGAAACATAATTGGGAGCCTAATTGAGTACTTTGTTAGACTTCACTGTTTACCTTTATAATTGCGAATCGTTAGTCACGAACTCTCTCAAAAAATATCAAGTTGAAGGACGGAGGAAGAACCCTATAAATACCAGAACGTTAAACACTAACAGCTGCTGTGAAGAATGCTAGGTTCATCTAAACTGTGTGAAAAACCTATTGGATTAGGTGTTGAACAGATAAAAATCGATGCCCCAATTGTACTTTGGTTGACAAATAAAACTGACACTAAATCTTAGTTTTCTTTTCTGATAGATCGAAATCACTACCCTAATTGTGTTCCTCCAGAGTTGCGGGTTTGTGGACTGTTTTCTAGTTTACTGATACATATCGGTTATGCTAAGGAACCGCCTATTCAATTATCGATAAACAGTTGAAGTATTCATTAGTATTATTTGCCGACCTCGACTCGGTTACTGTTTGCTGATCAGTTTTACAGACCTTGAATTTCCCTAAAGGTCTCAGGGTTGACTTGAAAAGAAGCCTCTTCGAACGTCTTCCGAGTACCGACACTTCTCTTTCATCTAGAAGGGTTTATCTTTCGTCCAGAATCTCCGGTAATCTATAACCGATTTCGACCTTGCGTGCGTCTTTAGAAAATCCTCGCTTTGAAAATCACCGCCTTCCCACGTTCCACATTCACGTTTTCCCCGCAACTTCAAATCTCATCTACTGTTTGGATAGCGAAAAGAGATAAGCGGAAATTCCGCAAACGGCCTTAGTTTTTCTTAACAGACTCGAAGGAATCAGAAAGCGTTCAAGTAGATAATTCGATTAGGGTCAATAATTTTTGGTGGGAAGGAAATTACAACACAAAATTAGCGCAGAATCAGGAACACACTAACGAGCTACAGACACGTTTTAAATGCGCTCTTTGAAGTATTTTAAACTTTTAAAAGTACTTTTATTACTAGTAGACAGTAGTAGAGAATTATTAGAGAATGTACAAATGTTTGAGCAACAAAACAATGAAACCCCGGGAGTAAATTATCATGTCAGCAAGCAAGTCAGCCCGACAAAAACTTCTGGGCGTTTTTTTCCCTGAGTGATTGATTTTTCCTTTACTAGTTTAAACAAACATGATTTGTATTGACTGACTATTGTTCTATGTATTTAAGCACTAAGACGTTAATTTTTACTTTCCTTGGCTCTACAAAGTAGTAAGGAAAGTTATGTAATCGGCTGAAAAAAAAATTGTGAGTTCTCTTCGATCTGAGTCCGAAAAGCACTATTTGGGAAAATGGTCTGTGTGTGTGTCTGTGAACGATTTTTAGAGAGAACCACCGTACCAAATCAGCTGAAACTTGATGTCTAGCCTGCAGGTTACTATGGGTCGCCAGAATAAGGGTGTGGGCAAAATCCACCGAAAGTTAACTATAGTTAACAAAGTGGTCGAAACACCAATTTTTTTTTCTCAAAAACAGCTCTAACGATTTCGATTAAATTTTTTATATTGATAGCTCTCAATAAGGCAATTATACTATGAAATTCCTATTTGTGGGAAAATGACGAGAGCAGCACAATAAATTATCAACATTTTCGACCAAAAGCGTTTTTAGCGCAGTTTTTGCCTTATAAATTCCGCTGGAATTTTAGTAAAATGTTTTAAAAAATTGGTATTGTAGTCCAATCCAATACCTAAAGGGTGAGTGTTTAAAAACGCTCATGGGGCTCACACCAGAAATTGCTGAGTTTCAACTACCGCCGTTTCGTTTACTACCAGTTCTAACAGTTATTACCCAATAACTCTGCAAACGTGATTACTATCCTTCTTCAAAAAATTCGTGTTTACAGCCACATTAATTTTCTGTGTACCAATTGCTCAATAATGGTTCTGCAATGAGTATAAGCAGCACAATAAATTCCAGAACTGTAGGCGCTACCGCTTCCTGCTGCTGTGACGTGTTGTTTGACCAAGCTCAATGAAACTGAGTGATAAATGAATTGAGTAAATAAAATTAGCCATGTACAATGTGAATTGACGTAGAGCTAAGTTGTTATTGATACCTGCGGGTTGTACAAATAAATACTCTCTGTCTATTTATCTTCTTTGGGACTGTTGAACCATCGTTTATAAACGCCACTCCGTCGTTTTGTTGTCACAATTCTTGTTGGTGAAATCCGTTCGTTCGAATGAACGTTTTGAATTTTCGATCGGATTAGACGACAATCATTTTAAACGGTGCTCAGTTGGTAAGTTGGATTCATGGCGGTTTCCCATGTCGCCGGGAGTGTAAACGTAATTAGCGAACGTGGAAGAGTTGCATTTTCGTCAGTTTCTAACACGAGACGAGTGTAAAGTAGACGAAGTAACTGGTGTGTAGGTGTTGTCAAACCTCCAGTTGAATCGTCAATAGCTTCATGATCGCTTCGGAAGCTTGCTGGCAGCCAGTTTGTTCACTTGTACGAGCGACGATTTGCACTACTAATTGCCGTTGATTCTCCGGAGGAACGATGTCGCGAAACTAATTGACGGCCATCGTGATGCATTTTGCTCGGAAAAATGCCATCGATTACGTTCTGGGAATCTCGAAAAATGGCCGCCTGAGTCATGCGAGAGTCGGAGTGGTGAGCGGTCAACAACAAATGGCGATTAAAGTTAATTAGATCCTTAGACGATTCTCGAAATTTCTTCTTTTTTTCAGAGCAGCCCGTTGCGGGGCATGTTTTGCCATCTCACGAACGATTTTTACGCGTATTCCTTTCAGAAGAGATAACAATTAAGTTACCGAGTAAAGAGACGGTACGAGGAAGCCGGTTCGACTTTATTCCCCGGTCAAAACCTAATAAGGCTTCAAGTGATACCATCATTAATATATCACTATTGTGGAGAAAAGTTTCTAAGAGACCGAAGCGGGCTGTCGCTGCTTCGAGCTGCCACGATGACTTAACTTTTCACTTTTGATGACTCGTTCGTACGAGGGTCCTTGGTAATTTTGAAGAACGGTAGTTCGAAGAGCTGTCTTAATGCAGCTCATGCTCGTCCTTATGAGCCCCCGTTCGTATTCCCTTTCTCCGACGCAGGATTCTTCAGTTCCTCGTCGTGCCCTTGCAGTGACTGTAACCGTAGTTTTAGAAGCCTTCTGTGATGGAAATATCGTATTCGTAGCTCTTCGAACGTCGATAGAAAAATCCGTACGATTACTCATCGAATGAGAATGTTAGCAACACTGGTGTTCACTTCCTAATTCAGTATTGAAAAAAAGGCTGTTTTTTCTCGCTTCTGCCCCACTTGACATTCTGAATGCAACGATTTTGATTCAATTCGTGCTACCTTCCCAAAAATAAGGCATTTGGAGTGTGGTCGCGATTGAGAGGAAACAGCTACCATCTAAACTAGCTAAAATTTGAAGCTCAACCTGCAGTCCAACCAGAAATTAATGTGAAACTTGCTAAAACACCAAATTTCGGCTTAGTTTGGGCAAAAACTCAAAAATTGGTTAAACTGTGTGAACACTTATAAATAACGTAAATTTTTTGTGCGTAGAAAAATTATAAGAGCACAATAAACTAGCAAATATTTCGTTAAAATTTATTTTAGTGAAGTTTTTGCATTATAAATCCTGGTAATATGGTGTTAGCGTCGTAATTATCCAGTTTTGTTTTTTTGACGTACGTGGGGGTCTGCTCCTATTGATCCCATGAGTTTTACTCCTACGTACTGAGAAGCAACTCTGAACCGTTTAGCTCATTGCATCAGGTTGGCCTTCACGCATGTGCGATGTCAGCTCTTCTTTCCGGGCCTCTTCACCCTCATGAGAGTATTGTAGCGTGCCGCCATACAAATACATCCTCTCACACTGCCCAGCAATTTGGAAGGGTCAGGAGAGGTCTTACCTCCATTCTTCGCCCTTAGCAAGCTCCAACCTCTTATAGCTGAGCACTCTTCGGGCAAATTGAGCAATCGAAGCTCAACACGGCGCGAACGAAAACCTTCAGCCGATCTCATCCTACGCCCTGCGCCTCCAATCCACTGGCCTTGAGTACGAGAAGATGGCATGGAAAATATCCACCATTACCCTGAAGTGCAGGCAGTTTTTCCTCAGAAAATAACGAGGAGCGGACGAACGTCTCTCGCCCCCTCCGGACTGTGTCTCTCTCGTCATGCAACCTAATTATTCAATAAGTAATACAATAATGTTTACTAAAAGTGAAATCCCACGGAATTCAGAAATTACTACTAACGTCGTTTCTTCGTATAACTGTTTTACTGCGTTTTCCCTTTAATTCCAGAACTGTAAACATGAACATAAAAATTGTCTCGACAGACCCAATAATTACCTATGTAATGATTTCTCAGGAAAGACAGTGACATAAGAAGAAACAAACCAATAAATTCCGAAATGCCCTTTTCTTTTTCTTAAAACGTCGCTTTACGTTCTACTGTAGTCATATAAACTGAATGAAAAGACTTGACTAGTTGCTGAAGTAAAAAAATCAATTAATGCTGTGTGCCACAAAGAATTAAATATTTTGCATTTTACTGTTACCTAGAGGGGACTCAACGTCCTGACTCAGCGACCTAATAAACATGGAGCAATAAGGGCGGTTAGAAGCGTAGATGATTTTTTTATACGGCTGTGCTGAACTTTTCTGCATTCAGTTTCCGCGTGTGTAATGTGTGTGTGCATGGACGTAACGTTAGTTGATGTAGAGATCGCCAGATCGCAACTTAATGTACGAATGCGTTAGAATACGGTATAACCAAAATTGGTCGACAATCGCTACAATAACATAATTTTATGTTATTTGCAACACTTCAGTCGCCCTCCCGCAATGAAATGCAACATTCCCGCGGTTTCTCAGTGTTAAGTCAGTGCTCGAGTCAATCAGTTGGTCGTGGTCTTTATATACGAAGAGAAAGGTAAACGGGATGAAGGAGCGTCGAGGAAGGGCGGGGGAGGAGGTCATGTACCTCTGGGGGAAACCCCCTAGAGGCGAATGGAATGTCTTGAATGATCTGTCAATTGTGGAATCTGCGTCTTTTTTTGTATAGGGTGGTCTGTAAATCTATCAGTTGGTTGTTTTCGTTTGTGTAGTGTCTCGAGTGGTGTAAATATCATGTCGCATTTTGTGTTGATTTGTTCATTTATGATCTGTCCATCGAAGTTTTTGACATTTTATGTCTTTACTTTGCTACATAAACTCGAAAATGTAACGCCGGAGATGTTATGGAGAAGCATCACGAAATTTTTAACCCGAGTTGCAAGCAGCAGCCCTTGTGGCCTAATGGATAAGGCATCTTAAACGAGGAATGTGGGTTCGAGTCCCACCAGTGTTACGATTATTTTGTGTTTTTGACATTTTATGTCAAATTTTAATTTAATTTAATCTAACGCTTGGTAACATCACACCTTTTTAATAACCTCAGAGACTAAGTGATGAAGTCAATTGCAATGGACGCGGCCATTATATCGAAACCATCAACGAGCACAATCTAACGCAGTTATCATTACATACAAAAAAAACAAAAATAAAAGACATAAAATGTTCCTAGTGGTTGCGCACTTGTACTAAAGCTGTACCCACCGTTTGTGTAAAGGTTTCTTTCGTTCGCATCGGAGGAAATCGAGGTTTAGATTTAACTTACACCTGAAGCCGCTCCAAAACAATGGGCCCACTTTCTAGCAATCATGGCTTATATGTTCGTTCAACAGATAGATACGGAAGTAACTACAGAGGACGGTATAGGTTGCTAGATTTTATGTAACTCTGAATATTTTCTAATAATCAGTACCTAACTTTTGCTTTCCATTAATGATTGAAAATTCGCTAACCCGAAATTTAGGCCAATGGTTGACCAAATTTTCGTCAAATTTTGACGTCGTCTGCTCGAAAGAGTCCTCAAAATGAGGAAAGCAGACTAGGTAATTCTTAAAGTACTCCACTTCATTTTGTTTATAAATTTCCATGTTTTCTAATATGTTCAGTTTTCGTCTTTTGTATTGTTTATGTAGTAAGGTGGTGCAGTCCTGTATTTCTGTAGGTTCACGTGCAGTTGTCTTGAAGTGGTTGGTAAAGTTTGAATCGTCTTTGTTCCTATTAAGAGATTTAATGTGTTCTGAATATCTGGTCCGTATTTTTCGTCCTGTCTGTCCTATGTACGCTTTTTTGCACGTACAGGTTATTTAATATACCCCCCTTCGGTCGAGTGGGTCTGTCTTTTCAGTTCGTTTGGTTCTAAGTGTGTTGTCCGTACGCAGTGCGATTTGTATGCCTTCCTTTCGGAGGATGTTAGTTATTCCGTATATTTTTGGTCCAGTGTACGTAAATGTGCAGCGTTTTGTTAAAGTCTGTGTATTTTGTGTTTTTGAGTCGTCTGTTTTGGAGTCATATTGCCTTAATGATTTATTTATTGTTTTTTGGGAGTAACCGTTATTTTCTGTGATAGTATTGATAGTATCAAGTTCTTTTTTGTAATTTTGTTCGGATAGTGGGATGGTTTTTAGTCTCCGTATCATGTGCCTAAATGCACTTAGTTTATGTTGTTGTGGGTGGTTTAATGTAAAGTGTACGGTCGTCTAAAAATGTCGTTTGTAGTTGTCCAACCGTGTGATTTTCAGGTCCAAGTAATGAAGAGTTTTATTTTGTTCTTTTTCCATGTCACATTGGATATTATGGTGGACGTTGTTTGAGTCCTTTAATATATCGTCAGTGTTATCATGGCTTAATATGCTGATGATGTCATCTACATATCTGACGTAGTGTTTGATATCGTGCTGATCGTTGATATTGGTTTAATTACCGAGGTTTGTTGCATGGTTTGACCGAAATTTGAATAAAACGAGACACCAATTATAAAAATACTTTGACAATTTTAAGAGTGTCAACAGATTTGAATGATTCATCTTCTCTATCCTTCCTTCCTGTGATGAATTAATTGAAACTACCCTGGAAAACGAATCGTCAAAATAGCCTGAAATACAATCGTCTGAAACGGATTTATACTTTTTTTGAATCACAGGGGCTGCGACCGGGGCGATCTGCCCTTCACCCTCCGACACAAATCGTCTAATAGAAGCCTTGAAAATATTGACGTAGCAGCAGACGGACGTCCCGACAACTAAATTCTCAGACTACTGGATCCCTCCATTTCCTTCAAATTTCCGCCGAAATCGCTCGTTTCTGAAGAGAGCGAAGAAAGTGGGAATTCATCAGTTCGTACGGCCAATCCGTCGGGGATTTCTCCATCTCCTCCAGGGGCTGCTATGTTTAGGTGGGGATGGCGGGAACCCGTCCAGGACAGGAATACTCCAGCTGTTGGAGCCTCCTGTAGTCTCGTCCTTACAGTGCTCGCGTGAAGGTTTTTTTTTTCTCACAGAGTCCAGTGTCTCGTTACCTCGTCTTTAATCTCGGATTAACAACCCGCGAGGTAATTGTTTGTTTTTATTTTAATTTTATTAGCCAACGCAGAAATCGTAAGAGGTTATAGAAATTCTTGGTGTTTTATTCGTTTACATCTAGAGGCACACACTGACAATTCACGATAAACGTTTCAACTATTCTCTTTTATATTTCATATTAAAACCAGCTTTTCGAGTCATCATTTATTTATTTTCGGAACAGTATTTCTTGTCGTATTGAGCAATAAAACATGAGTAATCACTTTATACGCAGTGACCGAATGAATAATTACACCTAATTTCACATTAAATCGTCAGTTCGTCGGCACCCACGACATCTATGCACTTCCCAGGCACATTTCCCTTTTTGCAGATACTCCAAAACCCCATTATTTTTTAATTGCTGCATTTCGGTGATATATTAGTTCATTGAGCTATTTTCAATCAGAAATTCCGTCTGATCACTTCCGAATGATAATGGGATAACATTAAATCGTTTGCCAATAACAAACCCTTTTAAAGACATTAAACACACACACATGAAACACTAGAAACACTTTCAACATGTTCGTAATAAATTAATTAATATTTTCATATTTGTCCAAGCTAAAGAATTTTATTTAGGTGCAGTAAAGATTTGGTAGTCTCAAATAACGCCGCGTCAACATTCCTCAGCTCCACGTACAACCAGCGATTTACTTCAGTTATCAATTTCAGTTCAATTCAGTTCATATGAACTCGGTTTACCAAACATAAAATGACGTTCTACGTAGGATAATAGCTTAATGTTCTGAAGTTTAGTGAGCTGCTGATACCTTCACCTCGATCTTCATCGAAAAGCTATCGTGCACGTAATTAAAGGAACTGCCAACGCAATTTGTATACTTTTCGTTGAATTTTTTATTTTTTGCGGGAACCAAAATGAGGTTATGGGCGATTTCAGTCGATGGGAAAGGGGGGTGGGGGACGAAAATGTACCAAAAACTAGGGTTTTTCGCATTTTTCTCGAAAGTGGCTCTAACAATTTTGATTAAACTTTCAAATGATCTTCTACTAGGTAGTACAAAACCTTTCTTCTCCGTACATATCTTCGTGAAAGTACGGTTAACGGAGATATAGGCCTATGAAGCAAAAATAGGTTTTTTAACGCTTTTTGGCCCTACGGCTTCAACGATTTTCACCAAACTCACAGGATGTTTTCGGATAGTTAATACTTATATATTGTTATCAATAAATGTACCTCTGACAGTCCATTGAGCAGAGATAAAAATAAAAATGTATCGAAAATAACGTTTTTCCGTAAATTCTGGTCTTCACCAGATGTGATCAATCTTATGGAGTGTCTTCTAGCCACCTATACCCACATTTCGTTCTCTGTAATATTTCTGTATGTATGCTGAACGGAGATATAAGCCAAGTTATTCTGAGAAGCTTCGTGTCCACATTTGTGTAACTATTGGGAAAAACTACAAATCAAGAAAACATCAGTTGGAACTCCGGTGTTCCTGTGGTTGCACCTGAATGTTTAGCAAATTTCCATTGGACACTTCTCTTATTGGACTACCACCGTGAATTTTTGTGGAACAACCCTGAATATGAGCGAGATTTATAGAGCAAAAACTGCACAGAAATCGTTTTTCGTCGAGAGTTTTGATAATTTAATGCGCTTCTCAGCTATTTCCCCGCGGACGAACATTTTACGATACTGTTATATGATTTGAAACAGTCTGCACACAAAAAAACGCATAACTGTAGTTGGTTTTGGGCTGATTTCACTCATTCCCCTTATTATGGCATTGCATGGTGATCTGTAGGTAGTGCGAATTGGAGTCATTTCGGTCTGGTCGTATATTTGGGCTCACAGACCGTACTCTCAAATGGCGTTTTTCCGACTTGGAAGTCCTTGATATGAAGAGAACTCAACATTATTTTAGCCGATTATATAACATCTCTTCTTACTTCGTAGGGCTAAGGAAAGTGCGAGTTAAAAATATAACAATGGATCGTTGGCGATGTCTTAATTTGCGCAATATTCTTAGTCTTTAATTGTCGGATTCCTTCGCGAAATAATTAGCTTCTTAGTCGTTAATTGTTGGATTCCTTCGCCAATTAATTAGCTTCGCCATTCTTATTCTCGTCAATTTTCTTCATTTCGTCCTCCAAATCGTTCAGCATCACGCTTCAACAAAAACTTCATTATTCGCGTCTGTCCTCTCTTAGCTACATGTTTTTATTAATGATTTACTTAGTATATCTCGGTCCCTCGACTTTCCTCACAATTGTTGTAAACGGCTCACAGTCTAATTTTTGAGCCTATAAACAAAATATAATTCGACCACCATCCCACTAAGTTCCAACCTTCGACTCAGGAGACCTCAGAACGTCAACTCAAATTTGTCTATCTATTATTAAACTTACTTCGTACTCTTTAGGTTGTGAAATGTAAAAAAAGGTAAGAAAAGTTACAAATCGGCTTAAACCCCATTTTTAATTTCCCTTCAGATCCTTACGTTTCATGGGCTACTGAGTCCGAAAACACTATTCGAGGATCTAAGGTCGAGAATGAGATAAAACGGTTGGACATCAGCTCAAACGTGGAACGCCAAAATAAGGGTTCGAGGAAAGTCGGTTCCAAACTCGTTTATTCTCACGCCGTTTTAAAAACGGTTCTAACGGTTTTGATTACACTTTTCGAGTAGATAGTTGGTCCTTCACAACCGAATGGTAATGTAAAGTTTTCATCCGAGGGACAATGACGAGAGCATCGCAATAAACAGCGAAGTTTTTCCCTTTTGATGAAGACATGACATGAGTAGGAGCAACCCAATAAATTCTGGAACGTGAAAAACAGATCGTATTAGTTGCTAACGCGACAAAAAGGAATGCGTGGTGCGTTGTACCAGATATTCTGAGTAAAACCGCCTCTCAGCTAATCCTGTGAAGTCCAGAAAATATGCTCAGCATCAGCAGTTTTTCATTTCATAAAAACCATTTCCAAAAAAAATCTTCTGTCTCACGGTTGTAAGTTGCCGATAGTCCAAATTGACGCTGCTGAATGAAAGCAACGGTCTAAATAGCGGGAAGTGTGTGTGGGTGCTCAAAGTCTGAAGATGGAATTGCCACACTCGAGGGCTGTTATTACAACAATTTCAAGCCATTATTGGTGGGTCGCGCGCGATAATGGCTAAAACGATACCAATTCAAAGCCTTTATTTAATTTAAAATTTAAGATAGATTACGAGGCATATCAATGATCCAAGCAGTGATTGGTTCTCTTCTCAAATTGATGATGATTACCTTCAAATAAATACATTGTTGACGAATGAAGTGCCGCCGGAAACATTTTTTTACTGACCCCCGCCGAGGGGTCGAGCCTCAGTGATTGCCGTTTCCGCTGTTCTGATCCTTTGATTCTTCGTTCACTCAGGAAAGACATCTAACGAAAGGGCTCGGTTGTGGGATAAGTAACGAAGAGTTTCAGTTGTGTTAACAAAAGAATAAAACGAAATTACAGCCTTGCGAACAGACAAAGAGATTCTTAATTACGACTTTCTTATTGAAAACAAGCTTTGGTTACCTGCGAGTTCCCTCCCGCAGTGTTTGATATAGTACCTAAAATTGGCGTTTATTTTGAAACCAGGACATGACAAATAGATCATTTATATCACTAAACTGCAGAGCATGCCGCTCAAAATAATCATTCCAGTCGCTTAAATAATAATACAGGGGTAATTTTAGTGAGATAAATACTTCTAAAATCATTTTTGTAGACTTTACTCTTGCTGCCCCCCCCCCACTCCTACTCTCTTTTGGTGTTTGGTGTTGGAACGAATGAATTAAATTAATGGGAGTTTTTGCGCCAAGAGAGTTTTTGAGTAAATATCTGGTGCGTTGCAACACACAACTTTCCTTAGCTCTAGGTCAATTCACTTACTATATGGCTTTGTCTGCTTAATCAATTCATTTACCACTCAGTTCATTTGAACTTGGTCAAATAACACTTAACAGCAGCGTGAAGCAGTAGCGCTTACAGTTCCAGAATTTATTGTGCTGCTCGTACTCATTCCAGGACCATTATTGAGCAACTGATACACAGATAATTAATCAGGCTGTAAAAAATAATTTTTTGAAGAGGATAGTAATTACTTTTGCCGAGTTATTGGGTAAAAACTTTGAGAACTGGTAGTAAGTGAAACGGCGGTAGTTGAAATTCAGGAATTTTTGAAGTGACCCCCATGTATTTCATGAGCGTTTTTAAGGGCTCACCCTTTAGGTATTGGATTGGACTACAATACCTTTTGTTTACATTCTACAAGAATTCCAGCGGAGTTTATAAGGCAAAAACTGCGCTAAAAACGCTTTTGGTCGAAAATTTTGATAATTTGTTGTGCTGCTCTCGTCATTTTCCCACAAATAGGAATTTCATTTTATAATTGCCTTATTGAGAGCTATCAATATAAACAATTTAATTAAGATCGTTTGAGCCGTTTTTGAGAAAAACATTTTTTGGTGTTTTGATCACTATAGTTAACGTTCGGTGGATTTTCCCATACCCTTATTTTTGCTTCCCATGGTAACCTGTAGGCTATACATCAAGTTTCAGCTGATTTGGTACAGTTGTTTTCTATAAAAGCCGCGCTAAAATCGAATTGGTCGAAAGTTTTGGTAATTTATTGTGCTGCTCTCGTCATTTTCCCACGAATGGGAATTTTATGGTACATTTGTCTTATTACGAGGTATCAACATAAAAAATTTGATCAAAATCGTTAGAGCCATTTTTGAGGAAAAAAAATTTGGTGTTTTTATCACTATGATAACTATAGTTAACTTTCAATGGATTTTGTTCATTCCCTTATTTTGGCGTCTCATGGTAACCCGCAGGCTAGATATCAAGTTTCAGTGGATTTGATACGGTTGTTTTCTCTAAAAATCGATCACAGACACACAGACCCACAGACCATTTTCCCAAATAGTGTTTTTCGGACTCAGGAGGGTCTGAAACGTACAGATCTGAAGAAAACTCAAAATTTTTTTTTCAGCCGATTACATAACTTTCCTCTCTGCTTTGTAGAGCCAAGGAAAGTAAAAACGTAAAACCATTTAAGGCAATTATATTGTTTGGTAGCCTTTACATGTTGTTGGTAAGTTAACCCTATGAAGAATGGTTGCGTTTAAGTGCCACGGGAAATGGTGGGGAGAGATGTATGGTCCTAATTTCCCCTGTTTAATAAATAAACCAATCAATAAATCTCTCTCTCTCTCTCTCTCTCTCTCTCTCTCTCTCTCTCTCTCTCTCTCTCTCTCTCTCTCTCTCTCTCTCTCTCTCGCTCTCTCTCTCTCTCTCTCTCTCTCTCTCTCTCTCTCTCTCTCTCTCTCTCTCTCTCTCTCTCTCTCTCTCTCTCTCTTATATCGAGTATTGTTCCCGTTATTTACTGAGGTGCTAGAGAGGAATAATGATGACCTGCAAAGAGCATTAACTGCAGTGGAACGTTTTATGACCTAAGGTCATAAATAAAATATGAAGGTTCCAGGGAAAAAACCGACTAAGTCGCTTTTTCTTAAAAACGAGAGAACTCGTTTTGAATGATAGAAACGCGATTGTGTTTGACTAGATGCAAATAAAAAATTGAAATCAGTCTTATTATGTACTAAAACATCTATTTAAGTGCTCCACAAAATGTTGACGCTATTATTAAACTACTTACTTGTTAAAAAATTCAAAAACTGGGCAATCCCCCCCCCCCCCCAAGGGAAGGGTCGTAGGAAACGTCGACATTACGATGTTTTTCTTTGAACATGGTGAACATTTTTTTGATGCACAAATAGATTTTTTTCGAATCTTTCAAACTGTAGTGGCTTTGTTGGCCTCTGAAACTTTTTATGTGAGCATAATTCAAATCTGTAGTGTTCTTGTCAAGCTTCCTGTGGAGAGAAGAGTGTTTACCTCTTCTGTCTGTTGGGGCCCTGTGAGTTTCAAATTCTGCTTTATATAAATTATTTTACTGTTGGTGATAGCATGGATTGAGCAAAATGCTTTTGCACAAACAGGTACATCTACTGCTTTATCTGAGTGACAATTCTGACTCGGTAAGCATAACTGGCTTGGCGAAAGTTAGCCGTTTCCTCTGGCTGTCGTGGTCTTCTATTGGTAACGCTAGAACAGTAATCAGTCCACCAAAGTATCTATTCTATTCGTTATGTGAGGAAAGATCATTTAACTTAGGGTTTATCCCCATTCTCTCATCATGAGTTATTTCCTCAAAGCATTTGAACCTCGTGCAGTTACACGGTGGTCCCATTTCGTGAGTCGCAATCCTCAACTTTTTCACCGTACGTTTTCTTTTCTTCGCCTCCACTCTACTACACTGTTCTTCAACACTGTCAGAACCACTAGTAGACATTTTAACAGTTATTTATAAAAAATAAACACAGAATTATTTCGAGGAACTGGAAAAAAACTGTGTCACACATGCGTTGAAGAAAACAATACAGAACTGATAAGAAATGTTGTGAATCACAGAGGCAAGGTGGTGGGGACCACGTGTTGCGCTGTTGGGGGTTCAGGGAACAGTGATATCGTCGGTTCTTTCCCTAGGCGCGAAGACATCGTCAGTTCTTTCCTTGTACACCAAAAACTCCAAGCCTTATAACGTCCGACTACGTCGGTTTTTCCTCTTTTTCTAGTTACTAAAATGAAGAGCATCATTTTCTGAGTTCAACGATATAAAAAACTCGATTTGTGACAAAATGTGACTTAGTCCGTTTTTTCCCTAGACCCTTCATATGAATAAATAAAATATGAACAGGTCACGCCACTTTTTAGACAACTAGGTTGAGTGAAAATAAAGGAGCGACGCCAATCGAATATAGCGCCACTTACCTATAAATTACTAAAAACAAAGAGACCCAAATATTTGGCATCAATATTCCATATGCTGGGCAGTACGTCTTCTCATACTACGTCCCATAATAACGATACGTCGTTAATAGAACGAGAGCTGGTTTTAACACGCTAAAAATATCTCGACACCGAACTGAGAAAATGAGTAATTCATTCATTGTCACATCCAGTAGGATCGTCAATGAGAATCGTTCCCATAGCCGGGTCAAGAATCTGACCTTATTGTTGTTAGGAAAAAAAAACATCTGTCTCAATTTACGTGCCGTTGAATGTAGATACAGTTCAAGTGTCAATTGGGTGGGGGGATCTTACATCAAGTACAGACGTGTGTTTTAACGCACGGTATCGTAACTGCAGGTGTGACTACTTCAACCTATCAGTGATTATAACTCCTCTGGAAGGTATTATTGCCTTGCTTCAGTTCCAACCGCGCTTCGCTAAGGAACAGATTACAAACACAAAATCTACCCCAACGTTACAAGAGACTCATTTGTATACGCGATGAAGCCACTAGTCGAGCCATGTGTACAGGGTATGGGATAGAACTGTGGATACTGAGCTGAGTTAAAATCAGAATTGAGACGTTCAGGTCAAAATAAAGTCACCTATTAATAATGAAACTACGTTCTTAACTCTTTTCAAACATTTCGCCTACTCCGCGGCTTACGTCAGCAGTTCTCTTTTTCGTTGTCCTGTCAGCGAGCGCGTCGAATTGCATTTTGAACTAGTCAACCTCGATTGAAACACATGACTGCTCGAACATTGGCCCCTTTTTCTTCACTCGTTCAATCGTTGACCCTCATTTCTCAATGTACAAGAAGTTATTCATCGTATTTCGTTATCTGTTAACAGGACAGAGTTGTATTTTTCTCGTTGTAGTGATAGAATTCCAACCAACTCGTTTTTGGTTGATGAATGAACGTTTCATACAGCAATCCTTAAGTTTGACAGTAAAATTGAGACGAATTAATCTAGTGAAACAGTCGTGGTCACGAAAAGCGTGTACAGTACGCAATTCAGACATTTTGTTCAATTATTACCATTGTGTGCTATTACATTCCTACCCTGGCTGTTCGGCAAAGGCCGAATTAGTTGAAATGTTGAGCTCGAAACTTCCACACTTGCCCTTAACGAGAAGTCCTTATTTCGGGCCTTCCCCGAACATCAAATCCAGCTCTTTCTGAACTTCTGTCAATAGCTGCGGGAAAGTAAACCGTTCAGCTTATTTCCGAAACCGACAACGAATTTTCCCTTTTTGGGCTTTCCGAATTGTCAACTTCTCACTACTCGGTTTACCTCCTCTCCAACTCACAGACCTTCCCAGACTCAACCCCTAAACACACACTCTTGTAGACAGATGGGCCGTAGTTATAGCACGAGACGTTGAGTTGAGCGAGGATTCACATGAGGTGCTCAACGGGGTGGCACATGTTTTAGACTGACATGATGAGTTATAGGTGAGAAACGTTCCAATATCATCCAGCTGTTAAGATTTCGAATCGGCCTCTGTCTGTGCGCAGAGTTGTGTCCAGTCAAAGAGAGATATTTTAACTTCGCGATGTTAACCAATCTTCTACAAAAATCACTTCAAAAAACCCTTCGTGTCTTCATGAATGCTTTGCACAGTACAAATGAGTCAACGGTGAAAGCGTGTTTATGAAGCGGTTTCGGGAAGTAGACTCGGTTTTGACACGCTTCAACCGCTGGGACGTTAAAAACAACCTCATCCTTCTGAAGAGTTTCGTAATTCTCGTGATCTTTGAAATTTGAGGCTGCGAGATGATATCGATCGTCTCACTGTAACGATGTCGAGGCTGTCGTCCAACTTAAGTTGAGGTTCAAGGCAGGTACGACGTGCAAGACCTGTATTCCATGCGGTCCACTGAGGCCGGTTGCATTTGGGCAATTTTATAATTCGATGGTATTCTGTTTTTTTGGTTTAGTTTGTTAAATATTAAATTATGAGATATTTATCGCGGCTAAGAAACGGTTCTCGGATGAAGACCGCGTTCTCTCCAGACAACGCACTGATCTTGTTTTAGTTAGATAATACGTAGATGCAAAATAATGAGAAAGGCGTGAGAACGTTCGCATCGGCTTTCGCTCAACTTGAGAACGTTATTATGACATGACTGCTCGGAAATATTCATTTTTAAAGACCAGGAAGAAAAACGATTTTACGATTGCATCGTCGTCGAGTTTTTATGCCCTCTACCCCGTGAAAGTAGGGAGTTGCAGTACTTTACACGTTAGAACGTTAGTTTCAACGCTTACAGTGTCTAGACACTCACTCACGTTTACAGTGTCTAGAGGTTGATCTTAACTAATAGTTTCGACGACTACTTAGTCGTCGTATTAAAAGTAAGAGCGTTTCACAACTTCCCTCAGCCCCTCGAACATTCTACAATTTTTATAGCTCAACCAACTATTCTAATCTGTTTGTCATTCAGTTCATGTACCGTCCCAGTGACCCTCGTTTCTCAGTCTATTCCCTGAACTTTCAAAGTAGCTCGACTCTCAAATGAAATTCTTCGTCCTATACTTGCGCGTTTAAGTGGACTCAAATTTATCTTTTTGTGTACAGAGGCCTGGAGTGGTGGCTATTAGGTGCTTCTGCGACGTTGTCCGAGCAGTCGTTGATATTTCGCATCTCTCTCACAATTGGCTAGCGAAGAAACAGTTTTATAGATCCCATTGGCTAGCTGAATTAGAGTCTGATGTGTGGAAGCTAATCTATGGAGTAGGAAGAAAAGTTATGTAATCGACTGAGAAGAAATATTGAGTTTCTTTATATCTTGAAGCTTCAAAGCCTCCTGAGTCTTGAGAACAACGTTTAAGAAAGTGTTCTGAGTTTCTAAAAATCTCTTATTTATACTTGTCCCCATTGTGATTACAGGTTTTTTTCTTTCCGCTACCCCAAAAGGAAAGGAAAGTATAGTAATCGTGTCAACGAAAAAATTAAATTAAATACTGAGTCTAATAAACCTAACTTTGGCGCGTGGTCCGTGTGTGTGCGTCTGTCGTTCGATTCGCAGGAGAACGGCTGAACCGAACGAGCTGGATCTTTTTTTGTTTTGTTCGTTATTTTTTGTAGACACCAAAATAAGGTTATGGGCGATTTCGGTCAATTGGACAGGGGGGTAGGGGACGAAAATGTTCCAAAAACTAGGGGTTTTCGCATTTTTCTCGAAAACGGCTCTAACGATTTTGATTAAACTTTCAAATTATCTTCTACTAATCAATACCTAACTTTTCTTCTATATACATATCTCCATGAAAATACCGTGAACGGAGACATAAGCCTATGGACCCAAAATAGGTTTTTTACGCTTCTCGGCAAAACGACTTCAGCAATTTCCACCAAACTCTCAGGACGTTTTATAATAGTTAATACCTACGTATTGTTCTCAATAAATGTTCCTCTGACAATCCATTGAATAGAGATAAAAATCAAAGTGGGTCGAAAATAACGTTTTTTCGAACATTTCCGTAAATTCCAGGGTAACTGCTTCACCAGATGTGATCAATCTTACAGTGTCTTTTAGTCACCCATACCCACATTACGTTCTCTATAATTATTTCTGCATATATATATGTTGAACGGAGATATAAGCCAAGTTAACTCAGAAAAGGAGAATTGTCGAATATTAATTTATCGGTTTCCCAATTTTCCCAAAAATGGCTCAGAAGATTTCGATCAAACTTACGGAGTACTCTCAGCTAACTAGTCCCTACATTCTGTTCTCCATAGATGTTCCTGTAGAAACGCGCTGAACGACGAACTGTTACGAAAGTTGTGTGTTGCAACGCACCACTCGTTCTAATTATAATAATTCCACGTATAGTTCCTTCTTCTATTTTTTATGAGTCAAATTTTTACACTAACGCACTGCCGCATCTCTTCAGCAACCTAATAGTTAAAGCAGAGTACCTGGAAGTGTTTTTGTGACTGTGGTTGCAATTGAGAAAAAAAAGAAAAATTTAACCAGGTGGTCAACGTGACGTCCGTCAAAATGAAAGAATTAGAAAAATCGAGTAAAATCTACCGACAGTTATCATAGTGCTCAAAACATCAAACTCGAACCTTTCCCACAAGAACCATCGATTAAAGTAGGAGTAGTGCGATCATTTCTACAACGTCAAGCGCGACTAGTTTGTTGCTTTGTTGTTTGAACGTTGAGTTGAGTTCAAGCAGGCTCACGTAAACTGTGTTGAGAACACGTTGGAGTATTGGTGGCTGAGGAAAGTTGTGAGATGCATTGCACAGGATATTTTTGACATGTCCTCCTCCGATATCCAAGGCAGATAATAGTCTGAGTGTTGTATTCTCGTTTTATTGACGTAATTTTCGATTTCTTTCATTCGTTACTTCAGTGTAATCATTTCAGACTTATTTAAGTGATTCTAAAGCATACATGAATAGCAATTACGAAACAAGAGCTTTGAATGATATTTGTGGCTTTGGAAAATCTCAATCGCCTTTCGAAACCTCTTCAAAAACACGTACGAGGTGGCGTTGCGAGCTGAGAGCGATGATTTTGAACACCCACACAGGGACAACGGCCCAGCGGATTATAATCGAATACTTTAAATCATTTTATTTATACGACTTTCCCGTCAAGATCGTCATCGCTAAACGAATCCCGTTTTTCATAATGTGAGAGGTGGAGGCTTGGAACAGATCGGCCTTAGAGTGTGCAGCGTCCCCCTCTTTCGGGCCAAACATGTTTCGAATGAACAATGCACGACCGGACGACCAGATCGAGATACAGGAAACGCCCGAGTTGAATAGCAATCGTCATATTCACTAACAAATAAACAGTTATCGTTCGTATTATGGGCGAGTCTAAGATGGGATTAGCTTCCTTGAGGACGTTATACGATCAATTCGCGCTCTTCTTCAACAACCACTTACACGCCTCTGATGCAAAAGATGTCTGTTAATTTAAAATGTCGGTTATACTAACCTACCTTTTAATCCATTCCGTTACCGTTGGTTGAGAAATATTTATGGACACTCGAAAATTCAAAATATGGGGTGGCCACTTCCAGTGCTGCACGGAGATTTCAGGGTACGACTTACGTCGTCTCACTGGTCCCTCTGTGCTGAAGCCATTGCAGCCCTACAACGTCCGCACCATTCTCCTAAATGATCGCACTCCCTTGACGACTGTCTCTGCTCCTCCCTTTCAGAGGCTTTGTCCAACCACTTCAGGAATCTTCAAGACCATTACTCGACTAACACCTTTCCGTCATCTTAAATTAACCAAATCTAGAAAAGATCGCTACAGAGTTGCATTCCAGAAAATTGTTCATGTGCCAGGACTTGCGACACTCGTGAGTATCAGAAAATATTAAACGCGTTCGCTACAATTTTCGGAATATACGTATAGCGGCTCGCGTCGATAAAGAAAGGGCGGGCCTCCCTATTTTCCTGCTCGAGATCTTCGAAAGGCCATTCAGCACGTTTCTTTCACTTCGAAGCTTCAGTATCAAATGTCCGCTCGCGTATCGGCAGCCATTCGATAGCTTCTCTCGTCCTGCCGTCTTTCGTCACGTGAATTGAATTGGTATTGCTCCTTCTATTGCGGCCCCACGAGCAACGTGGCCTCTTGAAGATGAATCATTAATTTCTTATTGAGGCCGGGCAACTTTTCGTCGAGCCCGTTGTGCGAACTTCTTCACGTCCGCTGCGTACGTAATATTGAACCTTGGAGGCCTAGGTCATCTGCTTCTTATAAGCTGTTTGGAACCCAGCTATTCCACTGTTTAGTACCGAACTCAGGCTGGGCATCAAGCATTCAACCTAAATGTTTACGCCGAGCAATTAGGTTCGTAGAAAGGCTTCAGGAATTTCGCAGAATGAAGACTCAAACAGCAGATCAATGCGAAATCAACAATGAAAGAAGTTCAGTAAATTTCTCTTATCAAATATAAGTAAAAAGTCGCATATTAATACTCAGCTGAACTTCTCCACAATGTTAACTGTGGCACTTATTTCCCTCTAATTAAAGGATTTAACGTTTGCCAATAAACTCAGGCCTAATATCTCAGGCTCTAAAGGACCCCTTCACTAAAAAACCAAATAGCCACCGATTATCGTCGACTATTTCATCTACAAAATCTCCTACTTGGCCTTGAGAGCTACACTGCATTCACAGACGACACGTGGCATTCGGCTCGTCGTTATTAGGTGGACGCTCTTGGCTACAATCCTGCATTTCCTTCCCAACTATTTTTAAAACCCAAATCTCTGAATGTTTCCTAGGCGCCCTTGTTTTGACTTGTGTCCAGGAATAAGTAATACCTGAACAAGAATGAGCTGACGGTTGGTTCATATTTTTGAGCCTAGAGTTGCATTTGTTTGTTTCGAGAAAAGCGCAGTCTGCAAACGCTTCAATGGCTAAACAACGAAGTTATCGAACCTAATTTTTCATTAATACAAATTATTCTGAAACGCTTAAATATAGTGAGAAGTGTAACGCAACAAATTTCAATTAAAGAACTCTATCACACGTTAAACCTTTTATTAATAAAAATGATATTGAAGGTATTTAAGTAACCTATGGTACATTTCGAAAGCGAGTGATTTTTATGGGAAACCGTAAACCTAATTTTCAATTAAATAACAGTTTCGTCCACTTTTAAATAAAAAATTTAAATTAATCTAAATAGCTCCAGGTACACTCCACAAGTGAAAAGTGTTGACGAAGCTTTGCGTGGTAATGTTCCATCAAATGACACTTTTCGTGGCTTCAAATCTCCTTTTCAATCGAGCGGCGCGTAGCAACACACAACTTTCCGCCAAGTTCGAACGAACACCAGCTAAATATGCGGGCGCTGTATCTTCGTTCAACGCATTTTTACAGAAACATTTATGGAGAACAAAATTTAGGGACTAGTTAGCTGAGAGTACTCCGAATGTTTGATCGAAATCGTTTGAGCCGTTTTTGAGAAAAGTGGAATACCGATAAATTAATATTCGACAAATCTCCTTTTCTAAGTTAACTTGGCTTATATCTCCATTCAACATATATATGCAGAAATAATTGTAGAGAGTGAAATGTGGGTATGGGTGACTGAAAGACACTCTGTACGATTGATCGAATTTGGTGAAGCAGTTACTCCAGAATTTACGGAACTGTTCGATAAAACGTTATTTTCGACACATATTCATTTTTATCTCTGCTCAATGGACTTTCAGAGGAACATTTATTGAGAACATATGTGGGTATTAACTATTCAAAAACTTCCTGAGAGTTTGGTGAAAATTGCTGAAGCTGTTTTGCCAAAAAGCGTAAAAAAACCTATCTTTGCTTCATAGGCCTATATCTCCGTTTACCGTATTTTCATGGAGATATGTATAAAGAAGAAAAGTTAGGTATTAGTTAGTAGAAGATAATTTGAATGTTTAATCATAATCGTTTGATTGAACGATGAATCCTTTGGGGTAGCGGAAAGTAAAAATCGAGCTAATAACTGACGCCACATTTCAAGTGGGAAATATTAATTCGACATCTGAAGCCAAATAATTTTAAATTAAATAAGTTTCATATTATGATGTATTGTCAATAAAAAGTAGACTAAAGCTATTTACACAGCTCAAGTTACATTTCAAAAATGAGGAATCTCAGTCAAATAACAGTTCCGTGCTTAAGAACTCCTTTAATAAAAGTTCGAAGACGAGTGGAATACTACTGCTTTCAGGAAGGAAAGTGAAGTAAAAAAAAACTGAAGACGAGAACGCTGCCGTATATGTACTGAAATCACCAGCCCGTATCTGACCGTGTCCTTCGCTAATTTCTGATCGCGATTGCCATCGGCCTTGTACGACACCTGCGCTACAACCGAGTTCTTCGTGATATACTGAACCGTTTCGTCCTGAGCTCTCTTCCTTTTTCCCTATTTCACTTCACAGTCACACAATTTCCATTGAACGTTGGAAATGAAAAGTGCAACCGGTTGTTTCGTGTTTTTTTTTTGTGGAGTTGTAAAACGTCGAAGACAAGTGACGATTGACAGGTTGCAGGTTGGAGCTTCCTACACAGGTTCTCTGATGTCGTTTAGACTCCGACCGCATTGTTCTGTTGTGGCTGAGTAATTCGAAGCACGGCCCAGAGCTGAACGAGTAGTTTCCTATGGAAGATAATGATAAACAAATTCTCAACCATCCGAGATGGTCGTTGCTATCGATCGTTGTGTTTAGACTTCGATTTTATATTCTATAATTTCAGACAGAACTCATCAAAGCGACTAACGTATTGTTCCGTCTAACGACTACAAACAATTAATTTTTTTCCTGTTCATTTTTAAGAGGCTTAGGAGCCGACAATATGCCCAATAGAAACCAGGCACACGCCGACATCCCAATGCAAACCAACGTGGGACTGTTTTTTTTGTTCGTTTTTGCACGTTGACGTCAGATTGAGCTAGAGATCCCCATCGGCTCTATCCTTAGGCCCTTTGCTCGCGGAGCCCGTTTTCCCTGGTCGATCGCAAAGTTTTGACTTCGTTAGCTCACGTTCGGGCGCGTCAAACTGTGAAGGGCAGCGCAGACGATGTCCGCCCTTCTGGTAGCTTGGAATTTTCTCGTTTGCTACCCCTTCGAGGTATGGCAAAAAATAAAAACGTTTATGTATTGACGTTTGTAAAAACCGAGTGCCGATGAATGAAATGACCGTATATATCGTCGAATTTACAAGTGTTGCGTGTTGATAATCTCCAAATATTGTATTGTCAATTAGTTAACGTTTAGAAAAGGTACACTGACTGCTGGGTGCACAAGGGAAGAATCGATTAACTTGATGAGTGAGGGCTGTATTTATACACTTCTATATAAAGTAGCAAAGAACAGAAATGACAATTTACGCGACAGGGGAGGGTCTCAGAATAGGTGAACGGGGTTCTGGAGCGAGAGCAAGTGAGTAGCGTGAGAACTGAGTGACAAATGTGAGTTTTTGGGTGGGGTCTGAGAAGATCAAATGAGTGGTGGGGAAGGAATATTTTGGAAAATCCAAAAAAAGAAGAAAATTCGTTGTTCAGAAATATACAGCCCTTCTTCGCTAAGAAAAGACGATTGAGAGCGTAGTTTGGGGGTTACCATTTCAAAGACTTCAGGTCAGAATAAACTGGACTCGAATCAGGGGGAAGGTGCGAGCTCAGGACTTCCCATTAGGGGCAAGAGCAACGAACTAATTCGCCCTGAGCTGAGCCAAACAGGGACCATGGAGTTTCACTCTACTTTAATGTGCACCAAGTTGTTTTAATGGTCAATTTGAGAGTATCTGACAGAATCCCAGTTTCGAATAAGGTTGCAGCAGAGCGAATCCCGCTTTCATCTAGTATTCAAGAGTTGAAAGTTCTTTTCGTCATTCTCCACTTTTAAATCGTTTTTACTTTCCTTGGCTCTACAAAGTAGAAAGGAAAGTTATGTAAAATTGAAAATTTTTTTTTGAGTTTTCTTCAGATCTTTACGTTTCAGACCCTCCTGAGTCTGAAAAACACTAGTTGGGAAGATGGTCTGTGAACGATTTTTAGAAAAAACCTAACCAAACTTCATATCTCGCCCGCAGGTTACTATGGGACGCCAAAATAAGGGTATGAACAAAATCCACCGAAATTTAACTATAGTTATCATAGTGATCAAAACACCAAATATTTTGTTTCTCAAAAACAGCTCTAACGATTTTGATTAATTTTTTTTATATTGATAACTCTCAATATGGCAATTATACCATAAAATTCCCATTTGTGGCAAAATGACGAGAGCAGCACAATAAATTACCAAAGCTTTCGACGAAATCGAATTTAGCGCGGTTGTTAGAGAAAACAACAGTACCAAATCAGCTGAAACTTGATGTCTAGCCTACAGGTCACCATGGGACGCAAAAATAAGGGTATGGGCAAAATCCACCGAAAATTAACTACGGTTATCATAGTGATCAAAACACCAATTTTTTTTTCTTTAAAACAGCTATAACGATTTTGATTAAATTTGTTATATTGATAGCTCTCAATAAGGCAACTATACCATAAAATTCCCATTCGTGGGAAAATGACGAGAGCAACACAATAAATTATCAAAATTTTCGACGAAAAGCGTTTTTAGCGCAGTTTTTTCCTTATAAACTCCGCTGGAATTTTTGTAGAATGTTAATAAGAATTGGTATTGTAGTCCAATCCAATACCTAAAGGGTGAGTATTTAAAAACGCTCATGAAATACATGGTGGTCACTCCAGAAATGCCTGAATTTTAACTACTGCCGTTTCGCTTACTACCAATTCTAAAAGTGTTGACCCAAATAACTTTGCAAAAGTAATTAGTATCCTTCTTCAAAAAATTTGTGTTTACAGCCTCATTAATTATCTGTGTACCAATTGCTCAATCATGGTACTGCAATGAGTACGAGCAGCACAATAAAATCTGTAACTGTAAGCGCTACCGCTTCCTGCTGCCGTAAAGCAAAGGAACTGAGTGATAAATGAATTAGCCAGTACAAAGTGAATTGACGTAGAGCTAAGGAAAGTTGTGTGTTGCAACGCACCAGATATTTTGCCAGTCTTTTCGACTTTGTCCAACCCACGCTCTCACAAATCTGTTAACCTTCGATATTACAATTAGCATATACCGTTTTCCTCGTTCTCTCGACGAAATGCCGCTTCCTTTTGCAAGCTTTGTTACGAGAGGGGTTTGGGGATCTACTGACTCAGGCAAAAATTACTGAGATCGCGAGGAGCTCCAATCCAATAAACCGACATTCGTCGGGATTATTAACCATTCTCTTAACCACTAGACCTCGCAAGGGTGCTTTTAATGGGAGTCAGTCGGTACAGCTTGTCTGCGGCGGTTTTCCGACATCCGTCATGACTAACTTCGAAATTGAGTTTCCCCACCCCTAAAAATTTACAGCTACTTCTCTAACCTCTTCACAATCTTTCTTTAAAATTCCACTGCGCCCTGGAACTGGTTTCAGTCAGTTTCTTGCTCATCTCTATTCCTCCTCCGTATGTACCTTTGCAGCATCAAGTATCTTCCCATGCGTGTTCATTGCTACTTACTCGTACCTAATATTGATTGATGATAAATCAAGTTCAGATTCGAAACACTTCTCAAGATTGAACCGATTTTCTGCAGAAGAGTAGTATTCTTTGAGAATCCTTTCGTTAAATAGGATACAAAAATAGCTTGTCCTTTGTTCATAGAACTATTTGTGCACGATTTACTTCAGAAGGGTTAATTTCAAAGTTTGCTCCACTATTTGGGAATGTGAGTCGCCTATTACAATGAAACGTTTCAATAGAGAGTAATTATGAAAAGAGGTCTAATCTGTTTAAGGTCTCGTTGAGTGGGGAACCTTGTAATTTCCCTTTGTGACCTGCTACCTTATCTTCAGACCCTTTCGCTTCCTAAACGCCCCAAGTTATTATTATTCCCTCGAGATAAATTATTTGCGCTGCGAGTAGACTGTTTGTCCCAACTCCGCTCCCTGACGAAAATTTCTTGGTATAGAGCCGTTAAAGAGCCTTGTTCTCTGACCTCACTTTACTGTTGAGAAAGCATAATATCGGCATCGCAGGAGACGATTTGGTACGTTGCGTTATCTCGTCCTCTAGATCACCGGATGAATTTCGAATGCGTGAGGGATCGCTTTAGTTTTTCGTTGGCCTTTGGCTCGTATGAGTTTAATCCGTTCTGAGCGCGTGCAGCTTGTGTCCGATACGTCTACCGTCCGTCCTGATAATGCTATAACAAAGCAGTAAGTTGAAACCACCAAATTATTACCTGTAGAATATAAACTGATCAATTATTTTTACCCAAACATTGTGTAAGTATTGTCAAGTACAAGTCACTGCGGAACACACGCTGTATCACAATATTCAGCAGAATATTTCTCCATGTTCATCACAAAGCACACAGCGTTTGGATTCTTTACAAAAAATTGTTAAAGTACTAGCGTGGTGGAACGGTACTCGTATGGACTTTTCGAGATTTTAGTGTGAGGTGTGTGACGTTGGCCGAACCCAGGGCTTCTTTCCTTCTCGTATTAACCGTGCCTGAACCCATAGAGAGAAATTTCCGTAACAAATGTCAATATGAAAAATTCACTCTCAACGGGTTAAATTATTTACTGACGCGTTAAAGATGAAGCAGCAGGATATTGGTTTAGTCTGTCTTTAGTAATTTTATCGTTCCTGAGTCTCGGAAAATAGTCTCCACTAAGCAAACTCCGACAGATAGATTACTCTTGAAAAACGTTTCTAAATGAACAATGAAACTCTTCCATACTTTTTTGTGGGTCTGAGATAGAGAACCCTTAAAAAACGGAAGCGTTTTTCTACCTCCCTCCGCTCATCCATCTTCTCCAAGTTCCATAGATCTCCACTCATCTTCACTTTCCTTGATCCAGCTCATCCCCCATCTATCAACCCCTTAAAAAGCCGAACTTAAATGACCATGGTTAATGCGTAAAGGAGATTTATTGTATATATATTTTGACCACCAAACACGTTCCTTTCGAACATTTTCAGTAATATGGGGACTGTGTGCCTGTAACTTGATTAAGATAACGTCTTTTTACTTTCCGCTACCCCAAAGGGAAAGAAAAGTATTGTAATTGTGTAAAAAAAAAATTTGGGTTTTCTTCAGATCTTTACGTTTTTTGTGGCCTATCGAGTCTAAAAACCCTTATTTCGGCGCGTGGTCCATGTGTGTGTGTCTGTAGTTCGATTTGCGGGAGAATGGCTTATCCGATTGAGCTGGTTCTTTTTTGTTTTGTTTATTTTTTATAGACACCAAAATAAGGTTATGGGCGATTTCGGCAGATATGAAGGGGAGGGGGGGCGAAAATGTACCAAAAACTAGAGTTTTTCGCATTTCTCTCGAAAACGGCCTTAACGATTTTGATTAAACTTTCTAATGATCTTCGACTAGTTGTTACAAAACTTTTCTTCTCCGTACATATCTTCGTGAAAGTACGGTTAACGAAGATATAGACCTATGAAGCAAAAAAAAGGTTTTTTACGCTTTTTGGCCAAACGGCTTCAACGATTTTCACCAAACTCCCAGGATGTTTTCGAATAGTTAATACCTACGTATTGTTCTCAATAAATGTTCCTCTGAAAGTCCATTGAGCAGAGATAAAAATGAAAATGTGTCGAAAATAACGTTTTTTCAAACATTTCCGTAAATTCTGGAGTAACTGCATCACCAATTTCGATCAATCGTTCAGAGTGTCTTTAAGTCACCCATACCCACATTAAGTTCTCCGTAATTATTTCTGTACATATATGTTGAACGGAGAAATAAGTCAAGTTAACTCAGAAAAGGAGATTTGTCGAATATTAATTTATCGGTATTCCACTTTTCTCAAAAACGGCTCCACCGATTTCGAACAAACTTACGGACTACTCTCAGCTAACTAGTCCCTACATTTTGTTTTCCATAAATGTTTCTGTAGAAATGCGTTTAATGAAGATATAGCAACGCATATGTAGGTGGTGTTCGAACTCACGGTGCTGGCGGAAAGTTGTGTGTTGCTACGCACCGCTTGTTTCATAATTAACAACGCATTATGATAGTCTCTATTCTACTACACTGGTACGTATGTCATATCTCACGAAAAGGCTCGAAACGTTAAGAAATAACTCGCTGCCAAGTTGTTCCATTTCAATTCAATGCAACAGGAAGGTTCTCTCATTTACGATGTAGACCGGGTCAGCAACATGGAAGATGACACTGCTCTCGCTTAATCTTACTTTCGATAGCGTCATCTTCTAAGAGCTATCATTACGTAATTAAAGATTATGCTATCCTGTACTCTTCTCTTCTAAATCATATCCCGAAATGAACCTCCGATTCATTATTGACTTTCAAGTTATAACTAGCCCAAGATTTTACAATTTCAACGATAAACATGTCAAGTACCTGAGGTGAATGTACCTTGACAATTATAAAAACCCACTGAATCCTCGAAAATTGTTTACCGAAAATAAGGACAGGGCTGTAACATCTCATGGCCATTTTGCTTCAACCCTCTGACAGGACGTTGTCGTTTCGTAATGGCGGTGGTTTGAAGTTCGGTACCGATTGAGGTTCTTTTTTTGTTTTGTTCATTATTTTTTGTAGAAGCGAAAATAAGGTTATGGGCAATTTCGGTAAATGGAAAAAGGAGGTGGAGGCCGAAAATGTACAAAAAACTAGGGTCTATCTTCTAATAGTTGATGAACTTCTCTTCTCTACAAATATCATTTAGCAAAATGGCTTGAACAATTATCACCAAACTCACAGAATGTTTTTAAATCGTTAATACCTATATATTATTCTCAATAAATGTTCCTCTGAGAGTCCGTTGAACGCAGATAAAAATCATAATGTGTCGAAAATATTGTATATTGAACATTTTTGTTATTTCCCAAGTAACTACGCCACAGGATTTCATGAATCTTATGGAGGGTCTTTTAGCGGCCTATACCCACATTGTGTTCTGCACAACTATTTCTGCGTCAATGTGATGAACGGAGATATAAGCCATGACTGCTCGGAAAACGATATTTTTCGAATATTAATTTACAGGTTTTCCAATTTTCTCAAAAATGGCTCTAACGATTTCAATCAAACTTACAGATTACTCTCAACCAACTAGTACCTACATTTTGTTTTCTATATATGTTTCTGTATAAATGTGTTGAACAAAGATACAGCGCTCGTTGATGTAACAGGTCGCCGAGAGGAAAAAATCGCTGAATGTACGTGGAGCTGAGGAAAGTTGTGCGATGCTCAGGACCGTATATTTCTTAATGTTTCCTACACAATTCGAGATCAGTCAGCGCGAAGCGTCTCAATGACAAAGCACTACCAGTTTATGCCGAGATTTTTTTTTTAGAAAATCACCATTTTTGCCATTAAAACCTCACGTCCCTCGACTTTACAACCCCTGTACTTTCAAATTTCAGAAAAACTTGCATCTTTCTACTATTATGGTCAACTTCGCGAGTCCTTATCGTCTTGTTGGTATTTCTCAAGAATTTCTCCTGAATAACATCTCAAGAAACTCGATAGAATTGTACTCACTATAGCAGGTTGAGAACTAGTGCGATAAAAGTTAAAGCACAGTGGACATTTAATCACGTAATAAGCGGCTTATACTTATTTTCCTTGCAACCTGCCGGTTTTATCACATAACTGAGGCCCCTCGAGTGAGAAAAGCATTATCTCCTAACTACCGTCCGATTGTAAAGCCCTAGCGCCGTTTTTAACACCCTAGACCCCCTCAAATCTGTTCAAACGGCGCTCGTAACTTTACGACCTTCCAAATGAAAGTCGGAGGTCGTGAAAAATCTCAAGTGTGCACTTGTCTGGCGACAATGTTTGCCCTAAGGGTCGTCGGAGGAGTAAGAGGAAGAGAGGAGCGTAAAGAACGACTAAACCAAACTACCTGCCGTCCGGACTACCTGTGGTCTTTCTGGAAGAGGATTTCTCCGTATTGGTAGGAGGAATTAGGGGCTGTTAGCCCCCCCACCGAAAAAGAGTTTGTGCCCTAAACTAACAGCAAGGTGTCTGCGCCCTTCGAACAGTTCAGTCTATGTCTGCGCGGACCTAACGACGTTTCCGACGCAGACCACCTGCGTAATATTTACGCGACGACAGATAACAAGTTACCCCTCGCGTATTTTGCACTTTTTTGCCGAATCGCCGGACCTTTCAGAAATGCTCAGCGCCGATTATGGGAATTACGCGAATTGACTTCGTCAATGTCGTCAACGCAGACATCCCGTTATACACGTAAGATGAACAATTGAACTTTAAATTTATCTCCTAATGAAACCACACGAGCTCATTCCAGGCCATCCATACCTACACGCTATTAGCGTTACCCACAGTATTGAAATTTCCACAGAAACCATCGTGATTAAAAATAAACAGCATTTTTTCTTAATTAACTTTTTGATGTGTCGCAAAAAGGTCTGTTTACCATAACCTCAATACACGTTTCACGAATTTAATTTCCATAATAACCAGTACCCAATAAGTTTGATCTTGATCAAAACATTTAGAGCCGTTTTTCTTTACTTTCATTCGGCAAATCACATTCTCCGAATACCTTCGTTCAACGGATATTCATAGAAATAGTTGCGGGAAAGGAAATGAGGGTGTAGGTTGCTAAAAAGCACTACGTCAAGGTTGTTCGAGTTAAGTGAGACGTTTACTGTGGACGTTTCAAAAACGTAATTAAAAAGATGTTGAGCACATTCAACGGAACATCAGAGAAACAGTTATGGAAAACCTTATACAGGTATGGTGTAGTTGATGACGCATGATGAGTTCCGCGCGAATTGTTAAAGCCTTTTGTCAAAAAAGTAAAAAAAAAACCTCTTTTGGCTTCGAATTTTCGCAGATATGTATGGAGAACTAAAGTTAGATGCTAATTAGCGGAAGGTGATTTCAGAGTTAATTCAACACAGTGGTAGCTTTTATTTAAAATATCTGTTGCGTAGCAACACACAACTCTCCGCCACCCCCGTAATTTCGAACACCAGCTACATATGCGGGGGCTATATCTTCGTTCATCGCATTTTTACAGGAACATTTATACAGAACAAAATGTACGTACTAGTTAGCTGAGAGTACTCCGAATGTTTGATCGAAATCGTTTGAGCCGTTTTTGAGAAAATTGGAATACCGATAAATTAATATTCGACAAATCTCCTTTTCTGAGTTAATTTGGCTTATATCTCCGTTCAACATATATATACAGAAATAATTATGGAGAACGAAATGTGGGTATGGGTGACTAAAAGACACAACATTAGGATTTATGACATCTGGTGAATAAGTTACCCTGAAATTTACGGAAATGTTCGAAAAAACGTTATTTTTAACACATTTTGATTTTTATCTCTGTTCAATGGACTATCAGAGGAACATTTATTGAGAACAATATGTAGGTATTATCTATTCGAAAACATCTCTAAAGTTTGGTGATAATCGTTGAAGCCGTTTTGCCAAAAAGCGTAAAAAACCTATTTTTACTTCATGGGCCTATACCTCCGTTCACCGTATTTTCATGGAGATATGTATAGAAAAGAAAAGTTAGGTATTGGTTAGTAGAAGATAATGTGGAAGTTTAATCAAAACCGGCTTCACTTATTTCTCTCAAAGACTCTTCTTCCTGCACGTCTTGCGCCTCCAGTGTGGGGGATACGGGAAGCCACGCGCTGTTCCTGTGCAGTTCCAACAACAGTGAGCGACAGTTGGTGGAAAAGCAGCCAACCTTCCTGCTCTGACTGCTACTAAGCAAGCTTATAGCCGTTTTGCCCAGTTTGTGAAGAATTTTATGACAGAAAAATGTGGCCCTTTGATCTCCCACCCAAAAACATAGTCGATCTCATCCTTTCAAACTTGTCAACCAAGTAAATAGTTAGCTCAGATAAGAAACCAGATTAAGAACTCGTTCTAGGTGGTAGGGATTCCCCAGGGTCACAGGTCTGTTGTCTTATAGATGAAAGTTCCTAAACCCTCGACAAAGGTTATATCAGACATGGAAGTTGCAGTTTCACTCAAACTTGCAGAGGTACGGCAGGTATTTGGTCTTTAGCCAGTCTCCCGGTACAGCAGCACGTGGTTTCTTGTTTCCTCCACACTGGAGGCGCAAGACGTGCGTGATGGAGAATCTTTGAGAGAAAAGAAGTTGAGCCATGCATTAATGTCACCATGTTCCATAAGGGACTGGCTCGTTCAATGGTCTGGCTCAAGCCACTTTCTTCCAGACGTTCACGTATGGTGGAGAAGAACCCATACATGTCACAACCCTTTCATGAGGGTTCCCATCTCGCTTGCCATTTCTCTAACGCCCATTCGTCGTAGCAAGTTTTCATTCTGTGGTGATGTTACGAGGCGCGTTTGGAGATGTTTGAAGAGCCGCTGACTCAGGCAAAAATTACAGCAATCGCGAGCTCCTCCGATCCATTGCCCAACTTTCGTCAGTATCATGAACCATCATCTTTAACCACTAGACTACGATCGCACGGTGCCTTTAATGGGAGTCAGTCGGTACAGTGAGATCCACAAAGCTCCCGTTTCACTCTCCACTTGTCAACCATGCACTCAACAGCCAAGTCAACCAGTAACCGACCAGTGATCACCTGGAGTGCTTCTGTTGATACAGTCTTTTAGGTCTTGGTGATCCTCAGGAGCGCAGCTCTCTGGGATTGGGCCAATAATCTCTTTTGATTGACCGTTAGTTTGCTACCCCAGACAACAGGGCAGTAGCCAATCACGCCTAGATAGATAGCCTTGTAATGAAGATAGTGTCAGGGTAACACTCCCCCAAGTGGCCTTATTAATTGCACGCAGTGGTAGTGCCTTTAAGGGACTGATGGTGCGAGCTGAAGCCCCACATTTCACGTTTTCCCAGGGCCACACCTCCGAGAGGTACAACAGCTCTCTACCGGGAGACTGGCTAAATGACCACCTGCCGTGCATCCGCAGGTCTGGATTCGGTGCATGCTCAGAAAGTGCCCAGGTTCGCATAACAGCGAAACCTCAACCTCCATGACTTTCGATTGATACAACTCCTCTTTGAGTGCTAAGGAACAGTAACTTAGATAAGGAAACAGACCTGTCATGTGTAATTAGCTCGTTCATTGGTCTGGTTCGAACTGTTTTCTTCAAAAACCTTCTCAATCGTTAGGGGGAAACAAATCGTACTTGTCACTTCCCTGTCATGGTTATTCCCAAAAATGTTTTTGTTGCCATACTGTGTTCAGTGAATTTCTTGTCATTCAATTAATAATAAGGAGTCTGTGTCAGTACATATTCAGACACTATGCGCATCGTTTTTTCGGCATCTTGAAACTACCAACGGATTCTCCAAGTTCTTACATTAAAGTTATAACTAGGAAAGAAACGTTATCATAAATATTATGCAAGTGTTGTTACTTTGCCGGTAATAACGTTAACATCTACGCTTCACATTTATAATTTTGATTAACTTGATGCCCAACTAAATACGTATCTTCTATTATACACCGCTAGACTACGATCGCCCGGTGTCTTTAGTGCGAGTCAGTCGGTACAGTGAGATCCACAAAGCGGGGCAAGCTCCCGTTAATCCCCGAAGGTGTCCTCATTCGCGTTTTTTGACTAAATTGGCGATCGGCGTTCTCTACACCATACCTAAGGTTTGGAGTATTTCCAGAGGTTTTTTTATAGTCCTCCTAAAGGTCGTAGACTTGGCACCCTTGATGCTTGTAAGATTACGTCACCGACTGATAATACAAGTTGAACGAAATCGACAGACGACGCTCAGGCGAGCAGCAATGCTTTAATCAGCAAATATGGTCTTACGGTAGCCATCATTGCATAGCTGCGGGTTGTATTCGTCCATAGTTGGCCAAAGCAGCATACAAAAGTTGAATATTAATACGAATTTCAAATCGCTGCCCCCAGTTATTCATAAACAAGAAATCCCGAAGGGGCTCGTAGAATCGTGTAAAGCCAAAAAGGGACAAAGTAAATTTGTCGAAGCACGTAAACCAATACAAAAATATCTGGTGCGTTGCAACACACAACTTTCCTTAGCTCTACAACAATTCACTTTGTACATGGCTAATTCTATTCAATCAATTCATTTATCACTCAGTTAATTTGAATCTTGGTCAAACAACGCTTTACGGCAGCAGCAAGCGGTAGCGCTTACAGTTCCAGATTTTATTGTGCCGCTCGTACTCATTTCAGGACCATTATTGAGCAATCAGTACACAGAGAATTAATGGGGCTGTAAACAAGAATTTTTTGAAGAAGGATAGTAATTACTTTTGCAGAGTTATTGAGTAAAAACGTTTAGAACTGGTAGTAAGCGAAACGGCGGTAGTTGAAATTCTTGAATTTCTGGAGTGACCCCCATGTATCTCATGAGCGTTTTTAAACACTCGCCCTTTAGGTATTAGATTGGACTACAATACCAATTTTTTTTAACATTCTACAAACATTCCAGCGGACTTTATAAGGAAAAAACTGCGCTAAAAACGCTTTTCGTCGAAAACTTTGATAATTTATTGTGCTGCTCTCGTCATTTTCCCACGAATGGAAATTTCATGGTATAATTTTCTTATTGAGAGCTATTTATATACAAAATTTAATCAAAATCGTTAGAGCCGTTTTTGAGAAAAAAAATTTTGTATTTTGATCACTATGATAACTATAGTTAAATTTCGGTGGATTTTTCCCATACCCTTATTTTGGCGTCTCATGGTAACCTGTAGGCTAGACATCATTTTACAGCTGATTTGGTAGGGTTGTTTTCTCTAAAAACCGCGCTAAAATCGATTTCGTCGAAAATTTTGATAATTTATTGTGCTGCTCTCGTCATTTTCCCACAAATGGGAATTTCATGGTATAATTGTCTTATTGAGAGCTATTTATATACAATGTTTAATCAAAATCGTAATAGCCGTTTTTGAGAAAAAAAATATTTGGTGTTTTGATCACCATGATAACTATAGTTAAATTTCGGTGGATTTTGTTCATACCCTAATTTTGGCGTCCCATGGTAGCCTGCGGGCGAGATATGAAGTTTGAGTGGAGTTGGTACGGTGGTTTTCTCTAAAAATTGTTCACAGACACACATACATACACTCCCACAGACCATTTTCCCAAATAGTGTTTTTTGGACTCAGGAGGGTCTGAAACGTAAAGATCTGAAGAAAACTCAAAATATTCTTTGCAGCCGATTACGTAACTTTCCTTTCTACTTCCTAGAGCCAAGGAAAGTAAAAAAACTACACAGTCGACTCACCTCAATAAAAGCACCGACAATCTTCGGAAAAAGTAGAACTCGCAATTGACTTTCAGAGATGTAACCAACTGACCTGACAATTCTCACTCAACGTTCCTGCGGGGAAGTTGGTTCATCATGCTTTATGCCATTCGTTTAGCCATTATGTTCCTAATGCATTCTGCTTTGTGTCAACGTTGTTGAGCAAGTTTTAATGAATTCTACAGAAATTTCTCTACTGATTGACTTACAAAATGTCTTGTGTCTGCGCAATTCCTGCCAATCCGGTTTCAAGTGATACGTACAAGCATTGCATGTACGGAAATGTTCATGGAAAACATACTGTAGATACTAGATTGCTAGAAGTATTGTGAGTCTGATAAAATTCGTTTAAGCCGTTTTTGAGAAAATTTCAAAAACAAGTTTTTAAGTTCAGAGAGCCTGCAAAACGTGTTGATGGAAGGTTTTTCGTCCGAATTATGGCATTTACTGAGGAAAATGTGAAAACCTTTTTTTGCCATTTGGTTTGAGGAAAATGGTTGGTGATCGCAGCGTTAATATCGCCTCGAGAGATGAATATCAATAAATTCCATCAGTTAATATCATATCAACCAGTTGAAACAATTTGTAGCTTAATACATTTTGGAAATCAAAAAAGAAGAATTAATCAATATTATTCTTAATAATATCTGACATTTAGCAAATAAGGGAACTCAGTGGTTCTCAAAATAACTGTGATTTAAAGTAATGTAAGTAAATTTTTCTGTTCGGCTCTTTGCGATGACAAATTGAGTTTTATCTAAACGAAGCGAATATGTGTCGATTTGGGTGGAGCCGGATGATTGAGCAGTTGAGCCGAACTTACGGTATCGTGGCATTGGCAAGGACGCTGGACAAACAAACAGAGCCTCCTCAGCTTGGCCTCCATTCGTTTTTGCGCGATGAAAAACAGACTCGGATGAGAGGAGGAAAAAAAAACAAAATTTGAGAGTAAGAGGAGGTTTGAAAAGGGATCAGCTCGTTCAGATAACGACAAAATTTTATCTCACTCGTCCCAACTGAGCGCGAGGTTTGCGAAGAGGTTTCGAAGGCCCTCAGTCGCCTAATGTCGAGGTAACATGACGCGTAAAACCAAAATTCCCCGAGGAAACGTGAAAATCTTCAAAGTTCCGTATTTTTTTCAAAATGACAAACATTGCGGTGTTGCTAAACATGTGCAACCTGATGAACGGCAACGGAACGACGTACGCAGTTTTCCTTTCAATCGGAGTTTTTCTCTGCAAAGTTTTTACAGTGAAGTTGTGGCTGATTTGAAAGTGTCGCTGTTTTCCAGGAGGACAGGGAAATCTGTGCACGACCTTCGAGTTCAGTTGGATGTTTTTGATGAGCAAAAAGAGAGCGACGAGGCGCAGGCAGCGCACACTGCCATCGGCGTCGACCTCAACAGCCATTTAGATGTTTTCAACGCTATTCTTCTCAGGGTGAGTCATTGTCTACTTCCTTCGTTAAATGTATTGTAAAATTAGTTCTTTCCTAACCGATTAAATGAGTTACGACGGGTTGAGCCCAAACTACTTTATTCTGACTGCAACGTCACATTCGTTGGGTTCATCTCCAGAAAAATTGTGTAGATGTGTAGATGTAGATTTACTAATATAAACTGTAAATTCAAGGTTTGTCGAACGTATTTAATCTCGAATTTCGTTTCTTCGTTCAATGGAGTGTGCCATATGGCAAATCTTAGTTCTTTCGACCCCAACGTAAGAGGTCTTCATATTTAGAGCTGCGCATCAACGAAAAGCTTCCGAAGTATTGATTTGACGAGATGAAAAGATGCGATACTAAGTCCGTTTAATACTTGAAAATTCCATCAGTGAATGACAATTGTTTGATATCTTTAGTTCAAGTTGCTGCGGGCACGATCGGATTGAGCTGTGACTCGGAACACCGGAGCCGGCGATCCGTCGGCACGTTTGAAACAAAATTTGACGTTACTAGACTTAAAATGGTGAATAAGAGCACTTCCAAGAAGTAATGTTCACTAGAAGTGACTAACCTGTTAGCAATTAGTCAGCTCTACAGAATTTCCAAGTGTAGTATTGTTTAATCAACTAAGTAGGTGTGGCGCATAGCTTCCTCGTGTTAAAAACGTGACCAGGGATAGCCCAAGTGCCTCAGAATAATCCTCATCGCGTATCTGCAACCATTTTGTAGAGAGCGTCCTCCTATCATCTCAGGTAATTTTATCATAATCGGTGGAATATCAGAGTTTCGCTGGGGGCGTCATAAGGTGAAAATTACGTACGTGAGAGAAATGAAATTCTTTTTATCTTCAAATCGTTTAACGCCGCTTAAAAACGAAGAAACGATCGCTGTGAATTTTATCGATATCTGTCAGATAGATGGGGAAGCTTAGCGTATGAAATCAAAACCACAAACGTGGGTCGCGACTCGTCACAAAACTGCCCTGTTTGCTTCATAAAGTCAATTATTTTCTCACCCAAGGTGAGGTCAAAAACCCCATTGATAAACAACTTCGTCACTGGAGCACAGGTTAGTCACTGCGAAGGGAACGGAGAATAGCCCACTTTTTGGTCCTGATAAGAGTCTCGTGTGCCACGAGACCAGGGCTTCTCTAAGTGTGGTCCGCCTCCTGTTTCTAGGGGGTCCTCTCCCACCAAAACTGGAAAATAAGGCGTAAAATCGACGCTTGAAAAAACACGACAGCAATTCATCGCCGACTGTTCACGTTCTTTAGCCTTTGGCGAAAAAAAGGTTAGTAATCGGCAAAGTTTTTGTCAGATTTACAGTGTTTCGCACATAGTATAAGAATTGAGTTAAACTATGCTGAAAATGGAGTAGAATGCCTCCGACCGCACCTTTCTAACTCAATCCGTTGCCGAGCTATGGGTTTTAACGTTTTGTTAGAGGAGAGAAGTTGTAGAAAACCACTTTAAAATGTCTTTCTTTCACTTTTAACAACATTTTCGCACTCAGCGTTAAATTTCCTGTACGCCTAGTGCGCATTCATAATCAAAACGTTTCAAATTATTACACAACGGTTTATTATTCTCTTGTACAGCATGACGTAGTCTCACACCTCCCAGACCCATTCCAATCGATTCTACATCAAAAAATACTAGTAAACGATACATAACATGACCTGACTTCAACGGGACAACGAAAATTAAATATTCAAGGCGCCTGTAGGCGTCTCTAGACAATTGACACGACGTGGCGAGTCGAGCTGACGAGTGGTTAGAGTCAGACGAGAGCAGGCATGGAAGAAACGATCACTCTCGCTGGATTGTCCTGTCAATTAGTAGAATTACGCTAAGTATAATTACTACGACTTGCGGTTTTCTACTTTCCTTGGCTCTACAAAGTAGAAAGGAAAGTTGTAATCGGCTGAAAAAAAAATTTTGAGTTTTCTTCAGATCTTTACGTTTTATACCCTCCTGAGTCCGAAAAACACTATTCGGGAAAATGGTCTGTGTGTCTAGTTGTGTGTGTATATGTGTGTCTGTGAACAACTTTTAGAGAAACTCACCGTACCAAATCAGCTCAAACTTTATATCTCACACGCAGGTTACCATGGGACGCCAAAATAAGGGTATGAACAAAATCCACCGAAAGTTAACTACAGTTATCATAGTGATCAAAACACCAAATATTGTTTTTCTCAAAAACGGCTCTAACGATTTTGATTAAATTTTTTATATCGATACCTCCCAATAATGCAACTATCCCATAAAATTTCCATTTGTGGGAAAATGACGAGAGCAGCACAATAAATTACCAATCTTTTCGACGTAATCGATTATAGAGTGGTTTTTAGAGAAAACGACCGAACCAAATCCCCTCAAACTTGATATCTAGCCTACAGGTTACCATGGAACGCCAAAATAAGGATACGAGCAAAATCCACCGAACGTTAACTATAGTTATCATAGTGATCAAAACACCTAATATTTGTTTTCTCAAAAATGGCACCAACGATTTTGATTAAGCAATCGTCATGAGTACGAGCAGCACAATAAATTCTGGAACTGTAGGCGCTACAGCTTCCTGCTGCTGTGACGTGTTGTTTGACCCAGTTCAAAGGAACTGAGTGATAAATGAATTGATTATATAGAATTACCCATGTACAAAGTGAATTGACGTAGAGCTAAGGAAAGTTGTGTGTTGCAAACGCACCAAATATTTTGAAAACGTACACAGGAGGTTCCACACAAACAGAAACAATTGAGTTAAAGGAAAACTAGACATAAAACGAAGTAGAATGCCGGAATGCCGCCAACCGCACTTTTCTATCTGAATCCGTACAATGATGATACATGTACGTTAACTGCATTTCCAAATAACGAGCTGGAAGCGTCGAATTTCAGGGAAAGTTGTAACTTTAATCGGCTTTCTAATAGTACGGTCAGCTTTGTGAGAAGACGGCGTCAGAATAGGTCTTTCTCAAGTGAGGACTGAGTAGTCGTAGGTCACATAATATCCTTGTTGCGTTATTGATAAATAAAATCAGCGTCCAACTAGAGTTTTACTCATAATAATACGTTTTTTAACGCTATTTCGACCGCTTATTGCAATTAAGTACGTCGTGTTTGACATCGTTTTCACGGTATTTTTGGATGCCGGGTCGAATGGAACGAGTCTCAAGAAGTGTACGACTCTAGACTAAATATCTGGTGCGTTGCAACACACAACTTTCCATAGCTCTACGTCAATCCACTCGTGTACATGGCTTTTTCCACTTACTCAATTCATTTATCACTCAGTTAATTTGAACTTGGTCAAACAATATTTCACAGCAGCAGAAAGCGGTAGCGCTTACAGTTACGGAATTCATTGTGCTGCTCGTACTCATTCCAGGACCATCATTGAGCAATCGGTACCCAGGTAACTAATGAGACTGTAAACACGAATTTTTTGAAGAAGGATAATAGTCACTTTTGTAGAGTTATTGGGTAATAACTGTTAGAAATGGTAGTAAGCGAAACGGCGGTAGTTCAAATTCAGGAATTTCTGGGGTGAGCCCCATGTATCTCATGAGCGTTTTTAAACACCTCACCCTATAGGTATTGGATTGGACTACGATGCCAATTTTCTTTAACATTCTACCAACATTCCAGCAGAGTTTAAAATAAAAAACCCGCGCTAAAAACGCTTTTCGTCGAAAATTTTGGTAATTTATTGTGCTGCTTTCGTCATTTTCCCACAAATGAGAATTTTATGGTACAGCTGTCATATTGGGAGCTACCAATATAAAAATTTTATTCAAAATCGTTAGAGCCGTTTTTGGGAAAAAAAAATATTTGATCACAATTATAACTATAGTTAACTTTCGGTGGATTTCGTTCAAACCCTTATTTTGGCGTCCCATGATGACCTGCGGGCGAGATATGAAGTTTGAGCTGATTTTGTACGGTGGTTTTCTCTAAAAACCGCGCTAAAATCGATTTCGTCGAAAGTTTTGGTAATTTATTGTGCTGCTCATGTCATTTTCGCACTTATGGTATAATTGCCATATTGGGAGCTACCAATATAACAAATTTAATCAAAATCGTTGGAACCGTTTTTAAGAAAAAAAAAATTTGGTGTTTTGATCACTATGATAACTATAGTTAACTTTCGGTGGACACTCACAGACCATTTTCCCAAATAGTGTTTTTCGGACTCAGGGGGGTCTGAAACGTGAAGATCTGAAGAGAACTCAAAAATTTTTTTTCAGCCGATTACATATCTTTCCTTTCTACTTTGTAGAGCCAAGGAAAGTAAAAATAAGGTTGTAAAGGAAAGGCCCCTGTCGCGAATAGTGTACCTTCCTATACCACTAAGAGCTGGTTCATCGAGAATTAACCCGGTTTCTTCACTGTCGTATCAACAAAGAGTCGTTCTTCTCGAGACGCCAGTGAACTTCTTTCACGACCAAAGCTGAGCACCTCCTCCAGTCGTCAGAAGAACAGAACTCACTGGAGCTTCATTGAGATTTAGTCTATATCTCATATTTCCTTATAGACGAGCAGTGAGTGTATCTGAAAACTTTCGTTCGAGTTTTTATTAATAACTTGACGATTTCTTTCGATTCGGGCAACGACGAATGCAATTTCTGTGTTAGTACCAGCTCCAATTAGAATTGTGGTCTGCTGAGTGTGTCAAGTGTGCCTGAACCTATTGAAAAGAGTACACAGGGGACATCAGCCTTCTCTTACTTAGATACCCACAGAACTACTCCCCCTCCCCCTCGGCCATTGCAATCAGTGTCAGTTTTAACGCCAGAAGTTTCTCGCTAATGGTACAAGTTCACGTGCAGGGGCGTAGGGTTTTCAATATCCGTTTTGCCCAATCATTCGAATTCGCTGGTTCAACTTCATAGGTGTCGATAACCCACGTTAAATGTTGCCAACGGAGAAGGACGTGTGCTACCACAATATCTCCCTCCTTTCATGTCTTTCAAATTAATTCTGGGAAAATAACTACGAAAGCTTGAGAAAGAACCAATATTGTTATTAAAACAAATTAATTATACGTTCTGCGTAGTTTCCACTGATTTATCGCCACTCTCCGTCGGTGTTTTAATGTATTCAAGATGAAACGCACGCTTAAATGAATGGAAGAGTTCTTCCTTTTCATCTAACGGAACTCGACGTTGACAGGAGTAAGCTCCGGAGATAAAAATGAAGGTGCGGCTTCTATGAGGCACAAACGACATCGGATGCCTTCGGTCACAATCGACTTAGTTTTTATTGTAGGAGAAAGGACGGAAGAGATTCGTATTATTTTATAGCCCCTACGGCCGAACTTTACGATAATCGACTGGGAACTCGAAGGTGTTGAACGTTCGAAAGGGAATTTGAACAGGTTGAGGGTCGACTTGGAACGTTAAGGTTGGCCGTGTGGCTGCCGAAGAGTGAAGTTATGTTCTGCAGGTCCTCGACTACACTGCTAGGCCGAACAAGAGCTCGTAAATTCTTTCGGGGCTGTGATATGAAAAGTTTTTAAAATGTAAAATGTTTAGCAAGACTTCCCGAACTGCGAACTGCAAGTTTTCGAGAGTTCAAGCAGATTGGATGTCTTTGAGAGGTCACCGATGACCGTTGGACGTTGACTTTTTGCAGATTTTGGACCCGACAATCATAGGCTTCATGATTTCAAAGCACTTACTCATTTATCGCACTTACTCATTTATCGCACTTCCAATTGTCAAAAACCGTTGTGAGTTGTTGCTGTGTGTAACCACATTGGAGGATTGTGAACGACAAAGCGTTTCAGCAGTGAACAGATCATCCTGAACTGAAGAATCCTCATGAATCTTGGAGGAGAGTGCCAGGGAATGCCGTACGATCTATCCATGCCTAGTCTTGTGTTTCCCACCTGGTCCTATTAGTTTCTTAAAAGTCGAGTGTCGCAGGTTATTTAATTCTGACCCCGTTTGACGGGCATTACTTGCCGTGTATCGAGGGAGGAAAAAGGTCTTGAGATGGTGTGGTCCAACTGCATTGGTCTCCTCTGGATTTCCAATGAAGCAGCGCCATGACTACATGTCATCTAGCCATTCCGCCCTCCTGAGCGCCCGTCTCCAGTTCCAGGTCAGCCCACCTTCCTTATTTACCCAGCTGCTTTCAGGTTCAACGTGTGACGGAAATTCTTCAGACGCTACGCACTTGACAACTGCCCGTGCCATGAGGGGGTTGTTGAGAGTGCCTCTTGTACTTTTTAACTGCCACCTCTACATTGACATTCATACCCACGTTCAGCTACCAGGGAGGGATGCAGGTAAATTCCTTCTGTCTAATAGGCCAGCCATTCGGCAACAGACCTCCTTTGTTCTTGCCTGAGCAAACCGTCGAAAAAGGTTTGGGTCATGGGAGTCCCATCTCACGAAATAAAACTCTCGAGCAATCTCGTTATGGGAGTAGTAAGCATAGAAGCTTAGCACAGGAACCGACAGAGTGCGAAAGAGCTCCCAGGGAGACAGCTCTTCACTACCAATGAGCCTGTAGATCAGAATTGCATTACGCTCATTTGGCATGCAAACTGGATAGTTTTGAGAGAGAAGCTTCACATTGGAGTTATCATGCTCCATATCGAACTGGTTTGCCTAGTGGTGTTTTATCATTTTTTCCCCACTGCGGCCTCTAATGGGTATATTGTGTGGGTGTACGTGAGCCATCTCATGTCCTCAGAGTTCTATCTCCAGCTCCAATCGAGCTGGTATTCCCTAATGCGACGTCCCCACCACTCTCACATGAAACGCAAGACGACCTTGAGGTCCAACACTGCAACCTACTCTAGCTGCAGCTGAGGAAGCCCAAGGACTCTGGGGCGAACTGCAGCCAGCCCATCACAAGTACGCAGCTCCACCAACTCTCGCTCCATCTTACAGAATCAGCCTCTCTGTACCTCTAACTTACCAATCTGTGAACAGACCGTATACCATCCAGATACTTTCTCCCTTCAGATTGAGAATCTATCTTGTTCGCTCGCTGGAGTGGTCTTACGTGACCCACTTTCTCTAATTACTTTCTCAAGCGTAGGGGGAAAACTCTTTCCTATTTTCATCCATGATTTTCTCCTGACTAACCTTTTATCTAGCACCCAGCAATCATTCAGTGCTGCTAGTTTGGGGTTAGTGGGGAGCCATTCCTCCATTATGTCTACAACTCTCACTTTTTTGCCTGGCGCCTAATGATCAAGGTAGCCGTCAACCAGTGAGCCACGGTGAACACAGTCTTGTCGATTTTTAGCTTTTTTAGCTTTGCTTCCTAAGAACACGACACGATCTTATAATTACTTTCCTTGGCTCTACGCAGTAGAAAGGAAAGTTATGTAATCGGCTGAAAAAAAAATTTTGAGTTTTCTTCAGATCTTTACGTTTCAGACCCTCCTGAGTCCGAAAAACACTATTTGGGAAAATGGTCTGTGTGTGAGTGTCCCTAAAGTGTGTCTATGAACGATTTTTAGAGAAAACCACCGTGTCAAATCAGCTCAAACTTCATATCTCGCCCGCTGGCCACAATCGAACGCCAAAATAAGGGTATGAAAAAAATCCACCGAAATTTGACTATAGTTATCATAGTGATCAAAACACCAAATATTTTTTTCTCAAAAACGGCGATTTTGATTAAATTTTTTATATTGATAGCTCCCAATAAGGCAACTATACCATAAAATTCCCATCTATGGAAAAATGATGAGAGCAGCACTATAAATTACCAAAACTTTCGACGTAATTTAGAGCGGTTTTTAGAGAAAACGACCGAGCCAAATCACCTGAAATTTGACCTCCAGCCTACAGGTTACTATGGGACGCAAAAATAAGGGCATGAACAAAATCCACCGAAAGTTAACTATAGTTAGCATAGTGATCAAAACACCAAATTTTTTTTTGCTTCAAAACGGCTCTAACGATTTTGATTGAATTTTTTATATTGATATCTTTTGATAAGGCAAATATACCTGAAAATTCCCATTCGCAGGAAAATGACGAGAGCAGCACAATAAATTATCAACATTTTCGACGAAAAGCGTTTTTAGCGCGGTTTTTTTCTTATAAACTCCGCTGGAATGTTGGTAGAATGTTAAAGAAAATTGGTATTGTAGTCCAATCCAATACCCAGAGGGTGAGGTGTTTAAAACCGCTCATGAGATAGATGGGGCTCACTCCAGAAATTCCTGAATTTCAACTACCGCTGTTTCACTTATTACCAGTTCTTACCCAATAACTCTACAAAAGTGATTACTATCCTTCTTCAAAGAATTCGTGTTTACAGGCTCATTAATTATCTGTGTACCAATTGCTCAATAATCGTCCGGGAATGAGTACGAGCAGCACAATAAATTCCAGAACACTAGGCGCTACCGCTTCCTGCTGCTGTGAAGTGTTGCTTGACCAAGTACAAATTAACTGAGTGGTAAATGAATTGATTAAGTAGAAAAAGCCACATAGAAAGCGAATTGACGTAGAGCTAAGGAAAGTTGTGTGTTGCAACGAACCAGATATTTTTTTGTTAGTTTTTGCTCATTTCTCCTTCATCTGTGCGTCCAGTCCATCCACGGCCCATTTGTAAACTGTTACCAGCGTGGGGAACTTGAAGAGTCTTTTCAGGATCGAGGGCTCTGGAATATTGATACACTGAACTCCAAAGCGGATTCTAATGGTGACCAGATGATTGTCATAATGAATCATGAGGAAACTCAGTGGATTCGTTCTAACATTTTGTTTTTTCGTGAATCATTATTTACCTCCAGACTTGCGTTTTTTTCTAATTTTAAAATGTTTTAAGCAACATGTAAGAAAGGGTCATGATGTTATCTTAAAACGTTGTAAATTTGAATTCTTAAGAGCAAAAACCATCTCCACAGAACAACGATGGTGAAGAGGGTGACACCAAACAAATGTTCATACAATTTATTGAAAAACAGGGGTGGCCGATTTTCGCACACATTCGATAAATTCAAATTCCCTGCTCTTTGTCTGAGGTTCCAATCTACTTGTTTTATTATACATGAAAGCCAATGAACCACGACAAAATGACAAAAATGTTATTCAAAATGTCAGAGAAGACAATTCTATAAATCAAGTGTTCGTTGAATAAACAGGTATTGCTTTTTTGTCATTTTGTCGTGGTTCATTGGCTTTCATGTATAATAAAACAAGTAGATTGGAACCTCAGACAAAGAGCAGGGAATTTGAATTTGTCGAATGTGTGCGAAAATCCGCCACCCCTGTTTTTCAATCAATTGTATGAACATTTGTTTGGTGTCACCCTTTTTACCTTCGGGTAGCGGAACACAGTAGCCAGACTCTATAACTTAGTTCTTACGTACAAAATATATATTATGCTGCAACGAGTTTTTGTCCGTGCGAAACTAAGTTACTTAATTCTCGAACAGGTTGCGGACACTCCGCAAGAAATCCCGTTTCTTTCAATCCTTCAACATCTCTTGAGGATTGACCCGAAAGAAGCCGTAAGCGATATCGTTTGGGACACAGCTGAAACTCTGGTTCATAGGGCTACGCTTCTTGAGAGCAGAGAAGACGCCACACGCCTCCTCCGCTCGCCCTCTCAGAGCAAACTGTGCGGCTGCCATCCCACGTTAGGAAGTAGGAAACAAAGTCTCAACGGCGGTAAGTAACTTTATAGTAATTTTGTAATATGTTGAAACTTTACTATCAAAATACGCTTAACAATATTGTTATTAGCTAAGGATTAGATAAGATGTCTTGTTCGAAAATGTCTTGTTTTGAGGATCGTATAATTTTCTAAAATTAGGTAAAACAAAAATATTTTGGTGGAAATTTTATTTTTCCCCCGGTTTGTAAAAATCCTAAGCGAATTTTAGAAACTTCATTCTTTCGAGTTCAGCCTTCCTTGAGTCAATTCCATTGCGTGTAAAATTGCTCAAGGCAACTGCCTCTCACTCCTACAGCAAGAATAACAGTCCCAGCACTGCACCAACTCGTTTCGTACTACGCGTAAAGTGAGCATTTAGTTTACTCTAACCAATCAAGAACAGTGTGACCGGTCATTCCTGTTTGTGCGCCTGTCACATTCAGGGTCGGTTTATCAGTGTCATTTGCAGGCCTGAATAAAGATCGAATAAGTCAAATCTTCGAATAACTTCCAACGACCCGTTCGTCAATTCACTTTGACGGCTGGTTAGGGCTAGGTGTCAGTCATCAGCGTTTGATGAGATGATCGGCATCCCGCTATTTCCTCTCACCGTTGACCGTTCAACGATGGCTGCCAATTTGATGTTTAACTGTCCACTGCTATTCGGTGCAAGTGCAGTACCGTCACTGGTGAGATTATTCGCTCCGTTGCAAACACTTCACTATGGATAAAGTATTTCGGGTCCGATTCCCCTTCGATCAAACGCCAAAACACCACCCTAAGGTCTCAATTTTGATTGTTGGGCGCGTAATTATCCCACCCTTTAATCAGACTAGCCGAAGATCATCAATGGCTACCAGTGCCTCCTCTAGTATAGTGTAGGAGAAAAAGAAGTGCAGAGTTCGCCAATTTTCCTCCTGTCTCTTCACCATCTGACTAGTCTGTGGGCTGGCATCTAGAATCATCTCTGACGCACACTAAACTTCAGCTGGTGCCCAGGTCTTCCGCTTGTTGGCCAGGACTCCAGCGACTAGATGCATGCAGTCGAGATTTGTGACGAATGATGACTTTATCTAAGACTGCCACATTTGATACGCAGGAGTGGCAATGCTCCGTTTGTTCAGAGTTTTGACTTGTACTTGCGCACCTTTCCTTTCATTGAATCTTTTCACCATTTTGTCATTATTTTGATTATTTTGTTATATTTGTTTGCAAAGCATGTGACTCATGACCAATTTGTGACTCATGCTAATGTCACAAAATTAAATAACATTTATTTCAGGTGATTCAACCTTTACTTGACTGTCTGTCAATCTTGCTTGTTCAAACATCGTATATGTAAATGCGTAATTTTTGTTTCAGGGCTGCTATCACCATCTGCAGTTCCTCCTCCACCACCAGCACCACCTGCCCCTCCACCGCCCCCACCTCCGCCAGTATTATTAGGCCCAGCGCCGCCCCCTCCACCGCCACCGCCACCAGCTCCAGCAATGGTCGGCCCTCCGCCCCCACCACTTCACCCCTCACCGCCAATGGCTACGGCGAGCTCGAGTCCCGAGCCGCCTGAGCCGTCGAATCCAAAACTTCTTCCACAGCAAGAAACACCGACGCCAAAAATAAAAATGAGAACCTTCAATTGGAATAAAATTCCGGACAACAAGGTCAACATTGCTTTTCACATTCTTTGTATAAGTTATACGCATTTTATGACCTAGATTCTAAACTACGATTTAAAAAAGATCCTCATTGAGCGGCCTCTTGCAATATTGCTTTCAGGTTGTTGGCAAACACAATATATGGGCGGTAGTAGCCAAAAACCACCAAGGCTCCCCGATGGCCGACTTGGATTGGAGTGAAATGGAGGGCCTCTTTTGTCAGCAAACTCCTGCAGCTTCCACGCCAGCTGCTTCCCCAAAGCCTCATAGAGATTCGCCGGATGCTCTGAAGAGAAAAGAGCCATCTGAAGTACGTAAAAGCTCACGTTCAACAAAACATTTAAAAACGATATGAGACAGCGATGATGAAGTGTAGCGTTTAATAAGTTAGCATTACTTGACAGTGACACTGTTCCTTTCGTGATAAGCTTAAGCATGAACTTCCAACTCCTTCTTTTGTTTTCTCAACTTGGTGTTTGTCCATGAGCTTCAGTTGTAAAATTGTATACACTTTCGCTCGCAGGGCAGTCCTCAATGCACTGTCGCGTACAGGGGAGGGGGTTCGGAACTAGCTCTCCGGCATTTGTTTGAGAATAACGCACCAGTTCTAGATAGAACTCCGTTTTGACAAGGTAAAACGCGTGTTCGATTCAGCACCTCGCTTAGCTGAATGCTGGTAGCATTCACTGCCTCCCCCCCCCCTTTGTTTATTTCTTCATTTAGTTTTCTAACAGAAATAAATTATTATTCAAGGGTGCTGCGCCAAGCCATTAGTTCTGGTCTGGTCTGGACAGCTCTTTAGGTCCAGGAGTTAAATCCGGGACGCCACGCTGTTTTTCAGGGGCCTAGAACCATCTAGAGCCAGTTCAACAAAATCTGTGGTTTTCATTTTTGCCAAAACGGGTTGTTCGATGCATGCACGCTTCAATAAGCTCCCAACGTAAACACCCACTTACTTCCCGAGGCGAACAATGCGCAGTTGACAGGGAGGGGAGTTGAATGAATGCTGGGAGGTCTCTGGTTGCTTTCTGTTCACAGTTAGTTTCACAGGAATGAAATTCAACTTGGTTCCAAGTCTTATTTGCAAAAATGCCTCTAAGAACCTTATGGCGGATTTTTAGGGCTCTGGAATAAGTAACTAACCTGCCGGTCGCGTGGAGCCTGACTAAACAATTCGTTTTCATTCCTCGTCGATTCTACTCTATCTCAATGGCTTCTGGTCTGATGGTCCACTTTTGGGCTGGCTTTCAAAGGGAGCTAGTAGTTGTCGAGCATTCATGGAGTGATTACTAACTCCACACATGCAAATGTTAATCTCTATAGCATCTAGCCTGAAAACAAAGGTTTACTATTGTGAACTGTTCCTGTGCAACCTGCTGTGTTATGACTTCCCCCACCTCTATTGATCGCATTCCAGTCGCGGCCACCCGCCATGTATCTTGTCTCCGTTATTCACATCTGTGCTCATTAAACAAACACACTATGCTGCCATTCTCTCAGCTTCGGCTATCTCCCTGTTATCTTCTTCTAGGCAGAGAGGGCTACCAGTTTTAAGAATCTCTTGGCCTGGGGCTATGGCTAGCTATGAACTAAACCTGGTACCGCCCCTATCTAAAATGGCGTTTTGTCCAGAACTCAATAACGATCCTTAGTTGACAAATAAAAAAAACCTGCAAATTATTACACAACGGTTTATTATTCGGATAAACAGCTTGACCTAGCATTAATGCTCCGAGACCCATCCCGTTCCATTCAGCATCGAAAAATATCAAAATGAAACCCAAAAAAAGGTCGAAAAGAACTGAATCGTAATATTAAAATAAACAAAAAAAACGAAAGTATTTAGAAACAACTGAATTTTAATATGAAAACATGCACGCTAAATATTAATATCAAAATGTAACCAAAAATCTATGAAAAAAACTAAAATGAGAATGAAACAAAAGGATCTAAAAAAAATTGAATCGTATCAAAACCAAAAAAAATGAAACGAACAAACTATTAAATAAATAAACCAAAAATAAACGAATAATGAAAAGTTCAATGGAAGATGACAGATATTTTCGGACGATAAAGGGACAAATCGTAATGCCAAAGGTTAAATACGAAACACGAGCACTTCCTAGAGGAAGCAAAAAAAAAAAACGAGTCGGGGGAGGGGCTTCCAACGAGTAGAGCAGGCGGGCAAGCGTTGCGTTGCGAGGCGAGGATGAGGCGGGTAGTTTTGTATTGAGACGGGTGGGAGGGAGGGAGTTCAAACGACGAAACGTTGACTTCCGCTGTAGATCTCGCGTTGTACTGTGTTTCGTCAATTTTTTTAACCATTTTTTGCCCATTACAACCACAGGCTTCGTCCGATCGGATTACCGAGATGGCGGGCACAACTAGATACCAAATCGGATTTTTGTGCGAAAGAACGAATCTTTTAGACCACGTTAAAGGCACAAAACGGCCCGGACGGCGGACGGACATTGCAAATTTGGAATCTCCAAATCTTAAAACGTAAAGTATCAAATTTTGAAGGGGGGGGGGGGGGTTGTAAAAAAATTTTCGTGACCGAAAACATAGGGTTATTATTCAGAATGAATAATAAACCAAAAGTGATTGGGTGTAAAAATATCCAAATTTGTTAATATATGCAATTCTCAAAAATGTGTGTGTAGTAATAAATTGTAATAATACGTTTCAGATTACTTTGCTGGATGGGAAACGAAGCCTTAACGTAAATATCTTCCTGAAGCAATTCCGAACGTAAGCTGAACGAATTTGTGTTGGAATAACGATTACCTTACAATAATAAGTGAAAACAACATATTGCAGACCTGCGAGTCAAATGTCAAAAACTAAAAACCCTGGAAAACAGAAGCTGAAGCGTTTTTGCATGAATTTGTGTCTATTAGGCTTTGCACCCAACACATATCTTTCCTTTACTGTCGCAGGTCCAACGAAGACATCATTCAACTAATTCGTAACGGAGAGCACGACGATATCGGAGCAGAAAAACTTCGAGGTCTCCTCAAAATTCTTCCGGAAATGGACGAATTGGAAATGTTGAGGAGTTTTGACGGAGACAAAACCAAATTGGGGAACGCCGAAAAATTTCTTCTTCAACTCATGGAGGTTCCTAAGTAAGTTTTCCCATCAATATTTCAGCCAGTTCAAAGTCAACACTTATTGGAGAATTCAGTGGTTCTTCCAGATGTAAAACGAGGGGCTGTTTTGTTTGTTCTGCTCAGAGTTGATATTATTTGAGTAGTTGTAATTGATGTGAGTGTTGAAATATTGGTGGAACACGAAGGTACTGGCTGACAGGAGCACGCCGATTCTTTCTTCTCTATTTTACTTAAAGCTAATTTGAACTTTTCTTTCTTTCGACGGTTCGCTAGTTTTCGTCGCTAATTACGTTTTCTGTGTTTTACCGTTTTCAGCTACAAATTGAGAATAGAAAGTATGCTTCTCAAAGAGGAGTTTGCAGCCAACACCAGCTACTTGGATCCCCACATAAACGCAATGATTTTAGCTGGTGAAGGTGAGAGAAATTAACATAAATGTCAACATATTAAAAACTAGTTTATTTTACATTTATCGCTGTTTATATTTGAATTATTAATCCCCCGTCGTCTATATTTTCGTATTACAGATCTAATGAGGAACGAAGCTCTGAGGGAGGTGCTTTACATGGTCGTGGTTGCAGGGAATTTTTTAAATTCGGTTAGTTCGTAGTTTTTTTATTTAGAACCTAAATAGAGTGGTGAATTAATGAAACAAGGATGCAGATGTATTTGAACGCCCGTTCGTATTTTCAGGGAGGCTATGCAGGAAACGCTGCTGGAGTTAAACTGTCGTCGCTTCAAAAGTTGACGGACATCCGTGCAAATAAACCGGGAATGAATTTAATTCACTTCGTCGCTTTAGTACGCACTTTATCATTAAATGGTTACGATGAATGTATGAATTTCTTATCTATACTATAAATGTTTGCTTTATTTTGTGTCAATTTAGCAAGCAGAAAAGAAGAAAAAGGAATTGTTGAAATTCCCAGATGACATGGTGATCTTGGAAGAAGCAACTAAGTGAGTTAGGAGATAGAATTTTCTTGTGCACACCCTTAACTGAGTTCGATTGTAGCTAATTCCAATGCTGGTTCCATAAAAACCTTGGATAATAAGGTTAAGGGCTGGCTGAAGAAGTGAACTTGTTTGTCTCATTAGACATTTCTAGTTACTGTGAGTCAGAATTGAGAAATTAGCGAACTCATCTTCCTCTTTCCCAAATATCTGGTGCGTTGCAACACACAACTTTCCTTAGCTCTACGTCAATCCACTCGTGTACATGGCTTTTTCCACTTACTCAATTCATTTATCACTCAGTTAATTTGAACTTAATCAAACAACGCTTTACGGCAGCAGGAAGCAGTAGCGTTTACAGTTCCGGAATTTATTGTGCTGCTCGTACTCATTCCAGAACCATTACTGAGCAATTGGTACACAGATAATTAATGAGGCTGTAAACACGAATTTTTGAAGAAGGATAGTAATCACATTGGCAAAGTTATTGCGTAAAAACTTTTAGAACTGGTAGTAAGCGAAATGGCGGTAGTTGATATTCAGGAATTTTCGGAGTGAGCCCCATGTATCCCATAAGCGTTTTTAAACACTCACCCTTTAGGTATTGGATTGGACTACAATACTAATTTTTTTTAACATTCTAGTAACATTCCAGCAGAGTTTATAAGGAAAAACCGCGCTAAAAACGCTTTTCGTCGACAATTTTAATAATTTATTGTGCAGCTCTCGTCATTTTCCCATAGATGGGATTTTTATGATATAGTTGCCATATTGAGAGCTATCAATATAAAAAATGTAATCAAAGTCGTTGGTGCTATTTTTGAGAAAAAAAATATTTGGTGTTTTGATCACTATGATAACTATAGTTAACTTTCGGTGGATTATGCCCATATTCTTATTTTTGCGTCCCATGGTAACCTGTAGGCTAGACATCAAGTTTGAGCTGATTTGGTACGGTTGTTTTCTCTAAAAACCGCGCTAAAATCGATTTCGTCGAAAGTTTTGGTAATTTATTGTGCTGCTCATGTCATTTTCGCACTTATGGTATAATTGCCATATTGGGAGCTACCAATATAACAAATTTAATCAAAATCGTTGGAACCGTTTTTAAGAAAAAAAAAATTTGGTGTTTTGATCACTATGATAACTATAGTTAGCTTTCGGTGGATTTTTTTCATACCCTTATTTTTGCGTCCCATAGTAACCTGCGGGCGAGATATGAGGTTTGAGCTGATTTGGTAGGGTGGTTTTCTCTAAAAATCGTTCGACTCAGGAGGGTCTGAAACGTAAAACCAAAAAAAAAATTTCAGCCGATTACATAACTTTCCTTTCTACTTCGTAGAGCCAAGGAAAGTAAAAAGCAATGTAAACATAGTTTTTAAGAAGCGATGATTTGAAAATGCTATAATGTGAAAGAACTTGACTAAAACTTTGCTTTCATGCTGGTTCTTTGGATAGCTCAGGTAAATGAATTAAACGTTCATTTTTCAATTCCCATGGTATTTATAGCAATTGCTTAGTTTTCTAGTCGTTAGAATCGCACTCAATATTGGAATATTTTGCAGAACAAGCACAGAACAGCTGCAAAATGAAATCAACGCTTTAGAAAGTTGGATTAACAAAATCAAACATCAAATTGATTTGCCTACGACAGAAAATGAAATCAAAGAACAAATGGCTTCATTTTTAAAGGTATGTGCAATAGGAATGTCTTATTTTTATTTTCATCGCACCAATTTCGATTGTCTACTGCACGTTTGTCCTCTGTTAAAAATCCAATGTATGTTCTGCTAGCGAAATATCTATTGCGCTTGGTTTTGGTTCTATATCTGGTATTGATTCGTGCACGATTGGAACAAAATGAGAACTCAGGTCTCGACTGGGGGTAATTTCTCTTCATGAAAAGGATGTGAAAGCAGTGTGGTTGTGCTCAGGGCTTATCCGATGAAACAAGTTTGCATCTGTCAGGAATAGGATCTTGATATTACCAAAATCATGCATGTGTTATGGTGTGAGGGGAGGGGGACGATTGCCGAATGTGAATATAAAAGGATATCTGTATTGTTCCTCTGCCCCAGCCGCTTTGGTAATGAAGCTCCTCCACAGCTCAGGTGGAATACATGTCACTAAAGATGTTAGAGATAGTCCTGAAAACCAAATGGGGAAACGAGCCAGGCCTGAGAGGATCTATAGGCTCGTTGGTCTACACTCCTGAAAACCAGGAATCACCTGACATTTGAAACATCGTAGAAACAGAACCCAATCCGAGGTAGAATCAACATGGCAGCGGTTATATGAGCAGGCAACCATTTAGCCTCTTCTTCTTCTTCCACTTCTTCCACTGGTTCTTCCAATCGTGGGTTCGCTAAATAGTAGACTTCAGGCAAAAATGTTTATATAAAGCTGCTTACTAAAATACTTTTTTTTTTTTTTTATAGATTGGCGTACAAGAGGTCAGCGGCCTCCAAAAAGACATGGAAGAGTTAGAAAACGTTCGAAAGAGCTTAGCCGAATTTTTCTGCGAAGATCCCAAAACCTTCAAATTGGAAGAGTGTTTCAAAGTTTTTCACGGGTTTTGCGTTAAATTCAAACAAGCGGTCATCGAAAATGAGAAGAGGAGGCTTCACGAGGAGCAAATGGCGGCAAGGAGGAGGCAACGAGAAGATCAATTGGCGGCCAAAAGGAGAACTCGTAAGAATATTGCTAGTTTTGTTAAGGATAGCATTTATCGCACGCTCCGTGATGTGTGTGCGCCTGTAGTTAACTTTGAGGTACAACAGCAAAATAGATTAAGCTCGCGTTGTCTTCTTTCGTTCATTATATTTCTGATACGCGAAAATAAGGTCACGCTTCAGGTTGTTTCTCTCAATTGGCGAGCGAGGAATCAGATGGTCAAACGGCACCAAATTAAACTGGGGTTGTTTACATTTTTCAAACACAGTTCCTACGAGCAGCCTTCTACTGATATATACCTACCTTTAATTTTCAATGAATGTCTCAAAGAAATGGGTGAATAGAAATACAGACCAGGGTAGGAAGTTTTGAACTTTTGACAAAAACGGCTTTAACGACGGCTGCCCTCGTTTTTACGAGCCAAAGTATTAATCTATGCACAGGTTCTACTGTTGACCGAAAATTGTATGCAGTAAACCGTACGTATGTCGTTTCTTGCTCTTATTTATCTTATCAGCCATTAACCGCGGATATGAGGCAAAACATTTAAAAATATCTGGTGCGTAGCAACACACAACTTTCCGCCACCCCTTTAAGTTCGAACACCACCTATATAGGCGGGCGCTATATCTTCGTTCAACGCATTTCTACAGGAACGTTTATGGAGAACAAAATGTAGGGACTAGTTAGCTGAGAGTACTCCGTAAGTTTGATCGAAATCGTTAGAGCCGTTTTTGAGAAAATTGGAAAACCAATAAATTAATATTCGAAAAATTAGTTCGATAATTCAGTCACCGAAACGGGTCTACATTTTATTAACCCTAGTGGAATATAGATTTTCTCTCGTTTTTCTATTCCCTAAAAAATGCACAAAATTCGAGTTAATACCGTTATTTCTTTTTGCAGCTGGGCAGCAACACTCCAATGGCTCAGAGTCAGAATGTAACATCGTCGACAGTTTGCTCAACGACATAAGATCTGGTTTTGGCCAAAAATCTGATCCAAAGGTGAGGCCACCCTTACGTAAATAAACTATATGATTTATCGTCCTTAATTGTCGCGTACGCTACGTTAAATTTTCATTTTACACAGGCAAGGAAGTTCGGCAACGGGATGATGACGTCTGAGGAAGACGTGTCGATAATTGGCTCGCCCGCTGTAACAAGAAAAAGGTTGGGCTCATTTTCGTTGGATCAGCCTCCAGGCGGCAAAGAAGAAACCTATTCGCCAGGTCATTAACGTACACAATTATTAAATTATGGCTAATTGGCCTTGACGTGTTTTACATCACTCGGTTCAGAAACTGTAGCATCACTCGGTTCAGAAACTGTAGCCCCCCAAGCATATTGGTTTTGATAAAACACTAATTAGTTCGAAAAACTACATATATTTGAGATTGGAATTTGAGCATTTCCGACTTTATATTATTAATTTGAGTTTAACGGATATTTTATAAAATAAAATAACCTGATTCGATTACAGATATCACTCCGACAGGTAGTTTAAGGCGAAGACGGAGCCGTGTCTCAGAAGAAGATGAATCTAGTCTTTTGGATTTCTTGCGTTCGTCAGGTCAAGATGGTTCTCGAGAGCGAAAATCTTGGGGAAGTCTTGGTAAGTCTGATTTTCTGAATTACTGTCATTCAACCTGTCATTGTTTTACTTCTGTGAAGCCCTTTGTGCAAGCTGTAGCTTCAATTCGATTTCTTGAAATGCTCTATGGCGAGTCTAGTGGATTTCGTCTTTTCTCTAATGCAACAGAATGAATCTACACGAGAAAGAGTTTAGGAGGGCATTTATAAACGGCAGGACTGATTATTTGAATTTAATTAGAGTAAGGTAGCCCGACCACGCACATCAGTATTTATAACGTAACCGTGTGATGCTGCACAGATCGCTCGTGGTCGCGAAGGATAAGAGGCGGCGGTTTGAAAAGACCAGACCTTCTGTCTGCAGACTTTACCGGCGAGCGTGAGCGCCCAGCGTCTCCTTCGCCATCCCCAATACCTTCGACGCCAGACGAGGACACCAAACCGAAGTGAGTCTTCATTTCTGTGTACTTGTTTCTTTTTATCGGGGGAAAAAAATCGACTTCCTTTTTTTTACGTATTAACGTTATTTCAGACCGTGGAAACAGAAAATCGAAGCTTGGCTCAGTGAAAATGAAAAAGAAGAAAAACAAAACGAAGACATACGACGCCGAACACGACGATTTCAAAACAACCGGCGATCGCTTGAAGCCGATTCAGGTAACTGCGTATTAAACTAAGTCTTCTGCTGTGCACTTATATTATTGGTTTGTCCTTACATTCTCCTTCGTTGAGTAGCTTTGAGTAGCCTTTTGTGCTCTCCCCATCCGAGTATAACAACCTTTCCCCACTCTGACTCTGAGGTCTGATTCATCTTGCAATGATTGTAACATAACCCTCCGAGATGAACAAACCTGCCTTGTGTACAAGTATGGTGAATATGGTTTAAAGTAGAGGGGGTTGAGGGGGATTGCCACATTGGAATGAGCAGAGCACCACTCACGCAGAAGCCTCTTGTTTTTTGGTTTATTATTCATTCTGAGTAATAACCCTGTTTTCGGTCACGAAAAATTTTTTACAACCCCCCCCCCCTCAAAATTTGATACTTTACGTTTCTAGACATGGGGATTCCAAATCTGCAATGTCCATCCATCGTCCCCGGGCCGTTTTGTGCCTTTAACGTGGTCTAAAAAATTCGTTCTTTCGCACAAAAATCCCATTTGGTATCTAGTTGTGCCCGCCATCTCGGCAATCCGATCGGACAAAGCCCATGGTTGTTATGGGCAAAAAATGGTTAAAAAAATTAACGAAACGCAGTATAATCGCAAATAAGCCGTGTTTCGTTTTCAAGGCCCGCTTGACTCGCAGCGCCCTTTGGACTCGCAACGTCCTGCCAATTGCCGTTCACTGGAAGCCCTCGTCCCACCCCTCCATCGGATCAGACGTTTATGGGCGCCTGGTGCCAGTTTCCGTAGTTCCAGTCAGGTCATGTTTCGTATGGCTTACTAGTTAGTATTCGATGTTGAATCGAATGGGATGGGGGAGTAGTAATACTAGGTCAAGCTGTTCATGAGAATAATAAACCATTGTGTAATAATTTGCAGGGTTTTTCCTGTAAGGCCATGCACGCTGAAAACCGTATTTTTCATGGTACGAAGTAGCACTTGTGCTTCGTACATCAGCTTCGAGGACTTTTCAATCCCACCTTAGTACTTGTGTACTGAGGTAGGGGTTTGGAGACCTTCGAAGAGCTGCTGACTCAGGCAAAAATTAACAGTAACAGCGAGGAGCTCCGATCCACAATTGCGGACTTTCGTCGGGAATTATGAACCATTGTCTTAACCACTAGACCACAATTGCCCGGTGCCTTTAATTGGAGTCAGTCGGCGCATCTCCCCCCTCGCCGTTAGTCACTGAGCATACTTTTAATGAACAAAGAAATGCCACACTGGTGTTCCTCTGCGTTGGTGTTCCACTAACCTGTTGACCACGATCCCTACTCCTGCACTAGTAGACCAGTGATGACCAATCCTCTGGGAGGCAACCAGCCAAAACATGTCAACCCAGGAAAGTACGAGGGCGTACTTTGAGCTCAGCAGAGGGTGTTGTGTTGATCAACAATAGCCCACTGTTCCTGACTGGTGGGGAGGCGGTTGCACCCGGGCCTCTTTTGTGGCCCATAACAACCCATCAGCACCTCGGTGGCCTTACTGCATGTGTGCTCTTCCTTCCTCATCTAGCTACGTTGCCGGTCACCCCATTTTCTCATCATAATAGGACTGAAAGGACGCTTTCCCCTTATCAGTAGCATGCCTCTCGGCCTGCCTGGGAACAGCGGGCCTCCCTGCCCTCCTAGCTTCAGTCATACCTCTAGGTATGTCCGGGCTGGACCTCGTGGCGGCGCCAGGATTTTAATGGCTGAGACGGAGTCTTCCGTATTTTCTGAAAGTCTTTTACTTTCTTTCCGGGCAGGGGCGGAGACGTAGGCACACTCAGTCCGTCGGGCAAGGTACTCTGCCCCCTCTTCTTATATCTTGGGATTTTCCCATCACTGCCTGGACTGCTCCATTGATCAGGCTAGGTACTCTACTCCCTCTTCTCATAGCATGGAGTTTTCCCATCGTTGCTACGTCTTGACGAATCTTCTTGCCCAGATCTATGCTGACACTTATACACACACACACACACACACACACAGACATAAACACACAAGCACACATATACACTAACATTAACATTCACTCATAATAATTTACATGCACTCCGTACAAATTACATTCACACCTCAGGGGGGAGTACTGGGATATTCCGCCCCCTGTTCACCACTTATACCTACTTGGCGAAGGAGGAGAGGGTGAGTACTTGTATATTCCTCCCCTCCCTCCATCACTGCTAACCTAATTCTAACCTATATCGCAGAGTGTCCTACCCTAAATGTACATAAATAATCTATTAATCACCGACGGGTCTATCCTCGGTCAACAATAGCCAGGGCAAAGAAGAAGATGGTAACCACAGGAGGAGGCTACAATCATATCAGGGAAGGCTGAAAAGCTGATACACAGACAGAAAATGACCGAGGTTGTTGAATGGAACAAAAAAGGAGGTCATGAGTCGGGTAGGGAAAGGAAAACCCATGGGAAAATTTTCCGATTTATAAGGCATTCGTGATCAAGCCATAGGAGAATAAACTAAGTTCCGCCGAGATCACCTATTCTGCGCCAAACCACCACCTCACTTGATGTACTAGTGTTGTACTTCAACCAATATTTGTTCTACCTCATTTCTACGTATTTACCATTTTAATCATACTCTACGATGTTCGATATGTTTCAAATAGAAAGCGAAAGTAGAAGTGGAAGCGCCTTGGACACTTTGCCAGAAGGCAAACTTGCTGAAGGGGCCAACATGCAATACAAAAGAGTTTACCCTGATTGGAGAAGTCCGATCGATAAAACTGACGTGGTTAGTGCGATGGAAGCTATAGCAGGTGAGTTGTCGACGAAACATTTCACTTTATTTTATTTTTTTCTATCTCTGGAAACATGCGAAGTAGAGGTTCGTCACAGCCAGACTAATAAATGATAAACTGGGCACCAATCTTTATGGGAATAATTTTAAATCGCTCCTTAACAGGTACGTTAACTTTAAATTGCTTGTTAACATGGAAAAAATATGGGGATATTAAGTGAAGATAATTGTGAAACAGAATGCAGGCGATAAGAAAATTGAGTAACATTTATTGACAGATGGATAATGAAATAGTTGTGAACGAGCAAAAATTGTTAAAAATTCAAGTAACGAGACCTGAAAAACAGAGTAAAACATACTGTTAAAATTATAAAGAGAGTCCCTCCTCTCTCATTGAAGCAGTATCCTCTCTTCAGTACAACATGTTAGGACGTGGTAAAGGTGGCAATACCAAGGGAAAGGCAAAGACCCGCTCTTCCCGAGCTGGACTTCAATTGCCCGTCGGTCGTATACGTCGGCTGTTGAGGAACAGCAACTACTCCGAGCGAGTTGGTGCTGGAGCTCTCGCGTATCTGGCTGCCGTCAACAGTCCCTCCTCTCTCTTGCCCGTTTGGACGAACCATTCTTATTAACGTAGGCACTACGAGGCTAGAAAATTAAAGTGAAAAAATACAAATATTGCCCCGAGCACCAAGTTCGCCGGAGAATTTACCCTCAGCCGGCGAGCACCTGGAAATTAACACATGAAAAGAGGTCAACATAAAAGGAATAAGGAAAAAAATGATCGACTCACCCTACGTTTCCTGATTTGTCCCACAAGGCGCCAAAGCTGCACTCGAGCCACAACCGGAAGGATCAAAAGGCCTTTGGAGGCGTCCCGACGACAGAACCGGAAAACTCAAAGTGAATTATGACTTTGATTTGCGGTTTATATTTAGAATAGTTCATATCGCGAAAAGGCTCAGAACCGACGTGTTCAGAAAGGCGGTGAACATAGGAATGGCTGGTACAGATAGGAAAAAGAGAGATGAGAGGCGGTAAAAAGAGGAAGGGCGGCGATCCTTCTCACGCCTCCACCAGCCTCGGGCGACCACCAGCGAACTATGGCCCATAAACAAACAAAAAATTCCTTCTGAATTGAACACATACTCTTATTGGAAGAAGAACGACTCAGCACAGATCTGTTTCTTTATTTCATGACTGTACCTAAACCCTCGACGAGGGTTATATCAGTCATAGAAGTTGCGGTTTCGCTAATATGCAAGAGGCCGGCCCCTGCAGCATCCACCGAACTCAGACCTGTGGAGAATGGCAGGTATGTGGTCGTTAGCCAGTCTCACCCGTAGAGAGCTGTTGCCCGTGTGTTACGCTGGAGGTGACCACCTGAGGAAGCCCGTCCCATCTGGGAGTAGTTCTTAATCTGGTTCCCTACCTGATCTTACTGTGTACTTGGGTGGCAAGTTTCAAAAGGACTGATCAACTATAACCACGTTTCTTAGCCATTACCTTCTTTGCGAACTTTGCAAAATGGTTATAGGCTTCCTTTGTAGCAGTCAAAGCTGCTAAGTTCGTTTGCCCTCTCAACAACTGTCGCTCACTGTTGTAGAAACTACAGTGGAGCAGCACATGGTTTCTTGTTTCCTCCGCACTGGAGGCACAAGACGTGCATAATGGAGAGTCTTTCAGAGAAAAGAAGTGGAGCCGCGCATTGAAGTCACCATGTCCCGTGAGGAACTGGCTCGTCCAGTGGTCTGGCTCAACCCATTTTCTAGAAAGACGTTCACGGATGTTGGGGAAGAACTCATACGTATCACGTCCCTTTGACGAGGATTCCCATCTCGCTTGCCATTTCTCTAGAGCCCATTCATCGATGGCGGCAAGTTTCTGTTCTGTGGTGAGATCCGCACGGAGTTCAGCCCAAAGCGGGGAAGCTCCCGTTTCACTCTCCACTTGTCAATCATGCACTCAACAGCCAAATCAACTGGTAACTGACCAGTGATCACCTGGAGTGCTTCCGTTGATACAGTCTTGTAGGCCTTGGTGATCCACAGGAGCGGCTCTCTGGGATTGGGCCAATACTCTCTTTGATTGACTGTTAGTTTGCTACCCCAGACAACAGGGCAGTAGCCAATCACACCTAAATAGATGGCCTTATACATGAGGATGGTGTCGTGGTAACACACACCCCAAGTGGCCTTAGTAATGGCACGCAGTGAGGCAAACCTTGCAATGGTAGTGCCTTTAAGGGACTGGAGGTGTTGGTTGAAACCCCACCTCTCACTTATTCACTCCTAAATACTTGACGTGCTTTTCAAGAAGGAGCCTGTGGCCGCCAAAGCGTATTGTGGGTGGATTATTCACTTTTCCCTTCAAGAGGATTAGCTGGGTTTTTTCCTCAGCCACCTGCATCTTGACGTGCTCGCACCATTGGTTGACAGTGCGGAGCACGTGGTGGGTTTTTTCTTCAATTTGGCGGACTGACTCTGCAAAGATCAGCACAGTCAAGTCATCCACATAGGCGTACGGCTCGCAGTCAGTCTCCATGAGTTTCCTGAGAAGACCTTCAAGAAGGCATTCCAGAGTGCTGGTCCTAGGGACCGAGCCCTGTGGGCACCCCTTCTCAATCTTTCTCCGGACGGAGACATGCCTACTTTCGATCGTAGCAGTTCTGTCTGTCAGGTAACTTCTGACGAGCGAGTACAGGTGCAGGGGATTCCCTACCTTTGAGTTCATTAAGGAGCGCTGGCCACCAAAGGTTGTCAAACGCTCCTCTGATGTCAATCAGAACTGCTACGACGTACTTAGCCGGTGCCAGCAGGAAACACGCCGAATCTCGACAATGACATCCTGCGTGGACCTTCCTTGGTACACCCGTATTGCCTGCCTGTGAGGTTGCGGCCAAAGACTCCTTCGAGGGACTGCAACATCAAGATTTCTAGTGTTTTGCCTAATATGGAAAGAAGGCTGAGTGGTCTCCATGATCGCGGGTCCGACTGATTGCGGTCGCCTCCCTTTTGAAGAGTGACAACGCGCGCAGACTTCCACTGAGTGGGGAACTGTCCGACCTGCAGACAGTCATTAAATAAATTAAGGAGACCGCTGGAGCCTTCCTTAGCATATTGCTTTCTATTTTATCTGGCCCAGGAGATTTGTTGGGCTTTAAGGTCGCAAGAGCCCTGCCGAGGTCGCCTGTTGTCCACAATGGGATGTCGGGCTCGTTCGGAGGGTCCATGATCAGCTCCCCTGCTGCCCTCTGGGCTTCAGTGTCTCGAGCTAGTTGGTCATCTGGGAACGCCTTCTCAAGGAGGGTTTCCAGTGAACGTTCGATACTGCAGGCCCAGCCTGACTCATTTTGCATCGCAGCTAAGACCTGCTCTACATTTGCTTTTCCTATGGAGGACTTGTAGTGTCTGCCCCAGGGGTTCTCAGAGCTCTCCGCTTCCAAAAAATTTCGCCAGCCTTGCCGTTTGGCTCGTTTGATGGCGCGTGGAAGGCCTTTTTCTCTTGGATGAAGGCAGTTCGGAGTGTTGCTCTGGCATCAGGGTCACGAGTGTTTTGGTACATCCTTCTGGCTCTATTTGCACTTTGCTTGAGGGGATTAAGTTCCTCAGTCCACCATGGGACTTTGATCGCCCTGTGCTTCTGTTGGCCAAGTACAGAGAGCCCAGCAGAGTGCAGTGCTGTGGTAAATGTGTCCACTTTGCTGTCCACCTCTTCAGGTGTGGATGCTTGCACTATTAGGTCGGTGTCTGCGGCACGCAGTTCACCTTCCAGTACCCTAAAGAATTGCGGCCAGTCAGCATTTTTTGTGCGGAATCGCTTTTCACGCGTGTCTTTGCAGAGGATGTTATCATCCGTAATGGCAAAGTCAATAACCATGTGATCGCTCGGCGTTGCACCTGGTACGACTCGCCAACCCTTCAATTTGAGTAGCAGGGCATAACTGCACAAAAATAAGCAGCATTGGCTACTTTTATGACCTCTATGATCACAGCAGACGCTTTATTATAGTTAATAATTATTCTTAGTAACTGATGGTCGTTTTATGTACTAATCTAATGTGCATGTAATTTAGATGTGCAGCCTCAGTCCCCAGTCAAAGATAAGTCGCCTTGGAGAAAGTCAAACCTAAATGTTCCAAACACCTCAGAACAAACGGAAATGGACGTGAGGAGGCTGAGAAGGCTGAAATCGAGAGGAAGTTTGGATGTGCTCACCACCCCTAACTTGCAGGTGAGAAAAAAACTCGTTGTACTAGCTTAAAAGGGTTACTAATATATTTTTACACAGAAGCGTAAACTGTGATTGACGCTACTATCGGAAAAGTCCTTTGAAGTGTGCACCCTACGGCTGATCAAAGGTTTATTTCAGACCGCAGATACCTCGTGAAACGAGTATAACTAAGTTCACGGTAACATCAGCTTATTTTAATTGACGACACCGGGTTTAATTAGAATCTTTTTGAATTCACAAAAAGCCCTTTTAAAAAAGTTGGGAGGGATTTGTCTCCTAATGAGCCCATTTTCATTGCCGTCAAAACTTCTCGATTTTGGTTTATTATTCATTCTGAATAATAACCCTATGTTTTCGGTCACGAAAAACTTTTTACAACCCCCCATCAAAATTTGATACTTTACGGTTCAAGACTTGGAGATTCCAAATTTGCAATGTCCGTCCACCGTCCGGGCCGTTTTGTGCCTTTTAACGTGCTCTAAAAAATCCGTTCTTTCGCACAAAAAAACCATTTGGTATCTAGTTGTGCCCCCCATCTCGGCAATCCGATTGGACGAAGCTCGTGGTTTTTATGGGCAAAAAGTGGTTAAAAAATTTAACAAAACGCAGTTTAATTGCAAATAAGCCGTGTCTGGTATCGTTTTCATGGTATTTCTACATCCTGGGTCAAATGGAATGAGTATCAGACGTGTACAACTGCGTATAGTGAAATTACAGACATTATAGTGAGCCAAAGTCCACTAGCTGAAAGAACTCGCGGGAACTACAGCGGAAGTCAACGTTTCGTCGTTGCTACTCCCTCCCTCCTGTCTCATAAAAAGCTCCATTGTAGTCAGGTCATGTTTCGTATGATTTGCTAGTATTTTTCGATGCTGAATCGAATGGGATGGGTCTCGGAGCAGTTATACTAGGTCAAAATGTTCATGAGAATAATAAACTGTTGTGTAATAATTTGCAGAGTTTTCTTAGTTGTGTTCAGTCAGATAAACTCAGTGTATCTCCTCCTCGAATCCGGGTGATAACAAAAAACTCGCGACTAGCGCCCTCTGTCGGGATGACTTTCCTGAAAGGCGCCTTTTGTAGGTAATGGTGGCAAGCCGCCACAGCACTCATTCCCACAATTATCCCAATCGTATGATAACTAATTAATATTTTCACATATTAGTGAGATTCGTGATTTCTACTGATTGAGAAAATGTTCTCATGTTGTTCTTTTTTTTTATAAAAAAATGTTTAATAATAATTTTTAAAAAATTTTTATATTAACCCTCCCATTAAGTTTTTGATTTCGAGGTCAACATCAAGTTGTGTTTGGTTTCAGAGCATTTCTGAAGAAGAGAAAAGGAAGGAGGTCATACGAAGCCTTGGGCAGAACACCCTACCAGAAGAAAGCCTTCCTGTATACATCAGATGCCCTTCAGAGTCGCCCGCCCCAGAAAGAGACGTGATTGGAAATTCCAGCATCGTTAATAAGTTCAAAGCAGGAAAAATCAGTCCATTGTTAGCGAGAAGAGTTTTTCCGGAAATGAACGACCGATCGCCAGTAGATGAGCAAACTTTACCGCCGTTTGCCCCGAGGAGAGCGAAAAAGTCAGAACCCGTTGTCACTGATAAAGTAGAAATAGACTCGGATAATATCGAAACTCCTCCGGCTTCAAGAAAACTTATTGGAAGTAGAATCAGGCCGGAGGAACAAGAACGTGAACCCTTCCAACGATGTTCGCGGCTGAAAGATGACATTAAAGAAGAAGAAGAACATTTGGGAGATGGACAGTTTGATAGATTTTCATCTGCTCGAAGAACGCGACGGTACAGAAAGAACACCGAGGATGACGCGAAGAAACCGGAACCTCCTTCAGACGCACAAACGGAAAAACAAGCCGTTAAACCTGAAACGCAACAAGCTCAATCCCTCCCAGCAGGCTCTCCAGTCTCTTCAGAAAAGGAAATGAGACTGAGAAAGTGGCAAGATAAACTTAAATATCGAGACCCTGAAGAGGAAGCGTTAGCCAACATCAATAAAACCGGGGAAGAGTTAAAAAATTTAGCTCATTCATCAACGTTACCTCGATCGTTCAAACCCAAAGCCCAATTAGACACCAAAGATGCGCTTGAAGCGATAGGTAAACAGTTGAAAGCCGTCGTCGACTCTCCTGATGGCCAGAGTTCTCTTGGTACCAACAACACATTACCTAGAACATTCCGTCGAAAAGTAGGAATCGATCACACAGAAGTAATCAAAGCAGCTACGAAACTTGCTGAGGAATCTCAACCTAGCCGAAGTACAATCGTGAGTAGATTAGGAACCCTAAAGACTGATAGTGAATCTGAACTAAGTAAACAAAAATTACCATCTCCCATCGAGTCGAGGACAAAGCCAGAGCTCATACCTGAAATCAGGCTCAACTCGACATCACCCGTCAAGACGAGGACAGAACCTGAAATAATGAACGATGAAGGCTTTGAAGAAACACAAAGTTTAGTGAGCGAGACTCCTAGTCAAGGCGCTTCTTCTGGGAATTATGAAGGAGATTTCATCGAGTCACCAAAGAGCAAAGCTGGTCCCAAACTATTAAGAGCGGACAGCAGCGGCAGCGGGGACACCAGCAGCGGCATCAATGTCAAACAGGTTAGTATTCGCATACTAAAAGTGCAATTTTTGTTTAAATCTTGGGCATATTGTACTTAATAGTATGGTACCTCCCAACAAGGATTACTCACGCGACCCAAAATGGGCTAATAGTTGAGTAATATTGGTTAGTACAACAACACTATCGTCCCTAAGAAAAAATAGGTTGAATCCCAGAATAGTGGACGCAGGTACATTTGTCCGGTTCTTCGGTTCGCGATTCGGAACGTTTAGTGGCGTCACTGATACTGGTGCTAGTTACAACTTTCTTCTTTTTTTTTTTTTTTTAATCCGAGGGCGTGTGGGACAAGTCCCTTTGTCACTGCGGCCACATATAGGCCTATTGTGACTCTAGCCCTTCCTTAGTAAAAGGCGTCGTACATACCTGCCCCCCTTAGCAAGCCGAGTATGTCCTTCACCGCAGAATCCGCTACGGTTTGGGGTTCAGTGGTCCCCTGACCGAAGTATTCAAAGCGTTTTGCTGCCAGAGCAGGGCATTCACATAGGATGTGCTCTGCTGTCTCATCCTCCTCACCGCAGAGTCTGCATTCCACCGCCTCTGAGATGCCCATCTTGTTGAGGTGATATCAGAGTGGGCAGTGCCCGGTGAGGAAGCTTATCAGTACTCTCAGATCTTGTCTGGAGAGTGTCCGCATCGCCTTCGCCCTTTGACAGGAAGGCGTGACAAGCCTTTTTGCCTGTCGTAGTCGTGGCTGGCGATGCCAATGGGCGCCATTTTCCTGTATCTCCCATCGAGCAACCAGACGGTTTAGGTGACTTTTCGTCAATCCCACGTGTGGCTCAGGCCCGATGGGTAAGGTTTCTGTACCCCTTTTCGCAAGGCGGTCAGCCTTTTCATTGCCCTCATGCCCCCTGTGAGTCGGCACCCAAATGAGGGAGAGCCTGTTACGGGCGCCGAGCTGCTTGAGCGCATGGAGGCATTCCCATGACAGCTTAGACCTAAAACTATAGGCTGCAATGGCCTTTAAGGCAGCCTGGCTGTCTGAGAAAATGTAGATCCGCTTGCCCTTGAGTCCTTTGTTCAGGATCCCTTCTGCGCAGATCTTTATGGCTAGGATTTCCGCTTGAAATATCGTGGCGTACTCCCCCAGCGGCTTTGCAAGACTGTAGTTAGGCCCTACAATGCCCAGCCCTGCTCGGCCTTCCTTAACTGAACCATCGGTATACCACTGCAGCGCGCCCACCTCGGTCCGGGAAGGTCTCCTTCTCCCACCGTTCCCGTGAGTGGACGCTGACGCTAAATGGCAGCCGAAAATTCTTCTGCTCTGGCATGACGTCAGTAGCAAGGACTGCTGCCTCTTCTATCTCAAACTGTCTGGTTGTTCTGTGGAGGCTCGCCTTAGCCCTGGTGGAAATTTTCCCTGTCTGCAAAAGCCTTGCCGCCCCCAGGTAAGCGGTCCTCTGGATGTGTATATGTAGAGGTGAGATGTTCAGAAGGACTTCCATTGCAGCAGTAGGGCATGTACCCATGGCCCCTGTGATAGCAAGACACGCCTGCCGCTGCAGTTGTTGGAGTTTTCCTTGTACTGCCAGCCGGCGTGTCGCCTTCCACCACACCGTGGAGGCATACGTAACGCGGGGCCTTATTATCCCCTTAAAGAGCCACTCCATCATTTTTGGAGTTATGCCCCAGGATTTGCTGCACAGCCTCCTACAAGCCCAAAGGGCTGTAGTTGCCTTATGCAGCGCATATCTCACATGCGAGTTCCATGTGAGCTGCTGGTCCAGTATCACCCCGAGGTATTTCACCTCCTTCATTATCTGGAGCCTTGCTCCTTGCATTATAGGTGGTACTATATCAAGGTTTCTTCGTCTAGTGAAGGAAACCGTGGTGGTCTTGGACGGATTTATAAGAAGTCCTTCCTTGGCGCACCATCTTTGGATGATATCTATAGCTCCTTGGATCCTTTCAGACACCATGGAGGCAAATTTGCCTCTTACCAGAACTACAAGGTCATCCCCGTATGCGACCACTTCGTAGCCTTCAAGCTGCAGTGTTTCCAGCAGCTCGTCAGCCACCAGTAGCCCCTTGGGGGCAGCCTCGTGTGGGAACCACTGTGATGCTGTCTTCCCCTAGCCGGGCCGTGATTTCCCTACTCCTAAGCATGGACATAGTCCATTTCACGGCCTGGGGTTCTATTCCCCTCTGTGCTGCTCTTGCTTCCATGGAGCCGAAGGAGGTGTTATCAAAGGCACCCCCCACGTCCATGAAGCAGCACAACGCCACCTCCCTTGTCTGAAGGGCCTCGTCAACCAATGAGACCAGCTCGATGAGAGCGGTCTCAGCTGACCTGCCCCTCAGGTAGGCATGCTGTGCCCTTGAGAGGGGCTTAGTTTCAAGAATTTCCTTGAAGACCAGATCCATGATCTTTTCCATTGCCTTCAGGAGAAAGGAGGAGAGGCTTATGGGTCTCTGTGATTTTGCAGTCGAGGAGTCACTGCTTGCTTTAGGCAAAAACACAAGCCTCGTCCCTCTCCATGAATAGGCTGTGCTAGTCACAACTTTCATCACTGGCTACTTTTTAGCGCTAGTACTCTTCAAAATATGACTTAAATCGTTCGACTAACCATTGAACTATGAAATCATTCCATTCGGCAAATTTCCGTTGTAACCGAAATATCGTCCTTCACTTGTCGAGTTGCCACCACCATATGCATCCTTCATCCTTTGTTACATATCCAATTTTTTTCGCGCCCGTCCGGCTTCTCCTGCTTTAGAGCTTTCCCCACTGCCCTCTACGCGTTTATTTTTACTTTCCTTGGCTCTATGAAGTAGAAAGGAAAGTTATGTAATCGGCTGAAAAAAAAATTTTGAGTTTTCTTCAGATCTTTACGTTTCAGACCCCCCTGAGTCCGAAAAACACTATTTGGGAAAATGGTCTGTGTGTGTGCATGTGTGTCTGTGAACGATTTTTAGAGAAAACGACCGTATCAAATCAGCTCAAACTTGATATCTAGCCTGCAAGTAACCATGGCACGCCAAAATAAGGGAATCAGCAAAATCCATCGAAATTTAACTATAGTTATCATAGTGATCAAAACACCAAATTTTTTTTGTCTCAAAAATGGCTCTAACGATTTTGATTAAATTTTTTATATTGGTAGCTACCACTATGGCAACTATAGCATAAAATTCCCATTTGTGGGAATATGACGAGAGCAGCACAATAAATTATAAAAATTTTGGACGAAATCGATTTTAGCGCAGTTTTTAGAGAAAACAACCGTACCAAATCAGCAGAAACTTGATGTCTAGCCTACAGGTTACCATGGGACGCAAAAATAAGGGTATGGGCAAAATCCACCGAAAGTTAACTATAGTTATCATAGTGATCAAAACACCAATTTTTTTTTCTCAAAAACGGCTCCAACGTTTTTGATTTAAATTTATTACCTAATAACTCCGCAAAAGTGATTACTATCCTTTTTTTAAAAAAAATCGTGTTTACAGCCTCATTAATTATCTGTGTACCATTGCTCAATAATGGTCCTGTAATGAGTACGAGCAGCACAATAAATTCCATAACTGTAAGCGCTACTGCTTCCTGCTGCCGTAAAGCGTTGTTTGACCAAGTTCAAAGGAGCTGAGCGATAAATGAATTGATTAAATCGAATTAGCCATGTACAAAGTGGATTGACGTAGAGCTAAGGAAAGTTGTGTGTTGCAACGCACCAGATATTTTTAACCTGTCACTCCTCAAGCTCAGTTCGATTGGACCACTCAGGCTCACCCCAGCCCTTTTGTTTTATCCATCCAGTTTGGTGTTGTATTGGTGGCCCTGAATGGGCAGTTTAAGTGTTGTCACGTTGGCCCAAGTGTCTTTTTTGGGGAATATGGCGGTTTTTTTATTCTGCCGAGATCGCGCGCGTGTGCTCGTCTGGTCGAAGATATATTTCTCCTTCTGTACACCAACATACTTAATCTTGCAACTATATTCTTGTGTCAACACAATCTGAATAGACCGTGTATACAAGCCGAGATAACTTGTTCTGTTATTTGTGCCCAGTCAAACAGCGTGCTTTCCAAGGTGAAATATTTAACGCATGAAGTTGAACGCCCAAGCACACAACAATTTTAAGAGGTATCTTCATCATTCGTGAGCAGTTTAAATCCTCAATCCAGGAAATTAGGCTTGTGGAACCCGTGGTGTTCTCAATTGCCACGTTGAGTCAAAGAAAAAATCAACTTCAACTGCCAACTGTGTGGTGACAACAGAACTGTAGCATAATAACTATTTTGCAGAGTTTGCGAAGAATGTGACGGCTAAGAAACGTGGTCATAGTTGTCCTTTTAAAACTTGCCACCCAAGTGAATAGTTAGATCAGGTGGGAAACCAGATTAAGAACTCCTCCCAGACGGTACGGGATTCTCAGGTGGTCACCTCTGGGCAGTCACACACGAACAACAGCTCTCTACCGGGAGACTGGCTAATGCTGTACCTCCGCAGGTCTGAGTTCAGTGGATGGTGCAGGGGCCGGCCTCTTACACGTTAGCGAACCTGCAACTTCCATGACTGATATAACCCTCGTTGAAGGTTTAGGAACAGCCATCAAATAAGGCAACAGACCTGTAGCATAATAATCAGTTCTTGTACCCTATTTCCTCAGGGTAGGGCCAGATTTGGCCACAGGGTTCTTCAAGTTGTGACATAATTCTAGTAACAATTACAATAAACGACTCTTATATTTCAGGTACAAAGAAGTCGCTCTCTGCGAAGCACTCCAGCAACTGGGGAAAAGAAGAGTATCATCCCAAGGCGGACTGGGAGTTTGCGGCGACCGGAAGGCCACGTACCAACCCCTATCAAAGCCTCACTCGCCGGAGGCGACAAAACGAAAACTGCTACGCCCGCTTCTCCTCGCGTAGAGCCTAGCCTGCTTCAGCGAAGAGTCTTGACTCTCGCTAATAAGCAGAATACTAGGCCCGCGGGACTCAAGAGTGATAATAATATTATACAAACCCCCATCAAAACGTTTACACCATCGATAGTCAAACGAGCTCCGAGCATCAAAAGGTACTCATTACTTCCTTACCGTTATTCTTGTTACTATTACAAGTACTTTGATGGCTTAGTTATTTTTACGAAGGAGCGGTGAACGAAATTCTTTTCCTTTAAGTGTCTTTCAAAGAAAATTTAAGGAGAAAGTAGAGTGGGTTAGTCTTACTTTGACTACTTCCTAGTCCCCTTCCGCTTTCTCCTCGCCATATAACTCGTACATAGCAGCCTCTTGAAATAACAAGGGAAGACTATAATCAGTAAATGCTGCTAGTCCATCAGTTAGGGCTGAAATCAATCTCGAAAAGATGACACAGTTCACCTTAATTCTTCATTAGCCTTCCTCAGTATATTTTTGTGAACAACTTTTTGAGTTGAACATGTACACGGTAGGCCAACTTTTTAGTTTATGATTTTCATTCCAGTTTTGTTATAAAGCTGTCCAAAAACGGAGATTTGTACATGATCCCACCCTGTAGCAAGTTTCACTTAATTTCTCACTAAATTTATTTAAATTTGAACCGATTATGTTATTTGGAAGATAGGCAAGTTGGAAGAGCTCAAAACCCAAATAAGACAGGTAGGATAGGTGGGGGGGGGGAGCCTCTGAATTGCCACTTGAACGTTTAAATGTTCCAGGCTAAAGGATTAACTTCCCATCTGGTCGTGAGTTGCGGTTGTTGGGTTGCATTGAATCGACAATATGCAGCAGGTCACACATCAAATGCACTATCAGCTGTTTCTGCCTCTTCGTCATGTAGTCAACTGACAACTGCTTTGAGCTTGCTGTGATGGAAACTGGGTCTTACCCTCTTAGAAACAACCCTCACAACCCTAAGATCTTTTCTAGAAGGAAATGAACTCAGCTCTCTTACTCTAAGTTGACAAGAAACGTTTTGTTTACCTCAGACTTGGCTTCTTTTGGTTCGCTACTTGTTCCCCTATCTTCCCTATCTACCAACCTGGTTTGTGCTGAGCCAATTACTTCCATACAGTGTTTTTTCATACCTCCAAGGAAATGCTTTGAGGGGTATAGAAGTGCTTGTCTTGCTGCTGTCTGGCAGATGTACAACATGTGTTAATCATAGACAAGCTTTCCATAGGAAAAAATTTCGTAATGTTAGTTGCGTTATTATTCAATATTATTCGCTAAGTTTTTTTCTCTTGTTTCTTTTTCAGAGAAAATAGGAGCTCTCAGAAGATAACGCATTGCAATCCTCCTAGCGCTAACAAAAAGGGTGTGGAAAGATCCAGCTCTAAGAGCAGTCTTCGCAGTTCTCGAAGCTCCCTCAACAGTGCCACGTCCATCAGTACCGTTCGAAACACTAACACCCCAGAAATCAAAACGTACACTAGAGCCATCAAATCTCTCACTTTAGGTTTGAACAAAGAAGCGAAGAAACCTTTAGGTCTAACCCAAGGAAGGAATAGAACTGCGGTTCCAGCGAGTCGAAGTTCAAGTTCTGGAAGCTCTATCGGTCCACCGGTGCGTCGGCCGAAATCCGCAGCTTCTACAGTTAGCACGAGCTTCAAGGAGAACAGCGTCGGTGTTGTGCCAGCGAGTCGAAGTTCGAGCAGTGGAAGTTCGATCGGCCCGGCTTCAATTACTAAGAAAACCGAACTCAGTTTCATGAGGCCGACTGCAGCCAGTTCGGCGAAAGACTCGATGGACTCAACGAGACTCAGAGCGACACTTAGGACCATCAAATAATTTAAGTCGATGGTTCCTCGTGGGGCCGAGTGCCATACTGTGATGTAACTCGCCATTCTCTCTAACCCCATACCAGTTTCGCTTTTACCCAACTAACCACTTGATTGATGGCGTGAAAGTCAAAACCGAGTCATAGAAATTGAGGACGAGAAATAGAGTGAAGAGGATATTTTGAAGGATTAACACTGTGGTTAGACTATTCCTCCTTGCTCTCCACTGTGAGTGAAACAGAAGGCTGAGTAATCCAGTATTCTATCAAATATGTAAAGCAACACTGTGAGCAATGTTTGCTTGACAAGGAGTAGAAGGAAACTCAACAGATGGGGTCAACACTTTCGCTGCTGAGATCCTCGAATCAAATGACCAACTGCACTGGTCGACCGCAAAGAATAATCAAAGAGTAATCGTGATGTAAGTGTGAAATCAGCTCAATCGCTCTGCAGATTGTTGTGCCATATGAATGGGCTGTTTGAGTTTTACTTTCAAACTCATTTTAATCCATTAGCTCCAATATCAAACGTCGTATTACTTTATAATCAAAACTACGCGATTTCACAAAGTGCCATTAGGAGAAAAATTGTCAGCAAAATAACTAAATGGGCCATTGCCTTCCAGCTCATTGGTCTGACAGAGAGGGGAGGAGGGTTTGGCACCTACACGGGGCTATGCCTCACCTCAGGTGGTCCACAGTAATTATTGAGTGGGTCCAGGTTGGGGCTCCCATACCTCGTATCTGTTGCGCCTTGCGCTTGTGCAAATGTAGTCACGAAGTAAATGCGACATCGTCCCTACGTGGGAGCCATGCCCGTGCACAGAAGTTGGCGTCGAGGCAGACATTGAGGTGCAACCATTCCAAGTCCAGACGGGCGCCCACAGATGTGTGAAGATGATGCGCTGTTACCAAACCACCCCATTGGGCAGACGCTCCATAAAGCCCCGAAACTAAGCTCGACTGTTTGCTCACGGAGCAGCCCTGGGACAAGTCCATCCAGTGCGCCCTCGTGTCAAGCACTCCCCTCGCGGATTCCAGCGAATTAAATGCCTTTTAAAACGTTACTGCAGAAAAATTACTTCTTGCAACGTTATTCGCCAATTAGCTTGAAAGCCTCTCTCACAGTGCAATTCTACAATCCTCGCGCTTGAACAGAGGAACAAAATCCGGCGTAAACGTTGGAAAAACCAGTTCAAAATCACGGGTACACGCCTGTTCAGATTGGAGCGTGAAATCGCGTTGCTCAATTCATTTACGAGTCTTCTATCGAGTAAGACGACTCCAGCGTTAATGACGCCAAAACGTCGAAAACCAAAAAAAGAGGCACAAAGTACAGAAGCCACCAAACAGTATTCGATACGAAACGGATTAGATTTAGTTACGTTTTTGTACAAAAGCCTTCTCCTCGTCCTACACTCGACAAATGCGAATGAAATCATCTTCGTGAGCTTCTTCTTATTAAAAAGTGATATTACAAAACTTGGGAACGAAATTTTCGTCAATCAATGTTTCGATTGACTATTTTGGTATTCTTCGGCACTAATTATCGAAATTAATATTGTACTTATCCAAAGCGTTAAGAAGAGGTTTCAAAACGAAAATTCCAGCGGCGAAGACCGCTCGAATGCGGCTGGGGGAATGAATTTTAGATTAATTATAGTTTTCGATAGCGCAGTTTAATATAAAACTGTTTTCCGGTTTAATGACTTGAGATTATTATTTTTTTCTTTTTTTAATTTTAACCTCATTTATTTTCTAGTCAATTAGTTCAGAAAAGACACTTTTAGGTTAACCAGCTTTTATTTTAATTTTTGTAACTTTTGTAAACTTTCCATGTTCGTATTTTTAGAATGTATTTATGCGCCCACCACACCCTAACCACTCGCTGCGTGCACCAAAAACTGTAAGGGCGTGCGCCCTTCGGTCCCCGGTACCTGAATCTCCATTTGTATCCCTTCCTTTGAGAGTTGATAAAAAAACCACTTCAATTCATGCACACTACTCGCTCGTGCGTTAGTACTTGAAGAAGGTCGCGGTTCGCAGAAAATGATGTTTGTCGGGGGCTATAGGTTCTGTTTGAGAGGATAATAAAAGAAAGCCTTAAAGCCCGATTTGCTCCTAACTAAACTTGCAAAAATTAAATAAATGTGCTTACGTTACGAAATAAATTGAAAAATATGAATTAATTAAATTGTCAGGCCTTCTGAAAGAGAAATTATGGATGTTCGCGGCTACATATTTTAGAGCCTATAATTTGTTGTGACTATGGAAGCTCTGAATCCTTTAACGACTTGCTTTTTCTAAATTGCCGTTTGAAGACTCCGACAAGGAATGTATAATTGGGCAATCCGCCAGGAAAGAAATTCTAGCTTATTAAAAATATCTTGAAAGGGCAGGAAACCATGTCGCTTGGGCAGAAGAATATCCGGAAATGGCATCTGTGTTTTTTGTTTTTTTTACCCGAGGGTGAGTGGGACAAGTCCCTTTGTCACTGCGGCCACATATGGGCCTATTGTGACGCTGGCCCTTTCTTAGTAGAAGGCGTCGTACATACCCGCCCCCTTTAGGAAGCCGAGTATGTCCTTCACCGCAGAGTCCGCTACGGTTTGGGGTTCAGTGGTCCCCTGACCGAAGTATTCTAAGCGTTTTGCTGCCAAGGCAGGGCATTCACATAGGATATGCTCTGCTGTCTCATCCTCCTCACCGCAGAGTCTGCATTCCACCGCCTCTGAGATGCCCATCTTGTTGAGGTGATATCTGAGTAGGCAGTGCCCGGTGAGGAAGCTTATCAGTACTCTCAGATCTTTTCTAGAGAGTGTCAGCATCGCCTTCGCCCTTTTCGCCTGTCTTAGTCGTGGCTGGCGATGCCAATGGGCGCCATTTTCTGTATCTCCCATCGAGCAACCAGACGGTTCAGGTGACTTTTCGTCAGACCCACGTGTGGTTCAGGCCCGATGGGTAGGGATTCTATACCCCTTTTCGCGAGGCGGTCAGCCTTTTCATTGCCCTCATGCCCCCTGTGAGCCGGCACCTAAATGAGGGAGAGCCTGTTACGGGCGCCGAGCTGCTTGAGTGCATGGAGGCCTTCCCATGCCAGCGTAGACCTAAAACTATAGGCTGCAATGGCCTTTAAGGCGGCCTGGCTGTCTGAGAAAATGTAGATCTGCTTGCCCTTGAGCCCTTTGTTCAGGATCTCTTCTGCGATCTCTTGGGCTTTGCCCATTGTTCGCGGCTGCTTATTCAGTCAGCATGCTGACCATATTCACAGCTGGCCTTAGACATGCCCGTGGGGACAATGCCGTGGCCGTTCCACTATCCACAACCCGTGGTCGCACCTGGTAGCATGGGCATGCTCCTGGGAAGATAACCCAGAACCAGGTGGCATCTGTGTTAGACCTTTGGTCGCAGCCACACAGACTTCATTATATTTTACTGGCGTTTTTAATACAAATAAATAAAACAAAATAAATATTGCCTATTTATAACGACAGGAGCAGGAGCTTTGATTACAGAGACCCTGTCCTACCATGAGTGTCTTAACAGATTGAATCCAGAGAAACATATTCATCGAGTGGGGAAAAAGAAAACCAAATCGCATCCTCCCGACCTCTCAATCAGATGAATGCCAATGAACATCCACCAAAGTGCTCATTATTTAGATATTACAAAAGTTCTTGAATAACCTGTGAAGTAACCAGCTGCAAGAGAACTGTTTAACGAATAATGCAAGTACATTTTGATCTATTACTGCTTCAAACCACGACCGCAGTACGTGACGTAAATAACCTTGAAAGTCGATATAAAGGGTGAGGAATCCCCTGGTTTACATCGCCTCAATCCCCTGAAAACATACTCTGGGCAAGCGACGCGGACGACAAGCGTGTCAAACTCCGTGTGGTGTGGTGGGTCGTGATGCACTAACGATTATTTTCTTTCGTAGCAACGAGTCATTCGTTCAAAAACAAAAAGTATTGTTCAAAATGGGCTTTTTCGTTCTTGTTAAACCAGATCTAAAGAACGTACTTATGATGATACGTTGTAAATTATGTACATATCTTGTTTTTATATCCTCGTTGAGTGCGATTGTAAAAGCGTTTTGAGTGATCACTCAGAATGATAAATGCTAAGCGATGTTCAAATTTCAAATACAGTTGTACTAACACATTACTTTTTTGTAACTTTTCCTTTCCCTTGGGACGAATTGGCGTCAGAAGATGAACAAACGAGAAAAAGAAAATAAATCTATACAACTACGCATTATTCAGCCAGGAAGTACGGGTTTGAGAATGACAAAAGGCAACTTTCTAATAATTTGTAAAACTTAGGTAACAGATGTCTAGCTTCCTATTGAGTGGGATCAGAAAATCATTGCACGAACTCTTTATAACTACAGCGTGGCGCAGTGGGACCTACCGACGTTAAATTCTTCCAAATTTGCATAAACGAAGTGGAAAGCTAGTTAGATTAGTGGCTAAAGTTACATAAACCGCTGAATGTAAGTAGGGCTGAGGAAAGTTGCGCGATTAGATGTTTTCGGGCACACTATATGCACAACGTGTAAAATGCCCGTGTAGTATTCGTCCTCGAAAGTTGTTAATTCTCAAGAAATGAAGAGAGGAATAGCTACACGTGTACACATCCAAAATTGGGCACGGAGGAGTACAACAACAAATATCTGGAGCGTTGCAACAAACAACTTTCCTTAGCTCTACGTCAACTCACTTTTTACATGGCTTTTTCTGCTTAATCAATTCATTTGAACTTGGTCAAACAACATTTCACGGCAGCAGGAAGCGATAGCACTTACTGTTCCAGAATTGATTGTGCTGCTCGTACTCATTGCAGGACCATTATTGAGCAATCCGTATACAGGTAATTAATGAGGCTCTAAACACAAATTTTTTGAAGGAGGATAGTAATCACTTTTGCAGAGTTATTGGGTAATAACTTTAAGAACTGGTAGTAAGCGAAACGGCGGTAGTTGAAATCAGGAATTTCTGGAGTGAGCCCAATCTATCTCATGAGCGTTTTTAAACACACACCCTCTAGGTATTAGATTGTACTACCATACCAATTTTCTTTAACATTCTACTAACATTCCAGTGGAGTTTATAAGGAAAAAACCGCGGCAAAAACGCTTTTCGTCGAAAATTTTGATAATTTATTGTGCTGCTCTCGTCACTTTCCCACAAATGGGAATTTTATGGTATAATTATCTTATTGAGAGCTATCTATATAAAAAATTTAATCAAAATCGTTAGAGCCGTGTTAGAGAAAAAAAATTTGGTGTTTTGATCACTATGATAACTATAGTCAACTTTCGGTGGATTTCGCCCATACTCTCATTATTGCGTCCCATGGTAACCTGTAGGCTATACATCAAGTTTCAGCTGATTTGGTACGGTTGTTTTCTCTAAAAACCGCGCTAAAATCAATTTCGTCGAAAATTTTGATAATTTATTGTGCTGCTCTCGTCATTTTCCCACAAATGGGAATTTTATGGTATCATTGCCTTATTGAGAGCTATCAATATAAACAATTTAGTCAAAATCGTTAGAGCCGTTTTTGAGAAAAAAATAGTTGGTGTTCTGATCACTATGATAACTATAGTTAACTTTCAGTGGATTTTGTTCATACTCTTATTTTGGCGTTCCATGGTAACCTGCGGGCGAGATATGAAGTTTGAGTGGATTTGGTACGGTCGTTTTCTCTAAAAATCGTTTTTACACACACACACACACACACAGACCATTTTCCCAAATAGTGTTTTTCGGACTCAGGAGGGTCTGAAACGTAAAGATCTGAAGAAAACTAAAAAAAAAAAATTTTTCAGCCGATTACCTAACTTTCCTTTCTACTTTGAAGAGCCAAGGAAAGTAAAAATTCCTGACTGGCGTATTATTCAAAATGAATAATAAACCAAAAGCAATGCGCATGGCATCGAACCCAACATGAGGATAACAATCATGTTCAACTATATTCGTCCCCCCGACCCGCTGCTACGTAGAAAAATTAAGTTTAGCGCGACGCTTCGCCCCAGACATTTTGCCACATTCAAAGGAATTCAAGAACAATCACGTCGATGCTTTTGTATTTGAACCACTGTAACGCCACATTCACATCATAAATGAATTTGTTCGCTTAAATCTCTTCAGTTGAGAAAATGCAGCGACCTACGAATTTGTACAATGTACGAGCGTGTACTTAATATTATCACAGATCACCAACACGTTAACGACTTTTGCTTCACTTCACACACAATACAAATATTTTTGTTACGAGGGTAGCAAACGACGAATGAACGCCTCTGAAAAAGACTGTAACCTTAATCCGTAGACACATTGAGGGGGAAACAAATAATCAGTCATAACATTTCAATTAAAAAAAAAAGAAAAGAACAGACCACTCTGATACGATGCATAATGATATTATAGACGAAATAAGTACAATAAATAACGATACAGTAATTCTCTAATACCGCCTTGAAACCCGCAGTAAATGACTTTTTTCGTATTAGAATGAATTTTGTTGGTAACGTACAGCTGAAGTGATTTTATTTTCCCTTTTGTTCGCAAAGTTGCCACTGAAATAGTCTCGACAGTCTTTTCAAAATGGTTTTCAAGCTTGCACGTTTTTTGGGGGAGAAAAAAGGCCAAATTCGGAGCAATTGCTTTCTTTTGTTTGGAAAAATTAAAAAAACTCGACCCGAAACGTGTTAACAAACGTTAGATCAGGTTTAACAGCTTGGACAAATGGCACGTGAAAGTCGTATCAGCAAAATACTGGTCAGTTTATGGAGGTGAACTATGTTCGGGGTTTGAGACTCAAATTTTCCATGTACGGAGTGTGCACCTTTATTAACCTTTATAAGTTAAATATTCCTAATGCTAAGTTGCTGACACATTAATAAGGGAAAATTCTGTGAGTGCGACTAATGATGTCACTCAGGCGGATAGAGATGTGGGGAATCTGTATGAGCTCTGAAAGTGCGCGTTGCATAAAGGCGAAAGCTCTTCGCGGGTGCCAAACATTGAGGTAGCCCCACCGCACTTCGCGGCCAATTGCTTCAAAGAGTGTTCCCGACCCCAGCCAACATCTTTATTACAGAAACCCGGCAGCAGCGCTAAAGCCAAGATGGAACTTAGCGAGGGGCTCGGTTTTTTTTTATACATAAGTCACCCTTCCTGGGCTTGCTCCAGGAACCCACTGTCAAATCTGATATGATATCACGCCCATCCGAACGACGTTTATTTACAAAATCTCTTACGTCAGTTCAGCTCCCGCAAGTTTGTTCACCGATAGATTTAAAACGGAGGAACGGAACAGGCACAAGTCTTTGATGCCCCCAACAAGAAGGAGCTCTTTTCTCCCTCCAAGGGTTGTTGAAATACGCACCAGCTCCACTGGTGCAAACCTTGCAGAGGGTACACAACGAGGAAAACCTGCTAAGTGGTTTGGAGTTGATGTTTGCCATTTTCAGAACCCCCTTCAGAAGACTGTCAACTTACACTTCGCTAGAAGAAAGCAGGGAAATAAATTCTGGAAAGTCGGGAAAACTAATCAGGAGAAGAGGAACATAAATGAACCCTAGAGGCATAACAGGGGGGGGGGGGCTTGAAATAAATTAAATTAAAATAATTATGCTGAGACAACACATTAAATGAAGTATGTTCAGATCAGGCCAACAGTAGTGAGTTCCCTTACTGCCTTGGTACGATAGCAGGTCTAGTTAGAAGCAACAATACCTTGCGTAACAACCATCCAAGGGGTTGCCACAATGTTTCGCACGTTCATTGTGCCAACTTTTGCCCGTTTCTCACAGAATACGCTTCTTTAATTACTTACTCGCTTATAGGGCCTCACCAATATAAAATGCTACGCTGCAGCACAGGATTTCGGACGTATCCCTTTACTTAGTTGATTGTTAGAGGACAGTAGTTTGTGTTTAACCCGAGGGGTAAGGTAAGGGAGTGTGTCTTCTGCGTTTTTAAGGCTCTCTACTTTCTTTCACGACAACATATACGAGGTATATCCACAAAGTAAGTTGTTCTGTTTCCATTTCAATCCGCAGCAGTGTTGCAATCGCAGTTCCCAGCATCTCTGCCAGTTATTCCGACACAAGTAGAAGAAATAGCCATTTTCAGATCGGTGTGGTCTTTATGATGCCACTCTTAATTGAAAATGCTGCCGCTTGTGAAATCAAATCAGCGAGGTTTATGGACAAATTGCTATGAGTGATGGAATGGAGGTAGACTTCGTCCCTAATGAAAGTTAAGCCTAAGCTGAGCTTGAAACCTTTTTTTTAGGACAGAAAAGGCGTTTTGCTGACAATGCCAGAGTCCGGGGGAAGCTCCTTTTACACTCTCCACTATGTACTTAACAGCATTGGCATCGCCAGCCACGAGTAAGACAAGCGAAAAGGCTCGTCACGCCTTCCTGTCAAAGGGCAAAGGCGATGCCGACACTCTCCAGACAGGATCTGAGAGTTCTAACAAGCTTCCTCAGCGGGCACTGCCCAATCAGATATCACCTCAACAAGATGGGCATCTCAGAGGCGGTGGAATGCCTTGGTAGCTAATCGCTTCGAATTCATTGAACCCCAAATCATAGCGGAATCTGCGGTGAAGGACATACTCGACTTTCTAAAGGGGACGGGTATGTACGACGCCTTCTACTACGAAAGGTTTAGTGTCACAATAGGCCCATATGTGTCCCGCACGCCCTCAGGGGGGAGGGGGGGTGTACTCAACAGCTGAGTCAATGGGTCACTTGCAGCGCGATTTCTTGTATGCTTTTGTGGTCCATAGGAGCAGGCTCTCTGGGATTGGGCGAACACTTTCCTTTGATTGACGTCCAATCACATCTAGGTAGATTCCTTGTTCATGTGGATTGTGTTGTCGACAGGAGGGGTTTCCAGTGAATCTTCCGTGCTACAGGTTCAGCCCGTCACATAGCATCCCAGCTAAAACCTGCTCTACATTCGCTTTTCCTTTGGAAGACTTGCAGCAGGGGTTCTCAGAGCTCTCTGCTTCCACGAAATTCTGCCTGCCTAGTCAGCAGAGAATCAGTGAAAGGCCTCTTGGATGAAGGCAGTTCTAAGTGTCTAGCAGACTCGCCTCCTTGCTCTCTAAGCACTCTTGCTTGAGGGGATCAGGTTCGCCCGACTTTAATCGCCCTTGCGCTTCTGTTGTCCAAGTACACAAAGTCTAGCAAAGTGCAGTACTGTGGTGGTAATGTCATGTTTACTACGACCATCAATATTGCGCCTCAAAATTCAGAACGAGCTCAGAGGAATACTATCAAAAGGTGTTATTTTCCCACGATAACGCCCGTCCTCACACTGAAAACGCGACAAAAGAACTAAAGGAACTTGACAGTGCATAAATGTGTTACCACGTGGTTGAAAACTCAGGCAGCAACCTTTTATGACAAACGCATACAAAAACCTGTGACACCTACATTTCGGACGCTAAATAAAACATTAGTTTAACATTTGCAGATTTCTGTACAGTAAGTATTTTTTCAATTGGTCAAACGGAACTTACTTTGTGGATACACCTCAGAGCTCGGTCATAGGAAAAAATGTATGTATATATACATATATAATTGTTTTGATATGGCTCGTCTCGAGTGAGTTTAGAAAGTGTAGATAGAGAAATACATAGAAAGCATGAAGAACATTGAGCTGTCGGTACTTGCCTTAGGGCTCTGTTATATATATATGTGAAGGATAATAATTAGAAGGATACTTACAACTCTGGGCCTACCATGAATGGTCGTCTTGCGGTTCACCCTACCACCAAGTTCAAATATTTAGGGAAGGTGTTTTGACTCGGGTGGTTTTGACTCAAGCCCCCTCTCCAGATTTTTCCCAAGATGGAGGTTGATGCCAATGTAAAGGACAGTTTATGTTTTGTTGTGGTACAGGGAGTTCCGCGGCTCGTTTGTTATCTTGATTAAAGTGTTTTTTTTGCAAGTTATTGCCCTAAAAGTGATTTGTTATCATCAGAAGTGGGATCATGGACTCTTCTGGCCCTAGTCGTGAAGTAAAAGACACAGACGACGTAAGGGATGAGGAATCTCGGTCGGGAACTCCCCAGCCTGTTGTTGGCGATTCGAAAGACGTAGTAATAGCATTATTGGAGGCACAAAATAGAAGATTGGAAGAGCTATTGTTGCGTACTCTGACTACTCAGAATTCAGGGCAGTCCTCTAGCTACGTAAAACTTCCAGAGTTTGACCCCAATCACGGAGGTGTTGATCCCAAGTCATGGTGTGCAACGGTGGAGTGTTGTTTGACCCAAATCAACAACAATGGCGGTGCCCTTGTACTTGCCCTTGGACGAGCTTTGAAAGGAGATGCTGCTACGTGGTTCACATCGGTAGCTGGTCCAGATCTGACATGGGACGCCTTCAAGTCGACGTTCCTCGCGCAATGGGATGCCACGGATACACCAGCAAGTGTATTTTGCGTGTCGAGTTATACGCAGTACTGTCTTTTATCATTTCAAAATTAATAAAGATAATGAAACATCTGTATCAGCGACGGAAGATAGACCGTCTGCCCCCAAAGCTAATTCAAACGGACGCAAGCCTGGCAAGGCTAGTAGAGCTCGTAAAACTGATCAATTTAGAAAGAAAGTCGGAGCTAAGCAACTAGCGGAAAAGAGAGCCGAGGTTGAGAAACGTCTTGGTGTGTTTGACGAAAGTACCCACAAGTTGGAGGAGTCACTCAAAGCATTGGGAGTACCAGTCGTACCAGTTGCGGTTCCTATGCCAATTGCATCAAGAGGCTGTGGTTTCGTCACAGTTGCAGAATATAGTCGCATGGTGACAACCTGGAGCTATGATGCCATAGCATCCATCTGCACGTCCCATCAATACTATAGAGTGGTAGTCCACCTTCTTTATTATAAGCTCTACCTTGCCCAGTTTAGCCAAGGCGAGAGCTTGAGCTTCCCACAAGATCACGGATTTATCCGATTTGATGAGGAGGAGTGTCAAGTACTAGCCAGCGTCACCCAGGTCGCGATCAGCACGTTCAACTTGTTAAGTTCTGTTGGTCATGTCGAGGGCGACAGTGTTTATCACTCGTCGATTGTCGAAGTCTCGAACTTTGAAACTCAGGCTGATGGAGAGCTCGCTGCTCTATATCTCAATCCGAGCAACGCCGAGCTTATCACATTTGCTTGTGGTGAACTCAACACTCCCGCTGAGTTTCGGAATATGGTTCATGAACTAAATCCGTTTCCTGGAAGCGAGTGGATCAACACCGCAAGAGGCTGGATTCTCAACAATCCCGCACAAATTTGGCCACCTGGTTATGGTGTCGATCAATTAGCAAGTGATGTGCATGCATATTCCAATTTGCTAACACGTGTCGGAGGCCGATTACCCCGCAGCTTCCTGTCCAATTTTACTTGGTCGGGGAAAGGAAATGTGGGCTCCCTGGTACCAGTTATGCTTTTCTGCTTACTGATATGGTGCTCTATGCCCTTGTGACATGTATGGTTGGCCTTGCTTGAGGCAGGTCTTTTTCGATACTTTTCTGGCTGGTACATAGTTGTCTGCCAACGCTGTGATTCCTTATGAGCCTTACTTATCTCTCTTGCTTTAGTCTTTTGCGATATTTGATATTGTCACCATACTGGTGCGAAATGTATTATCTGTCTAAGAAGGTTGTTGATCGCCTTCCTCCCTGTGACACTGTGCGTTAAGGGTCTTTTGTTCTACGCACATTTCGTTCTTATGCAGTTTTATTATGCTTGTCATTTTATGCTGTTTTTGTCTTTTCAAGGCTTCGGCCTGGTGTGTTTGTTCCTGCTGTAAGGACTAATGTGGTGTACTCCGTTCTGTCTTTTAGGCACCCAGTAATCGCTGGGACGCGATTATTGTCAGAAAGGATAATAATTAGAAGGATACTTACAACTCTGGGCCTACCATGAATGGTCGTCTTGCGGTTCACCCTACCACCAAGTTCAAATATTTAGGGAAGGTGTTTTGACTCGGGTGGTTTTGACTCAAGCCCCCTCTCCAGATTTCTCCCAAGATGGAGGTTGATGCCAATGTAAAGGACAGTTTATGTTTTGTTGTGGTACAGGGAGTTCCGCGGCTCGTTTGTTATCTTGATTAAAGTGTTTTTTTTGCAAGTTATTGCCCTAAAAGTGATTTGTTATCATATACTACAAGTAATCGTTTAAAAAAACGATTAAAATTTAACTCTTCACAGAAGTCATAAAATGTATTTGGACTCATTTGTCTTAATTTTGAGCTCCGGCTGTTATGAAATGATTGCAACTGCTTCAAGCTCTAGGAAATTTTGCTACATTATTAGAGATTGGTGGGCAGTACGTGGCATTGTTGATTTGAGTGCAATGAAAAAGTAGAAGGGCAAAAAGCTTCAATGAAACCCAGCCGCACGGCCAGCGTACTTTAACCACTAAGCTCCTATTAGCAGCGCGTTAAAGGGTAATATAACGTTGGGACAATTATTCACAAATGGACTCCAGTGAAGCAGAAGTTTACAATAATTCGGATTACAAACTGACGGGATTCAAAATGTGGAGCACAACTGATAAGACTTTCACTCCATTCAAATACAGAGCCAATATACGCTAACGGAACAGTTTGACTGTTCGTAATATACTCTACATTTCTCGCCCTAATTTTAAACGCTATAAACACAATAAGATTTAAATCTGATCGTAAACTACGGCCCGAAATTTCGCGGATAAATTCTCAAGTTACCTCCAAAGGGTTTGTCTTTCACCAGCCCGAAGCTATTTCTTCGAATTTGACGTCACGTTTGTCGCTGCAAACTAAATGAACTAACGCCGCAACGATTTCAGTAAGTACTTCACTCTTAGCGACTTCTTTCCCTTCTAACCCCGAACTGACGAAATCTAAGCAGCAAAATAGAAGTTCAAAGGCCCGAATTTCATTTCGGACGCCTTCGGAAGAGCACAAATTAAGAAAACGTTGAGTTGATGCCCAGGAGCGTTCGACTATACATTTGCGAACCGACTGGACATCGAATGAATATTTATATAAAATTTAAAAAAAAAAAAAAAAACGCCATCCATTCCGAGCACATTTAAATAAATATTGACTCAATTTAAATTAAACGTCCCTCTTTCAAAACGAAACGTCCAATGTTAATTAAAATATATATACACAGCCGACGATGAGAAGGATGAGGCTTCTGCGGGCATTACGCCATGTAGATAAATGTGTTGATATCATCTTCGTCACGTCGCATGTACTTGTGCTCGATCAGCCATTCTATTTGCTCTTTGATCATTTTTTTGCTAGGCAGAAACATATTTTTCAAAATGTCGATGAGTTCGGATTGAAGCTGTGCGTTGCTTATTTTCTTCCGCATTTTTAATATTTTTATTATCGCTTCCTGAAACATAGAAGGTATAAAATTAATTTCTGGAGTGTGTTTGGAGCAAGAGAGGGGAAGCTTGAGAGTTGAAGAATAAATAGTGAACGCGATGGGTGTGAGAAAGGACTGTATTGTACACTCCAATATAAAATTATATAAGAGCCATGGAGTGTACTAGTGGTTTGGTGAAGGTAAACTCGGCAGAACTTCGTTTAGTCTCCTATGGCTTGATCACAAATGCCTCACAAATCGGAAAATATTCCCGTGGGTTTTCCTTCCCCTCCCCAACTCATGACCTCCTTTTTTGTTCCATTCAACAACCTCGATCATTATCTGTCCGCGTATCAGCCTTTCAGCCTTCCCTGATATGATTGTAGGCTCCTCCTGTGGTTACACTTCTTCATCGTCCTTGCTGTTGTTGATCAGCACAACACCCTCTGCTGAGCTCAAAGTACGCCCTCGTAGGCTCTCCGAGGCTTGGTCACCACTGGTCTACTAGTGTAGGAGTAGGGATCGTGAAGACGTGATGATGTCACAGGAGGCTACATAAGTGAGGGAGCTGACAGATAGTCTTCAAGTACCATTGACGGATGGAAGGTAACAAAAACTTTTTTTTTGTTTGAATAAATGAATTGGAAAAAATAAATTTGCAATTTGTAAATAAATAACTCGGCAGAACTTCTGATGTACCGTCTGACTCAATTTAAAGGCACTGGACGATTGTGGTCTAGTGGTTAAGACGTTGGTTCATAATTCTCGACGATAGTCGGGAATTGTGGATCAGAGCTCCGGCGCGATTGCCGTAATTTTTGCCTGAGTCAGCGGATCCCCAAACGTCTCGAAACCCCCCTTGTAACATTGGTGGCAGTGATATACGAACAAGTCCACGCTCCTTCATTCCAAGAAAAAGAAGAGGCCCTGAGAGAAAAAATTAAGAGAGAAAATAATGAGACGAGTTCTCCAGTTTGAGATTCGCTGACGCTGTGAAAGTTCCAGCGGAGAGCAAAATGCGCCTATTACAATGTGAATGAAAAGTGAGCGCCCTTTCCTTGTCGCCCTCTCACTTCTCGAATCTGTGATCGGATTTTCTGGTGAGTCCTCATGAGGACGTTTTACGGAAGAGCACAAATTAAGGAGCGAACCGGTGGGCTCGAAACTCCGGCCACGTGTGCTCGAGAGCCTTAAGAAGAAGTTGATCGAAATCGCCTTTTTGTTTCGTACTCAACCAAATTGTGCTCCAAAGAGACATTCAACTATTACGTTCGGCTGGACACATTCGCCAAATTTAGCGGCGTCATCGTGATCACTATACTGCAGCCACGCCATATTGATTTGCCACTCGTTCTTTGTCATCGCCCGACAAGTGTTCAGACCTGCCTGATTTTATTCGTCCGTTGCCGAGAATACAATTAATTAATTTATTTACAGCTCGTTTTCAAGTATTACGTTCATCATTTAAAATGTACGCGATCATTATAGAGGCATTTTATTTTAATTTCATACCCTAACTCATATTTCAACACAAGGCGCTCGTTTAACGCGCCTTCTCACGCCTATTTGTGCGCGAACAGGTGCCTAGATGAGTATGGACAATGGCAACTCGAGAGATGCCAGAGCCATCTTGTGCAAGGCGCTCAATCCACCACTCTGTGGGAGACACGCTATTTTGTCCATGAGGGCCACAATCGTCCCCCCAATTCGCCGTTGTATATATAAGAGTAAAAAGTGCGAATGTTTAGCCCTAACAGCTAAAAACGCGTCAATCTTATGTATCATATGCCAGGCAGATGATGGGCATAGCGTAAGGAAAATAACCGCCCTCATTTACCAGAATCGTGAATCGGCTAGGTCTTTTTTTTTTTTGAGCTAAGTAGAAGGTTCAAACATCATCGAGCCGAAGTCTGAGATTACTTTGGATCTCTTAAATAATAATTATTAGGTAACAACTATTAGAACAGGTAGTAAGTGAAACGGCAGTAGTTGAAATTGCAGAATTTTTGGAGTGACCCCATTATATCTTAAGAGCGTTTTTAAACTCTCACTTTATAGGTATTGGATTGGACTACAACACCAATTTTTTCAAACATTCTGGTGACATTTCAGCGGAGTTGAAAATAAAAAAACCCTGCAAATTATTACACAATGGTTTATTATTCTCATGAACAGCTCGACCTAGTATTAGTGCTCCCCCATCCCATTCGATTCAGCATCGAATACTAATAAACCATACGAAACATGTCCTGGCTACAATGGAACTACGGAAACAAAACGTCTGATGATTTTGCCGAGTCGGGTCGGGGAAAGCGAACCCGTTGCGAGGCGAAAGGGGAGTTGAGCCACCCAGCAACGTTGCGAGGCGAAAGGGGAGTTGAGCCACCCAGCAACGTTTCGAGGCGAGGACGAGGCCGGTTGTTTTTTATTGAGACGGGAGGGAGGGAGGGACGCTGTAGTTCCCATGTTGTACTGCGTTTCGTTAATTTTTTTAACCATTTTTTGCCCATTACAACCACGGGCTTCGTCCGATCGGATTGTCGAGATGGCGGGCACAACTAGATACCAAATCGGATTTTTGGGCGAAAGAACGAATTTTTTAGACCACGTTAAAGGCACAAAACGGCCCGGACAGTGGACGGACATTGCAAATTTGGAATCTCCAAGTCTTGAAACGTAAAGTATCAAATTTTGAGGGGGGGTTGTAAAAACTTTTTCGTTCATTTTCCCAAATAGTGTTTTTCGGACTCAGGAGGGTCTGAAACGTAAAGATCTGAAGAAAACTCAAAAAAAAAAATGTTTCAGTCGATTACATAACTTTCCTTTCTACTTTGTAGAGCCACGGAAAGTCAAAAATCCATCCTAAGTTGTCTTTCGTTTGTGGCCATCGCAACGTTTCTCAAAGTTAGTCAAAGTTATTTTACATCATATCATTTGATCCACGTTCTTTTATATTGTACCGAGACGAACCTAGGCACCTCAAACGTCCCAAACGACTCGAAACATTGGAGTTGGCAGTCTGAACAGAACTGTTGTCTCGTCGAGCTGTAACCGACGCTCACGTTCGCTCCCACCTTGTTTCCTGCTTGTGGTGGCATATCTCTGAACTGTAATTGTGAATAAAACTCCGTGTTCCAATCATATTCGGAGAGATAGAGAGATAAAGAGAGAAAAGAGAGGGAAAGAGAGAGAACATTCTAAGGTGGAATCGCCATATGGGAGGGTCGATATTTTTGGAGACTGGACGATATTTCGCTAAATGTCACACGATTAAGGCTCGAGTGAGAAGGGGGGGGGGCTAAGTGAAAGAGAGTGAGAGACATTTACAGACAAGAAGTGTTGATGCGCGAATTAGTTTTCGTAATCTTAGTACATCAGAGTTAAGAATAAACCATAATAACGGTGAGCTTCAAAATGACCCATATGCACTAGAAAGAAACGTACTTGAACTCTGAGAATCCTTAGCTGTACTATACTTTCATTATCTTCTTCTTGACTTCGTTCAGTCGAGAGCTGTAATCGCCCAATTAAATTAATTTTTCCTCTCTTCTGTAGTTTTCCATTTTTCCTGTACAACGAAAATCTCTAGTAAGACAAAACCACTTTGTGATACAGTCGATAACATTGATAATATTTAGAAGAACGACAACGCGATGAGACATCAATATATATAAAACAGTAATTTATTTTAAAATGTCTGGTGTGAGACACCACTCTCGCATAACTTTTTTCGCTCTACAAGATACATAACGACCCAGTGCGGTGGTACCAACTCTCGTTGAAGACACCACAGTGATCGTAGTCTAGTGGTGGAAGACGAAGAAGCAAAGTTGCAGCGAAACGTAGGGTGTACGATCAGAGCTCAGAATTGCAGTAGTTTTTGCCTGAGTTAGCAGCTTTCCAACAATTCCAAACCACTAGTTCAAAACTCCAACACGCTCCTTCCATTCCAAAAGAACAAGAAGAGGCGGAGAAAAAATTAAAGAGAGAAAATAATGAGACGAATTCTCGTCAGGTCTGTTTCCTCATTTGATGACAGTTCCTAAACCCTCGACGAGGGTTATATCAGTCATGGAAGTTGGAGTTTCGCTAATATGCATGAGCCGGCCTCTGCAGCATCCACCGAACTGAGAGATGCGGAGGTACGGCAGGTATTTGGTCGTAAGCCTGTCTCCTGGTAGAGAGCTGTTGCCTGTGTGTGACTGCGCAGAGGTGACCACCTGGGGAATCCCGTACCGTCGGGGAGGAGTTCTTAATCTGGTTTCCCACCTAATCTAACTATTCACTTGGGTGGCAAGTTTCAAAAGGACAACTATGACCACATTTCTTAGCCATCACTTTCTTCGCAAATTCTGCAAAATGGTTATAGGCTTGCTTTGTAGCAGTCAACGCTGCTAAGTTCGTTTGACTACCCAACACGTGGAGCAGCACGTAGTTTCTTGTTTCCTCTGCACCAGAGGCGCAAGACGTGCATGACAGAGAGTCTTTGAGAGAGAAGAAGTGGAGCGCATTGAAGTCACCATGTCATATGAGGAACTGGCTCGTCCAGTGGTCTGGCTCAACCCATTTTCTTGAAAGACGTTCACAGATGTTGAGGAAGAACTCATACGTGTCACGTCCCATTGACAAAGGCAAACCTTGCAATGGTAGTGCCTTTAAGGGACTGGAGGTGTTGGTTGAAACCCCACCTCTCACCAATATTCACTCCTAAATACTTGATGTCCTTTTCAAGAAGGAGCCTGTGGCCCCCAAAGCGTATTGTGGGTGGATTATTCACTTTCCCCTTCAAGAGGATTAGCTGGTTTTTTTCCTCAGCCACCTGCATCTTGACATGCTCGCACCATTGGGTGACAGTGCGGAGCATGTGGTGGGTTTTTTCTTCGATTTGGCGGACTGACTCTGCAAAGATCAGCACAGTCAAGTCATCCACATAGGCGTACGGCTCGCAGCCAGTCTCCATGAGCCTCCTGACACTTTGAGAAGATTCCAGTGAAGTGGAGATGCCAATACTGCAATGTGAAAGAAAAGTAAGCGCCCTTTCCTTGTCGCCTTCCTCTTTGATTCAGCATTAAAATTTCGATATACCTACGCGCTCTTCGAAACCTTGACCAGATTTTCCAGGGTTTCGCTCAAACTCTTAAAAATCAGTACATTAAAGTCGTCCGATCCAAGAGCAAGATCCCTATTGTAGGCACACCGGTGGTTGTAGTTTAGTGGTCAAAGATGAAAATTCATATTCTGAAGAAACTCAGAGTGTAATATCAGAGCTTGGGGTCGCTGTAATTTTTGCCTAAGTCAGCGGCTCTCCGACATTTCCACCCCACCCCAGGCAATCGTGGTCTAGTGGTTAAGACACAGGTTCATAAGCCTGACGAATGTCGGTTTATTGGATCAGAGCTCCTCGCGATTGCAGTAATTTTTCCCTGAGCACTTCAGCAGCTTCTTCAAATGTCTCCTAACCCCCCTCGTAACAATCGGCGGCCAACGTGGGGGGCCAATTGTACTGAGGTAAGTTAGGAGATGTTTCAAGAGCTGCTGACTCAGGGGGTGGGGCGAGGGTGCCTTTAATGCGAGTCAGCCAATACATCTCTCCCCTCGCCTTTAGCCGCTGCTCCTGGAGCACTCTTTTAATGGACGGATTTTTAAGAGTTGAGCGAATCCCCGAAAATCCGATCTTTTGATTCGAAGAACGAGGGGGCTACAAGGAAAGTCTTTTCTTTCACATTGCATTAGGCGCGTCGCCCATTTTTCCGTTCGCACTGGAACTTTCACAGCGTCAGCGAATTATTATTAGCCTGGCAAGGGGGGAGATGTACTGACTGACTCATATATAAGGCACCCTCGCGATCGTGGTCTAGTCGTTAAGACAATGGTTCATACGCCTGACGAATGTCGGTTTATTGGATCGGAGCTCCTCCCAATTGCAGTAATTTTTCCCTGAGTCAGCGGCTTCTTCAAATATCTCCAAATCCCCCTCGTAACAAATGTATATCGAAGGCGTTGTGAAGAATGAAAAAGGGCAGATATTACGTAATGTGACCTACTGAAAAAGTTGAAATATTTTCAGTACATTCGTAATTCTCTAATAAAATAAAAACCATGCTTGCCAGTTCATCAAAATTCACTGTTTGATTCCACGGGTTGAAATGTGTATTAAACACCCTAATTAGGGAATATTGGCGCTGCGTTCATGAAAGCAGGCACAGCCCCATCGACAGGAGTAACTGAGACACTCTTTGGGCGCCTGTAGATTATCTTAAAAGTGGCTAATAAAACGTTCCTAGGGAACGGAATCCCTCAAGTTTAAAGTTTGTATTTACCACCAGCTAAACTTGGTTATGTTCATTTCGTAATCGCTAGGTATCTTTTGTTCGGTACATCAGAGAGGGATTTCAATTTATAATGAGTTCAAGATCCAATTAATTCTTATCTTCGTGGAATTTAGAAGCTCCACCAACTTAACCCATCACAAACCACCAAAACTAACATTTGGCGTTATCTTTGAGTAATACGTAAAACTACTCACACTAGAGCGAAGTCTTGGTTAATCCAAAAGACTGAATTTTCTTTGAAATCTTTCGGAGACTGCACTTCAGGCAGAAAACAGACGACTTGTCGCTTCAATTTTGGAAACGCCACTAAGGACTGTAATTCAAAAAAAAAAAAAACCAAACGTAACTCGTTATTAGTCAACAATAAAATGTCCAAAAAAAGCCGTTAAGGTCAATAAAAATCAACGACTCACCCATAATGTTCTTCTCAACTCAGGATCAGGCAGTTCGGTGGCTAGTCGGAGGTTTTCGTAGGATATTTTATCTAAAGGGCGTTGATTCCACGCAAATAACACCGCCATTTGAAAAGTTGTTACGTCAACGTCGAATCTTCCGATGGCGTTTGAAAACGTTATCTGTCGAAGAGAAAAACCAGAATAAAACGAGATTCCTCCCGTTACAGTGTTTAAAGACATTGGAGCTGTTTGCGCGTAAGTGGAGTAGCTAAAACAATTACAACCACTTATGGCAACCAATGAATTTAGAAATAAAAAAACACTTCGATCGTTTGTCGCACAAAAAATTGTGTACGTACAAAAAGAACAATTAAAAAGAATATAAGTAAAGCAAGTTTAGAAATAATACAATAAAATTACTTATTAAAATAAACTAAAAACGGTGGTCTTTTCGGAGTAGGGGGGTGGGGACACTCTCTGTAGTGCCCACCAAGGGGTGCCCACATGGTAGCGGGGGGGGGGGTGCTCTCCCCTCCCCTCTGGTTACTGGTAACTGATACCCTTCTTGAGCTGCTGGAGGAGGAGGGCTTCAAGGTAATAGGATATGCGGACAATCTGGTAATTATAGTCAGGGGTGAATTCGCCAGTGTAATCAGTGCATGCTGCATGCATTCACCGATTACACTCCTGCAGAGATGGTGCAATGGGCAAGGACTGTTTGTCAATCCAGACAAAACGAGCTTGGTTCCGTTCACTAGAAGGTGCAGCCTTGTGCTGCGGGAACTCAGGCTGGGAGGTAAGGCGGTGAAGATCCAGCATGAGATCAAATACCTGGGAGTTTTCCCTGATGGGAAGCTCACTTGGGCCACACACGTGAAAAAAGCCTAACAGCGGGCGTCGGTGGTGATGTGGGCAGCTCAGAGAATGGTGGGGAAGACATGGGGGCTGAGGCCTGGGATGATCCGGTGGCTGTACACTGCGGTTGTTAGGCATGTAGTCACCTATGGAGCCCTGGTCTGGTGGACTAGGGTGGAAAACAAAACAGTGCAGTAGCAGCTTAATAAAATGCAACGTAGGGCATGTCTGGCCATTACAGGCTGTATGACAACATGCCCTACGGCTGCACTGAGGTCTTGCTAGATTTAGCTCCACTCCACATAAATGTTAAAAGGTAAAAGGATGGCGTTCCTCCAGAATGTGCATATGTTTGGTCCTCATGCTGCAAGTTTGGTCTAATCATGCTGGGGAGGAAGTTCCTCCCACTTGATCCTTGACAAGGTGAAGGTGGAGGGGCCTGAAATGCATGTGGTAGACTCAATGCCCACGAGGTTCAACTTCGTGATACCCTTTCAGATACTCATTCATGAGCGATACAGGTGGGAAGGGGGAGTTCCCGCTTTCGAAGCTGGGGCCCTGGTGTACTACTTGTACACTGATGGCATGGTGCAGGGTGGCCTTGCAGGGGCTGGCATCTTTGAGCCGAGAATCAGAGCGGCGATCCCATTGGGGTCGCTGGCTACAGTGTTCCAGGCAGAGGTGGCTGCAGAGAGGACTGAAGCGACAGAGGATCTACATCATGGTGGACAGTCAGGCCACTCTCAAGGCCTTAGCCCCATACTGTCTTACATGCTGTCAAGGACAACAGTGTAACACTGTGTTGGGTACCAGGGCATCAGGGTATAGATGGAAACGAAAGAGGCTGACAGGTTTGCTACGAAGGGATCGGCACAGATCCCTATTAGCCCTGAGCCCTTTGTTGGGACTACCAGGAGCCACATACGTAGAGAGGTTGGCAAATGGGAGGACAGGTGCAGGGCTGCCCAGCCTTAGACAGTCAAAACTCTTCATCCGACTCTCCATAGGGGAGGTGCTTGCACTGCGGAGGAAGGATATGAGGATCTTATGTGACCTGATCACAGGTCACTGTCCGCTGAGGTACCACCTTGCAAATATTGGCAAGTGTGAGGTACAGGTATGCAAGTTCTGCGAGGTAGGGCTAGAGACGGCAGAGCATGTGCTGTGTGTATGTGATGGACTTGCAGCCATGCACCGTTGTGTGTTAGGGAGGCCCTTTCTTCAGCCAGAAGAGGTGGTGAATGCAGAACTTGCGGATATCCTCTGCTTTGTCCGTGGGTTGTGAGACACTGCACCAAGTGAGACCAGTGCCATGGGGCAAACAAAAACGAAAGGAGTATTTTTTATTTTTCGACCACAGAAAGTCTTTGTGAGGCACTTGGGAAGACAATGAGGCACAGTCGTGAAGGAAGGCAATGAGCAGAAACTTCCCAATGACTGGAGGAACGCTTCAAAAAAGGTAAATAAGGGAAAAAGGCTGCCCACATCACGTTGGGATGAAAGCTATGAGAATGAATTGCCATCAGAGCAGAAGAGATGAGATTAGTAGTTGCCGAAGGCAGGCAGGGAACACAAAAGAGGTGATGCGGTGTGAAAAAAAGACTCCTTTCTCTCCAGCGTGCACGCCCAGTTTAAAGGGGAGGGGGGGGGCAGTAAGGCAGTAATGGAGCAAACAAAAAGGCAAGCAAATTGCCTGCGACAACGCACCCAATACGAAAAAAACAAATGTAAAAGGAAGTTAGGCGCACGAACACAAGCAAATGAACAGAGAAGTTTCATTTCGCAAAACTAATTAGAAGGGATATAATGAAGTGTTCGTAAAATCGACGATATCCCCGCACACAGGTGCTATTTATTTCCTGATAGATAACACCACCCACCAAAAGAATAACAACATACAAGAATGTGGGATCTGAATGGGACGCTCGAAGCCTAGAAGACGCACCTGGGAGACGAGAAACGCATCCAGGAGACGAACAAGAGACTCGCCGACAACATTATTGTATGAATCTCAAAACAGTCAGTGTATGAATCTTAGAATAGCAAGTTGTATTTGATTTGAAGTTCGATAAAAATATTAATCGCTTACAGCCCTCGATAGTTTTTATATCATCCCCTACAAGAATAACACGAGCAAAAAATTTATCTGCTACACAGGATAAACGAATATATTTCTTAACCAACCGCAGAGAATCACGGTGTACATCGATATCCAAAATGTTAAACACGAGCTGTGAGCGGCTGAAAGGAATATTGAACTAGTAGATCCAAGGATGAAATATCTGGTGCGTAACAACACACAACTTTCCGCCACCCCCGTAATTTCGAACACCACCTACATAGGCGGGCCCTATATCTTCGTTCAACGCACTTTTACAGGAACATTTATAGAGAACAAAATGTACGTACTAGTTAGCTGAGAGTATTGGAATACCGATAAATTAAGATTCGACAAATCTCCTTTTCTGTGTTAACTTGGCTTATATCTCCGTTCAACAGATGGATACAGAGATAGTTGCGGAGAACAAAATGTGGGTTTAGACTGCTAGAAGAGACTCCATAAGATTTATCACATCTGGAGAAGCAGTTACCCTGGAATGTACGTAAATGTTAGAAAAAACGTTATTTTCGACACATTTTGATTTTTATCTCTGTTCAATGGACTGTCAGAGGAACATTTATTGAGAACAATATGTAGGTATTAACTATTCGGATACATGTTGAAAGTTTGGTGATAATCCTTGAAGCCGTTTTGCCAAAAAGCGTAAAAAACCTATTTTTGCTTCATAGGCCTATATCTTCGTTCACCGTATTTTCATGGAGATATGTATAGAGCAGAAAAGTTAGGTATTGATTAGTAGAACACAATTCGAAAGTTTAATCAAAATCGTTATAGCCCTTTTCGAGAAAAATGCCAAAAACCCTAGTTTTTGGTACATTTTCGCACCCCCCCCCCCCTTCCAATCGGCCGAAATCTCCATAACCTTATTTTGGTGTCTACAAAAAATAACGAACAAAACAAAAAAAGAACCAGCTCAATCGGATCAGCCGTTCTCCCGCAAATCGAACTACAGACACACACACGCGGACCACGCGCCGAAATTAGAATTTTAGACTCAGTAGGCCTCAAAACGTAAAGATCTGAAGAAAACACAAATTTTTTTTGGGCCGATTACTATACTTTCCTTGCCTTCGGGTAGCGGAAAGTAAAAATGTAGCGTGGGTCCGCATACACTGAGGTAGAGAAGCTCGCCGAGGGGAGCAGCAAGGGGCAGTAGATGCTCCAATGAACTAGGTCCCGTCCACAACGACAGCATTCCAACAAAATCAACCCAGTCGCCCCCTGTGCACAGCGCTCCTTAAAGTCGATGACATTGGTATTTATTGTGAATTATTTCTTAAATGCGTTGGGTTCGCTCGTTTCTAAATAAATAAATGCCTTTCCTTCAGACATCTAACCAAATATTAACTAACTCCCTTAAGGCGTACGAAAAATCACTTACAGTTCCATTTGACATGTGATGGTACCACTGAAGTTTCCTTCCGCTATGTTTTTTCTTGTAAAAATCTTCCACTTCGGGAATGTAATCTTCCAGTTCCATTGGGAGTGAGACGATGACTCTTTCGCTTCCCCTCGCCCACGCTCCGGCGTTGAGTATTTTTATGTTGATCGATTCTGTAAAGGCGAACATTTTTGCAAAAGCGAACCGTAACAGTTTGAAATCAAAACGTTTCGAAAGTATAGTTCTCATTTTTCAATTTTGAAGGACAGATAAATGCATAACTACGTTTTAATCATTGTTGTGAATTTCAGTATTCAAGGTGCATGTTGCCGCTGATGCGGCATTTGAGCCCCGAACACTATCTGGCCGCTGAGACGACCGTTCGGCAACATCAACCTATCGCCACTGAGGTCACTGCCGTTGCTTTTCTTTTTTACCTTCCCTGGAAGGTATAGGTAGGTATATCTGCGATAGCAAAGCAGCCAGTAGCACAATATTGTCCTGTATTTTGTATATTCCACAGGGGTGGCTCACGATTGCTTCCCACAAAAGACACTAATTTCCCGCACCAGGCCAGCGCAGCAAGATCCAAAGGCTGGCGATTGGGTACATAAGGCCACTGTACTAGTCATCCGACTCAACGCCTACGTTGGGGTGCCACATTCAAATGATAAGGTATGAAAAGCACTCGTCAACACTGTACATTTTGTGGTATTAAAGCGATGAAATGGTATTTTTCGCCTCCAGTCGTGGGGTAGAACGGGTCAAATTAGGCTCAGGTTGAATGCGTTAATTCTGATATCTTTGCTGCTGCTAATCGAACAGTAAATATAAATCATTGATACAGTCGTTACTCAACTTACCAGCTATACCTCCCTTACTCGCCCTATATTCTTCTTTAAACTGTTGATTCAAGTCCTCGCTAACTTTGATGTCCTGGAACATTCGCGCTAGTTTATTAACGTAATCCGCCGGCATCCCAACCTCTCGAAGCCTGCCAAAGGAAATGTTGGTTCAAAAACAATTTTTTTAAAACAATTAGAATCTACTAAGCTCCTATTCTAATCTTTAGCGGAAATGGTTCAACCCCATCAAAGATGAACACTGAACAATTCGCCGATCGAATTTAAAATAGGGGACTACTCACCATTCGACCATATTCTCTTCTTTCTCAGAGTCAGCGGAAGTGTCTAATATAAGTCGTCGAGTTAAATGGGCTTTGTGAAAACGCATAAACACATCTTTGTTTTGAACGTATTTCAATACCAACAACTGAAATAGGAGAAGAGAGCGAGATTCAAAAGTAAATAGAAGCAGAAGGAAGCAGAGTTGATTAATTTGGCAAGTCAACAAAATGACCCTTAGAACTTTTTCGGTTTTTTTTTTCACAACAAAAACCTACACCGTAGCTCGAAGAAGAAAATTCATTATGAACAGAGGTCAGAATTTTTTCTCGTACAATGAATAAAGAATGAATAAAGCTGTTTAACAGTCTTCCAAAGGAATTAAAGATGCTAAATGATTTAGCAAGATTTACGTGGCGCATCAAAGAGCACGTCCGTGTGGAAATGCTCAGATGATTCTCCTTATAAACTTTTTTAATGATTTTTATGAACTATCTATCATATAATGCAGTATATTGTACTATATAGGTTTGCGATTTGTACCTATTAATCTGTAGCTAGAAAGTAGTAACTGCTCCTCCCCTCAGCACAAGTTTTTACTTATCGATGGGGGAACGCATTATGTAGTATTTGTGTTCCTTTTTGTATCATTTTTTTTTTGTAATCTTCTTGAATAAATGCGTTTAAAAAAAATCACAACAGTTGCTTGGGTTACCAATAAAAACTTATGCATCCAAGCAGATTCTTAATCAAAACCAGGAGCTAAAGGGTAGGCTATTTAGCCTACAAGTGGTTGGTTATGCATTTTAAGCCAAAAAGTGGCTCGGTTGCGACGTACGTTGCAGTGAACACGCACTTTTTAAACATCAGGAGTCCCAGGTGTAGTATTGGGAGATTTATCAAACTGTAGACACTACCTGCCCCCAAAATTACACTAATGAAAGTGACCTTCTACAAGCGTATTCGAGGCGAATTTGAGAATCAGGCTGCCAAACATGCACTGCTTTCTAAATGAGGTGGACAATACACCGTGAATTTAGAACAGGAATAGTAGCCCAGGCGTAACCCATTATTAGAGCAAAACGGTCGAGTTTGAAGTGGATGTATAGAAATCCACACAAAAAATGCGTAATACAGAAATTACTGAGCATCAGCGAGTGAGTGAAAGATCATTCATTAGTAAGTAACAGTAATGCGAAAGTCATATAACCTGGCAATATTGGTTCAAATACGAATAAACACTTGAACATTTTGCTTAAGTTGACTCAACCATCAAATTCAATTTAACGTTATGTCATTTTAAGGAGACGAACGATATCATAAACATTTCTATTATTAGAGCACATTCTTCCAAAATGATCTATGAAAATGACAACGTAACGATGAATAACTTACAACATTTCTAAGTTTTGATTCGATCTGATCCGAGGTAAGTCGTTTGCTCAATGGCGTCTTTCGAAGAAGCATATCACAATAATTAGCCAGCAACTCGGGGCACTTCGATTCGGGTTGACTTTTGACGCCTGCGCTCTATTACCGACCACATTAAACAAACACACATGTAATTTTTAGTTAGAACTTATTCAAATTGTTTACTCGAGCGCATTCCAAGGTAGTTAAACAAGTGAAGCGCTCCATATACCTGTTTGGTGGGAAGTTCTAATCGAAAAACAGTCGTGTCGTTTACAACTTGTTTGTAAGCTTTGTCACGAGCCGTTAAAAACCTCGGGTCGTCGTTGAACGCTTCTTGAACCAAAGTACTGAATTGATTAAAAAGGCTCAACAGCCTTTCTACGTACTTTTCCGAATCCTGTGACAAAATTGACACCCGTTTAGTTCATCGTGTACAAAGGCCAACAAACGGAGTTCAATTGACGCGAGATAACGGCTGAATACCTGAGTAATTATGTCAGCGGACGCAACCATATCGGCGAGGCCAGCGCTGGCAATATATGCCTCTAAATCCTTCAGCATAGGAGCGATGCCATCCGGTACTCGATCCATGAGTTTGAACATCAGCTGTAATTCTGAACGAGCGCATGAGGTGACGGGAGGAAAATGACACAGGATCGCAATCGACAAAAAAATTGTCGTCCTCTCATTAAAAAAACCATAATATTCTTAAAACAACGAAGAATGAGTTAACACGTCCCGTGCGTATCACGCATACGGTGTGTGAATCCAGTCGGGTGCGCTAGGCGTATCACGCACATGGTGCGTGATGACTTGCTGCTATTTCAAACTTATCTTAGAAATCGACGCCCGGTGCAAAAGTCTTTGTTTTTTTATCCGCCCTGAGCAGGTACTATGAACAACCGTTAGAATGCCCCATCTGCAGTTCAGAGGTGTATTTCACTCAGAAAATACTGCTTTTCACAGACGCTCCAAATCAGAGTTTTGCATTCGATTATTGTGCGTTCTGGAGTTCTCGTGTGGCTGTTTCTTCTCTCATTCAAGGTAAGATCAATAATAAATTAATAAGTACTTCATAATGCATGATTACAAACGGGCAGTGACTAAATAAACGTTGTTTTTGGCAGCAATACGTAGCGCACCATCCCTGATTTCTGTTCTCTTCCTACCATTTTGCCCCGCATTTTGGTACAGTATGACGGTTATGATTAGTTCTCTTTATCAAGTATTTTTTTACCCACGGTATTATTTGTGTTGGTATTTTAGATGTCTGATGACGCACAATCGGAACCAAAAATCCCTCGCTTGTCTAAGGAGAAGAAGAAATACTTAGACGAGGATATAGGGAAACTGATTGATATATTCGATTTATTTATAGTTCCTTCATTGGCATTTGATTGTGATTGACATTTTCTTGTATGTGATTGACATATTATTGGACTGATACGATAAATATAGTAATTGATAGATATTTTCTTCCGACAAGGTAGGTAAGAGATACCTATGGTATGAGCCATGACGTGTATTTATGCTGATGGAGTAGATATTTATGGAACCAACCCAATAAAACTGCTGATACCAACATTTCTTGTTTCTATTTCTATGGGTTTTCCAAACGAACCTTATAATACACGATTTTCGTATTAGACCCAAGCCGGCGCCGTTCCTCAGGTTATCTGTGATCACTTTCACCAGGCGTATCACACACATGGTGCGTAATGCGCAAAATTTAATCAAATTCGACTAGATTAATTACCTATAAATTACTAATATTGGAACCATTTCGGTCAGATTTATGAAAAAAAACCAATCCGCCTGGTGGGGTGGGTTGGTTCTGTTCATACAACAGAAGTACGCACTGAACGTGTTAAAGCTCCTCTCGTGCAGTGAAATAACTAACATTTACAGATCAGAACCAGCTTCTTAAATTTGTAATTTTACGAGATAACTGAAATTGAAATTATACACGCATTGTTGCGAGGAAGGAGGAAAAAAATTAATCGTAACAATTTCATAACAATTAAACAGAACATTTGCTCTATTGTTTTTGCTATCGGTGGCGAAGTGCTTATCGCCTTATTGGAATTACTCACTCAGCCCCACCTCGAGTTGTCGGTTCTTTATGGCTCCGTTTCGCAATTTGTGCTTCGCATGTACAAATGACTATTTTTGACGCCAACGGATATCGCCAAGGTTGTTCGACTGTTTGGCGACCCCAACTAAGCTCCTCAAGGTCTCCAATCCCCAACAACGCAGAACTCGCACAAACTCGTTGGCCAAATCCACAGCCTCATTGCCAGATTCATTGCACCTACGATCGGCAATGTGAGCTGTACCTCAACCGTTCTCATTCTTTCTACTTTACGGTCTCTCGATCCGAACCCTGACACTTTTGGTATATCACTTCCCATGTGACCCCTATTAAACACTGTTCGTATTCCTCCAGGAACACCCGGAAGCGAGGAGAAGACAAACAGGATCTCCCTCAGTTTCATTCCTCCTACCAGAAGTCCTGGTCAAAACATTCCGCCTTTATTTTCTTTAGTTCCCGAATAATTTATTTTACCCCATATTTGACATTTTAACGAGAGCATTATTCCTTTTTTTTCTTTAAGTTTGTCTGTACAGAGCTCTTAGCTACACTTTCTTTAGCGTCCATAATACCACCACGCATTTGTATAAATACAGTCCACTTTTACCTTTAATTTTGCCGTTTATTTCTCTCCTTCCATTTCTCACATTTTTCAGGTTCTGTTTTCTTTCTCTTTCTTTTATTATCAGGCGTCAGATTAAGCGTAGCCCAGATACAGGCTACACAATTTACGCCACAACTATCGCCCCAAATTCTGCATCTCCACAAAGTGGAACGAGCATCAGTATATTGGCCCTCAGTACCAGAGTAATACCCACGTTTGCCTGTCTAAAAAGAAATGTGTTATTTTAGTTCTCATGCCAAACAGAACTGAGTTGGGATCAGAAATGGAAGGTCAACCCAGACCTCCAGCAGAGCCCCTTTAATTCCGTCCGATCTCGTCCGTTCAGAGAAGTTTTCCTTCGTACATTTGTTTCTAATGTTCTCAATTAGGACTGGAGAATAAGTCGTTAAGTTTTTTATTTATTTACCGCTGTAGCCTTGCGTCTTTTATTTATTATACCGTAGTGTGAAAGAAGGTGAGTCCCGGAAAAAGATAAAGAAGGTGATTTCCTCTTTTTTTCATCATTTTCTGTTCTTGCTTTATCCCCTATTCAGGTCGTCGAGGTCTAGGCACTGGCAGAGACACATTTTCAACAGAACAATGTATACGGTCGATTCCGAGATTAACTAATCCACTCGAAATTAAAGAGAACCTAGGGTTGGCTTGCAGTATGTTTTCAACAACCATTATGTCTACTTTATTTATATATATTCAAAGTAAAATGAATACTCACTCTCAGTTTCATTAGTTTTAATCATGTCGGTGCATTCGGACAAGATGGTGTTTCTGAACGCTGAAACCAGTACGTTGACGCAGCACTCTGTGAGCTAAAACGCACGGGAGTAGATTATTTTTCAGACAAATGTCGCAGGAATTTGATTCAGATATAACTAAAGAAAACGGTATAATTGGCATAGTAGCTGAATTATCAAGCATAAAATTGCGAATCAAAAGCTGTAGTAAGAATACTCCCCATTAGTCCCCCACCCTCCTTTCCAATCGACGGAAATCGATAGTAACCTTATTTTCCCCCAAACAAAACAAAAAATATTTGGTGCGTAACAATACACAACTTTCCGCAACCCCCAAAACGTTGGATTACTGGCTTCTCGTAGGAGCGCTGCATCTTCGTTCAACAAAACATTTATGAAGAACAAAATGTAAGTACTAGTTATTTGAGAATATCCCGTAAGTTGATTGAAACCGTTATATCCGTTGGTGAGAGAATCGGAAAAACGATAAGTAAATATCTGATATCTTCCGTCTGCCTCGCTTTTTTGTGAAAAGGGACCTGACGTCCTGCCGCTGCAAGCCTAATGCAGGGCTGCGCTCAACAACTTGTTGGACCAGGTCCTCTTTTTGTAGGTTGGTCCGCACGTCGCACAATAGCATGTGTGGGAAGCGACCCAGGGGCGAAGCATCACCCAACTTTCGAACACCAGCTATATCTCCGTTCAACGCATTTCTACCGGAACATTTACGGAGAGTAAAATGCAGGAACTAGTTAGCTGGGAATCCTTCGTATGTTTCATCGAAATCGTTAGTGCCGCTGTTGACAAAATTGGAAAAACTGATAAATTAATACACGACAAATCTCCTTTTCTGAGATAACACGGCTTATATCTCCGTTCAACAGACTGAAATAATTGCGGAGAGCAAATTGTATGTACAGGTTGCTAGAAGACACTCTGTAAGATTGATAAAATCCAGTCAAGCAGTTACTCTCAAAATTACGAAAATTTTCAAAAAAACATCATCTTGGACACATTTTGTTTTTTTTCTGTTCAATGGACTGTCAAAAGAACATTTATTGGGACCAATATATAGACAGGTATTAACGATTTGATAACACCCTGCGAATTTGGTAAAAATAGTTGAAATGGTTTTGCCAAAAAGTGTGAAAACCCAACTTTTGCTTCATTCGCTCTGAATTTTCATGGAGAAGCTAAGTTGGGTACTAACTGGTAGAAGGTAATTGGAAAGTTTGATCAAACTTCTTAGAGCCATTTTCGAGAAAAATCATAAAACCCCTCATTTTTGGTACATTTGCCCCCCCCCCCCTTCGAGAAACTTTCCCAATTGATGGAAATCGTGCATAACTTTATTTTAGCGACTTCACAAAATCACGAACATTAAAAAAAAGAAGCTCAATCGGCTTAGCTGTTCTCCCGCAAATGGAACTACATCCACTAGGTTTAGGCGATTAGGTTGTTTTTTGGATTCAGTAGGCCTCAAAACGTAAAGATCTGACTTTTTCTTTTACGCGATCGCAATACTTTGTGTTTTTTTTGAGGTAGTGGAAAGTAAAAAGCCGAACAGTTGTTTCTCCACACAATTGACTACAAAAGACAGTCAGACACACACGAAACTTGCGCATCGAAACTGGGTAGAGAAGCCACACAAATATCTGCACAAAACTAGCTCTTTCTTCCTGTAAATTGTACTTTCCTAGAGAGACAATTATGAACGAAAATGGTAGAAAGGGAAATGCTGAAGAACAGTAACATTTGCGAATAAATGAAACATACCATATTTTACCCAAGCAACTAAATGAATCCCTCATTTAGTGCTCATGAGGTTGTGTAAGAGATCCCTCCTCTCATCACGCCCTTCTATACTGTGACAGACACGTCGAGCTCACTTTTAGGTGTATAAGATGTTCTCTGTGCCCTATTCAATTCAGTTCTTGTTACTGATGATGTCTTAACCATTGAAAACGATCTAATAACGTAACTCAAATTTAGTGGAAATAGACTTTCTCCGTTTTATTATTGAAACGGGTTTCCACAACTTCGTCGCGATTGATAACCTTATTGAACTAAACAACTTGCGACTGATCGAATCCTCTGACCTTTTATCGTACAATTAGTTTGGCAAAACTAGTATAATACATGAAAAACTGAATCAGAAATGGAAAAAAAAGACTCACCACTTGAACGGATCCGCTGCACGGCTCCAAATATTTCTGGGCTCTCAATTCTTCTTCTCTAAGTTTAACGTCCGCGTACCTCATATAGTTTTGAACTCCGTTGCTTTGTAAATAAAGCGGAGCTTTCACTTTGTAAAAACATTCGGTCGCTTCTATGTACGCTCGCTCAAAATTTTCCCGGTATATTTGCAATTTGTCTTCGGTGTTGGAACATAAATTTACTAAAACGGACAATCGATAAACATTAATCGACAATTAAGGACGGAAATGAATAATAGAGGAACGGGGGAAGGGGGAGGGAGGGGATGTTTACCATAAGATTCTCGAACTCCAATAACTAATTGCGAATCGAACGCTTCTCCGTTTCTTTCAGCGTGAACAAGTTTCATTGCAGAATCCTGTAGCCTTTGCTTTATGTCGTTAAAAATACTTTGGTTCCAACTATCAAGCATCAACTGAAAATCAACAAATAGGATGTAAAAGCATTTTGACAAGTAGATCTCTACTAATGCACAATATCAGCTTCAAAAAGAGAGACGCACATAGCAATTCTGTTCTGTAAAAATTGGTGCAACGCATCCCTGTAAATTAGATGGTACACTAATGCTTCGTTCTAAGTATTTATAAAAAAAGTTTATAGACAAAAAAACACACTGTAGTGACAGCTGACCTGAAAGCACCCACTGAATTAACCAAAATTATTGGAATCGTTCATGAGTAAATATGAAAAAACCTACGTTTTCGGTCGGGAACTTTATTTAACAACCCTCCCCCCTTAAAATTTGACACTTCAAGGCACGGGGACTCCAAACCTGCAATGTTGTCCACCGTCCGGGCCATATTTTGCCTTTAACGCAGTTTAAAAATCCGTTTTTTCGCACAAAAGTTCCATTTGGGATCTAATTGCGCCCGCTTACTTGAAAATACGACCACGCAAAACCCGCGATTGGTACGGGCAAAAAATGGTTTACAAAATTGGCCAAAAACGAAATCGTGTCCGTTTTATTGCAGTTACGTCGTGTTTGGTGTTATTTCAGGGGTAGATTTCGATACTGAGTCGAATAAGAGGAGTGTCAGAGGAGTACGACTGCGTACAGATGAAATCACAGTAAGCCTAAAGAGGGCAAATAGTATTACTTGAAGGAATTCCGGGGACACTAAAGCGATAGTTACCACTTCTTCCGAGCCCGTACTCATTTCTCACCCAGTGAAAATATAGAAAAAACAAATTGTATTGTACATTTTGGCTTTTAGCTTAGCTCAACGAATTGTCAGAGAAACATTTGAAATTTCGGCTTGTCACAGTCAGAACCCAGACTTATATGAGCCCTCTGGAATGCCTTCTCAGGAGCCTCATCGAGACTGACTGCGAGCCATAATCCTATTTGGACGACCTGACTGTGCAGTCAATCCCCCAAATTGAGATAAAAACTCGTTTAGTGCTCCAAACCGTCGCCTAGTAGTGCAAATGAGGAAAAACCCCTGATCATCTATTAAATTGCCAACCGTCAATACGTGTTTTTTGGCCTTAGGCTCCTTCTTGAGGAGGAGACAATGTAGGTGAGAGGTGGCGTGAGTTTCAGCGAACACCTCCAGTCCCTCAAAGGCACTTCCTCGCAAAGTTGGCCTCACAGGAGTTTGTGCTACTGTGGCCACTTACTTTGGGTGATTGTCTACTACCCTGTTGTCTGAGACAGCATACTCACAATGGAGAGGGCAGGCCCAATCCCAAACAGCTGCGCTCGCCTGTGGATAGCCTGATTAACTCTCTTATGAGGGTTCAGGAATAGTCATTTAGGAAAAACATCTAGGGGATTCAAAATTGGCACAAAAATAGTTCTTTAGCGGTCTTTGTAATAAAGTGCCACATCCACAGATTCATGAAGTTGGGTTATAATTACTATGACACGAGTTGACCTGACGCTTCAAATTGATGCAATTATTACTGACAGCCACTACATTTTGGTTGGCCCATCTTGGGCTGGTGTAAATACTTAACATATCACAAATTTCTAATAATAGTGGACATATTTTAAAATATGAAAACAAGCAGTGCCAATAAAGACTTCAAGTACCTTACGAACGATGCTTTCTTCATTTTGAGGTTTTTTATTTACAGAAGATATCGTTTTGCCAGCAAGGGAAGTTTCCAATTGGCGAAAAGGCGTAGGAAGATAATCGCACTGAGCGAAGAATTTTCTCCACTCAGCGATATAAGCTTTCAACAAAGCTTGATCTTCTTGATGAGACAGCACTCTCTAAACAGAACAATTCATGATGAGCGTTTGAAGGGAGAAAAATTGTAGCGTTAAAAAAAAAAATATATATCTGGTGCGTTGCAACACACAACTTTCCTTAGCTCTACGTCAATTCACTCGTGTACACGGCTTTTTCCACTTACTCAATTCATTTATCACTCAGTTCATTTGAACTTGGTCAAACAACACTTCACAGCAGCAGAAATCAGTAGCGCTTACAGTTCCGGAATTTATTGCGCTGCTCGTACTCATTCCCGAACCATTATTGCGCGATTGGTACACAGATAATGAGGCTGTAAACACGAATTTTTTGAAGAAAGATAATAATTACTTTTGCAGAGTTATCGGGTAAACACTTTTGATAATTTATTGTGCTGCTCTCGTCATTTGTCCACGAATGAGAATTTTACGGTATAATTGCCTTATTGAGAGCTATCAATATAAAAAATTTAATCAAAATCGTTAGAGCCGTTTTGAAGAAAAAACAAATGGTGTTTTGATCACTATGATAACTATAGTTAAATTTCGATGGATATTACTCATACCCTTATTTTTGCGTCCCATGGTAACCTGTAGGCTAGAGATCAAGTTTCAGCTGATTTGGCACGGTTGTTTTCTCTAAAAACCGCGCTAAAATCGAATTCTTCGAAAGTTTTGGTAATTTATTGTGCTGCTTTCGTCACTTTTCCACAAATGAGAATTTTATGGTCTAGTTGCCATATTGGGAGCTATCAATATAAAAAATTTAATCAAAATCGTTAGAGCCATTTTTGAGAAAACAAATATTTGGTGTTTTGATCACTATGATAACTATGGTTAACTTTCGGTGGATTTTGCTCATACCCTTATTTTGGCGTCCCATGGTAACCTGCAGGCTGTATATCAAGTTCGAATGGATTTGGTACGGTGGTTCTCTCTAAAAATCGTTCACAGACACACATACACACACACAGACCATTTTACCAAATATTGTTTTTCGAACTCAGGAGGGTCTGAAACGTAAAGATCTGAAGAAAACTCAAAATTTTTTTTCTCAGCCGAATACATAACTTTCCTCTCTGCTTTGTAGAGCCAAGTAAAGTAAAAACAGAGCAATGGATCATAAACAGCTCCTTACCCAGTGCCAAAGCTATTGCGAAACAATTCAACTAACTCTTTACCAGAGTGCTGAGAGTTTGTAAATAGGCAATCAGTTGGCAAGCAACAGAGATTAAAATTAAATAAATTCATCAGCTCCTAATCAGCTATCAGTGCTCGAATAGTCCTGTCGTCAATGATCTCGTAAGACTCTAAAAATAGGGATTGCCAACCTTAGAAGATCACTCTTCACAGTGTGGTAGGAATTCAAGGCAACTTCAAAATACGGCTGTGTGCAAAGTGATACAAAACGTCGAATCATTATCGGGGTTTTTCACCTCGGAATTCCCACACCTGCCCTAACAGGGCTCTCTGGCTCAGAAAGACCTTCGTCCTCGACTGCGTATTGTACCTACAGAAATCCCACCTCCGCGACTATGCCAAATGCGAGGGAATTCCCGCTTCGTTTGGGATTCCGAAATATCATTTCTTCCCCTCTTTTTCACATTTCTCCCCACGACAGAGATTCTCCTACGAAGTCTCGCGAAAACCGGTCCTCTCCCATTTCCCAACACACTTGTCTTCTAATACCTTTCACGATACGATCGTCTCTAAATCTCCCAACGGACATTTGTGTCACCTATTATTGGCACCTAATTCGGATTTCTCCTTTCTTCGAAGTACAACCAGTTTCACGCCTTCAGAGCCCTACTTGTTCGCGCTTATACGAGGGACGTCCCAAAAGTAAGTTCCGATCATTTGTAAATCCGTGGGAAAATGCTGTAGGGAAAAAATTCCAACGGGGATACTTCGTGCATCGATCGGAATGACGACTACGCCGAAAAATAGAGTAGATCCGTACCTTTAAGAATAATTTTGTTTTTTCAAATTGGTTGAGTTTTCGATTTTTCCCAGCACTTCGGAACTTACTTTTGGGACGTCCCTCGTATATTCAACACATATCCTGTGTAAGTCACCCGTTCTTCGTCCATCCAAGTCTTCAAATCTTGTGAAATACCAACTCATCAATTACAAGTTCGTGCTCAACTAAAACCCGTCTCCAAGATTAATTCAAATCTATCCTGGTCCAAACAACGTCGAGCTTGATCTCGTCTTGGGTGTGCTCTTGAGAGTTTGTTAATAACATTGTACAAAGGAATTTTCCAATGAAACTGGATCCCAGAGTTAGAAAAACCTCTGACGTACTTTCTGGAGCAAGTATTGAGCAGGTTTATGGACAAAGTAAAAACTTCAATAGACTTTATTCTGAAGAAAGGAATATCAATAACGACTAAATGTGGGCATGTGCATTAAAGTTCTACACGACCTGAGTCACACAGTAACCCATTCGGTTTTTTCCTTTCCATATGAAACGTAGCTTTAGATTTTTCCTCATAGTACACACCCACGTTTTTGAAACGTGATATTTTCCCTCAGAGGCCTGAATAAAACAGCATTGCCCGAAATACACGAAGGCTAGAAACATGAGCTCATGTATAGCTGGAGGTGAGGGCACCCTATCTGTGTCTCTTAACTTGATCATAAGAATCACTCTTCTCCACCAAGCTTGGATTGTGATTCCTGCCAGCCTGCAAAACCAGGTCCTAGCAGAACTGTATAACACACATTTAGGCTTCGTCAAGATGAAACAATTGGCTAGGAAGTATGTATACTGGTTGGGTATTGACAGTCAAATAGAGCTCCAAAGGTCCGGTTCATCCCTGGGAAGACCTTTTTGGAAGTTAAAGTGTAATTAAAACTACTACTTTTAAACCTTGTTAAAAGTAAAAGTGTAGTTAAAAATAAGAAAAACGTAATGATAAAGAACAAACAATTATATTCAAGGAGGCCGCTCAAAAACTGGGCAGCGTTTACACACAAATCCCACGTGAGAGAAAACGTAACGCCTTAATTTGCGTAATAATTTATTTTCAGACTTTACCTGCTGAGCGCGTTTGATAAAATCCATAATGTCATTCTTGAGGGCTTCCTTGACCTTAGGAGGTCCCTTCTCATCCCAAAGACAAACAACGTGTACAGAATAAAATATCCCGTGCCACTCATTTTGAGTAACGGGTTCTTGTTGGAGGAGTTTGAGAATGATTGGCCTCATTGAAGGCCATTGATCTTCAAATGTTGACTGCCCTTTTTCCTGTAACAACACGATTATACGTGAATTGAATTTGTAACGAAAATGTAATACACATATATCTTGAACAAGGGCGGCGTTTGTTGCTACATCTTGGCAGATATTATTGGTTACAGACTGCAGCCAAGATGTTAAAAGGAACAAGCTGATGAGTTTTTGCACAGGTTTGCGTGACTGGTCATAGTGATCAGTCTGGATTAGAGTTGGTATTATTCGAGGATACTGCATTTTAAAGATATATCAACGGGAAATGGGAAATGGTTCACAAATAGCCCTTTTATAATGATCGCACAGTTTTAAAACTTCGGTTTTAGGGCCAAATTAAAAGTTAACTAGTTATGGCTGGGGTGCTCCAAAGTGCACTCAAAAAATGACGTAGCGTTATCGTCATACAAGAGCTATAAGTTTTAAAACCCATGGTCTGGGTTTGCAATGCTCTTGATGAATGCAGTGACTGACCTGAACAGCCAGCACTTGGCCACAGTGCTCATTCGAGCTGGCAGCTTTTACTATATCATTTTGGTTACATCATTTTACAGGCAATACGTCGCACCAGAGACAGTGTTCACACTGGTGTGTACTCTAGCCAGACTATCAGGTTGACCTGCGTGGTTTGTGCTGACGAAAACGTCAGATCACCACTTTAGGGATCCCCAACCTTGGATGAGGCAGTGACACACAAACAACAGCACCCACTGGTCTTTTTCTTCTTCTTCTTCTTGTAGTGCCATCTTCATCACTGAAGGTTGGCGATCATTTCTGCAAACCGTTCGCGATCTTGCTCCAGATGAAAAAGATCGGCCGCTCGGTTTATCCCCATTCAGCTGCGAATGTTAGACAACCAAGATGCTCGCTTCCTGCCTACTCCCCGATGTCCACTGATCTTTCCCATCATAATCGTCTGCAAAAGGCTATACTTAGGACCCCGCATAACGTGCCCCAAGTATGCAACTTTTCGTTTCTTTTTGGTTATCAACAGCTCACGTGTCAGAGCTAGGCGTTCCGGAGCCTGGCAGTCCACGGGATCCTCAGCATGCGCCAGATCAGCCACATTTCGAAAGCCTCCAGCCAATTCATATCCTTGGCTTTTAACGTCCAGGTCTCTACGCTGTAGAGGAGTATGGACCATATATAGCATTTTACAACTCGCCAGCGTAGAGGAAAACTCAAATCCCGGCGGCACAAAACGCTTCACATGTTGTTGAATGCTGATCGTGCTACCTCGATCCGACGCCGCAACTCTCCCTCCAACGACCAATTCTCCGAAACCGACTGGCCTAGGTACTTGAATCTCGACACCTGCTCGATTACTCGCCCGTCAACAACCAACCTCACACAATCGTTGCCCTTCTTCGATATGACCATCGCTTTAGTTTTGGCAATGTTGATGGTCAGGCCATAGTTCCTGCAAGACATTGCAACTTTGTCCAAGAGGACCTGGAGCTCCGATTCAGTGTGAGCCAGCAGTACCGTGTCATCTGCGTATCTCAAATTCGAAACAAGTAAACCATTGACTTGGATCCCTATATCACAGTCGTCTAGGGCTTCTTTAAATACCTGCTCCGAATAGGTGTTAAAGAGTAACGGTGACATTGTGCAGCCCTGTCTGACCCCCTTCGCAACTGTCACCCGTTCAGAGAGAGCGCCATCTGGTTCCAATGTAGGTTTCTAATCAACCTCACATCCTTGAGATCCAGACCGACCTCCTGCAGAACACAAACAAGCTTCTCTTGCCGCACACTATCAAATGCCTTCTCAAAATCTACAAAACAGGCATACACAGAGCAGTGCTGGTCGAGACACTTTTGGATGAGAACCTGCTGGGCAAATAAAGCTTCCCTTGTTCCAAATGCACCGGGGAAACCAAACTGCGTATCACCAATCTCGGCCTCAACTTTCCTCCACAACCGGTAGTGAAGCATACGCAATTAAATCTTGAGGGCGTGACTCATTAGGCTGATGGTCCTGTGATCACAACACCTGCGTGCATTAGCCTTCTTAGGCAGGGCAATGAAGATTGAGCCCACTGGTAGGCTGGCTAAACAGCAACCTGCCATACTTCCACAGTTCTGGGTTCAGTGGATGCTGTGCGAATGGCTGGGCTCTTGGACAATACCGAAACTGCAATCTCCATGACTTTCGACTGATACAACTCTCTTATTAGTGTTAGAGAACAGTCTGTTTGATAAGGAAACCCACCTATGTTTGTGGGACAAACCAGGTTGTTCCCTGTCTTGAAATCACTGTTGCTCCCCTGCTTGACCCCATCATTTGCCCCTTCCTCCCCATTATACTCCCCCATCCACTTCTCAATCCCCACTTTCTTGAACGCAATATTTTCTGTTAAATCTCCCACATAAAAGAAATCTTCTCTGCTCCCCAAAGTCAGTCTCATTCTCAACACCTTCGTGATGTGTTCACAACAGCAAAAAATGTATTCATAATTGGTTCAGGATTGATGATTCAGTTCTTGCACATAAAAATGTTCAACTTCTCTAAATGCTCACGATCATTGTCCTACACGAAGACAGCCTATTAAGCCTTCACTAACCACCACTAATATTATGGCCAGTCTTCACAAAACCATATAATCCCAACAGATAAGTTAAGTACCCATATATTTCTGTGCTTGACAGCCTTCGATTTGTCGGTCATTGCAGAAGGGGTGGGGGGGGGATTAATAAATTGACCTGCGATGATAGCAGGAGAAAACGTAAAATGGCCCGTTGAAGCTTCTTTTTCCCTGTCGCTTTGACATTACTTAATTTCACGAGGTTTCATTTTTTGCACTACCACTTTTAGCTCTATTTAGAAAGCAGCTGTGTTCTTCTTTCACATTACCCACAGCCCTGAGTTTGATGGTCTCCAAAATACACTGTCTCCATTCCTCGACCAAGTAATACACCCGACAGGCCCAGTTTCTGTGCAATAAACCCCCCTTCCACCATCAACAGTTCTTACCTCGCAATCCCATTGCCATTTCCCAATTCGCACAATACAAAACCTGCTCAAGTTTAGGTTCATGCGTTTATGAATAGTGCACTCCTTTCATTGATTTTATTCCTTAAAATTACCAATCCATCACTACTGCGTAAACAATATGATCAATTTTTTCTTGGTTTATTTCAATGACTCGTTTATCGCTTATTTCTATTCTTTATTGTGCTTACAAATGCGGCAATATTTGTACTTTATTGTGTACATAAGGCGCAATGTAAGATAGGGAAACACTACTCCACCACGCAACGAAATTAAGATGAAGTTTTGGCAACCCGAACGATCTTTAGCTTATCAACCTTAATAGATGTCTGGATACATGGGTATTCTAACTTGGACATAATGCAAATGCTGTATTTCCAGTAATTATTTATTTGGAGAATGCGTTCAATTTCAGACGTCGCCGATAAATAATTTTAGAGAATTCAAGTAAACACCGAGTGTGGAAGAACTGCACATACTCAACTTAGCGAAAAATAACCAGTAAACACGGCTACTGAGCCAACAGAGGCCAACTTTTAAATTTTCAGTATAAACGATTAACGCTATGAAAGCGATTCACGGCGTGATTAGCCGCTTCCAACGCCCCACTGATAATCGAAAGACGCGCGATTTCTCGTAAAGATTCGAAACCAACACGGAGAAACCTAAAAGAATCATCGGTAAAATGCGGTGATATATACGAAGCGCCAGCAAACTTCTTTCGTAACTAACCGACGACGACCGGAGCACACGGAAAGACAGTCAAACGGAGTTCGCTATTAAGGCCGAACATCTCAGAAAAATTTCGACTTCGAACAAAACGCGAATCTGACCAAGAAAAGAATATACAGCGGGAGATGCGAAACCGCATACAAACTTCTGCTGTACAACTAACTGGTAAACAGTATTAACCAAGACAAAATGAAAATCGTACCATCATCACAATTTTCCCACTCGCAAAAGAAATGTGCGCATTTAATAGCTCCAAATGAGACGTCGAAATGTTCTACTTGAAGACAAATCACTGGGATGAAGCACAATACTCCCGGATATTAGACATAGCTTAGTCGACTACAGCGGATAACTTACTTTTAACATAGCCGCCATGACAACTATTACAACCTGCAAAAAACCTACCCTAACTAATTGTTTACTTTTCCCCCTTCGTTTTCAGGTTTGTACAGTAACTTACAAATGTGACTTCAATATTAAACGTGTACGCCATTCAATTTAGCTGATGCAGCACGTTGCAATCTTTGATTCAACACGAACTTCTCTCTGTGTGCTGATAATGTAAAAGCCTCGTTTGCAATAAATGCCAAAGATACTGAAACAAATGGACTGGACCTGGATGCTCAATTTCAGCTCATATATAGTTCAAACAACGCCAACTGAAAGCTGAAAGAGAATTATGCCCTATTATTTTTGTACTCTTTTGAGTTTTAATCCTCAATTAATCGTAGTGTCTTGAACCGAGTCGGTGACTAAAAAACGAAGATATATTTACACGTAAACGAACATCTAAAATATAAAATCCGCACACATTTTATTGAAGCTCATCTTGGACCATCTTAAAACCAACATCCACTACCACTTTGAACTGTTTTAATACCCACTATAAAGTTACAGTTTTGGCTACGTAGTCCAAAACACCGACAAATGTAAGAGATTGTGTAGACTGATTACAATGTGAATTTCGTTGAAATCGGTAAGAAGTTTTGTGATAGGATTCAATGTACCAGCATTGTTACAGGTCTAAGGTAATATACACAATGGTTTGAAATCCATTCAATTTTTGAAGGAGTGATGTGAAGTTTTCTGTAGTTGCGTCAAAATGGGTGAGTTAGTTCTTACGTTTTTCGTCCAGTTCTAAAGCGCTAATATGGACTAGCAAACGAGGCAGATTGTTTATGCTTCTGAAATTATTGTTTTACGTGAAGAATAAGACCAACGAGGGACTTGGGCATCGTGGTAAAAGCAAAGAATATGGACCGCTCCCTCCTGTAAGGCAATATATCGATATATCACGACCGAGGTCAGGTTATCGATATGCCAGCGCTCATAGGCTCTCCCACCAACTGCGCCGGTGACGCATATCGATACTTGCAGTGGTAGCGTTCAAGCGAACTATCGATACATGCAGTCGTAGCGTTATCAAGCGGTCGGTCCATGTTCTTTAGTCTTCCGACACCCCTGTAGTCCGAATCCGCACCCAAGTATTTGGATTTACTTTTCCGATTTATTTTCAAAATGTTATATACTGCCGACCTCGCTCCGGCAGCATGCTCTTCAATTTTCTCTCTTTACTGGCGTAACTGCCTGTGCTGGGAGGTCATGCGGAATAATAATTTATTCGCGCTACGAATATTGACCGGTTGAATATCTGTCAGTCTTCGTATTTGTCAATGTCACAAAATTTTATGTGACGATTTACCTCGTTCGGCACTTCAGAGAGTTCCGATTGGACCATGAGCTTGAAACAACCAAGATTTTTCCTAAAAATCCTTCTTTTTACGGTTGTATTCTTCGTCGTTTTGTTTTTAATTCAAATTCCCGACGGCTCCGAACATTCCCTGCAACAAAGCCAGTCGACCTTTTCGAACATAACGATGCAGAAACTGCCTACTCTAGATGAATTGAAGAAAGTATGGATTCAACGAAAAATCGAAAGACTGTCGACGAAGTTCAAAGATACTCGGAAAAATGATGTTAACCATTTCGAATCTTTAAAACAACCCTATGAACGAATTCACATCTTCTATTACTTGTGGTATCGAAACGTGGCCGAAGACCAGGTGAAATTTAAATTTTTTTTTGTTCATTAAGTACGAAAAGAGAGTAATTTGTCACATTTAGAATATGCACCGTTCGAAAATTCTGTCGTTTAGACGAAGCCCGTAGCTCCTTCGCATTGTTCGGATGACAGTTGGTGCATAGAGATTTGCTCATAAAGTGGAAAATACACAAATGTGTAATAGCGCGGTACAGTGCGTTCAACAACTTGAAATTTATAGAACACCATTTAGAGGCCTAGTAAAACGTTAAAATATGGTGTTCGACGAACATCCAGTCATTGAAGCTTCAATTCGTACCTATGGCCAGGGTGTGCGCGGGGTTTACTGGGAAAGTGGGGAATTTTTCGGTAAGAACCCATTGAAAAAATATCTCTTCCCTCATATTAGTTCCAGAGCATTGGAGTTTCAAAACATCCAAGGGACGCGATCGAAAGAAGAAGAAGAGAGGCAAGAAGAAAGGTATAAAAGGTAAGAAAATTAAAGAGGTGGGATAAACAGAGGTGTGGTTGCTCGTCTGGATATGGGAGTCCCTGTTTGTCGTCAGGTAAGTCTTGCCCATTCCAACTGCTGACAGTCAACTCGTGATAACCCGGTGAGGTGCATGAGGGTGGTGGTGGTTGAGGGGTTATGGGAACAAGGGTCCCTTGGGCAGGTACTGTCGTGGAACATTAAGGTTGCTACTGCCCTCCAGCAGTGTTATTTGCTGTTGACAGTTCTTCCCTTTAAATTACCTAATTTAATGGTTTCCACCTTCGGAACTTTGCTGAACAATGTTAGAGCAATGTATTGCCTAAAACGTAAATCAAACTAGAACAATAAACTTGTGTTGCATGTGCATATGAGAAGCACAACTTGATCAACATTCGAATCCAAAATGTATAAACTGTGCATGTTCTGGCCATCATTTATTGCGTTGATATTTAAAATGCTTGAAATCGTTTATGAAATGTTTCATTATGACGAAAGAAATTCAGTGAAGTTGTTCTAATTCAAAACAATTGATTGCAGGTTTCACAACATTGGAGCATGAACGAGATTATTGATGGGAATATAGCGGGTTTGGAAAACATGAGCTCACACAAGGGGCCTAGAATTTGTTTCTACCCTCGTGAAGGTCTTTACAGTTCGAGAAATCTAACAATAATGAAAATTCATATGGCGGAATTGAAAAGAAGCGGTATTGGTACGTTACCAACCAAGTTTATGACTTGATCAACTAATATTATATTTATTGAGAACAGGGTGCTGTATATTTTATACCTCGTGAAGTACATACTTAACTTTGAATTAATTGCAAACACTGCCATCATAGATTTTTGCGTTCTTTTAGAAATCTCGTGTCTGGGCAATAACTATTCCATTGTCCTTGGTCTACAGTATACTTAACAGCATTGGTAAGAAAAGTACCGAAAAAACTGAATCGTCTACATTTTGAGGTTTATTACTTTCCGCTACCCGAAGGGAAGGAATGCATAGTAATCGGCCCAAAAAAAATTTGGGTTTTCTTCAGATCTTTACGTTTCAGACCCTACTGAGTCTAAAAAGCCTAATTTCGGCGCATGGTCCGCGTGTGTGTGTGTCTGTAGTTAGATTTGCGGGAGAACGGCTGATCCGATTGAGCTGGTTCTTTTTTTGTTTTGTTCGTTATTTTTTGCAGACACCAAAATAAGGTTATGGACGATTTCGGCCGATGGGAAGGGGTGTGGGGGACGAAAATGTACCAAAAACTAGGGGTTTTCACATTTTTCTCGAAAACGGCTATAATGATTTTGATTAAACTTTCAAATTATCTTCTCCTAATCAATACCTAACTTTTCTTTTCCATACATATCTCCATGAAAATACGGTGAACGGAGATATAAGCCTATGAAGCAAAAAAAGGTTTTTTACGCTTTTTGGCAAAACGACTCCAGCGATTTTCACCAAACTCACAGGATGTTTTTAAATAGTTAATACCTACATATTGTTCTCAATAAATGTTCCTCTGAAAGTCCATTGTACAAAGATAAAAATCAAAATGTGTCGAAAATAACGTTTTTTTGAACATTTCCGTAAATTCCAGGGCAACTTCTTCACCAGATGTGATAAATCCTAATGGAGTGTCTTTTAGTAACACATACCCCCATTTTGTTCTACATAATTATTTCTGTATGTATATGTCAAACGGAGATATAAGCCAAGTTAACTCAGAAAAGGAGATTTGTCGAATATTATTTTATCGGTTTTCACATTTTCTCAAAAACGGCTCAAACGATTTCGAACAAACTTACGGAGTACTCTCAGCTAACTAGTACGTACATTTTGTTCTCTATAAATGTTCCTGTAAAAATGCGTTGAACGAAGATATAGTGCCCGTATATGTAGGTGGTGTTCGAACTGAAAGGGGTGGCGGAAAGTTGTGAGTTGCTACGCACCGCTCGTTAAGTTTTGTGCCATTACTAGTATTTTGGTCATAGTTTTCCAGAAAGGCGCAAAAGCCAAATTTTAATGGGCATGTGAGGTTCGTATCAACTGCTCTGAAGGCAAATCGAGTTAGTTGTTATTAAATCGAATGTTGGATCGTGCATAACTTCGAATTTGATTTAATTGTTGAACGTAAATACTAAGTTAACTACATCTTTATGAAGGCGTTGCAGTCGTTCACTGGAGACCGAGCGGTTTTGATGACAGTCCCGAAGAATTTTTAGCACAGTTGATGGATATCGCCGGTGATTATGGAATAAAAGTATCATTGCACGTGGCACCCTACTACAATTGGTCTGTCCAACATCTAACTCTGCAATTGAAATCGTTTTTGGAAAGTTACGGGAAACACAAAGCTTTGTACACTATGAAGAGAGGAAGCCAAATTTTACCCGTAAGCACATTTCGAGAGCTCTTATCCAAAAACACCGGAAGTTGTTTAATTTATTTTACCTCAGGATGAGAACAAATTTTTGATTATGCGCAAGATCCATTTCGTCGGTATTTAACAGGAGGCAATTATTCTTTTCGCAGGTATTCTACATATATGACGCTCTGGTGCTTGGGTCTGAATCTTGGGCCAAATTCCTAGCTCCGGATAGTAGCGAGTCCTTAAGAAACACCAAATTCGACGGGATATTCATTGCTCTTTTAACTGAACCTCGTCACAAGTTAGAAATAAAGAAATCTCATTTTAACGGTGAGTTTACTCGAATCACGAACGAGTTTTGTCTCATAAATGAAGAATGGCGAAAAATGCTGCACTAGTTTTCTCTTTGTGTGGGGGCGTTTGTATATACACATCGTTCACACAAGGGGGGAGGGCCTCAAAACGAAAACCTTCTCGTTCACCTAACATTAATGAGTTTATTAAACCAGGCAAAAATGAAGAAATTAAAATTTGCTTCTGCTTGAAATTGAAAAATTATAAAGTACAATTAAAACGCTCTGACCGTGGTACAGACGAAACGAAGGGTTACACAGCTTCGAAGGTCACTGCGATGGCGGATCTCAAGACTGTCTCGCTTTTTATGAGAGAATGGTGGTGTGATATATTCAAATAAGCCCGCGCCTGTTAGTGGTGCCCTACCGGGTCAAGTGGGAATCAGTGGGTTATCAGTTTTTGTTACGGGAGTTTGGAAATAGAGATATTCTCACCATTGGATGGCATTATTGGCGTTTATTTAAAAGTAGCCTATCCTATCGAGAAGCATTGTTTGCCTTCAGCGTCCTAATGCAGAAGTGTCATGATCAGCGTAGAGATGTCTTTGCCTGCTTAATTGACTATGAGAAGGCGTTTGACCGTGTCCTGCATTCAAGGCTTTTTGAGGTTCTGAAGGAGTGTGGAGTAGATGGGAAGGATATTCGCATAATCCACAACCTGTACTGGAAGCAGGTGGCCGAGGTACGAGCGGGTGATATTGTGATGCCTGAGCTCAGCATCCAGAGAGGGGTTAGGCAAAGATGCCTGCTTTCACCTCTTCTTTTCAACCTTTACGCAGATCGTATATTTAAGGAAGCGGTTGAAGATCTTGATGTTGGAGTCAGAGTGAACGGGGAGCGAATCACCTCCATCAAATATGCTGATGATACTGTGCTGTTGGCTGAGAGCCTGGAGGATCTTCAGCTTCTCTTGAATGGACTCTCGAGTGCTGGCCAATGGGCGGGTCTGACAATCAATATTATGAAGACCAAATTGGTGGTTTTCAGTCGTTCCTCTCATGATGATGCTGTGTTGACACTCAATGGCCGCAGAGTTGAACGAGTAAGGAGATTCAAGTACTTGGGCTGCCTCATCAACGAATCTATGGATCCGGACATGGAGGTCAAATGTAGAATTGAGAAGGCTCGTTCCGTATTCTTGAAAATGAGAAATCTTTTCTGTGATAAGAACCTCAACTTCTCTCTCCGATGGAGAATGGTAAAGTGTTATGTATGGTCTGTCTTGTTGTACGGAGCGGAGGCTTGGACCCTAAAGGCTGCCACCCTAAGCAGAATAGGAGCCTTTGAGATGTGGCAATTGCGTAGGATGTTTAGGATCCCTTGGACAGCCCGCATTTCAAACGAGGAATTTCTCTGGCGGGCTCAGGTTCCGAGGAAGCTCCTGGCTACGGTGAAATGCCGTAAAATTGCATACTTGGGACACATATTGAGGGGAGAAAAGTATTGGCTACTTCAGTTGATTATGAAAGGGAAGATCGAGGGTCGGCGCGGTGCTGGAAGAAGACGGCTCTCCTGGCTGAATAACTTGAGGAAGTGGACGGGTATACAGCGTGCAGAGGAGCTTTTCAGGACTGCAGAGGACCGGGACGCTCTCGCCGCAGTGATTGCCAACGTCCGGTTAGCCGGATAAGGCACATACAGAAGAAAAAGCCTATCCCGGGGATAAAAATACATAACAGGTGGGGACGTCACATCAGGAAACGCCAACTCTGTGGGAACTGGGGGTGAAACAGAGGACATGAGCCATCTCATGTATGCCACTCAATAGGCCCATTTGAGGCTGCAGGGGGGCGTTTTTCAATTGACACCAGTATATAGAGAATGTAAAAAAAGAGATCACTTATTTCAGCCACCTGCATATTTTTCTAGGCAGTAATGTAAGGAGGATCAGACATTTTCGGTAACATCCACACTCCTGTGATGACTGGCAGAGCATGTTTGCTAGGTCATTCGAGTAAGTACATTTACATTTAGTTCCATCCCTGCAATATACATTTCACGCATATACACATCTGCAGCTCGTATTGGGTATTTCCCGCAGAAATGGAAGCATGCCACAGTTACTATGATTCTGAAACCAGACAAACCAGAAGATCAGCTAACATCTTACATGCCAATCAGCCTTCTCTCCATCCTGGCTAAAATTTTTGAACGCCTTCTCCTCCATAATTATATGACCTACACAAGCCATCTAATTCCTGACCAGCAGTTTGGGTTCCGCACTTCGCTTTCTCGTCCACTTCAGCTACAACGGATCACCAACTATATAAAAAACTCATTTCATCAGCAAAATGTGTGCCGTGCAGCTTTTTTTGATGCGGAGCAAGCCTTCGATCAGCTTTGGCATGACGGCCTCCTTTTCAAAATCAGACCATACCTTCCAAACAACTTATACTCTCTCTCTCGCAATGTCATCTGGAGGGGAGAACGTTTGAAGTTAACATTCAAAATGAAAAATCCATAACGCGGCGAATACTCGCAGGGTTAAAGCAATAGGGTTATGTCCGCCAGAAGGCAAATTATTAAAGTAGAGGAAGAAAAACACGGACCAGATACTCAGAACACATTAAATCTCTTAATAGGAACAAAGACGATTCAAACTTTGCTAACCATCTCAAAACAACTGGACATGAACCTACCAAAATACAGGACTGCACCACCTTACTACACAAACAATACAAAGGACGAAAACTGAACATATTAGAAAACATGGAAATTTACAAACAAAAAAACCTCAATGAACAGATCATAAATGAACAAATCAACACAAAATGCGACACCATATTCACACCACTCAAAACATTACACAAACGAAAACAACCAACTGACGGATTTACAGACCACCCCACACAAAAAAGACGGAAATTCCACAATTGACAGATCATTCAAGACGTTCCATTCACCTTAGGGGTTTTTCCCCTGAGGTACATGACCTCCTCTCCCCGACCCTCCATCATCCCGTTTTACCTTCCTTTCATATATAAAGACCACGACCAACTGACTGACTCCAGTACTGACTTAACGGCCAGACGATGATGTCTTTACATCGAAAGCGCTTGCCACCAGCAACACACCAGCCAGAGGAGACGAACTCACCTAACAGATACGTGAACTCGCAGGGTTCCTAAAGGTTCAGTTCTGGGTCCATATTTGTACTCATTCTACTGTCACGACCTGCCTCTGTTTCAAGCATCCGATTTTTCTGGGATGTATGCAGATGACATTGTTTATGCTGTTTCTGGGCCAGATGCTACTCCTGCAATCTAAAATAGAAATCCTTGGGCAGTGGTGTACAAAATGGAAAATAAAAATTAACCCACTGAAATCCCATGACATGACCTTCACCTATAAACGGCGTTAAACAGAACCATCCCTCACGTTTCTAGGAAACACTATACCAAATGTCCGATCAGTTTGGTATCTAGGAGTGATCCTCGATAGACATTTGACATTCGAGTACCATATTTCTGTATTGCTCCATCGATTACGGTCCCGTGTGTTCAGCTTACAGTCTCTTCTGCACAATCCCACCATTTCCCTGCACAATACAGTACTTATTTACAGTTCCCTTATCCGAGCAATATGGACTTACGCCATCGCTGTTTGGGGCACGTGTTCGCCGTATTGAGCAACAGCGAATCGCAACCTGACTATTTATAATGACTTCTCATTTGAAACCCCTACGGCTCTCTTACATCGCATCATGTCTACATTTACTACGCACAATCTCCACCACCCCAATCATCTGGTCCAAGAAGGCTTCGCCAGACCATCGCATCAACGCCTTGTCCATCCCCGCCATATTTTAAATATTGTAGCAACTTAGGCCCATCTCAATGTCAATGGTTACTGTACTGAACTAAGTGCGTAACCTTCAGTTATAGAAAAACAGTGTTTTCCATCACGCCATTAAGGTATATTTATATTTATAAATGGTCTTAATAAAGTTACAAAAAAAAATTCGGGAACTCACGAGGAACTGGAAGTTGTCCCTTGTTTCTGGCACATTGGCCCCTTGCGATCTTTTGAATTGGGGTTCAAAACTGCTCTCCAACCAAAGTCAGGCGAATCGAGGATGACCGAGGAACCCCGAGTAACCACTCCCACATTCTCGCTTGTTGGCATGTAATGAAGTTGCTCGGAGTGCAGCGAGGGCTGAGGAGCCTCTCCACATTCTCGAATAGTAAAAAAACGTGAGTAAATGTTTCTTGTTACAGGATTTTATACATATTTCGCCAGAAACGGCGACACTTACGGTTCATCGTGGAAAAATTGGAAGTCACTCTCCCACTTCGCTCGATCCAACGCTCTAATATTTGTGCCTTGCGTTTCACCAGGGTACGCTGAACCATTAGGAGGCCCGTTGAACAAACCCCGGTTGAAGGGACATTATTTTGAAGTAAGTAACATTCTTCTAACTTCCTTCTTAAGAAGGAAGTGTGAAAGATTTTTCAAAGTTTCCGTTTTTGTAGGTTGGAATGAGAGCAGCAATGGAGACCAACCCTGATGTAATCGCTATCACGTCTTTCAACGGTTGGGAGGACGGGACTCAAATCGAACCAGCTATCCCTCATCGAAGCCAATCATACGTGTACATGGACTATGAGCCGCATGAACCAACGTATTACCTTAATTTAGTCGGATGGTGGGTGAGATCATGGTGGGATAAACAGCATGCTCCCGACAAAGTTTAGGTCTTGTCGCCATCAACCTAACTGTGGAGCATGAATGTTTACAATTAGTATTACTATTTCAGTATTGGGAAGTCCAGGTTCATCGTGAATGTAACTGTAATAGATTTCTACTCGCTCATCCAACGAAATCGTGTGCCTGTATGACTGAATACGTGTTTAATTACATTGTAAATATGTAAGGTGTGTCAATATACGCATATAACCACAATGTGTCAAATAAAACGTCTACAACACAGATGTGGCTTAAATCAATTCCGCTTGGTACTCTGAGTGCTGCCACTGGGTAGTGTGTGAGTGGGGAGTTAACACCCGCTTGAAAAGTACAGACCTTCCATGACTCCATTCACCCTGGAACATCTTTCCATTATTCACAGTGGTGTCATTTTTCTGAGATAACCACCATTTCTACTACTTGCCTTTGATTACCTACCAGTAACTGCTGGTTATTGACACATTGAGAGTTGGGATGAAAAAGTGAAGTGTTGGGCAGAGACTATTCGGGTTTTTTCAGGCAAGATGTACACTCAGATGGGATTTGAGGAGTTGAGCCCTCCAATAGTGTTATGCTTACACATATACTTTTCTCGTTCTTGACGATTGAGGAATAAAAGGTTGTTTTTGGAGGTTTGCTGTTTTTAATTCTTCCTGATGATCATGCCCTACAATAGATTTTGGCAGTTCAAGTCATTGAAGGCACTTTATCTGACTTTAAACGCCCAATGTTTTCTTTTTTACGAGATAGGGCCAATTCTACGTCTTGTGCGCTATCAATGCACACCCGATCGACTGCCTGTTTTGCCACCACATTCTGCAAGCAACGGGAGGCTAGAAGGAATAAATTTATCATATAAGCAGCTCTGTTTCCTTACCAAAATGACAATTCCTTAACACTCATAAGAGAGTTACCTCATGCAGTTTCACTATCGCGCAAGAGCTCTGGCTCTCATTCAGCATCCACTGAACCTGTGGAGACATTGCAGGTTGTCATTTAGTAAGTCTCTCGGTGGAGAAATGTTGCTCATGTGTCACCACACGCATGGGGAGTTCGTTCCATCTGAGAGGAGTTCTTAATTAAGTTTCCCGGTTGATCTAACTATTTACTTGGGCGGTAAGTTTCAAAAGGACAATGCTCCTAGGTTTGGCTGCTCTTCAAATAACCGTTGCTCACTGCTGCTGGAACCATAAAGGAGCAGCATATGGTATTTTGTTTCCCCCACACTGGAGGTGCAAGACGTACAGGATGGAGTCTGAGAAAAAAAAGAGCGGTGAGTAGCAACACAACTTTCCGCCATCCCCGTAAGTTCAAACACCAGCTTCATCTGTGGGTGCTATATCTTCGTTCAACGCATTTCTACAGAAACATTTATACGGAACAAAATGTACGTACTAGTTAGCTGAGAGTACTCTGTAAGTTTGTTCGAAATCGTTAGAGCCGTTTATGAGAAAATTTGAAAACCGATAAAATAATATTCGACAAATCTCCTTTTCTGAGTAGCTTGGCTTATATGTCCGTTCGACATGTATTTACAGAAATAATGAGAACAAAATGGGGGTATGGGTGACTAAAAGACACTCCATTAGGATTTATCACATCTGGTGAAGAAGTTGCCCTGGAATTTACGGAAATTTTCAAAAAAACGTTATTTTCGACACATTTTGATTTTTATCTTTGTTCAATGGACTTTCAGAGGAAAATTTATTGAGAACAATACGTAGGTATTAACTATTTAAAAACATCCTGTGAGTTTGGTGAAAATCGCTGAAGTCGTTTTGCCAAAAAGCGTAAAAAACCTTTTTTTGCTTCATAGGCTTATATCTCCGTTCACCGTATTTTCATGGAGAAGAAAAGTTAGGTATTGATTAGGAGAAGATAATTTGAAAGTTTAATCAAAATCGTTTGAGCCGTTTTCGAGAAAAATGCAAAAAACCCTAGGATTTGGTAAATTTTCGTCCCCCACCCCCCCTTCCCATCGGCCGAAATCGTCCATAACCTTATTTTGGTGTCTACAAAAAATAACAAACAAAGCAAAAAAAGAACCAGCTCAATCGGATCAGCCGTTCTCTTGCAAATCGAACTACAGACACAACACGGACCATGCGCCGAAATTAGGTTTTTTACTCAGTAGGCCTGAAAACGTAAAGATCTGAAGAAAACCCAATTTTTTTTTGACACGATTACTATACTCTCCTTCCCTTCGGGTAGCGGAAAGTAATAGAGCTATGGACTGAAGTCGCTATCTCCTATAAGAAATTGGCTCAACCCTGTTTCTCCTAAAACGTTCACGGAGGTTAGGAAAAAACTCATATGAGGATCGCCATCTCACTTACCATTTATCTTAGGTCCATTCATATAGTGGAGCATCTTTTCTTTCAGTGGAGAGGTCTATCCAGGGTTTGGTGTAGCTCCAAGTGGACCACCGCGCACTCAACGATCTAGTCAGTGATCACTTTGAATGCTTCAGTGGATGCTGTCTTGTAGGCCTTGGTGATCCACGGTTGAAGTGCAGCTTTCTGAAATTCCAGTCCTTTCCGTTTATTGACTGTGAGTATCTTACCTCAGACAACGGGGCAGTAGCCAATCACTCTAAGTAAACGGCCTTTTACATGAAAACTTCCTATTTGCTCGTAACGAGGCAAACCTTGTGCTCAATGACAGTTCAGAACGCTTGATGCGCCAACCTCAATTTGATCGATTGTGCACGGATCAGCAGTCAGGTTGTCCACATAGGCATGTGGCTTGCAGTCAGTCTCTATCATATAATCAAACAGGTTAACGTTCGAGGGAATAAAACACACTATGAATGCCAAAGTAAAAACTTTATAATAAGCAAAATATACTTTGACGATTTAGTCGTGGGAACTAGCGTGAAAAGGAAGCAATACAGTCAACTGAGCCCAAGTCAAAACTGGAAAAAGTTAGAAACAAGTGCGAAAAGCAAACATCAGTAACATAATAAAACGTGAAGTACTTGTATCTAATTGTTATAATAACTTGAAGGTGAAATAGTTAGTTATTCACGTTCTTACGCGGTTTTTACGTTGCAGACTACACAAACCCATGTCCCAAGCTGTGACGGGGGGTTAGGAGACTTAGGGCTCCATGATGATACTCATTTTCTGAGGATTGCTAGACGTTCCCTTCACAGAAGGCTCATTTTAGAGAGAGAGATGAGTCAAACAAGGCACATTTCTCCCTAGAGAAATAATGAGGGTTAGCAACCCCCAGACACAAAGTCATAAATTGCTAATACAATTAATGCTAGTGATCGACTTTTAATGTCAAATACGCGCGGAAGACTGCACAGTGACACAAAATGTGTGAGAGTCGCCTAGAAAATGTCAGTGGTCGTGTTTTGCATTGTTTATTCGTATTTTTCAAAACTGAAATGGCTCTCCCGGAGGTGGGCGACTGCATCAAGCTGACGCAATCATTCTGCGCGAGAGAATAATAAACCATTGCGTAATAGCGCACAGTGTTTATCCACATCTACGCCATTATGATTAACCGCAGTAACATTCATGCCACTACCTCCTAATCAGCACGTAACAGGAGTCTGTTGTTGTGGATAACTTCAGTGTCAGTTGGGATTAGCCACTTTAGAATTGGAGTAATATATGAACCAGCCCAAATGATAATTTAAGAGGCGCCAACGAAAGCAGGGGTAGAAATGTGATTTCAAATGTAGGTAGTTAGCATGATACTGCTGGCTTAGCCAACTCTCCTGCTGAGCTTAACACTTGTGAATAGAGAGCTCACGCTACCGCTTTAGTATCGACAGATGAGGTGCAATAGTTTGGTTCCTGGTTACAGTAACATTATGCCTTTGGCGAACCTCAGGATCAAATAGCTCGTCTCCAGAACAAGAAACCGTGGTTTTCTGATGATGGTCTAGAAGATCCTGAATTGGGAATGTATGCTACTTCCTCCAAATTAAAACTAAGATTTAAGTTTTCCCTAGTGTTGGTAGATGGCCCTGTGCTGCTGTCTATTTGCGTGGACTCAAATTATAGATGCTTCCACAAGCAAACACCTACTATGGTCATTGAGTCAGTACGTTGATTTTTTGAGAGCAGAGCACATAAGATTGGAGCTCCTGTGCATATAGGGAGTGTAACGACGCTGCACTTACCACGTCGTATCAACTAATTGAAAGCTTTCTAAAGTAATTCTTTGAACGAATCGTCTACATGTTTATATCTGTAGCATTAAAATTGGGGCGTGTAGTAACTTTAATCGTGAGTAAACCAGCTGGAACATTCACCAAGGGTCGGGCACGGGCGAGATCTTATCAATTTACACGAAATACCGAATGATTCAGAGTGGTCTCTAACTACTAGAATTGTAGGTGGGGCCCACAGAGCTAGGTAGAAAGCCTCAATGGTTGCTAATACCAGGAAAAGATACGTGCCTGGCCTTCACCAGCTGAACACTCGTCATTTCTCATTTCATAACTGGAGCCCACGACGTAATTGGAATCGATTTTGTTCAGCCATTTTTTCTCAATCACTTTCACAGGCACACAAAATACGTTATATCGCAAAGGTTTTATGATACATATCTCCCCGTACATAGGTCAGTTGCTAATCAACGAGCAGAACAACATAAGATGACTACAATGCTACACTGCTAAATATTCACAAAAGGATTAGGCGCTTCACAACCCTATTGATGAGTACAGGCGGATGCTTTTCTCCCCTCAATTTTGGAGATTCGCCTCTACTCCCATTATAATCATAACTAGATCTTTACACAGTATGAGAATCACACCTAAGAATCGTTTTTTGGAACATTTCTGACCCTTCTTTACAAATTTATTTTTATTATCATTTTTAATGGGCTTATCGCAATTGGCGACTTTCAAACACGAGGAAATTGAATAGCCAGAGAGCGGAAATGGTAGGAGAGGGTATTTAAACGTCAAACCAACACTTGGAAACTTCATTGGTACATTATAAAACCCGGTTGTATCGGCCAATCCACCTTCAAGCTCCAAATCGAGTGACAACTCACGGCACTGAATACAGTAAAACTTCTCTTTTCCTAACAGGTACATTTGGATCCCTTCGAAAAAAACAGGCGGTCCAGTCCCACGACTAACACAACAATACAAACTGAAAAACTGGTACGCTTCACGACACTTTAAAATGGAAACAAAAACGCATAACTAAAAACGTTGCTCATCTTCTCTTGAGTGTAGTTTTTGGCGGCCGAGCAGCAAGAGGCGTTACAAGACAAACGAAACAAAGATAAGTAACACAAACGAGCAGTCAACAAAATTCACGGAAGTCTTGTACAAATTGAAAAAAAAAAAAAAATCAAAAAAAACAATATTAGTCCTCACGAAACTAAGTACGTTGAGTATTTAAATAACATCTTCCATAAACATCAAGCACAATACGACACATTCATTTAACAAGCAGAAAGCCGTGAACTTCAGCGACGAATTCTTCGAAAGAGACTTTGAAAGTGGCTCGGTGCCTCGTGTTGAGGTCAACTTCCGACGTTAATAAAGTAAAAGCTTTCGCCAACTTTCCCGCAGTGACCGGATCTGTCTGCAAGGAAATCCATCGATCTGCAGCCGTTTTATATTGCTCCTGCAAATGAAAACAAATTGAGAGGTTAGAATTGTAGTGAGTGCTGCGTGAACTTGAATAAAACATCAGGTGGGACGCATGACAAGCCCCACACCACCACCATTAGCAACTAATCAAATCTGTTTTTCATTCTGTTTATAACAACGCTCAACGTAAAAACTGGCGGCGTTTAAGGTTCCGGGATTTATCGTGCTGCTCCTACTAGTGCCATATTAGCTAGATCTCCAAAATATCTGGATGAGCACCCAATTGGTTGATTTGTGATTGTTAACATAAACACCTGAGTACGTTCAGGATATGGCACTCTTTGGAAATAAATAACAGCTTCTTGGTGCTGGATTTTGTGGTGATCGTTACCAGTTTATTATTATTATTACCATATGTTACAAATGTTTACAACCAGCCGCAAATTTCAAAAATCATTTCATGTCAAATTTTTGGTGAATAAAGCCTTAGTCTAGAAAGGTTTATTTTATAGCAATTTATTCACCAAAAGAAGATGGAAAGACTACTCAAGCCACCACGTTTTGAACTATAGCCTAACGCTCCAACTGCTGATCAAGACTGGACATCCTTTGAAAACTTCATCGCCGTGGTCCCTGACGTAACTGACAACGGTAAGCTACACCTTCTCACTGCTCACTTAGCCCCGAACGTATACTGTTTCATAAACTCCTTCGCTACACATGCCGATGCTATTGCTGCTCTGCAAACATTATACGTCAAGCCAATCAACGAAATCTTCGCTAGACATTTATTAGCTTGTAGGAGAATCTTTGGATCGGTATCTAGAATCTCTCAAAACACTGGGCAAAGATTGCAATTTTGAGGATGTAAATGCCGAGAACCATATGAATGGTTTCATTACGGATGCGTTCATTCGGGGTATGACATCGCCTCATATCTGTCACAGGCTACTCGAGAATTTAACCCTCACCTTAGACCAAGCTCATACTCAAGCTCAGTCTTTAGAACCACCAGCAGTTTTGCAGTTGAGCCATTGGATGAGGAGCAGAGTACCTAGCGCGACGAACTGTGTCTTACCTCTGCCCCCGCCCTAGTATGAATAAATATCTGGTGCGTTGCCACACACAACTTTCCTTAGCTCTACGTCAATTCAAATGTACATAGCCTTTGAACTTGGTCAAACAACGCTTTACAGCAGCAGGAAGCGGTAGCGCTTACAGTTCCAGATTTTATTGTGCTGCTCGTACTCATTGCAGGACCATTATTGAGCAATTAGTACACAAATATTTAATGAGGCTGTAAACACGAATTTTTTGAAGAAGGATACTGATCACTTTGGCAGAGTCATTGTGTAAAAAAATTTTTAACTGGTAGTAAGCGGGATGGCGGTAGTTGATATTCAGGAATTTCTGGAGTGAGCCCCATGTATCTCATGAGCGTTTTCAAACACTCACCCTTTAGGTATTGGATTACACTACAATACCAATTTTTTTCAACATTCTACTAACATTCCAGCGGAGGTTATAAGAAAAAATTCGCGCTAAAAACGCTTTTCGTCGAAAATTTTGATAATTTATTGTGCTGCTCTCGTCATTTTCCCACAAATGGGAATTTTCTGGTATAATTGCCTTATTGAGAGCTATCAACATAAAAAATGTAATCAAAATCGTTAGAGCCGTTTTTGATTTAAAAAATTTGGTGTTTTGATCACTATGATGACCATAGTTAACTTTCGGTGGATTTTGCCCATACCCTCATTATTGCGTCCCATGGTAACCTGTAGGCTAGACATCAAGTTTCAGCTGATTTGGTACGGTGGTTTTCTCTAAAAACCGCGCTAAGATCGATTTCGTGGAAAGTTTTGGTAATTTATTGTGCTGCTCTCGTCATTTTCCCACAAATGGGAATTTTCTGGTATAATTGCCTTATTGAGAGCTATCAATATAAAAAATTTAATCAAAATCGTTACAGCCGTTTTTGAGAAAAAAAATATTTGGTGTTTTGATCACTATGATAACTATAGTTAACTTTCGGTGGATTTTGTTCAGACCCTTATTTCGGCGTCCCATGGTGACCAGCGGGCGAGATATGAAGTTTGAGCTGATTTGGTACGGTGGTTTTCTCTAAAAATCGTTCACAGACACACACAGACCATTTTCCCAAATAGTGTTTTTCGGACTCAGGGGGGTCTGAAACGTCTTGATCTTAAGAGAACTCAAAATTTTTTTTTCAGCCGATTACATAACTTTCCTTTCTACTTCGTAGAGCAAGGAAAGTTAAAAACTGATCTAAAATAGATTTTCGTCGAAATGCTTGATAATTTATTGTGCTGCTCTCATCATTTTCCCACGGATGATAATTTCATGTTGTAGTCATTTGGATCTGCGCATACAATAAATTTAATCGTCAGAGCTGTTTTTGAGAAACAAAATATTTAGTGTCTTGATCACTACGATAACTATAGTTAGTTGTGAGCGGATTAGCTCATTCCCTAATTTTGACGTAACCTCCAAGATATATATCAAGTTTGAGCTGATTTGGATGAGCTGTTTTCACTCAATCGCTTTGACAGAAAGGGGCAGTTTTCCCAAGTAGCGTTTTTTGTGCTCAGCAGGCCATAAAACGTGAAGATCTGAAGATAACTCCTATTTCAGGTTTTCAGCCGATAACATAACTTTCCTTTCTACTTCGTAGAGCCTGCGAATATAAAAATTCCGATGGTTAAGAAGGAAACATTTGTTTACCTGGTAACAACATATTAGGACGTACAGCGCTGATCCACAGGAGTATAGCGCTTCTGAATCGACTTGTCGACAAAGAACCAGGTCCATTAAAAACTGGGAAAAAAAGCATTTGAATGTATTTAAATCGTATTGGATTGGAATAGTTAACTTGGACGCTACATACTGATATGCGAGGCATCAATACTTTGCACAAGCCCCTCAAGTTTGACGACCATCTGTATATATATAGGCGAAACATTTATACAGAACAATATGTAGGCACGAATTATTTGAGAGTGTACCGTATGTTTGATCGAAATCTTTGCAGCCGTTAGAAAAAACAATGTTCGACAAATCTTGTTTTACGAGCTATAATGGCTTATACAGGGTGAGCCATAACAAATGGTGCAGTTTCAAAGGGCGATTTAAAAAAACGGTGCAACTTAGAAGATTACGGTTTGTTTTATTGAACGCCATACATCACCCCATTTCGGTAGATTAAGTCCTGAAAATTACATCAGGAAGGTGGGCGCCCTCAGCAGCGACGCACTGATGTAGGCGATTCCTGAAATTTTCAGCCGCCCTCTGGCACATTTCGATGGGAATCGCGGCGATTTCTTCCCTGATTCGAATCTTGAGGTCTTCCAGAGTGTGAGGTCGATATTTGAACACCTTTTCCTTCAAGTAGCCCCACAGGAAAAAATCACACGCACTCAAATCTGGCGATCTTGCCGGCCACCCCAAGTCACCCCTGAGAGAGACGAGGCGTGCGGGGAACATCTGCCGCAGTTTCACCATTGAGATTAGCGCTGTGTGGGCCGTAGTCCCATCTTGCTGAAACCAAATATCCCCCCAGATCCTCTTCTTCAGCTAACTAGTTCAATTCGGGTTCAAAAAATCTTTCCAGCATGAAAAGATAACGCTGAGCATTGACGGTAACAGTCCTTCCATCCTCCTCGAAAAAATAAGGCCCAATCACCCCAAATTTTGAAATGGCACACCAGACAGTGACTGTCAGGGAGTGGAGAGGTCTCTCGTGAATTTGTCTTGGGTTGCGGTCACACCAATAGCGGAAATTTTGTTTATTAACCGCTCCAGAGAGATGGAAGTGGGCTTCGTCCAAACTGAAAAAAGTGGACGTTGGTGGGATGCGGTTTATCATCTCTTGGCATCGATTCAAGCGGTTTTGGTAGTCTGGAGGTGACAATTCCTGAACAATCATAATCTTGTACGGATGGAATGACAAGTCCATGTGCAAAATCCTCCTTAGTGAGGTGTTAGAGATGTTCAGTGCTACTGCGTGCCTCCGAGCAGAGCGCCGAGGCGACTGTTCCACTGCTGCTCTCACTCAAGCCAAATTTTCAGGTGTTCTTGCGTTTCTTGGTCTTCCCGCACCTCTACGCCTTACTGTGGAACCAGTTTCTTCCAATGCTTGAACCCAACGTGCGATAACATTGCGGTGAGGGACGGGATCACGACGTGGGATGTTGTAACGCAGTCAGAAGGCCCGCTGGGTGGCGATGAACGAACGGCCACTTTCAAAAAACGCGCGAATGACGAAACCTCGTTGCTCTCCGCTCCAAACCATTGTAACGACTGAAAACGGGACCACTGCCCGGGCACAATGAGACCCCTCCCAGGTCGTTAACCCCACTACAAGGCATGCAGCACCCCTTCGAAACTGCACCATTTGTTATGGCTCACCCTGTATCTCCCTTCAACCGATAAATGCAGAAATAGTTGCGGAGAACTAAATATGGATATAGGTCGCTAAAAGAGACTGTAAGTTTGATCACATTCACTGAAGCAGTTACTCTGAAAATTTCGAAAATTAAAAAAAAAAAACATTTTCGAAACATTTTGATCTCTATCTTGGTACATTTAGTTACATCAACGTATTAGCGTTTATGGACAAGTAAAAAAACATCAACCCTGTTTAAAAACAACCATTTCTATATTCAACACATCAGACAATAGACAATCACCTGAACGAATGCCGAGAAGTTTGGTAACCTATTCTGTTGACCAGAATTATACACGTACACGCCCAAGGCTTCCAAAAAAGAGCAGCTCAGTTCGTTAGCCTCATTTCCGAATGAATGAAGTCCCAATTGAATTGTATAGAAAACGGAATTCAGAAGATCAACGTCCATCGAGCAAAACTTTGCAGGGGCATTGCAACAAACTGCCGAGATCATCTGAGAAAACAACATTATTTTGGTTTTGTTATAATTAATTTTCAACTTCATCTTTGAAGACAAAATTTGAATAATTTGGCCAGGTCAATGACTGACTAGTACTCGTAACAAAGAACGAGTGCGTTCAATGCTCATGTGAATGGAGTTCACTGGACCCAATTTCTCCAATTATTACTTAACTTGTACCGCTTCAAAAATTAAAAGAAAACAACGCGCAGGGTCGCTGCAGTAGTTTTCCTTTTTTTCCTTCCACAGAAGGTTACCGTATATCCATAATCGCGAAGCAGCTAGTCTCTCATTATTATTTTTTATTTCCCAGTTCATTATAAGTGTTCGGTTGTGTCGGTTCTTAGCACGTTCCACAGGATTGGAAAGTGCCAGTAGTTCTCACAAAAATCGAATCCCTGGAACCGGGTCTGCATGTCAAGTTTCAAAGCCAGGTGAGTTGGAATATTGTAGAAGAACGCCGACGATAAATTGTACCTAAGTTCCTGGTTAGCGAGACATTTTGTATAAAATTCTATTCTACTGACTGGCCTCTGACTCAACACCTAACTTGAGGCCCATTCAACCTTTAAGGTACGGAAGGCACGCCTGCAGCTGGCCATAGAGGAAACGAAACTCGTTGTCCTCCCCTCAGGCCTGTCCGTGCCCCCCCACCGACTGGAGCTTGCTCCCGGCATGTATGCGAGCCCTAGCACAACAGCCAAGTACCTGGGTATCGCTTTTTCCTCCAGCGGCAGCCCCTCTCAGCACCTAGCCCATATTTGTGCACCTAGGAGCCTAGCAGTGCTAGTAGGACTAGCATTTGAGGCTGTCCTCGACATTTGGCAGGCAAGGTGGGATGCGAGCCCAACGGTGCGTCATCTCCACTCCCTCATCCCCGCTGTCAAGGACCGCCTGGGAATGGGGCCTTCAACTGGCGCCTATACTTCTTTAGGCGCCGCTTGTTTGACGCCAGCCGGTGCGAGAGGGCGTCAGTGAGGATGCGAAACACGTTCTCTTTTCCTGTTCCCTCTATGAGGACGTGCGGATAAACGCGCGCATCTCTCCTTCTGGAAGTAGAGGAACGCTTCTCTCTACGGGGTCGACAAGGCAAAGGTTCTCCAGCTTTGCCGAAGCTTGGGCTGCTAGGAGGTGACTGCTGGAAGGTTGGTCTCCCCTCTTCACTAAGAGCAACACGCTCACTCCTGCTGTTCTCCCTTAATAGCAGGATTTGAACCAGCGGCATGCTCACCAGTCCCGGGTTGGTCGTAACTTGTAATCCCCCCACTTGCACCAACGAGCCCCACGTTAGGCCTGGCCCGCTCCCCCATTAGGAAGGCACTCGTCAACACTGCGCTAAAATCGATTTTGTTCGACTCGTTCTCATCATTTTTCGTGGTTGAGAATTTTATCGTATTTCGGGTAATTTGGATCTGTGCATACAAGAAATTTAATCAAAATAGTTGGAGCCGTTTTTAGGTACAAATGTTTAGCGTTTTGATTACTATGATAACTATAGTTAATTTTGGGCGGATTTGAATCACGCCCTTACTTTGGCGTCCCATGGCAGCTTGCAAGCTAAATATCAAGTTTGAGCTGATTTGGTGGTGTCTTTTTCGCTCAATCGCGTTCACAGATACACATGCCGACCATTTTTCCAAATAGTGTTCATCAGTAGGCCTTAACTCGGGAAGATCTGAAGAGAACTCAAGATTATTTTTTCAGCCGATTACATAACTTTCCTTCCAATATTTTAGAGCTAAGGAAAGTAAAAAGAAAATTAAGATGTTATTGTGTGTCACAGGACAATAGTCTCTATACGAAACAACAGTATGGACCAACGAGTTAATTTAATAAGTGAATTAGCAGCTTCAGGCGGTAAATTGAACATACAAATAGACGAATTACTTACTTTATAATACTGATGGCAAAGCGAAGGGAATTTCAAAAGATCTATAGTTATGAGTGGGAGCAATATCCTGAGCCCGTACAAACACACGTCGGCTGCGTCAACAGTTCTGCTCTCTGAACCAACCGAGTTTCCTGACAAACAGAATCATAAAATCTACAATTACTGCGAAACGTGTTTTTCAATTTAGTAACCAGTGAAGACCGCTTGCCAACCTGTCGAATCCGCGTCGTTAATTAATTTGGACTGGAGACAAGAAAACAGCTGCATCAAAAGTAAAATATCGTCGTACGCATCTTCTTCGGCACTCGCTTCGATAGATCGTTTACCTCGGTTTGATTTGGCATACATTTGCGCTATATTCAAACAACACTGACAGAATTCGTTTCTGCTTTCACTCTAGTTGAACAAAAAATTAACAGAGTTATTAATGCAACGCTAACATCGCCTCATAATAACGAAATGACGAAATAAAAAAAAAAAAAGACTAACCGACAACGGTAAGCAGAGGAACTCCTGGGCACAAGCGACGTAAAGCTCGAGAATGAGTTCAACTATCAATTGATAGTTGCAGTACAATGCAATTAGCTGCGGGCATTCCCTCAGTACATGAGCGGCGAAAGGAAAAATGTCACTCACCGTCGTAATGTGCGTGCCTTGAGCGACTCCTATTGAAATGAGAAATGAACGTAATACTGGCATGTTATGTGAAACATTCACGGTGGACAAATTGTGGATTGCTGTCGACGTTCACAGTTTGGGGACTGTGAAGCCGTGAATTCAATCTAGACTTGCAGAAACGAGTTTGACGAGTGTTTCGTCAAAAGGAGTTGTTCGGTACACCGTGTTGAACGCGACAACCTGACGTACCTCCACAGTTCTGAGTTAGGGCTCTTGAACGATAGCGAAACCTCAACCTCAATGACTGAAATACAACTCAACAATAACTTCAACATCACGCCTCGAGTTAAGAAGCTAAAAATAGGAGCATTTGTTCGACGCATTGAGCAGCTAATTTTACTAATAAGATTTGCAGCTCAAGAACAATTCTGGATATTGAAAAATCAGTGTTCGACTTGTGACTATACACTGCGACGGATATTTCACTTAATAGTGCAATTATACTAACCGATAAAAGATTCTAAAACGTCAATAACTTCGGATCTCACAGCTTCTTCCTGGTACGAACTTTTAAACCTCTCGCCTCGGACAACTCCTTGCAACTTGTCAGTCAATGGTTTCAGCACCTGCATCAGATGAGAAATAAAATTGTATAATCGCACAGGTTATCTTTTCAAACTGTACTCCCACATTTTGTAGTGGTTTATTATTCAATCTCAATATTACACCTGTTTTCGGTCAGGATTTTTTTTTACAATTGCCTAGCAGCGAGTAGTATACCTCAGTGGTAGATATGGGATATCACTCGTATTTGTGCTAAAATATAGCTTTAGTTATACACTTACGTAAAACAGCCTTGAGGCTCATTTTTACTTTCCGCTACCCCAAAAGGAAAGGAAAGTATAGTAATCGTGTAAAAAAAAAATTTGGATTTTCTTCAGATCTTTACATTTTACGGCCTACTGAGTCTAAAAAACCTAATTTCGGCGCGTGGTCAGTGTGTGTGTAGTTCGATTTGCGGGAGAACGGCTGATCCGATTGAGCTGGTTCTTTTTTTGTTTTGTTCGTTACTTTTTGTAGACACCAAAATAAGGTTATGGGGGATTTCGGCCGATGGGAAGGGGGAGTGGGGGACGATATGTACCAAAACTAGGGTTTTTCGGCTTTTTCTCAAAAACGCAACGATTTTGATTAAACTTTCAAATTATCTTCTACTAATCAATACCAAACTTTTCTTCTTTATACATATCTCCATGAAAATACGGTGAACGGAGATATAGGCCCATGAAGCAAAAATAGGTTTTTACGCTTTTTGGCAAAACGGCTCCAGCGATTTTCACCAAACTCACAGGATGTTTTCAAATAGTTAACACCTAGATATTGTTCTCAATAACCGTCCATTGAACAGAGATAAAAATCAAAATGTGTCGAAAATAACGTTTTTTCGAACATTTCCGTAAATTCCAGAGATTTAAGCCAGAGATGTAAGCCAAGTTAACTAAGAAAGGGAGATTTGTCGAATATTAATTTATCGGTATTGCAATTTTCTCAAAAACGGCTCCAACGATTTCGATCAAACTTATGGAGTACTCTCAGCTAACTAGTCCCTACATTTTGTTCTGTATAAATGTTCCTGTAGAAATGCGTTGAACGCAGGTATAGCGCTCAGATATGTAGGTGGTGTTCGAACTTAAAGGGATTGTGTAAAGTTGTGTGTTGCTCGTTCTAAAACATGTCTAGAAGTCTGTCGTCAATGTGTAGGTTATTAAATCCGTTGAAGAATAAAAACTCATCGTACTTGAACTTGATTGCATATTACTCAACAATAAGCATAGAATAGATGTTTAATTCCTCACCGTGAATTAATGTGCTAGCTCAATGCCAAAGGATATCTAGCCATAATTAGCACATGTGTTTCACACGGAGTTACAGGTATTAAATATTTGCTAACTCATGTCTGCACACATTGGTATCTCACTATAAAGATAAGGTAATTTAAAATTATGTTAAAAGCAGAAAACATCATCTAACCCTAAGCCAGTATTGTTTCCTTTCAGCGTCGTCGTCGATTCCGCATCCGCTGAGGGTAAAAGCTTTCATCAGCCCTCTTCTTGCTGCAGGTGAAACGCAGGATTTATAGTTTCCATATAGTTCAATAAGTCTCCAGTACCTTTCATTCTTCACAACAAAGCTCGCTCTACGACACAAAAGCATAGGATTACAACCACCTTGAAACGTGACAATAACGCGAAAATTCAAAATTAAGCATCACGCGGGGAGCAACGTTACGATGGAATTGAAGTGTGTGGATACGAGGTGATTGAACTGTTGGAGGGCCACTGAGAATACTGCCACCGATTGCAGCCCCTGTGAAAGCTCAAAAAGTAAATAAATCATACTCCTGCAATTCAGTCTCTAATTTCTGGATTCCGAACCCATTCACAGTTCAATTGTGATTCCCAGTGGTCAAATGCCCACTGGCTGACAGTTCAGCTGGGCCAGATGCGCTGGGAGACGGAACTGCTTACACTACACCCAACGCGGTTGATACACATGAGTGGGGCCCCCGCTCTAAGCTCCCAAGAAACACAGTGGGAGGGAGGGAGTACAGCAGGAACACGTTGCCTTCCCAATGCTCCTCGTTCCTCAAAAAGGCTGGGAGTCACTTGAGAGTATCCATAAATCCACAACACTCCTTCCTTCACAAACAAGGGCCTAGCACGACATTCCCTGCACGGTGCTATACTGAAAAAACCACCCGGCCAACTTTCCCCCAGATCCCAAGTCTACTAGTCACTTACAAGCCGGTAAGAGGACTGTACTGACACTTGGCCAACTTTCTCAAAAGTACAATAGTTCTTTGAGCCACAAAATTGTCAAAATCAACAGGTAACTTGACTATGTAGTCCGACACTTGTTCAGTTTTTTAGGGAATAGTAAAAATAAAAACATATCGTTGCAACATTAGTGCTGAAAAGCGAAATAGTGGTGAGTGTGAGGGTCAGTGTGAACGTCAAACTTCACACAGCTCTCTATGAAAGTAAGATGATTGGTTTATCACACTACTCCAATGAGAGGGCTTCTCAATTAAGGAATGGGTTCACCACCCATCATTAGTTTCAGTATTTGTAATAAGAGGGAGGAGTCTGGATCTTACCAGAGATTGGTGAAACACTAATTTGCAACGAGTGCTCGCCCCTTTCACGAAAATCTACGCAAAATTCATTACACACGAGCTATACTGAACATGCAAGTAAGTACGGAAATAACATACTTTTCTCTCACATTAACCAAGCTGTTGATAAGTACAATTGTCCCTTCTATTATCGAAGGTTCCGATTGAAACATTTTTAAATTGGACTCCACATTGTTGAGAATAAAATTAACAGACCAGAGAGCACCGTCAGAATTGCTTCCAAACGACGAAGTAATAGTTTGGCTAACCTAAAAAAAATATATTCCCATTAGTATTACACACACGGGCATTAGCCGGTAAAATGTAACTCCACTTCATGTTATAAAATTTTGAGACAAAAGACACATCGAAGAGCTTCTGTCAAAGAGAAAGGTCAATAGGTTCTTGTTACTCCAACAACCGTGCTGAGGAGCCACTTTCCTTCAAACGTTCTTACCTTCAAATTTCACATTAAACCCATCAGTCATTTTTACTTTCCTTGGCTCTACGAAGTAGAAAGGAAAGTTATGTAATCGGCCGAGAAAAAAAAATTTGAGTTCTCTTCAGATCTTTACGTTTCAGACCCTCCTGAGTCCGAAAAACACTATTTGGGAAAATGGTCTGTGTGTGTGTCACTAAAGTGTGTCTGTGAACGATTTTTAGAGAAATCCGCCGTATCAAATCAGCTCAAACTTCAAATCTCGCCCGCTGGTCACCATGGGACGCCAAAATAAGGGTATGAGCAAAATCCACCGAAAGTTAACTATAGTTATCATAGTGATCAAAACACCAAATTTTTTCTTCTCAAAAACGGCTCCAACGATTTGGATTAAATTTTTTATATTGATAGCTCCCAATAAGGCAACTATACCATAAAATTCCCATCTATGGGAAAATGATGAGAGCAGCACAATAAATTACCAAAACTTTCGACGTAATCGATTTTCGAGCGGTTTTTAGAGAAAACAACCGAGCCAAATCACCTCAAATTTGGTCTCCAGCCCGCAGGTTACCATGGGACGCAAAAATAAGGGTATGAACCAAATCCACCGAAAGTTAACTATAGTTACCATAGTGATTAAAACACCAAATTTTGATTACATTTTTTATATTGATATCTTTTGATAAGGCAATTATACCATAAAATTCCCATTCTTAGGAAAATGACGAGAGCAGCACAATAAATTATCAAAATTTTCGACGAAAAGCGTTTTTAGCGCGGTTTTTTCCTTATAAACTCCGCTGGAATGTTAGTAGAATGTTAAAAAAAGTCCAAAAGTTGTAGTCCAATCCAATACCTATAGGGTGAGTGTTTAAAAACGCTCATGAGGTACATGGGGCTCACTCCAGAAATTCCTGAATTTCAACTACTGCCGTTTCACTAACTACCAGTTCTAAACGTTTTTACCCAATAATTCTGCAAAAGTAATTACTATCCTTCTTCAAAAAATTCGTGTTTACAGCCTCATTAATTATCTGTGTACCAATTGCTCAATAATGGTCCTGGAATGAGTACTAGCAGCACAATAAATTCCGGAACTGTAAGCGCCACCGCTTCCTGCTGCTGTGAAGTGGTGTTTGATCTAGTTCAAATGAACTCAGTGGCAAATGAATTGATTAAATAGAATTAGCCATGTAAAAAGTGAATTGACGTAGAGCTAAGGAAAGTTGTGTGTTGCAACGCACCAGATATTTCTTCTTTCGTAGATCAGTTTTTCCTCAGTCCAAATTCGTTTTGGAAAAGAAAAAAGTTGGCGTCTTAATCGCTATGATAAATATTGATTGTAAATTTTATCCATAATTCCCACCAACCAACCCCAAATTTCCGCTAGGAGCATGGTTATATTACGGGGGGGATTAATATTGCAAGCGATATCGCACTAAGAGAGTTGAGGAGTTAGCACAATATCAAGCCGAATGCAATTGGAACAGATTTTTATTCTCAATTACATTCGGGGAAGTTTTACCACCGCGAAACAGGAACTGGGTGGGAACGAACGCAAGCAAGGACGACACAGTGACGAGGGAACCGATTCGGTTACAACTGATGGCAGCGAAGTCTCGAGCGAATCAGGGCATTTATGCTGACCGGGCACCTCAAATGCCCCGGACGAGCCTCCGCTGAATCGAAGGGTTTGGTTCGTCCCATTACAGTTACATTAAAGGGACAAAAACAATTTATGGGCGATTGTCGTAATGAGTTTTCACAATAAAGGTGGCAGTTCGCATCACTACTGAGACGGGAGAGAGACAGGAGACCATGACAAGTGTCTCAGTCTCTTCGGCATGAACTATAAGTCGAGACTGAGATTGCAACCAAAACTGCGATTCATTCCATATCGTAATCTGTTGACGTAGTCAGTTGTGCGTTGCGTTGACTGTCACTAATTTTGAATGTGGAATGGAAAGACAAGTAGAGCACTGTTGGAGAAAGAAGAATACGACGATTTACTCTTGTATTATTATTACAAATCAAAGAAAAGATTGTCTATTAGCGAATTATATTCGACTAGAGGCCAAGAAGGATTATTTTCGCTATTAGTGAACAATATCTATTTATTGTTTGATGATACGTTCAGGACGTATTTTCGGCTCAATAAGACACAGTTTGATTCGGTGTTAAATTTACTGAAAAAGATAATGCTAATGTACCGCCCAAGGAACGGCGCTATCGAGACGAAGAGCTGAGCATCAACATTCTCCCCAAGAGAGAAGGCTTCGCTATCGTTTCTCCTCCTTGCTGTAAACGATATCACTGGCACGAGGAGTGATAGTTAGATAAGGTACCAGCTTGAGAACCGAATTCGAGGTGGCGAGTAGCCCAAATACAGAGTTAGCTGGATCGAGAGTGCTTGCTCAGCAGAGGACGATCGCCGAGCCTTCCACCGAAATCCCGAGCTCTCTCTCCATTTCCATCCCCCGAGGAAGCAGGTTGCCCTTCACTAACCCGAATACAATTTATCTAGTCTCCACAGTTATTCTTTTTACTAGTCTCCCAGCACCTTCTCATCCTTCTCAATCACCACCTATCTTTTCGCACCTTTTGGTATTTCCTTCTTATTTTCGTTAATCCTCCGACCCCTCAGTTTCGGCCACGTCGGAGCATTACATTGGTGGCAGCGATTCACGAACAAGACCACGCTCTCCAAAACGGTATTAGTCGTAATATCTTTCCTTTAGCAGCGGCTTTTGTTTAATTTAACTTGTGCGAGTGATTTGAGTTGGAATCGCGATCCAAGTGCCTTTTTTCCCGTTCCCCACTTGTTCCTAGTAGTTTTTTTTCGCCTAAGTGCCGCTCCGAGATTTTAGACAGCCTGCGTAGGTACAATCTCGCTCAACTCCGTCATCGTCTTGTAGTTGCCATTTAACGAAATCCTCCAATCTGAATTTCGTTGAGGTCCTTCGTAAGTACACTGGTGCTAACTTTTGGTGTCATCCCTTAGTTGTTCGTGAATACCAGTTAGCATACTTAACTACGATGGACCCATCCAGGCTTTTGAAGGACGAAATTGCGGAGCATTACACTAACAAAAGAAAGAATAACATTGAAAGAAAAATTCGATATAACTTTTGTCCAATTATTCTGTTCGAAAATAATTTCGATTGGTCGATACGATTCATCGATAAATTCGTTTCGTGCTTGGTGTTCTGACGAAACTGCAGTTATTGAAGAATTGTACGGCGAACTTGTATAGGAGCGCAATCTTTGTCACTGAAGGCAGCCATTTTTCTGGTAAATGAAGATGCTTTTAGAACATGACACCACTTGTCCGGGGCAGAGACCGTCTTCCTATCTCGGTCGCTCACGCGAACTGACAATACGAAGTCTCATGACAAGTGACGCTAGTGGTCTCCTGTCTCAGCGCAAACTGCCGCCTTAAGAACGCACAGGCCTAGCAGCTAACCTGAAGAAGTGTAAAAATCAGCTCTAGATAGGTCTCCTTTGTGTGCTCTGGGCCAATGTGAGGAAACCTTTCTAAAAAAAACGCTCCACCCACTCATAACCCCTGCTGAGTAGTAAACTTATACGTACCTCACGTAACCAGATACAATGCTTGATTTAGAACTGATAAAGCACAGAAAGTATGGTAGGTACAATATGGAATGACTTACTTCAGTGTAATAGCCATGATGAAGGAGGTAAGAGAGGGACCAGTGGCTTAAGAACCATACGAGTGTCTCACTAACGAGAGGACTGAACAAATGAGGTAAATTCGCTTCAACCACTTTTTTTTCAATATCGCATAATCTAAATACAGAAGCAACCATCCTGCAAGAGAAAACATTCATCTAGAAAGATTTATCAAAATCAATCCGTTGACTCAAGATGAGAAAAAAAGAACAGTTACTAAAAACTAAATAGCGAACATTCAAATGAAGGAATGAGAACAAGATGCGGGTGCATCACTGATTTCTGGCATTGAGGAGATTGCATGAAGCATGTCGTTGGATACGGCGAGGGGGCATTTTGCCAGATAAGTGGACTCGAGCATTGAAAGATAAACGAGCGACTTGAACGTAAAATGGGGAAAATATGGAGAATGGAGGAGGAGTGTGGAATGGATCTTGAAAAGAGTTTGTCCGAAAGGAACCATCACTTAGGCTGATTGAATGAAAAGTAAAGGATAGTATATTAGTCTAAGGAGACCCAGCACTTTATTGCATTATTATTAAATTTAGACTGGTGGTTCAAATTCATTGTAGATGAAAACTAGTTTCATGCTCAAGGTAATAGGATGGGATGTAGCAAAGTTCAAGGTAATATCCAGTAGTCAAGCGCAGGAAGTTCCCTTTTAACACCCTACGACTCCTTCCTGGCATCGCCTCAGTGGCAGAACTTCCCCCACAGAGCAATAGCACTTTAGGCCCACCAGGTCTCATCTGTTCATAGGAGAGCTAGATGCTACTACTCAGTCTTCCGGCGTACACTTCTGTGGATCGTACATCTTCGTTCCACACAGATGCAACATCCAGGGTTCAGAAAATCTAGTCATCTCTCGGCGAAAGACAATTTTCTCAGCGCGTGGAGTCGGAGATTCCCTCCCTCCATGCAGGTGATCCAGAATCGGTGTGTGCAAAGATGTGAACACTGTGCACTTGCATTCTTGGGTACAACTGGGGCGTTTTGGCGCATTTATGGAGAAACGCGTGATGCCTCTGCTGACAATATTTGACTGATACAAGCCTTGTTGAGAGTTTAAGTCCCTTTTATTAAGGAAACAGACGTGTTGGCAAAACACACGTGTACGTCGAGTAATACTTTTTGAAAGTGTTGGCAGGCAATTCGTACACACGTTGTACATTTCCACGTAGGTTCTAGCATTCAGGGTGGATTTGAGGAAACGCGGGCACTTTCTTACTCTATGACGTTTGTCGCAGACAGTGCAGGAATGTGAATCTGACAGTCGAGTGTTGTGACAAGATCTTTTGGAAACCGCGTGATTTCCCTCGACGCCAAAAAGAGAGATCATTCTGGGACAGCTTTCAGGGAAAATTTATGAACCATCTTCAATTCATATTTTGTTCCTGCATTAATTCTAGAAAAAAGTAAGTGGAGAAGTTATACTGATGGCGTACCTAATTATAAAGTCTGCAGAATTAAAATGATCGGAATTAACAGATTCAGAATTGATGGAAGAAGCCAAAACACGAACAGAAGCTTCCACATCAGCTCCCTGTTGAATGCTGAAATCCATGATTTCCGAAGGAATTAAAGGAGTCTCCCCTTCGCTTTCCATCGCTATAACGTGGCCTGAAATAAAACATAAAAATTGTCAACTTCCTCAATTTGTCAAGATTAGAAGTAAAAAAATATCCGACACGACGCATAACTTTTCTCACCAGCCAGGCTACAAATTCGATGACATTCTGTGCCTTTGTTCAATGAACTGACAGAAGAAAATGTAGTTACTAATCACCCCCAAGAGACCATGGCTAGTGGCGACGCGGTGAGGTGGGATATTACCTCACCCAGATGCTAATGGGACATGGCTTGTTGAGTGCATATCGTGACCACATAGGGAAGGTACAACAAGTGAGGTGCATCTTTTGCAACGTAAAATAAGACGTCGCGTAGCACGCCATCGACCACTGGAGGAATGAGCGGCTGTGTCGGGGAGGTACGGTGGTCGCCATCATGCTCGGCAGTTCAGACTACTGGAGCGGGATTTCCGTGCTCGTCGCAAAAAACGGGAAGGTAATGTCGACGAAGAGTGACAAAGGAAGGGCCCCCCATGTGAGAGTGACATGGGGCGCATGTGAGAGCACCCCAAGTTGAAAGAAGAATATTCTCGCTGCCCCGACGTAGACGATAACGCTCCTGAACCTCCCAAGAGGGGGGACATAGAGAAAAGGCGTAAAGATCGAGTAGAAATGGCGATAGGATATCCAGCCTGGCCTGACGCGAAATGAGAAACAGCAGTGCAGTGCTGGGAGGGGACACTTCGATGCCAGCTTGTGTGCCTGGTCTAGGCTGGGTATCTCACCAACTAATAAGCTGAAGCCCTGTTCGATCAGTCATTTTTGAAAAAATTTAATGTTTGGAGAATCTCACTTTCTGATGTATTTCAGTTCAAAGGAAATAGTTACGAAGATAAAAATGTTTGTATAAATTAGAACACACACCAATATTTGATTCAAGTCAGTTCGAAAACGTCAAAAAACACTTTTTTATGTGGATTTTAGCTTTTACCTCAGAAATATCAATGGAAAAGCCTATGTAGGTGAATTGTTTGACTGAACTGTTGGAGCTCTTCATACAAAACGTATTTTTGCTCTGTTCACGATTTTTAACAGAGGTTTATTGACAACGAAGTTTCAATACTAATCAGTAGAAGATATATTGCAAGTGAGTAGTACACACTGAAAGAGGGTTTTATGTATCAGAGAAACAGTTACCGCTTACCAAATGGAGAGATTTGGCGAAAGCCCAACTTTTCTTTTCAACCACTACAACGCTCAATTTAGCTGTTGGGGTGAGCAAAGTCATAGTGTTTTGATACCTACGACGAACATGAATCGAATGTAACTAGAGCAACTAAAATTTAAATCAGGGGAACGGCTGTAACTATCAATTCATTCAACACAGGTGTCCACCCGGAAGTTCTGCGCAATAATATCAACACTCGTGTAATAATCAAGTGCATTAGCGGTGTTTATGCATTAAAAAAAAGTAAACCTGCAATTAACAGCAACCAATGAATATCTTCGAAAAGGTCGACGAGATTATTCGAATTTGTCGCTCCTTGCTGATGGATGTTCTCTAAGCGAGACCTCAAATTACCAGTTCTGATCTCAAGCAGCTCGACGAGCAAAGGAATTGTATGTCTTGGCACCTAGAAGAAGAAATTACATCGAGTGATAAAATACTTCACTATGTTACAAACCCAAGTATTAACCAACCTACAACTAATAGAGAAAGTTCGACGCCTCACAGAGCTTGCACGCAGAATCAGTTGATTTCAGTGTTGACTTTGTCGGTGTTACGAGGGCATTGAATGGTTGGAGAGTCATTGACACTATTATGGGCAAAATTACCGCAACAGTGAGGAAGTACCCTCAAAATATGATTCTTCGTATTTGTTTCCACAGCGTAGTGTTATTTTTATTCACTTGAGAGAAGCCGAGAGCAGAGTGAGTGATTCAACCAACATTCTTCTTACATTCATACTCCTGTTACAGGGGGGATTAATATTGTAAGCGGTATCGCACTAGGTGAGTCAGGAAGTAGTACGATAGAAGCCGAATGCAATTCGAACGAGGAGTTTTATTCGTGAATTACTTTTGGACATGTTTTACCACCACAAGCAGGGTACTCATTGGGAGCGAACGCAAGCGTGGACGACACGGCGATGAGGGAACCGGCTCGGTTACAGCGAAGTCTCGAGCGAATCGGGGCATTTGTGCTGACTGGGCACTGGCACGAGCCTTTGCTGAATCGAAGGGTTTGGTTCGTCCAGTTACACTCCCCTTGTCTCTCTTTTGTGACGATTCTACAGTTTTAGTTTCTTTAAAGTTGGTCACATCTAGAGCCGAGCGAATTATCAAAGAACAAACGTTGCTCACCTTGTTACAAATATTTGTCAAATGCTTGTCTGTAACGTATCAACAATTAACTCCCGTTTCAGATTAACGCAAAAACTGTACGAATCCCCCAGACCACAACAATTGAAGGTGGCTAGATTAAATTCCCGTCAGCGGCTGTTCCTGGAGTGGATGCCTTCAGATCGAACCCAACTGGATTTGCCACAAGACTGGGAGTTGTCAAAGAAAATCTTTCAAACCCTGTAATTAAGCACGAGGTACGAAATGAAAGGTCTACGTTTCCAACTTCACGGGGATTGAATCCCCACAGATCTAAAAATCAGGCAACCTAATGAGGTACAATGGGTGCCGACTCGGGCAAAGCATGACGAGGGAAATGTGAGTCAGACAGATCGAGGATCCTATTATCTTTCAACTCCACAGCCCTGGTCACTTTATGTGCGCTTAGCTCAAGCATACCACGATGGTATCTTTTCAAACAGATGCTAAATGAGAGAAGACTTGTATCTGCATGAGCAAAACCTTGAAAAAAACCAGTACAAACTGAACTCCTTTTCATAATTCCTCCTTGGTCATAATTACTCAAAATAGCCCTCAACGTTACAGCAGCATGAAAACGTCCTAATTATTGGAAAACGTCGTAAACCCAATTATTCAACAATACAAAATATTCTTACTTCTCTGGCAAGAGCACCGATTGCCTGCAGTTGGGATTTGAACTTGATTCTATCAATTTCCTCTCCTTCTTCAACGTCGTCCGCGTCTGAACCTTGCCCCGATCCTCGAATCCCATCAGGTGGCGACAAATGACACCTCAAATACGAGTTGAACAACTGTATAAAGGATTGACGGGGAAACTCGTCTGGGAAAGCTTGCGAATTTCTCAGAACGGTCAACCAAACGATAATTAGATTGTCAAACGCTTCTGTATACAAACAGTCGTCCGCTCGAACCTGTTTCAACACACACAAAAAAGCTGTTATGTAGTCAATATTTTGAACAATGTCTCATCTTTTTATCCCTGGCTCCAAGATGTAGAAAGGAAAGTTATGGACAATAAAAAATTGAGTTCCCTTCAGATCTTTACGTTTCTAGGCCCATTGATTTCGAAAAACACAATTTGGGAAAATGGTCTGTGTGAGTGTCTGTGAACGCAATTGAGCGAAAACGGCTTAACCAAATCAGTTCCAACTTGATATCTAGCCCACACGTCACCACGGGACGCCAAAATAAAGATGCAGGAAAAATCCACTCAAAACTAACTATACTCGTCATAGCGATCAAAACACTTAATGTTTTTTTTTTCTCAAAAGCGGCTGTAAGGATTTTGGTTAAATTATTTGGCCGGACCATTTTAAATAACACAACAATACCAAAAAATTCCCATCCACGGGAGAATGACGAGAGCAGCACAATAAATTACGAAACAATCTTATCCCAGTGCCCTTATATTGCATTTTCGCGTCAAATTGGAGGTTTTTCACATCAATTTGGAGGATGGCGGAAATACGCGCAGTAACGACTAACTAACGCGTGAAACGTAACATTCAACAAACATGGATTAATATAGTGAACAGAAAAGAGCGATTGTTTTAAACGTAAGTCGTGCCCAGGAGCAGCGGTTGTCAGGTTTTCCGTCGTTCTCATCATGATATTTGTGCAGTTCGATGTCGCAACTGAAGCAACATTTCGGATTATCGTGTCACACAGGTCGTGGTTTGTTCGGGACTCACTGAGGATTCGTCTCGTGGACAACTCGATTTTTGAAAAGCAGTGCTCTACTGAATTCAAGTGAGGTGAACAGGGCAGCAGATATTTCACGTTGAACCCCCCTGGTAACTTGTCCGTTTAAAAATGGAATCTCTTCCGTCATCCTACGATTTGAAATTGAAAACCTCCAATTTGACGTGAACATGCTATAAACTCCGCTAAAATACTATTAGAATTTACAGAAAAATTCAGGTGGTAGCTCAATCAAGTACCTTTACGATGATAGTTTGATAACACTCTTAAGACACATAGGAGATACTCCAGTACTCCAGTAATGCCAGAAGTTCAACCCCCGCCGTTTTACTTACTACCTCCAGTTTTTACTCAATAATTCTCAAACAGTGATTATCGTTCTCAAAAAATCCCGTTTCCAATCTCATCAATTCTTTCTGAGTAGTGATTGCTCAATAATGGTCAAGTAGGAGCACTACAATAAATTCTGGAGCTATAAGCGCTATCAGCTTCTACCACCATGGAGTTATGTTTGACCTAATTCAAATGAACTGAGTAAAAAATGAATTCGAGTAGTAGCAAAAGCCGAAAACAAGTGTATTTACGTATAGCCAATGAAAGTTGTGTGCTTCACACTTCATGTGTGTAAATACGAATGCTACGAGTAATTAAAATGAAAACTATCGTTCATTACATAAGTCAGGACCACTGAAATAAGAAATTGTGCTGACTGACTCCTATTAAAGGCACTGGTCGATCGTCGTCTAGTGGTTAAGACATTGGTTCATATTTCTCGATGTAAGGAGGATTGTGAATCGGAGCTCTGGCGCGATTGCCGTAATTTTTGCCAGTCAGCAGCTCTTCAAAAGCATCTCCAAACTACCTCAGTACAATTGGCGCCCAACGTTTCAAGGAAAGAATGTGTGGTCGTGAGAATGGGAGTGAGTGAGTAAATTTTGAAGGATGTGACAACCCTAACTGGTTTGTGCGCTTCAGCGATTACTTACAGATTCTTCATAGGCGGAACCCTCAGCGAAACGTATAGTCAACCTCGTGAATTGTTCAAGAAAACTCTGTACAAGCTCTTGAGGGAAGGAAGAGGAACTGTAGCTGGTGATAAGGAAAAAATACGTGATCAAATTGTCCACGATATTTGAAAATCCCAACGCTTCACGATCGAGAATTTCAATGCTGAAAAAAAAATACGAAAAATTATGTTAATGGTTTATATTTTTTAAATCATTTAATATTGGCCAAAGGAAAGTAAATTGCGTTTGGAATAACATACCTAGTGACGAGTTTAATAAAAGATTCCAAATAATTGGTAAAATACGTTATTCTATGTTCTCTACTATCTACAACAGCTCCGCTCAATGATGCAAGTCGAGTAAGGCAGCTCATGGCGTGATGCGCGAGGTGGGGCGTTTCACGAATTTTCCAATAAACCTGCGGGAATTCAGTTAGCAAAATGCTAATGAGGGATAAACGTCAATTGTTCTAAATACGCTAAGAAATGAAAAATCGCTCACTTCAAAAAATAAATTGGTCATTTTCGGGTCCAATATAAAATCTTCCCAATCGGTCCCCAGTCTCAAACCGTCGTCGGATGGCGTGTCAAACATGGTGACCATGTGCCTAAATCTCGTTTGTGAAGGCCTCCTAATATTTGTTAATAACAGCGGATTAAGGAAATATTTTGTGATAATAAATGAGAAGAAGCGAAAAGTAGGCAAGTAAAGCGGTGCAAGAGAATAAAATTGATTGTTGTTTGCTTCGTTTAATTTACCTATTAACGTCACTACCTTTAGGCTGGTAATAGTGATATTATATTCACTTACCAACTAGCCAGCTTCGTTCTGGCTTCAGTACATCAAAGATGTTATATCAACATTTGTAGAACAGACATGTTAAAATAACAAGGAGTTACATAGCAGCTGCTGTCCTTGAAAGTACAAGGGATAAAGTCACTCCGAAATTTAAACAATATCAGCTGAAATGATTTCGAAGTATCCCACAATAAATCAAGTCAATTTGGGACTTAGCCTACACGTGAGAAGTGAATTTCGATTTACTTTGAGTACAAAATTTGGAGAGATACACTGAATTTACTAGTTCTCCGCGAAGTAAAGAACAAATTAACCGGAACTTGAAACGAAAGAAGAAATATCTGGTGCGTTGCAACACAACTTTCCTTAGCTCTACGTCAAGTCGCTTTCTATGTGGCTTTTTCTATTTAATCAATTCATTTATCACTCAGTTAATGAACTCAAGTGAACTTGGTCAAACAACACTTCACAGCAGCAGGAAGCGGTGGCGCTTACAGTTCCGGAATTTATTATGCTGCTCGTACTCATTCCAGGACCATTATTGAGCAATTGGTACACAGATAATTAATGAGGCTGTAAACACGAATTTTTTGAAGAAGGATAGTAATTACTTTTGCAGAGTTATTGGGTAAAAACGTTTTGAGCTGGTAGTAAGCGAAACGGCAATAGTTAAAATTCAGGAATTTCTGGAGTCACCCCCATGTATCTCATGAGCGTTTTTAAACACTCACCCGTTAGTTATTGGATTGGACTACAATACCAATTCTTTTAAAACATTTTACAAGAATTCCAGCGGAGTTTATAAGGAAAAAACTGCACTAAAAACGCTTTTCGTCGAAAGTTTTGATAATTTATTGTGCTGATCTCGTCATTTTCCCACGAATGGGAATTTTATGGTATAGTTGCCTTATTGAGAGCTATCAACATAAAAAATTTAATCAAAATCTTTTGAGCCGTTTTTGAGAAAAAAAATATTTGGTGTTTAGATCACTATGATAACTATAGTTAAATTTCGGTGGATTTTGTTCATACCCTTATTTTGGCGTCCCATGATGACCTGCGGGCGAGATATGAAGTTTGAGCTGATTTGGTACGGTGGTTTTCTCTCAAAATCGTTCACAGACACACACACAGACCATTTTCCCAAATAGTGTTTTTCGGACTCAGGGGGGTCTGAAACGTAAAGATCTGAAGAAAACTCAAAATTTTTTTTTCAGCCGATTCTTTCAGCCGACTTCGTAGACCCGAGGAAAGTAAAAAGAGAATAGGTTGCGTGTTCCGTCTGACGCAAGGAGTTCAGTTAAAGACCTTACCGGAAATATATTGTACCGACTGACTCCCATTCGTAGTCTCGCGATCGTAGTCTAGCGGTTAAAGACGATGGTTCATAATTCTGACGAAAGTCAGGCAATAATGGATCGGAGCTCCTCGCGACTGCAGTAATTTTTGCCTGAGTCAGCGGATCCCCGAACATCTCCTTTTCCCCTCGTAACAATATGACCTATTATCCAAGGAAGGAACCTTTTCTTGTGCTCTACCAAGGAGTACACATTGGTGCCCTTGTGGGTTAATGCTCTACAGTGGCGTATGAACGTCAGTTTGATCCCTGACAAGTATTTATGTCCTGAATGCAATGAACGACATCACGTTTGAGGCTAAGAAGCCATTCGTTGGATACCTATTTGAGTACATTTGTTGGCAGAAAAATACGAGGGACGTCCCAAAAGTAAGTTCTGAAGTGCTGGGAAAAATCGAAAACTCAACCAATTTGAAAAAAAAAATATTATTCTTAAAGGTACGGATCTACTTTTTTTTTCGACGTAGTCACCATTCCGATCGATGCATTTTTGGTACCGTGGTGCCAGTTTACGTAACCCCTTGTCGTACCATTCTGCGTCATTTTGTTTGAAGAATTCCGAGACCGCGGCTTCGAGTTCGGCGTTCGTATGGAACTTTCTTCCGCCCAGGTGGACTTTGAGGAGGGGGAAAAGGAAAAAGTCACTCGGTGCAAGGTCTGGAGAGTATGGAAAACATCCCAATCAAATGTTCCAAGCAAATGTTGGGTGATTTTTGGTCAAGAGGCGAGGCACCCACCTTGCACACACTTTCGAGAACTTGAGATCTTCCCTAATGATTCGGTGTACTGAAGAACGAGTCAATTGATGTTTGTTGTGCACTTTCTCGACAATATCACATAGAGTAAAGCGCGCATCTTCCTCCAAAAGCTTGCGAACTGCAGAAACTGCGTCTTCTCCACGAGAAGTGGAAGGGCGTCCACTTCGCCGTTCATCGTGCACACTTTCCCACCCTTCCAGGAAACTTCTCTTACGGACCATTTCGATGCTCATGACCCCTTCTCCATACGCTGAAGAGAGTCTGCGGTGAATTTCGGGCACAGAAACATTCTCAAAAACTAAAAAATGGATTGTAGCAGCCATGTTTACACTGGTGCTGATAAGCCGCAAGAAGTGATAGCAACATAAGAAAAATTCAGTGTTGCCATCAGATGTAACACGAAGCATCCCCGTTGGAATTTTTTCCCTACGGCATTTTCCCACGGATTTACAAATGATCGGAACTTACTTTTGGGACGTCCCTCGTATGTAGTTGCCAAATATTGTGGCTTCCACAACGGAAGCCTACTCCCTATTCCAAAAAACGGCCTAATCCCCTCAAATTTCTGATGCCTAAAAACAAAGATGGATGAGCACTTTTTGTAATCTGTAGCACAGATGTTTACACTTGGAGCAAGGACATATTTTCGTTGCATTTCACTTTCCGTAATTTAAGGACTGTTATCGTCAACCCTTCTGCCACAAACTGCACTTGTGAACCCAACAGCCCGGACAATGCTTTTTAACCACAGCTTCTGATGTCACAGCAAAACCAATTCAAGATGAAGAGTACTTTATACTGGAAAACCAATATTTTACTGCACGTTGTATAGTAAGAAAAGGATATGAGAATAGGCTAAGATGGAGAACTTCCAATTCAATACGGTTTCACAAACGCTCAGTAGAGATTTCAATAGTGTGAGCGCACTGTCATGGAAAGGTACGGGAAATTGGACTACTTCCATCAAAGCGCTCACTCCAATTTGAAGAATTTTCTTCAAAGTGAGCATCTAAAATCAAAAATTCATAAATGTAGCGCCTTTCTCGACATAAATAAAATATTATAATTCAGAACAAAATATTACCTCAAACTCAGATTTAACGTTAAAGTGGTCCATCCAAACTAAACCAATCTCTGATGATTTGTCAGTATTACTGTATTCTTGGACGATAGCCAGAAGCATGCAACAGCCTAGGACCTTCTGCAATAACCAAAATGAAAAGAAGCTATAAATTTTTAAATCTCAACAAGGAACCAATTTCACCAAACTTTTCAACGGTCTTTTAGTTATTAAACCGCAATGTCATGTCGTTTAAAACGGTTAGATAGAACGAATTAGCGCAGTTAGCGCTGTAATTCAACGACTTACCACTTCTATCTGCTCGCGGTTATATCCCTGAAGGTTCTAATTCGTGAACGTCGAAACTATTAATTATTTTATTCAACTCTTTATAGCATTAGCAGTGTGATTCTTTTTAGTACTTGGTCTTTCAAAAGCAACCATTTTACGAGCCCTCAAACAAATTGAAAGCACGCTCCAGAAGTTAAGCGACAGATCATTCTGCTATATTAACTTATTACAAATTAACTCAATTAAATAGCAGATAGCCTTCTACAATCTGTGAATTAACAGAATAAACCTCGCAACTGTGTTCATATTTTGCACTATCACAAAATCGCTATTCGCAAAAGGGTAGAAAACCAAATGTCTCCAGCCAAATCAAAAAGCTGGAGGAGAATACCCGATCGAGTTAGTCTGAAAAGTTGGAGTTGTTTTGACGAAGAGATGCAGAAAGGTGAACGAGGGTTCAGTTGCCCAAAGCACAATCCACTTCTTGTCATTCAAGGTTACATAATTGCCTCAAAGAACGCTACCTCACTGTTTTGTAAACGATTGATTAGGTTGGTGAAAGCCATTTACGTGAATTAACTTCTTAAATGTCTGACACGATAAAAACGATGATTCTCTAGAAGGAATGTTCGACCTGTTTGGTGAAATCGAATGAGACTTACAGGCAGCAGTGGGACGCAAGCAGTTTGGTTGAAAGGGTTTGACTCAAATCTTTCCTTCAACTTCCCATTGCCTCACTAAGTATATCCGTATTTCCTATTAGGAATCGGTCAATGTAGATAAGTTTGCGTTGTTAAGGCAATTACGTGAGTTCTTAAGGCGCATTGTGTCGGCAAATGAACTCTGGACTTCTCCAATTCGTCACGCCTAATCGTCAAGTTCTTCAATCTCCTACTCTTCAGGCCAGTTTTATCTGCTCTGCTCCACCTCTCTTCTACTCACAAAACCCTTCCATCTTCCGCATTGCCTTTTTTTCCCCAGTTCCGTTTTATACGTAGCACTGTGTAGGGTATTTTTGTTCATTTTCTCGTCCAAGACGCCCTTTTTCCTCAACGAGGAAGTCTGCATTGTGCTCTCTAAAGTGCCACAAGACAATTTGTTCTCCCAAAGAGCTCTACATACATCCCGAACTTCAGCGCCACTTATCAAGTGACTCACCACCACTTCATCTCCTCTACCACTGTCATACGAACAGTCCAGGTTAAATTTTCCAATTCACGGACATTCCATTAAGATCACTGTCAAAAATATAATTTTACCATCCGGCAACTGCCTTTTCATTTTGTACTGGTTTCCCTATTGAGGGAAGAATTTGGAGTATACTACGAACTCCACGCTTTCCCCAACAAGCGTGATCAATGAACGCATTCTTTGCTTTCTCAATATGTTTCCTGCGGCCCTCTCTAGTTTGCTACAATACCAATGAAACACAACTGTACCAATAATACCAAACATCTTCACAGTGAGAGTGGGCGAAACTGTGGTCACTACAAAGCTAGCTGAATTTCATGAGATTGCAATCGCACTCTTAAAATATGACAACAAAAGCATGGATCACGAGTGGTTAATGGCAAACACGAAGTAACCAAGACGGTGCAAACGCTGACTTTTCATGGAGACTGCCAGAAGCTGGAAGTGTGGCTGACCCTTTCTGATGGCAGAAATACTACAAACGGAGGACAGTCATCCAAAGAGAGGGGGGCCCTGAGGGTTGCTTGCGCTTATCGCACTGTCTCAGAGCCGACTGTGATGAGGGTGGCGGGGGTTACCCCCATCAACTTGATAGCTGCAGAGTCGTAAGGCGCATGAGAGCTGAGGGACCTAATTCAACAGAAAGGCTGGAGGAACATCTCGTCACTATTCGGGTTTGGCAAGATCGATGGGAGAATGAAGAAAGAGGTCAGTGAACAGCCACTTTGATTAGCCACCAACAGCATTGGATGGAGAGAAGGACCTCGCCAAGTTTCTAACAGGACATGACTGTTTCCAGACCTATCGCCATAGGACCCTGAAGATACTGCACAACGGCATCGTGGAAGATACAAAGCACACCTTCGTGTGCGACAGATACAACACTCCGCATTAGGGTCTCCAGGAAGTGGTGGAATACTTGAGTTCAGATACCACAGTAAGGGTAATACTGAAGCACACTACTGACTATTACATACTAACATCTCTAAGAGCTAACTGTATATGACGTAGTTCTGCTGGCTCTGGACCACAAAAAATCGCTGTGTGCGCGTCTTGAGAAAGAGTTCCCAACGAAGGACGGATATGTCTCAGCAACCCCGCGATATAGTCATGCGCTTCATTACATTATCATGGCAGGATGCATAAATGGGAATCTAAGCGAAACTTTTACATACCCTTGGAAGGTCCCCTTCCATGATTAACCGGTTGACATCGGTGAGCACTTTACTTAGCTCAGTGTCAGAGTTACGGACACTTTGGAGTTTAACAATAATGGCGATCACCTTTAAAAGAAAAAAAAAGTTAAGAAAACATTCAATAATTGTACGTACCAAGCTTCAATTAGAATGCCCACACCTTAGAAATACTTCACTGTACTATGTAAATAGAACATGTTACTTTCTTAAAACACAGTTTTCAGCGTAAACATTGTATGTCAACTAGGCAAGCTGTCTGAGACTACAGACGCTCCCTTGAGTTAACAGATCACTAATACTTTTGGCATTGGCGATCTAAGGACTGGCTTTTCGTGCTAACCTGTAATATTCGTTCTCTAACGAAAGGCGGGAGATTTGGTTTTTCTACGACATAATTGTATAAGTACTGCCTCAGCTCAACGACTGCAGACTCTTGCAAGTCCTTTCGTTCCCTGACAACAGCTTCTTTCAACGTGCTGGCTGTTTCAAATAAAACGTAGTCAACAGTGGACGTTTCTGAAAAAAAAAAAGAAAGTGAATTTGTGTTTGTAAAATTCCTTATTATTGAAGGCTAAAATGTGAAAAAATACTATTATATGGTACTAAGTTACTCACGTAGTATTTGTTTGCATAAAATGTAAGGAGATTTGGTTAATCTGTAAGTTAGAAACACCTGTTCTGCTGCAAGCCTCTGTTCTGGCGTGATCAACGACGGAGGTGCCTGAAACATCAAGTTCACATTTGAATATGGGATACCTAAACCAATAAACGAGTTAAGTGTAACACAAAAATATAAGTATATCAGTGAGGAAAAATAACTATAAGTCAGGAATAAATATGCGAGACACATATTGATTCTATGAGCCATCCTACTCTGAGTGCAGCTATGTTATAGATATGTGAAAGGAACAACAGTTTACAACACCACATCACAAATGAGTCACGACTATAGTCTATGAACCCACTTAGAGTCTCAGCTCCAAAAAACGATCTGTTTTAGCAGGGATTCTAACGAGCAATATGGTGCTTTTGGTAGTGGCTGATTCACAGTCAAGAGAAAAAGATGCAATAATGGCGAACGCTTGGCCTATTTCTCCTGGAAGGGACCCTTTAAGAAACACAATTTGGTTAAGTAGTTCGTTAATAGATTTCTCCTAATGGATGGGTTTTACCAAACGCTTGTCTGAGTTTGACAGCATTGTGTACTCTTCTGAGTTTGACTTTTATAAATTTTCCTTTATTTATTTCAGCGTTGCTATGGGTGAAAAATCCGTACAAAGCCTCGTATTTTCAGGGTAGATGAATACATACAGAACTTTGCAATGGAGAGTCACCACTCTTAGGACACCCAGGGGAAACAAGTGGACTAGGAAGCCCTTGGAAGCCAGGTCACGATGCCCGCTTAATAACTGTACTGTGAAACTATTCAGGGGTAGTTGAAAGAAAAGGGGTGAGGCAGATGAAAAGGAGTTTATAGTCAAGCTCCCTATAGTTTGAACATTAGCCACTAAGCTCTTCCAAGGCCTGAAAAATCAGTGTCCGACTTAATGAAGTCGAAGCACTGCTAAATTATGAACATTATTCCATATAAAACTTGAAACAAACTTGAGTTTCGTGCACTCAAAATCTCGTATGTATTTCCTTTACTGCCCCCACAGAATACTCTATGGGTTCTAATATGAAAAAAGCCAACCATTTTTGGGTGAAACAAAGAACATGGACCGAGATAACGCTACAACTGCATATATCGATAGGTCGCTTGGTACCACTACGACTGCTAGTGTCGATATGCGTCACAGGCGCAGTTGGCGGGGAAGAGATTCGGAGACTGCAATGAACTCTGAGAAAGAGTGAGAGCGATAACAGAATTAGAAAGAACAATAACCGTAGTTGAGGGGTTGTTTGACCCTTCATCCTTCCACTATATTCCCTGTTCCCTCCGCCTTTCTGTATTCCTCAGTTCGTTAATGGTTCTCGTGCCGGTAGTTCGCGCCTTTCCTTCACATTTTACCTTTACCACCCTTCAAGTTTGTGCGTTTCTATTTTTTCTACGTTTGAATCGTGTTTAAGTCTTCTGTCCTGCTCTATATTTACTCTTCCCAACTTTATATTCATAAATCATGAGTTCTCAAAGACTTACAACTAACTTTTTCCATCGTTTGAGTACGTCAGGTAGTATGTCTCTGATTGAATGGTGTATGGGTGAAGGTCTGATCGCCTCAGATTGTGTTTACGAGTGTGGTGCAAGAATGAGGTTAGTCCCCAGGACTAGTGTGATTGATGGATGTGAATGGAGATGCCGTCTTAATGGCCATAATGAGAGGCAGTCAGTGCGGAAAGGGTCGTGGTTTGAAAGAAGTAAGTTATCAATGCTGCAGGTGCTTCAAGTAACTAGTTTATGGCTTTGTAAAGCACCCGCATCCTTGATTGCTTACCAGTGTGAAATCTCTGATCCTACCGCTACTGACTGGATGATGTTTTGTCGTGAAGTATGTATGGAAGTGTGTCGTGATCAAGGGTGCATGAAGTTAGGTGGCGATGGAAAAGTTGTTGAAATAGACGAATCTAAATTTGGTAAGAGGAATTTTAACAGGGGCAAATCGGTAGACGGACGCTGGGTGTTTGGTGGGGTCGAGCATGGGTCCTGAAAGTGCTTTTTCCGGGTCGTTGAAAACCGAGGGAAGGAAGTCCTCCTCATAATCATAAAGGAATTCATTCTTCCGGGCACGACAGTGATCTCCGATTGCTGGAAGGCCTATGATTGCCTGGAGAACGAAGGTTTCCCTCACCTAACCGTTAACCACTCCTTGTTTTTGAAGAACCCGGCAACAGAGGCCCACACAAATTCGATCGAGGAAACATGGGCCGCTATCAAGCGAGGGATTCCCTCTAGATCGGTCACAGATCATTTTGATTCGTAGCTCTTCGAATATATTTGGAGAAGGACGAGAAGTGACTGTGATGATCTAACGAGGGCATTTCTGAAGGACGTGGTACGGGTGTATAAAGTGAACGGTGGAGGAGAGGAAGCATCCGGCAGTTCTTTGTCAGGGACTTCCAAGAACCTGTAAGTACACAATGCCGTTATTTCTAATTTCAAACATGGCGCCAGAGCCTACGATGCATCACAGGTGCAGTTGGCGGGGAAGAGGCTACGAGCAATGTCGGGCATATCGATAACCTGACCTCAGTCGTCAAATATCGATATATTGCCTTATCAGAGGGATCGGTCCATGTTCTTTGCTTTACCCCATTTTTTTCCACGCAGTTCATGCTAAGTAACGTCGAGCGCTGATAAGGTACAGTTTTTTGTATCACATTGTTATTAAAACAATAAATAATGTCTGTAGAATGTGCCTAAAGCGTTCGTTGTAGTTCAAGCAGCAACCAACTAGTATTACTTTGTTACCTCCTATCAGTGTTGATGTCACCTCCGGTGCACCAAAAGCATAGTGGGGTATGAGGCTTTCCAGTCGATTTGGATCTGACACAATTCACTATCTTTACTAGACCCCTTCCACTTCATAAAATCAGGGCTGTTGAAGTAGTGAGTACAAGTATTACTACTAATCGCTGTGTGGGTGTAGGGCTTGACTACGCTATAGCAAACGATATTGAAGCGCTAAGAACTGAGTAAAATAAGCGGCTAGGAGTCATTACGTCAGAGGCAATGATGAGGTACAGTGTTTCACGTAAGTTAGGTTTGGAAGACAACATTAATTGTTTCTAACCATAAGTGATTTATAAAAGCAAACACTCATCACACACCACATGAGACATCACCGACGATGAATATCATTGTGTGACGTGAAAATCCCTCCACTCTAATCCAAACCAATACTGATATAAGGCGTGATAATGTCGTAGCATTGTGTAGCAGCCACAAGCCAAAAATACAATTCCTCGCCGGGGTAAATTCACATGCACGTTCAACGACCGACAATTTTTAGCCCATTTCCTAATAAGGTATATTTAAATCCTTGATTATTTGTTTCTCGTAAATTTTGAGCGAGGAATATAACTTTTTCAATAAACAATTTTATAAGGGCACTGGTATCAATTAGTGAATACTACCAGCGCGTGGAGTGATATCACCCCAATGTAAACAATAAACTATCGCAGTTCAGAGCTTCTTAATCCTATAAGGATAGCTTCACACGAAGTTGTGATGGTACTGACGGCATAACTAATTGAATAGTTTGCCTATAATATTCAAGACAAATATACAGCTAAGAATGCATACCCGAAGAGCTCTTAAGCAACAGGCACAACAGCAATCGTAAAATCAGTAAATGATCGGCGGATCGCTCTCATGCTCCTAACGATAGCTAAAAAAAGAATAGGAAACGTGATTGCTACGAACCAACATAATTTTGGCAGCAGTTTCCAACTGCAGCATATAATCCGCAGACATTTTGCCGCCCGAAAGCAAAAATACGATAATCCCTTTGCAGGAGACACGCTCGAACCGAACGATACATGGAAAATTCACATTTTCGGCGCTTCAGGCACAAGAAAAGCTAAAACAGCGAGATCTAAAAATTGCTCGACTGACCGCTGGAATCGGACACAACCCAGCCCGTCACATGTGATAAATATCTCTAGAGCGCTATAGTTCGGAGCTGACAAATAGACAGCGCTTTGGCTCCGAGGGGGTCTTTTCAGACGACACCCGCAAGGTCACAACCACAATGTAGATGGTAGTCACGCATTATCTCACGAATGTTTGTAAAGTTTTTCCTTTAGCGTTTTTTCAAACAATTTTTTATGAAAAGTGGTTAAAAAAATATCAGGTGCGCCGCACAGCACAACTTTACTTTGCTATACGTTTGTTCACGGTTTTTTATACTTTTAGTTATCTCATATTTGTTTCATATACCCATTCTTAATTTCATTGAATTAACTCCTTTTCATAGTCTTTGTACATTTAAAATAATTATATAACGGGGTATTACATAATGAACATTAAATAATTGGCATAATCGTACAGCTGTCGTTATTTCTAATTTCAAACATGGCGCCAGAGCCTACGATGTCGGGCATATCGATAACCAGACCTCGGTCGTGATATATCGATATATTGCCTTATCAGAGGAACCGGTGACAGCGGTCCCTGTTCATTATTTATTTTTCTAGTTGTTATTTCGACCAACTAAGTTTGCTTTACACTCTATGGGATTAAAGAAAAGGAACAAAACAAAAATTGGTGAAATGTTTTATTTTTTATTAACAGTAAACACATGGAAACTTTGAATACGTTCGAAACTTTATTTCCTCACATTATTTGATAAAAACTAAGTTTTATATATTAAAGAAATTGGGTTGTGTCCGCCAGTAGGCAAATTACTAAAGTTAACGTACCTGTTAGGTGAGTCCGTCTCCTCTGGCTGGTGAGTTACTGTGGGCAAGCGCTTTCGATGTAAAGACATCATCGTCTGGCCGTTAAGTCAGTACTTAAAAAAAAGACTTAACGTACTGACTTAACGGCCAGACGATGATGTCTTTACATCGAAAGCGCTTGCCCACAGTAACTCACCAGCCAGAGGAGACGGACTCACCTAACAGGTACGTTAACTTTAGTAAGTTTTATATGCTTCTCAAAAAACCAAGACATTAATATTTCAAAAGTCAAATACTTTCTGAATCAAAATCAAAAAGCGGATAGTCAAAATCGTGAAAAATGTCCGAGCACGAGAATTTTCACTACTCGCTACATTCATAGCATTTCGCTGACCGATGTTCATCGCACATTGGTCTTTAACGTCCTTGACAATCTTTTGGTTTTTTTGTCTTCTTCCCTCTTACTTTTTGTACATCGCTGTTTCTTATTAAGAATCGTTTTTTCATTGGAAGTTGAAGCAATGTCAGGGGTTCCTCCCAAAATCGGCCGAATCGTAAGTTTGAGAGACGTTGGTATGGTTGATTTATATCTTTTTTTCCAACGGCTAGATCAATGTAAAGCCCAGTTCGTATAGAAAATTTTTTCGAGGGATCTGGTTGCCCCAGTTGGTCATTCCATGAAGAACTGCGGCATTGACTCCTGCCTGATCAAGCATTCCAAAGAAAAAACGCATCGCCGAGTCTTCCTAGCTGTGGTGTATGTGTGGCACAACTGATCAATCCCACCCTTGGTTTTATTGCAGGTCATAATGATCTCAGGTTTGTCAGTATCACGATTTATGGCGATTTACGACGTCTTCCTCCTCGTTTGAACTTGCATAACCGCCAAAATCTTCCTCTTCTAGCTCTAGTAACACACGATGGATGTCTTTGGGGTTAGTATACAACGGTTTTGACGCCATGCTATTCACAAAAACAAAACATGGGTGAGAAAAATTACTCTGACTCCCGACGAAAGCACAAAAGACCACACGTTAACTACAAGACGGGGTCCAAAGGACCCCAGAGCCACTTTACACGCACACTGTTCGATTTCTAGATGGCAACTGGATTATCTGATAGTGGAATCGTGAAGGAGAGGGGTGGAGGTGTATTTAGGAGGGGGAGAGAGGAAGCTGTGATTCACAGAAAAGTGGCATGGCGAAAAGAAGTTTGACGTTGGGACGTTGCTACACACCTGATGTCATTCTAGGGTTAATGATATTTCTTAAGGCTCTTCCCAAGGGCGCATCAATTTGTGCCCAGTCAGTTGTGAAGTCTCCTAGGTTATAAGTATTACACCGGGACTTCGGTCGTATCTTCTCTTCTTGTCATTTACCCTTAGCGGCAGTGATTCATGGGCTTCAACAATCCTGTGACGAAGGGCAGCAGCGTGTACTCTTGAATCTCCCTTGGTGACCTCCAAAGAAGTAACTCTAAAGGTACTGTCAGCACTCGGCCAAACGTGAAGTAAACTGGAGAATACCCAGACGTTGGATGCTCCGAAGCTCGATAGGCTAATAGGGCGAGTTTTTGGTGGTCTGATATCGTTTTTGCAAGCCTCTCACGTCACGCTACCACCTTCGTTGCCAGGTTCTTCACAGTACGTAATCGTGCCCTTGATTTAGTGAATAGGTAACCACCAACTTCGCCCCAAAATGTCTGACAATTAACGTTTCAATTGCATAATAAAGGATGTGAACGCCTCTGATCCTGCTCTTGCTGGTACTTGTTCTCATTCACAGTACACCTATCCACATGCAAGTTACCTCGTTTAGTACTAGCGTTGTACTTAGTTTGCTCAATAAGAAGACTAGATTTGGTAAAAGCGAAGAATATGGACCGCTCCCTTTGGTAAGGCAATATATCGATATAATACGACCGAGGTCAGGTTATCGATATGCCAGACATCGCTCATAGGCTCTCCCCCACCAACTGCACCGGTGACGCATATCGATACTTGCAGTGGTAGCGTTCAAGCGAACTATCGATACATGCAGTCGTAGCGTTATCAAGCGGTCGGTCCATGTTCTTTAGTTCACCCGGGAACCGCGGGATATTTTGGGCGTCGTAGTTTTCGTCAAGCGGACAACACTGACGCTTATTGGGTTATGTTATCTGTTCGCTCCGCGGATTGAAGTCATTTACCAGCAACAGTTTTCCTTCGATTTTTATCGAACCGCTCGAAATATTTCGCTCCAGTTTCTCAATACTCGCGACTGACACGGGATTGAATGCCAACAGTTTCGAATCTTCGAAATTGTCGATAAACCCGCGAACGGTCCCCGCCGACGGAATTTTAAGGGCGGTTCCTGAAATTTTAATCGAGTTAATCGTCGTAATCGTTCGGCCTTTCGGGTCCGTCATTTTCGTCGCCCCGCTGTATATCATAAACCCTGAAAAAATAGGCCTCTCGGATACCGCGATTATGGACATGATGATTTCAAATCTTCAGCAACAAAGACAAGTGACGGAGCAATTGAGAAGGGAGGCGGCCATACGGCGTATTAACGTGTCGCAGGCTGTCGAAGACATAATGAAATACATCAGCGATCATCAACAGGAGGATTGTCTCCTCGTTGGGTTCAGCTCTCAAAAAGCGAACCCTTTCAGAGAGAAGAGCAGTTGCATTCTTTTTTAATGCGGTAATTTATCTTCGTCAGCTTGTTAGTTGTCAATACAAATGATTTTGTGTAATCCCGTGCTTCACTCTCTCGTTATTTGTGTCAATCATTCAACCAAATTGATCACCTTCTATTTAAACCATTAAAATGTACTGCTCCCCTAAATTAGTTTCTCTTTCGACTTGTAACTACCCCTAATCCTATAAGACGCACTTTTAGATAATTAGGCTGATTCGCACTCTACGCCACGGAACACCTGAGCACATACATGCTTTACTCATGGTTTTTTGCAAGAACCACAAACACCGACCGCGGGCGGAAATGCGGTTTTTACTTTCCTTGGCTCTACAAAGTAGAAAGGAAAGTTTGATAATCGGCTGACAAAAAAGTTCGTTTTCTTCAGATATTCACGTTTCAGATCCAGTCTGCCTGTGAACGATTTTTAGAGAAAACTACCGTACCAAATCAGCTCAAACTTGATATCTAGCCCGCAGGTTACCATGGGACGCCAAAATAAGGGTATGAGCAAAATCCACCGAAAGTTAACCATAGTTATTATAGTGATCACAACACCAAATATTTTTTTTCTCACAAATGGCTCTAACGATTTTGATTAAATTATTTATATTGGTAGCTCCCAATATGGCAATTATACCATAAAATTCCCATTTGTGGGAAAATGACGAGAGCAGCACAATAAATTATCAACATTTTCGACGAAAAGCGTTTTTAGCGTAGTTTTTTCCTTATAAACCCCGCTGGATTTTTTGTAGAATGTTAAAAAAATGGTATTGTAGTCCAATCCAATACCTAAAGGGTGAGTTTTTTAAAACGCTTATGAGATTCATGGAGCTCACTCCAGAAATTCCTGAATTTCAACTACTGCCGTTTCGCTTACTACCAGTTCTAAACGTAGACAATAACTCTGCAAAAGTGATTACTATCGTAATTCAAAAAATTTGTGTTTACAGCCTCATTAATTATCTGTGTACCAATTGCTCAATAATGGTCCTGCAATGAGTATGAGCAGCACAATAAATTCCGGAACTGTAAGCGCTACCGCTTTCTGCTGCCGTGAAATGTTGTTTGACCAAGTTCAAATGAACTGAGTGGTAAATGAATTGATTAAATAGTAAAAGCCATGTACACGAGTGGATTGACGTCGAGCTAAGGAAAGTTGTGTGTTGCACCAGATATTTTATTTTGTGGTCACGGGTTCATTGTTTATTTATTTTGTGGTTCGAAATCGTACTGTTCTTAATCTGGTTTCCCATCTCATTTAACTATTTATTTATGTGGCAGTTTATTTCAATGGGACAGATCAACTGCGGCCACGGTTTTTTTTGTCATAACTAACTTTGCCAACTGGGCGAAATGGTTATAACTTTGTGTCCAGGCATGAAATAGGAAGGAGAAACTTAATAAGCTTCTAGGTATCCTAGTGCCTTTCTTAACTCGGTAGAAGGTCAAATTAGGTCGAGACAGACAAGTTCGTTAAAGAGTTCAATTAGATCGTGAACTATGAGCAAATGACTGTGGAAGAATATGGTAGTAATATCTGAATAAGATGTCTGTATCCAAATTCGAAATTGGTAGGCGAGTGGATGTGGTAGATGTACTTCTCTTTGGGTAGTAAAGACGAGCGGTGCGTAGCAACATACAACTTTCCGCCACCCCCGGGAGTTTGAACACCACCTACATACGCGGGCGCTATATCTTCGTTCAACGCATTTTTACAGGAACATTTATAGACAACAAAATGTAGGGACTAGTTAGCTGAGAGTACTCCGTAAGTTTGATCGAAATCGTTAGAGCTCATTTTTGAGAAAATTGGAAAACCAATAAATTAATATTCGAAAAATTAGTTCGATAATTCAGTCACCGAAACGGGTCTACATTTTATTAATCCTAGTGGAATATAGATTTTCTCTCGTTTTTCTATCTAAATTAATATTCGACAAATCTCCTTTTCTGTGTTAACTTGGCTTATATCTCCGTTCAACATATACATACAGAAATAATTATGGAGAGCGAAATGTGGGTATGGGTGTGTTCACGCGCGACAAATTATTTTTCATCTCCTATTTTTGTTTGTTTTGTTTTTAATCGGGTGCCTATCGCGGGCAACTTTGACCGAACGCGCCTCACATAGCGGAGCCCATGACGCCAAGCGGGGAAGAGATGACTCGTGACAACTTGTTGTTTGGATGTGCCACAAGCTCGACACTCCGATTCCTCTCTCGTCCATTTTCTTCTCATTCACCCGAATCGAACACGGGTCATCAGAATCCCGACGATTTCTATCTGTTTTCTCTACATTTACTGGGTCATCAGTATCCCGTTGATTTACTTCGTGCCGTCAAGTAAAAGGTCCTACGACCAAATCAAACTGTTCTCTTCGCGTCAGTGGGGACATAGTGACTTGCCTTTCTGCCGACGCGTCTCCCAAAGTGCGTCAGGGGCGTACAACATCTGCAGCTGCGGGATTTCGTGCGTTTGAGTGTCAGACACTCTTTAATTTTCTTTTTCTCGTTGGTTTTTCTACGGACATTTCAGCCGAATAATTGTACTTTATTTTGTTTATATTTGAGAAGAAAGTCCTGGTTTATTTGTTTATTTTATACGTATTTTATTTTATTTTTAATTATATTGGAGATAGACAACAAAATTTGTGGTCTGGGGTAATTGGTGTTAAAACCCCTCCTCCGATCGACAACAGGGTGACTTAAAGACACTGTAATATTGATCACATCTGGTGAAGAAGTTGCCCTGGAATTTACGGAAATGTTCGAAAAAGTAGTATTTTCGACACATTTTTTATTTTTATCTCTGTTCAATGAACGGCCAGGGGAACTTTTATTGAGAACAATATAAGGGTACTACCTATTTGAAAACATCTTGAAATTTTGGTGATAACCGTTGAAGTCGTTTTGCCAAAAAGCGTAAAAAACCTATTCAGCTTCATAGGCCTATATCTTCGTTCACCGTATTGTCATGGAGATATGTATAGAGAAGAAAAGTTTTTTACTAACTAGTAGCAGACAATTTCAAAATTTAATCAAAATCGTTAGAGCCGTTTTCGAGAAAAATGCAAAAAACCGGTTTTTGGTCATTTTCGTCCCCCCTTCCAATCGGCAGAAATCGCCCATAACCTTATTATGGTGTCTACAAAAAATAACGAACAAAACAAAAAAAAAGAACCAGCTCAATCGGATCAGCCGTTCTCCCGCAAATCGAACTACAGACCAAGCGCCGAAATTAGGTTTTTTAGACTCAGTAGGCCTCAAAACGTAAAGATCTGAAGAAAACCCAAATTTTTTTTTGAAACGATTACTATACTTCCCTTTCCCTTTGGGGTAGCGAAAAGTAAAAAGGGGATAGATGACTCGCTCGACAAGGTTTGGTCAGGGATGTTGAATTTTAATTCGAGCTGTGGCAGTCGAATAGCATAACGCGGTGTAGATGGTGGGACGTAGCATTGTTAAAGCTAGTGAATTTTAGGTTAAAAGAGGGAAAGGTTTTGATAGGTAGCTAACTCGCGAATGAGTCACTTGTAGAGATAAAAGGGCTCGAAGCAGGTAGTAGACGTGGACGTACACCTCATAAGGGATTAGTAGACTCAAGTTGGACCTCCTCAGCTGTCTGTTGTTTACCATTTGGCGTAATCACCTTGCTTAGTAGCAGCCTGAGCTGGAAGGTTTGGCTTCTCTTCCAACAACCATCGTTCGCTGTTGTAGTTACTACAGTAGAGCGCCTCATGGTTTATTGTTTCCTCCGCATCGGAGAAGCGAGACGTGTAGGTTGGTGATTCTTTGAGAGAATCGTCATGGAGCCACACATTGAAGTCCTCACGGAACTGGCCCAACCCACTTTCTCCTAAGGCATTCCCGGATGTTAGGAAAAACGACGAGGACTCCCATCTCACTTGTCGTTCATCTAGCGCGGCAAGTTTTCGTCCTGTGAAGATATGGAATTTGGCCCTTTTCACTCTCCACATGCCGTTCGACGGCCAAATCATCAAGTAACTGACCAGCGATCGCTTGAGCGCTTCACTGGATGCAGTCCTATGGACTTGATTGATTCACACAACTCTCTGGAATCGGGCCAGCGCTCTGACAATTTGCTATCTTCCTCAAAGTTGCAGTAGCCAATCACCGCTATGTAAACTGATAACGCGCCTTGATGCAAACTATTCATTGAAACGTATCAAAAATGAGTTTATTGTTTTAGGTAAGTACAGCTCAGTGCGTTATTATAACAAATAATTGATAACCGCTCATAGGAAAAGTACGTGCGCAAAATTAAACAGACGCATCAACGTAAATTACTGAAGTACATGACACATTATTCATCGTTGATTACACATTTTTAAGCTTAGATTAAGGAAAGTGAAAGAAGTTACTTTATCGCGGTTGAAAATTAACTTCGCTCTTAATACTACTGGTGTTATTTCAATTTTAACGTTAACAGTCTAACTAAGGAAACAAGTTAATTCACATACTCCACTACTTACAACAGGAATTAGGATACAAGGCAAAAACGTGGGCAGGAGAAGTTATTTACACTTGCCCCGATTGCCTAAATTAAATATTCCCAAGTCGGCGTACAGTGAAAAAGTATAAAAATTGTTTAAAATAGTTAAGTATCATTTTCTTAATGGTGCTACGATAAATTTCCAGGAACCAACTCTCATTTATTGCCACTGAGTTTCTACTTTTACCTAACTTTAGGTAATTATACTAATAAAGCTAGTGGAAGCGCTATACTTATAAATAATACGGAGGCTGAGTGAAAACTTTTAAACGCAGCCGTATTCGTACCAAGTATTGGCTTTTTTGTTGGGCGAACTGGCGCCTGAACCTCGACGAGAAGAGGCCAATGGGCTCGTTGGCGGAGTCCTGTTTTCTCCCAAGACTGCGGATACGCGATTATAGATGAGCGTCGTTCTGGAAAGAAGGGAAGATTTTAGTGGCGCGTAATGAGAGAATGTACTTGAGCTTGTTGAGCAGGAACGAGGATAAACGAAAAGGAGTTGACAACGCAATCACTGGAATACAGGAGCAGGATTTGTAGGAGCTGAGGCAGGGGGGATGACAATGGAAAAGTCGGCAAGATTCGAATTTAATCGAGCCTAACGTGATTCCTACCAAGGTCAGAGACCCTTCGCAAACCTGCGTGAAAAAATACGCGCATAACCCAAATTCGGCTTGTATCTAGTCTAAAGTGAAGAGTAGCCTTGCACAGTGCAATCTAAGCAGAAAGCTGTGTCTGAATATAGATGTACCGGGACGAACCAAACCGTTTCATTCAGCAGAGGCTCGTCCGGGGCATTTGTGCTGACTGGGCGCCTCAAATGCCCTGATTCACTCGGAACTTCACTGCCACCAGTTGTAACCGAGCGGTTTGCCCATCGCTGTGTCGCCCGCACTCGCGTACGCTCACACCCAGTTCCCTGCTTGTGGTGGTAAAACATTCCAGAGTAATAAAACTCTGTGTTCCAATTGCATTCGGTTGATATCGTACAACTCCCGATCACTTAGTGCGGTATACCTAACCTAACGGCCACACAGAAAAATTTGAAGAAAACAAGAAATTAGTGCTTCCGCCATCTACATCGACTCTTTTGAAATCGTGTTCAAAGGATGAAGTTTCCACGAAACAACAGGGACGTGACTAAAAGAAAACCTAAGATTAATAATGCCGGTTGAAACCCCGCTATTTCGTGAGTTGAGAGGAGTAGTGAAGTTCCACTTCATGGGAGAGACGTGGAAATTTATCTGGTCGACGTTGATGCATGATTGTAATAAATCGGAACGGGCTCCTGAAAATGGGGGGGGGGGGCACGAAGAAACCTTTTAACTGTAGTTATTAACGAGGATTCATCTGGTTGTCATTAATGACCAATGTTCTTTGTGTTCTCGAAACAAGATACTAGACAACCAGATTGCATCAACAACATTACTCATTTCATTTCACAAAATACTGTAAAAACTGAGCAAGAGACACTTTAAGGCAAGACAAATGAAGAGTAATGTGTCTAAATACGCCAAAAATGTTATTGTTGATGACGATGAATCTGCAGATATCGTTGATTCGTGTAACAAGGAATTTTCCAGATACCTAATCACTTTCATCAATTTATCGCTGGGGTTACCCTCCGGTCTCTGGAGCAACCTCTATGGGTTTCTCATATTCATTTTAAATCTTTAGGTTTGAATGAAATAGGGGATTAAAACTCTTCGCCTAATGTCGAACCTGTTCCACTAAATTACACTACTAATGGGGATGTTAGCTGTTGAGCCTAACACACTAGGCTAGCGTTATTAAGCCTACATTAATTGAAATCCCGTTGGAGCTGAGGAAGTAATCTCCAACATAAGTGCAAGCCTAACCCATCACATATGACTTTTATCTAGCAATTAAACGTTGACGGCCATCCAGATGTTCACTTGCTGATTGATTATTCATTTCCACGTTGCAGCTAATGTTCACTGGCTACCTCCAAACCCAGGGAGCCAATACCAGTTGACTGAGTAAATGCGCGGCAACGTTCTCAACGTTAGGTTGCAACCTTGTCCTCACAATAGACCGTTACTCGTATACTTCCTAACTGAGAAGAAAAAGAGGACTTTCTCTTGGGTTGCGATAAACCTAGTGTTCTAGTGTGATGGGAATTTTTAATCCCTCGCCTTCAAATTTTCTGTCCTTCTTCTGCGACCTACTCTCTCGCCCGTCATTATGTTCGAATGTATCCATTCTTGAGGAACAGTTGAACTCTTCAACTGTTTGAACTCTTCAGTCTTGTCAAAGTCTGTGTATTTTGTGTTTTTGAGTCGTCTTTTTTAGTCATATTGTCCTTACTAATTTGTTTATTGGTTTTTTTGGAGTAACTGTTATTTTCTGCGATAGTATTGATTGTATCAAGTTCTTTTTTGTAGTTTTGTTCGGAAAGTGGGATAGTTTTTAGTCTCCGTATCATGTGGTAACTTTTCTAGTCGTTACCAACCTCACCAAACTGACACTCTCACTAGTTTATATTATGACCACTCACGTTTTGTATTATTTGAAGTTCTTCGAACGCTGAAGATAGCCACACGCCTAATTGGTTACGTTTGACGAGGAACCACACGATACAGCCTGGCCTTTCGTGGATCTCAAAAGAGCAGCACGATCGACACATTACTATTAATAACTTCTAACTATATTATAACTTCTTCTTTCGTAATTGCCTCGAGAATGGCTCAATTGTGAATACTTACGGTTCTTGATGAGGAGCGTGCGAATGCGAGGGATCGGCAGTAGTCGTTTGGCTCATCTCTTCGTGCTCCTAATACAAAATTTAAATAATGACAGTTAGCTCGTTAGAGGTCGGGTCGTCGTCAATTAAAACTTCAAATGGCGTCGAAGAAGCTTTAGAACATTTATAAGGGATAAAGTACGGTTATCTCACCTGAGTTTTTCGACCACTTATCCCCCACCACACGCTTTACGGTTCCTCAGTTAATGAATACACAAAAGAATACAAGGTGAGTATGAGCAAACTATAACCTAAATGATCTAACCATAATTTACACAGGATAAAGACATTATTCGAAATAAGACTCGAGCAAACTTGAAAATGTTCAAATTACCAAAATTGATGTGATTTCAAAAGCATTCAGTTTAAAAAAAATATATAATGGCGCCTACATTAATAAATGATTAGTCTTGAATGACGTATTATCTGGTTTCAGCATGCTCTTCCACTCCCAAGGCTCTGTACTTTAGGAAGTGAAGAAACCAAATCGTAGGCCATGCTCTCAAAATCCGTCCTTCGAATTTAAGCGTACTTTGGCCATCAGCCAGTTTTGATCTGAAGTATTTGAAACAACAGGGCACGCATCGCACAACTTTCTTCAGTAAGCTTATATGAACTTGTAGAACTCGCAGTTCTGTATAGAAAGTGGTAGTGTTTAAGGTTCTGGAATGTATTGGATTGGGGCAATACTTATAAGTAGGGGCTACTTATGTTGCTTCATTAGTGAGTATCGCGACAATCGCTATCAGCAATACCACTATTAGAAATTTATCTTTCCAGGATAACTTAAAATAAGGGGGGGAGGGGAAGGAAAAACAATAGGTGGCAAGTATCAATATTTTATGATGAAATGTTCTTTTTATGAAATTAATTAAGTTAACTAGAGAAAGGAATGTTATACTGAACAACTTCAAGACTCCTATTCTTCGCACTAGCATAATCGATTCTTCTTCTCTTCTAACACTAACTAGGAGTTCTGTACGCATTTCCAAACGTCACCATAACAACGCTAATGGCATCACCTCTTTGCCTTTGTCATCCATGCGCCGTCAAAATAATTCGCTCAAAATCGTAATAAATAATTTATTCACGATCGCCTCTAGCTGGTAAGTGATCTCGGCCGTAGGAACTGTGGTGGCTCTCATGTTTTGTTTTTTTTCGTTGCTCTTTTCCGAGGGGCCACTATTTTTTGCTTTTGGAGTGGATGGAAAGACGTGAATGTCTTCCGATGTCTGAACTGGGGCGCAAAATACGAGAGTGGGAGCTAACTTTAGAGCCAGCTTTGCTCTTGGCTCGTGCTGACCCCCTACCTAATTCCCAACTGTTATTATTGTCCTTAATGCATGCTGTCTAGTCATCAAGTAATTCGTCAACCAGTATCTCGTCATTTAAGCCTAGTATTTCGTTATCAAAACCGTTTTGTCCCTTTGCTCGTTGTCTCGCGTTTTCAAAAATTCTAGATCGCTTACGCCCAAACCCGAACAAGACTGTAGTTTACGGCTGCCATTATCGTCGTCGGAGTCAACCACAAAACGAATTTCCTGCTCTGTTTGACACTGGTTCGTCCTCGTCATTCATAGGTCAATCCTGCTTGAAACTTCTCGTGGGTGGAACACAAGTCGGTGCACTCTCTTCGCCCAAGGTCATCCATCCCATTTGTGCACTGATGGGAAATGGAAGTAAGGCCACAAATAGCTACCCAACCAGGTTTTCCCGGGGTCATAGGGAGAGCGAACTACCCTAAATTTGATGGGCCCTTCACCTTCACCCTGAGCGACTGCCCTGGCTGCAATGCTCGAACCTGGGATCCACCTCAGTTGAAGGCATACCTCCCCAACACAACCACTCAGGAGGATTGTGCTGTCAAAATAATTCAAGTGCGACGCGGTTACATCCCCTTTAATGAGAAGGAATCCCGAGATATCTGGAGATGAAGAGCAACATACAACAATCAAAGACTGACCAACATGTGAGTTTTCTCTGTCGTTTTTCTGTACCATTGTTCTCAAACAAAAACCCAATTGGACAGCGGACGGACATTGCAAATTTGGAATCTCCAAGTCTTGAAACGTAAAGTATCAAATTTTGAGGGGGGGGGGGGGGGTTGTAAAAAATTGTTCGTGACCGAAAACAGAGGGTTATTATTCAGAATGAATAATAAACCAAAATCTGCCCCCGTTTTTCTGCATTTTCCAAGGTATGCTAGTTCGAACGAAGAGAGAAGACGTCATTTGGCAAGTTCCGCTAATTTTTCCTTTTTTTTATATTACCAGTTTACTTGTATTCCCTGAAGAAGTTTGTATTTTCATTTCCTACATAAGTAGTACCATTAAATTTGTCAGTTTTCTATTCGCTATCTTCCTCAGTCTTTTGTTATTGTTCCTTTTGAGCAGTCATTTTGGTTTTCGTTCCGCGGGTTTTGTCCACGCACCACCCTCAGTTTAACCGAACAATCAGGTTTAATTGTCCACCCTACTAGCATGCCATTAAGTAAACCGCACTTGTTAATAATCCAATTATACCATCCGTCAACATTTTTCTCAAATCCCTATTCACCTAATATTCTTACGAGTTAATTCTACCTGTTCTAATGTGGTGAATAATTTGGATCAACTTTTACACTCACGCTTTCCTCAACAAATACGCATCAAACGAAATATTAAAACATTATTTCGCAAAAATATTCGATTTCCATCTGCGCAAGTGTCTAAATTATTTAACGTCTTAGAGTTATTTAATAGTTATACAAAAATAGTACTCATGCATATTTACAAAAACCTAGCCACGTATGAAAGAGTCTCTGGTCAAACTAGGTCTGTAACACAAATGTACGCCCCCCTCCCCCATCCCACTCCCTTCGACTAACAACTAAAGGCAGAATTCGTTTTCGCATACTGGAATAAAAAATTGCAACGGTCTTGTTAATGAACTAAAATTGGATCTTAGCTCATATATACTTCTTATTAAAAAGTTCATCAAAAATTTATTGAGAGCCTTGAGGTATTGAATTATTTATTCATTATCATTTTAATATTCTCGCAAGAATTTTATTTTATTTATTAAACGATTCTGTTGAATTTTTAATAATCTGTGACAAGATGAGAACGGTTTATTTTATTATTACGTTCCCTCCAGACTCTTGCATAGTATGCACGGGGAGCTGTTCGGACACGGCAGAGAACACTCATCATGGAGAGCGTTCCTTGAAGTTGGATGAGGGACATTGGCCAGGTCAATAGGGAACGCACGAGAAACTGTAAGTTGATCCTCGTTTCTAGCGCACTGACCCCTCGTGATCCTTTAACTCAAGCTACAAAAACCGCTGTCCGAGCGAAGTTAGTCGGAGTAACTGAGCAACCCCTTCTGCATTCGCGCTGCTTGGAGCGAAGACGGACGGAGTGAGGCGAGGGTGACAGGGAAGACCGAGGAAACTCCACATTCTCATTTCTCGAGGGTGGAAAGGAACTTGACAAAGCTACTAAAGTTATTTTGAGCGACTCCGCTCCTCACTTACAGAGGAGTGCTCGCCTTAATGTTCACGTTAATTTCTTCTTTTTTCGCGTATTGTTTTCTCTTCAAATGCTATTTAAAATAAAATTGTTAGGGAGTACCATGACACTCATTTTTGTCAGGATGGCGCAGAAGCGTCATTCATTTTCGAAGAAAACTCGCTAATACATACAATTCAAGAATAAAGAAAACCAATCTCAGTTGTTTAGGAGCTGAACGATTGATACTCACTGTGTTCGAGTTCCCCTCGTCACCAGATAAATACACAGCTCGTCGAGTGCCAGCTGAGCCCAGAGTTAGTCCATCTGCGAAATGATAATAATCTTTAACGCGTGTTAACCCCTCACAGACTACCCTTCCTTTCTCACGACGTTTCTATGGAATAATTTGAGCCGCTTAGATAAATGGCTTCTACACTAATTTACCATTGAATCAATATATGTGCGAAGGACCATATGTTGACGACTCTGAGGCGTCACTTAGTCCTTGAAGAGGACTAAGGAGTGAGCCTCCTTCTCTTCTGTTTTCTTATTTTCTTCTTTTTTTTTCATTTTGTTTCGTGATTTGAAGATCTCGGCGCTTATCGCTCGCAATCCTAACTCGAACTCTTACTCTTCTCATCAAGTCTTTCACCGCCTCTGCCACCTCTACTCTACTTCTCCCATCGCCAGTTTCCGTCGGATTTGCTGCGAATATCGAACCCGAAGCCTACAGAACGCCACGTTTCTCGCCAACAGGGTAATCACCATCCCAAACCGCCGACTGAGAAAAAGTTCTGACATCAACGACTGCAAGTTTCAATCTGTTACACTTCGAGCTTTGTGCAGAGGCTCCCCAATATTGGACACCACCCAACCTCCTTCGGCCTTTTCACTGAACTTCGCCATAATCTCCACTCTGTACCTACGGTCAGATCTATCTACCTTTTATTTTTCCCCCATCTCCATTTCCTCTTGTAACCCCTACACAGTCCAATCAGTTCGTCTTTCCCAAGCTTTCGAATTCTAATGTAAGGAGCTCCTAGGATACTATCTGTTTAATTTTGTTGACACAAGCTTTATCCCATCTACCAAAGCAATTTATTTTATTTCAGTTTATTTTTCTCAATTTTCCCGTTTTCACCCAACAAATAAATTTTCGTAATCATTCTTTGTTTTTTGTAAATGGTTGGATAATTAGACGTTCGACAGCCAAAATCCCCTTCCTCCATCACCGTACGACCCCTATGAATTTGGAGACAGACACTGTGTCATCATTGAACGCATTTCTAAGGAAACATTTACGTAGTGTAAAATGTGTTTACTGGTTAGTTGAGGCTGCCATACAAATTGGATCAAAATCTTTACAGCCGTTTTAGATAAAATTGGAAAAAGTGAGTAATAGTTGCGAGGAGAGAAAGGTGGATATAGGTTGATAAAACACATTATATCCCGTCGATAAAATTCAGAAACATCAGGTGCGACGCATCGGACAACTTCCCTTGGCCCCTAATTCATTCGAGACTAGCAACTAATCAAATCTGTTTTTCAACGTTCTGCACGAAAATTGGTGGCGTTTAAGGTTTCGGAATTTATTGCCCAGCTCCTACTTGCGCCATGATCATTATTGAGCGATCAGGCCACAGGAAACTCATGAGACTGTCAACTTGATTTTTTTTAGAAGGGTCATGTTCGTCGATTTTGAATAATCGGCTACGAACTTTTTAAAATGGTATTAAGTGGTTGAACTTCCGGATTTCTGGAGTAGCTCCTATGAACGTTATGGAACGGACAACCATCTTAATTTGTCTGAAGATCCTAGTAACATTTGAGCGGGTTTTATAAGGAAAAAACGGCGGTAAACTCGATTTTGGTAATGTTTGGTAATTTATTGCATGTTTTCGCATAATTGAGAATTTTATCGTTGGATTTTTTGGAGCTGGCTATACAAACGATCCCCGCCCCCGCCCCGCACCAAGCTCAACGTAAATGGAATGGAATGTGGGACCCACAAAAGAAACTAAATAAATAGTAATGAATGGAATAGAGAGGTAGCCCAGACTACCCTACGCTGGCTGTAGGGATAGAAGGATTGGAAGGAGGAAGGAAAGCGGGATAAGAGGAGGATACACAATAGAACGACCCCAATTCAGATACGACCCGAGCAACACGAGGTCAATGCTGCAACTCTGATGTTACCCGCCTCCGCTCGACGAGCTTCTGACACCGCCATATGGCGTCTGTTCGCTTGCCAAGTTAACGAAAGATCCTGACTGCGATACTACCTGGACATCCAGGATTCCTGCAGATTGGGCCTGAGTCCTTCTTCAGAGACAACACGGCTCTCTCCCCACTTCCTAACCCACACACACATACCACATTCCCAAATAGTGTTATTGACTCAGAAGGCCTTAAATCCTAAGGATCTGAAGAGTTCACAATTAATTTTTTTTTTTTTTAGTAGATTACTTTTCTACATTCATACGAATAATTTACAAAGAATTATGGAGAACAACAAATAGGTATCCAATATTTGAAGTCACACTGCGCGTTTGATGTAAATTGTTAGCACAATTTTTCCAATTCGTTTAAAAACCTCTTTCTGCTTCTCTTCTCCTCATCGTCACAGAGATATTTATAGACAACAAAATTTAGCAGTTAGTAGAAAATAATTTTAAAATTTTAGAAAATTTCATAAACCTGTTTTGAAGAAAACGCGAAAACTCCCATTTTTGGTACATTTTGACCCCCCCCCCCCCCACACACACACACACACTATTCACACTTGCCAACGATAGGTCTTTAGTTGTGTCATTACATAACAACTATTCTGCTTGCATGAATGATTGTTTCAAACTTACTGATTCCTTATTTTTTCAAAGTGCATTTTAATCTACTGCTTCCCATTCCTTTCCTTTCATATTTTTTTCCATCTGGCTCCGACTGTGAAACGGCGTCTGCAGCTGCTGCTGGGGCCCCAGGTACGTTTCATTCACCGGAAAAAGGTACATTTGTTTTCCATACCTCTTCACCCTCCCGCATTTCTTTCTCCGATCAATTCAGTTTTAATTCATGCCAAAATTAAAGGTTCTAATCCGAAGAAACTTACAGTCCACAACCGCCTACTTTTTCCTCAAGTAATACTATTTTTAATCTTAGTCATTTTACATTTGCATCGCACGCCTTCTACAAAAGAGCCTGATATCCAACATTTGGACGAAGTACATCAGTTTTGCAGCATACTAAATAAGTAAATAGAACATCTAAGTGCAAATATGTTGATAAAATACCTGGTCGAGAGCGAACTTCCTCGAGACTGGTGTCAGAGTCAGTAGCGTTTCCTTCAGGCGCAACGGAAAGGCCTCGTTGTATCGCGTCTTCGTTCCAAGAGCGTCTGCCGGCCTATTTTATAATCAAAGATACTCGCGTAAATCCTAAAACTCGACTTCACTGCTAACATTTATAAATCTGCTTCACGCAACTAGTACAACGCAAAATTGTATAAATTAGTGAAAGATAAAAATTGTCAGGAAAAGTGGCATGAATGGGGTAAGATGAGTAAATAGGAGGGCGTCCAAAGCATATCGTTACAACTAATTTTACACTCAAGATAGTACAGATGATAAAAAATAACTATTATGACGAAAATAGGTTTCAATAAATCGATTTTTTTTAAAACTTACTTTATTAATTAAATCTGTTCCGCTTTTTCTAATTCTCTTGAACAGACTGGCAACGCTTCCTTTCCTGAAATGTATGAAAAGAAGAGAAGGCATAAACGCCACTTCAACTACAAGTTATGGTTTACTATTTATTCTGAATAATACACCTGTGTTTTCGGTCAAGAAAATTTGTGTACCCCCCCCCCCCTCAAATTCGACCAATTTGACGTTTCAAGGCATCGGGGTTCCAAATCTGCAATGCCCGTTCATATTTGGTTTCCAGTTGTACCTGCCTACTAGGCACTAGGTAATCCTATCGGACGGAATCCGTGGTTGTTATGGTGGAAAAAAAGGTGTAACGAATTATAAAAAAAACGTAGTTTTAGCAGTTTTATTGCAATTAGGTTGTTTGTTATAGTTTCTAGGTATTTTTCGAGGCTGGGTCGAATAGGAGGGGTCTTAGAGGCGTAGGATTGTGTCTAGGTGGAAAACAGTGAAATGGCAGTAAAATAGTTAGCAAATTCAACTTGTTTTGACCAGGGTAGGGTTGAATGAATCTCGGAGACGGATTTTTGTGTAGCAGGGATATGATGTAGGGTGTAGTTGGGATATAACAAGAATGAAGACTTACATGTACAAAGAGGTGACTAGTACTGGATATGATTTGAATACAGCGAGCGCGAACAAGAGGGGCTCAGAAGGCGTGAAACTAACTAGTTATATGGGAAAGGAAGGAGAAGTCCGAATTAGATGTAGATGAGAGGTGAAACGAGTGTCTGTTGGGAGAACTGGGAGATGATCGACTTTCACGAGTGCTGGTAGATGAATGAGTTTGGGAGGAGCTGTCTGTTGTGGAGAGGAATGTGAATTAAGGGAAGGGGAAACCCTGTTGGGAATGTCCAGAAGAAGGGGAAATCTGTTGTCAATCGAAAATAACTGAAGAGGTGGACTTTCCATAGGTAAAAAAAAAGGGCTTGAGGACGACAGGTGTTCGAGGAAACAACAATTTTGCCGATAGGGTCAATGAGTCCCATTAGGACAAGTACCGACATTTTGAAAGTAAAAGACCCAGCTAATTCGGCGTGCGTCAAACACTACTACTTAAAGGAAATTGCGAATGCAGCGAAAGTTATTGTTTCTCCCTAGCCCCCCACTGCCACCTGTCAGTTCGACTCGTTGAGTTGCGCCAATTGCCTACCGCCGCCTAGAAGACTCAAATTTTCGTTGTTCCGCAGTAGGCAGGTCATGTTTGGTGTCGTTTACTGGTATGTTTGATCTTGAATCGAATATGATGGGTCAAAGAGAAAGACGGCGTTTTCAATACAAGATTGTCGCTTGACAAAAATGAATGGACTTAGCTGAGGAGGCCAAGAATTTGTACTGTTAATGGTTATGAGTAAAACCACTTATTGCGGCAGTTGAAACATGTTCTAAGCTGTAAAGAACACGGAAGATTGACTAATTCGCCAGGTTTTTAAACGACTGTACTTATTTCCACTAAATTCGTTTTTTTTAAAATTTGTTGAGTCCTCGTTACTGACGTAACTCGAATTTAGTTAAAATAGACTATCTGTATTGGCCGTTGAAGGACTTGTTGAGCTCAGACCGACCTAGCTTTGAGAGCTCTCGCTGCGGCCTTTTGTTTTTCATTCCGCGTTCTCCTGCTTCTCGTGCTAGTCACCTCCCGCCAAGTCCACCCGCTTTGTTATATCTTCCCTCTTGTTTTATTTCCAATCATTTGCCTTTTTAGTGATTAATTTCGTTTCTTAATTTTGTAAAGAAAAAGGCATTTTGTCAACTGTCAGACGCAAATTGTTTGGTGTGAATTTCGGAACTCGTTGTGTTTGCTTCTCTAATCTGTCCCAAGCACGCGGCAGTCCATCACCACTTCCTCTTCTCCCTGGCCAGGGAAACTCTTCGTCTGGAGCTGCATGGTGAGTACTGCATTCTGTCCAACCCGTGCAACACGATCTATTGTTTTACGAAACTCACATACTACAAGTATTATACAATCCACACAAAGAGTCAACCGACCAGTAGTTTTTCTAGCGGATCTTGATAGAACCAGCACATGCACACCCAGTTATGTGTGTAACTCTCCAACACTATAATTTTAACTCCGATTTATTATTGAAAGGGATTTCCACAACTCTTTCATGAGTGATTTAGTTCGTCTCAATTCAAATCAGTATCACGTAATTTGACGAGATGTGAAAAAGTATTAAGAATGTAACATACTTTTTTGTGTTATGTGACCCCATGTTTCGAATTTGCTCCATAATTTTTTCTTCCAGCTTTTCTTTCTGCCTCGAAAGATGATTCAGCCTGTCGCTGCAAAAGAGACGAGAGAAGCGAAATAATTAACAACAACAAAAAATGGCACTACTCCGATGATGATTTAAAATACTAAAAAATTGATTTCGTTACGACAAAATTGGTCCTGGGGACCAATTCGAAAAATTTAATAATTCCGTAGGGCAATTTCAATCTACGTATGTACCTTGTTCTCTCGTTGGTATCATTGCAAACTGTACTTTCTTAGAAACATCCAATCTTTTTACTCCATCTGTTTTTTCCATCGAGAGAAAATAGTGCAACCCAACATTCAACGTGAAATGAAGAGAGAACAACTAACTTGAAGAGCTTCTCTTCAGCGTGGTAATGTTCCTTATCATCGAGCGAGTGGGTGAGCAGAGAATGATACTGTTGAAGCAGGAGAGTCACATGCTCCATCAAAGACTTACGATCTTCCTCAAAGCTTGCAGCCATTTGACTGAGCGTCTGAAAAAACAAATCAATCGTGTTTTAAGAGCGTTTTCAAATTCATCTTGTAGCGACGTTGATTAAAAAATGATGGGCAAGATCATAATTCCATTTACCAGTGATTTATAGTGGCATGAACTTTATTTACACCGCTCAAAGCGTGCATACTGAGGTAAATAGTATCAGTAACCGTCAGGTGTTTTTTGTAATTGTCTTGCCATGGTACGGCAACAGCTTCCCGTGAAATAACGAAATAAAGTTAGTGACATGTCTATTGTGTTCCCGATGAGTAGTATTAATTGTGAATTAATATTCTTTTTGCGTGGCCATTTATGATACAAAGTTCTGGCTCCGTTTTTCTCTAAAAGGTTATGAGCCCAGATTACCAATTACGACACATGGAGCACGCCTGTGGAGGCGCTACATGTGTCTGAAGGATAAGGGTATGCTAACAGTGACATAAAAAAGCTAGTTTGGTCGAACGAACATCAGAAAGCCGAAGTAGACTTGATTTTGGCGATAAGCTCATCGTGCTTGAAGTTGGTCAAATGTTGCGCCGTTTTCGAGAAAAATGCAAATAACCCTAGTGTTTAGTACATTTTCGCCCCCTACCCCCCTGTCAAATCGACCGAAATCGCCCATAACCTTGTCTTGGTGTCTACAAAAAGTAAAAAACAAAACAAAAAAAGATCCAGCTCATTCGGTTCTGCCGTTCTCCCACAAATCGAACTACAGACAAAAACACACACACGGACCCCGCGCCGAAATTAGGTTTTTTAGAATCAGTAGGCCTCAAAACGTAAAGACTTGAAAAAACCCCAACGATTACAATACTTTCCTTTCCCTTTGGGTAGCGGAAAGTAAAAAGATGTACAGTAAAACTTGTCAAACGCCTTTTCTCCTGTTATAATCAAACATAATGATTGTTCGATAATAAGTTTGGCCGTTTTTTCCTCTTACAACGCTCAATATTGAAACCGACTTACTTGATTGTCATTCGTGACTTTTGCCAGTTGAACCTCCAGCCGTTGGATCATTTCATCCTTTGCCGATAGCTCGCACTGCACTTCAGTTTGCGCTAAAGTGAGTCCACGCAATTTGTTCTTCATCGATTTATACTCTTCTTGGGCCGTTCTATACTCGCTCTTCTGTTTCTCTGAAGCAGTGAAGAGGTTTCTGAAATCCTCTTTCAGTTTCGAGTGTTCGCCCCTTAGATTCGTCAGGCTCGATCCCTCGACTGTCTTCTTTTCAAGATCCGCGTTCAGAGCGGCGATTCGACTCTCCATCCATTCGCCGTTCTCTCGAAGTTCTCGCGCTTCCACTCTAATTCGTTTAGCTTCGCTCCTAATGCTGTCTCTGTCTATGGACAAAGCTTCATATTCTGACGTGAGCTGTTCGTGTAAACTCTGAAGAGTCAAATGATCCACCAGAAGCTGTTGATGTTGTTCAGCCATGCTTTCCAATTTTTTGTTGAGCTGAAAAAAAAAACAAACAAATATTCGGTAATCATAAGTAGATGATGGTAGGTTTATTCGAAAGCTTTCAATGTTTAAAGCCACAAAAATAGGAGGTAAATTCCCAATAGAATGGCCGTGGGTACATTTGTGTGGAACTCCGGTTCGCGATTCAGAATGGTTTACTAGCGTCACTGTTACTGGTGAGCGTAACAGTAGCGGTAAGAGTTGAGCAAAGTTTTGTCGTAAAAGTGAATGTAAACAATGGAGAGCACGCGAAACTGAGTCGAAGTGAACAAAATAACAAAAAGTGCGCGCCTAATGCAACAGACATTGATGACCACAAAAAATATCACTCACCTCTCAATTTACGTAGCTTTTACGTAACTTTGAGGGGGATAGGCTTCTTTTATCGCCTCGAAGAAAGCCTTCGTCAGCAGATGTTGTCGCCACCAAATGTATTCGTATAAACACGAATCGAAGCTCTCATCCCTCTCACACGCCCGTGTTGGCAATCTCCGCTTTATTGCCGCCCACGTGCCCTCAATGGTGTTTCTGTGAGCTCCGCTTTCAGGGTCCTTGAAGTGGATGGAGTGATTCACCCGGAAGTGTTGTAACCCTTGCGATTGAAGACAGTCATATGACTTCCAACAGTCCGAAACAGTAATTGTTCCAGGCCGAATCATCCATGCACCACATTCAGGACATTCATACTTCTCTGAGATAAAACCGACCCTCATACACCAATCCACAACACTACGTAAGCCTTCCAATCTCAATCGATGAATAAAATCGGTATTAATTGGCCCATCCATGGCTGGTCGAATAATGACAAAAAATAAACGCGAAGAGGGCAGTGGGGAAAGCACTAAAGCAGGAGAATCCGGACAGGCGCGAAAAAAATTGGATCCGTAACCAAGAAAGATTGGAGAAAGGCGCATACGGTGGCGGCAACTCGACAACTGAAGGATGATATTTCGGGTACAACGGAAATTTGCCGAAGTGTGGGATTCGTGGAATGATTCCATAGTTCAAGGGTTAGTCGCACGATTTAAGTCATATTTTGAAGAATACTAGCGCTAGAAATTTGCCAGTGACGAAAGTTGTAACTAGCACCAGTATCAGTGACGCTCTTCAACGTTCCGAATCGCGAACCGAAGAACCGGGCGAATGTACCCTTGGCCATTGTATTGGGAATTAGCCAAATAGGAGTTTGAGTGTAATCTCCTTTTCGTCATTATACAGTTTACAGAATGGTGAGCATAAAACAAAATTATTAAAATTTAACACACGAAAAAGTAGACTGACCTCTTCTTTTTCCGCAACAAGCTGCGAGTTCGCCAATTTTTGAGCAGTATGTTGAGTGTTGAGTGATGTTATTTGTGATTGGAGAGTGCTCAATGTAACAGAAAGGCGAGCGTTTTCCTCTCGGAGACTTTCGGTTCTTCCTTCGGTTCCCAATCTCTCCTTTACAGCTTCTACAATCTCCGCATTCGCCAGCATTCTGTCGAAGAAAATTACGCTATTTAATTACATTTCAAACGTCGTGACGTACCTACACAGTAAAAAAAGTGTCCTCGTCAACGTGCCAGTGTGGCTCTGTATTTTCTATGTCTTCCCTATCTTGTGATTGATGGGGCACTCGGTCTGTCAAGAGATGTCGGGATTGATCTGGCCCTTGACTATGGGTGGCTACACTAGTCTTCACAGATGACATTGTCTCACAAGTACCAAGAAGGGCTTGGAGATCCCACTGGAAGTTTTACTAAGCAGCTTGGCGTGTGTGGGTTGAAGAGTTAATCCTCAGAATTGTTTTCCAGTCTCCTTGGTGCTTTTCTATCAAAGTTAAAGCACAAGGGTCTGAACGCGCATTTCAAGATGTGAAACTACCTTGGGGTTGAATTTCTGTTGCAGCCTCGATGCTAGAAGCAATAAACCCAAAGCCAGTTTTAGGTGCTGGTTTTTGGATGGAGACGCAACACCATTTGCCCCAAACCCCAGTAAGCTTTCTGAGTTCATGGCTGCTCTCAGAACTCAGGCAGCGCCTGCATTTCAGTGACGGGGCAGTGGGCTTCACTTGATGAGCAATCCTTCACTTCGAGTTTTCGGTGTGACAAAAACAGTTTTCGGTGTGTTCCTGAAAGTTTTCTAAATACATTGCTTTACGGCTCTTGTTCTGACTTCATACGAATGTGGTTAGCCTCCACCTCCTCGAGCCTTGCGAGTGCAAAAACAATATCCCAAAGTTGTCCACACTCGCTTAATGGCGCACCTACTCTGTGCTTAGTTCCACACACACCACCCTTATGCCAAGATACTAAAAACTGTCTCGGAGGCGTAGCTTAATACGCGCATCACGAGATGTTAACCCTCAGAGCCAACCCTCAGAAAGGCAACCATTTTTACTGCTTGCTATCCTGTCTATGGTGGCATGTGGTTCACACAGAGGAGGGCAACCACGATCCCTGGAATAACGGCACACGAAAGGCCTGATTGAGTCACCATCCAGGTTCTTCGATGAAGCAGAATACGCGGCTCGCTAACTGGACATCTGTAGGGGGGAGATGAACAAATCAAATCTTGACTTTGAATGAAACTAGTACACAGAGGTAAGTAGCTCTTATTAGTTCCTACCTGAACAGGGACTCTGAATGAAGTGAGATTCTTTCTGCCTCCAGTTTGAGGATGGAGAGGGGGTTTGTGAGCCCCTCACTCCACCCTTGGCCTCAGGGGTGAGGGAAAGTTCTCTCACCCTTCGTACTTCTGCGCGCTGATTGTAAAATTTTATTGAAAATTGATTAAGTAAGTTGTGTGGGGGGCACCACAACCCCAATTCAGTTTCACAAGTCTTCCCTGCCCTTCATTGATGTGAGATGGTGTCTGTGTCGTCTTCCTTGTAAGCTCCATCCTTTTCCTGCTCAACATTGCCCTAACCAATTGCGCTTGCAAATATCCTTCCCTCTTCGCCATATTAGATACTAGTGGTTATCAGGTGAGTTAGTCAATTGCTCATAGCCAGCTCACCTGCTTAATAGTTCACCACTTCACACCAAAGCCAACACATCCAATACCAGTGCAGTTAATTTGACGCAAAATGACACTTTGATGAACGACAATGTACAGCACACAACGTGTTTTCATTTAAAAAATGGAAATAAAAACTAAAATAGCGACACTAATGAAATCTCTTACTTATCAAGGGCGCTGGCTGGATCCTCCAATTGATCAGCAGCCAATCCAAGTCTCGCGATACTCGCTTTTAATTGCTGTGACGCCAACTTCTCCTGGACAAGATCATTCTGAAGAGTGTTCAGGGTAGCTTTGTCAACCAAATACTTGCTGTCCAACTCCTTCTTATCTTTCTCAACTTCACTGAGCCTATGTGATACAAAACAGCACGCATTAGTTAAGTCACAACCCAAAGTTGTACGAGCAATTCTTGTTTTGATTTGTCTACATTATAAATCAACTCAATGTATCGCATTTTATATAATAATCAAAACATTTTCCAAACCAATAGAAGATTTGCAACCCTACACCTTAGATCGACGACGTACTTCATCAAGTATTCAAAAAACTTCAAAAATCGTTTTACCTTGCTATCTGCAAATTAGCTTTTTCCAACTGTTTAGCCAATTGTGATTTGTCTTTGTGGGCTGATTCCAAATCGCATTGCAAATGATCCACATCGACTGATTTGCGCTGCAAACAAAATCACAATTTACATCTTCACCTGGTTACTCTCAACTCAGTTGACAATTCCTAGTGTTGGCAAATGGAGAATGTGGGTGAGGAACCACGCGTAACTGTGCCTGGCAGCTAGCTGCATAACTCTCATGTAGTACAAAAGTAGTTTTTTGCCGTTTGTCGAGTTTCTTGGAGTTCCCCCCTGCTAAGAACGAATCTGATCAGGAGTTGAGCGGTAGAGAGGATGAAACCCTGACACGGGTGAAACAAAGAATATGGACCGAGATAACGCTACGACTGCATGTATCGATAGGTCGCTTGACCGATCACTAGTATTGATACGCGTCACGGGCGCAGTTGGCGGGGAAGAGATTCGGAGACTGCAATGAGCTCTGAGAAAGAGCGAGAGCGATAACAGAATGAGAAAGAACAATAACCGTAGTTGAGGGGTTGTTTGACCCTTCACCCTTCCACTATATTCCCTGTTCCCTCCGCCTTTCTGTCTTTCCTCAGTTCGTTAATGGTTCTCGTGCCGGTAGTTCGCGCCTTTCCTTCACATTTTACCTTTACCACCCTTCAAGTTTGTGCGTTTCTATTTTTTCTACGTTTGAATCGTGTGAAAGTCTTCTGCTCTATATTTACTCTTCCCAACTTTATATTCATAAATCATGAGTTCTCAAAGACTTACAACTTTTTCCATTGTTTGAGTGTGAAATCTCTGATCCTACCGCTACCGATTGGATGATGTTTGGTCGTGAAGTATGTATGGAAGTGTGTCCCGAAAGTGCTTTTTCCAGGTCGTTGAAAACCGAGGGAAGAAAGTCCTCCTCGCAATCATAAAGGAATTCATTCTTCCTGGCATGACAGTGATCTCCGATTGCTGGAAGGCCTATGATTGCCAGGAGGACGAAGGTTTCCATCACCTAACCGTTAACCACTCCTTGTTTTTCAAGAACACGGCAACAGATGCCAACACGAATTCGATCGAGGGAACATGGGCCGCTATCAAGCGAGGGATTCCCTCTAGATCGGTCACAGATCATTTTGATTCGTACCTCTTCTAATATATTTGGAGAAGGACGAGATGTGATCTAACGAGGGCATTTCTGAAGGATGTGGTACAGGTGTATAAAGTGAACGGTGGTGGAGAGGAAGCATCCGGCAGTTCTTCGTCAGGGACTTCATAGAACCTGTAAGTACACAATGTCGTTGTTTCTAATTTCAAACATGGCGCCAGAGCCTACGATGCGTCACTGGCGCAGTTGGCGGGGAAGAGCCTACGAGCAATGTCGGGCATATCGATAACCTGACCTCGGTCGTCATATATCGATATATTGCCTTATCAGAGGGAGCGGTCCATATTCTTTGCTTTTACCCCCTGACACTACTGGAATTATTACTGCGTTCAATGCTGAGAAGGTGAGACTAGTACTTCGTTTTTCGTCAGCAATTCACACAAAGGTGTTGATTTGTTATATCTGATACTATTCGTTCAACAGGATTGATTGTTGGAGATGATGTGGCTCAGCAAAAATGCCAGTAACTCACAACTTCTTACCAAGTTCCATTAGAATCAATTTAATGAGGTTCTTCGTACTGCAGTGGCTCTCGCACGAAATGGTCAGTGGGTATGTTACATAAACACAAGCCACCAAAATAGCAACTGCTTCTGTCTGATTTGCTTACGATGGCCGTGTGGTTATAGATTGTGCTACACAAGTCAAACAGTTGAGCGCACATAGATCTGTTGGCATATAAGTGCCCCAGTCAGTAAGTACCTACGTTGGATATCAACACTCTAGAATTGAAAACGGTTTGTCACAGGAGTGTTTACTTTATACCATTGGGCAGTTTGATATAAGTCAAAGAGACTAGGCTGCAAATTATTGCGCAGTGCAGTCTACCACGATACATTTATCATCTTCCCAGTAACTAGTTTAATACTGATTACTTTCTTTTTCACACTGAATAGCACAAAACAAGTAGGGCTTCTTTTCTTTAGCACTTTTCTGAACACGGTACCCGCAAACCAAAATTTTACTTTGATAAAAGCTGTACCTCAATTTGTTCTTTTAGTCGTTGCACCTCCTTTTCCAAAGGCTGATAGCGTTGCCTCAGGTCTATTTCATCGTCGAGTTGGAGCTCTTTTTGCCTCAATTTCTCTTCGGCTTCCAACGCTCGAGATTCCCAACGGCTTTTTTCACGTAACGTGCTTTCCACTTCTTCAACTCGAAGCTGGTAATGAAAACGAATGAAAAATACAGCAGTTAGCATTATGGATATTTCCTAAATAGAATCTAACTCCGTGATCTTTTCAGTTTTGGACTCAGAAAGCAAACATCCCAAAATAATACGTGTGGTACAGATCGGTGGTAAACCCCCCCTCCATTTCCATTCTTACATAACCTTCATACAAAATTAAGTTCAGTAGTGTTGGGTTCTCGGCGATTGCTCGAGACTTGCCCCTTTACCAACTTTTACCGGATTATGACAATTGGCGACGAGAACGAATTCGGTTTAATTCGTGTTTTCTTTAACGCGGAATCACAAATCTGGTGATGAATGGTTCAGTTACAAGTCTACCACGTGCGTTACTTGCTAATAAATAACTTTTCTTTTGTGGCCGACATGTTTTGTTTGCACAGACTGCTTTTTGTGTTCACACGGACAAATTTTAGGCAAATTGGTTTTTGGGTAATTTCTTTTCTGGTCGGTTGGAACGTTGGTTGTAGAGTTGTACACATGGCACTGCGATGGCTACCGTGGCGTTGATCCCGTCTTTGCCATTATTTTTCATTCGGTGCTCGGCGATCAACCAAAATTCGGAGTTGGGGACAAGACGTGCTAGGACAGTAACGACGTGACGCGATCTGACCAGCAGGTTTTCTTGCTGTTAACATCAATCAGCACAGAAGTCTACGAAGTTGTACGGGAGCTAACCCATCCGCAATTACCCAAATCTCAAGAAATCGACCGATCTCCTAGAGGTTGAGTACGCTCCTATTAAGTCGGTGTGGAGAACCCAAAATCTATTTTGGCCAACTTCAGCAGGAACAAGGAGAACAAATAGCGGACTGGTACTTGAAAATCAACCGCTCGGCCATGGACCGTGAATTGGGGTCTCAGATCGATGGTTTTGTCACGTTGCGGTTGAAGAAAGGGCCTATTCTAGACGAACTGTGTGAAGAAGCTCCCACAGCCACCATGAAAGAGGTTGTCAGTGCAGCACTCAAGAAAGAGTCTTCCCTTCAGCATCAACAGAGTACCATCGTAGACATCCGCCACCTCAAGGAGAGACGAGATTGTGGCAAACAACACCCTCAAAAATCGACACAACAACCAATGCCCAACACAGGACCACAATTCATGTGTAATCAAGAGTCTGAAATCGCAAACTCTAAGAGGAAACCGACAACCCTTTGTAGTGCATATTATCAGGGACCTCACAATTTTAAGATGCGTAAATATAAGCAATACTGATGCAAAATTTGCTAACGTAGCAGTAACTTGTAGAAAGGCGCATAGGGAGCCTGACAACAAACTTTTAGAAACCTGTGAGCTTCAGGATGACGCGTCATCAGGGATGAATTATTTGTAGTCTATAGTGCCATTCGTCCATCACCAATAGTGGCGGGGACCCATTCATGATTAGTTTGTTAGTAGAAAACAAACATACCAAATTCTAAATAGACACGGGGTCTTGTTTGTCCATTTTTCCAATTTTATTATAGTATCATCTTACGTTGAAGCCCACTGATGTGAAATTAAAAGCCTACAAGCGCGAGGTCACAGCGAGAGTGAAGGGGGAGGACGAGTTCGCGCGCTCCCTTTAATTTTAATTCCTCAACAACAGCGAGTTGCGTTCTGGAAACAAATCTGGCAAAATTATACGCTTCTTTTCCTTTAAAAAATTTGAGTCTACAAAACAGCCGAATTTAATCTAGTTTATTTGTTGACAACCAGTCGTTTTGAACAGCCCACGTTTTACAATAAAGAGTAAATACTAATTACAAATTAAAGTGTTAAGTAAAGCTTTTCACTAACAAATAAAAAATAACTGTGAGTCAGCCAACTATACTGAACTGGGAATTTCTCAGTTTCGTACGTAATTTTTTTTGAGACGCGAAAATAAGTTTGAAGGCCAATTAAGTCGATGGAAGGAGGAGGGGGCTGTACTGTTAAAACGGTCTTAACTTATCAGGCAGAGGGTCTTCAACTAGATATGTACATATTGTATTGACCCCTTGCGAAGATATCACTAGCTATCAGTCGAAGCGTAAATGTACCAAAAACAAAACGCCTTCCACAAAATTTAATATTGTTCATTATAAACGCCAAACAAACTTTGATCAAACATGCAATGCGTGACTGCGATACACTAACCTGTAACTGAGACTGAAGAGAATCCCTTATATCGTGCATTTTCTTGGTATCACGCTGAGCGTTCTTCACAGTAATTTCCAATTCCCCAACGTGAGAAAGAAGTTTGCGTTTATTCTCTTCGAGGTCTTCTACCTACAAAATCATACTCAGTTATCCTACATCCAGACTCATAAACGAGCAAAAAGCAACGAGTCAAACTTGGGAATTTGTTCACTCTAAACCAAACTAGAAATTCGAGTCTAACTCACGCTAACGATGAGAATAAAAATAGAACCAACCTGAAGGGACAATTTTTTCTTATCTTTTTCGAGTTGAAGAATCCGCTCGTTCGTCTGAAGCAAAGCGGTATCTTGCAAACTTTCAACGGTCTCGGCTAAACGGCGGTTTTCGAGTTCTAACCTGAGGACTCGGGCCTGCGCGCTGCTACTCAGTTGTTCGCTCAAACTACTATCTGCTTCTCCTGCGGCAAGAAAAGCGGGTAATTTTATTTAGACGACAAAATAAACATCGGAGTAAAACTCTCGTGAACTATTGTACCTGCTGTTGATTCGACCACAGACTCGTCCAGCGGAGCGTTACTGTGATTCAACGCAGACTTGCTGAGAAGTGCCAGTTGAGCGTTTTCTTCGAACAGCTCTTGCAATTTTTCTTGAGTAGCGTCTCTTTCCTTAGGTAATAAATGACGCCGTCTCAAATTACATTTATTATAAAATTACGCATAACAAAACAATACACTACGGTAGTCTGATGAGAACGATGATACCTCGCAGTAGAGGTACACTAAATACAGATTAACTTAAAATGGAGGTCTGTCTAACGACAAACGCTTATTGCACGATAAAACTTACTACGTTCAGTTCATTGATGGTTTGTTTGAGATTCAGTACAGTTGATTCGAGATCTTGAACATGCTCCAGCCTGGCTCTAGCTCTAGTAAGCTGCTCTTCCAACATTTCCCTTGTGTCTTCCAACACTTTTTTATCTTGTCTCATTTCATCCACTCGAGACCTTTAAAATAAAACGAACCGCGAATCACAAGACTGACAAAATGTACAGGAAAGCTCTTTTTGAGATAAATGGTTGGCGTCAACGAGAAACAAGTAAAACTAGCAATCTTTTCATAGCTTCTTTCGTGTATTGCAAATGTGGACCAACCTGTAGTACTCCAAATCAGTCAATTTTTCTCTATAACGAAGAATTTCCGCCTCCAGTCTATCGGCCCTTTCAGCACGCTCTCGAAGAGCATCTGCTTCATCTCGGTAGGCTTTCCCAACCCTTGCTTCCATTTTGAGTTCGTTGATCTATACAAAAATTGTACGTGCGGTAATATGAAACAATTGATAAAATCTACTCCTAAAAATTTGCTTTTTCTCTACAGAATTTTGTATAATATTCTTCTTTCTTTGGGCATCGTGAAGTGCTCCATAGCAGTGACCTACACACTCATTCTTGAGGTAAGACTTCATGCTTTCTGTAGCATATCATTGGCACAACCATAACGCCATGTAAACCTTTTGTTGAGAGGGGACTGGACATTTTGGAGAAAAAACTCAGGCAAACATTGCAATGATCCCGAGTTTGTTAGAATAGGAAGATTCGTCTTGGGCCACTAGATGCCTACAACCCTCTGAACCATTAGCCGCTGCTTAGGTCACAGCACATACGTGACGTGGGCCTTCCTAGAGAAACCCTTGCCAACGAAAGTCCCCCATAGTTTCTTCCTCCCACTGAATCATGGTGGTTTTGTCTTAGTCAAGAGATAACCGCCTCGGCATCACACGCCTCTGAATGGTGTTCGACTATCCAATCACCGTTTAAATTCATTCGGCAACTTAATGCCAGTTAGCAGGAGAGAAAGTTTGGGTAGTTAGCGCCAGAAAAACTCTTTGGCTTCTTTACGCCAGCTTTGGAAGACATCACAACAACGAAACCAGCATCCTCTGCAATATTGCTTGTCACTTGGGCGTCGCAGGTAGAATGAAGCAGCCAAATGGAGAGTAAGAGACGATTCAAGAGTATCAATAAGGATGGTGACCTAAGGGTAGGCGGAAAGTCCAAACTGTCTCGTTCTGGGATGAGGAAAATATACTACCTGACTCCTATTAAAGGCATAGGGCGATCGTGGTCTAGTGGTTAAGACATTGGTTCATAATTCTCGACAAAAGTCGGGAATTGTGGATCGGAGCTCCATGCGATTTGCGGTAAGTTTTGCCTGTGTCAGCAGCCCCCCAAAAGCATCTCCAAACTACCTCAGAACAATTGGCGCCAAACTAGTGGTCGAACTTCTTCATTCCAAGAAAAAGAAGAGACCCAGAGAAAAAAAATTAAAAAAATTAAGAGAGAAATAATGAGACGAATTCTCGGGTACGGGATTCGCTGACGCTGTGAAAGTTCCAGCACAAAGGGAAATAAAATGGGCAACGCGCCTACAACAAAGTGAAAGTAAAGACTTTCCTTCCCCTCGTTTCTCGAATCAAAAGATCGGATTTTCCGGGGATTCACTCAACTTTCATAAATTCGTTCATTAAAAGAGTCTGCTCCAAGAGCAGTGGCTAAAGACTAGAGGGGAGATGTACTGACTGACTCCTATTGAAGGCACCAAGCGATCGTGGTCTAGTGGTTAAGACATTGGTTCATAATTCTCGACAAAAGTCAGGAATTGTGGATTGGAGCTCCTCGCAATTTGCCGTAATTTTTGCCTGTGTCAGCAGCTCCTCAAACATCTCCAAACTTACTTCAGTACCAAGCATAAATGTACAATAGGTAGCTGCCTCCGCAGGGCAATGTAGGTAGAATGGAGCAATCCAATTCTTACCTAGGGCGAGGCCTGAAAAAGCAGGAAAATGCGCTTGCCCTGCAGACATCGTAGTGGTCGGTGGAAGATAGTTCTATCCTAATTTTACTTTTAATTTTTAGGGTCTGAGAGAAGTGGGGTACCACCCAGTTGGTACTCCTCCAGACATTCCCAAGTGCAGACTCGTAACTGTTCACCTACAGGCGTGTACTTAAGATACAAATTGAAGAGAGGAATGATAGCGATTTCTGATCTGATTAGTGATAATAACATTGTGACATGAATTCCAGACAACGTTTACTGATACTGAAATATTCCATATCCCCCTGGTGTGGCTCTAAGATTCAGTGGTTAAGGTTAGTTCAGGAACTCGAAATCGGATTATTATATAGGTGAATTCACTTTGAGAGCAATGACCACCTGCTGGTAGCTCAACACACATGAAGTCCTCCTTGACGCTCTTTCCAACATGGCGCCCTCCAAAACCCTCATCATTGGACTAGTTTTCCTGCCATCTATATTATGGGCTGCATGACCTAACGTAGGACAGTTTACTAGAAAACGTGGAGGTTAGAATTTATTGTAAACCTCCGATGAAGCCGTGAGTCCACTACGAATCAAATGAGAAGACTTCTGATATGAGCAAAGGGCAGGGGATGGTGACTGTTGACGAATACAATTCAATAGGGTTAGAAACAATTAATGAGGGGCGCCTGGGGGCCAATTCTCTATCCTTGAGAAATCGTGATAAAGTCAAGCGCATTTATTATTGAGCTTTACATTCTGAAATCAACCAGCCAATATATCTTTGGACAAACTCAAACTTTAAGTGACTTGAATGCAATGTCTAATTACCTCATTTTTAAGTTTGCCAACTACGTTTTTGTTAAATTCCAATTCTTCTTTGGCCTCGGAAAGAGCTTCAGACTTCTCTTCCCTAAAACGAGAAATACAGTTCCTCACAAACAATATAATTAACGATTTGTATATTCTATCAGTCCTCCTACCATGCAAAACAACTCACATTTTAAATATATCCTACACTTATTCTTCCTCCTGTAGTTTTAACAGCCATACACAACCGCTGGCACCACAGGAATTAATGGGCACAGTAGCTCAGCTCAGTAGGCAGGTGATGTACGTGGGCGTGATTCTGAACGACCTGGAAGGCGGCAATGGCCCTGCCGTGTCAATGAATGTGCAGGAGAACATCAGAGAGAATTGCAGCAGCCTAGTCAATGTACAAAGGTGCTTACTAATGGCGGGGGTGATGAAAACCACACCTACCACCAGTACTATGGAGAAAATGTTCTTCACCTTCATATTTGGATGCGGCGTAAATCGCGGGAAGCCGCGTCTCCACACAGCGCCGGCAGCTCTAAGGTAGGCAGAAGCCAGGCCCCACGGTCAAAGGAGCCGGGGGAAGACTCAGCCGTCGTTGTGGCACGCTGTCGCCGCCATCGTCGCTTCGGAGGAATAATTGTCGCAAGTCATGAGAAAAAAAGGAATTGGAAAGAGAAATTTAGCCCTCGAGGGATTATTGAGCATTATTCACGTAATGATCTCGCCCCGTTGAGTGAGAGCAAGGTGAGCTGCCGACACTTTTATATTCGTTTTTCTACTTTTTTTCCCCCATTGAGCCCATTTGTGTCTTTTGAGAAGCCCTCATTCACGTATCAGGCTCACTTTTTTTAAGATCTGTGCCTGGTTGGCTGTGTGCTGACTGACTCCTATTAAAGGCAAGCGGTTGATCGTGGTCTAGTGGTTAAGACAGTTGATTTGTAATTCTTGACGTAAGTCGAGGATTGTGGATTGAGCTCCGGCGCGATTGCCGTAATTTTTGCCTTAGTCAGCAGCTCTTCAAAAGCATCTCCAAACTACCTCAGTACAGCTGTCCGCCCCCTGGCGTGAAAGAAAGAGTTTCATTCTGAAAATTTGGGGGGGAAAAAACGATTGGCCCCGACCTCTACAATATATGTCAAGGCAGAGGCTATGAAGGCGGCTATATTGGTGCCTGGCTAGATTCAAGAACTAGGAAACATTTACAGAGCTCGATATGATCGCTGACATGAAAGCTCCCAGGTACGAGATCGACAGGAAATACAAAGTACAACCAGAAGGAAGCCTATGGTGTACACAGAACGGCGAAAGTTGTCGATCTCAGACTCCTAATGGTATCAACATCTACGCATGTGGATCTAAAACCTTGGGAGGGTACTGGCTCAGGGGTGTTAATAAGTGGTTTGGGTAGGAGTGGGATGTACATGGCCCTGAGTCCCACATCGACGGGTTTTCAAGCAGAGATTTATGCTATATTCACTGAGGACGTCATAATGCATGAAAAGCGAATAGCAATAAAATTATCAACGTAATGACTGACAGTAAAGCGTCTTGCAAGGCGCTGAAGAACTACTGCGCATCATCAAAACTGATAAGTGCGGGATGCGGCTCAACTTTATTGGATTCCTGGGCATAAAGGGATCAGTAGAAATGAGAGTGCGGACCATCTGGCCACACTCGGCTCGTGTACTGTACCTATAGGGGTACTCCCACACTGTCGGGCATCTCCGTCACTCATAGTCAAGAGTGTATGCAAGAAGAATGCATTGAACTGTCAGAACGCTTCAGGAGCAAGGCGCTCCAAACGCTTTATCTCAGGGCCAACATAAAAGATAAGATGTAGCCTTCTATTGAAGGAAAGGAAGGACTTAAAGCAGATAGTGTGAACCATAACGGAACACTTAAATATGAACAAAAACACGTATGTAATGGGCATGGTCGACAGCCTCAAGGTAGGTGGTGTGGTGATGAGGAAACTCCCTTTTACGTCCAGGCCCAGTAACTGAGGCTTCAAAGGGACCGATTTCTGGTCTTCGGTACAACTTCTCCACAAGAGGACATCAAAGAGGATTAATGCAGGAAATACCTGACACTCCTTAGGAAGCTCAGCGTAGATCTAGGAGACAGTAGGGCTGGCACGAGAGGACTATGTGCTGCGGTGCTCATCCCAAATAAGGGGCAGTCAGAGTTAACATACACAACCATTAATCTACAAGGATTTTCAATTTATGAGGATTTCGTATTTAATTTCCGTACGAATTCGATTAGTACACCCTGCGAGGGATACAGGGAATTTGTCAGTAATGCAGACATTCACATTTGATTTGTCTTACACTTCTTGGCGGTGTTTTCGAAGCTTCGCTTTCCAGTCAGCGAGTTCAACTGCGAGATGTTGAGATTCAGGTCTAGTTGCGGGTGAACATTCTTCTTTCTTACGATCGTTACATTGCTGTCCCGCATGACTTAGATCCTGGAAATAAATTATAAATACAATTGACACAACGTAGTGCGATTCGTAACATTCACATTCTATTCATTTATATTTTAAAAAACACAATGCACAAGACGTACAGATATACAGAGAGGAAGTATACAGAGAGGAAGTGAGCTCACAGTCAATCAAAAGGAATTGGTGGTGGCCCAGCCCCAGCGAATATGTTCCCGTGGATCACAAAGGCCAACTAGACTGTGTCATCTGAGACAAGTAATCACCAGTCTTTGTTACCTGCAGACTTGACCATTGAGAGCCACTGTTCAGTATGACAAAAATATGAGGCCCAGTTTTTCCAAACCATTTGGGGCCAAAGCACTTGATCAGTAGGCAAAACACCCAAAATTGTGTCAGGGGTGGCAGAATGAGACACACAATATAAGGAGGCAGATACCTGGGGAATCCTGTACCGGGATGTGGGCTTATCTCTTTGTCACGCTCAAATGCCCCTCCACTCAGAGCTCCGCTCTTGCATTAGCTCAGGAGTATTACACAAGCGTGCACCATGCCACTCATAGAGTCCACACAAAACTCGACCATGTCGCTTTTTTGGAGAAATGGGAGCTTGAGTTTTGGCGTTCTTAATTCGCTTTCAGGGTGCCTTGTTAATTATTAACAACAAAAAGTGATAACAACTGCAGTTTGGCATTTTAGGTGAAGATGGGCAGTAGCTGCATAAAGGATGCCATTGACTACCTCTAGTTTTTCAATCACGATTCTAAGTCGAAATCATCAGTACAGTTTACGTAACAAGCCACTGTGAAGAACTGTGTTAGCTTATACCTCAGTTCCCCATTTATGCAAATTTATTAAAACTCTTCTGCTGTGAAGAAGAAGAAGAAGAAGAAGAAGAAGAAGAAGAAGAAGAAGAAGAAGAAGAAGAAGTTTATTGACAAAATAAAACAAAGTAAAAAATTCCTTCTGCATTACAAAAATAAACAATACCGACAAGGTTTTTCAAACAGTCTGTCGGGGGCGTCAGCAGGTTATACTAGAAACATACGAAAAGAAAAAAAGAACCTACCGTGAAAACAAAATACTATAAAATAAAAGGAAATTAAAAATTAAATTCATGTACCAACGCAGAGCGATATCTCCAGGCCATCCTACTAAAAGCCACCAACTGAGGCCATCCCCCACCATCCAACAAAGCCACAGCCTCATTCCGTGAAAGGACAGGTTTATTAAAAACTTCAATCCTAAACTCTCCAAGTACTGGGCAAGTACAGAGAAAGTGGTGCAAGTCTTCCCTCTCATGCCTAATTGCACAGAGCACACTCCTCGTTATGGTTAGTGTTATACGGCTTTGCATTGAGATGTAGCAGTTCTCCCTTCAACTTAAAAATGCACCTCACTGGCTCACTGACCAAGCTCGCAGCCTTGAGGCGGGTGTCAAGATCCCTATATAGTGTGAACTTCTCCGAGTCCATAGCCCTCTGCCAGAACCACTGCTTTTTGTGCTCCCTAAACCTCTCAAGGATGTCAGCTGCATGAAGCCGGATATATTCAAAGGACCAGGAATCCAACCCTTCTATGACACCCAGTCCAGTGGCGAGGCAGCCAAGATGCCCAGCCCATGACACTCTGCCCCTCATCACTTCCATGGCAATTATTTTAGGGAGACATGTGTCCGGGAGACAAGATACCTTCCTCAAGTACTTTAGATGGGCTTCAAGAGTAAAAGATGATATGGTGTCCACCCCTGTCTCCAGATGTAAAATGTACATCGGGGAAAACCTCGGCAACTGGAACACCTTTCAAATAAACATCAGCTGCACTCCCTCCGCCTTTGCATACTCCTGAAATCCCCAGCATGGTGAAGCATAGCACAGGATAGTCTGGATCGTAGCATTGAGCACCTCCGATTTTGCCTTAGTGGTACAGCGGGATTGGCAAGAAAGACGGGGGGTGAGTTCAACTCCCAAATACTGGTAGCTACTCACGATCTCAATTAATCATCAAAGTTCTAGTGCTCAGTCGCCCTTCTTCTCCCACCATTCTGGAAAACCATTATCTTCGACTTTGCTAGATTAACCCAAAGTCCCCACTTACTGCAGTAACTCTCCAAAACATCAATATTCACCTGCAGCTCACCAGGGTCATCCACTATCACCACCAACTCCAGCTCTTCCACCAAGTCGTTAAGAAAAACAGAATAAAGTGGGGGAGAGAGGACAGCCCTGCTTCACTCTACTCTTAACATCTTCCCTTCTGCTGTGTACGCAACCCTTTTGAGGCAATCACAATGCTCTCCTCCAACGCATGGCCTCCAATCAAAATGTACCACTCCCTTTTTGAATTTTAATTTCTTTAATGCGTAAGAGCAGACTAATCATTCACTCAGAGATATTTTCCTTTTTACTTTCCTTGGTTCTACGACGTAAAAAGGAAAATTATGCAATCGGCTGAATTTCTTTTTTTTAGTTCTCTTCAGATCTTTACGTAACGTCCTACTCAGACCGAATTAACACTAATGGCTTGTGTACGAGTGAATGGGATTGAGCAAAAAGGGGGGAACTAAATCATTTCAAACTTTATATTCAGCCAGCAGGTTACCATGAGACCCAAAATAAGGGAATGAGCAAAATCCGCCCCAAAATAACTATGACTGAATCTGGACACAGTGGATTTTCTGAAATTGCTGCCAAAACTGCTGGCAGCGCCCCCGAACATCTTTCTTGTGGATCAACAGAAGCCCTGTAATAGTCTCTTTGCGACATCACTTAACCCCTCACATGCTTCTGATACGTGATGAAATTTCTTTGCACCATTAGGATCGTTCTTGTTGGTATCTGGGCGAGCTTAAATAGGATTTCTCCAGTTCTTTTACTTAGAACGCGATTGAGAGGACATCTGAACCAAATCCGCAACTTGATGGGACACGAAAGTGAAAGTACGAGCAAAATCCGCCCGAAACTAACTATAGTTATCACAGCGATGAAAACACTAAATACTTTTTCCTTCAAAAATGACTCCAACGATTTTGATTACATTTTTTGTGTTGACAGCTACAAATGGCACAATACCATAAAATTCTCATTCGCAAGAAAATGACGAAAGAAACACAATGAATTACCAAACCTTCCGACGATTGTAGCGCAGTTAACTTACACGCTCCACTCAAATGTTGTTAGAATCTTCATAAAAATTGAGGTGCTAGTCCAATCAAGTACCGATACCGTTTAATAACCCAACCATTATTTGAAAATCAAACTCCATAAAAATTGTGTTTACAGAGTCTGTGTAGCAATTACTCTATAATGATCGCGGCCCATGTTGGTGCACCACCTATTCGGAACTATAAGCGCTATTCCTTTCTGAATGAAGCGACAAACGTAGTTAACCGAGAAAACAATCCATGAAAACCATCGAACGACGTAGAGCAAAGGAAAGTTGTGTGTTGTTTTTCGTTGAACAAAAATGAGCTATATATAGTGTAACGTGAAAGAGGAAGAATACTGATGCAGCTGGGTGTCTCCTCTCGCGTTAGTTAAAGCACCAATCGAGCCGCTTGGAACAGCGCTTGTCAGAGAAGAAAAGTTTCAAAAAAAAGAAGGTTATTCTTCCCTTGGCTGAGCTTTGAAAAGAAGACACATTCCCGTATTTCCCGTTCCGCTTTATCTCCCGCTCTCTACCCGAAGGAATACCTGTTCCTTTAGAAGACTTCCCTTAGAACTTCATCGTTCGAACGGAGAGAGAAGACTCCACAGTTCTCAAGTCGGTGGATTGTTTTATTTATTTTGGGCAGGCCTTAGGTTAGGTAGGAGAAGACATTATTTTTAGTTCTTTCTACCCAAATTCGTTATTTTAAATCAGTTTTGTGACAGCTAAATTTTGTTTTTCTTTTCTCTCTTTTAAAATATAATTTCCTTTCTTCAATTTATTATATTGGTTTTTAGTGCAATTCATGGGTTCATCCCCACAAGTGATTTCTTTTCTTACGTTCATTTTAATTTCACAATAGTTGCAGTAATCGTTTTCTTATTTTTCCAAAATATCGGATAAGTGGAATACTACGAAAAGAAGGCAATTGGCCCGTTTATTATTTAATACTTCCTTTTTTTCGTTTCTGACAAGCTAAAACCAGCCGACTAGGTCGCGATTAGTAATAAAGCTGTTCGACTCACAATTTACTTTCCTCCAACTCGGTGTATAATCCCAACACTAGTACCTTATCTGCAGAGGGGCCACGTTTAGTCATTTTAAATGGAAAAATTGCACAAACGCACACTTAAACAATAAATGAAACGAAAAAAAAAACAGGAAAAAAGTTACCTGCATTAACTGGTCACGCAGCTTCATAAGGCATTTTAAATGTTTCAGAAGAAGTTCGGGAGAAACGATTTCGCTTGCTTCTGGAGTAAGAACTATCTCTTGGCTTTCAGTTACCTACATAACAACACGTAATAGTTTTAACAATAGAAATAACTGTCTAACCACTGCAGGACATATTTACCACTACGTCTAATTAATACTAGCACATCAGGCAGCAACAGATAACTTGGGCTACTCATTTTCCACAAGGCCAGCAACGGAATGCTGTGCTTCACACCAAATAATTTGAAGAGGCTTCTGATGACTATGTTGGTGGGCCCCAGGTCCAGGGAAGACTATTTCGTAAGGTATTAAAGTGATTGGGTTAATTTCAGCAGTACATAAATTGCCATGAGATACTGAACAGCCAGAGAAGATGGACCCACCAAACAGGTGGTTAACTTTAATAATATTTCGGAACTTCCTTTCTTGTCTTTTGAACATATCGAATAACTGAATATTCATCTCCAGATAGCATGAATGTTCTAAATGAATGGGTTAGAAATGTGTGGAAAGAAACACCTCTACCAATAAGCAACATGACTGTCAGCCCTGTACAGCAACCCCTGATCGTTAGGCAGGGCAATGGTTTGCTCACATTCTATTCATCTTCCGTAAAAACCAGAACGCGCGAAAGATTTCTTTAAATCCATCAAGCTGTCCTTACGCGAATGAGTTTTTCTTTAAAATACGTACTAAAATGAATGAATAATTGCGTACTTGTTTGATGCTGTCAACTAATGCATGCTGAGCAGTTACTGGAAGTTCTTTAATGCGTTCAATGAACGCTTGTTTGTTCGGACATTGAACTGCGCATCCTAAAAGCAACTGTAGAGTCAAATTTAATTCTTCCAAAGCAGGTTTCGTTTCACTTTCTTTGCCGATCTTCCCCGCATCTGGTAGAATCACCACAAGTTGCCCTAGCTCTTCCTGAAACAGCATTTTCATATTGTTCACGGGAGATAAAGCATAATGAACGCTGTGTCGACACTAAAATTAACTTCTGACAGTGAATGTGCCTAAAATTACCTTCGATTATAATATTAAGAGTAGTATGTAATTTTTTGGGTTAAAAAAATCGATTTTTCAAAAATAATATTAAAAAATAGTTTATTATGTAACGGGTAAAATGCAATAAAAATTTTAAAAATCGAACAACTGTAAGTGGGTTTAAAAAAAATACCCAAACCGAGCGCACACCGCTAGTGCAGCCCCGCTCGTTAAGCTGGATCATCAGCTTCCTCCTCAGCGAACTGATCTTCCAGTCTCCGGGCTGCCACGCCATTTAGTGATGTATGCCCACGTTTCTACCAGCTACCATCAAACGCTACAGTAAGGTTTTTCTCTCCTTAATTTTCTTCAACAGCATCCAAAACAGCTTGCTTCATGTCGGCTTTGCTCGTTTTCTCAACTGCAATTCCAAGAACATCTTCGTACGATTCAAATCGTGTGAGAGGTTCAGGTAGGTTCATAACTGCCAGAAACTTGCGAGCTGCAGTTCTTCCTTTGCCTATCATCCTCATTCCATATACTGCACTCAAATTCAAGGAATACATTTTTAATATTTTTCCTCGCGAATTTTTTGCCTCAACCCTCTTTTTGTAGGTCATGGATGAGTACCTACACTCGAGACAACTAATCTCGATATCAGCAGCTAGAAGCTTCTTCTTCTAGAAAGAGTCCCCGTCTCCTAAAACAAACTTTGGAAAAGTTCAGAAGCTTTGAAACGACGTCACGTCAAGGAAAAAATTGCTTTTCAGAAAAGCGCATTTTCTGAACAATCACGTTTTTCAGCACTCAGGAACACTTTTCTCCCTTACTATTGAACTTATTTCATGGATTTAAAAAAAAAATGTCCACTGGTATATTATACACCAACTGTGCCAAGGATTTGTCGACATTTTATTTTCAACATCTGGGGCATTGCGTGCAGTCCAGAAAATTTTAGTAAAAAATCTACATTTTCTTCAAAACTTCGCCTATTTTTTTTCACGTCATGCTGGAATTTCCTTGGCACGGTCTTTACAGCATAATATTCTTGACAAAATTTTTAATAATTAAAGCGATTGGTTGAGCAGCGCCTGAAACATCGGTTCCTAAAGATAACTACATTATAAGGGAAATTCATCAGGCCGAGAAAATTACATACTACCCTTAATAATAAAAATAATGATCCACTTAATATCAATAGGGGCGTTCAAAATAAGCACTAAACGAAAACATATCAAGGATGGAACATTACCTCATAAAGGGCCTTGATGTTTTTGATAATTGAATCCCAATTTTTCGTTCGGACTGCTGGATCACCGAAGCTTGGACGAATACCATGGTGCAAAGGCTCAGGGTCGCTGAGTGAGGGAGAACACAAATAATTAATAATTACGTACGTAATAAGTACGCTTTTATTTCCTTCAACATTCCATTCCTAACTCCTAATGAGTAATTCATACCAGAATTGCAACGCCACTTAAACAAATTAAAATGCGACAAAGACGCCAAATGAGTTGTTGAGCACAAACTATTCAGTCAGCTTTATAGCAAGACGAATTTCTGCAATGATTCAAGTTCGCCAAATCAAAGTGAAACATAACGCTGAGAGCGAATTGAATGGCTCGTAGACAACTTAGCTTAAAAACCTTAATTTGAACATTGGATGAAGTGTACGTTGCTGTTTAGTGATAGTTACTAAGTGTGAAAAAATTTTGAGTTCTCTTCAGATCTTCACGTTTCAGACCCCCCTGAGTCCGACAGTATTCGGGAAAGTGGTATGTGTGTCTGTGAACGATTTTTAGAGAGAACCACCGTACCAAATCAGCTCAAACTTGATATCTCGCTTGCAGGCCCCCATGGGACGCCAAAATAAGGGTATGAACCAAATCCACCGAAAGTAAACTATAGTTATCATAGTGATCAAAACACCAAATATTTTTTTTCTCCAAAACAGCTGTAACGATATTGATTAAATTGTTCATATTGATAGCTCTCAAAAAGGTAACTATACCAAAAAAATTCCCATTCATGGGAAAATGACGAGAGAAGCACAATAAATTATCAAAAGTTTCGACGAAATCGATTTTAGCGCGGTTTCTGGAGAAAATAACCGTACCAAATCAGCTGAAACTTGATGTCTAGCCTACAGGTTACCATGGGACGCAAAAAGAAGGGTATGGGCAAAATCCACCGAAAGTTAACTATAGTTATCATAGTGATCATAACACCAAATTTTTTTTCTCAAAAACGGCTCTAACGATTTTGATTAAATATTTCATATTGATAGCTCTCAATAAGGCAATTTTACCATAAAATTCCCATTTGTGGGAAAATGACGAGAGCAGCACAATAAATTATCAAAATTTTCGACCAAAAACGTTTTTCGCGCAGTTTTTTCCTTATAAACTCCGCTGGAATTCTTGTAGAATGTTTTAAAAAAAAGGTATTGTAGTCCAATCCAATACCTAAAGCGTGAGTGTTTTAAAACGCTCACTCCAGAAATTCCTGAATTTGAACTACTGCTTACTACCAGTTCTAACAGTTATTTTCCAATCATTTTAATTCAATAATAACTGTTAACGTGAATAATAGCGTTTTATGACATTTTAAAATATTTAAATTGGTAACTGAACGCGATTTAATAAACTATAAATGAAATAACTCAAACAAATAATAGAATCTATGAGCTGAAGAAGTGTCATTACAAATAGGTAGCAGAAGCTTTGCCATTTTCAAGAAATTTTTCACAAGTATTACGACCAGTAGTTATACGCCAATTTTTGTGTGCTAAGAACTTCAAATGAGGTCACTAATGACTCTGTCTTGGTTTCTTTGCGGGAGTATTAATTAACGCTTTCCATGTAACGAAGAGAGGTTAACGTTTTATGTTAACAGTCAAGCCCAAAACATAAGAATCGGATGTACTCGGTGTATCGCGGCAGTCCTTTTGATATCCTCTTTTCTATTTGTTAACGTGTTTAGTTCGCTCTTCGTAGGGTAGTGACAATTAGGGATCAAGTAGCACTCAGCCAAATTATCATTAGTTAGTTCATTTGAAGGACTGGAACAGGTAAAGTGATCAAAATAACAACTATACATTTTAAATTAGTATATCATCACGATGAGAAAAATAATATTTCAATGAATTACACCTTCAACGAAACTTCATATTGTTACGACAAACGGGTTTCTAGTCGAACAAGTGTCGTACGCTCGTCACGTCAGCATTACTAAACAGCAGTCATTCTTATTACGTTGATGGTAGGTTCGAAATAGTAAAAAAAAAGTCTTACATCAACAAGAGAACTTGGTACACCAGCGGCCCGTCAACCAAATCTTCGAAGTCCGTAAGAGTTGAGGGGTCGTGAAGACACGATTTAAGCTGCGCAAAATGAAACCCAGTTCTTTACTAGTACGCTAATTAAAATGTGGAGACGAACGGTAAGAAAAATTCGTCGTACTCACCCACGATACGAGCGGCGATTCCAAAAATTCTTCCAAATCGGCCTTCGAATAAGACATTATGCGACGGGGAAATGGCAAACGCTAAAATTCGTCAAGAGTTGAAGTCATAGCAATTCAAAAAGTCTAATTTCGAAAACATGAGGTCGAAAGCTACAGAAATCAACCGTATATACACATCCTATTTACTCGCGGAACAAATCCGTTATAAATTAAATAACAATAAGGCATTTCCGCAAGATTCGAGATACTTTCGAATTGATGGGTCACTGCAGTATCACTCATGACGAATTTTACGACCAAAACAACGACAAAACCGAGCTAATATGATAATTGTATGATAACAGTATAAGTATTTACAACAGACTGTCTACCACAAATCACGAACTGCGCAAAATTTGGGACATTTCCCGACACTGTTACCCGCAGTGGGGATTTTTTATTTGGAACTAACGTCCCGCACTGAACATCAACATGGCAACACTGCTGTACAGAAATATTGATAGGAACAAGATAGTACTCTTTTGTTATTGACTTGTTACGATAATTAGTGCGTCTTCAACTACTATTTGTCTTCCGTTTATTATATGTGCTGCTCAATTTTTCATAGACTTGGGCGTTTAGCTTGTTAACTTAAACCGCGGGGCTTAGAAACCGGTTGTCCTTGAAAATGATATTTTGTGAAGTAATATTTTAATTGAAAACCCATTATTGTCGGCGTTTTAGATGAAAACATAAAATCCATTTTATTTATAGACGTCGTTTGTTGTGCGTTGGGGTTTTTTCGTGTTATACGTCTTGTCGCATCTTCAAGATGTGGACGAATTACAACATTTTCCAATCCTCTTCATCTCCCTACTTCGGCGATTTTGTGGCCGATTCACATTTTCGCCCTACAAAGAGAAAGATGAATTGGTTGTTCGATATTTCTGGGATTGAGCCACGACCGGCAAAAGTGCAAGTTACGGAAGAAGTCATGGCTAATCAATTGCAAGGTACGAATCTTTATTCAGAGTAACAATGTACATCTCATTACATTCGCTTATTCATGCCACGTCGTGAATTTCTCAAGTAAATTTTAGTTTAAGAGGATTTCATTTGGACAATCTAAGCGGTTGTGGTTAATGATTGTTGAAAGCTCAATTGTGCGAGAGCACCATTTTGTCAGGAACGTGAAAGAGTAATAGGCGAACGCCTCCAATATTGTAAGGCCCGCGTTTTTGAGTACTAAAGCAAAAGCTGGCAGCATGTCAGTGCAATAGATGAAGACTATACGCAAGTCCACAATGCTCGAGTATACGAACTGCCATGAGAGCGATGGGATTGCCTTAAAAGGACCGCTTTTATAGGAATTCTATTTTTTAATTTCCTCTTAACCATTCTCAGAAAATAGTCGTGAAAGCAGAACACTTTGAGGTAGCCAATACTTTCCTCTCAACTAGAATTATGGAATTAGTGAGGCTCTTGGATTTGCTGGCTTGACAAATTTCCAGAATTAAAGGAAGCGGTTGTGAAAACAATGTGCACTAATTATTTTAGCGTTCCAAGTGTTTTTGTTCTCTTGGTAAACGCTGGAACTGCATTACTACTTTGACATTTCATTTTTCAGAGCTCCACCTCAGCAATAGTTTTACAACTCATGGATCTCAACAATCGGTTGACGAAGCTGCACCTTCAACCAGCGGTGTATCAGATACCACTTCCGATTTTGGTCAGTTTACACTACCCAAACTGACCCTGTGCGATGAATTGCGAGCTTTGAAAGACTCCTTGTCCATAATTCCCGAAGGTAAAGCATTCTTGTTTCCGTGGACATATGTACCAATATCATCAGTTTCGTAATAGTTGTAGTTTCGATTGACTCATCTCTATATTTTGACATAATTAATGTACTAAAGGTTACCATTGAACACTCATTGTATATGTGTTTTTACTTTCCTTGGCTCTACAAAGTAGAAAGGAAAGTTATGTAATCGGCTGAAAAAAAATTTCAGATCAGAGTTCTCTTCAGATCTTTACGTTTCGGACCCCCCTGAGTCCGAAAAACGCTATTTGGGAAAATGGTCTGTGTGTGTGTCTGTGAACGATTTTTAGAGAAAACGACCGTATCAAATCCACTCAAACTTGATATCTAGCCTGCAGGTTACCATGGGACGCCAAAATAAGGGTTTGAACAAAATCCACCGAAAGTTAACTATAGTTATCATAGTGATCAAAACACCAAATATTTTTTTTTCTCAAAAACGGCTCTTACGATTTTGATTAAATATTTTATATTAGTAGCTCCCAGTATGGCAACCATACCATAAAATTCCCATTCATGGGAAAATGACGAGAGAAGCACAATAAATTATCAAAAGTTTCGACGAAATCGATTTTAGCGCGGTTTCTAGAGAAAATAACCGTACCAAATCAGCTGAAACTTGATGTCTAGCCTACAGGTTACCATAGGACGCAAAAATAAGGGTATGGGCAAAATCCACCGAAAGTTAACTATAGTTATCATAGTGATCATAACACCAAATTTTTTTTCTCAAAAACGGCTCTAACGATTTTGATTAAATATTTCATATTGATAGCTCTCAATAAGGCAATTTTACCATTAAATTCCCATTTGTGGGAAAATGACGAGAGCAGCACAATAAATTATCAAAATTTTCGACGAAAAGCGTTTTTAGCGCATTTTTTCTTTATAAACTCCGCCGGAATGTTGGTAGAATGTTAAAAAAAATTGGTATTGTAGTCCAATCCAATACCTAAAGGGTGAGTGTTTAAAAACGCTCATGAGATACATGGGGCTCACTCCAGAAATTCCTGAATTTCAACAACTGCCGTTTCACTTACTGCCAGCTCAAAACGTTTTTACCCAATAACTCGGCAAAAGTAATTACTATCCTTCTTCAAAAAATTTGTGTGTACACCTCATTAATTACCTGCGTACCAGTTGCTCAATAATGGTCCTGGAATGAGTACGAGCAGCTCAATAAATTCTGGAGCTGTAAGCGCTGCCGCTTCCTGCTGCTGTGAAGTGTTGTTTGACCAAGTTCAAATGAACTGAGTGGTAAATGAATTGATTAAATAGAATTAGCCATGTACAAAGTGAATTGACGTAGAGCTAAAGAAATTTGTGTATAGCAACGCACCAGATATTTCTTCTTTCGTAGATTAGTTTTTCCTCAGTAATCAAAATAGTCCAAATTCGTTTTGGAAAAGTAAAAAGTTGGCGTCTTAATCGCTATGATAAATATTGATTGTAAATTTTATCCATAACTCCCACCACCCAAATCCAAATTTGATTAAGTGGGAAAAGCCATATAGAAACTGAATTGACGTAGAGCTAAGGAAAGTTGTGTGTTGCAACGCACCAGATATTTTGCTAACTAATTTGATTGTATATCCGTTTATTCTTTAGTCCTCCAAACAAACAAGCCTTCGACCGCTCTTATGCTCTGGCAACCACCAGCAGGCAGCTTGGGAAGGTACTTTCAATTAATTTTTTATGATTCAATATTACTTTGATTTGATCGTACCACGGGATAACTTGAACTAGTTGCGATGTTATTCCACGATCCACATAATAATGTATAGAATATTTCGTGAGTTTTTATAAGAAATGCAAGGTATTTGAACTATAAACATTGTTATAGTCCACTCTAATAATATTTTTCATCAATATACAACTGAATACGTTAGTTCTTTACAGTTTTCATACGAAACTATCACAAATTATTTGATGATTCGAACGACTCTTGACTAACTCGTTTTTTTTGTCCATTTTCTTTAGCGAGTTACAGTTGGAAATGGAAAAACAAAAAGATCAAAATACCGAAGACGAACAAAATTCTGGTGGTGCTGTGAAATCAATGGAAATTCCAGTAATCCAGCCTTCTCCAGCTGTCGCGGGTGGAATGGAAGTGGAACTGCTGAATAACAATAACATGTCAAGCGCAGATATTGAAATTTCTAGAGCCGTTTGATGGAAGTACACACTTTCTTTCGTTGTGTGGGTGAATTTTTCAATTCATTACTCACGGTCTGAGAATTTTAGGACCTAAATTTAACATTTTTAAACTTCATAATTCTTGTCGAAGGAAAAAACAAACAGGACGAGTACTTTTTTGGGTTTGATCTGTTCGTAGAGCTCATCTTCTAATATTGTAGCTCTTATGTTAGAATAATGTTACTCAAGCACCTAATGAGTCCTAAAAACGTAAAAGATTGCAAATTTTTACGAGATTACATGCATCTATTTGTACTTCAACGCTGCTCTCTTGAGTGAGTAATAAATATAGTTATTACTAAGGTTTGAACGCTTTTATTTACAATACTGTGAGAAAAGGTAACCATTTTCCTGCCATGGCGGGCAGGCGAGTACGAAGGTTAATGAATTTTGGTATCCTACCTTTGTAAGGCTTAATGTTCAACTTAAGTTAGTTAATAATTTAAAGTTTGTAAAAAAAATTAATAATAATGTCTTGGAAGTCTTTTTTTTCTTGGCACTCTCTTCCCTCTCCTTTTTTTGTTTCCACTACGCAAAGGATAAGTGAAGTATTGCGATCGTATAAAAAAAGTTAGATACTCTGTGGGTCTTCACGTTTTGACACCTATTGAATAAAAAAAACTACTATTTCCGCGCATAATATAATAAATTAATTAATTTGCGCTTGCCACAACGATTTAATGTGTATAAATAAATAACAAAACACAATGGCAAAAGTAATAACAAAAATCATAGTAAAGAGAAATCCACACTAATTAAAAATATAAGTAGCTCCTGCAAGTAAGCCGGAATCAAAATATAAGTGGGTATTGACCGACCACTTTCCTTCTACTCACCCGCTGCTGGGAGCTGAGCAATCGAAGATCAAGTGCGACCAGCCTGGGCACTGTGTAAGGACAGTTACTGTTCTGCATTCGGGGATGTCTGTGGGAGTTCTGACCTAGTGGCCCCTAACTCCCTCAAACCTCGCAGTTTAAAAACGAGAAAGGGGACAGGATTTCCACTCTCCAGTGACCCCTCGATATCCGCAGGGCAAGCGCACTTTCCAGCATTGGTAGGAGTTGGATTTCTCTATTCTACCTACCTTGCCCTGCAGAGGCAGCCACCTTTCGTGGCCCTAACCCATAATTCACTGGCACAAGGTAGAAGGCTGTGCATTTGATTGTACCAGTTTGGGTCAAACAACCCTTGAGGCCTGAATGGTTGCAAGCCCTCACCTTCTTTTGATGGCGCTTACGGCTTTTCCTCATCCCAGGGTAGGATAGTTTCGGTTTGCTGATCTCCCTGGGATTAGGAAGAACCCCAGTAAGCTGCGACAGAGGGCCTCCACCCACTACTAGGGGGCCCATCTGCCACGCAAACAGTTTTCCATCCCCTTACTGTGTGAGGACAGTCAAGAGAGAGATCTGTCAGTACTTAACCTTCAGAGGTAGGAGGACTCCCTAGTGTATCTCCTGCCCGCTGTTGACTGCCAAATACTCGCCAACACCCTTAGTCCGAACCTTGACTGTATCTTGAGCATGAAATGTATGGAAATAGACACTACCGCTTCCTTGGCGAGTGTCGGGGCCCCCCCTTTCAAGAAGTTGCGCTGCTTGAGTGCTGTGGTCCTGAAAAGGGCCGACGAAATATTGTTGTTGTGTGCGTGTGTTGGTTGTGTCTGTCGGTTGAGAGCGTGTGAGGTGAAGAACGGGTTTCTCGGGCGTCAGGTCGAAGGGCTCGGTTGAGCGGTAGCTCCTCTCGGTGAGGGATCCGGTTGGATCGTCGCTCCTTCAGTCGGAGACGCGAGATGAGGGTTGAGTCAGGAGGTTCGGTCGAGCAGCGGGCGAGGGACGAGTTCCTCAGGCGTCGAAGCGTCGTTTGGAGGGCTCGGTTGAGCGTAGCTCCTCTCGGTGAGGGATCCGGTTGGATCGTCGCTCCTCCGTCTTCTGCCGCGAGAGGGACTCTGTTGTCCCCGCCGGAGCCGCTGAAGGTGGTCGGTTGTCGTCGGATGAAGTGGTTGGTGTAAGAGCGGAAAATGGAATGAATAGAATTGAATGACCGTTTTCGTTTTTTTTTTTTTTTTTTTCGGACGGCTTCCGGGAGGGGAAATCTTCAAAGACACCCAAATGGGTAGTGTCGGATTTTACCGACTAAACCCCTCCCCCCGCGGTTGCCAACCCGGAGGTTCTAAACCAGAAGGATGGAGGCCAGCCTGCGGATGCAGGGGACTCATGCATGTGCGATGCGGGAGGGACGGACGGGGTTAGCGTGGAATGAGGAGCAGGGCCTACTGGACGATGTCCGAAGGGATGGGGGCATATTGTGTGAGGCAGCTGATGGGCGGGTTGGGGTGACCCGCCACCGAGGCGGAGGTTGAGGGCATATGTTGAGGCGGCCGCACTGAGCGAGGGGAGGCCTGTTTCCTTTAGGAGCTGCTGGTTTCTGATGTAGCGGGGAGAAGCGGAGGACACCTCGGAGGGGACTTCATGTAGGTGCCCTCGAGTTGGCGAAGGAGGAGGCCGATGCTCAGACGGGGATAAGCGTAGGTGCTGATGCTCCTGATGATGGCGTTGAAGACACGAATTTTCGTTGGATGTGAGACCTTTGTTGTTGAAGAATGGCGAGAGCAATGAAGGCTCCGCTTGATTTTGGCGCGAACTGCGAGGGTCTGCCTGTACCAGTTGAGTTTCCTGTCAGAAGATGACACCGAGGTACTTGGCCTGGTGTTTCCAGGGATTGGATGGTTTCCCACTTGGATGTTTGGGGGATGTTCTGGCGGGAAAAGAAGACGGCTTCTGATTTGGATTCGTTGAGGCGTAGTCCCCATTTGTGGTACCAGCTGAGCAGGGACGGCGGAACTTATTTATGACTGTGGCACAGTGCAGCTTGGTTTTGGAGGTGTAAAGGAGAGCTACGCCGTCCGCATATTGTGCAGTGACGATCTTCGTGGACTGGTATGTCATGGCAGAAGATGTTGAAGAGGGCTGGGGAGAGTTTTGAGCCTTGGGGTACGCCAGCCGTGATGCGGTGGGTGGTGGATAGGGTATTACCAACTCTCACCTGAAGGTCCTGTCGGTGAGGAAGGAGTGAATCAGTCCAATGAGGGAGGGTGGACAGCGAAGCAGGATGAGCTTGTATATCAGCCCTTCGTGCCAGACCCTGTCAAAGGCTTGGCGGGCGTCCAGTAGAAGCATGGATGTGTGCCGATGCTTGTTTCCGGCTCTCAGCTAAATATTCAGTCACCCTGAGGAGCTGGTGGCAGGTTCCGTGATGGTGTCTGAAGCCATGTTGGAAGTCTGGGAGAACCTTGTTGGTGGCCATGAACTTGGTGAGGCGGAGTTAAAATGATGGCCTCGGCTATCTTGCTCAGGGTGCAGAGAAGGCTAATGGGCCTGTAGCTAGAAGCTTTGTTCAGAGGCTTTCCAGCCTTGGGGATGCAGATGATTGTGGCCTCTTTCCACGCTGCAGGGAAGTATTGGAGGCGCATGCAGGCATTGATGATGTTGCAGATGGCCACTGTGTGGATCCTGGGGAGTGTCTTCAGGACTCCGTTTGAGATGCCATCGCTGCCTGGAGCCTTGTTTTTGGTGAGGCCTTTGATGGTTTCGCTGCTGATTTCCTTGGGAGGTTGGACTGAAGGTTGCAGGGTGCCCTTGAGGGAAGCTGCGTACTAGGGGAGCTGACCTCGGCGTGGGAAGGTGGTGTGGTGGTCGTCGTGCGAGGGAAAAGGGGGAGCACTGTTCTTCGAGAGATCGGGCGAAGATGGCTGCTTGTCGATTTCAGAGTGTGAGGTGTTGTTGTGGTAGAGGGGTGGAGAGTGGGGTTGCCTGTTCCGTAGGGATTTGACGATCTTCCAACAGCGCTTGGGGTTGAGTTCAGCTTCAGCTATGTATTTTTCAAAGCTGGCGTCTCTGGTAGCTTGAAGGGCAGCGTTAAGCTCCCTTGGCGGCATTGAGCCTGGGGCGTAGGGACTGGAGGCGGGTCCGCTGGAGCAGCCTTAAGTAGTGGTTTTCTTCCGGATCAGGGCTCTGATGTCCGGCGAGAGGCGTTGGCGGTCTGGGGTAGCTGGAGAGGAGGTTGTGGCAAGCCGTACCTTGTCCTGGATGTCCAGAGTGAGGTTGGACACAGCGAGTCGATGTCTTCCCTTGACCGGGAGTCTGACATTTAAAGGTGGAGGTCTCCAGGTAGTAACGAAGGAGACCAGTCGATTCGCTGGTGGGTGATCTGAGTGGCGTCTGGTGGGCCAGGGATCTCCAGAATCACAGGGTAGTGGTCGGAGTCGAGAGCAGGTAGGGTCCGAGGCTCTTTCTCGATTGTGGTGTTCTTGAGATGAAGAGGTCAAGGATGTCCGATTGTTTGTCTGGGTCGGCTGAGTGGAAGAGTGTGGTCTGCCGGGCGCATCTATGGAGAAGTTGTGTCGATGCAGCAAGCGAAGGAGGGAGGATCCTTTCTGTTCTTGGTTCGGCAACCCCAAGACTGATGCTTGGCATTGATCGCCAGCAAGCACTGTTGGGTGGGTGAGTCTAGCAGGGGGCAATTTCGTCCAAGTTGTGGGTATTGGGCGGGGAGTAGCAAGAGACAATCCGTAGAGGCCAGACTTCAGCTGGACTGTTACTCCGCATGCTTCCAGGGATAGTGTGGGGGTGCTGAAGGCTTGATGTCTGAGGAGTTGCGGACCAAGATGGCAACTCCTCCCCAGTTTGGGATCCAGGGCGGTCGCTTCTGTATACCGAAAGTTCGGGATGAAGAGCTTGTCTGTAGACCGTGTGTGGTTTCCCCAGTGATGCAGGCCACACATCGACTGATAACTCCTGTAGAAGGTCGTGGAGCTCGGCAACTTTGTTGCGGTGTTTGGCCAAGATGCCATTTGGCGTTCCAATTTAGGATGGATGTCGCCTTGGCGCTGGTGGTGAACAGGGTCTGGAGGAGGAGGACGGCCTGGGAGAGGCAAGAGGCGATGTCCCGCAAGGCACGTTCACGATCTGCGGAGGGGATAGTTGAAGGGTGGCTGCAGCGGGCTTGGGTGGAGTACTGGCAGTGATTGGGGCTGGGGTGGGGCGGTGATGGCTGTTGTTGGCCGGGGTTGGACGGGGACTGTGCTGGGAGTTGCTAGCAGCAGCTCTGGCGTATGAGAGGGCAGGGGTGACCAGTGGAGCTGGTGTTGGGGCTGGTCGGGGGCTGGTTGGTGGTTGGCAGGGGGAGCGGGGCTGCCTTCCTCTGTTGGGAGGGCTTCTTAGGGGGGCTTTTGGGCAGCCCCTATAGGTGGCACGTGGGGGCCCTTGCAGTGGCGCAGACCGGCATCCTGCGAGAGTCTTGAGTGGGCAGGTTGGGGTGGGATGTGATTCTGTGCAGAAAGCGCAGGCCCATTTGCAAGGCAGTAATTTGCCGTGTGCCTGAAGCCGAGGCAGCGAAGGCACTGGGGCACCACTTTTGATTTTTTCTTAGGTTCGACTTTGACTACCAGGCCGTCGAAGCTGGTGAGGTTGAAGATAGACCTGGCGCTGGGGGATTCTGCGTCCAGGTGGACGAGACGAGGGCCAGAGTTTTTCCAGTCTTCATCCGGTAAACGGATTTGATGGGGAATTTGCGGTTCTCCAGTCCGAGTTTGATGTCTTCAAGGGGATAGGTAGTGGGATATGGCGGATCACCACTTCCAAGTCGCGATCTTGGCGGACTTGGTGGGTCGTATATTCAATTTTTTCCTCCTCGAGTTGTGCTGTGAGGCGACGGAAATCGTCGACAGTGTTGAGGTACAGCCTCAACCCTGCGTTTGAGTTAATGCAGCGGCGGTGGGTGATGCCTTCTGCTCCGAGGTAGGCATGAATAGCCGGCCAACGCTCTGTTTGTTTTATTACGATTGGCGGGGTGAGTGGAGGAGTTGGTCGTATCTTCCCTCCTCCGGAGTCAGAGTCCGAGTCCAGAATCAGACGCGGGGGGAGGATGCGGTTTAGAGCGAGACCGTTTCTCGGTCTTTGTAGGGGCTGTAGTAGCCGTGGATTCCTCTAGTGCAGAGGGCACTGGGGTGGTGGAGCGGGACGGGGGCACGTTTCCTGTTAGGGAGAGGTGCGTCGTCCGAGGGGCAGGGCTGTGTCCATTTTTGTTTGGGACAACTGTTGGAGTGGGCTCGTCTTGTAGGAGGGAGAGTGCTGCCGTAAGTTCGGCGATTTTGACCTCAGGCAGGCCATTTGGGCGAGGGCTTGTTGGAGGGCCGACTGAATGTCAGAGCGGGTTTGGGTCATTGAGGAGATGGAGGAGATGCGGTGGAGGTGCCTGTCGTTGTCTGGTGACAGCAGAGCTGGGTGGTGGGCCACAAGGTGCGCATGAGGTGGAGGGGCGTGGAGAGTCCTCCATGGCGACGAATCGCACACGGGGGAGCTCGGTTCTGGTTATTGTTCACAGAGGCTTACGGCGTAGCAGTAAGCCAGGTTTCTTCTACTGTTCAGACAAGGGGGGATTTTGAGAGGACGAAACTCGGCCAGAGGTGTTAGATCGTAGGATAGCGAGCGCTGAGGGCGATGTTAACGGAAAGGAGACGAAACGAAACGAAACGACGTACCTGGTTGTAGAGGAGGTGGCGGAGATCGGCGAGAGGTGAAGCGGCGAGCGTCAGGGGGGGCGAGGGACTCGGATTGAGTCGATGGCCCTGTCTGGCGCAGGTCGATGACCTCGGTCGAGCGGCTAATCCGCGGGGCGAGGGACGAGTTCCTCGGGCGTAGGTCAAAGAACTCGGGCGAGCGGCAGATCCTCAGGGTGAGGGACGAGGGCGACGAGAAAGTCGAGCTTAGAAGGCAGTCGAGCAGTCCGGCGAGTCCAGGGCAGGTATAGAGCTCTTCGAGGTTTAATCCACGAAGGTCAGAACCAGAATGTGACCGTTTTTCTTTTTTTTTTTTTTTTTTTTTTTTTCGGACGCTTCCGGGGAGGGGAAATCTTCAAAAGACACCCAAATGGGTAGTGTCGGATTTTTAATGACTAAAACCCCTCCCCCGCGGTTGCCAACCCGGAGGTTCTCAACCAGAAGGATGGGAGGCCAGCCGGCGGATGGAGGGGGACGGATGCGCATGTGCGATGCGGGGGGGGTCGGGACGGGGGTAGCGTGGAATGAGGGGAGCAGGGCCTACGGACGATGTCCGAAGGGATGGGGGCATATTGTGTGAGGCAGCTGATGGACGGGTTAGTGACCCGCCACCGAGTTGCGGAGGTTGAGGGCATATGTTGAGGCGGCCGCACTGAGCGAGGAGGCCCTGTTTCGCTTTAGGAGCTGCTGGTTTCTGATGTAGCGGGGAGAGCGGAGGACACCTCGGAGGGACTTCATGCAGGTGCCCTCGAGTTGGCGAAGGGAGGCCGTGCCCCAGACGGGGATAGCGTAGGTGCTGATGCTCCTGATGATGGCGTTGAAGACACGAATTTTCGTTGGATGTGAGACCTTTTGTTGTTGAAGAATGGCCGGAGAGCAATGAAGGCTCCGTTGATTTAGCGCTTAACTGCGAGGGTCTGCCTGTACCAGTTGAGTTTCCTGTCGAAGATGACACCGAGGTACTTGGCCTGGTGTTTCCAGGGATTGGATGGTTTCCCACTTGGATGTTTGGGGGATGTTACGGGCGGGAAAAGAAGACGGCTTCTGATTTGGATTCGTTGAGGCGTAGTCCCCATTTGTGGTACCAGCTGAGCAGGGACGGCAGGAACTTATTTATGACTGTGGCACAGTGCAGCTTGGTTTTGGAGGTGTAAAGGAGAGCTACGTCGTCCGCATATTGTGCAGTGACGATCTTCTCGTGGACTGGTATGTCATGGCAGAAGATGTTGAAGAGGGCTGGGGAGAGGTTTGAGCCTTGGGGTACGCCAGCCGTGATGCGGTGGGTGGTGGATAGGTATTACCAACTCTCACCCTGAAGGTCCTGTCGGTGAGGAAGGAGTGAATCAGTCCAATGAGGGAGGGTGGACAGCGAAGCAGGATGAGCTTGTATATCAGCCCTTCGTGCCAGACCCTGTCAAAGGCTTGGCGGGCGTCCAGTAGAAGCATGGATGTGTGCCGATGCTTGTTCCGGCTCTCAGCTAAATATTCAGTCACCCTGAGGAGCTGGTGGCAGGTTCCGTGATGGTGTCTGAAGCCATGTTGGAAGTCTGGGAGAACCTTGTTGGTGGCCATGAACTTGATGAGGCGGGTTAAAATGATGGCCTCGGCTATCTTGCTCAGGGTGCAGAGAAGGCTAATGGGCCTGTAGCTAGAAGCTTTGTTCAGAGGCTTTCCAGCCTTGGGGATGCAGATGATTGTGGCCTCTTTCCACGCTGCAGGGGACCGTTTTTCGTTTAGGCAGGCCCTTATATACCTGCTCCTGGAGGGAGTCGCCTTCTCTGGTTGGCCGCCTGCTGTTCCCTCCAGGGGTGGTTTTCGGCTAGCGCCCTCTGTCGGAATGAGGCAGCTTTTGTTGTGGAGAGTGGCGGCTGGCCGCCACAGCGAGTTTGTCGGCCTCCACATTCCCTGCCTACACACGCTATTATCCACCTCACTCTGATTTTCTATCTCACCACTTCCTTCAATTCATACAAAGCCAGCCAAAACTATTACGATCACCATGTAGTTTGTGGAGGGGGGGGGGGCAAAACTAGGATTTTCCCTTTTGGTTTATTATTCATTCTGAATAATAACCCTATGTTTTCGGTCACGAAAAATTTTTTACAACCCCCCCTTAAAATTTGATACTTTACGTTTCAAGACATGGAGATTCAAAATGTCCGGGCCGGAAAATTTGCAATTTCCGTCTGGGTCGTTTTATGCCTTTAACATGGTCCACAAAATTCGTTCTTTCGCACAAAAATCCAATTTGGTATCTAGTTGTGCCCGCCATCTCAGCAATCCGATCGGACGGAGCCCATGATTGTTAAGGGCAAAAAACGGTTATAAAATTAACGAAAAGCAGTACAACGCGGGAACTACAGCGGAAGTCAACGTTTCGTCGTTTGTACTACCTCCCTCCCGCCCATCGCAAGGAAACTGCTCGCCTGCTGGTCTGGCTACGCTGTCGCCCACTCGCCTCCCCCTTCCCCGACCCGACGGGGCAAAATCATGAGACGGTTACGGGCGCCAGAATCCCAAATAACGCAGTAGTCAACATTTTCTAGGAATAAAAGAAGAGTGGCAAGTGTGGCCACATGAACCCCGTCTTATTAAGATTTACACACATAAACGCTAAGTAACAGTGGCCGATTTTCTGCTGATGTCGAAGTTTGAAGAAAATTGGAGACTCTAGCGCGTGAGCACGTTTGGTTTATTTTTCATTCTGAATAATAACACTATGTTGTAGGTAAGAAAACATTTTTTACAACCCTCCCTTAAAATTTGATACTTTACGTTTCAATACATGGGGATTCCAAATCTGCAACGTCCGTCCGGGCCGTTTTGTGCCTCTTAATATGCTCTAAAAAATCCGTTCTTTTGCACAAAAAAACCATTTGGTATCTAGTTGTGCCCCCCATCTCGGCAACCCGATCGGACGAAGCTCGTGGTTTTTATGGGAAAAAAGTGGTTAAAAAATTTAACACAACGCAGTTTAATAGCAAATGCGCCGTGTTTGGTATCGTTTTCAAGGTATTTCTACATCCTGGGTTGAATGGAATGACGTGTATGACGAGTATCAGACGTGTACAACTGCGTATAGTGAAATTACAGTCATTATAGTGAGCCAAAGTCCACTAACTGAAAGAACTCGCGGGAACTACAGCGGAAGTCAACGTTTCATCGTTGCTACTCCCTCCCTCCCGTCTCATAAAAAGTTCCATTGTAGTCAGGTCATGTTTCGTATGGTTTACTAGTATTTTTCGATGCTGAATCGAATGGGATGGGTCTCGGAGCAGTAATACTAGGTCAAAATGTTCATGAGAATAATAAACCGTTGTGTAATAATTTGCAGAGTTTTTTTCTCTCTTTTCTTCTCCACGAAACCTCGGTGAACGAAGATATAGGCCAATGAAGCAACAAAAACAGGTTTTTCTTTTGCACTTTTGGTTGCTATGCACCAGGATATTTCTTTGTACACAATCAGAATAAAAGGTTATTCATTGCCAAGGTAGCTTCCCAGCTCATAAAAAGGCGCTCAAATTTCAGCATACGTTGCTCACCTTCCATGCACACGTATATTTCAAATCGGTTCTGGAATATACATGAAAAGTAACAACGATAAACATAAAAGGACTATTCAATGCCCAATCAATCAATTCAATGTTTTGCTCTGTGTATTTCCAGTTAACTTCAATGATGCTTTTAATTTTTTCCCATGGACTCAGTTACAAGTATTTATTCTAAAAGCATACGGATGTTTTTCTTAAACTTTTTGCTAAAATTCATTTTATGAATCAATCTTCCGGGTTGGCTTTGACTAGTTTGTACAATGTGTGCTCTTAAATGACCAAAAAACCTAGATTTCCAAAACCACGTTTTCAAATTAAACGTATGTGTTAGACGGCAGGGGCTTAAATTGAGCAACCACAACCCCTTTTTTATCTCGTAATAAATATGCTGTCGTTTAGTATAACCCTTAGGTATTTGTCAAACGGTAGTAGGAGGCTGAAAGATCATTAAATTCCCTGTATTAGTAGAATATAACTAATGGTGCATGATTTACCATAGTTCTTCAAGTAATTTTGCAGTATGTAGACAGGTATGAGGTGGAGCACGCGTTTAGAAAAGGTTATCGATGCCTATTTTTAGGTAAATTAAAAAGTTAGTTAATTGTTTCTGTTGAGGCGTTGGTGCCACACTTCATCGAAGGCTCGCTCAACACCAAAAAAAGAAAGTTGCTTTAATGCAAGAGCTGTTTAATATCTTGGGTGAGAAACTCAAAACTTGGCTCAGACTACAGTCTGAACAATGAGATTATCGGCGCTTTGTATTTTCCCTGATTACGACTGCATGTATCGATAGTTCGCTTGAACGCTACGACTGCAAGTATCGATATGCGTCACCGGCGCAGTTGGTGGGGAAAGCCTATGAGCGATGTCTGGCTAATCGATAACCTGACCTCGGTCGTGATATATCGATATATTGCCTTACCAGACGGAGCGGTCCATATTCTTTGCTTTTACCGAGGTAGGATGTAAGTGAAATTAAGTTTAGTATGTCTTTTCAATTAAACCTAAGGACGCAGTTGATTCCTGTCCAGTGGCTGTTATGATTGTCGGCTTTCCCACGCAAGCGGGCGGTCGGCTTGTGTAAAAAGTTCATCAAGTTAATTCTTGTAAATTTATTTGTTCGAGTTGAGAACGCTTAGTCGAGTGAAAATCAAATGGCGTCAACTTCAATGTCCCTCGTGAGTGACGATGATCCCGACAAAGTGATTTTGGATCAAATCAAACACGTTCGTTACGTTACTGGTAAAGATGTTGACGATTTGGTCACAACTAAACATCACGTACTTTCGCTATACGGCTCAAGAACGCCTGTCGCTGTCACCGAGTCATTATTTTCTCAAGGCGCCAAAGAAAGGGCGTCGGTCAACGCGAATGCCAACAGTGAATACGCCTGGTATGTATTTCAAAGGAAATTGTTGTTATGGCGTTTTAAACCGAAAGCTGATGAAAAAACGCCGTCGTGTTCTATAGCTATGGAACTTCTGCTTCCTAAAAGTGATTTGCCCCATCATTCGCAATTGGTTTGCGTTTTCAAACCTCGTGAGAGCAAAAACGCGTCTTGCATAGCAGTCTCTCCCGAAGGAATAGTGAGATTTTGGGAAGTACTTAGTCCTCATTCCAGCTGGGTGGATGTCAACGCCAACCTCGGAGGTGAGGAGGTTTGTTCTGTGTATTACGTTCCTCCTTACGGCTGTCTCGCCGTGACGACTTCGGCGTCTGTTTTTCTAATAAAACCCGAGGTCATCAAATCTTCACTTACGGTGACCGTAAAACATATTACCAAGCAACAAGGTTGGTTGAGTGGAATTAGTCAAAGGGTGAGCACCATTATTTTCGGGTCCAACGATATTCACGGAACTGAATCATCCGATAATAAGGTGATCAAGTTAGTCACTCTGCCGGGTATACGCCGTGGTGTCATTGAATGGCAGGCCTTCCTTTTGGTTGGAATGAAACTTCAACTAATTAAAATAACCAAAGATCAAATCGCCAATTCTGTGTACGAAATTGACGTCGAAGAATTGATAAACAGCCAAATTTTACCCCAAAGCGTGAGTACAGATTCGCTGGTTGTATTGGACGTTAAAATGTCAGAAGGGGGTTTGGCTATACTGATAGCTGCTCTCCTACCGAGAAAATACATGCTACTTGAATTGCCTTGTCAGGATGAAACCCCTCCTACTAACGCTTTTGTTTTGTGCGATCTCTGCCAAAGAGACATCGATATTTTAGAAATGAACACTGGAAAAATTATGCCTCTCCAATTTTTGCTTCTTCCTACGACTGCATTGATTTTCAATCGCCGCACAATTATCGGCGTGCCTATGGACGGTGGAATGCAAAGCCGAGGAGATGTCCTTACTATTCCCGGAGAAGGTGTCATATTGGGTGGAATAAATCATAAAGGCTCCCCAGCTTTCTTCAGTCCGACTTACGGTTTCGTTGTGGTCCAACCTGTTGAAAGTGCATGTTATAATATACTGAAAAGCGCCAATCAAAAACCTATTATGGGAGGATTAATAAATGAAGAATCTCAAGTGTTGCAAGATCAAAAGTATATGTCGGCAATTAAAACAGCGTTTTTGATGTACATAAGGCAAAATATGAAGCAATGTCACTTTATAGTGGATAAAGATTTCCCGCGTAACACCAATGATCGAGTTGATTCTCCGTTGTCGCTAACTTTACGCAGGTTCAGTTTGGATATTATTCATCACGTACCAGGGTCTGATCCACGGTGGGACAATATGAGTTCTGGGCCGAAATTTCTAAGCTCATCTTCCCTTCACATTGGAACACAATTGCAAGAGAAACTCAAAGCACACGATTTGTTCATTGATTTTGTTAGCAATGCATTGAAAGGGCGAGTCGGTAAGGTAACCAGAAATGGCAAAGAAACTGACGTTCTTCCAGTGGTGTACGAGCACAACGATAAATTAGTTGCAGCTTTGAAATTGTGGCAACTTGATGATACTTACGGGTCCATTATAGACAACGCAATTCATGCATCTCTCCAAGCCATTGGCATGACTTTTACACACAGCAGTCTCTCGCCGAAGGATATTTTTTACCACTACGTTGCTATAGTCGATGTTGGATTAAAAATTTTAATTGAAAAATGCGCCGAAGTGTTCAACGCCGATGAGCCTTTTTCAAGGAAGAGAAAATTCGTCTTACATACTTACATTGTAGTTAAAGAAGTGGCCATCGCTGTTATCAACAAGCAAAGGGAACGCCCTGTGAAGTGCTCTGCGACCAATTGGCTGAATAATTATGAAGGCGAAAAGTCCACTTATGACTATTTTCATCTCCTTTTCGAAATGTTGTCATCTATTTCTGAAAAAATGTCTACAGAAGACAATTTATACGATGAAACGTTGACAATGTTGAGGGATTTGGTTGATATCATTCTCCATCTCCAGTCTACAACTCACCCTCCTGAGCGCTTCAATGTTATGAGATCATGGTACATTCAGTACTTCATCAACGAAGGGCATTACTTGTACGCAAAACAGTTGGCGATCAAATTTCAAGACATGAAAACGTTAGTATTACTGACTTATTTATTAAAAGAGACTGATAACATTCCCAAGTACATGGAAACATTTAATCACTTGGGCTTTTGCGAAACTGTTTTCGAGCACCTTTTAGAGAATGGTCTCAAGGGTGACTTGTTGAGTCTGAACATGCGTCCAGAGCACAAATCCAAGTTGAGTGAAGCTCTCAAAAGTTACCCTGAGTTGTATTGGATCAATCAAGTGGACAACGGACAAATGAAAGAAGCGTGCAAAGCTCTAATCAAGTATGCTTCCGCGTATCGTAAAAATGTTGAGAAAAGCGAAAGAATGTGGTCGTTGGCAAAGCTCATTTGCAAATGTGAAGGGATAACGGAATTCAACGACATAATTAATCAACATCTTGAATGCATCAATACTCAAAATTACTTTTCAAATTCCCTCAGCAGGTACCCATTAAATGAGTCAGAGCTGCTTGACGAGGTTCAGGTCATACAATTGCTCTTATCGCCTCAGGTTTCTGGCGCAACAGAGCATCATTTCTTTAAAGCTTTGTGCCTTCTCAGGTTTGTTGTAGATAAGTCCGTCAGAGAGCAATTAAAGAACGATTTGTGGAGTAGAGCAGCACAAATAGATAAAGAAGATATTGAAGCCCTCAAAGTTGATTCGTCTATAGACGACTTTTTGAACATTTTACTGTTTCGTTTACTACAACTGATCATGTCTTTGGAAGAAGATTACGGTCATTTTATACCTAAATTCGAAAGTTTGAACATTTCTGAAGATGTAGACACTTCAAAACGACTTTTATACTTTCTCAGGCTTGGCCATGAGCACCTGGTTCAAAATTTTCAATTGAAAACGTCTACCAACTCTTGATAATTTCGTGGTTTCCCATGATTTATGTGCGTGGGCCTGTACTATGCCGTTAAAATGTGAAACAGTTCAAGCCGCCATAACGGCGATTTTTTTAAATTGTTGAAGTGTGTGCTTTGTGTTGCATCATCGTTATAAGTTGAACTCTCGGGGAAAGGCTCCTTATGTCATGTGTAACTTCATTGTCGAGATTCTTCAATTTTTGTTTCTGTTGTACTCGTTGATTTTAAAAATTTTTTGTTGGGGTCTCGCAATTTAAGTAGAGTTTTACCTGTCAAAGAACACAGATAAATCGTACCACCATTCGAATAGTGTGTTGAGTTTTGCCCAAATTTGTCTTCATACGAGGTTTACCATCTGATTCTCAATTGATTTTTGCGGTTTATAAGGTTAGCCATCACTGGCAGCGTTGGTTTCCCTTGGCAAACTGCCATGAGTACCGCTAGGAAAATTCTTCGTACGTGTCAGAACAATGTTCTAGTTGTTTCTCGCAGTAGGATACGGGTCTCGCGGAATGTGAATAAGTACACAGTAATTTACCATAAGCTTTTACTTTTCTCAACGCAAAGGATGAGGAAAATACTGTACTAGACCGGAAGAAGTTGAACTTACATTTAATTTTTATATTTTGGGGTCTGAGACTGAAATCATTTCACTTTGTAGTCTGTGATTAGTGTGCATGTAGCCTACCTTACTGGGGAATAATTGAACTGATAGAAGTTTGTTTTCTGTTGGTTCATTTTACTCTTTTTCTAAGATAACTTGTGGTTGGAGGGTATACATTAGACATACTATCTGGTGCGTTGCAACACACAACTTTCCTTAACTCTACGTCAATTCACTTTCTATATGGCTTTGTCTACTTAATTTACCACTCAGTTCATTTGAACTTGGTCAAACAACACTTCACAGCAGCAGGAAGCGGTAGCGCTTACAGTTCCGAAATTTATTGTGCTGCTTGTACTCATTCCAGGACCATTATTGAGCAATTGGTACACAGAGAATTAATGAAGCTGCAAACACAAATTTTTTGAAGAAGGATAGTAATTACTTTTGCAGAGTTATGGGGAACAAACTTTTAGATCTGGTAGTAAGCGAAACGGCAGTAGTTGAAACTCAGGAATTTCTGGAGTTAGCCCCATCTATATCATAGGCGTTTTTAAACACTCACCCTTTAGGTATTGGATTGGACTACAATACCAATTTTTTTAACATTCTACTAACATTCCAGTGGAGTTTGTAAGGAAAAAACCGCGCTAAAAACGCTTTTTGTCGAAAATGTTGATAATTTATTGTGCTCCTCTCGTCATTTTCCCATAAATGGGAATTTTATGGTATAGTTGCCATATTGGGAGCTATTAATATAAAAAATGTAATCAAAATCGTTAGAGCCGTTTTTGAGAAAAAAAATTTGGTGGTTTGATCACTATGATAACTATAGTTGAATTTCGGTGGATTTTGTTCATACCCTTATTTTGGCGTCCCATGGTAACCTGTAGGCTAGACGTCAAGTTTCAGCCGATTTGTAACGGTTGTTTTCTATAAAAACCGCGCTAAAATCGATTTCGTCGAAAGTTTTGGTAATTTATTGTGCTGCTCTCATCATTTTCCCACAAATGAGAATTTTATGCTATAATTGTCTTATTGAGAGCTATCAATATAAAAAATTTAATCAAAATCGTTGGAGCCGTTTTTGAGAAAAAAAATATTTGGTGTTTTGATCACTATGATAACTATAGTTAAATTTCGGTGAATTTTGTTCGTACCCTTATTTTGGCGTCCCATGATGACCTGCGGGCGAGATATGAAGTTTGAGCTGATTTGGTTCGGTGGTTTTCTCTAAAAATCGTTCACAGACACACACACAGAGCATTTTCCCAAACAGTGTTTTTCGGACTCAGGAGGGTCTGAAACGTAAAGATCTGAAGACAACTCAAAATTTTTTTTCAGCCGATTATATAACTTTCCTTTCTACTTCGTAGAGCCAAGAAAAGTAAAAAGGGTTGTTCCCTACTCATCACAGGAACAGCTGATGAGGTCTGCAAGAACGCCAATTTCTCATAAGCGCTATATTTCTCCAAAAATATCCCCCCCCCCCTCCAGATACTACCAGTTCCAACGTTTTTGACATTTCGTTTCGTGAACATTCACAGTTTTAGCAATAGATAATAAACTAATCATTTACAGTTAGCCAGAACACTGCAGTGAATCAACTAAAAAAATAATGCTCAAGTGTATATAAATATGTAATATTTAGCTGCAGTTGACTGTGACGCATCCTCCTAACTGACAATGAATTCAGAAAGGACTAGACTTTTTGGCCGCAGTATGTCAATGTAATTATCAGTGAAGAGGGTGATTCTATATTTATCTTCGGGATTGATCAATCAAATTCTTCATAGAAACAGGAACGTCTGGAACATGTTAATCATTCATGAGATTTCTGATAACTTTCTGTTACAAAACTGCTACTTTACAGGTTATGCTGAGCCTCATCAAGCAAAAACAAAATAAAATTAAACGAACTGACGCTCTCACGAGCCTGTTCAGCCACTAATTAATAATGCAATTATTGTTATTTAACTTAGCATTGTATTGTTTTTCTTGCCACTTTATTAATTAGAATTAGAGGTTCATTTTCATGATATATTCTAATTTTATGAGTTCAATGGAATATGAGACAATTTAGTGAGTATATTTGTGTACTGGAAGCGAATAACTTAGTATGTGTCGTTCAAAACTAATTTTATCAGTAGTTATTTTACAACGCTTACTACGAATTTCAATTTTCCTACTTTCTTTGGTTATTTTAATTCAGCATCGTTTTTACTGATTTATAAACACCTTTTCTTCGTTCCACTATATTATTCAATGAGATGTTGCGAGTGCTTATACAGTTCCTACCCTGAAAAACGAATAACCGCAGTTTTTGAGTGATAGTTATTGAGCAATATTTTTCCAACATTTTCTCGGGTGAGGTATGTTGTTGGTATTTGCCGTCATGTGAGTAATGAGAACGTGTAATCTAAAGAACACCTTTATTTTCCTTCTACAGCTCCCCGTGCCTTCTAGGCCTACAGCCCATTTAGGTTCCGTGATTACCTTTGATACAAATTAGTTGCTGTTAATTTCCTCCTCTAATCGTCCCAGTTGCGTACATGAAAAATTCGAGGTACTTGACAGTTGAAAGCTGTTTTGACTTCCCCACAGCTTCGCCTGAGTCGAGACTCAGTAAATAAACGAATAAACATTTTTTCAGCCGCTAGCAATTTAGAAAACTTTTCAACAATTTAACGGGTGAATGTGTCTTGTCAAGTATCGAACAAGAAATCCAGTAATAAAGGGTGAGATCGGGATATTTGGAAGAGTTTGGGTCAACAGTGACATAAAGAGTCCAAGAGTGAAATCAGGCTGTAATCAACGAACACAAACAACTGAAAGTTCCTCCTGAAACGTTAATTCGTAAGGAACAAATGGAATGTATGTAGCGGCTAAGAATTATTTAACAGAATTAAGTTCACAACAGGTGATAACACAAAGGTTTTGTTTTTTAGTAGAATACAGTGGCTCAAGTCCATTCAATTCTCAAACGTCAATTTAAACGTACCACACAATAAAGCAAGCAAACGAGTGTACATGTAAATCAACAAAGCCAAACAAGTTCCTATAATTAATATATACACATTTCTGCGACTCTCGTTTGTTCCCTTTAAAAACGTCGACGAAACGCTTTTCAAAGCTCCAAACCAATGAGCATATTCAGTGAAATGATCGTGAAGTGCGGGCAAAAAATTGTCAATGTAGTTCTATTTCTAAGCGCCAGTAGTTGAAAAATCAATGTTTGAATCGTAAGGGATTCAGCCTGTGTGATACTAACAGATACAACGAATATTTGGACACAGTTTAAATAATTTATCAATTGAACAGTTCATTTGAAATACCAATACAATCATAAAATTATCGATAATATTAAGTACAGCGGCTTAAGCTTTTGGCCATCTCTTGCAACACGCAGAACCAGCAATATTTGTGCGTCCCCTCAGTTCTTCGAACTAGCATTAGTAGAACAACCTATCACATTCCAAATCAACGAGTTGATGAAATCCTCCCAATGGTAGACATGTTAGGAAGCCTTCGCACTATATCGCTAGCAAATGAAATGAAATCGGGCCTTTATACTTAACATTTACTGCAGATTTCATGGTAAGGTGTCAAATACATGCTCCAATGAACTAATACATTTTTGAAAAGGATAGTGCCCAGCATTGTGGTCTCCCAGAGGGGTGCGCCTGGTGTTATTTTGTTCATGATGAAAGGAAGTTTTTTTTCAGTCAGCAGTGAAGACGATTAGGACAGTGAAACGACGTGTTTACACTATGAGTCGGTTTTTGGCAAATGGTGACTCATTTGTTCGAACTTGAAGAAAATTCCATCTATAGTACACGATCCCAAATCACATTTTAACCCGAATGTGGGTTAGAAACTTCAAGGAAACGTGCAATGTGTTGAAAAGAGAGGATCAGATTGAACAGCACAAACGCAAAGGCATGTTGACTGAGCGATTCAGGGTGGTGTTGCCCTCCAGGGCCCCAATCAGTCTTACCATAGCCTTTCTTCGTCAACCGGACGTCGAATTTCGAAAGATGACAAGTAATTTATCGTTTGAGTTGATTTTTTGTCTGAAGCAGTTGGAAAGGGCGACTCTTTGTGAAAGGTTGACATCCGTTTTTCTGTTCATACGCCACAAAGCGCATTTCCACTTAAACTGATTTGTAAATAAACAGAATTTCCGATTTTGGTGATCCTACAATTCGAGAGAGCTTTATGCAAAAGCCACTAAGTGACAGTGTGGTGTGTTGTTAGGGAGAAAACAGTCACTTTCAGGAAAATGATAGGACTGTAACTGTAAACACTGAACGCTATCTCGTTATGTTAGAACTTCTTTTCTTCTGGAAATCCATAGTAAATGTAACTCAATGAAACACGATGGGTTCCCGTAAGAAATTGCTATATGGCAAACGACGCAATAGCCTTCTCGACATTGTGGCATCGTCCCCTGACCAGTTTTCCTGTAGAGGGTGCGGCATAAAGGTCAACCAACCTGGGGAACCTTTATGTCAACCAACGTGGGGAAGGGACCATCGTAATCGGGAGGTTTTAGCATTTCTTTACCAGTTGAAGTCATGGACATGTGGACAGTCGAGCACCGAGTTTTTGCTTACGACAGTTTTGTTCGTAATAACGAGTCCACCAGGAGCTCCAGACAGTTTCGTTCGTAATAACGAGTCCACCAGGAGCTCCAAGATCGAACACCAGAGAGCATTGAAAGTGTACGACAAGCACTAATTCGCAGCCCGAGTCGATCAGCTCGCCTGCATGCTGCTGAACTTTGCCTCAGCGATCGATCGGTTAGGCGTATTTTGCATCTACAGTTGAGGTTTCACCTCTATAAGTTGTCCATCGTGCAACAATTACACCCAGGGGATTATGCACAACGAATGACCTTCGCCCGTCAGATGGAAGGACTTATTGAACAAAATGAGGATCTCATTTTGTTCATGAGCGATGAGGCCACCTCAATGGCATGGTGAATCAGCGAAATTGTTGTTATTGGGCTGATGAAAATCCCCGACAATTACACGAACAACCGCTGCATAGCCCAAAAGTTACTGTTTGGCCATATCCCAAACTTGCATCATCTTTGAAAACGACAATGGCATTGCTGTTACCGTCAACTCAGAACGCTATGTTGTGAAGGCTTCTTTACACTTGAATTGAGACAAAAACGTATTGCGATCCGGCGTATGTGGTTCCAACAGGATGGGGCAACCGCTCACACAGCTAGGGCAACAATGAGCGTTATTCGTCCTCTTTTCCCTGGCCGCCTTATTTCCAGGTTCGGTGACGTTCAATTTCCTCCTCAGTCCCCAGATTTGTCCACGTGTGACTTTTTTCTGTGGGGACACCTCGAAGCACGTGTTTACCAGCACAAGCCCCGAACATTGGAGGAATGGAAGGATGCTATTCGCGTGGAAATCGTCGCAGTTGAGAGAGCAACGTTGGAAAGAGTTTTCGGAAATTTCCAAGAGACTCCAGCAGTGTATCGCGAACGAGGGACGCCACTTGACTGATGTGATTTTCCACACATGAATTTCTAAAATGCTTTTAAATTGTGAATCTAAATATGTCAATAAACATTTTTTTGAGTAAAAATTATCGAAGTTATGATTTTTTCAAAAACGTCCGACATTTATGCTGCGGGCGTACTATAGTACGACACCCTAGACGATTTAAAGGATACTACCACCACGGAAATAAGCTGCATTGCTTGGGACGTATTAGAGAGAGTATCAAGGAGCGTCACTGAAAGGTTGGGCATGTGCAGCCAACGTGATAAAAAATACAAAAAACAGGTATTTATCTCGAGAAACAACCGAGTTACGATTTTTTGAAATTCATACTGGTTCATTGGTGGACCCACGGTATAAGGACAAGACTCAGCAATGCTTAAGTCAATTATTCGTTTTGGTTCAGTAATTTTTCCGCTTAAAAAAGAAAAGTACGTTTTTGGTTCCCACTTGTACCACCTGTTTGTGGGTTGAGAAGTTTAGTCAACAAATGAGTTCAAATTCTCATCACGCGGACAACCAATCACGTCCACGACGCCTGAAGTAAGAATGTATGAAAAGCCACCTAAATGACCTAGAAGCACATTTACTTCGCGTTACTTGTACTTTTAATTGTTGAATTATGCGAACGTCCTGAAGTCTACGTTTTCAGGAAACAAATAGGGTAGTTGTTTTCGCTTTTTTTAAAATGAAACATTGTTCGTTATTCATTTCTTTTAGAAAAGAAGAAGGAATATTTATCAAAACAACCTCGTTTAAAGTTATTACAGAGATGTTGCGTGCTCAGAGTAGCTTCCCCTGCATATACTCTCAATCCAAACTTCTGTGTTCAGCACAAGATGATTATAAAACCAAGGAAAGTAAAAAGGATCAAGCAGACTCGTTCTTTCATCATGAAACACAGTTGCTTTTGAACCAAGAAGAGGGACCCTAACCCCCCATCACCCTCGTGATTGTAACAACCTTCCAAAGCATTCCCATCTCTTTTTGTATTTACAAATAAATGAACAGCACAAACTATTTCGAGAATAGAGGCACACAGTTTACGACTACTTCTCCTTTTTTTGGTCAATTAAACTTTCTCATTTGCATAAAGGATTACGTGTTCTCAAGAAACGATCAGGCAGTATGAATCCACAACGTCGGGGAGGAATGTGACGGAGGTTCCTTAGGAGCCTTTATAGTAATAAATAGATTTTCCAAAAGCAATAAATTACGTCAAATATTGCAACGTTTCGATTAAAACTAAATTTACAAACAAAAAGTTGGATGATTAAATTTGTTTGTTACATAGGAACATAAAAAGGTGGCCAGACTAGTCGACCCATATTCCCCTTACTCCACCGTCCTTCGAGCGATTGATTTAAATCCTACATAAACAACCCACACATCGCCAATGTTGCCACTTAGTTGTTAAACTAGGCAGGTTTAAATACGCGTACATATACGTATTCACAAATTGTGACTCGTTTCGAGGAAATATAATTAGTAAGTAGGGAAATATTTAACTCTGTTTAACTTCTACAGTCAAGAACGAAACCACAGCGCAGAAATATTTGAATTGAGACAAAAATATGTGTTGGGTACGAACCAGAAGGCCCTTTGCAGTCAGGCTTGCCTCCACTCTGATTTGCCCAATCCCTTCCTTTCCAAATCTCCTTTCCCCTCTTTCTAACTGTGTTACTAACTTCCCCGCCATCGTTCTCATTGTGTATTTCGTAATATATTCGTTTTTCCAGCTTAAACTATTCACCCCCAAACTGCAACCCTCGATTATTATTTTTTTGGTTCATGACAAACTCAACAGGATGCGGTATAGAATCCCAAACGTCAAACGTATGTCTATCTAGGTACATTTTTGTTTGCACGCCAAATTTGAGTGGTGTTGGTTAGGAAACAGCTGTTTCAGGCCCGCCTGACAAAGCCCCAGGCAGCACCGGTCGTCCAGGGAAATGAACGGTGCGTAGCAACACACAACTTTCCGCAATCCCTTCAAGTTCGAACACCACCTACACATGCGGGCGCTATATCTCCGTTCAACGCATTTCTACAGGAACCTTTATAGAGAACAAAATGTAGGGCCAAGTTAGTTGATAGTCATTTGTAACTTTTATAGAAATCGTTATATCCGTTTTTGAGAAAATTAGAATAATGATAACTTAATATTGGACAAATCTCCTTTTCTGAGTTAACTTGGCTTATAACTCCGTTCAACATATATATACAGAAATAATTATGGAGAACGAAATGTGGGTATGGGTGACTAAAAGACACTCTGAACTATTGATGAAATTTAGTGAAGCAGTTACCCCAGAATTTACGGAAATGTTCGAAAAAACGTTATTTTCGACACATTTTCATTTTTATCTCTGTTCAATCGACGGTAAGAGGAACATTTTATTGAGAACAATATGTAGATAATAACTATTTGAAAACATCTTGAAAGTTTGGTGATAATCGTTGAAGCCGTTTTGCCAAAAAGCGTGAAAAACTTATTTTTGCTTCATAGGGCTATATCTCCGTTCACCGTATTTTCATGGAGATATGCATACAGAAGAAAAATTAGATATTGATTAGTAGAAGATAATTTGAAAGTTTAATCAAAATCGTTGTAGCCGTTTTCGAGAAAAACCGTAGTTTTTGGTACATTTTCGCCCCCCCCCCCCCATCGACCGAAATTGCCCATAACCTTATTCTGGTGTCTACAAAAAATAACGAACAAAACAAAAAAAGAACCAGCTCAATCGGATCAGCCGTTCTCCCGCAAATCGAACTACAGGCACACACACACACACACACACACACACACACACACACACACACACACACACACACACACACACACGGACCACGCACCGACATTAGGTATTTTAGACTCAGTAGGCCTCAAAACGTAAAGACCTGAAGTAAACCGAACTTTTTTTTTACACGATTACTATACATTTCTTTCCCTTTGGGGTAGCGGAAAGTAAAAAGGCTCCATTTAGGACGACCCTGATGATGAGGTAGTAATCGTTAATTTGCTCTCAAACAATATAATTGGCGAACACAATTACCATCAAGCCAAAAGAGAGTTCTGACAAGGGTGTACCTCCTTTCGAGCTATCTCATCCCCTTCTTCAATTGTTAATTACGTATCTGCATATTAAAATCCAATTGGTAATGCTTGAAGTTTTTTTAAACACGTTTATATAGATCTTGAGAGGGTTTCAGAATGACTGGAATGCACCTGACTACACTACACTAACCAATTCCCCCCGCCATCCAACCCAAAAAATATCCTACCATCCGTTTACTCACAATTTTGCGATTTCAAGCCACATACATTCAGTCAATTGTGCAAGTCTGTCCCGTCACGTTCAGCACGGGTGGTACAGTGATTTCAGTATTCATTTGATCTGCCTGAAAGTTCATTAGAGTACGATGAGGGTGAGCGAATGGGAAGTCGGCCTCACAAAAAAAACCCCTCTTTCCCTCTATTACTTACTGAAATAAACACATCTTACATTTTTCGTAACGCGTTACCACATACTGAGACTTCTATCAAAATAAAACCGTATCCTAAAACGGACTTTGTTAGGAAACCACTTATAACAATACATCAACCGACTCGCAATAATTAAAACAATCAACATAAATGCTAATAGAGGTAGTGGAAAGAAAAAAAATTTTTATTCAGAAGTGCAAGTGAAATGCGAATGAATAGGTCACAGTTTGGCCACCCCAATATAAAAAAAACATTTTTCATCCTTTTGCGTAATATGTCTACATAAATAATAAATTTAATTTTCTAAATCCATTTCATTACCAGCAGTTATCTTAATACCACCCACCTAACGTTTTTAAGAGCGCGAGCAATGCTCCAGACGTAGCATGGGAACGACTGAAAAACGTTGAATACGTATCTCAACGCTCTATCAATTGAATAATTCTTAAGTATCAGAAGATATGGAAGCTGGATGAGTTTGAAGCTTTGAAAGATCATGACCAATCCATAGAAAAACTCAATTTATAACAACTTATTACTTTTTTTCTGAGGCAAACTGAATTCCTCCATCGAGGGACGAAATTAAACACTGCATTTAAACTATTATCACGACCAAACCGTTCGATCGAAATAAAAGGCTAATAGGCATTCGGTGAAGTACACAACAATACATGAGCCTGAAATGCTTAACCGCAATAAATTGATCAATTCATCCAAATATTGACACATTTCTTGTCGCATTGGCTAAAGAATCTACTCTACAATACAAATGCAAATTGAAAGACTTTCAATTCGATTCTTGAAATAATAGCTTCACGCGCACATTTTGACAGAACCAGTGGTTGAATTTGTGTACACTAGGTGTGCATTTAATCACAGAGATGAAAGAGATGGTGACAAACAGGCGCGCTCCTACGCAGCAGATAAGTCGCAAAATAACTAGTTATTGTTCCGCTCGGGTCGTATAACTTAAAAATCGAGGAGAACGTTTAATCTACTCATTGCACCAAAACATTGAAAATTTTAACGAGTTCTAAGGCATCACATCACAATCATAAACGCAAAATATTATACCAGAAACGCTGAATTACGTTTAAACGCAAAATATTATACCAGAAATGCTGAATTACGTTTAAACGCAAAATATTATACCGGAAACGCTGAATTACGTTTAATATTATCTACTGCAGTGCGGTACTGTCCAGGATAATACAATAGAAATGACGAACGATTTGTACGTAGGGCAGAAGTCTGGTAATCAAGCGCATTTTTCTATTCGTTTCGCAGCCACAGATTGTTATTACACGACGATATTGAGAACCCAAAAATGAAAAGACTTGAAAAAGACGGATTAAAACATCTGGAACCTCTTTATTCCCCAGTCCCTCCCCAGGCAATGCTTTTAGCACAGCCGGCAATAGTCCAAGGAAGAAGGACTCACACAATAGGGAATTCCTTTTAGGATCTCTTCACCTCAGAAGATTCGTTGGTCTCGGAGAGTTAATCATTATTTATATTTTTATCCGCAAGTTTGTGGATCCAGGATATTCAAACATTTGATTGGCAAACCGAAATACACGAAACAAGTTTTTTTTAAAAATGAAAGTTTCAATTATTAAAAACGAAAAAAACCTGTTATGTGGTGGGAAATCCTTTGCAAAAAAATAACCCGAGTAAGTTATACACCGTCCGTCTTAGTTTCCGCGCTTTTTGAGTACATATAAACCAATTGTAATAATAAAATATAATGTTTAATTAGAACCAGCACAACAGCATCAACTCGCATCACGGGTTTACGAACAAAGTGGTCATCCCGTACTTTTAGTTTACTATTCATTCCGAAATATGCTCCATGTAATAATGGAAAAAATGTTTTACAACCCCCGTACTTCACGTTTCAAGGCGCGGAGATTCCAAATATGCTGCTCGTCCATCGTCCAGCGCATATTTTTCCTTAAATGCGGTTAAAAAATATCTGGTACGTTGCAACACACAACTTTCCTTAGCTCTACGTCAATTCACTTTCTAACATTCCAGCGGAGTTTATAAGGAAAAAACTGCGCTAAAAACGCTTTTCGTCGAAAGTTTTGGTCATTTATTGTGCTGCTCTCGTCATTTTCCCACAAATGGGAATTTTATGGTATAGTACTCATATTGGGGGCTATCAATATAAAAACTTTAATCAAAATCGTTAGAGCCGTTAATAAAAAAAAAATATTTGGTGTTTTGATCACTATGATAACTATAGTTAACTTTCGGTGGATTTTGTTCAACCCCTTATTTTGGCGTCCCATAGTAACCTGCGGGCGAGATATCAAGTTTGAGTGGATTTGGTACGGTGGTTCTCTCTAAAAATCGTTCACAGACACACAGACCATTTTCCCAAATGTGTTTTTCGGACTCAATGGGGTCTGAAACGTAAAGATCTGAGGAGAAATTTTTTTCTTCAGCCGATTACATAACTTTCCTTTCTACTTTGTAGAGCCAAGGAAAGTAAAAAACGTTCTTTTGCGCAAAACCACTATTTGGAATCAACTCGGCAATCCAACTGGAAGAAATCCGCAGTTGTTTTGGGCGAAAAATGGTTTTTAAAATTAGCCAAAATACTAAATTCGGGCAGTTTTAACGCATTTGGTATCGTGTCCTAAGTAGTTTTTTATGGTCAGTCGAATTAGGGTCTCCAAGGTGTGAAACTGCGTTAAGCTGTGCAAGAGAATAGTAAACCGTTGTGTAATAATCTGCAGCGTTTTCCCTCTTGTTGAGATAAACAAACGACCCTTTGCTGAGATTTTGTAACCCAAAGTGTGTTGTAAGTACCCTCAACCTTTCAGCTAACCCCAGGCCTGAAGTCAGTGATGAACATATTGAAACATTAGCACAAGTTGTAGCTACACATTGGCCAGGCCTTGATAGTAACTACGAGTATTTGGCAAAAACAAAACAAAAATTACTTGGGTATTATTCAATTCGTTATTAACTCATAAGCTTTTTGCTCAACCTAAATTGACTCACCCCACGTTAATGCGAGATGAAAAAAATTGACGAATCAGACACGACCTGTTGGGTGAAGTAATAATCAAATTAAAGTTTTTGGACGGATGTGCAGGATGCTGTGAGCAATATTTTAACGTTTAATATTGTGATATACGCTTTCAATTGCTGATAGGGTAATTTAGTACGAGAGTTGTCCAGAAAGTAAGGTTATAACAGCGTCGAAAAACGTCTATTTTAAGGAAAGTTATCGAATTGATCCCGATATACGTCACTATTTTCCACATCATTGCTATCGAAATCTGAGCACATTTTAATGTTTTCTCCAACTCCTAATGCCAAATTTCCATTGCCTCCTTGGTCTCTTCAATGTTCGAAAATTGTCGTCCATCCAAAAACTAGCGAACGGATTATATTCTAAGAGTCTGGGAGCAGTATAGTTGGAGAGTAACAACTAGGCACCCGAGTGACATCAACTGATTCCCAATGGTCTGTGTGGAATGAATTCTGGCAGGAGTCTTTTATTTCAGTTTCCACATTAGCTCAGAGAGATACGCATTTTCCTTCGTTCCTTCATTTACTTTGAGCGTCTGTACGACCTTTCACAAACAATTTACTCACTTTGTAAGTAATGTCGATCGAAAAGTTGCCAAAATGCAACTGTTAAAATGAGAGCAGCGCAACTTGTCAACGCAACTACGTGACGTCAAGATTTTTAAATAAATCATATAAGGAGCTAAGTGATTGTTGTTCAATGTGAGATGTTTCGTGAAACGAACTTGACTCATATAATGTCAAAAATTTCTTTTTGTATTGATACTACAGTGACAGAAACATTCGATTAGAATCGAGTCCAGTAGTAATTCTATAGGTAAGCACGTACAGTTCCAAGAGAAGGCGAAACTCAATTAATTTCATGCGAACAGTGAGCGAAGCAAATGTTGTACAAACTGATTGTTCCTTGGTTTGTCGGCTGCCGTAAACACTCTAAAGCCAAAAAATGTGCATTTTGTTCATCTAGAATCCCTCTACACGCCAGGCGTGCCTAATTCATACTCGACAAGTTCTACGCCGCTCAAAGCCCTTAAAACCTCACTTTCTGAATTGGTCTCCTACATTTATCAGCGAAATTGAACAGCAACAAATTATATTTCAGTACAAGTTTAGTGATTTGATACCATTACGGTATTCTCAAATGGTGATTAACTCAACTTTCTCTCTAACCTCACTATCTGCTTTCAGTAAGAGCATGCCGTTTCACTTATTACTATTGCAAAAATACAAGCAGTGAACAATTAAAATTCTGACAGTACAATCTTACAGGTTCTCTTATGCTGGAACAAACAAAATATGTGGTTCAAGGGAAGCATTACCAACAACGAGCTAACAACTTAAGACCTGTGATCTATGTAGTTCGACTGAAGTGTTTATCCTGAGGGTTTGGATTTAGAGATGATAGGTAGAGCTAGAATGAAACCCCGAGGCCTCCTAATGGAGCAATCATGATCTCGCCAGTTATATTAATTTTTTATTTCAATTTCCTTTTACATGAAACCAAATTTAGAAAAGGCAGTTTATCAAGTACAAGATACCTAAATCCGGGAATCTAATTAAAAAACCGTCTAGTGACTGTTTGCAGCTTTGTGCCTCTTTTCAGGAAATCTAAAATGGACGGTACAAGGAATGGCTGAAACTCGCCCATAATCTGCAGGACCCGCCCAAATTAGTTAGCATGTATATTTTTCAGGGTTATAGTCGTCCTCTCCCAAGATAGAACCAGTTCATATTTTCTTTACGGCCAATTAAGGGAATCGAATAAAATGAGCATTAACGCGTACGAACAGGGGGAACAGCAAAATGAAAACTGTCAAAAAACCGCTAAACCTATCATCTCCTACAAATTCCCTGCACGATAAACACTTCCGTCAAAGTGCCTAAATATAAGCGATGCTCCGCTCTCCTCTCCCAGAGGTGAACATTCAGCGGAGCAAATGGGGAGTTAAATCTTCAAGTGGTTCACTCAACCGGCAAAGGGATGGTCGTCAACGGATGAGATTCAGTCTACATTAGGTGACATTTGAGCCCATACCTGAGGACAAGGTAAGTTAGATGGGAGTGTTTTGGGTTTTTTAATGATAGCAAAGTACATAATCCTAAGTCAAGGAGATCCCTTTCTTTTCCATCGTCTTCATTTGCTTGGTTTTATGAAGAGATTACCGCCACCAACATTATAACATTCACACACATAAAACGATCTAGCGAAATTCCTTTAAACCGCTTACAACCAAAACCTCATTTTCAATGTAAGTAAACTGCACACTACTTGGGTCGTCATTTATTTATCACCACTGAAACAAACGTTCTTGCAAAACCAAAGGTGATGTGGTGTCGGATCACATTTGGGATTGTTGAATGGTCTTTGTGTTCCAAGGAAACTCAGGTGTAGGTTGAGAGCTAAGACGTGAACACTTCGACTCGTGAACTCTCCCCCAAACCAGCCCTTAGATTTCCTTAGAAGAAGAGACTGAAGAGTAGAACGAAGATGAGATAACCTTGATAGAACGGGTCAGTCACTGCTCTACCTACCTACCGCACTCTGCTGGGAGTGTACCCCATCCTATGCAACATTTTAAACGCAAATAAGCTGAGATACGATTAAGGCTGAGAATTCCCAATTCCGACTTAAGGGAAGGGAAATAATCCTTTTTCTTAGGCAAGCACTTCTCAAACACCCCCTGCTACCTAACCGTTCCCGACTTCTAGCAGAAAGTGCTCAGCAATAGCTGAAAACCAACTGTGAGAAATAAGGGCCCCACTATCGCTATGCAACCAGCTCAACAAGGAGCAGCCTAGATAACGTACTAAATGATTTCGGACTTGAGCACTATTTTCGTCATATCTAGTCATCAAAACTTCGTAACGATACCCACTGGGCTTAAAATACATAAGAGGTGTGAAGAAACATCCTCGGGTGGCTTGATTTTATGACGAGCCAAAGTTTCATAAAATATTTTACCGAAAGTTTCAAGGAATATGGTCGTAAATGTTGCTCTACCTTGTATTTACAATCCTCTACAGCAATAAACGTTTATTATTACCATAATTAAAAGGCTGGCTTTCTTGCACGATTTGCTTTTCATCAAAACAACCGACGCACATTCATCTACAAACGATTAAATTTCACATCTACTACACCTAATAATATTGTCTGCAGGCATGATGATCCGTCATATATCAACAGAATCTGTATAGATGGCCGGTAGGAAGAACTGTTGATGGTGAGTTACTACCACTTTGAGAATAGATTAGGAACACAGAATGGTCGGCACTAAGCTTTCATTCATTCACTAGAAACACACAGCAAAACAAAAACAAAAGTTTGTTTTTAGTCAATACACTATTTCGTTTCTCACATGAGCCAAAAGATTATTGATTTACACTAATAACAATCCTTAATTATAATGAAAGACTGCTAAACGCAACAATGGCAACTCACAGATTATTTTGAATGCAGGAATCATTTAGGTGAACTCAAAGGAGGCAATATAAATTACATTTTGGATTTTTAATAATCAAGTTTAACTATATAAAAAATATTTAAAAGGGCACACTTATCAAATGTACTAAACAGCAAAAAACCCCACTTGTCACAAGAAAGAAAAGTGTGGAGTTTTTCACTAATTAACACACCAGAAACAATTCCCAATAACTACTTCGTGAGACTTCTAACAAATCCAGTTGTAATGATTGTTACCGATCTCACCTAGTGAAATGAGCTCGCGCCTTTTGGTTCTGCTGCAAAACAGTTCTTAGTACATTTTATAAGCATGGATTTAAAAACAGTTTTTACACACTATTTTATCATTTTAGCCTCGGTATAATGTTGCAATCGATATTCTGAGCTAGGGTGTATCTAGCTGCTGTAGTTTTTTACAGAAAATTTAGAAACTAATGAGTTGAGAGGTTCAAACATGGCGTGGCATGATCACTGACACGATACTGCTCAGGTAAGAGTTCGGAAATACAAAGTGAAACCAGTTGGAAGCCTATGGAACAGCGAGTCGTCGATTTCGGCCTCCTAATGGTATCAACACCTACACAGACAGAGATCCTAGAGGGTACTGGCTCTGAGAGGAGTGGGATGTACACTGCTCTGGGTCCCACTCCAATGGTTTTTCTTCAAGTAGAGATTTATGCTATCTTAACTGGCTGTCATAACACATGATAAAGGGTATATCAATAAAGCTATCAACACTATGACTGATAGTCATTGTTACAAGGCGCTGAGGAACTGCGCAACGTCAAAACTAGGGAGGAAGTGCAGGATGTGGCTCATCTCTTTAGCACACTCTAATACAGCGTTTATTGGATTCTTGGGAATAAAGGGATCACTGGAAACGAGAGGGCGGATTGTCTGGCCAGACTCAGTTGGTCTGCTGTACTTATAAGGCCACTTCCCCACTGTGGGGCATCTCTGTCACGAGGCCAAGAGAACTGTGTAAGAATTTGTCAGGAGAATGCACCAGACTGTTTGGAACGCTACGGAATAAAGGCACTCAAAGCGCCTAATCTCAGGTACGAGATAAGACGAGATGGAGAGGAAGGACTTGAGGCAGATAGTGCGGTTCAAATGAAATTTCCACAACACATTGTCACCTAAACTTCTACGCTATCAATCGAAGGAGATTCATAATTATTTTAGTTGATGGGGAAAATGCTACCATAATACGACGAAATGCCCATGACGATTTACCTTTTGTTGCCCAAACAAAATTAAACTAACATTAGTAGTGTGCGTAGCAACACACAACTTTCCACAATCCTTCTAAGTTCGAACACGACCTACATATACGGGCACTATATCTTCGTTCAACGCATTTTTACAGGAACATTTATAGAGAACAGAATGTAGGGACTAGTTAGCTGAGAGTACTCGGTAAGTTTGATCGAAATCGTTAAAGCCGTTTTTGAGAAAATGGGAATACCGAAAAATTAATATTGGACAAATCTCCTTTTCTGAGTTAACTTGGCTTATATCTCCGTTCAACATGTACATACAGAAATAATTGTAGAGAATGAAATGTGGGTATGGGTGACTAAAAGACACTCTGAACGATTGATGAAATTTTAGACGCAGTTGCCTGGGAATTTACGGAAATGTTCGAAAAAACGTTATTTGCGGCACCTTTTAATTTTTATCTCTGCTCAATGGACTTTCAGAGGAACATTTATTGAGAACAATATGTAGGTATTAACTATTTGAAAACATCCTGAGAGTTTGGTGAAAATCGTTGAAGCCGTTTTGCCAAAAAGTGTAGAAAAACTTATTTATGCTTCATAGGCCTATATCTCCGTTCGCCGTATTTTCATGGAGATATGTATAGAGAAGAAAAGTTAGGTATTGATTAGTAGAAGATAATTTGAAAGTTTAATCAAAATCGTTGTAGCCGTTTTCGAGAAAAACCGTAGTTTTTGGTACATTTTCGTCCCCCCCCCCGTCCCATTGACCGAAATTGCCCATAACCTTATTCTGGTGTCTACAAAAAATAACGAACAAAACAAAAAAAGAACCAACTCAATCGGATCAGCCGTTCTCCCACAAATCGAACTACAGACACGCACCCAAACGCAAATTATTTTTTTTTTACACGATTACTATACTTTCCTTTCCCTTTGGGGTAGCGTAAAGTAAAAAGTGGTGTTTTAACACTCATTGTTGAAGACATTATAGATATTTCATCCTTTAATTTTTAACCTCTGCACATCCAAACATTAAAATCGACTTATAGGCTTTCGTTTTTCATATTTGTCAATGTTAACATGATACAATTACAAAAGAAGTGCTGGCACGAAATGCAGTACCGCCTCATAGCAATTTCAAGGCATTTTCTGTTGTAGTGTAGTGAAATCCTGATTAGTTCTCCTCAGACTATCAGTACTCCCTCTCCTCCATTCTCAACTAGTTTAGTTCTACTATATATGCCGCCATTAACGTCTCGTTAGATCGTATTATTCCTTTAAATAAATTCGTTAATACTTGAATTTCGTCACGGGTTTTCTCTTTATTTCTCTGCCCATCTTACACTGAAAACGTAATGGCATGTAATAAGGCGTACTAAGTGTAGCTTTCCAGTTATCCGGTCTGTACTAATTTAAAATGGACTTGAACACGGCAATGCTGGTAAAACGCAAACGGATTGAAAATGTGATAGTTCATTTAAAACTGCCCAATTTACCTAAAAAAGACGTTCTTGAATCCCAGATGTTAATAAAGCTGAGTAACTGCATTTTTACCTTAAATTGAAGGTTCGTACAATGTACTCGCTAACTGCCTGTTAAGTCACGTTTAACAGTGAATTAAAATTTAACACGGTCTGACGCAAGAGGCTCATAACATTCAGTTGGTTCATTGAAGCAACATTTAAGGCTGGTTTATCATCGTCGTTTGCAGGTCCGAATAAAGGTCGAACAACTCCCAATGAATCGTTCATCAATCACTAGCGACACCGACACCAAGCGCTAACCAGCCGTTAAAATGAATTGATGAACACGACATTAGGAGTTATTCGACCTTTGTTCGGACCTACAAATGACATTGATAAACCAGCCCTAAGAGTGAGAGTACAATTGTCGATTACATGCAAGAAACCTATTAGTGCAAATCAACGTTTCAAATCTCCAACTAGTAAAACGTCTACTTCTAACCAGCGTTCCGTAAACTAGCTAGCTGAATAGGCTCATAATTACGATTGCAAACTTTGTACCAGACAAACAAGACGATACGATAAAATAAGTGTGGAAAGCAAACAGGGGGGCAGCTAAATCTTCATAACTCGGGGCTAATCAAGCGCATCTGCAGTTGAGTATTCACACAATCTAGTTTCACGTTCAAGTGTCAAATCCAAAATGTTTATCTGTCTTAGAATAAAAGCTAGTGAGACTAAGAGCCAAGAATTATGAATAGTCAAATAACAACTAGTTAAATAGAACTTCAACTCAAACTCGACAATAAAATGGACGCATAGGCTTTTCATAGAATGGTTCACCCATAATTGGAAAACGATAATAATCCTGTCTGAATTCTCAAGGAATACGCTAAAGTGCCAATAACATTTTTTTTTTTAATGAGAGGCGGCTGAGAACGTAAATACCACCAGTGGTCGAAATGACTAGTTTCGGGGCAAATATCAAGAACAACGCCCCAGGTATTACTATTAATGTTCGAGCCATGAAGGTAGTGAAGTATCAGGGCCTCGTACCTTGATGTTGAACTGCTTTAGAGTTGCTTCAAGGGCTTGCTGGTTTCCAGAAAAGTAGGCAGAAATCGCATTATGGAATAGTAGAAGCTGCTTATGCATGACTTTTATCTGAAACAACGCGATAAATGATCAAAAAGCCCTTCAGAAAATCGTTAAATCATTAATTTAAAAAATTGAAGTAGTGATGAACGATAACTACCCAATTGAATACAGAGTTTTATTCTCAACTACAGTTCGGAGAATTTCCTCGGCCAAAGTTAGGTGCAGGAAGTGCTGCCCCCTGTTGACTGTGAAAGTAAAGAGCGCTTCGCGGCCCTTGGGCGAATTATTACTTCTTGAGCTCCTGTGTGAACCGCTAACCGCTCCACTTCCTTTTCTTTTCGTTTCCCACTCCCTCAGAGAGAATGAACTCAAATTCCACGAAGTGAAGTCCTTCCTTTTTAATAAGTTTATTTTATTGCTATTGAATGTTTCCCGCATACCATTTCCTATCGGGTGGCAAATGGCAAATTATTATTGTACGATCGACCCTCCACCGCATGTACTAGTAGCAGGACTCCCGGCTGGGACCGTCGTCTCCTCCTCTCCGTTTGGTGAGTGTATTTTCGTAATAATTTGCCACAGACCACCTACGATTGACAACTCCCATCTCCTCCCCCTGCTTTCCAGGTCCAATTTCTGGAGTTGTCGGGTTCATTTCCAATTAATTGTATACACCCGCAAACCTCAATAAAGCGCTCAGGGTTAACTCCCTCTCAATCGAGACACGGAAACTTTGACGCGTGAACAACCACCACAAACGGAGAACTGAGCGACAGACGACACAACAGCTTCGTTCAAAGTTTCGAGTAAATCGGGAAGTTCGAGGTAACTAGTCAGCACAAGTACTCCGGACGAGCCATCACTAAATCGAGGAGTTTGGTTGATCCAGGCACAGTGGAACTAAACCAATTCATCTTCCGTATCTCATGACCAAACTGTAACTCGAACACTATTTGAGATATTTCACAAAATCGACGGTGCACGATTTTTATTTGGTCATGCCATTTGGCGCAATTACAGCGCCTTTGACGTTTTCCACGAAGAATGCCACCTGAGTCTTGCTGTCAACTATATTCATTGCATTGTGCACAAACTGTCGTTTCACATCTACTGAGAAATGTACAAATTAGGAAAGCCCTAGTTTTGTCGCTACCTTAATCTATTTCAAAACAAATCTTTTTTTGGGGGGGAAAGCAAATGAGGAATAGCGAACGTAAATTGTAGTTATTCCTAGTTCCCGGGTAGTTACATTGGACGTTCTACTGTTGTCAACGCTACTGCACAAACGCATCCCACAATACGTTCTCGAGGATAGTTTTTTCAATTTACCACAACAGCTTTTGTACTACTCGTTATTAATTCGTTTCGACTTACCCTATTTTCGTCGAGGAATTTCAGCTTTACAGTCAAATCGGACCGCAATTTTTCAAAAGTTTCTTTATGGGCGTCAAAAGACTGTTGAGCCTCTTCTAATCGATGAGCAGTAGCTTCACATCTTGGGGACTGAGCTAAAAGTTCCAGGTCAGTTCGATACGCATCGTACTCAATCCTGAAACCCACAAATCAAAATGGTTAACGTTGCAGATCAGGCACAACCGATGGCCACCGTGAGGCATGCAAGCAAACAATGCCACTACTTTCATAGTGGCAGCGGAACACAATGTTTCAACGCCACAATAAGGCATCTATACACTGATTTGGCGATGACGCATGACAATTTGCTCATCAAGGTCATCAAGAGGGTTGTTTTAGTTTATTCTTCGTTAAATAATATACCTATGTTTAGTAATTGGCGTCAAGGAAACACGGAACCAAGATTCATTTCAAGAAGAGGTTGGCCCAAACACATCTACAGTGATTGTGGGACAAATTTCGTGGGGGCAGCTAGGCACCTTTGTGAACTCATCATTAATTGGAAGGAAACATCCCATGCCCTCTCATCGTGTGAACATATATTAAACTTGGAAATTAAGTGGCATTTCAACCCACCACAAACACTTCATATGGGAGGTTTATGGGAGGCTGGTGTGAAGTCAGTGAAGAGACGGCTTTCTTTAATAGCGGGGTCCACTCCCCTTACGTTTGAGGAGTTTACAACATGTCTAGCCGAGATTGAAGCTTGTTTAAACTCGCGCCCATTATGTCCTATCTCAACAAGACCGGATGAAATGGAACCCATGACCCCAGGTCACTTCTTGGTCGGAGGCGCCCTTCAAGGAATCCCTGAACCACCTCTCCAGAACAAGAAAGAACACCTTCTCAGTAGATGGCAGCTTCTGCAGATAATGACCCAATACTTCTGGCGCAGGTGGCCAATCCCACGGCTTACTTGGCTATGCTCCAGTCCCGGGTCAAATGGCACCGCAAGGTACCCAACCTCCAAGATGGTGACTTGGTGCTTTTGAAGGATGACTCCTCCCCACAACAATGGCCATTAGCCCAAGTAATAACCACTCATCCTGGCCTCGATGGGGTAGTTAGAGTTGTTACCATTCAGGCCTCCAACAAATCTACGTGCAAACGTCCAGCCAATCGATGCATTCCACTTCTGCCACTATTGGAGCGGCCCTATCCATGAACCCTCAAGAAATTTGGATCCCAAATTTGGTCGGCGGCATGTTTAGTAATTGGCGTCAAGGAAACACGGAACCTCAATCTCTCTCTCTCTCTCTCTCTCTCTCTCTCTCTCTCTCTCTCTCTCTCTCTCTCTCTCTCTCTCTCTCTCTCTCTCTCTCTCTCTCTCTCTTGATCTCCATGCGATCTTCCTATCACGGCTTGTTTTGTACATATAAGGGGCGGATCATAATCGACCATCTAACAAGACAAGTCGTGGAGATCACGTTGTTGCACGTCAAATTGTGAAGTAGCCAGGTTTGGGTACCCATTTTGTATATTTTCCTTGTCTAAGCCTCGAGATTTACTTTTATTTTACAACTAGAGCGTTCTTTTCAGTTTATAACCCTTTGTTTTAATTCTATTATTTTTTCATCATTATATTTCCTTTACTTCATTTCATTTTGTTACTCCCCATTGTATCTATATTTTTTTGAGCCGTGAGTGCTGACTAACCGACTGAGGTTCACACCACTCATCGTGTTTCAACAACCTATGTTTTCGGATGGGAACATATTTTTACAACCCCCCATCAAAATTTGACACTTTACGTTTCAAGGACAATTCAGTAACGAGGTCTAAAAAATTCGTTCTTTCGCAGGACAATTCCATTTGGTATCTAGTTGTTCCTGCCTACTCGGCAATCCGATCGAGCGAAACCCATAGTTGTTACGAGCAAAAAATTGGTTACCAAAATTAGCCAAAAACGAAAGGCAGTTTTATTGCTTTTCGGTCGTGTTTGGTGTCGTTTCCTACGAATTTTTTGACGCTGAGTCGAATAAGACGGGTCTCAGAGATGCATGACTCCGTCTAGATGAACAACAGTGAAATCTTAGAAAATATAGTGAGGCGAATTCAACTACTAAAAGGAACTTGCTGGACAATGTGTGTGAGAGGAGAGAGAAAATAATATTGCAATGAGTTGCACGTTATAAAGGAACCAAGTTAGCTAATTATTGGAGTTTTATCAAAAGTCAGCACGTTTCGAAGTTTTATAAGATTGTAGACTGATATGTAGCCATGAAACCGAATTATTCAGTAAAACAATTCGCACAGCGGATTTTGGTGCACAATAACTTTTATCCTCGCTTTAGTACCTTGGTGTATTTGGACCCAAAGGTTAATCAAGCCTTAACTTACCTGGCACTCTCGTACTGGCGAATAGTTAACAGCGTGTCCTCAATGGTTTTATTGCACAAAGTATTAACGGACGAGACGAAAAAATTCAGAGCTGAGAGGAGAGTTTCTCCGTTTCTCGTTAAATTTCTCTGAGTCTCAGAATTATAGAGAAATTCTTCTTGTAGTTCGGGCGATTTTTGAGCCAAATCCGAAAAAGCTTCGCCTAATGCATGCTGTAACAATAATTAAAGCCAAATAATTTATCTCTGATAGCCTTGTTTCTTTTAGACGGCTAATTATGGTTTATACAATTTTTTAACGTGTAAATACCAAATAAAATGTTATAAATATTCAAAAACTGCAATGGTACGAGGTAATGTTGACGCGAGAATAGGAAACAGTCAGTAAATAGGCTAGGAAAAAAACAACTGCCAACTTCGATAGGACTAAATGAGACGCACACGACTGGTGAACAGGAATGTGAAGTGCTACTAAGTTCTACTAGGGGTCTGTATCCATTATGATTGGCTCACTGTCTTTGACAAAGAAGACAGAAAGTACACTCAATTTCCAGCAGGGAAACTCCACAAGGTTCATAGTCCCTTTGGTTTCCACTGAAATATTACCCTGCCAAATTCATAGCACCCCCAAAGAAAATTTGGGGGAAAAACAAAATATTACGTTATTTCGTTTTCTGATGTTGGCTTTGTAATTTACTTTGGCAGAACTGCTCCTTCACATGTGAGACTATAGCTGAACCCCAATGGGCGCCACATCAGTCAACATAAATGAAAATTACGTTTAGCCTTATTTTCCTCGTAACTGGCTCTAGGGGTCGACGGCTTGGGAGAGGGAAGGAAGAAAATTAAGAGGATTTTCGATGATATAACGACCACCAGTTCAGATACGACCTGAGTAACACATGGGTTGTGATATCCTTGAGAACGCCTGCTGACACACGCAGCTGGCGCATCTCCACCACATGCTGCACAAGCGTAGAGTCAGTGCTGCGACCCTGATGTTACCTGCCTCCATTCCACGAGCTTCCCACACCACCATACAAAGATCCGTCCTGTCATATTTACACTTTTTGGCTTCTTGTCCATCGACCAAACCATGTAGAGCAGCTGGAAACTTCAAAGGCTTGCTGGGCTAAGATGCAGATGGAGTCACCATGTCACACCACCTCAGCTGATCTTGAATGAATCGAAGACCAGCATAGAGCGCGCGACATTTCAGCCAGGTGCAAAGCAGAATAGTGGTAGAGAGACATGGAACACAGAGTCCCACAGATCGAACGCAAGCCTGAATGTACACACATGGGACGCTTCGTACGGCCAACCTTCCAAAAACCAGCTTTGGGAGAAGGTTCGTCCAAAGGAGCAGTCAGTTCGGCTGTCGCGGCTTCAGCGGAGTTTTGGCAACTTTCGGAAATAAACACACACACACCATGCACCAACGTTTCTTGACTCAGGAAACTTTGATGACACCTCTCAACTTTTCTTGGCTCGTACTTGTGTTTTGTGTTCAGTAAAGTAATAACCAGACATTAGCGTGCTGAATTTATACCACTCAGAATGGTGTAGTTGAAACTAGTGAAGACATACAATGGCGATTTCGTAGGTTTGCCTTCTTACTCAGCACGAATGTTATTTATAACTGATTCATGAAGGGAACATATTCTTAGGTGAATTTTACTTGCCTGAGTTTGCACAACATGGTAAAAGTGACTGGCCAGAGCTCGAGAAAGCCTCAAAATGTTTGAATATTTCCTTTGTGTATCTCTCAGCAATTCTATTTGGCGCTCAAGGTCTGAAACAGAAGAACAGCCGTTAATTTCTAAAATTGAGCTTTATCTTCTTCTTGTTACACTTTGAATTGAGAAGCCATTTTCCAGAAAGATTTTTCAAGGCTTAGGAGAACTGGATGCGAGGAAAAGTGCTGCTAGGCATCCCCTAAGGTAGAGAGATGTCTAACCGAGAATTAAAATGACAGTATATATGCTAATTCTCAGATAATGAGGTTAAAGCTGGCATGAAGCTGCTCAGTAAAAATAATGAATCCCAAGGTAAGCACCACGCTTCAGAAACCAGAATCTACAAGCAAAGGTCGCTCGAGGAATCAAACTGTTATGAATTTCACCATTTACCATCTTTATGTTAGTAATTTATTTATTTCACTAATAAACGCGGCGAAGCAATAGCCAGCCGGTCATTGAGAGGACTGGGTCCCTGTATAGTGGGCACTGGGCATTCACTCAGTCTTCACTTACCTTCCCAACTGCAAATGGTGTAGATCTGGCTGATGGTTCTCAGTTACCTCTAAAAACTCTCATGTTTGATTTTCCCCTAGTGCTAGTCAACCTCTCCTCAGCTCCGCTCGCTTCTTCTGCACTGCTTCGCCTCACCCCACCTTTATCACAATGGACGGCCGCTAACTCGATCGCTTGCTGACTCACCGTTCCCCACTTCATCCTTCTGGAGCTGTCTCGCGGCCTTTATACTTCACCATGTTACAGCTTGTCGTTCATATCTCAAGTCTGTCGGATTGCTACGGATCGTCTTTCTTCCTCCATTCTACGATCAGAGTCTTCAGCATCTCTTTCACCTTAAATTCTTAGGTAGATTCAAGACCCTTGGTTCTTCGAATTTCGTTCTCTAACTTGCTACCTATTCAACTTCTACAGCTCCAGAGAAGGACACGAGGACCTCATTCAACTTACAACTCATTCTGCTCAATTCTCATCCAATCCACCAGTCACTCTGCTCATACATAATTCATCCAATTCAACTTTTCCTCCACATTACTCACTGGTATTGAAATAATTTTCACTGCTTCAGATCGAAGTCTATTCTGACTTCCACGAACTACATCTTATCCGAGCTAGCGTCCCTCGTGATTTCTCCGATTTCGAACGGCAATTGAACTTTGTGTGCCCAGTTTCTTTATTTTAATTAAGTATTTTATTTTGCCATTGGAGCTCCATGCGTTCGTTTGTTTCCCCCCCTTTATTTTATGTCATTAATATATTACAATCAGTTCGTGAACATTGAGTTTGTTTGTTTTCCTTTTCAAACCATGTCACGCACAAACAAATAGTCTTCATTATTTTCTACGGAGACTGTCAGATCCATAAACAACACGAACGAAAACGAAAAATCTCCATAGCATAAACCAAAAATCTCTGTGAGAATCAAGTAATACTAGATTCACCAATGAAACCCTTAAAGGTTATGAACATAAAATCGTAAGGCAAACCATACACATAGCTGATGGCATGCGGTTCAATTTAAACACGAGTGAGCCCGTGGGTTATTAGAGGGGCTTGCAAGGATTAGTGCTGACACGTCATGAGCATAGCTCAGCAGTCGAAAGATGCATTTCGGAGGTTGGATCCCACGACGAGTCCACCCTACAAGTCTTATTTGACATTTTATATTTAGAAAATTTCAATTAGCTAAGTACGAGATATTTCTTAACTCAACCTTATCGAAAGAGTGCCTTCAACCTTCAGATATATCACTCAATGCCCCACGCTTTAAATCTTACACTAATTCCTTTAAAGAAGTTTAATAACAATTGATAGCTCATTTGACAGAATAAACATTCACAAGGTAATAAAACGATAAAAACGCTCACCAGCATCGACAGTCCTCGAAGTTTTCCCTAATTTTTCAAACATCAATTGTTTAGTGCACTTGTAGGTAGAAATGGACCACGCTTTGACTGCCTCTATTTTGGAAGTAGGCGACCTCAGAAGGTGAGAATCGCCATTCTGGGCAGTTGGAGTGGAAGGAGCTGAAACTAAACAAGATACACAAAATTATGTACATGCTGATACCCTCAATTATAATTTGAAATTTATTTGGTATAAATTACACTGATAATTGATTTTGTGTCATCCCTTATGTGACTAATATTTGAAAGCCTCATGTTTCACTCACTTCATACGACTTGGTAAACCAATATTACACGTTAAAAAGAAACCGGTGGCGCTTATAGTTCCGAAATTTATTAAGTTAATTGTACAACGACCTCGACATGTCACCACCACGACCAGAGAAAGAGACCACCAGCGTCACATATTAGAGTTGTGTCTTGCCAGTTTGCACGAGCGACTAGGACAGGAGACAGATGACAAAAAGATGGCCTCCGCCACAGTGTTTATTATTAAAAAATGACGTGTGTTCGGTGTTGAAGACTGCAAAAACGTTATTGAATGGACCGGGCAATACCCTCCGATACACAAAGTACTCTAGTTGAATGTAATTCGTTAAGAGGTAATCTTTTTTTTTTTGATTTTTAATAATACAAGAGCGAATCATTATCTTCTTCTTCCTCCAATAGTAACTCTACATGGCTATCCATTGCAGAGTAAATTAATGACACAGTCAACACAATGAAACAATTGACTTCACTAACAGAATCCTATACTGAATAAATCATAGTTTCGGTCACAGTCTCTCTCTAGTCACAGTCGTGGCACGGAACTGCCTTTATAAAACCAACGTACAGGTAATTGATGGTGCTGTTAACTAGTTTTTTGTGAAGTAGGTTCAGTCTACAGTTTTAGTACTGTTTTTGGGAAACATTTCAAGAAATGTTAGTAACAAAATACAACATATTCGATTTTGAAATTTCTGAGGTTACTTCTGATTGTTTTATGGCCATAATACACATTACATTATACTTTTATAACGCACATTCCTTATTGGACCTCCACCCTGATTATTTGTAGACTGTTAGCGTCATATGACTGGGAATGAACGTGTTAAGTAGAATGTGTTAGTGCTTAAAGTTCCAGAATTTATTGAATTGCTCCTACTCATCTGACGACGATTATTAAGCAGTCGGTGTCCAAGGAATTCGTGAGATTTGAATTTTGAGAAGGATTGTGCTTAATGTTTAGGCATTATTGGGTAAAAACTGTCAGAAATGGAAGTAAGTGCAACGGCGGTTTGAATTCATGAATTCCTGGGGTTGTCTATTGGTTTCTCTTAGCGACTTCACAAACACACACACAGACCATTTTTCCAAATGGTGTTTTCTGGATTGAGTAGCCCTTGACATAAATGTAGTGAGGACACAAAAAAATGCCTTCAGCCGATTGTATAACTTTCCTTCCTAACACAGTGAGCTACTGGAAGGGAAAAGAACGAAAGCTGTAATGGCCAACCTTCAGATTTGTTGAGATAGTGAATTGTTACAACGCTACTTAACTAAGTTGCAATTAATGCACAATAGACACGGTATGTGTCTATCATGTAATCTCAAAGCTCACTGTCAATCACCTAACAGCTACGGATCAATGAAGGCAGCATCTAAAGAAATGAGAAGGCCCCACGATGAGAAACATAAACCTTCGAACACTGTACGTACAATCTCCAAACAATTTTTTGAATCTTAAATAACTTACCAGATCTAGAATGTGGTGGTTCCATAATTGATTTTCTAACAACCTTGTGTCATCCAAACGAATTATACCGAATCAAACACTTCACAATTCACACATTAATGCTCTACTGGAGATTCTGGTCCTCGATCTACACTTTATTTCTTCTCTTTCGAATATCTTTTTTCTTCTTTTATTAGACCTGCAAACAACAACTTTTGTGCTCATCATTTGGCATTACTCATGCAGTAAATAAAATAATTGAACTTAAGTCATATTGGCGAAAGACAGTCAGTTACGAGTGATGCTTATGTTTAATTAAAACGCTACTACTACATAGCTACAATACTCTACTATAGCTAACACAGTACAAATAAGATAATCACAAGCCATCTGACGCGAGTAATATATACATACCAAAGAATATTAGCACATACAGGGACAGGTTGGATATTATACCCAATGATAAGACGCACATGACGTTATATGCATGAACAAAGAAATAACAACAAAACCAGAACAGTGGCCGAGGCACACATCAACGATAGTACAGTCATGTTTCAAACGGAGGTGTACACTCTTGCAGACGAACATAAACAAACAAAACATTGCTGCATACGCAGCAACTATAAGGGCTCTACGAACAACACCATCAGCTTGGTAAAAGAAGCAGTCACATCATTCCATACCAGACAGAACCCCAGAAGTACATACCAGCAACGAGTATGTAAACTCCCGAGTAAAATTTGAAGGATCCATGGGTGGAAAAACTTCAAAATGTTCCCTTAACTCAAGCAAACATTCCGATGAACATGTCCATTGTGCCACTTGTGTAGAAACTACAGGGGGAGAGGGGATATGAGCAAACCCCTGCTTATGATTTCTTTCTTAGTAACTCTCTAAAATTATAACACGCCGCTACATTTACTACTACAGGAGAATAAGGCATTGAGAATGTAAATGAGTTTGCTTGTAAGTCAAAAGATCAAGCAACACCTCTACCCAGTTGTGCTATGGTGGGTAAAAGCCTCCATAGGTTTGGAATCTGTATTTCTACATCTATGGTTTCTTGGATTTGGATTTCTATCTATGGTACACTCATTTTTATATTTTCATGACTAAATCAATCGGATTTAAGATAAACAAAGTACTTTATTGCAAATCAGATAGTTCGTTAGGATGATTTGAAACCTGAAGGGAACATGCATCTTTAGGTTCTGAGCAACAGATTATATTCAAAACTAGTTCCACTCTACACAACCGTAAAAACTTGAGTATATTATTCACTATTTCCCATAAAATCCATTTACTCCGTTGGCGGCTTAAATAGTGTATAAATCAAACACGGCAGGAGGGGCGTAGCTTCCAAAACCGTCAAACGGAAATTATACGAATGGTGCTATCACCAAGAGAGTTTAACAAAAAACGGCTCTTACAAATATGATAAGTGAACCAAGTTTTCATTTACGCAAACGATTAAATGAAAATGTTTCGTTCTCAAAGGCTTCATAGATTCCTCGTAGGGGACAGTCATTGGTTCTTAAGTAAAAATCAATAAACAACGTACAATCATCGAGGTCCTCGCTGTTGACAAGAGTTCACTGCACCCATTCAAAGAAGGAATCCCGGTTACGTACCGTTACTTTTCTTATACACATGAACTGCATTGCACCTAATTATTCTAGGAGTAAAGTAGGCCAAAATTTGAGAAACGCCTTACCAGCAAAATGCTCATTTGTGACAGCGTAACCTGCACCTGTCAAAGTAAACCATCGATTTAAGTCGGCGTATCGATTTTACAGTCTTCGATAAATGAAATCGATCACTGACTAGCACTTTTTCTTCTGATATGGAAATACCACAAAGTTTCGTTAAGTGATTTGGCAGTGTAAAAATTGTCATTTCTTTCTGCCCGAAATGGTGTGAGATGAAACTTTTGACCCAGAGGATTGAAAAAGAGAAAATGATAGCGACAGCACATTACAAAAATGAGCAAAAAACAAGAGTGTGCTTTGGACGGAGATGGTTCCAAAAAACCGTATAACAGCTGAGGCAGTGACTCTCGAATGACTACTTGAAACTTTTAAGCTATCGAGTTTCCAATTCAATAATATATTTAGGTCCTTGATGTGCTATAAATCGTTGTAGCAAGCACAAATAGAATATTAGTGATTCAAATGTATTTGCACACTCTATTCATTAGAAATAGCTTGGAAAATTGGTTATTGCCGAAGTTTAACGATTATTGTAACGCAGACGTAGTTAAAAATAAAAATAACTTTTCGAAAGAAAATATTATCAGTTTTTCCTCCGGAGCAACCAAACCCCGAACAAGCTCACCAAGGGTTTGGAAACCTCCTGGGATGATGGTCAAAGGGATGAAGAGCATCGTTAGGCCTGAAAAGATCTCACCTCTAATCCACAAGTCACAAATAAATGTTTCGGGTAGACTTCACCCGTGAACTTGACGATTACTCTCATTTCTTAATAAAAAAAAGAATAAAACGCTATTTTCGCCCAGCCAGGAGTTCCTGGTCGCAAAAAATCTAATTCTAATATTAAGGTTTTTTATTTATCAGTTCAACTTCAAATATACTATTCAGATTTGAAGAGCGTAATTTTTAGTTTGCAAATATTGCCGCTAGGACAGCAAACAATTTATCAACACTGGCAGTTGGCAATCACTGCTACCAGGTTGTTAGCGTGCCAATACAGTGGACTCCATTGTGCTTGACAAAAATCGGCGTTGAGAGTGATTTGTTTTCTCTAGTTGGATGAGCAGGAAGTGGAGTTTTCTTAGTTTTGCGGTGCGATCGTGATTATTCTACCGGTAATAGTTGCGTCAATAATCGTGACATTTCATGCCGATTTGGTGATGTATTACGACAGACGTAAGAGCTGGACGTTGAAATCGGTAGTAAAATATTTTACTTCATGTTCACTGTATTTGGGAGATTGTATTAACGAAATGCTGTCCATCGAAATGTTAGCTGTGCCGTTAAGATCGCTTTGAGGTAACATATTTTGTCAGTCCACTCCATTTGCCTCGTGATATCAATAATGTCGGTTTTTCGGAAGCCTCTTCGAAGAAATTTGCGCGTACGAGGCATTACCGAGGCTGATGAAGGTGATAATGAATCAGTTGGCGAACCGGTTCGCATGTCAAATTCTTGGGAGACTAAGAAAGTTAAGGCTCCTAAACCTGCTGCCGCTCCACAATCGCTTCTGAGTTTCGAGGAGGATTTGGAAGGTGAGTATAATTTGTTGGTTACTGTTAATTATGGTATCAGTGTCACTAGATAATTCCCTGTGGGTCTGGGCCAGTTGAAGCTAACATTCTGGTTGACTACTTCATTATATGAATAGTGTGTTATTGCACTATGTGTGCAATGTTGAATAATTGTAGTCTGTGACTTCAAAGCAGTCGTTACAGTAGATTAAAAATAAAGATAACGGAAAAACGCATTTGATTTAGTTTACGTCTCTGCACGATGCACCTACCACTGGGTTGCCTAGGTCGATGGTGCACCTAATGTTCCGAATCGCGAACCGAAGAACCGGACAAATGTACCCGCGTACACTATTCTGGGATTTAACCGCCTTGGTATTCAGTTTACCTAACCTTAAATATTAGCAACAACAGATCCGAAACATTTCCTTCCATGTGTATCTACGAGTAGTAGTCATCCTTGACCAAGCCCAAAATTTCCAACAGCACGTCTGAGGCATACTTCTTCGTCTGCGAAACCGTGCAAAACAATCGAGCACACTCAAAAATAAACGGGTTTCTTCGCTAAAAAAAAATGAGCCATATAAAACACTAACTTTACCCATTCTTGTGCTACGATGCTATTCCTCTTATAGAATTAGAGATCCTACGATCTCCAGTTAGAGTATCCTTCAGAAATCGGGCTGAAAGAAATGACGAAGTTTGCTCTGCGTTGTATGGATTACACCAACTGAGGTAGAAAAAAGGCTGGAAGTCTTTCCAACATCTTGACAACTGAAAACTCATACGCCCAAGGCTCATGGCTTATCTAGTACCATCAGTTTCCAAGATATACTTCATGATAGAGTTGGGGTATGTAAGGGCTAAGGGGTCCTAACGTCATCTTACGATGGGGTACTGGGCGTTCACAATGTTGCAATGTGTAGCAATGTTTTTATGTGTTTCCTGCTGCAGTCTGTTACTGGTTCTGATGTTGTATAATGCAGTCTGTTAGTCAGCCAGTGACTAGCCTAGAATTTAATTGTGCTAAATACCATCCACCCCTAGACTCCCTCATCTGGACGGTTTACATCTGACTATGGTCAAACTTTGCTAGCTATGTAGCTTTGAGAAAGAACAAAATAACTTTTGTTACTCTTTATGGCATGTTACCGAAATCACAGATAATATAATCAATGATACAATTGTTTTCTGCTGCAAACGAGTGTTGCTGCATTATGTCAATTGCCAAGTGTTCCATTATAATGTTCTAGCTTAGATTGTTTCAAGAGAGGAGAGTACGCACTTATGAGTGTTAAGTCCATGACAAAACGGCATACTCCATTGTTACTGAAATCCTTCTTTAGTCGACTACTTTTATTGCCAGTTACACGCTCACCATGACAGTCACATATTCTCGAATCTGAACAGTTGCGTAGTAAGTTACAGAGAGTATGACTATAAATAAAATCCAGCAAACCTCCTTGCTTCTATCAGCTAAAAAATGAAACCCTATAAAGCAACCATCCTTGCACATCACTTGAAGAAGAAAACATTTGTTGCCACATCAACTAGGATTCCTCTACTAACCCACAGTGGGTTTTCAATAGATTGATATGGGCATATGCACGAAGATTTTACTGTGGGCGTGACATTTTGATTGTCGATACCCAGTTGCTGCCTTGAAACGTAGTGTTATCCACGATCAGCTTTGTTTCACAAGTTTATAGAAGGCAATTACTATTATCTCACTTCTCCTTTCTTGATATAGTCACCTTGTGAGCACTTTTCGCCTTCATACCATCCTGCTTGTTTGCAAGTTAGTCCTGGCATTATTTTGTGGCCATTTATTTGGTGACAGCAGACCTGATTCAGAGTTGTAAAGCAATGATTCAACGTTGTAAGTTAGGCGTTCATTGTGGAAGAGTCAGAGTTTTGAACTATGAACCAGTCAAACTTACTGTTTCATTCGCATGCACCAATGTCTTTTAATGATTAGGCAACTTTAATTCTTCGTGTCTTAAACTGTTTCGTTTTCATCAGGTGATGATGGTGAAGTATTTAAAGTTAAGAAGTCTGCGCAAAGTAAAAAGTTCCGACGGCAGTTTGACAAGGAGAGGAAGAAGAAGAAGGAGAAAGCGCCATCTTCCCCTCAAGAGGGCAACACTGAGAAGTCGAACACCAATTTAGATCAAGACATTGTCATTAAACTTAAAAACACTTTTGTAAGTAACCAATGGATAAACTTGGTATTAAGCGCTGTTAATAAGCCAATTATAGTTCTAATGTAAGCATCCCCACCAACCATGTAAATTTTATCTCGCGAAAGTGGCTCCCTTCACACAGCTCCATCTAGAGGACCTCCCACGCAGGGTAACATTAATTGGATGGGGTTCAGTTGTTGAGGAATTTTTTTGTTAAGCGAGCAAACATTTGTGACACCAGAAGGTTTTCAGAACTAAACTGTCTCTTTTAGCGAATTCTTTTATTTTGCTGTGAAATTCGTGTAAAGGGATCCTCCAAGGAAGTATAATTTTCAAAGTTTACGGGAATACATATACAATACACACGTATATGCACATAAATTACCCTCAGTGAACCATTGTGCAGGCAATTTCTAAGGCATGACAAAATTAAATCAACACTCGACATAAGAAGATACAAATTACTGTAAATGTTCTGTGATTACTCTGTTTGCTCTGAGCTTAGGACTGTGGGATTGTATTGAAAGGAGTAAACTAGGTTCAAATTCGACCTGAAAATATCTCATTAAATCCTCTAGACACCATGCTTATTTACCACCAAAATCGGCTATGGGCGGTCTGAATTTCAGAGAAATGGCTTGGGGCGTCTGCTTTGTTTCAGTAGCATTTGATTTACTTTCACACAAATTTCAATTAATATCAAACTTACTGAACTTTTCGTCGAATTTGTAAGTATTTATTAGCTACTCGCGTTATTTTCTCGCGAATGAAAATTTTAAATTGTCATAGGGTTATTTGGATCTATCCTCACAAAAAAGTCAATCAAAAAAGCTTCGGCCGTCTTTGAGATACAAAATATGTGGTGTTTTGATCACTATGATAACTACATGTTTTGGACTGATTTTGCTGGTATGCTTAGTTTGGCGTTCTGTGTTGATCTGCATGCTAAGTAAGCTAAGTCGGCTAAGTTTGAGCCGATCGGGTTCAGTCATCTTTCAACCACGTTCTGACTCAAAGACACAGACCATTTGCTCAAGTGGCGTTTTTCAGAATCAAAACCCTGTAAATGTGAAGATCCACAGAATCTTTTTTTTGCTGATTGTACTTTATCCAAAGGTTTCCCTTGAAGCCACTCTTTCCAAACAAACAGTTATGTGACCCTCTTTCGGCTAAGTTAAAACATTTCTCTTGAGCTCCCTGACTTAAAGATCTTCTCAAGTTCTGTAATGGCAAGACTCGTAAGAGAAAATAATATTTGAACCGCATTTAAGTATTCCGCGTTACTTCTTATTACAGTAACCACTGACATATTTGTTTTATCGACGATTCAAAATGTTCACTTCTTTTCTCGTTTGGATAATATTTATGCATTCCAAAATGGGTAAATTTCCAATACAATGGCTGCGGGTACATTTGCGTGGAACTTCGGTTCGTGATTCGGAACGTTTTACTAGCATCACTGATATTGGTGAACCTAACAGTAGCAGTAAGAGTTGAGCAAAGTTTTGTCGTAAAAGTGAATGTAATCAACGCGTGTGGAAGAAACGAGAAGAATATAAACAATGGAGTACGCACGAAACTGACTCAATGTGAACAAACAGTGCACGCCTAATGCAACACAAATCGACGGCCACAAAAATAATAGATATCACTCGTGTAATGCAACAGAACAGACATTGCCGACCACAAAAATTGAAATATCCCTCACCTCTCAAGTAACGTATCCAAATTTTGGGCGGAGGTAGGCTGCTTTGATGGTTTCAAATAACTGTCATGCATCATACATGCTCCACATTCAGGACACTACTCGTCAGAGATGAAACTGACACTCGTACACCAATCCACAACACTTCGCTAGCCTCTTTCTCTGAATCGGTGAAACAAAGTCGTATTAATTTGCTTATCCATGGCTGGTCGAATTGTAACAAACAAATAAACGCGAAGAGGGCAGTCCCCACTAAAGCAAAAGCCGGTCGGACGGGCGCGAAAAAACAAAATGGATTCACAACAAACGGAAAGAAATGGTTACGCATGATGCGGTGGCAGCAACTCGACAAGTGAAGGACGATTATTCAGTTACAACGGAAAATTGACGAAGTTTGTTCAAATATAGTTCAACGGTCAGTCGAGCGATTGCATTCGTATTTTAAAGAATACTAGTGCTAGACAGTTGCCAGTGATGAAAGATGTAACTAGCACCAGTATCAGTGACGCTCTTCAATGTTCCAAATCGCGAACCGATGAATCGGGCAAATGTACTCGTGGCCATTGTTTTGGGAATTAGCCCCATAATGTTTCATCGCTTAAATATTGGTTCCTTTTTTTTTACTTTTAGCCAATATTAAATGGCCGGGAAGCAGAAGCAGCTGATGCCGATGGGATGAGTTCTGGGGATGAAGATGCGTCTTCAACTCAAGGGCCAATTCATAGGTTTTCCAAAAAACCTGAGTTGATAATAGAACGTGAGTATGTTTTTGTATATTTGACCTTTTACCTCAACATGCTCTACACTTTACGTTCTGCGAACGTGTTAAGGGCTTGCTATTGTGTGTGAGTGTATTCGTAGTTGTTGCTATGTTGGATATCTCGGCTAGTGCCCACAACAGAGAAAATCATCAATCAAGGCTAAGTATATTCCAAATTGGCCGTCCCTCCCAACTCAGAATCTATACCGTCCCTCTGGATGTACGTAAGTTGTCAGGAGGTGTAGCTATGATACCATCTCTATATGAGGGCAATATCTTTCCATTTGTGTACTGACCGTATTTGAACTCGACTGACTGCAGTTAAAACGTGAATCTTGTTCAAAGTTTGATTCGATCTTATCGTGGTAAGTTGATAATTTATTTCCACGCCTCCTTTGCAGGTGGGAAAATTCCTGATGCTGCGACAATCCACGCTGCCAGAAAGCAACGACAGCATGTTCGAGAAATGGGAGAGGTCGTTTCTTTACCTGAGGAACCTGAAAAGTAAGAAATCGCTCGTTTTATACGATCTATTAGCTGGCGAATGAGGTGATGATGACCTTTCCTCAGTTTTCTTTTGAAGATCAGCTAGTTTTATTCATGTATCGCACACCCTTGAAACTGTTTCCTCCCCCTCCCCCCTCTCCAAATAAAAAATTTGATAAAAAAGTTGACTGTTATGAAGCTGCGTTTGTTAGAAGACGGACAGGAAGATATTAATATACTAAAATGTTAATTAAATGCCAGAGAATTGTTGCTAATACACGAGTGGAAGAAGGTGTGTTCTAGCGCACCACTGACAATGTCCAAATCGTGGAAAGGTAGAAATATATTGGTCGTATGAAAATCTCTTGAGTAGTTACTTCGCTCGAGAATTTGTAAGTTTGCCATTTCGAGAAAGAATATAGTAAACAAAAATGAATAAATTAATTTTGCTTCTACCCATGAAAGAACAGATGAGAAAAGAAGGAAAACTGGCAAAATCTGACTAACTTGCTCAGTGGGTCGACGGGCTGATTGTCAGTGTAGAGATGGTTGCTGCACAAAATGTAGATGATGATGGCGGCGTGCTGGTGAGCTCCTGTTTTAATTGAAAATACGAGGTTCTAGACAGTGTGCTACACGTGACACCTGAAATAGCGAGTTGTTGAGAATAACCGATCTATAGTGATCGGTACAGAATACAATGCGATCGCGCGATTTTTCTGACTTCTTTCACGTCAGTTGACGAAGAAGGCCTGGGGAGGAGAAGGCTTGCATTGAGTAGGCCAAAACCATGGCAAACAAGATAACGGGCTGAAAGCTTCGAATCACATGTCCAAGTAGAGATGCTGTCGTTGATCTCCTGTCTCCCGCCTTCACGTTCAATACTCATAGTTCATGTCTTCTTTCATTATATTGTGAGTAATGTACACTTCTCTCTTTTTTTCCTTGTTGAGGCTTAACTGCAACACATAGGTACATCGTTCAGAGTAAAGATATCCCAATTCACATTCAGATTATGAATTTGAACCAATAGTGCAATAATTTTCTTGCATTAGAGCTGCTCTACCATCCTGCTTCGAATTCCTCCCCTTCCTATTCCAGACTACAATCACTTGCTGATTATAGGTATGTTCTAAATCTCAAAACCTAATTTTCCGACAAGTTATGCGAAACGAATTTATGCTCGTAATCTTTAAGGGTTCCTAGGTGAATCTAGTTTTACCTAATTGTTAAATTTAGGATGTGGGGAAAAGTTTTAATTTACGATATGAAGACTACTTTTTCATTGCGACGGATCTAACAGACTCTGTAATAAGGAATGAAAACTTTCCGTCGAGGCTACGACGTACTGATTTTCGGATCTGATGTACTTATCTGAAGGGCTTTGATCTGATCTGAACTTTTTGCTGTGACGTATTTGACGTACTAACCAGGGAAAAGGAACGGAGAGTTTTTCGAGGGTATTGAGAACCAAGTGCCCTAAACTCTGTGTGGTTGGGAGACATCAGTGAATGCCCGGGAGCATATACACAGGTATTCATTTCTCCCCTCACCAGCGGAGTAGTTGTTCTGCAATGCTCCAACTTGGCCGAAACTGAGGTGTGGGGGTGAGGTGGGATTAACGATAATAAATTGAAAATTAGGAAAGGTGCAAAGAGATATGTAACAAAAAAGGACGAGAAGGTGCTGGGAGACCAGAAATAAGAACAGTGGAGACTAGAAAAATATGTTGAAGAATTAATGAAGAGCAACCTGCTTCCTCAGGGGACGGAAATGGAGAGAGATTTCGGGTTTTGGGTGGAAGGCTTGGCGATCATCCTCTGCTGAGCAAGCACTCGTTTCGGCTAACCGTATTTGGGCCACTCACCACCTCGAATTTGGTTCTCGAGCCGGTACCTTATCTATCACTCCTCGTGCCAGTGATATGGTTAACAGCAAGGAGGATAAACCGTAGTGAATCCATCTCTCTAGGGGGAGAATGCTGTTGTTTACATTCCTTGGGCGGCACAGGTCTTTTCCAGTCAATTAACACAGCCCTTACAGCCCCTGGCTGGCCATTGCTTCATCGCATTTATTACGTAGCGAAAACAAATTATTTACGTAAAGTTGTGGAATCGTGAAATTCGCAACAGACCGTTTATTTGTAAATATCTTTCATAACCTTCAAAATCAAACAAGCCGTCAAGCTGATCAATTTTTAAATGAACTGAACTAGTTTGAATGGAATTATCACCCAAACAAATTTCATCATTACCATCTTTGTTGTACACTAGTTGGTTGGCTGTTTTGATACTTCGCATTCCTATTCAATGTTTTATGACTTTATTTTTATAGCTTCGAAAACAGTAAATCGCGGCTCATTCGAGAAGACGAAAACGATGCTAGTGACAATGAAGAAGAACGAATAAACCTGGCCGTAAATCTTGCTCACGAGGACCGAATGCGACGAAAAGCAGAGTTCGAGGCTGCACAACATTTAGGTAACCTTCGCTGTTGGCGGCACTCATTAGCAGTGTGTGCTATGATTGAATTTAATCGTTTTCACTGAAATAAACGTTATATGTTACTAGTTACACTTTTTGTGTAGAGTATCAAGAAAGTGACAAAGGGGAGGAGGAAGAATGGGAAGCTCAACAGATCCGTAAGGGGGTTACAGGCGCTCAGGTAAGGAGTTGATTGCATTGAGTCGGCGTATATATACTAAGTGTTAAGTAATCTTGTACATTAAATCCTGAATTTTCAGTTGTACGGGTTTCTTGAATATTTACTCTACTTCTGAACTCTTAAGGCTGCGAAACTGCCATTATGTATAGTGCCATTATACTGTTATGCATACTATCTCATCGCTAGCGGTTCATTAAAAGTTGTTAATTGCTGCAGTTTTGCGTGTTTTTTTGATTTTAGATAGCGGCTGTTCAGCAAGAAACTATGTTTTATCAGCAATATATGGGCAGTGTATCCATGACAACTGCGTTGCCCCCGGTGTTGCCTACTATTGAAATTAATGATGTCATGGATATGGCTCCAATGGAAACTTCCTCTGCGGTGTTTCCTCCACTCCCTTCTGCAGGATCTAATGAACCTCAGCTTGTTGTTATGAAACTTAAGGAGAGGTAGGCGTTATTCAATGCTCGTATGCTGCCTCAGCATAGTATCCATGATCAGTAGGCTCGGCTTTCCTGTCTACTCGAACTTGTAGACCTATTCTTTATCAAATTTATTTTTCTTTGACTAGACCTCAGCATATTATAACTAGCCATGTGAAGAAGTAATGTATGTAATACATGGAGTAGTCTATTGTCGATTTATAGCATAGTCGAACATGTTTTATAAGCTCATTTAGAGATGATAAAACCTGAAGGAGGCTAAGTCAGTAGGAATACCTGTAGTTCTGATGAGTTGTAGTTGTGATTTTTTATTTCACTCTCTTCAGCGTTAATGCCAAGTAGTCCTAAATCGTTTTGACGAATGTGTAAAGGTTAGTATTTTCGTAATTCAATGAACTATTTCTATTATTTGTGATACTCTAGTGTTACGAAAAGTGTTTAAAACTACCATTTATTAACTTCTTGTCATTCTAGAACCCAGGTTTAGTAGCCTAAAATCAATTTAACATATTCTGTAGCTTTTGTTTTCATCGGTACCTGTACGGTTTGGGTCATCAATGAAGAGGCTTACTGAGTCCGATAAACACTATTTGGGAAAATGGTCAGTGTGTCTGTGAACGGGATTGAGCAAAAAACGGCAAAATCAAATGAGCCACAATTGATGTTTAGCCCGCAGGTTACCATGGGACGTCAAAATAAGGATATGAGCGAAATACTCCCAAAATCATAGTGATAAACTGCTCTAAATAACACTATACCATACACAAAATATAATATAACTAAATGTTTCGACGACAATTTATTTAAGCGCAGTTTTTCTTTATAAACTTCGCTCTAATGTTACTAGAATCTTTAAAAAAATATCTGGTGCGTTGCAACACACAACTTCCCAAGCTCTACGTCAATTCACTTTCTACATGGCTTTTTCTACTTATTCAATTCATTGATCACTCAGTACATTTGAACTTGGTCAAACAACATTTAACAGCAGCATGAAGCAGCAGCGCTTACAGTTCCAGAATTTAGTGTTCTGCTCGTACTCATTCCAGGACCATTATTGAGCAACTAGTACAGAGATAATTAATGAGGCTGTAAACACAAGTTTTTTGAAGAAGGATAGTAATTACTTTTGCAGAGTTGTTGGGTAAAAACGTTTAGAACTGGTAGTAAGCGAAACGGTAGTAGTTGAAATTCAGGAATTTCTGGAGCGACCCCCATGTATCTCATGAGCGTTTTTAAACACTCACCCTTTAAGTATTGGATGTCCAATCCAATTGTAGTCCATACAATACTAATTTATTTTAACATTTCACCAAAATTCCAGCGGAGTTTATAAGGAAAAAACCGCGCTAAAAACGCTTTTCGTCGAAAAGTTTGATAATTAATTGTGCTGCTCTCGTCATTTTCCCACAAATGGGAATTTTATGGTATAATTGCCTTATTGAGAGCTATCAACAGAAAAAATATAATCGAAATCGTTAGAGTCGTTTTTGAGAAAAAATGTTTGGTGGTTTGATCACTATGATAACTATAGTTAACTTTCGGTGGATTTTGTTCAGACCCTTATTTTGGCGTCCCATGGTGGCCTGCGGGCGAGATATGAAGTTTGAGCTGATTTGGTACGGTGGTTTTCTCTAAAAATCGGTTCACACACACACACATACCATTTCCCGAAATAGTGTTTTTCGGACTCAGGAGGGTCTGAAACGTAAAGATCTGAAGAAAACTTTTTTTTTTCAGCCTGTTACATAACTTTCCTTTCTACTTTGTAGAGCCAAGTAAAGTAAAAATTGACGTGGGAGTCAAATGAAGTACCTATAGGATGAGCGCTTGGAGCTACTCCAGAAATTCCGAAATTTCAACCCCTCCGTTCCACTTACCATTTCTCATTATTTTTATTCGATAATTCCGAAATAGTGATTAGTATCGGTCACAAAAAAAAATCTATTTTATTGTCTCATTCATTCTCTGCGTGCTAATTGCTCAGTAATTGTCGTGGCACCAGTAGGAGCATCACAATACATTCCGGAACTGTAAACGCAATCACTTTCTTCCACCGTGAAGTTATGTTTTACCAAGTTCAAATAAACTGTGTGAAACATAATTGAATTAGTAGCGAAAGCCTTGTAAAAAACATTCTGTGATGCGTCGCACCTGATTTTTATTGAATGGCCAACTCAGATGGAACTGCAATAAAAAAAAAAAAGAACGCGTTCTTGCACCAGTATATTTTCCTTGTAGCGTTATACTTTTCAGTGGAAGGGTTATTACAGGAGAACGTACTTAACTAAAACGTTTTTCGAATCGAAGAAATGGCTATATTTTGTAGTTTAAAAAAAAGTGCAAAGTTGATCCTTTTCAATATAGGTGCCTTGAGCTCGTCTCATAATCGCCAAAGTTTTCTTCGTAGTTTCTCTCATAGTAACACATTTTAGAACCTTTTTCATGCTTGTATTTTTGTGTCTGTTAGGGTTGCCGAACTCAAAGACGTTCACAGGAGACACTGTTTAGACAGAGACGCAGCTGTCGAGGATATTGACGAGCTGAATGGCGCCAATGAGAAATTGAGAGAAAACACTCCTTGGCTCGCGGAACGATTCAAATATTACCAAGACTTGCGTGGGTATGTCACTGACTTGGTAGACTGTCTAGATGAGAAGGTGGGTCTCCTTTTGTATCAAAAGTGGGAGGGGATCACACTAATCTCACAAGCTTCAAATTCGTCATTTCCGAATGAGATTTTAAAAATTCGATTTTTCGGCCTCCGAATGTAATCTTCTCTTTCGTTTAACCCCAATTTCGTTTTTTTTAATCGCACCCTTCGTTTCTTGGGGGCGTTTTTGAATTTAACACCTTGAAATTAAAAAAAAAAAGAGCTTACTGTAAACTGGGTTGAAAAAAATTGAAGTCCATTAGTACATGTGCAAATATAATGAGATAATTCCCGAGATTTTTTTTCAAAAATAGTATAATAATGAAAATAATTGATTCCGAAAAACCTTGATATGTAAAACCAAGTTTAAATAGATTTTCAAGATACTTCAGGATGTTCAGGAAGGTGGCACTAATTGTAAATGCTTCAAAATATTTGAATGGTCAATGAGAGTATGATGTTATGAAACGCATGAAGCAACCAGAAGCAAACCAGTTCATTTCGATTTCGCGAACTCGTTGGCTGTTGGCTCGATTTCTATGAGAAATCTCATGCTTCCTTCAACGTGGGGTAGTTTGTTTATATGGATACGTTTTCCTCAGACAATAAAAATTAAGTGAGATCGCAATGTCTTCCTGAACACCCGCTGCATTTTGAAAATTAAATATATAGATGTTGAAAGGGTTTCTCCTACCACAAATCGCGTAGTCTTTCCTACTACTACAAATCATTAAACTGATTACAATAATAACGTTTTCAGGATGGTCGTATCGTGCAGTTAATTACCATGATGATCAGCCATTTTAAATCGTTTGATATTCGAGTTGCAACCTTCTCAACATTGAAACTAAATTTCTCTCAAAAAATACTTGAATAGTTTATTTCAAAATTTCTTTTAATTTGTCCATAAAAAACGGCGCTTCACGATTTATCATTGAAATAACTCACGTTGAATCTTGTTTGATAGTGTGTCACACATACGGGGTCATGCGTAGTTCTCTTCTCTGTATTGTACTTATTAATTTGTGATGAACTTTTCGTATTAATCAAGTTTAACTTGAAAACGATTTGCCACGCTGTCAGATTTTACTGATGTACGATTGTGTGGTTCAATTTGTACATTGACCCGCACCTTCCGGTGGCTTTGTGTGTTGTAATTATCACTACATTTTATTAACATCACAATTAATTGAACCGACGACTAATCTTGGGTGTGTCCGAGTAGTTCTGAGCACTACTTATGGAAATCGATGTTGTAATTGTTATGAATGAAGTGTAACACCTCGGTCTCGCGGGTGTAGCACATATTTCTCTCCTACGCACCGCTCGACTGTCGAAGTCCACTATTTCAGTCGTGTGAAAACAATTCAGTTAAAAGTACCGGCAGTCGGAGCAATCCAGGTGAATTGTTTCCACCAGACCATCTAGAAAGCACTTTTGTATGACTCGTATCAGTGTTGGTCGAATAGTGTCGCACTTCCTTATTTGATCAAAGGCGTTGGGCATTCAGGTTTTGGAACCAGAAATTTGAAGAAAAATGCGGGATATTCGATGAACGTTATTAAACACCCAAACCTACTATTATTTCTGAATTAGTAGTTCTGAAGTTTTGCTGTCCAAAACGCAAAGAGGTGCTCAGGTCATACAATCTGCCTGGCCATCTGAAATTTAAAGAAGATTGTTAACAATCCTTTGAACTTGAAATGCCTCCATAAATTTGACGTAAATATTGAAGTCAGTTCGTTAGTTTTGGAGTATTGCCAGAATGTGTTGCAGAGATACCATTGTTATCGGTAAGCTACAGTTTTTCGTTCACCCGACGCAACGTTTTATACGAATTTCATCGCCCCCATATCATCGTTTGACATTATGTAAAAATATTTATTGAGAACAACTCATGGCGTTGAACATGCCCTGTGAACTCAATCATAAGTTTTTGGAAAAGTTGGAAAACATTTTTGCATGCAAAAACGCTCTTTTTTGGTTTATTATTCATTCTGAATAATAACCCTATGTTTTCGGTCATGAAACATTTTTTACAACCCCCCCTCAAAATTTGGTACTTTATGTTTCAAGACATGGAGATTCCAAATTTGCAATGTCTGTCCGCCATCCGGGCCAAACAAAAAGGTTTTGTGCCTTTAACGTGGTCTAAAAAATTCGTTCTTTCGCACAAAAATCCCATTTGGTATCTAGTTGTGCCCGCCATCTCAGCAATCTGATTGGGCAAAGCCCATGGTTGTTATGGGCAAAAAATGGTTAAAAAAATTAACGAAACGCAGTATAACACGGGAACTACAGCGGAAGTCAACGTTTCGTCGTTAGTACTCCTTCCCTCCCGTCATATCAAACTCAGTCACCCGCCCGCTCAACTCGCAACGGGTTCGCTGGTCCCGACAGGTGCCAAGGACACTTCCTCCGCACACCCCTCCATCGGATCATAAATGCCTACAGACGTTTACGGGCGCCTGGCGCAGGGGGAATATTTAGTTTCCGTAGTTCCATTGTAGCCAGGTCATGTTTCGTATGGTTTACTAGTATTCGATGCTGAATTGAATGGGATGGGTCTCGGAGCAGTAATACTAGGTCAAGCTGTTCATGAGAATAATAAACCATTGTGTAATAATTTGCAGGGTTCTTATGTGTTTTGGCATATAATTCCATTGAATTGAGAAATATTTGTGCAGGACAACATACAGGTACAGATGACCACAACATTCTGTCAGTTTGGTAAAAACCAGCTACACACTGCCTGTGAACACAGATAACCAATTTTTTGTTGTTATATTTTGGCTTTTATCATCTTTGAGCGGATTTTGGGAACGATATATAAATAAATTCTTAATAACGCTGTATGTTTTGGCCATAAATCTTTTAAAACTGGATTATTTTTAATGAAAATGTACAAAAGTATGTTCATAATGACGGTAATGGATCAGTTTCGATGATCTATATGAAAAATTCTCTACAGTTGGAATATTTCGTCAGGAGAGCTCAATAGTTGGGAAGAATCAATTAACCGTCAGCCCCATCAGCTGAGTTGTATCAGTCAACTCACAAGTTAGATAACAATGACCTTTTGCCAATAAAATGGGTATTGATGAGGTGAAAATTGGAGGGGGTTGTGGCTGGGTGTGTTTTGCGTGGAAAGGGAAGAGTGATTTGAGAGAAACAGTAAGTGTGGAGATATGTCAATGCGATTACTGATTTATTTCAGGAGGAACTGGTACAAATGCTCTTGATAATTTACACGTAGAGTAGGACCGGGTGAAAATGCGATGGTTTGTCAAGGGGCGAATTTCCAGGACCCTTAGAACAGGGAAAGGGCACGTCGATTTAGGAATCTCGTACAGCCGATTTTCTGGTCCCCCGACTCGAACGTTAGTTTTCTTGCAACACCGGAAGACAGTTGGTGACGCTGGACGAACTAGAACTTGTCGAAACTGTACAAAATTTGGGGCATCTAACGCACAAGCTAGGTGGCTGGCAGTCATTGCGGTTATCATCTAAACATTGCCCTTCGACCTCATCGATAACTCCTCCCACGTTTTGCGACATTTTTTCCTTTCGGTTGCGGGAGGGTAGGTGAAAGCTGAAGCATTGTCTTTGATCCATCTTTGCATTACTCCTACCTTTTTTGTAGGCTGAGTAAAAACTATCTCAACTTCACACTGGTGGAAAGGAAGTGCTGTGTTGATATTTCTAAGGCATCTTACATCGATGCCAACTGCGACCTAATTGTAATTTCTGTTTTCACTTTGCTATCACGTCTTTTAAAATGCCTTCACACTTTTTCGCCTCAGTCACCATATTTCTGCGATAATCGAATTGTGCTTTGTTCATCTGCCCCGAAACATGTACATAGTTGTTCTGTACATCCACTGCTCATTTGCCCATTTGAGTGGTTCATCGGTTTTAACTCTGATGCTATTCGCAGGTCTGCTCATCGTCAGCCTATTTACCAATCACTGTGTAGCCCTATAAAAAAAATTATGTATAGTTTTCTTATTTCCGACGCGTTTCCGTACTAACAACAACATTCGTTTCTCTTTCAGATTTTAGTCATCAAACTGTTGGAGCAAAGAGTAGAAGCATTATATAGCCAAAAAGTTAACGAATGCATTGCCAGAAGGCGGCAGGATGTAATTGACCAATCTCAGGAGCTCAATCCTTTAAGTAAGCGTGTTGTCATTTATATGAAAAGTAGCAGGAACTGCAGGAATACTTCGGATCCTTTCAACATCGTTGTTTCAAACGTCGTAGTCCATTGATTTTAGGACAATCAACTGCTAGCACTTTTTATTTACACAATTTTGATTACATTAATTTATTAAAACGTGGTTATGACTCGTGATTCAATCGCTGATTAACCGTAGAATTTACTAAACTACGTCTAACCTGACTTTGGAAAGGACCTCAGTTGTTTTACCATTGTGCAACTCAATCTCTGGTTCAATTTTCAAGTTAAACAAATAACATGTGCAATTGTTTTATATAAGTTGGATTATGTGCGATGTTCAACTTGCAGTAGAGGACGAAGTCAACTGAGCTAGTTGATCAGCTCAGTGATTCCCTCTCTCTATTCTCTCACATCAGGAAGCTAATAGACATTAACTCAATCACAACTGGGAGAGTTCGCTCCCTGCTTTTTTTCGCCTCTGTTGACATTCAGTAGTTTTTGAGCTCCGAACATGGGTTTTGGCATTTTTCTCGAAAACTGCTTCTACCAAGAGCCAAAATCGGTACTCGTCAAATCTTTGGCACTGGGCGGGGGTTATCACTTATTCCCATCTCGTATGTTCGTTTCACTAGGAACTGTGATGATAACCGCTGGTTGGGCTATTGAAAGCTTTGTCCTGATGAACAGGGGGCTAGTTCTAATATGCCGCTATAGAAAGTGTTACTAAACATTTAAAAACAGATATAATGGAAAAAATATAATCGAACAGAAAAGAAACAAAATAAACACTTCAATCTTTTGATAGAAATTAATAAAATAAAATTTTGCTTAGGAGATAGTTGCTTGGTTAACTTCACTTCTTCCACCCACGGATAACTCACAGCAGGTAGAGTTTTTCCAAGTTTGCGGATGATGTTGGTGTTGAAGAAAGCGGAAATAAAAGATGTCGATGACTAAATTTGGTAGGAGGTGTAGTTGGTGGTAAAAGAAAGGGATAAACGGTAGGTATAACGAGATATAAAAAACACGGCGATGATAGATACGATGATAAGAAGAAAATGATGGTTTCTCTTCTGGATAGTTTTCGTTGGTGGCGGGCAAGTCTACAGAATCGATGACACTACGAACTACATCCCGTCACGAGTCGTTCAATAATAATAATAATAAAAAAAGAAAAAACGGATAAACAAAACATTTGCTTGCTCTTGTGAAATTAAGAATAAAATGCTTCCTTCTTTTTCCTAATTCGCCACTGTATGTGTGGTCCCATCCAAAATGTGAACAGCCACATCAGCCGCTATCTGTCTCAGGCCCTTGTCAGCAGAATGCTAGGCCTGAAATTATTTGTTAGCCCTGAAATCAAACATGTTACCCCAGTTGTATTTCAAAAAGGCTTTGGTCGGAAGTAATAGGAAAATTGTTCTACTCTGTAAATATTAACTGTATCCGAGCTGGCTAGATTTGGCTGTTAGTCATTACGTTTGTAGTTATCTTAGCATAAATTTCCACCTAAATAGGATATAGTCGGACCCACGCGCAGAACAACGCGTCAGAATTGAAATGTGTGTAGGCGATAGAGAGTTTCTCCAGTACCAGCTCTGTTGTGAGCACTGTGGCCCCTATATTATGAATGGGGCACTTCAGGAATTCCCCTCTGGTATTTTTGGGACAATTGTACATGTGTCGTGTTCTGCAGGCCTAGCCACAAAACCAACTGCTTGCCCTTGTCTAATTTTTCTTGTATGGCAACCCTCTGTTTCCTCGTACCTCAATTCCCTCAAAGAGGTTAATTCATCGAATGGAATAGCTATCAGGGGAGTACAACTGCGTATAGATTGAAACAGTGAAATTACAGTAATTATAGTGAGCCAAAATCATCTAATTGAAAGAACTCACGGGAACTATAGCGGAAGTAAATGTTTCGTCGTTAGTACTCCCTCCCTCCTGTCTTATCAAAACCACCCGCCCGTTCGACTCGCAATGTCGTGCCAATTGCCTACAGGCCCTTCTCCATAGCAGGTGCGGGGGCAAGTCCTATCCCTGTACCCCCCCATGGAGATAAGCGTAGGTGCTGGTAGAACGCCTCTTGGCAATTCTGTCACTGGGGCCTGCCGCGGCTGGCAGCATGGAGCCTCTAGGGCGTGGCGCTGTCAGTCGTGAAGCCATGGGAAATCCCCCTAGAGAGATGTTGGTGCTGGCAGGAAAGGGGTGTAGGCTGAGAAGCTAGGTACCCTCTCCAACGCCCGGGGCAATGCCCAGAGCACACCTACCATGCATATAGGCGCCAAGGGAATGTTCAGTTTCCGTAGTTCCATTGTAGTCAGGTCATGTTTCATATGGTTTACCAGTATTTTTCGATGCTGAATCGAATGGAATGGGTCTCGGAGCAGTAATACTAGGTCAAGCTGTTCATGAGAATAATAAACCGTGTAATAATCTGCAGGGTTTTTACAAGTCTGCGTCCAGACAAAGTTGAGCGTCATTCTCCCTACACCCAGCATGAATTCACTGTACACTGGATTGCCTGACAGTGCAATTATTGATTGATGCTCCTTTTTGCTAACATACGTTATTCATGTACATCACACTTATTTACTCGTAAATTGACAGGAATAGTTGCTCATCAATAGCACCCAAAGCCAAATAGTTCATATAGTTGTTCGTTGGAAAGTAGTACGTGAAGTTTTTCTTCTTTCACCTGTATATTCTGAGTTGGGAGGTTAGGTTGACCTGGTAGGGGGTATATCGGCCATTATTATTGTTCAATACGTACCAATCGGAGTAGGTATGCTTAGTTTACCTGGCTGAACTTGATGGGTAAGCAATTAACATCATTTGAGTTATGCTCCTTTTAGGCAACTAGCGTTTGCTTTATTGGCCCTCAAAGGTGTATATCAGTTAAGGTGATTAGGGAAAAGGTTAGTATGAAACAGTTTCTTTATTTTTTGATATTTGTTTATAGTTAATATTAAAACGTTATTACCTTTTGTCATATCTCACCGCCTATTTATATCATGTTTTGTACTCTGGATGGATTTAAACAATTATGGCCTGTAACTAGCATTACTTTCAAGTTTTGCATTCACGACAATTTCTAAACTTTTGTCACAATGTTTCTAAATGTAGAGGGGCGAGACCGGGATGCCAATGAGGTGAGGAGAATTGCCGAGAGAGAAGGTCGCAGAATTCGGAGACAGCGAGCCAGAGAACTGAAGGGCGTTACGAATCACATCGAAGGGATGTCAAGCGACGAAGAGGTGACTGAAACTGAACACATAAACGCTCGTTCTCTTCTTGGTAAGTTTCTAAAATCGTTTCTGACGGTACCCAACTAGAATTGATATTGACATGTCATCAATGACTGAATTCGTTCGCTATTTGCGTAGATGTAATCGAGCAGGATGCAAAACATGTTTTCGACGACGTTCTCGAAGACTTCTATTCCATTGAGAGAATTCTTCGGCGATTTGAAAAATGGAAAACGTTCGATTACGATGCCTACACTGAAGCTTACATTAGTTTATGCTTGCCAAAATTACTTGGACCTATGATACGATTACAAATACTTCTTTGGAATCCTTTCAATCAGGTAATTAAGTACTCAGTAAAATAAACGCTTTTTTTTCGTGCTAGCACCGAGTTTTAATTGTTGTTTTAAATTTTCAGAGTGCCTTCGAGTTTGAAAAATCACAATGGTACAGCTTATTAGTCTCATTTTGCCTCAATGAGAGCGAAACTGAAGAAAGCCTTCGTAAAGACCCTGACCTGCAGCTGTTACCTCGAATAGTTGAAAAGATCCTCGTGCCGAAATTAACTAGTGAGTGTTCAGTGTTTGATTATTCGTTGATTTGATGATCAGCTACCAAGGAGAATGGAAAACGCACAGAAAAGATTGCAAAATGGCAATTTAGTTATTCAGAAAGTATGTTTTAAGGATTAATACAACACAGGGTTTAGGATGTACGAAACAGCGCATGGTTTCTTGTTTCCTTCACACTGGAGGTGTAAGATCTGCAAGATGGAGGGTTTTCGAGAGGAAAGAAGTGAAGCCAAGTCCCTTTAACGAGGATTTTCATCTCGCTTGCCATTTATATAATACCGCGGCAACTTTTCATTACTTCGAAAAGGCCATAGTGAGTTCAGCCTGGAGTGGGGGAAGCTCATACTTCACTCTGACTTTTGGCTAAGTCATCTGGTAACTGACCTGAGTGCTTCAGTAGGTGCTGTCTTGCACGCCTTGGTGATCCACAGGAGCGCATCTCTCTGGGATTGGGTCAGTACTCACCTTTGATTGACTCTTGTGTTCACTACCTGAAACAATGGGGCAGTGTTTCATCACGCCTACGTAAATGGCCTGGTACGTGAGGATTGTTTCTTGGATACACACCCCGTGGACTTACTAATTGCTCGTAATAAGGCAAACTTCCAATGGTAGCTCCTTTGAGGGACTGGAGGTGTTGGTTGAAACGCCACTTCCCACCTATATTGACTCGTAAGTATTTGACTTGCCTTTCAAGAAGGAGATAGAGAATTGCGTTGATACGCTGGGTTTAAACTCTGTCCCTTGTTTGGTGTTTGTTAGAGGCAATAGGCCTTTGAGAGGACAGTAAAAGTAAAGTAATAAAACCTCCAACCCTGCTCCTAACTATATTTACATAAAATTCAATAATTTGAAAATAAATTCGCTTTCTGGTAAAATAAAATTGCGAATAAAAATGAAAGAAAATGAATCTAATCGTCCGCCCTTCTGAAGGAGGAATTGTGACGTCCGCAGCTGTATATGGGACCCACCTTTCGTTGGCGATCTTGTGGTAGAACTTTTCTTCGGAATTGTCTTCGCTTGAGAGCTCTAGCAAGGAATTTATAGTTGTGGTATACGTCGATATTGTAACAGCCTGCTAGGAGAATTTCAAGTTGTAGAAATAAAAGAAAAGCTCAGATCGTGTCGCATGGGCAGACGAAAATCGAGGAATGGGGGCTGCGGTCTGGTCGCGGCTAACTAGTTTTTTACCACACCACTTTCACTATAACTTAATCATATTTACATTATACATTTAAAAAAAAGAAAATATATTTGAACGATATAAATAAATATTCCTGGTTTATACAGGCAGGAGCAGGAACGTATTGTGGAGGCCCTGTCCTACCATGAGGGCCTAAACGTTTGGCACGATTGAGTTTTGAGTGGAGTCGCAGAAGAACTAGTTCATGCCACACAGATGGTTGCACTGGTATCATTGGAACGAGGGGTGATAGCGTTCAACCGAAGAAGGAGATGATGTAGTCATCAACTACATCTTGAGCGTTAGTTGAACTGTGAAAAAATAAGAGCCGAAGACAGGGAGAAACCATAGAACTCGCAGGGAGAACAGAGCGCGAAAGAAACACCGAGCATCCAACATTTGGTGGCTGTCGAAAGCCCAAAAGGGCGAGGGTGTGAAGAAAAATCAAATATGCAGTAATAGACAGTCTTCCCGACAGCTACCAGGGGATTGCCCTCAGCTCAACTCGCCAGATGAGGCGAACACGAGCTTTCGTAATTATTAGGCAATTTTTAAATGCTTTGGGTTGCATCTGTGTTTTTCCGCGGTCAATTTGAAGAAAGTTCTAATGAGTACTTACAAATCGCAACAACAACAATTTGTCAGTGCTTAGTGTCGACCAAGAGATAACTATAAGTTGAACTTGACGTAAGCAAGATCCTGGTTTTGTGCGGTATCGTTTTAATTACATGTGATAATACGATTATAGAGTGTGTTTTAGTGACAGTTACTGAAGACCTAAAAATTGTCCAAAACCAATGTTTTTTGGATAAGGCCTTGAGTGTCCTTAGTCATAAGTTTCGTTTCCTTTGTTGTTTCTCTTTTTGTATATTACGGAATGGACATTTAGTGCTGTGTCTTCACGCTTCAAGCTGCTCAGTTCTTGTCCGAAAATTAGCCTGGCCACCCTAACATTTTTTCTTGTTATTCCTGGTAATCCAGAAAGTTTATTTGGGGATCCCAAGTGAGCAGTTCCGCGCAACCGATTCAGAATCCAATCGGATACTTACGCGATCGCGAGTACGCCAGGCCTGGACACTCGAAGCTGTGTGTATATCCAGTTTTATCGCCACCATTCCGTCTCATCAGAACCGAAGTCAACGTGAAGGAGACGCCTCAGGTCAGACGTAAAAGGGCAGTGTAGCTGCTGGACCCCTTTTCTTTTGCGCCAATAGGAATTCCTGTTTATTTTACTCGGAGAGATAATTTATTTTATTTTTTTGTTAATAAATCTTATAAAGTAAGTTCCGTTCATTTGTAAATCCGTGAGAAAATGCCGTAGGGAAAAAATTCCGACGGGGATTCTTTGTGTTACATCTGGTGGCAACACTGAATTTTTCTTATGTTGCTATCACTTGTTGCAGCTTATCAGCACCAGTGTAAACATGGCTGCTACATTGAAAAACCCGTCCAATTGTGAAATCCGTTCAGTGATCCGTTTTTTAGTTTTTGAGAATGTTTCTGTGCCCGAAATTCACCGCAGACTCTCTTCAGCGTATGGAGAAGGGGTCATGAGCATCGAATTGACTCGTTCTTCAGTACACCGAATCATTAGGGAAGACCTCAAGTTCTCGAAAGTGTGTGCAAGGTGAGTGCCTCGCCTCTTGACCGACGAGAACAAGGAAAACAGGTTGGATGGAGCACACAGGTTTTTTGAAATGTTGGAAGATGAAAGTGAGTCTCTTTACTCTCGAATTGTTACTGGTGATGAGTCCTAGGTCCACCACTCAACCCCCGAAAAAAAACAGAGTATGGTGTAGAAAGCTCCTGACCAAAGTGCCCCCAAAAAAGCGAAGGTGGAACATTCGGCTGGAAACGGTAATGGCAACTGTCTTTTGGGACTCCCGGGGTGTTCTTTTGGTCGATTACCTGGAAGGAGGCACGACCTTAAATGCCGAAAGGTATTGCCAGGTGCTCAGAGACCTGAAAAATGCCATAAGGCGGAAAAAAGTGTTGCTGTTCCACGACAATGCGCGACCCCATTCAGCAAAAATCACCCAACATTTGATTGGGATGTTTTCCCCCCAACCCCCATACTTTCCAGACCTTGCACCGAGTGACTTTTCCCCCTCCTCAAAGTCCACCTGGGCGGAAGAAAGTTCCGTACGAACGCCGAACTCGAAGCCGCAGTCTCGGAATTCTTCAAACAAAAAGACGCAGAATGGTACGACAAGGGGTTACGTAAACTGGCACCACGGTACCAAAAATGCATCGATCGGAATGGCGACTACGTCGAAAAGTAAAGTAGATCCGTACCTTTAAGAATAATTTTTTTTTTTTCAAATTGGTTGAGTTTTCGATTTTTCCCAGCACTTCGGAACTTACTTTTTGGACGTCCCTCGTACATCGTGTGGTTCAGGGCTTTGTTCAAAGGAAACTTCTCCTCCCCACCACATTGAACGTTACAAAGTGGATGCAACAAAAAATTACATAAACGCTGAAAGACCTTTTTTAATTCTTATTCGCAACAATCTACGTAATTTTTCTGATGGCTTATTATGTTTTTTCCATAGAAATGGCTACTGAGTGTTGGGATCCATTGTCCAGCGTGCAAACTGTATCTTTCGTTGGATTAGTAACCAAATTATTCCAGGACTACCCAACAATTTCTCACTCGTCGAAGTTGGTGGAAGATCTTTTGAAAGCTGTGATAAACAAATTAAAAAATGCCGTCGAAAACGACGTCTACATCCCGCTATATCCGCGACAGTAAGGTTTTTTTCTAATTTTCTAAATTGAACGTGAACTTATAACTGATAGAGCTAATTTCTTATTAACGTGTATTTTAGGAGAATGCTTGAGCCCAAAGTGAACGCTTATTTCATGCGACAGTGCGCTGTCGCGACTAAATTATTGTCTAATGCTGTGAGGTGGCAGGGGATTATCAACGATAACATGCTGGCTGATATTGCCCTGGACTCGCTTCTCACTCGTTATCTCGTCATGGCGATTAAAAGCTCCAATTCGCTGCAGGCTGCCAGTCTTTGTCAGATGGTGAAGTATTTTGTTTGTTAAATCTTATCATTCAAATAACAATTGAGCATTATTGACGTTTACCAGGGAAGGATTAATACATAAATGGAAGAGAACTCGCGCATAGTTATCGAGGCAAACAAGAAAAAAATGTCCCCTTTAGAAAGTATATCCTCCGACGCTTGGAAGATGCGGTTGGTCTGACGTGACGCCTCAAGTTGAAATTGTAGCTTTAGAAGAAAGTAACAAGCTTCATAATTAGCCAGTTGCGGGCCATTTCGGAAGCTACGTTTATCTCAACAATGAATCGTGCTCGAAGTTAGGCGATGACTGTTAAATTATTAAGAAGATTGATCGGTACCAACATTTTGTTTGCCTCCCCTCATAAATTCGATGAATGGAATGGAGTTAAGATTTGTGCGATAAGTTGTTCATTTAACCATTCCCTTACTGGAGCGCTACAACTCACCATGAGGAAGTTGGATTTAGATATTTTGAGAAACAAAGGAATGGTTCTGTCAATCTTGTTTGGTTAAACTCTATCTGGGCTGGAATAATTAGTCTAAAGTGGGGTAAAAAATGTTCTGCAACGAAGGAAGTAGAAGAGTAGGACTTGACATTGAAAGTACTCGACCTTCCTAAGTGTTATTTTTTATTTTTTCAACCAGATTGGAAGCGTGCTGCCTCGAGTCTGGCTTCAAGTTTGTCTCCATCCTCCTCAGCTTCTTCCGTTCCTCAACGAAGCCAAAAACATCATTAAACAACTAGATTACGACAAGCCGGTGGAAAGGTAACAGTTGAAATAAGTAAATTGAACTGTATATTTTACATATTCACAACAATCACTTAACTTCGCTCTATTTGTACATAATTTATTTAACAGGTAAGATATGAGTTAATATAACTAATGTCTTTTTACCCGCATTCTACAGCCAATCACAGGCTTATCAAATTTAGAATAGTACACACGTTTTCAAATATATGGAGTTTTTGCGCTGCCTGGAATTATTCTTGGATTTGGACAGTGGTTCAAACTTGGCACTGTGGGAATGTTATCGCTGCCGAATGATCCAAAGCAACCGATTTAGACGATCAATTATGCATTCCAGGGAGATGGGGCACGTTTTTTGCAATGGTTCCTCGTTCTCGCGCTTGAATTCATTGACCAAATTTGGTGGCATTTGTCTCTGTTTACAAAATCCCTTGTGAGTTGATGTCCCTCGTATCGTTATTTGGAGGAGGAGGAGAGGATTGTGGCTACCACCACCTTAAATGATTCGAGAGCACACCTGTTTCATTGTGACGATGTGCTTTACCTAATAAAGGACGTCGTACATACCAGCCCCTTTTAAGAAGCTAGATAGACACTGCAAACTTTACTTTGGGATTTAATGAACCCCTGGGGAAAATGCGTATTAACGCCTGGCATTTATGATCTGCTTGTTCTCCTCTTGTTGAGGTGATGTCCAAGTTTGCAGCGCCCAGAAGGACGGGTGTTTTCTTACCTGCTTAATTTAGCGAGTGCGAACTTAAATATTCCCATTAGATATTAAAGTTCTAAATATGACAACCCCCGAACCAACACCTGAATTAGAGTTCTGCAAAGCGAAGCCTGTTTAAGCGCAGGCAAGCAAAGCATGCCAAACATGACGACGCATTTCGTGATCGTCAGGGCGCGAAGGCAATGGCCGAAAATGATGCTCGATTGGATAAAGTGCTTTTTTCACATTTATCTTCCATCACTACAAAGCTCCAATCCCATGCATCGGAGCCACAGCCACTAAATGCAACAGTATCACAAACGACCCGTGGTCTTGGCTTTTCCGCTTCCCACCTTGGAGCGTTGGTAAATTCGGTACATCCGAATATTGATGTTGATTCATGTGTTGTGTACAGAGTTAATCTAGCCTATCATCGGTAGCAGATGGCACAAAGCCAGGCCGATCTGGCTATTCGTCGCCCAGCATGTCCGTTTGTTGATATGGCTACTGAGCCATTCCTTGGCTTTAACCGTGTTGAGCTTCACTCAACTACTTTCAACCTAACAGCAGCCGTTCTTGCCAATTTTGGTAAAGTCAGGCAAGGAAACCTTCATTAGCATCATGCCACATCTCGGATGACACTGCGCACAGCTCCACTTCAACAAGATCCGGTGGTGCTAAACGAAGTAAGACGCAACCAGCGCCGGTTCTTTCCACTTCTCGTGAACCTACACGCCGCATTATTCGTTCTGATCTAAACCCCTTTACTGTCGAACTACACAATCTACGACAAGTGGTGGTCCAGTTGGCCAATCCGCACGTTCCCGCCCACGTCCACCAGGAATTTTGGACTTACAATCCTATCAGATGTATGGTTGAGAACGATGTGTTGACCAATCCCGATCAGATAATGCCGGCAGTTTACGGACTAAGTCAGCTGGCATCCGACTTCCGCCGGTGCGAAGCATGGCGCGACATACTGGCACGGAAACACGCACACCTCTTCTCGGAGATACAACTCAGGGGAAAAGCAGCACAGAGCTTATTCGTTAGTTCCCAGGGAGGAAGCTAGTAATTACTGTTAGTTCCCATCTGGTGAGTGTAAGTATTGCCTTCCGCACAGTGAGCCTTTTTGCCTGTTTCAGTCACGGCTGGCCATGTTTTTTTTTTTTTTGTGTACCTGGTCTCACACCACGTCTATTCTACGTGAAGCTCAGGCCGAATGGGTAGGAATTATTATAGGCCTCTTTTCGCAACACGGTCCACTTTTTCATTTCATTGCCTTCAGAGAACACTCTGAGCTGGTATTCAAATAAGGGAGAGCCTATTATTGGCACTGAGTGGTGTGAGCACCTGAAGACATTACCAGACATTAAGGTGCAGGCTGAAGATGGCCTTTAACCCATCCAGTGCGGGTGTGGTAATATTACTACAGCGGGGGTTGTGTGCCGTACAGGTGTAGTAATATTACAATGTCCCTCTCTTTGAGACATGTCACAAAAACTACTTCAGGATGGGAGGTTGTTCCCCCTTTTGCGGTCCGCGCTGATTGGCTTACTCTCCCAATGGCTTGGCAGGTAACAATCAAATTCATTAGGACCCAGTCTGAATCTGTAGTAGGAATACTTCCGACATAAAATGCTTTCGTACGCGGTCCAACTGATTTTTCACCCACAAGACATACTCAATAGGAGGAAAACAATTTTCCGATCCAACAGGCCAAGCAAAGCTCTTTCCTACTGTGCTTACAGACAGCTGTTTCTCACTCCAGCAATCTCGTCTTAACAGATCCAAAACAAGAAAAGAGGAATTATTATTCTCCCCGAAAAGTGAAAACACGAATTTATTAGTAAACTGTTGGGAGAAATAAAGAAGGAATGATATCGTCGAAAAAGCTGAACACTTGAGAATGTTGATCATGAAAGAATTGCGGCAGGTCAAAAACTTGATGTACAAATGCGTAGTCCATTTCCTATACAAATTGTGATTTCAACGTGCGTTTAATTTCCTTTTTTTGCAGAGACGCTCTGGAGCGAATGGGGAGCATATTGAAAGATTCGTACGCAAAGTAGGCGCTGAAAAGCCTGTATTTGGACCTTTATTTCGATTATTTTGATTTACTATTTTAATATAAAAATCAATTCGTTCTCTTTCTAATTTATGTCTATTCGATTTTGTAGATGAGTGACTAAAGCGATCACCTTGTTTGTTGTTAACTAAAGTTGTTATTCATAAACCAATTCATTTTACACACACAATTTATTTTTCCTTCCTTCCCTCGTATTGAAAGGCACTCACGTGTTGACTAAGGTCAGGTAAGGTGTCACTAAGGTAAACATCGGGTACCAGAGCCCACACGAAATCTTCAATGACAATTGATGCGACAAATTGAACTGCAATAACAAACATTTGTATGGAAGAACTCGTTGTGGACTAACGAACGTTTTCTATCTTGTAGCGATCGCCTCAGGGAACACGGTTTTCCGAATTTCTTTCAAACTGTCAGCCACCCGTTGGTATTGAAAAATTGCCCAGAGGAAGTCCTTGGCACTCAGTTCTGGCCATAACGCTCCGGTGAAGTGGAGGTAGCTGGAACATCCCTTAAAAAAAATCAATGGTAATTCATATAAAACTACAGCGACTTGAAGGGGGTAAAAGGAATACACCCCAAAACCAGATGAGGGCTCCAATATGGTTAAGGGGGAGACAGTCAGGTCAGATCGTCTTATGTACCGCTACTAGAGCAATTGATAGGCTAAAGGGAGGCAGCGTCAGACTTCAGTAGGTGAGAGTTGAGCAAAGTAGAAATGCTTTAGATTGACAGTGACTTAGCAAACATGGATTACTAAAGTTAATGTACCTGTTAGGTGAGTCCGTCTCCTCTGGCTTGTGAGTTACTGTGGGCAAGCGCTTTCGATGTAAAGACATCATCGTCTGGCCGTTAAGTCAGTACTGGAGTCAGTCAGTTAGTCGTGGTCTTTATATACAAAGAGAAAGGTGAAAGGGGTGATGGAGCGTCGGGGAAGGGGCGGGGAGAGGAGGTCATGTACCTCAGGGGGAAACCCCCTAGAGATAAATGGGACGTGTTGGATGGTCTGTCAATTGTGGAATTTCCGTCTTTTTTGTGTAGGGTGGTCTGTAAATCCGTCAGTTGGTTGTTTTCGTTTGTGTAGTGTTTAGTGTAGTGCCCCTTCCCCGACGCTCCATCACCCCTTTCACCTTTCTCTTTGTATATAAAGACCACGACTAACTGACTGACTCCAGTACTGACTTAACGGCCAGACGATGATATCTTTACATCGAAAGCGCTTGCCCACAGTAACTCACAAGCCAGAGGAGACGGACTCACCTAACAGGTACGTTAACTTTAGTAATTTGCCTACTGGCGGACATAACCCAATTTCTTTAATACCTGAAACATAGATTCTTTTGATCCTTTGACGGCAAACTCGTTTTTCAAGTAAAACTGCAATTGAAAGCTTGCATGCGTGTTACAAATTCTGCTCATTTTTATCAAATTTTTGGAGAAATACTTCGCAAATCTCACTGTCCAAGGAAGTTGTGGACAAGCCCACCAGTCTGGAAACCAATACACTCAACATGCACTACACTGCCAACCAGGTAGGCAAACAAACGACGCTTTGACGAATCCAGATTCGAAGAAATCTTTTATTCCTATAAGGCTTTGTCTACTTAATCAATTTATTTACCACTCAGTTAATTTGAACTTGGTCAAACAACACTTCACAGCAGTAGGAAGCGGTAGCGCTTGCAGTTCCGGAATTTATTGTGCTGCTCGTACTCATTCCAGAACCATTCTTGAGCAATTGGTACACAGATAATTAATGAGGCTGTAAACACGAATTTTTTGAAGGAGGATAGTAATAACTTTTGCAGAGTTATTGGGTAGTAACTGTTAGAACTGGTAGCAAGCGAAACGGCGGTAGTTGAAATTCCGGAATTTCTGGAGTGAGCCCCATGTATCTCATGAGCGTTTTTAAACACTTATCCTATAAATATTGGATTGGACTACAATACCATTTTGTTTAAATATTCCAGCGGAGTTTATAAGGAACAAACCGCGCTAAAAACGCTTTTCGTCGAAAATTTTGATAATTTATTGGGCTGCTGTTGTCATTTTCCCACGAATGGGAATTATAAGGTATAATTACCTTATTGAGAGCTATCAATATTAAAAATTTAATCAAAATCGTTAGGGCCGTTTTTGAGAAAAAAAAATTTGATGTTTTGATCACTATGATAACTATAGTTAACTTTCGGTGGATTTTCTTCATACCCTTATTTTGGTGTCCCATGGTAACCTGCTGGCGAGATATCAAGTTTGGTCTTATTTAGTACGATGGTTCGGTCTAAAAATCGTTCACACCCACACAGACCATTTTTCCAAATATTGTTTTTCGGAGGGTCTGAGACATAAAGATCTGAAGAAAACTCAAAATTTTTTTTCCTTCGATTACATAACTTTCCTTTCTACTTTGTAGAGCCAAGGAAAGTAAAAACTTTCATTTCCTAATATACAAAATAAACTATAAGAGAAATGAATGACAATACCTGCCACAAGAGGAAGTCGCTGAGCCGAGTTTCTCCTGACGTTCTGATAATAAGCTCAGGGACGTCAGATCCATACGTATGGAGACACTTCGACAGTAAACTTAACGAGACATCGTCTAGTTCGTATTGATGCGTTTTGAGGCCTCGTAACACAGTATTGCACGCAGTTGTTATCTCGTCTTGAGCTGTGAACAAGCTGTGATCATTTGACAACAGACTAAACCATACACTGAAAGTATATGATTCTCGATTGAAGAAGTTTTGTGTTCCATATTCTTTCTATTACGTCACTACAATTGCACAGACATTCATTTGCATCATCTAACTTCGCCGCATCAGGCAGCTGACGGCTCCCTTCCCTGCTACTGCTGCTTGAAACATTGCTCGTATGGCGCATGTTCTGAGGAGGGGGGTCACCTCATCTTGAAGACACCCGATTAGAGTCTTTGAGGGGAAACTGTAGGAAGTTGCAGGGAAGTGAAGAAGAAAAGAAGTGCACAAAGCACATTGAAGTGCACAAAGTTCCATGTCCCTATGGAAGTGGTTCGTCTAGTGGTCTGGCTCAACCCACTCACTTTCTCCTAAGACGCTCACGAATGTTGGAAAAAACTCATCCACCAGATGAGGCACAAACTTAACAACAGAGAACCACCAACCAACACCCAGCAAACGCATCTCTTCAGCACATTTCTTGTACCAGGGCACTGCCAACAAGTGCATTACATCAACACTTCAACACTCATTATTGGAGGCCAATTACCACCCTTTACAACACACTAGAACACGATCGCTACTGACTTATCATCACCATCCACTCAACGAGTACAAATTTCAAACATCGAGGTATTCTGTCATATGCGCTTCTTGGTTTGCATGTAGGTGAGCTGAAATTTCCAGCTTCTAGGGACTACCAGGACACCCGCAATCACAAATTGTCGTGTGTGGGTCAAACACTAGACTACCGTCAGTTAAGTCAATCAATTATTGTGAGGCTACAGGCACATCAGAGTGCAGGTTCTAAAATTGAGGTCTTTGAACGTAAAGCACTCAACTTTTATTTCGGCCAATCACCTTTTCTTACCTAATGAGTTGAGGAAAGTGACAATTCTAAGTTGTTTACACAAGCAAACAGATTTGCGTTTAAACGTGAACAACCATTTGCAAGAAGAGCGCAGGAGGTAAGGAGTCGTAAAGGGTGAGTAGCTCCTGGGAACATCTAGCGAACCATTCAAGTTACAAAATCAGTCATCATGATCACTCAGAACACGCATAAGTGGTTCACAGGATCATAATTCGACAGAAAGTTTCCTCATTTTCTATCTGAGCTCAGGACTTCCTGCTGCTTGAGGCATGTACTTCAATGCATTAGCATTATCTCTCAAACTCCCAAGTCACTTTGCAAACAGTGTTTTCAATCCAAACTTCTATTCGATTTTCTTCTTAGGTTTTCGGTAAAGATTTGTATGTTCAACAAATGGAGGAACACAATCAATCACCTCCTCAACAACTGAGATCGAGTTGTACAAAGTTGATACACTCCGTCCTCCCTCTTTTGATATCTGACTTATGAATAAAGAAATTTTACTTACACGTATAAGAAAAGGCTACATTCAGTAGAGCTTGGTCGTTGTTCACTGTCATTTCTTCAATTTCGGTGGTCAATTCAACTATATCTTTAGGCAATAACGATTTATTACCAATAATTTTGATCTTCAAGCCATACTTAGCTATTTTGTCTCTGAAACAAATTAAAACGCAGCGATGAATAGTATAATAAATGACACAAAAAGCTCTACGTACAAAGTTGAGCAAAGGACGCTAATTGAGGCACAGGCAGGGGTTTCCCTCGTCTGAAACTATCGCAAGAAAAGTGATGGATTGTCTGTCACATCGACTTTTTCTTGGCCTTTTTGGTGGATCATTGAAGCCTCCGTTGGTTTCTTGGAAGATAAACGTTGATTTAATCCTTAGGTAATGTCAGAGTTATGATCTCAATGGTAGAGGCGACGTTTCCACATCTGATGGCGTGGCTGTGGGTTACCATCAGCCTCACTGGGTGTTCGAACAGAAAAACTTTTGTAGCCAGTCCTCAGAGGAGACATTGACGGCGTCACGTCACATACAAGTGGTGAAGGAAGGGAGGAACGAGCACTACCAAATAAGGAGATAGGCAGAAATTTCTCAAAAATGCTCATGTTTTTTTTGTGCGCTTCAATTGTAGATTGACACGTTAATAGGCAGACTTATTAGCGTAAGTTGTGGTGGAGGGGAGAGGTGCGTAGCAACACACAACTTTCCGCAATCCCTTTAAGTTCGAACACCACCTACATATGCAGGCGCTATATCTTCGTTCAACGCATTTTTACAGGAACATTTATGGAGAACAAAATGTAGGGACTAGTTAGTTGAGAGTCATTCGTAAGTATGATCGAAATTGTTAGAGCCGTTTTTGAGAAATTAATATTCGACAAATCTCCTTTTCTAAGTTAACTTGGCTTATATTTCCGTTCAACATTTATATACAGAAATAATTACGAGGAACGAAATGTGCGTACGGGTGGCTAGAAGACACTCCATAAGATTTATCACATCTGGTGAAGCAGTCACCCTGGAATTTACGGAAATGTTCGAAAAAAACGCTATTTTCGACACATTTTGATTTTTATCTCTGTTCAATGGACTGTCAGAGGAACATTTATTCAGAAGAATATCTAGGTATTAATTATTCGAAAACATCCTGAGAGTTTGGTGAAAAATGTTAAAGCTGTTTTGCCAAAAAGCGTAAAAAACCTATTTTTGCTTCATAGGCCTATATCTGCGTTTACCGTATTTTCATGGAGATATGTATAGAGAAGGAAAGTTAGGTATTGATCAGTAGAAGATAATTTGAAATTTTAATCAAAATCGTTAGAGCCATTTTTGAGAAAAATGCAAAAAACTAGTTTTTGGTACATTTTCGTCCCCTACCTCCCTTCTCATCGACCGAAATCGCCCATAACCTTATTTTGGTGTCTACAAAAAATAACGAACAAAACAAAAAAGAACCAGCTCAATCGGATCAGCCGTTCTCCCGCAAATCGAACTACAGACACACACACACGGACCACGCGCCAAAATTAGGTTTTTTGGACTCAGTAGGCCTCAAAACGTAAAGATCTGAAGAAAACCCAAATTATTTTTTACACGATTACTTGAATTTCCTTTCCCTTTGGGGTAACGGAAAGTAAAACTGACAGTAACAGCAAAATGTTTTTGGTGCAACCATTTTAAAGAAAAGCCTCAGTTTTGGTTAAAAAAAAAATCGTCAGTTTCAGAGTTTTCCACGACACTGCTAAGTCAAAACTGAACTGAAAGCCTTTCACAAAACCCAGTGTGTTTCTACTAAACTGTCACAGAGGGCGTTTCACTGCAACTGCCAGTTTCACGACGTCAATTTGCAAAAGGGTTTCAAATAAACCATTTCTTACAGCATACGTCTTGAAAAACGAGGGTACTTCTAACAGCAATGCTGATCCCCTTCCACTATAGTTCCCTCCTGTACACTCCTTAAATATTTCTAGGCAGTGTAGAAACGAGGTAAAAGAAGGAAAGGAAAGACCTGCCTCGGAAGTGACATTGGACGTTCATAGATTAAAGGGATTATCGGGACTACCTTTCGCATTCAATTTTCATGCGTGTGAAGTCGGGTCAGTTAGGTCATCCTGACTTCAACCTAAATTGAAGGCCAACCAACTCCATCCCCTCATTCGTTTTATGATCATCCGACCGAATTCTACTGCAGATACAGAATAACCATTCGCCAATTCTCATCACTTTTAAGAACTGGCTCTCATCGATTTCTGGTCAGACCAACCCAACTTCACATATCATCCATTTTCTTTCGAATCTGTCAACGTTCAGAAGCAAATTTTATTTTTAACATATCCTTACGGTAGATTTGCAATAATTGTTTTTTTTTCATTTCTTGTTTACACCCCTTTTCAAGTTCAAACAGGCAGAAAGTCTGAGAAACCTAATTAAATAATATTTCCCTTTGGAGCAGCTCCTGATAAGCACTAGTTTTGTGGTGTTGAACAAAAACTTCATTAAGAAGCACTTGAAAAATTAAAATGAACACATACAACACTCATCCACACCCTTCAATATACCTGTATTACAATAAAAGAAACCACTACGTTATGGCATGTCATTTATACCTTTCTTCAAGAAGTCTTTTGAATTTTTCACGGGCCAGATTCAAGAGACCATCGACCTCATCTTGTGTCCTTTTAAAGTTTTCAATGCTGAAAGCGTATAGTGTTACTTCTTTAACTCCAATATCCAAGCACCACTGAAGAACCTCGGATAACTTCTCAAACCTGCAATAAAACAAAAGACTAATTATAATCGAAATATCTGATGCGTAGCAACGCACAACTTTCCGACCATTGCTCCTGTTTTGTTCATTGCAAATCTACTAAAGTATTTATGAAGAACAATATGAAGCGTTAATACCATTAGCGTTTACCATTATTTTTAGATCGCTACAACTCAACACACTATCCAGTAGAATAGTTGATACGAAAGTTTGGAGCACGGATGATTCAGTATTATGTTTGAACAGGCGAATGATGCACATGCTTTATTGGGGCTATACGAGGTCAGCGCGTCCTTTTCACTTTTGTACCTCCTTCTTCATCAGAAAATTGCGTTTTTAAAAATAAAGAAAAATGCTGCAAATTATTACACAATGGTTTATTGTTCTCTGGCACAGCTTGACATAGTCTAGCACCTTCGAACCCTATCCCATTCGATTCAGCATCGAAAAATACCAGTGAATCATACAAGACTTGACTACAAGGGAATGACGAAAACTAAATATTGGCACGGTGTGATGAGTCCAGCCGGCGAATGGTTATAATGAGATGGGAGGGAGCATAAATTAAGAAATTATTACTTTCACTGTTTTTTCCCGCGAGTTCTTTCAATTAGTAGACTTTGGCTCACTATGGTTTTCCTATTTTCTATCTAGACGCACTTCTCAGACCTGTTCATTGGACTCAACATCGAAGAACACCTGGAAAATGACACTAAACACGATGTAATGACGATGGTATTAATTAACGCATTACGGTGGTTAATTGAAGGAACTCCGTAACTTTGACGTAAATAATCTGATCCGTTTTTGAGAAAATCGTGGTGATCCAGAGGAGCACATCTCTGTAGTATAGTATAGAACGGAATAGTGGGGCTCCACTGAGTAGTTGACCTACTCCTGACTGCTGTGAGTGTTAGTTACTGAAACGCCAAGAGGGCGAGGCAGTTGCATAGCAGTTGTTTTTCATTTAGACCTTATCCGCAGATCCTTACAATTCCTTGCTTTCAATGGGGTACTCTCGACGTATTTAGGTGTGCACAGTGAAGAATAGATGTCTGAAAGTCGTGGGAGGTGGTTGAGGAACAAACCTCAACAACACATTTTATTGTAACCAATTAGCTAGTGAAACACAGCATGAGCAAGAGAGCAACCAGCGAATGCTAGATCAATGTTGGTTCCTAATATTAAATCAAAATTATATTAAAACTGACTAAGCTCGGAAGGATTTCATTTCAACTGAAATTAACGTCCTCGGAGTAATTTTCGCCTAATTTTTACAATCTCGCAAAATCTCAATGGAATCCGAATAAAAACGTAGAAAGAAAATGCGGGGTAAATTGGAATTCATAGCACAAACATACTTTACCCCTTCAAACGAGACTTCCAAATCCAAAAACCTTTGCTGCTCTTGTGTGCTGATCAACAACAGCAAGGACGAAGAAGAAGAAGTGTAACCACAGGAAGAGGCTACAATCATATCAGGGAAGGCTGAAAGACTGATACGCGGACAGAAAATGATCGAGGTTGTTGAACGGAACAAAAGGAGTTAGGGAGGGGAAGGAAAACCCATGGGAAAATTTTCCGATTTGTGAGGCATTCCTGACCAAGCCATAGGAGAATAAACGAAGTTCTGTCGAGTTTACCTATTATTCACCAAACGACCACTACACTTGAACAAAACAAAGAACACAAACTTACCCTTTGGTGTGCCCTTCTATCTTCCCAACATTATTTTTGGCAGCGTATCTTCGATTCCCATCCATTATAAACGCTACGTGTCTTGGAATTTGTCCGCATCTCAAAGCACGAAGTAACAGAATGGTGTGCCATGGAAGAGCGTTGTCACTGATCCAAGACATCCTGTATTAACAAAAAAAAATTAATATCTACCTAGTAGAAGTAATTGAAATACTCTCTGTCTTTTGTGGTATATTTACTCGCCTTCTCTTTATTTTATTTTAAAAAATTCTGTACGCCCTTAAAAAACACCACGTTATTTATCAATGCAGTTTAGTACAGCATGAATTCTAAATGCATGGAATTCTCATTGTAATTGTAATGAAATTTGTAAAATCAAACCAAAACAAGCGTTGAAAATAATAATAGATTCACATTCTAATCGCCCACAAGTAAGAATTACAAATCTGCAATGTCTGCGGTCTGGGCCACATTCTGCCTATTGCATGATCTTAAAAAAGCCCTTCATTCTCACAAAAATTCAATTCGGGGTCTAGTTGTGGCCGCCCACTCGATAATCCGATAAGACAAAATCCATGGTTGATGTGGGTAAAACCTGGTTCAACTAACTACTCTAAAATTTGGGCAGTGCTATTGCAATTGTGTTGTGCCTGATATCGTTTCTAAGGTATTTTTCGATGCTGGTCTCACAGTTGTAGGACTGCGTCTGGATGGAAAACAGTGAAATCACAGTAAATAGACTGAGGTGAATTCTACTACTTGAAGGAACTCTTCTCCCCAGCCTGCTCTTATTTCCCGCACTGCCTCCCTTCTCACTCCAACTACTTGTCAGTTCGACTCCTCGCATCCTGCCAATTGCCTAGAAAATATCAATTTTGGTTGTTCCATTATAGCGGACATGTTTCGTATCATTTACAGGTATTTTTCTCTGCTGAATCGGATGGGATGAGTCTTGCAGGTACTGCACGAATGCTGCCGTTTGCGTATGAGTTGTCGTTTCCCAGCCTGATGATATATGGCGATGTTATGCTCTCATTATATTTTATGACACTTGATAAAGTAGGACACGCTGTGCAAGAGAATAATATGTGAGTGTAATAATTTGCAGCGTTTTTGTTCTAAGAACGAGACACCTAAAACACTTGTTTTCACTTCTGATGTTAGAAATCGATTTTTTGCCAATGGTGTTGTTCAACATCAATTTTAAGTTCCAATTTTGAATCGAACCAAAACACTGATTTGTTGTTAACAATCCCAAATTTCTACCAGTGAGTCTTTTTATGATCCTACAGTGTTCCTTTCGTCTTGATGCCACTCATGTGTCAAACATCCCTTATCAATGCCAACCTGACTTCATGGCATTTAGTGCATTTTAAGCTGAGATTTTGCTTCTTGCCATGGCCATTTGAACAGGGTTGAACACCAAACTGAACTACATCAGACTGAAGAGTCGCAATCCTAAAATAACTAGGAACCAGGAGAAATGCCATCATTTTGCCATTCGCCGAATTCTTGTTCTACAGTACGTTTTTTCCACTAATTGATAAGAATACGTGACTGTGTGTAGCCTTTCCTCTTAGCGCTTATTCTTAAGTCGACAAATGATTAAATCTAGTAAGAAGAGATTTGTCTACTAAATCGTTTACCACCCATGACTGAAAAACTACTGCCAGAAACCACCCCTAGGCCTGGGATTTGCTTTGTTACATTTTTACTGACTGCCAGTTTGCCAGAGCGTATAGCCTACGTTGAAGTGCAGAGAAATTACAAGTTGAAAATACTGAGATCAAATAAAGTTGTCGGCTTGAAACCAGCGTACAGGGCACGCGATTGACCAAGAAACCCCTTTTGACGTTCTACTTTTCGAGGATGATAAATTGTGAGGGCACGTTTTAAATCTTGTCACCCATTTATGGACAGACTGCGGTAATACGCGCAGTCTTTTCACTTTACGCTCGAGTACAGAAGAAATACTCGGCAAACTATACGTAGTCCTGTAACAGACTAGTTATTTCACAAAAATCTAACTTGTTCAAAATTATAGTCCCCAATGCAATGACCTGCTACGAGGCACTATTCAACAATGTCTGATGAGAGTAATAGACATTTTCAATACTTCACGCTCACGTTCGACGGCACGTTTACCCGCATTTTTCAGAGTTGAACAATTTGTGTTTCTTACTTGGGCGTTCAGTTCTTAGAAAAACGAATGGTAAGGCATAAGCTAAACGCATATGAAAAGCAGATATAATCACAAACACCTACGTTTACAATGATTTTATACCATAACTACCTACTGGAGAGTGCAAGTAGTGGCAATTAACACAAACCTTACCTAATGTCAACAGATGACGAGAACAGCCAATTATGACAAGAAATATCGCCAACTGAAGGCTGATGAAATGAGCACAGTTTTAAGTCGGATTCAATCACGGTATCTCAAACGTCAACGATTAAAGTAACGCGTCTCATGTTTTACACCTGTATTTTTCTCCTTCATCTTCTGCGTGGTTGACTCGAGAAGTCGTTCCAGCAACAGACCGTTTCGCGTTTGAGGTTGTACGTTGGTGCTGATAATTGATTTTAACTTTCACATCAGGAACGAGCCAAACTAACGTATTAAAAAAATTAACGGCACTTGCTACCCTTTCTATGACAAACATTCTTATCGGCGATTTTTATTATTAAGCTTCCGTAATCTAGTTTTTGTTCTAATAGATTGGTATTTCTCACTTTCATATTCTCATGTAACATGGAGAATATTCGTGTTATCAGTGTAATTCCCTTTTGCTGTATTTCGTGTAGTTTAAAGTTGTTGAGTCATAGTGGCATAAACCAGAGAAGCTCAAAGCAATACATATAAATCACCGTGCGTGGCACAGAGGCATCTGTAGCCTTGTAAACTCTAATGAGTAGGTCACGTTCCTGGGAAGTATCGGCATAACCCAGTATGGTGGGCGCAGTAGGCCAGCTCATGATTAACACACTTTTTCCCACCATACTGAAACCTGAAGGAGATTGAAGATGCATAATCAAATTTACTTGTGCAATGCTGAGGTAAAAGAAGATGGAGCTTATTGATCCTGCACCTCACATAGACGAAGAGTGAAACATGAAATCAACTGCCCACACCTCCTGAACGTTCCAAAATCCTTGGATGTAAGAGACATGGCTAGATTCTCAGGAGGATGAAGAAACCAAGGAAGAAAAACTTCCATGTGACAGGTGTTTGTTACAATCCAAAATAGTAAAGTTTTAGCCTCATTATATCAGAAATACAACCCTAGTGCAGCATATTACGCAGTTTTCGTGCTTGTAGCTGGGTTCCATGAAGTTTCACTAATAAAAGGGAAAGGGAAAATAAGTTCACTAAGAAACTGTACGAAGAACCAGAAGACAGTCAGACAAGCAAAGCAAGATGAAATATATTACTTGAAGGAATCAGTTCTAACGATGTGGGTGTTGAACGTCAGATGGCGATCAGAGTGAAGCAAAAGTGTTGAAATAGAATTAAAGAGGTAGGTTCGCGATTTTCCAACTCCTATGTTATTTGTTTTTGGTGATATTTCATAAGCGAGCAACATTTAATTTACAAGGATATTTTTTTCTATACTCTTTGAGGAATATCGTAATAAAACCTCGAAAGAACGTCGGTGCATCTGGAAAATCGATATTGGTTATTGGGAAACAAAGTGCGAATGAAGCGCGATTTTTACTTTAGACAGAGAAAAGCTGTCTGGAAAACAACAACTACAACAATAGCGAATTTCGTGATTGACCGCCAAGTCGGACCTGCTTATCCTGCCAGAGGCTATTTACATTCCTAGCTATTATTGTCAGATGTCTGAAAGGAGTGATTTGATGCGGAGAAGCTGGTTATCGATTAGTTTAATACTTTTCTATTGGACGTTTAGTTAGCTGTCGTCACTTATCTTTGGTACTTTGTTGTAATTCATTTGCTTAGTTCGTGTTTATATTTAGCTTCCATCCGTTGTCCGTAGTTATCTCTCTCTCCGTGTTTAGGAATGAGCGAACAGTAAAGTAAGTAACCTTTCACGTTAGTTCTATCCGCTTCTTAAATGAAGGCAGCTGTGATTCACATTTCAATGCTGTTGTTTACATTTTTCGATTTGGATTGAAGAGATTGAGTGTTTGTATTGGAGGAGTTTTGAGTGTCGGGTACGATTTTCGAAATTTCTTTAAGCAATCAAGCTGTTCTGGGGACTTAACGTATTCAGAATGGCTGTAAAATACTCCGCTCCACGTAGCCTAAGGGAAAAAATTCAAGATGAATTTATATCGCTGTGAAACTGAATGTGAAGTCGATGAAAATTATTAAAGTCAGAATTAGAGAAAATGAACGTCAAGCAATACGCCATTGACAAAGTGAAGGATGAACAGTTTGACTCCACAGTTCAAATGTCAACAGTTGGTAAATTCGAATTTTGAAGGACTCGAACGCTAGGCAATATTACGAGCGCAACTAGCAGTTTAATGTTTCGAATTATCAAAGTTGTGACGTCCCAGGTCTGACATTGTTTTTCATTCGATGGTTTTTGCGGTGTCTGGAGGATAATTTTTTCGTGTGGCCAGTAGCCGGTGCAACCTGCACCACAACTTCTTGTTGTCACCCAAGAACTCGTGCAACGTTGGTCACGTTAACGTGGATTGAGTCCTTCCATAATCTAGATGCTTCCAGGCGAGTTATCCTTGGATTTTCCACTTGCCACCAACAGTCTTTTTCATCAAGAGATCCTAAATTTATAGTGACTTTTGTGGCTATCAGAGTAGCTTGTTGAGAGACGGGAGATTGGAAAGGCAACTGTTGCAGAGTTTTTGAAGTTGTGCATCTACTTTTTAAGACAGGTTTTATAATTTAGCGTTCTGGTCAGTGTTTCTCCTTTTTCAACTGGTTTTGATGGAGTTGTTGATTGTGTCATCAATTAATACTAGTTATAATAGTTGATAGCTAACCTTAACAGGATAAGTTGCTCTTAAATAACCTATTTATGTCATTCATTCCCCAGATGAGTGAACCTGCAGAATTAGACGACGAAACCAAGGAAATAGTTCTTGAAAGTACTAAGCATCTGTTTCCACAAGTGACAGATACTGCCTGCTTTCGTGAGGTTTTTGAAAGCTTCAATTGGGATCGTAAGTCCTTTCTGATCTTGAATATTCATAGTCTTGAATCTGGGGTGCGAAAAAGGAATTTAATAATCGGTGATGAAAGGATAATGTTATAACTCCATGCCCAGAGCGCACTGAATATTGGTTAATTGGTTCATCATGGATTTAAAGCCATTTCATCTTTGGTGCTATAGTATCAATTCTCAGTCATTGGCAGATGGTCGAAACAGTGCCTCAGCCCTGTTTAAGTTCACACTTTGACATTGCTATAATTTCAGAAATTTCTTGTTTTGCTCTTCTTCCAAGTATAATTTCAGAAATGCCTGTACACTACTACAGTATGGTGCGGCTGTACTTGTGTGATGATCAGTGAACCAATCGAGTCTTCCAAATATTCAATCTAACGCGCAGTAACTCCTATTCGTGTTGAGGAAGTGGTTATGCTGTTTCTAGAAGAACCTTAAAGTGGGTGTGGCACATGACTTTCTATCTTAGCAGCAGACTGGTTATTGTTGATATTATCGACTCTGCTCTTCAAATGAGCAACATTAAACATATCAACGTCTAGTTTTAGGTTATAATTAACTTATAACTAAAATATGAACCACTTCACATCAAGATGGCCTGGACAATGCAATAACGTGTACCCTGTACAGTATTTTTACTTTCCTTGGCTCTACAAAGTAGAAAGGAAAGTTATGTAATCGGCTGAAAAAAAAGTTCTCTTCAGATCATTACGTTTCAGACCCCCCTGAGTCCGAAAAACACTATTTGGGAAAATGGTCTGTCTGTGTCTGTGAACCGATTTTTAGAGAAAACCACCGTACCAAATCAACTCAAACTTGGTATCTCGCTCGCAGGTTACCATGGGACGCTAAAATAAGGGTTTGGTCAAAATCTACTGAAAGTTAACTATAGTTATCATAGTGATCAAAACACCAAATATTTTTTTCCCCAAAAACAGCTCTAACGATTTTGATTAAATTTTTTATATTGATAGCTCCTAATATGGCAACTATATCATGAAATTCCCATCTATGGGAAAATGACGAGAGCAGCACAATAAATTACCAAAACCTTCGACGAAATCGATTTTAGCGCGGTCTTTAGAGAAAACAACCGTACCAAATCAGCTGAAACTTGATTTCTAGCCTACAGATTAGCATGGGATGCAAAAATAAGGGTATGAGCAAAATCTACCGAAAGTTAACTATAGTTATCATAGTGATCAAAACACCAAATTTTGTTTCTCAAAAATGGCCCTAACGATTTTGATTAAATTTTTTATGTTGATAGCTCTAAATAAGGCAATCATAACATACAATTCCCATTAGTGGGAAAATGACGAGAGCAGCACAATAAATTATCAACATTTTTTACGAAAAGCGTTTTTAGCGCGGTTTTTCCCTTATAAACTCCGCTGGAATGTTGTTAGAATGTTTAAAAAAATTGGTAATGTAGTCCAATTCAATACCGAAAGGGTGAGTGTTTAAAAACGCTCATGAGATACATGGGGCTCACTCCAGAAATTCCTGAATTTCAACTACCGCCGTTTCGCTTACTACCAGTTCTAACAGTTATTACCCATTAACTCGACAAAAGTGATTACTACCCTCTTCAAAAAATTCGTGCTTACAGCCTCATTTATTATCTGTGTACCAATTGCTCAGTAATGTTTCTGCAATGAGTACGAGCAGCACATCAAATTCCAGAACTGTAGGCGCTACCGCTTCCTGCTGCTGTTTGACCAAGATCAAAGGAACTGAGTGATAAATGAATTGATTAAATCGAATTAGCCATGTACAAAGGGAATTGACGTAGAGCTAAGGAAAGTTGTGTGTTGCAACGCACCAGATATTTTTTTTGTTGAGAAGTTACCTCTCGAGACAATTCATCCAGCAAATCATTTCGCGTAATTCCATGAATCCAAGAAGTCATGTTATGGGATAGTGTGTGAAATATAACTATTTTACTCACAAAAAGTAACTGTCATCTTACAAAATAACCTCCATTTGACATCAGCTTAAGAGTTAAAAACAAATGGAACTGTTCCTAGTGGTTTCAAATTCATTGGAAGTTGTTAATAACCCTAGTCAGGAATATTGAAATTGTTGGTTATGTGCGGAGTTTTCCAGCGCCCAGCGGGGTTAAGCTCTAGAAACACTTGCAGGAGCTCACACAAAATGGGAGATGACGTTTAGAATTATTAGCAAGAACAGGTATCATCCCTTTAACTTGAAAACTGTTCTAATGGCATAAGACAGTAGTAGAAAATGGACGAGTGACATTACTGATACCCGAAAAGGCCACATCACAAAACTCTAAGGCATTATTATGATTCTAATGCTTTAGTACTCTACGTAGCCTCCAGCATGGGGGAAACTAGTAACCAGTAGTTCCTACAATAATGAGTGATGGTTGTTGGAAGAGTAGTCAAACATACCTGTATTGACTGCTTCTAAGCAAGTTAATCACTCTTTCACCTAGCTAAATAGTTAATACAGGCGATAAAACAGATTGAGAACTCCTCTCAGATGGTATGGGTTTCCTCAGGCTCATACCTCTCTCTACTGGCAAAATTACACCCTAACGTACCTCTACTGGTCTTAGGTCGATGGATGCTGAGTTCTTGCAAGATAGCGAACCCACAAACTCCACGAAAGTCTACTGATATAACTCTCTTATGAGGGTTCAGGAGCAGTTACATTAATAAGCAAACAGACCAGTCTAGGACAGATCTTATTGTATGGCTGTAGAAGAGGAGAGCTGTCAACCTTGTTAACTGCGGGCCTGCCGTCGAGTTAACAAGGGAAAATGTTCGCACAAGGTTGATGTAATACTCTGTTTTATTAGTTAATTCTGTTATACGGGCGTTCCAACTTGTAACTCTTAAGAATGTAATCTCGCTTTGAACTCGTTAAACTATATCCTTTTCTTTTTGATGGAATGATTCAGTTGTCCGACATTCGTCGACTTCTAGTTCTAATGATTAGAGGAAAAACAAGAAAACGAATCAACTACGAAAAATAACATTTTGAGAAATGTGTGTAGTTGATTAAAATGTTCACAGCCGTTTGCTTGTTTGTGTTCCAGTGGAGAGCTCCATCAGCGCTTTGAGAGTTTTATTTGACTGTTCACCCTCAAGCAGCGATACAAACAGTTCTCCAACAATCAGTAAGAACGTTAGTCAAGAACAAAGCACAGTTATTTGCACGACTCCAGATTCCCAGGAGGTTCCCAAATATAGTTCGGTTATCAAAGCAGCATCTGCCCAGCCTTCTACCAAAATGTCTAAAACGATGAAGAAAGAGAAACTAATTATCGCGTACGAAGAAGCAATAAGATTGAAAAACCCCGTTCAACGCATAGCCAAGTACATGGAAAATGGTATTAAGGTGATGATAATAATGAGAGGCTGCTCTGGAAGTGGGAAAAGCTTCTTTGTCGATCAGTTGGCGACAAACTTATGCCAACAATTTTGTTCCTCCGAAGTGGAGTCGATAAGTCATCACGTATTTAGTGCCGATGATTTTTGGATCTTTCCAGAGACTGGAAAGTACATTTTTAACGCTGAATACATCGAGTACGCTCATTTATGGAATCAAAGGTTGGTGCAGCAAGCGGCAGTAGAAGGAAGGAGCCCACTTTTTATTGATAACACCCACACGAGGCTTTGGGAGATGAAAGCGGTAGCTACCATAGCGATAGAAAATGGTTATGTTATTGAAATCTTGGAGCCACCCAATAAATGGATTTTCAATGAGAGTGAGCTTTTGCGTAGGAATGTTCACGGAGTACACAAAGAAGCTATAAGAAAAATGCTGGCACGCTATGAACCGAACATTAAACCTACGTTGATAATGTCTAAGTACGGGCTATCATACGCTCCTCATTTCCGTCCGCCGCAACGCTGTGTGACGACATTCAATAATCCTCCATCTAAAAACTACTTGAAGATATTTAACAATAGATTTTATTCAGCTCCTTCTTTAGATGTGATTTTTTCACTCAAGACTGAGCAAGGGTCTTACGATTTGAATAATCATTCTGCTGGGGGCGGAATTGTTTGGGCAAGAAACAAATATCCAGATAAAGAAGACGCACGGAGTGGTTCAATTAATAGGCCTGAGCTGAATATGCCTCCTTATAGGAAAGGATTAGGAGGCAATAGCAGCCGACCACCAGTCGGCGCCTACGGGTTGACTCCACTGAATTTGCCCTCATTTATGTCGAATAACTCTGCAAGTACAGTCTCAGGTAAGGTACAAACGACATTGCAGCCTCCAAGCCAGGATCTCCATTTCTTCCAGGAGTTAGAGATTACTCGTTCCAGTTCCTCCGAGGCATCTCCGAGTTCCCTCGATGATAAGAGTGTCAATCTTAACCAATATTCTTCGTCATCAGCTACGAGTGAGCCCACAATCTTTCGTAGTGATTTTGAAAGGAATGAATTGTCTGTTGGTGACGATGAACTGCGTAGTGGCAGCGGTATTGTTGATGCTGAGGGTGACGTAGGGAAGGAATTTGTCATGGTTAAGCCATCAGGTGCTCTTGTGTTTCATAAAGAACATCCTGACTGCCCTTCCACAAGGTTTGAGTTTGTTAAAGAGTCCTCGCTACTCGGAGAAAACGATCTCGCTAGGAAGTCAGAGGTGCCCGTCCCAAGTGGACTGTTGGATCAAGCTTCAAACGCATCGAATAACGTCAATACAGAAATGTTGGTGTCGAGACCTCAACCTGAGACATCATCTGCATCTCAGTCAACTTTTCTAGATATGACTAGGGATGAGTTCGTTCCTGAAGACAAAATTGAAAAAAGCGATGCTCCCAAATTTAAAATACCGCCTCTCCCTCATTCCCTTTTGCAGAAAAAATACGATTTTGGTACCAACACCAATTATGAGGACTTCGACATTGTAAAAAAAGTCAATTCAGGTCAGCTCACCATTTGTCGCTATACTATCATTGAAGGTCGCGTAAACTCATTTAAAAGTGCTCCCGGTCTTCCTGCTGTGAACCTAATACAAAAGACGGCTACTCACGATAAGAGCTGTATGACTTCGTCTGAAGAAACTACTGTTCACACTAACGTAGGCATTCAGTTACTACGCCAGCTGTTCCCTAATGTTGCAATCGATTGTCTTGCCGAACTGTTTGAAAAATGTCAAAACAATTTGGATGACACTGTCGGCATGTTAATTGATTCCGGGATGGCTCTTTCAGAAGATTTTGTTGTAGATCCAATTGTCAACGACGAGCCTGAGGAGAATGCTCAAGACAACATGTTGAATGAGGAGGTTGTTGATGATGGAGCGATGGACGTAAAATCGCCTCTTAAACCCAGGAAAAATAAAAACAAACTAATTGATGAGTATTCTGATGTGATCGAAACGTTGAAAAACAACTTCAGGCTCAACGACGATCACTATTCTGACAAAATGAAAAAAGTGCGAGACACGAAGAGCGGTAAACACAGCAGTACCATTCCAGGTATTGATGCAGGTGTGTCGCAACAGTTATCTCCAGCAGACGACGATGTTGACGATGAATCGAAATCAAGCAGCAATGAAGAAGAATGTCCAGAAGAAGAAGAAGACGAAGAGGAGGAAGACATGACTATCGTTCTGTCTAATAAATTATTTAATCAGTTACAAGATAAGTTCGGTCGTGTACCCAACTTTGGTGAGTGTCTGCATATTCTTTTGGAAATCAACGAAATCTCGTTTAAGATTGAATTTTGTCATCAATGACTAACGCATTTTTCACAGGATACGAGCTTCAAGTTAAGCTGCCAATATCTTTAGCCAGACAGTTGTACAGTTGCACTTTGGATTCAATATGCCAGCTAATGGAGGATCAACAACAGGACATTGATCGACTAATCAAAGAAGGTACACCTGGAATTACAGCGGGGCCTTGTATTATTGTGAAAACAATCTTCCAGATCTTTAACTTTTTTTTTAGCTCGAGGGTTTCTTGATACGACGAGAAAGACATGTTCAGTTTTCGTCAAGTTTTCGGTCTCCTACGTCGGAATATAAAATATCTGAACGTGGACTGTGTGTGTGGGCGTATAACTGCTGAAGATGAAATGTGGTGGACCACTTCGACCACTACTCATTAACTGAAGGACGGTATTTGGGGGACAATGGGAAATTGACAAAGATTGGTATTCACAGTTTGACTCTATAGTTCCGGTGTTAGTTGTGTGATTCACTTTGAATAAGAACTCTAGAACTAGGCAGTTGTCAGTGATAACAGTTATAGGTAGCACCTATCAAGTAACAGTTACCAAAGTTCCAGCTTTATCTACTCGCAGCCCAAACATTGAATCAACCCCGTTTGAACTGATCTGCTAGTAAACTGGACAAATATATTGACCCAAAATTAGAAACATGAAGCGATTGTGTGATCAGGGCAATTAAGTACTTGTTGGAGTTACGATTTTTGCGTGATACTTCCTGCCTCGTATTTTATTACTATAAATGGATAAATGATCACCATAAAATAGCGTTTGTTTTTAGATCATGCCCTCGCTCAAAGACTCCAGGATGAGACAAATCAACCCAGTTCACCTAACGTCTCCCTGAAGGATATTATGGATCACGAAATGGCATTGAAAACTCACGAGGTAGTTGAATTCTGACGAACTGCGATTGTTTATAGTGATTGAAAAAATGTATAATTAAGTCGCATTGTTTGATACTACCTTGAATTGGAGAGTTGCTTGTTTGCTAAAATGAACACTGGAATATCTCAGACTACTTTCTGCTTTGGCGAGGAAAGTATGAGTGTAATTCAACTTGTTTCGAGTTATGTTCGCAAAACATTCACAGCACAGATGGTTACAGACTCCATTATATTCGGAGAACATAGAGCCTGATTACAACCATTATTCTCTAACTGCCTCTCCCTATTATCCTCTCAACAGCGTGACATTTGAATTGTTAAACAAGATGGGTTAGCAGGAGCATGCTTTGGTCACCAGGGTTCTTGCCCTACTCAAAGTGTAGTGGCTTTGCGTCCAGTTGCTCTTTTGCCCACCCTATGTACGCGACATTTTCTTAATTTTTTGACCAGAGGGCATACAGCACTAAGCCCCTTTTTACTGACGTGGTTGGTTGTCTACTCAGAACTAGGAGGTGAGGCTCTCTCAGTGACAAGAGACACCCCCCTTGGTCTGGTTGCTTGTTGCAGATACCCCTCTGGAGCTGTTGGAGGAAGAGGGCTACGAAGCGATAGCATATGAGGATGTCTTGGTAATAATTATGAGAGGAAATGCAGTTAGGACTTGAACAGGGGTTGTATTTCAATCCTGACAAAACCAGCCTGGTCCCATTCACTAGGAAACACAATCTTACAACGTGGGGACTCTAACTCAGGAGAAAGGTGGTCACAATCCTAGAGGAGGTGGTATACTTGAGAAGTCTTCCTAAACTGGAAGCTCACATTGACCACGCACGTGAAGAGAAAAATACAAAAGGAAATTTCTAATGTGGGCTACCCAGAAGATGGTTGGCAAGACATAGGGACTGCAGTTGGTCGGAGGATGCTCCTTTAGATCTACATGGTGATTGTTAGGCCTGGTCTGGTGGACCAGGACAGGAAAGGTGACTGGGCTTGCATAGCTAGACGGGTTGCATGCACACACCCCCCAAATCTGCGCTAGAGGTCCTGCTGGGTCTTTCACCTCTCCTTGTACGTTTTGTCAGGTGAGGGAAAAGTGTGACATGGTGCGTGCGGAGGGGCCTGCTCCTCTTCAGGATGTGAATTCATGAAAGATCCAGATGGAAAGGGGGTGGTCCCACTCTTGAGGCTGTGGCCATGGTATATTACATAGATGGATCTGTGAGAGGTGGCAGGTGCAGGAGTTTATTGGCCAGGGATCCAGGCAGTCAAGGACCACCAACAGCCGCTTGAACAAGGAGGTTGGCAAGTGGGAGGAGAAGTTCAGGGCTGGTTATTGGCGGGATGTCCCAAGCTGGCAGTCAAGGTTGTTTATTAAACTCTCCAGGGAGCAAACCATAGAGGTTAGTTATGGTTGGAAGAACAGAAAAAGTATAATGTGGTTCTTAATCTACTGAATAAAGCTAGAGACAATGATCTCGTACTCGAGGGACCTAAGTTGCATCCATCGATAGTATTTCTACCTTCTATGGCGATCGTGATTGATGAATGCAATTTTCTCTTGGCACACAACACATTTCTCAAGGTAGTTAGACGGAATTGCGTACAGTGTCGGAACAGGCTCCACAGCCTCCCTTATATGGCATAGAAGCAAACCTCTACCATTTAATGGACAATTATTGTAACACCCAAATCAGTCCTTACGTGCGTCTATACGTTTCCACCTCTTATACGTTGTGCTATTCGTTTGGTAATCATGGCAATAAAAGATTAAATACAGGGTACAGCAACTATAGTGAAAATAGATAAGCTGTCGGTTCTAATTCGTGGTTTCTATTTACAATGTACTCCCATAGAAACAGCGGAACTCAAGCAAGGAATCCACAATGGCTAGTAAATTGTCTCAGCAGTTGCTCGCTGAACGTTTCCCAAAACTAGATCCGTCAACCCTGTCAATGATCCTTGAAGACACCAACAACTCCCTAGACGCAGCAACAAAATTGCTTACTTACGCTGGTCACGAGCCTCAGATTATTGAAGAACCCACTTCCGACAACCTAACTGTGAGTATTCCTATATTACCCTTATTGATAACATAAACACTAGTTGATGTATAGCTCTACAGCTCAAATTGGTGATGAAATGCGCCGAGTTACTGGCAAAGGATTTGCTCACTCAGATAGTTTAAAACAGAAGTACGTTGCATTTTGTGAGAATCTGCGTTCGAAACATTGCACGGACGTTCTAGAAGAGTTTCCCTGGCTGGAAATGTGGTGAACCGTTTCCCTGGCGCTATATGAACCGTTCCTCTGACCATTCGTTCTGGCAGGGGGAGTTCTGAGTCAGGCCCAAAACAAGAACATCAACAATGCCTGTATCAGTTGCTACAATCAGCTTAATATGTTTGTATCATACTCTAATATGTTTACCACTTACTACGTGTTAAATAATGAATCAAGAGTATTGATACACTAGGTTGTTGTTCTTCATTTTTAAGGCAACGTCAAAGCGTGCAACAAAATTCAGATTATTAAATTTTGAGATTATCGCGCATTAACTCAGTAAGCTGTTGTGTCTATAGTCTCATTGAAAGATTATTTTGTTATGTGCGGCTTTCCAATAGGATATTGTCAAGGATAAGGGTTCTGCTGCCTGTGTCTCTTTGACACCTGTACGTGAGTTAATTTGCTGGGATTGTGAAGTGTGGGTAGTCACACTAGCCTTAATTTGTGTATCAAATCGCAGGGCCTCGGTGACATGCCTGGGAGTATGAAAATATCCTTTGACTGCTTCAAGCTGAGAGAAAATATACAGGTGAAACCCTAAGTAATGTAGGTTTGGCTTTCTTGTATCTCTAGTAAAGTTGCAAATTGAATGCTGCCATGACAAGGTCAGATCGATGGTCTCATACAGGCAGACGCGTTGATCTCTGATGATGTACTAATCTCATGTTGCTACAACCTGTCTGGAACCTGAGTCCAAGATTCGCGCCAAACAACGTTTCACAGGACTTCATCGTCAAACCATCTGAAGTGGTGCTTTGTAGTGGGCCTAGATTCAAGCTTCCTTTGTGATGAATGACCGCATTTCCAAACGTTGATTATTTTAGCGTCGATCCTTAGTGCTAAAATTTAAAGTTGTATCTACGGTGTACTAATAAATGTTTGTTTTTTCCCTTAGAAGAATGAACTAACACGCAAAGAATGCATCCTACAAGCTGGCGCCTACCACGAAGTGGCTGAAAAGTTGAATGAAATTAAAAATTACTATTTCAACAAGGCCAAAGAATTTCACAACTCTGGAAATCACTCTGTTGCTAGCTTTTATTCTGAGCTGGTTAGTATTGCAAAATATTTACAAACGTTATTCTGCGTGTTAACTATTCTTAGCATCATTTACAGGAAAGGAAGAAACTTCTATTGAAGCTTTTTCGAGTTTTGTTAGACTTTAATCACATTTAGATGTACGCACTGCACAGTATGCTTACATGGACATGACTGAGAAAAAGAATATTGAACAGAGTGTTAGGGGGTGATTAATCATCGCCCAACTTTTTAGAATTATCAATACTCGTCTCTGTAATTTTTGTCTTAGTTTGGTATGCCTTAACTACTTCCTCACAAAATACGAAGAGCAACCTATTCTGTTGGAGTAATTTTTCATAATTGGGATCTGCATTAGTTCTTTATGAAAAACGCTACAGTTTACGCAATGGTTTATTATTCTCTTGCACAGCTTGACATTGTTTCACACCTCCAAGACCCGTAACATTAGATTCAGCATCGGGAAGTACCGGTAAACGGTATGAAACATGACCTGTCTACAACAGAGCGACCAAAATTATATATTCCAGGCGCCTGTAGGCAATTGGCACGAGGTAGTGGGTGGTTGGAGGGTGACAGGAGGGAGTGGTTATGAAGAAACGATTACTTTCGCTTATTGCCACGCGAGTTCTTTCAATTAGTAGACTCGGGCCCAGTATAATTACTGTGATTTCACTGTTTTTAGTCTAGACGCAGTCATACACTTTCGTAACTCGTTCCATTCGACTCAGCATCGAAAAATATCTAGAAAACGATAATTGAGATAAAACTGCCAAAATTGCCTTTTTGTTAGAGCAGGTAGGCACAACTAGATAGCAAATGGGATTTTTGTGCAAGGAACGGATGTTTTAGACCACGTTAAAGGCAAAATATGGCATGTCCCAGACTACGGCGGATGGACATTGCGGGTTTGGAATCATGATACCTTTAAACGTAGTGTCACATTTTGAGGGGTGTAAAAAGATGTCCTGACCGAAATTTGCGTGTTGAAAACATACCGGGGTAGCCAACCCTAGTTGTCTGAATTAAAAGCGGACTGTATTATCCAACACCCCGGATCCGATAGAATTAATTTCTCCCCCCTTGTCTGCCAACTGTCCCTCTGCCGAGACCTCGCCGACCTAAAAAGGGATTAATTACAGGAACGGAGAAATAGGAAATCGAGGGACTCCTTTATGAACGTGACGGACGCTTTTCCCTGGCCAGGAAACACTGGACTTAGCGACAAGAACCACTTCGTCGCATCACAACGATACTTAGTGGAAGCTTTACAAAAGGGGGGTATAAAAGATTGTTAGTAGGTGCAATTGAAACCACGAAAAACTGGAGGGCTCTGTCTTGATCGCCCGCACGATGGAGAGTAATAGGTGAGAGGGAAGGGATGGTGGTTGCGAGAGGTGAGGCAGACACCTTGAAGGGGAAAACGATAAGGGCCAGTCGGCGGACCCCAGTGCGAAATGGCGGGAAGCACCTTACGTTTCCAACAGTGCGTATTATTCAGAGTGAATAATAAATCAAAATTGGAAAGCACAGAAAAATTATCAGTAAAGATAAAGTAAGTTGTAGTCTTTCGCTAGTAAAAGGAGCTGCTGTTGGTTAAGTACTGGTCGTTCTTAGGACTTGATAAGTAGTTAAGGTGGTTAGGGGTGTTGGACCAGGATTAATAACAAACTCAATTGGTGGACGGTAGTAGGACGATTGGAGGAGCGTTGAGCTACCCCAGTTTATTTCAGGAAGGTTGACGATCTACTGTTCATCAGAAGGCGTCTCTCGAGAACCGCTTTATTTGAATACCTTCAAAAAATATTTGCATAGTTGATACATTCCAGGTTGTGATTCCTCTAATAAATGTAATAATTTTTGCAGTTCAACTGGTACTCCGAAAGAATTAAAAAGTCCAATTTAATGGCGGCCAGGGCGATATTGCAAGGCTGTGAAGACGCTACTACTCTCGACTTGCACTTTCTTCACATTGCGGAGGCAATTCAAGTGTTGGACCTTTTTATTGATGAAAGCATTCGTAGGCTGACTACTCGAAAACGAGAGATTTTCATTATCACAGGACGAGGATTGCACAGCGTCAACAAGATATCAAAACTGAAACCTGCGGTGAAGATGCACTTAAGAAAACGTGGATTAAAGTGAGAAAAAACAACCTTCTTTTTGCTGGTATGGTTGGAAAGTGTATCGCATAACATGCATCTAGATGTACTAGAAGGCCCTTGAAAGCTTTGTATGCTTCGCTCACAGAGCCACATGTTAGCTATCCCCCCTGGTCGTGGGGGTAGTAGTAATTTGTATTCTGGAAACGAAACAGTAGAGGATGCCACTGCAGCATGTACTTCCTTAGCCTTTAAATGAACGGTACTTGTGCAAAGAAACTTAGAATTAAAATTTAGTTTACCAGAAGCAGATTAAAAAATGACAAATGTCAACTTCAAACGTGAAAATATTGATATAAAAGTAATGGTAGCCTACGTGACGGGCCCTTCAAATTAAATAACATATTGGATAAGTTTATTTGGTGGTAGGCAGTGAACGAAGAACTGGAAAGGTTCTTTTTGTATGAAAGTGAATAGGGGCGAACAGCGTTTGATTTGTGCGGGGAGTATCCTGGCTTAAATTACGCTCGGCATGATGTATCCAATTGGGCAAATGAAAGGTCCAACTAGAGATAGGATTTCAAGCTACAACCATAACCTGGACTGAGGCTTGTGAAAAATATTAGGCAGTCAGTGAAAACGTTCGGGGAAAAAAGATGGGAGTTGACAGTTTAATCGCGAACGAGGTAATAATTGTTCGTAGTTAGAACCCCTGCCGTATCTCGTATGGAGGGAGGGCATTCCTCTCCTTACCTTTCACAAACGAGGTGAAAGATTGGACCTTTCCTTTGAAAGAAGCTTCCAGTTCTTCGTTCACTGCCTACCACCAAATAAACTTATCCAATAAGTTACTTAATTTGAAGGGCCCTTGGCCGACTTTCACTTCCGCCTGCTCGTCTCGGCTTCTGAAGTAATCTCCGAAAGGGCGAAACCTCGTTACGTTCCTTTGTTACCGCAGGTTCGAATCGTGCTTGTAACATCACTCCCCCTTGTAGACAGATCGTGTCGTCATGATCATGAAGCGTCAGGGAGGCTGCGCGTTTTCACGAAGGAGATCCTCTTATTCCCGTGGAAGAATTGAAGATGAGATGGGTTACTCATCTGATGTGGAAATGTGGGCATTAGGCTCACACAAAAGGAGTTTGGCGTAGGCCATGGAGCACAGAGCCAACCTTGCCTGTAATAGCGCGGTGGCTTGATCCCAGTATTATTTCATCAATAACTAGGATGGTTATGGTTGGTGAATCACACAACAGGAAGATTTAGCGTTGGGAAGACTAGAGAGATGTAGGCAATGATGGTGACCAATTGCGACGAATGCCTTCTTCAATTAACCAAATAAACGTTTCTTGGTTCTGTCTCGAACGAATGCCTTGGCTGAATTAGCGTCAGAATTGTCGCATGTCACACCATATCCATCATCCCTCCCCCCACCTCATTTTAATATCAACCACGCTATAACATTCACAATACGAAATAAATGGGAATAAGAGCATTTGGTTTTAAAACGTGGCAGGTTGTACTGGGTGCGGCATAAAGGTCGGACGTTTTTAAAAAAATCATAACTTCGGTAATTTTTACTCAAAAACATTTTTATTGGCATATTTAGATTCACAATTTAAAAGCATTTTAGAAATGTGTGAAAAATCACATCAGTCAAGTGGCGTCCCTTGTTCGCCATACACTGCTGGAGTCTTTCTTGGAAATTTCCGAAAACTCTTTCCAACGTTGCTCTCTCAACTGCGACGATTTCCACGCGAATAGCATCCTTCAATTCCTCCAATGTTCGGGGCTTGTGCTGGTAAACACGTGCTTCGAGGTGTCCCCACAGAAAAAAGTCACACGCGGACAAATCTGGGGACCGAGGAGGAAATTGAACGCCACCGAACCTGGAAATCAGGCAGCCAGGGAAAAGAGGACGAATAACGCTCATTGTTGCCCTAGCTGTGTGAGCGGTTGCCCCATCTTGTTGGAACCACATACGCCGGATTGCAATACGTTTTTGTCTCAATTCAGGTGTAAAGAAGCCGGTTATCATCTCGACATAGCGTTCTGAGTTGACGGTAACAGCAATCCCATTGTCGTTTTCAAAGAAGTAAGGGCAAGAAGGATGATGCAAGTTTGGGATATGGCGCAGCAAACGGTAACTTTTGGGCTATGCAGCGGTTGTTCGTGTAATTGTCGGGGATTTTCATCAGCCCAATAACGACAATTTTGCTAATTCACCATGCCATTGAGGTGGAAGTGAGCCTCATCACTCATGAACAAAATGAGATCCTCATTTTGTTCAATAAGTGCTTCCATCTCACGGGCGAAGGTCATTCGTTGTGCATAGTCCCCTGGGTGTAATTGTTGCACAATGGACAACTTATAGGGGTGAAACCTCAACTCTAGATGCAAAATACGCCGAGCTGATCGACTCGGGCTGCGAATTAGTGCTTGTCGTACACTTTCAATGTTCTCTGGTGTTCGAATCGATCTTGGATCTCCTGGTGGACTGTTCCTTATGAACCTCGTGCGCGAAGTCCTTCAACCCAACGAAGAATGGTGTTTCTAGAGGGAACAGCCCGATTTCGGTGGATATTAAAATAACGACGAAACTCACGCTGAACTGCTGTGACGGACTTGTTATTACGAACGAAACTGTCGTAAGCAAAAACGCGGTGCTCCACTGTCCACAGGTCCATGACTTCAACTGGTAAAAAAATGCTAAGACCTCCCGATTACAATCGTCCCTTCCCCACGTTGGTCGACCCATTAGGCCATTTCAAAAACGTCCGAAATCAGATTCCACAATAGACGCAGCAGTTCTGAAAATTGGATTGCCTGTGTACTTTAAATGTGAACACTATTTAGTCTGTTTTATTCGTGACGGTGTACCATTATTTTGTGCAGGTTCAAGGAGGAGAACCCAGGGATGATCGGAATAAAAATCACAAGGACGTCCCTCCTAAGCTACTCATGCAAATAAGGACGTGGCTCCAGTTTTCAAACTGATCTCTGCACAAGCTCAAGCTAAAGTCTTTTTTTAAATGTGGTAAAACTATTTTTGTGACCGGTAAAATAAGTAATCGCTATTTTCATATTTTTCTGTCACGTTGTCTGTTTCAGTTTTTTGTATTTACAATTTCTAACATTTTCCGGGAAGAATGATGGGACGCGGAAGATTGATTTTAATAAATCGACGATGACGTATTTTCGAGAAGTATGTTCTTGTTTTTCGATGGGGTTTAGTTTATTAACGTGCATTTATTTTTTTTAGAGGGAGTAACGATGCTTGTACGTATTATTTACCAAGATATTTTCAAGTTATTAGAGTAGTTAGGTCAAACATATTGTAAGCCTACTGTGATATACCAAATAAGACAGACTATGCATTCCATCTGCAATTGTCATTAACAATCGAATTTGCACAAAGGTTTATGGTATTGGATTATGTTCCGATAGTTGTTTTTATCGAAGTTTTAAATGTTTAATACTAAATGTTTCTATAAAAAAATGTTCGATTCTAAATGTTTAATACCAAATGGTTCGATGTGTTCAATTGTTGCTCATACACCATATAAAGATGTTTTGCGTTCGTGACATAATTTTTAACTTCTCTATCAATTGAATTTCCTTCTAAATTTGACAATGGTTAACATAGGGCTCTCTGATGGAACACGTTGGGGATCAGTCGAAGCGGCCAAGTTGTGAAAAATAATGTGGTACGCATCTCACGGTTTTTACTTTCCTTGGCTCTACAAAGTAGAAAGGAAAGCTATGTAATCGGCTGAAAAAAAGTTTTTGAGTTTTCTTCAGATCTTTACGTTTCAGACCCTCCTGAGTCCGAAAAACACTATTTAGGAAAATGGTCTGTGTGTATGTGTGTTTGTGAACGATTTTTAAAGAAAACCATCGTACCAAATCAGCTCAAACTTGATATCTCGCTCGCAGGCCCCCATGGGACGCCAAAATAAGGGTTTGAACAATATCCACCGAAATTTCACTATAGTTATCATAGTGATCAAAACACCAAATATTTTTTTTCTCAAAAACGGCTCTAACGATTTTTATCAATTTTTTTATATTGATAGCTCTCAATAAGGCAATTATACCATAAAATTCTCATTTGTGGGAAAATGACGAGAGAAGCACAATAAATTACCAAAACTTTCGACGAAATCGGTTTTAGCGCGGTTTTTAGAGAAAACTACCGTACCAAATCAGCTCAAACTTGATGTCTAGCCTACAGGTTACCATGAGACGCAAAAATAAGGGTATGGGCAAAATCCACCGAAAGTTAACTATAGTCATCATAGTGATCAAAACACCAAATTTTTTTCTCAAAAACGGCTCAAACGATTTTGATTAAATTTTTTATGTTGATAGCTCTCAATAAGACAATCACCATAAAATTCCCATTCATGGGAAAATGACGAGAGCAGCACAATAAATAATCAAAATTTTCGATGAAAAGCGTTTTTAGCGCAGTTTTTTCTTTAAAACTCCGCTGGAATGTTAGTAGAATGTTTAAAAAAAATTGGTATTGTAGTCCAATCCAATACCTAAAGGGTAAGTGTGTAAAAACGCTCATGAGGTACATGGGGGTCACTCCAATAATTCCTGAATTTCAACTACTGCCGTTTCGCTTACTACCAGTTCTAACAGTTATTGCCCAATAACTCTACAAAAGTGATTACTACCCTTCTTCAAAAAATTTGTGTTTACAGCCTCATTAATGTTCTGTGTACGAATTGCTCAATAATGGTCCTACAATGAGCATGAGCAGCACAATAAATTCCAGAACTGTAGGCGCTCCCGCTTCCTGCTGCTGTGACGTGTTGTTTGACAAGTTCAAAGGAACTGAGTGATAAATGAATTGATTAAATAGAATTAGCCATATACAAAGTGAATTGACGTAGAGCTAAGGAAAGCTGTGTTATGTTGCTTTAATGTTAACGGTTTTTTTTCTGCGCTCCGTATTTTAAACGATTGTTGCCCCCGTGATCTAAACATTGCGCTGACGCCCGCTTTGCATAAAACGATAAACATCATGTGCGACGCATAACACAACTTCACTTAGCTCTACGTAAATTCGTTGGTTTTCGTGGTTTTTCCTATTAATACAATTTTTTATTCATCATTCAGATCATTTAAGCCTGGTCAAACATCGCATCATCGCTCGTGCTCATGCCTGACAATTGAACCATTGGTACACAGAGAATTGGTGAAGCGATGGACCGGTTTTTTGAGAAGGACGAACGTTGTCCCAGAATTATCGGATTCAAAATGAAAGAAATGGTGGACGTCGAAATTCCGTAATTTGTGGAGCCGTCATCAAACGAGCATCGTGTAGGATTAACCCTTGGCTTGATTGGATTACCACTTCAATTTTTCTGAAGATTCTAGTAACATATGAGCGGAGCTTAAAAGGAAAAATCTAAGTCGAAATGTTTGGTAATTTATAGTGCCGCTCTCGTAATTTTCCCACAAATGAAAATTTAATGGTAGTATTGTGTCATTTGTAGCTATCTACTCGAAAATTGTAATAAAAAAATCGTTGAAGACAGTTTTGAGAAAAATATTTAATGTTTTGATCATTTTGACAACCTTAGGTTGTTAGTTTTAGGTGGATTTTGCTCACACCCTTATTTTGGCGTCCCAGGGTAACCTGTGAGCTAGATATGAAGTTTGGGCTAATTTGCCCTGACGTTTTTTCTTAATCTCGTTCGTGCCCTGTCAGACAAATTTGTCAGTGTTTTTCAGACTCAGTAAGCGTTCGAACGTAAATGCATGCAGAGAATTCAATTCTTTTAGGCCGATTACATTACTTTCCTTTCTACTTGTAGAATGAATGAAAGTAAACTTCCTTTTTTTTTGTACAGTTCTCGCGAAGAATATTGTAACATTTTAAATACCTACGAACAACAGAAGAGTTGATTTAAATTTTGCCTTTGTTTTACTGGGAGATGGTAACCGATTGTAAAATGGTGTAATGTGTGTGAATTTAGTAGATTGAGTACCAGAGTTCAGAATGACAGAAAGTTAGGGTTTCAGGAATTGAACTAATTTCAGTAAACATGACTCAAGTTACTGACATGGGACCTCTTGCTGACTGCTACGTCGTTATTTGTTTCAATGTGGATCATTTCTTTGAGCTATAGTTTACATCTTTTGATTCGTAGTACACGATGTTATCGAATTGAAACTTGTAGCGGTTCCATCGAAAAAGTATAATTAGTGAAGAGCCCGTATTATTAGTTGAGCTAAGGATATAGCCATATGTGGGCTAAAATTTGTTAGCGTTCAAGTTTGGAACTAACAAACCTTATCGATGATTAAGGCGGGTAAAGATTTGTGTAATCAAATTTCAGAGAGTGTTGTGTGTTGTCTTGTTCGTTAATTAATTGTTGTTTGAAAAAAACGAAGAACAGCATGTTTAATTGTGATTGAACATACAACGGTGTGGCAAGCAACAATGAATAAATTTTCTCCAGATACTCTTCCGGAATTGTTGTCTGTGTACTATAAAAGGCTGTTCCCTTACGATGCGTACGCTCGTTGGCTATCATACGGAAATGGTTCGTATTTGTATAATTTTCTAGAGCAATAAGTATATTACCTGTATTACAAATATTGCAAGTTGCCTGATGGGAAACATTTGGCGTAAAACTTAATTACCAATCTTGTTGAGTTTGCTCCAGCGTATTAAATTCCTTACGATGTTACGTCGTATTTGGAATGTTTCTGAAACGTTCTTATAATGATCGACCGGAGAGGTAGAAGTGCGATTTCACCTCATCTCCTCCAGTAGATACCATTTTACTTATAAGTTTTTCTTTTATCTGAACCTATACATCTGAAAAGATACATTTTGTCGCAGTGAAACCGGACTTATTTTCGAACAGAGAGCTCTCATTCACATTAGCTGGGGATATATACTTGAGATATCAGAGCTTTGATACACCAGCGGATTTCGAAAATGAGTTGCAGAAAAAGTGCCCCATCAAGATAGATATTGGTGCTGTTTATAACACGAAGTATGTACCTTGTACACTCTGGTTAACTACTGAAATTTGTATTAATCGCAACGATTTCTCTCTAATCGTGCAGATATACTCATTAAATACGCATCTACCAAGATGATGTACTACATAGTTTAGTATGACTTGATAGTATTAATGTTAGTAAGCTTTTAGTGGCTTTGCATTCTCAGGATCCACTCGTCACCGTATTCAGGATGAAGTTGTATATCACCAAAAACTGACTGCGCAGTTATCTTTTTTTAAAACTATATAAAGTATTAAATAGATTTTAAATTTTTCCAGGCCCAGGACGAAGAAGTTCGGAAGCGATTTTGAAGTCTCGGAAAAAGAACTTGTTTTTGATATTGACATGACTGATTACGATAGTGTTCGAACATGTTGTCAAGAAGCGGACGTGTGTTCCAAGTGCTGGCCGTTTATGTCAATTGCTACTAAAATACTAGATGCTGCTTTAAGAGGTTTGGATGGAGCGGTATTAGTACTTTTAGAGGATGTTGCACTAATGAACTATTTCATTATTTTCGATTAACTTCGATTTACAGATGATTTCGGGTTTAAACATATTTTGTGGGTATTCTCCGGCCGAAGAGGAGTCCACTGTTGGGTTTGTGATGAAACTGCTCGCTCTCTCGAACCGAATGTGAGGTCAGCGATTGCAGAATACCTTCACATTCTGGTCAGGGAAGATAGCTCCGGCAAGATGGTTTCATTGCCTCCGGAGAGAATCCATCCGTCCATAAAGTAGTTATTCTGAATGTTACGCATCAGTTATTATTTTCTCATGTGATGTTGATCCCTCTAAACGGTTATTTCTTGCAGGCGGGCTCTAAGGACCATTAAGAAGGATTTCGTTAGTGTAGTTGTGGAAGGGCAAGACATGTTGGGGACCCCACAAAGGATGACTCAAATTCTTCAAATGATGGAAGACAATTTGAGGAAGGAAGTAGAACCAGCGTGGGAAAAACTGCCCTCGTCCCTCGAGAGATGGAATGCTTTTGTTGAGATATTCGACCGAATGCGAGTGCGTTAAGTGATTAACCTGATCTGCGAAGGTGGCCAATGTTTCTGATTTCTAAGGTTATTTTCTTCATTTCTAGGGCGAACTGAAGTGGAAAAATAAAAACTTAGTTGATGAAATTATGCTTCAGTGGGCTTACCCCAGGCTGGACATCAATGTTACCAAAGAGGCTGGTCATTTACTCAAAAGTCCCTTTTGCATTCACCCTAAAACTGGAAAAATTTGTATTCCGTTCAACCCAGCCAATGCATTCTCCTTCGATCCAAATGGAGTTCCAACTATTGAGTAAGTTAGCACTCAATCTCTTAACATTTATTCATCAACTTTAAAATAATTAAATTCGTTTTCCTCATAGTCCTACTGCATAGTCCTAATTTTTACTTTTTTCAACCGAAAAGTGTTTATAAAGACAAATCGAGTTTTCACCTCATGTTTATATATTGTTTACTATTTAATTGAAAAAACAAGTTTCGCGCTGTATGTAGTCAGATTTTCGGGAAGACAGCTGAAATGATTGATACGTATACGCAGGATTTGTCCAGAAAGGAATGTCAGTGAGGTTGGAGTAATGCTTTTTATTCGTTAACGTGTACAAATCTTCAGAAAATTTCAAAGTACATTCCTCTTCCACACATCGAACATTGCACGTTATTCCTGTTCTGGAATTTCCTTCAAGGCGTCAGCGAAAGCTTTCTGAATGTTATTTACTGACCCATAAATGCTGTCAATGGAGTTTTCACGTGCAGAAACAGAACAAGGGGGTGGGGGTGGAGCACATCAGGGGCTGTAGGGTGGCTGGGAAACAACACTGATACCTGCTTTGACGAGATAATTGGCCACGAGTTAGCCGGTGTCCGAAGGCGCATCATCGTTTTTATGATATCTGGGCACACGTGATTAACTCTGCGTTTCAGAACCTCGACAAAACTTTCTGGTTTTGGTGGTCCCCTGCGGAATGAGCGCACGAAGGATGATCTCTGGCAATCAAGAAAGACAATTAGAATTATCTTGACCTTTGCTTATACATCCCAGCCTTCTTGGGGGATGTCCTACGTGTGCCATTCTGCTTTTTGCCTCTTCGTCTCTGGATTGTATTTGAGACCCAACTTTGATCTCCGGCAATGACACCATCAAGGAAAGTGGAGTCCTCTGCGCAGGGGGGGTCGAAACGTTCTTGGCAGGTTTCGACGTGGTGGGATTCTTCATCACTCGCTAGCACAATTGGTAGGAGCTTTGCAATACACCTTCCTCATTTCTGAAACGTTCACACGATTTTTTGAACATCGGTTTTCATAACGCTTAATACAGGGTGTCCAGTGGCACAGATAAAAGTTTCAACGAACGTGATTTCTGAACGCATCACAGTAGAGGGGGGCGGGGGGGGGCGTCGTTAGTAGCGTCTGCCTTGCGGATTTTTTAGTAGCTGTTGAGCAGAGAGCATCGCGCTTTTGCCATCGGACATGTCGAATGGATTTTCGCTGTCTCAAGCACGCCGTGTCGATTTAATCATCGTTATGGCATTCGTCGATTACGTCATAGACCATTAATCAACCTTATTCAGTCATGGGTAGTAAGGTTCAGAGTTGCAGGCTCAACAATAAATAGACCCTAACCAGGACCTACACCAGTGGTAGCCATGGACGAAAATATCGAACGTGTCATGATTGTGGCCTTATTTCTTCGAAAATCAACGTGGCCAAAATGTGACTGTAAATTCGGAGAGATATGCCCAGATGTTAAATGAATTTTTTAGACTAGAACTACAGAGTAGTTCATGTTTCAACCGGAACACATGGTTCCAGCAAGACGGGGCCACAGCTCATACTGCTAATGTGTCCATGCATGCGGTGCGGCAGTTATTTTCTGAAAAAAACATATCCCGGAACGGTATCATACCATGGCCCCCTAGATCACCCGATTTAAGCCCTAGCGACTTTTTCTTATGGGGATATTTAAAATCTCTTGTTTACAAAACAAATCCCAGCACTTTGCCACAACTTGAAGAAAATATTCGAGCTGATGTCAACAAGATTCCTCAGGCTCTCTATAAACGCGTTTTTGAAAATATGCGTGCTAGACTCGAAGAGCGTGTCAGCCTCGATGGCCTCCATTTGGGGAACGTGGTTTAAAATAATAAAATCCGCTTTAGTTGTGATTTAATTAAGATAAACAAAATTTCCATTAAAGGTGTAGTTTCAAAAAAATCTTTTTCAAACATTGAAATCTGCCACTGGACACCTTGTACTTCAGAAATAGTACGACAGTCGCTTGAAAGAGTTTTTCAAAATACTTTTATGTTCGTTGTGTAAAGTCAACCGCATCTATCCCACTACAATTTTTTTTTTTAGTGCTCTAGTTGAAGAACTTCAAGAGTTCGATAAAAAACAATCTGTCGAAGAGGGGGAACTGAAGCGTAAAGTGAAGAATTACAAGAAAACTAGCATGTATAAGAGCGTACAAGTGTTTGAAGAATTCCTAAGAGCTCTAGATGTTTCCAGCAAAAATAACAAAGCAGGTAGGAAAACGTTTTGGTTACTTCTGTGCAATAATTTCACAGTTTGTTCTAATATTCGTCGTAAGAGCTCATTTGCTTCAGCATAAGTGAAGTGAGTCGGCTCAAAGCCATCCAACTATGGCTACTACTTACATCTGATCTGGATGTGCTTTTCTCACCCTCTTGGGCCTTAACCTGGTACTGTAGTTTCCGTTTGAGTTACAGAATGTAAAGTTTTCACCCTTTGTGCACCCCCACCCACCTCTGATTGTTGAGCAATAACTTCCGTTGAGTGACCCCTAATACTACTTTGCCTTCTATGGTATTCATTCATCTTGGGCCACATATGAAGGATTTTTCAACCCAAACCCTCAAATGGTAGTTCCTTGCTGAACCCTTCAAAACACCTCCTCTGATAGTTCGGTGCTTCTTTGCTTGGACCCACATTATTATAAAAATCCTGAGCTTGGTTTAGTTTTCACCTTCCGTACTACTTCAATAACACACGAATCCCCCACCCATTCTCACGTTGCGAATCCAGGCCACTGCCATCCAGGCTGAATGGATTTATTTATCGACCAGGCAGAATTAGGGCCATGTGGCCCTCTCTTCCATTCTCCCTGACTACATCTCACAGTTACATTTCCTCCTACATTCGTCGTAACTCATTATGTTATGTACATCTCATTCACACCAAATAAATTACATTCACACCCTACTCACTAACACACTCGTCCATACATAAACACTTACTGACACACACAAACACTCACTGCCCTGACATACATGACATATGTAGGGGCAACTGTATAAATTCTGGAACGTTAAGCACTTTCAGTTCCTGCACAGAACAATCAGTTGAGGGCTGCAAGGCTCCCATTAACTGAGTGAAAACTAGACTGGATTAATTAGTAGAGAGGCACACATTGTATATAAGACTGGGAAAGGTTGTGACACAGGTTATGAGCACTACACTACTCTTGGGTATTTAGTGCTATTTGAGAGAAACGTGTTAACTCAGCTCTAAGTTTACGTATGGATCCTTCATTCGTCGCTCAATATTCTTGCGTGCTTAATAATAACATATCAAGCTCAGATGCACAGCTTGATATGATGAATGGTATTATGAATGAAACATAATTTGATTCGTGGTTTGAGTCAAGAAAATCACTGAATGCACGTGCGGCCTAGGAAAGTGTTGCGGTGCGTCGCACCTGATGGTTTTTGGGTAGGTTTGTGTTAATCGTTCTGGAGTTACAGTTAGTCAAAGAGGCGGCAGTACTTTGAATTCTGTGGTTTCGTAGAATGTAGCCAATTATTGTAGAGGTAACCTGCAGATTCAGAATACACACAGTGAAACGACGAAAGAAAACCGTGTCATGTGGTTTTTATTATTAAATAAAGCTGCATTGAGTAGCATACAAACGTCACGATCAAATTATTTAATATTTCTACAACTTTCAGATAAAATGGAGTTTTGAGTCGCCAACAATTGATTTGTGTACGCCTTGCGAAATTCTTATGTTAGAGAATTCATCATTTATGGACGTTTACTGAGCATTTTTCAATCATCTCTGACGACAACTCGAGTGATGCTTTAAAAACAGGTCTATAGTTCAACGATCAACTCTGCGAGAGTTTGCTGGATCAACAAACATTTTACAGATGAGGTATTTGATCTAATGGCTGCTCGAGGTCTTACTCCTGTGTACAAATCTCAATGCATTATCTGATTAAACGTTTTAATTTCTCACGTTACTGGCATATTTACAACTGCAACCTTTTATACGTTCTGCATTATTCACTAGTATGAGACATCAATGGGGCAGTACTACGGGGACTGCAGTAGCGTCAATCCTTGATGAAAGTGCCTTGTATGGTCATCTCTGTCTTTGTCGAAGAGATTGCAGTTTCCCTTGTAAGCTGGAGTGAGAGGAAATGAATGAGTGTTCGCAGCCTGGCCCCTCCTGCTTAGATATTGCTCATTGCTACTCGAAGAAAAGAGTCTGTGCCTTACACTTAGTATCAATCTAGATAATTTTGAACTTTAAACACAATAGAAACAAATGTTACGTAGTTGATAACTTACTTAATATAATTTTCATCGCAGATTCCAAAACACGTACATTGTAATTTGCGTAGTTCGCTAAATGGAGTGCAATCAGAGGGGATGAGCTTGTCTACAATATTGAGTTGGAGGATTGTATCATTTAAATATTTGAAGTTGAAAAAATACACCAAAACGACGACTTGGGGACACTTGTATTTCGCACCAAATATTGGGCTAGCTTTTACAACCTGTTGGGTTTAACATGTTGAGTGATTCGAGCCAGTTCAGTACCAACAAAGAAACAAAAACGACAAAAAAACTAGCGAGACTCACATTGTGCATAGTAGACTTTGGTAATTAAATGATGTACTTGAAGAATCGCATAAATCAACTGTACAAACATTCGGCTCGTAACAATAAATTATAATTAAAATAGTTCTACGAGGATGACGAGAGGAATAGAAGTGAGACTACTCAAGTTTCTTAACTGAGCTGGCAGCGAAGCGGTCTTCCCACTCGTAGCGCCACCTCATGTAGAATACTTTCATACGATCCCAAACGTTTCCAAAGGAGTCCATTGCAGGCCTCACGTCAAGTATCGCGAACCTAAATAATAATTCATTTTAAAATCATAGCAAAGGAGATAGTACACTTAAATTCCTTTATTACGTTAGAAACAGGAAATTCTGTTGGTTCTGTTAACGTAGTATTGTGAAGATCAATAATTTCATGAATGGCGAGTCCAAAAATAAGTTGTGGGAGCCTCAGTGAGGCAGCGGTTGAATTAGTTTGGGACTTTCATCCTAGTTATCAATTATTCGCTAATTAAGTGTTTGAAACCATAAGAAAGACAAGTACCTGTGGTTAGGATCGACTGAGCCACCATCATAGTAGTCAATTACGTAGCGGACATCTTTTCCACATCTGTCTACTATCCAATCGTGTCTATCAAAAGGCAGCTCGTAGCCCATCAACTGCCTGATCCTCGCCCTCGGTGAATAATCTTGCGCTTTTCCGCCGAAACTTTTAAGCTTTGGCTCACAACATTCCTGCGCGTGAAGAGCTTCCCACTTGAGAACCTCTAACCAGGCCTGCTCGTTATTGGCGTTGTGTATTTTAATTATGTCGTCCATGTCTTTGGGGGACAAGTCGTCGTCTTTCCATTTCCATCCTTTTCGAAGCATAGCGTTCCAGAACATTTGTTGCGACGGGTATACCCAATATTTATCGTCGGGATGTTGAGGCTGAGCTTTTGGTATGGAAGATACTTGTCTTTGAGTGGGCAGAAGGAACGGTTGACCTGGAGAAGGTTGTTGATTTGGAGGGGGCATCATATTTAGCGGATTTACTTCGTCGTTCGCTGAACAACCCCCTCCCACAACGTTGTGCATCGGGCACTCTTTGGGTATCGTGTAGCCATTGCTGCTGGTATTATCGAAGAAATGTTTTGAGTCGCCTTCGTTTTTTCCTGAGAGCTCATCAGCTGTAGACGGTCGAACTATATGATCAGCAGCAATGTGAGCTGCTGACAGTGTGTTTCCCATTTAATATATTTGTATAACTTTAATGGTGAGCACACGCGCGTGTATTAAATTGGGTTTACGACCAAAATACCAAACAAAATTCACCGCATTCAATTTGAACACATTCGACTGATGAAAACCAAAAATACTTCAACAAATGTTCTCTTTAATGTGCAACCTCCTTGATCTCCATAACCTGCCGTGTGGTGTTGTTGTAGTTCAAGTATGAAACCTCCTGACGCCTCTAACGAGCACCAAATGCCCTTGTAATAAGGAATGGAAAAACTGGACAGCCACGAACAAAAAAGCATAATCAAATGTAAGAAGGCCTCAGTTACTTTTGTAAGCAGCATATAATTGATTGATTGATTGATGTAGAAACATTTATTTATTTTGAGCAAAAACTTGACTGAAGAGTTGTGTTTTTTTATTCGCTTTTGCACAAACGGTTAAAATGAGTTGGATGAAACTCACTCAGTAACTTTATTAATCAGTAAGTTCCTTTGGAAAACTGCTAAGTGGAAATAAAACCGAAATTTGCCACGTAATTTTTTTAGCTTCACATTTTTCAGAAGATGCTAGATGAAGATTTTCTGCATTTGATATATATTAAATTTGTGGAGTGTCTTTCACCAATTTTACTCTCATTTAGCTTTTCACATACTTCTCTAACCATCCATGATCCTGTTACTCTTACGCAGCATGTGATTGTTCGTCCCTGGTTCAAAGAGTTAAAAATCATTCACATTCAGAAATATTGGTGTGTAATGAGCCAGATGAAAATTTTTCAAGTTCAAGCGCCTAATGAGTGTTAGCTACGAGTATAAACATCACTACAGAGGTTATTGAGGACTGACCTTGCCTGAAACCAACACGCTGAAAACAGAGAACGACCCAAACATTTGGCACTTACAGAAGCATGCGGGTGAGTAGTCGTTAAGAATTTCACTTTCTACATAGGAAGTGTCCTAATCACTCCCTGTATAGTACCATTAACCCATTCAATACGGCGGCCATATTGAGATCCCTATGCAGTATACTGCTTAGTTTTTCATAAACGGACGTCACTGACGGCACAACTTTTTCTACGTATATGGCTTAGTTAATTTTTGTATGGGCTTGAAAAAATAGTTTCAAAATTCTAATATGTCTAATTAGTGTATAAATTGACGAGCGCCTGGCGCTCAGTCATAGCTAATGTGTAGGTAGGCTATCACGCAAAACACAAACAGCTATGACTGCAAGCGCCTCGAGGCGCTCGTCATTTTATACACGAATTGGGAAACCATTGGGCCATTAAAATAATAAACTAATCCATAAGGTACTTTCAGAAGGTAAGTTGTATTGAATAAGGTGTAATTATAAAGAGAGGAAAACAATTTTTTGTCAACTTTTTCAATAAAATTACAAGTATTTATACAGTAAATAACATAGAAATCGTTCGTAAATTTTTACATAGGTAGTAAATAGTACTTGTAAACATTAAGCAATTAATTTCCATCAATGGTCATATTTTTGTGAAATTTACAAAACAATTTTCGATACATAAAGCAGGTGTATCAGAACAAGCTGGACAGGATATGATGAAGTTCCTCGTCAGTCATCACTTTTCTTTGCATTGGCTCACCAACTTTGGGTTGTTTGGTGCTGAAAAAATCATTATTACAATGATTATCATTATTAAAAAATCAATACAAAGTCATCATCGTAATTTTAATGTTAGTGAAACGTAAAAAATACGCAAACCTTGAAGTTGAGGGTTGTGGCTCCTCACTCGCCCTCTTTTTTCCTCCTCGACTACGAAGCATCTGCTAAAAAATAGGTATATATTAGCTTATTATTAAGTAATAAGTTTAAATTATACGTCCAAATGTAAAGATAATGGAGTTTTACTTACCTTAATTTGGGAACTATGCAGTTTCTAAAGGAAACGTCAGATTCAGAAACGGCAAACTGCGGAATGTTCAGAATGTTGTTAGGAGTGACTGCCAGTAAATAACGGGCTTCCACAAGTGACTGGAACGGTCTGAAGCACATTTGAAACTAAAGAAAACCGAGCGTCTCGGGGCGCTCGCCGTCATTGGGTAAGGGTCGGAAGAGCGCCTCGAGGCGCTTGCCGTCACCAGGTATAACATTGGAGAGCGCCCCAGGGCGCTCTCCGTATTGAATGGGTTAACCTTCCGTTAGTCGCGGGCACCTCACAGGTGCATATTTTTCTTATTTTTGGTGCCACCATCATAGGCAGTGGTTTGGCGCCTCTCCCTTTCGTCTAGCCTCCTAACTTCCATCACTCTAGAGGTCAGTAATCCCGCAGCCACGCTCCCTACCACATCATAGGCGGTGCAGACCAAATCACCTCACAGGTGCAACTATTCATGTAAGTTTTGCAAATGTGTGATTTTCAATTTTTTTCTTCTACATTTTATGTTTTACTTCCTTGTGTGTATATGAATGAGTTCATTTTACATTATATAAAAATTAGGAGTTTCAAAACAAAGATTCACCTTATACGTCTAGCGCGACTATACGTGTCACTTTGGTTCTAATGTTTCAGTTTTCGTCAGTACATCTGATCCAAACCAGCGAAATCTGGTGTTAAAATATTTGCGCTTGCTGACTCAAAAATGTACTACACTTATCACATGGAAATTTATGCTGGCAAACAACCAGAGGGGCCGTATTGTGTCAGTAATCAATGTGCTGACGTTGTTCGGAGAATGGTAACTCCAATAGTAAATACTCGCCGCAACCTTACCATCGATAACTGGTTCAGTGATGTCCCCCTGATGAGTGAACTGGCTGATAAAAAGTTTCACTCGTTGGCACCTTGAAGAAAACTGAATGGCAGATACCAGCTGAGTTCAAAAATGTGTCAAGAAGATGTGAAAATTCCAGTGTATTTGGTTTCAGGAAAGAAGGAACGATGGTATCGTATTGTGGTGAACCTTCAGTAATTGTTAATGCCAGATGAACATGTGTTGTTCTTAGCAACGATAAATTATGATGCTTAAAAATATAAGATCAGTTTCGGTTTCAGTGCGATTGGAATTCGTTAACGTTGTTGACTTTGTTATTTTCAAGTTAAAGTTATCAAGTTATTACAGTATGTTCCTCGCAAAAATGTTATTCTCATATCCAGCCTTCACTTCGACGATGCAATTGATGCTGAGACTGGAGTTTTGCAAAAACCGGAAATCATCACATTTAATAATGAGACTAAAGGTGGTGTCGACACAGTTGACAAGTTGTGTGCAACCTATAATGTGGCTAGAAATGTTCGTCGTTGGCCAATGGTAATTTTTTTTCTGCTCTCAACGTGGCTGGAATAAATGCGCAGGTGATATACACTGGAAACGGCTATTCAATTGACAGCAGAAGGGCTTTTTTTGCGTGAGTTAGCCAAAAGATTGATTATGGAAGAAATGGTTCGACGAAACAACGAAGAGAAGAATCTAACATGGCCCTACCCTTCAGATTGGCGGAGGTAATGAAGCAGCCCTTACATTGCATCGCACCAATACTACCCCAGGAAGACTCAAGTAAAAAAAGAAAATTGTGTGACCCCTGTCACCTCAACAAGGAGAGAAAAAATACCAAATATTCTTGTGCTAGTTGTGGGAAGAACTTGTGCTTGGGCCACGTAATTCCAATTTGCAATGACTGTCACGCTAGTCTAAGTGATGATCAGGTAATGGATGGCAAGACAGTTCCTGAAAGGTTAACTCACTAAAAATTGTGACATCTTAATTTTTCCATTATGGTACAGTTTAATCTAAGTCGTTAGCTATTGCTTTTTTTCAGTATGGAAGTTGTGAGATCTCATAATATTAGTGCAAATAAGACTGAATTTTCGTTCTGTTTGGAAGTTACCTACCTATTCTTAGTCAATTACCAATTTTTACGTTTTCAAATGCAATACAGTTTATTATTTACGTATATTTTGTTGTTTCCTACTTGATACATGGGCTTTTAATGAACCCAGGCGCTTAAGAGTTTTGTTTACTGGTAAAAATTGAGAACGCACCTCACAGATGCAGTGTGACTATAGATGGGAGGAAAGAGGGCGCGACTAACGGAAGGTTAATGAAAGGTTGTTGGCCTGTCACTGATTATTATTTCTAACCGATCGGACAGGATATGAGTAGTTACGAGCCTAGAGTTTATTGTGCTCAGCCGTCCGCGTGGTCTGATAACAGGAAAGTGTAAACATTTATGCCGATTTTTTCAACGATGACAAGCAGGTCTCTTACATAAGTTTTTTAATCTACATTCGTTTCATTCGCGTTCGGGCCGTGGTTTTACTATAAAGTGATTTATCTAGGGCGCGATGAACAAATTTCCTCAGCTTTCTAACGACCGACTGCTACGCGCCGCTCGCGGAGAAGAAGTAGACAAAGTCCCGGTGTGGGTGATGCGACAAGCCGGCCGTTATTTGCCAGAATTTCGGGAATTTAAAACCAAACACGATTTTTTCGAAATATGTCAAACTCCCGAATTAGCGTGCGAAGTCACGCTCCAACCCATAAGACGATACCCTGATTTGGACGCTGCCATAATTTTTTCTGATATTTTAGTGATTCCCCAAGCGCTGGGGATGGAGGTGTTAATGAAACCGGGTGTTGGACCTGTGTTGCCCAGCCCTCTCGTTGTTCCTGAAGACGTAAATAAACTGAAGTTTCCAGTTGACGTCAAGATCACGTTGAATTACGTTATGGAAGCTATAACGTTAACGAGGACGAAACTCGAAGGTAAAGTGCCACTCATCGGATTTTCGGGAGCACCGTGGACATTAATGGGGTACATGATTGAAGGAGGTGGATCCAAAACCATGTCGAAATCGAAACATTGGCTTTACAAGCATCCAGTGGAATCCAAACAGCTTTTGAAGTCTTTAAGTTTGACCGTAGCCGATTATTTGATCGAACAAGCCAAAGCTGGAGCTCAGCTTCTCCAAGTTTTTGAGTCCAGCGCAGAACACCTTGGGCCGGAGTTGTTCAACGAGTTTGCCCTACCATCCATCCGAGAAATAAGTGCAAAAGTTAAATCTGAGCTGAAGTTACAAGGCATCGACATCCCTCCGATGACAATCTTCGCTAAAGGCGCACATTACGCTCTGGAAGAATTAGCCGACAGCGGATATGAAGTGGTTGGATTGGACTGGACCATGGACCCGACTCAAGCAAGAAAACGTGTTGGACCTCAAGTCACCCTTCAAGGAAACTTGGACCCCTGTGCTCTCTACGCTCCTCCTGACAAAATCTCACAATTAGCGTGTGAAATGGTGAAAAAGTTCGGCAAATCTAGGTACATATGTAATTTAGGGCATGGCATCTATCCTGACGTCGATCCAACTCATTTAGAAACATTTTTAAAAGCTGTACATACTGTATAAGTTGTTTTATAATGAACAAAATTAGAATAATTTGTTTTGTTAATTGATTTGTATTTCGTGCAAACCCCTTTACAAGTGTTGTAAATGTTACACGTTTTTCTGAGGACGAAAAGCTCAACTGTTTTACGGTTCTGAACTGCCAGGTTAACATTTCATCTGAATCATTCAATTGACAAAGAATTAATGAGGAATTGATTGTATCGGCATTTGTCAATAGCGAGCGATATGGGAATCTCATTTTTCTCAGGTATGTTAACTATAGACGTGAAAAGTAGCCTTCTGTGATAACTGTCAAAATGTAGAAGAGCAATAGTAAATGTATTGGAGTTATTCGTTTGTTTGGGTTTTGTAAAATATTGCTTTCAAAAGAATTGGAAACTGTTTTCGTAACTCATTTTAAGTTGTGTAATCAGCCCAAGTCATTAGCTATCTGTTGAGCCTTGTGATTTTTACAGTCACTAGCGCCATCTTAGGTACAATATCCGCACTTTGTTCACTGTTATAACTCCTCCAATAATTAATTTATTTTTCTGCCACTACGAGTTAGAGTGAAATTGGAATTATGTTTCATTTTTTCGATGTTTCGTTTTCTCATTGGTGTCTCAGTCAATTTTCTCTCATCTCACACAACATGATTGTTAAAGGGTGTTTGCCTTGATTACTTGGGTGACGAATGCAGCTCTACTGTTTTGCGGGGACATTAGAATTTGGGATTATGTAGGTGAAGTAAATTACAGTTTATTTGAGGCAGGTATCTGGATTTCTTTTCTGACATCATTTTTCTCACTTCTGTCGGTAGGAAGAGGATCTGAAACTACATCTGATTATTTAAAAACACAACGTGAACACCGACGAACAATTATATTGTATCTATACAAATGAGAATCGCTACGCACGAAGAAGTCACGATTTTTCCATTTTACATCCAGATCCAAACTGAGCTCGATAACTCCGCAGGATTTTCACGGTGTTAATTCACCTGATTTCCTGTGAAAAGGAAGAATTTAGATTTGAAACATTAAGACACAAATAGGACATTAAAATACGCTCGAACTTTTCGACACGCAACTAACCGAATATTACGAGATTAATGAAAAGCTCAATCCCATTTGGACGTCTTTTTGACAAAAGTTTCTTTTCCTTCAGAGTCAACAGCCGGATAGTAACCCAGTGCTTCGTATTTCCTTCTCATGTAGAAAATGTAGCCTGAGCATCCGGCAATCGCAATCAGTCCCATAGCCATGATAATCTTGTTCTGGAACGAATTCGATCCGTAACTTTATTTTCCCCCATTTCAGAACAATAATGAACAAAACGAAGAATGTTTAATCAGCAATGCTTCACTATACACAGACCATGCACTGAAGTTGAATATAAAGATTTAGAAGAGCTCAAAAAGTAAATATAACGATTGACACTTTACATACTGTTCAGGATGAGGGAAGTAATGGTGCTAAGAAACAGAAAATTTTAATAACGGAATTAAATTGATAGTGTACTGGAATCTGGAACTTACTGGCCAAATTGTGATTATCCTTAAAAGTTATTGAATAACCATGAAGCCGGCTTAACTGGGCCGTTACGTCTTTAAGAGAAAGCGTATTATCTACCCGATAAAAATCATTAAACAGCCGGTGTTTGCCCAAATGTTTGATAATTTCTTGCCATTTTTCTCACACACACTTTCTATCGCAATGCACTTGGCCTCACCTACACAAAAATTCAATCAAAATCGTCAAAGCTGAGATATACGAAATGAAACGGTTGTTATAAGTTATTTGAGGAAAATTCTTCTTTGAGGTTCTCTAGTAGTGAGGTGGACTGGATGAACCTTGCGCTGCAAAATAACCTTGGAACCGCAACTATCACGAGTGTGGGCAATTATAATAAAACTTAGAGTACTTAAAACCTTAGCTAGACAGATCACCCTTAATCAGGGGGCTCCTGGAAAAGGAATACACCAGTCTAATATAAATGGAAGGACTAGCTCAAGTTTTTGTAGCTCTTTCATTAGCGCCAATGCTTTTACGAAAAGCTACCACCACCAGACCTTCCATGGTCTGCCCACGAAGGGTTATAACAAGAAAACCGAATCAGTTGCACTTTTACTGAAGGAAAATGGGGTGAAAAGGAACAGAAACAATCAGAAAGGGTGAGGAAAAGGGAGGTAGAGCGACGATCTTTCGCCAACGTCAGGTGACTCCAGTGACCCCCTTCTGCCTATAGTTAAAATAAAAACTTTTTCTCCCTGACATTGAACAACGATTTTTCATCACTGCTATAGTAATTCATTTTCATTAGATTGTGCTTAAAATCTTAATGCGGTGTTCATTACACAATAATTTCCTTATCATGTTTTGAAAGCCTCCTAAATCCCCTCCTCTGGAATGAATGGAAAAGAGACATAAACAGCAATAAATTCTTACAGGTGCCGTGTAAAGCTCGAAGTTGACGACTCGAAAGATATTGGATGTCTTGAGCGATTTGATTCCATCTCCAGGTTTGGCTTCCATCACCTCCTAGTTTACTAAAAATAGCCTGTTTTTCAACAAAGAACACAATAGTTCGTGAAAAGACATACATTTTTTTTTTTTTGGAAAGCGTTTGTTGGATGTGATGCGATTGAAAAAAACATCAGGCGCGACGCAGCGCACAACTTTCCTCAGCTATACATAAATTAGCTGGGTTTCATGGCTTTTGCTAGTAATTCAATTCATTTTTCATGGAACTTGATGGTGGTAGAAAGTGATTGCGCTTACAGTTCCGAATTTATTGTGATGCTCCTACTGGTGCCCGACCATTATTGAGCAATCAGTCCACAGAGAGCTAATGAGACTGTAAACACGATTTTTTTGAGAACGTTAATAATCACTGTTTTAGAATTATAGGGTAAAAATTGAGAGATGTGGTTGTAGGTGAAACAGCGAGGGTTGACTTTTTCTTCTATCCAGTTTTCTGAAGATAGGTCTAGTAACATTTGAGCGGAATTAATAAGGGGACAACTGCGCTTGCCTTTCTATTTATTATCGCATCTTCTAGACCTCATCAGGTCAGACTGAACAACTAAAGAACTAAACTAGTTCAACCTAGAAGTCCTTCAAAGAATACAAATCTGATACGACTGTTAGGGGCAAGCACGACCAGTGGTACAAGAGCTGGCTCCTGAGGTCAAGGGTTCCCAACTTATTTAGTCTCAGAGTGAGGCAAGAAAATCCTCAGTGTTTCCCTGTGTCACGTATTTGTTAAGAGCTTTCGACAATTCAGCGGTATTCCCAATACCCTCACCATCTTCGATCCTGTCTGACGGACTCCCATTCTGCTCCCAGTTCACGTTACTATCTGATGAAAATCTTTCACGTTAACCACGCTTTTCACGATAAAATTCAGTTCACTTCTCTTTCGCTCAACGTTCACGACTAATATTTTCGCCCGAAAGTTTTTTTCTTGCGCCAAACAACCGACTAGGTTGATATTTGTTGTTTTTATAACACGACATCGTTGATCAACCGTACCTCTTTAAAAAAACCTTAGAAAATAAACCTGCACTGCAGCAAATCTAATTGATTACTAAACACGAATTACAGCACCGTGATATTTCCGTTAAACATTACAATAATATATCAACAACCGGCAACTTACGAAGAGAAAACGAAGTCAACTTTTCAAAACATTCCTAAATAATCTAAAACTGGCACCAGCCTGATATAGGGATAAGAAAGGCATAATTGGGTGGGTTCGATTATCGATTGGGTCGATATTGCGATATTGTTAGCCCCTGGCGTCGATAAAAAATGTGGGTATATAAAGGACGGTTAATGTAAAATATTGATAATTGATACGAACGTATTGATGATCTTATCTTGGTTAATGTAGTACCACGTGTTTTTTGTAACTATCGTCAAGTCCATTTCAGTCAGTTGGAGCAAATCGAATATGCTGTGGAATTTTATTCTGACGTAATCGATAGTCTGTGATAGATTCGTGTTATCACTGTCTGTCAGAGTTATCAAATTTCTTGTCTCTCGTATTCGATTTTTACCACTTCTGGCTGGCCGTACTCAACGTTTGTTGTAATAAAATGCACGAAGCAAGGGATTTTGCGTGAATAAACGTCCACTGATCGTTGTGCAGGTTTGCTCCCTTTAGGGCAGCTACCTTACTCGGTTCTCTTTCGATTCAGCGCTTCTGAAGGATCGCTTCTGATTTAGATTTACGTATTTTCCAATGGCGGTATGTTATTTGAGTACAAATGTCTAGTTTTATAAGTCTTCAATGATGGAATATTTATTTAAACGATAATTATTGATAAGGCATTCGCTTGCCCGATAGACTGAAATGGTGTTTCGTTTTGTTTCAGGAGCCTGACGACCTTTTGAAAGTAAGTTGTCTTGAAACGTAATTCTGCGGTACTGTTGCCGCTTGGATCCTTGTGGATCTCGTCACTTGGTTGTGTGTGTAATTAGGAACTTAGGAATTAGTGAACTGGGACTATGTAGTGGTTAGTCGATGTTTATTTTGGGATTAAATCTGTATATGTCAACTTGTTTTCACGATTGCAAGTCGTTCGTGATTTGGAGGCTAGGTGGGCATTTTGACTGTGACTGCGTTCTTTTTTTTCGACGTGATTAGAATATTAGCGAAGCCCAGCTCAGATTGAGAAACATTGTCTCTCTTTTTGATGTTTTTTCCTACAGTTCAATTTAGTTAAGTCAGTGAACTCTACACCTAATTCATTCGGTGTAAGCTAGATGGCAGCCCAGCCCCTTCGTTCCTGCAAGACCTTGCTATGTCCAACTAAGGAGAGAAATCTCACAAACGAACTGCGACCCTTCTGGGTTGTATTTGCTTGCGCAATATACGATTTCAAACGCTTAGGAGACTTTGAAACGTAAAGAGCAGACGTAAGAATCAACTTTTTTCGTCAGCCGGTTACATTAGGCGCTTTCTTTGTAGGGAAGTAAAAATATATCAGTGCATTTACTTGATCTAATAAGCAAGATAAATACGGTTCAGCGCTCGTGTTATAATGCACAATCACAGTAAACCCTGAGAGAATTTCCGTGTTTTTCATGGCTGGATCCCAGTAAAATATTTCTCAGCTTGTACTGACTGCTTTATGGTGTATATTGAGTGACTACAACACTCAAAATGTATTACGCTGTTGTAAATACCTAATCTTCATTGAAGTTCTACATCTAATGTAAATATGTTCTCATATTTCTATGGTTGTATTGGGACATTTTTAAAAGCCTGTCCTCCGAAGAGAACCAAAATGGTTGAAAATCTCTTATGAATAACAAAGGATTGAGCGCCAATAAAATTTAACAAAATGAATTGAAACCCAGACAGGAGTTAGGTGATTAGCAAACGTATGGTTTGACTAAAGAGTTCAAACGAGTTTTGGGAAGAATCGGATTTTCTAAAGAGATAGTTCAGGATAAATTCGGAAATGTGCTTAGCTGAATAGTTATCAGAATTTTTCACAAATCCTCGTCCTCATAGATAAGTGATTCGTCAAGTGCACGCGCATCGACTTGCTGAACTGGCTCTGAGTTCTCTAACAAACAGCAAGCTATAAGTTTCGGACATATGGCCCAAAAGAGGTCTGATTAGTTATTCTGAACTCATAGCGGAGCTAAACAATAATTTTGTGGATTTAACTACATTGTGGCGACTGCTCTCATTCGTAAACGTCGAATTAAACTTCGTTGAATGAAGTATGAAATGAGAATGGCTCTTGAACTAAGTAGAACGTGGAGTGACCAGTACTTTGAGGGTACTGACATCCTGATGTCACTTGTGCAAATCACCTTTAGGTTCTTTTGTCAGTCAGAAGCTGATAGTTAATGTTATGGAATTATAAACGAAAGAATGCTGTATTCTTCTCTAGTCTTGGCATTAAGAAGTTGTGGCTTTATACCCTGCATAATCCAGGCCAGTAAGAAACGTTGGCAAAGTGTGCAAGCACAAAATGGTACGTATTATCAGAAATAAACCATCTCTAGTCTTCTATGTTGACTTGTATACACAGATCACATGTTCTCTAGGCTGTGTGGACTATCGTGCCATGTTGTTAAGCAAAGTGTTGTTGATTCTGTGTGTGTAATTTAGATCTACGACTTTACCTCGAATAAGTCAACTCGGTTATTTGCGTAAAAGACAGAACTCAACTTTAATTCTTCTCAAAATCTCCCAAGACTGGTGATATAAAGCAAGCGAATAATAATAATAACTGGATGGTAGCCACATTACTCCCTCACAAGAGTCAACGATACTGTACTGAAAACCTGACCTGTCAGCCACTCCGGTTGCAGTATAGCCAGTGAGCTGGCCTGAGGGATCGAAGAAGGTTGAGCTGGGTCTAGATCTGCAGACTCAGCCAGCATGAAAGCTGGTTTGACTTATCTACAGAAATACCGAGCTATTCATGAGCTCACAAGAGCAATAGCAACCGTTTCTGCCGTAATGTCACTTAGTGGAATTGCTTCCGGCCATCTTGAAAAAACGATCAATGATGGTTAAAAGGTAACGAAATTCTTGTGAAATTGGGAATGGTCCAACAATATGGACGTTGATATGTGCAAATTTAGTATCTGCTGGTTGGTATGTACCAATGGCACTTGCTGTATCGCGCCAAGCTTTAGTCCGTTGACGTGAACAACAATTTTTTGCATAGTGTTACATTTTTGTTTTGTTGAGAAGGCCAACAGTATCGGCTCCTGAACAAGGTTTATTGACACAGCAATTCCAAGGTGAGCGAGGTTGTGAATTGAATCCAAGAATATTCTTCGGAAAGCTTCAGGAATAAAAGGGCGGGGCTTACCAGTTGAAGAGTCACAAACAAGTATGATGTCGTTCTCAAAAGTCGTTTCTTGGAGATTGAGCTTTGAGTTCTTCGAGCTATTCAAATGCTGCAATTCAGGGCAAGTAGCTTGTGCTGCTGCTATATCTTGGAATGACACCGACGAGCCAACAGCAATGACTTGAATGCGGGAACACTCATCAGCGAGAGTATTATCGGCTCCAGGCATGTGAACAGTTCACTTGGACTACATAATGAATGATTGCGGAACTGTCAAGGAGATGCTTTGTCTGGTCGTTGTGCTAATACATAAATGAGAGGTTTATGGTCAGTGAGGATTGAAAAGGTTGTCTGTTCGTGTCACGTTGGGATCACCACTTGTGTATGTTTAATTTAGATCTACTTTACCTCGAATAAATCAACTCGGTTGTTTACGTAAAGGCTGTACTCAACTTTAATTCTTCTCATAATCTCCCAAGACTCAGGTCATATATAACTGGATGGTAGCCACACTCTGCAAGAATGTGTGACTATTAATAATAGCGTAACGCGTGTAACGTGTAACATTCAAATGTGAACCAAACTTTTCATCTTTAGTCAACTAAGAATACAAGTCAGTACGTAACTTAGTAATATTCTTTTTTTATTATTAGTGTCTGTGTTGTCTACAAATGTTGAATGTTTTGTGTCAAGGGTCAAAACCTACTTTGTTTTCAGAGCTTTCAGATCCCAGAAGAAGCAGAAAACGTTCGAGTGGTTGTGAGAGTGAGGCCTTTGAACAAAAAAGAAATCGAATCGGGCTACCGATCCATAGTTTCTGTCAATAGAATAAATGGCAGCGTTTCTGTCCGCAATCCCACTTCTGGCTCTCAGGACCTCCCGAAAATATTCAGTTATGACACCGTTTTCGATATTGATTCCAAACAGGCAAGTTGTCAACTTAGTCGTCGGTCGATCGTCGTTTGGCAGTGTCATTATAATATGTCTTTTGACAGGTGGACGTTTACAACGAAACTGCTCGACCGATTGTTGAAAAAGTTCTGGCGGGTTATAATGGGACGATATTTGCGTACGGGCAAACTGGTACTGGCAAGACGTTTACGATGGAAGGTGTAAATACTGAGGCCGAGCTTCGAGGCGTCATTCCCAATTCTTTCGCTCATTTGTTTGGACATATTGCCAAAGCCAGCGAAGATACTCAGTAAGTACTTTTAAATCACTAAAGTTAATGTATCTGTTAGGTGAGTCCGTCTCCTCTGGCTGGTGAGTTACTGTGGGCAAGCCCTTTCAATGTGAAGACATCATCGTCTGCCCGTTAAGTCAGTACCCAATTGCTTTAATACTTTTAAATCGTTCTCATGTGAGTCCGTGGAGGCAATACCGTCAAGGTACCAGAGATACTCCTTTCGTTTTGTAGCCATTTTTACTTTGAAGCGGTCTTTAGTTAGGTGAGGTGCTCAGGCAAGCTACACAGTCGACCTGCACTGATTGTGCTTTTGAGTTGTTCTTACTTCATAGCAAAGAAACCTATTGTGTTATACAAAACCAGTGAAAGAGAAGCAGAACAGAAAAGGTGACTTGAACTCACTTTGTCACCCTTGCGCTCCGATTCCATTTCCAAATTTGAAGTTTCAAGTTGAAAAGTGAGCAAGTTGGACTCACTCAGTTGCTCATGATAGGGACATATCTGAGAATGATACGAGATTTTGATATTTTTGAAGTTACTGAAGTGGTAGTGAAAATATCTCGCCGCTGCCGTCATCTCATCTCAACTGTGACCAAAAGTTACTCTTACACACTGGGGGTGAACCCACGAAAGTTGTTTTAGTCGAGGAAATTTATTAACTTTAAGATGGAACGCAATTTCTGTTCATGGTACACAGGTTTATTTCGAAATACTAAATAAAAAAATAAAGGAAATACTTATTAAGGGGGAAATTCACAGATATAACTGAGTAGGTACAAGAAAGCGCAAATCTATATAAATATATATACGAACGACAACCTCAACGGTAGGATGTGATTTGAGCAGTTGTAAGTTCTAAAGTAGTATTGGGGTACTCGTTTGGTACCAGGTGATATACGGTACTTACAGTTCCGACGGCCGTGGAAGTTATAATGAAAGGAATTATTTGAGAGATACCTCTTTGCAAAATCTGTCATACGATTAGATAGGCTGTACAGAGCGGAATTTCAAGGGATGAAGGGAAGGAAAAATCTTCAAAAATGGCGTTTTCCAACTTGGGCAGTGGGAAACTTGAATTCGATAGGTGATGCCTGAAACTGAGCAACAAAACAATTTTCTTTTGAGTTTGGATGCAACTTCTCAACATGAACGATGAATTTACGGGAGTGGTTTAAATGTTCAAATTCCTACCAGTACGGTAATGATGGGGTCTTTCGGGACGACGGTGACTGACGCCGACTGGATGATGTTGAAGCGGTGACGAAGGGGACGGCAATATGCAGACAAATCCTGCAAGACGATGGCGATGAAAGACGTATTGTATGCTGACTGCAGCAACCAGCTAATATGCCAAATTAATCTGGAGGAGATCGAAAAGGCAAGGGACTGTACGATATCGTTAGCAGCTTGATGGTGAACAGAATGAGAAGAAGGAAAACGGTGACTCTCCCTCCTGGTGCTAGGAAGCAGCAGATCTCATGGCACCGGTAATTCAACACGTAGTTGGATCAAATAAACATTTATTTCTTGCAAATAATTTGTAGTCCTCTTCGGAAATATCTAAAAAAAATTAATAAGCCCATCCAATATCGGTTAATTAAGCAATAATGGATTGCAACTAATTGGGTGGTTGAAGATGGATCAATGACACCTACGCTCCATCTCGCTAAGCAACCGATACTGCCAAATTACAAGGTGGCAGGAATTTCAAATCTCTTCACGGCACATAACCTAATCTGATAGTTGACTGATTTGCTAACTGGTGATCGACTGATTTGCTCATAACGTCGAGTACCTTGTATCATGTTTGTACCAAGTTGAGCTGCGTAGAGGTGGTTAAACATGAATGGTTGGTGTCGGAATAAGGTCCCCAAAGTGAGGCATAGTCCGAATTTGGACAACCATAGGGACTACCGGTTCAATCAAAAGTCAATCCGAGTGATTAGTACTTTGAGCCTACTGGCTCTTTTGAATTGGAGTACTATTTGCTCGTTCGAATAATTGACCCTGAATGTTGATTGCTGTGGTGCGTGATATATTTCGTTTGACTACTGGACTCACATGTGGAATGTGTGACGCACTCTAGTAGGTGATGTACGTATGAGTTCTTCCCCAACATCCATGAACGTGTTTCAAGAAAATGGGTGAGCCAGACCACTGGACGAGCCAGTTCCTCACGGGATATGGTGACTTCAATGCGCGGCTCCACTTGTTTTCTCAAAGACTCTCCGTCATGCACATCTTGTGCTTCCAGTGTAGAGGAAACAAGAAACCACGCGCTGCTACACTGCAGTTCCTACAACAGTGAGTGACGGTTGTTGGCAGGGCAAACGAACTTAGCAGCGTTGACTGCTACAAAGCAAGCATATCCCCATGCTTGCCCCTGGGCTCCTGGACCTTTCCCAATACTCAGTCTGTAAACGAAGCTGCCAAATTATTTCACGTCACAACTTGGCCGAGGCTTTTACCTGCATAACGTAAGTTTTAGTAAGCACAGCATGCTCAGCAGTATTACAATCAGAGGCATTGCTTTGGACGAATGGAGTTAACGTATTGGCTTAGCGTAAAATCCCATATTAGATGGCACAGTGTAGCTTGGGCTTCCCACCTCGGAAAGGTCGAGTCATTTTGCAGATTTCTCGAAGAAGGTGATGGCTAAGAAACGTGGTCATAGTTGATCTGTCCTTGTAAAACTTGCCACCCAAGTACATAGTTAGATCAGGTGGGAAACCAGATTAAGAACTCCTCCCTGATGGTACGGGATTCCTCAGGTGGTCACCACCACGCGGTAACACACAGGCAACAGCTCTCTACCGGGGGACTGGCTAACGACCAAATACCTGCCGTACCTCCGCAGGTCTGAGTTCGGTGGATGCTGCAGGGGCCGGCCTCTTGCATATTAGTGAAACCGCAACTTCCATGACTGATATAACCCTCGTAGAGGGTTTAGGAACCATAACAAATCATCAAATTCATCAAATAAGGAAACAGACCTGGGATTACCAGATGTTCAGGTGGTTCTATTCCCGATGGTGTCTCGGCTTCGCCTCATTCCCGGTTCCTATTCTCGCTCCGCTTCCGTTCTACTATTGCGTCATATTGAAAACTGATTTTTCTTACAACGAGTACAGAGTGATATTTCTTTATTTCTCCTTGTGTTTAATTGAATTTAAACTTTCATTATCACTAAAAGAACTTGAAACTGGTAAGTGTACATGTCCTCTGTGCAACATGGACGAAATGGACGCCCGCCATATCCAGGAGTGCCCGGCACTCGAAGGAATAGGTGGAAGTACACCAGAAGAAACAGCGTGTGAGAAGTACTGGACAGCAAGACGTCAAATGATGAACAAGACGGGCGTAGGATAAAAAAAAAAAAAGCTTTGAACTTTTACAGTATTTTGACTCGGCTTGAATCAGGATGATAGTCTCATTCACCTCTGAACTAGCTGGCAGTTGGTGTTTGGAGTTGTAGTTCAGCTATAACACTTATTCACAACAAGCACGCAGTAGTAAGATGACCCTTCCTAGTGCATCAGAGAGTCAAAAGGTGTATTGTGCTTAATAAATTGAACGAACTTAGGATAATTCAACAAAAACTCTGTGTTAACATTGTGTCTGCAAAGCAGCAGAACTATTCAGCCCCACTACAATTCATTAAAAATCATAACTACGTTTGTTGAGGCAACGCATAAGCAATTGGTTGTAAAGTCAATTTTTCGAAAAAAAAAAAAAAACGTTTTCAGTTGCAGCGTTTTTTTTTTCCTGATTTCGGGCGGGTAAACAAGGGCAAAAACTCGAATGACATCTTTGTCCGACGTGCGGACAATCAGCTGTAGAATGGAATTGAGTTTGTACGATTACTTTTTCAAGCGTTCGCTCAAGAAGAAGCGAAAAAGACGCGATGAACGGAAATGTCAAGACAATAACAAGTTACGTAATTTTGAGTATTGCGTTGCGTATCGTTTCATTCGTATTTTTCGATACTCAGTTGAATAGAACGGGTCTCAGAAGTGTAGGACTGTGGCTAGATGGACAAATGTCACTGTAAATATTGAGAGGTGAATTGTACTGCTTGAAGGAACTCCAGGGGGGACCTTCCCCGCGCTCATTTACACTCACTGCTTTCCACCCGTCAGTTCGACTCATCGCTTCCTACCAATAGCCTAGCATCGCCTAGCAAACAACGTTGCAGTCAGGGCATATTTCGTATTGTACCTTTATCGATGCTAAATCGAATGGGGTGAGCCTCGAAAGCGCTCAACAAACCTTGTCGTTTCCTTTTGACTTAATCCTTCCTCCTGGTTATATCATTGTCACCTCCAAGTTCAATTTTAACAATCCACCTTCAATGTGACTACATTGACAATGCAGAATCACTTCAGTTGTCGATTTTTCTTGCAGGTTTTTAGTGAGAGTTTCATACTACGAAATATACAACGAGGAAGTACGCGATCTTCTCAATACAACTCAGACTGCCGGGGGTCTAGAAGTAAAAGAGCGCCCTGACGTGGGGGTGTTTATTAAGAATTTGACTACTTACGTTGTTAACAATGCTGATGACATGGACCGAATTATGACTATTGGCAATAAAAACAGTAAGTTATTTGTTATTCAATGGTTAATATCATATTTGTGCCATTAGTTATTAGTTTGTAACCACAAACGACGCAAATCATTTTAATTTATGTTGATATAAATTGATAAATGATTGATAAAATGCTAGAGGAACAAAACTGACGTGGTCACGATATCTCGTAATGAAAGATATTTTATACGTGTTGGTACGTTGTAACTGTCCTTAGGTCGTCCTAAATTCCTAGTCATTAAGGAGTTGTTGGAATAAATGTATTAGAATGTAGGACTGAGTGGAAGTTTATAGCAATTCATCTACGAATGTTGTAATATTTTGACATGGAAGGCCCACGGGTAAAATTGAAAACAGTGAAAATGCGTATTTGATGGAGCAAGGGGGGTTCCTTATTTGGACTGTTTGTTGGTGTAGTGCAATAGTTACACGGTTTATTTCGACTTTAAAATGACGGTAGAGTGCGCTAGTTGGGGAACAGTTGAAGAGGAAAAGTGAGAGAGTGAACTGTAAGTACTTGCTGCCAAGGTGTTTGCCCATCGTTTCCTCTCATTTTCATTCAAGATTCTTTTAAATTTATCGTCTATAATCTCAACGAAACAAGAACGGAGAAATAGTTTTAAACAGCAAAATTTACTAGAACGGACGAGCGGAACGAGACGTGTTTAATATTGGGGCGAAAATTTCGGAGGCCCTCAAACTCTGCGCTCTCCTCATAACGGGCCCCGCTGCTCCTTCGGCTAACAACAGAAAGGAGCAACAAACAAACGTGGCCTTGAAAACGTTGTCCATCTAATACCCATCAAGACGCACCAAAACTGGCATCACCCCACCAACTTTCCTCCGCCTACTGAGCTGCTCATACGATCAGTGCGTTTCTACCTCTGCAGTTCTGTCGCTTCACTTTTGCTTCATCTCATTTTTTCCCACTATCATCTCTGTTACTTCCACACAGCGGTAAGATCGTTCCAATTTTCTTCTACACATCACGTCGCCACATTCAACGTATTTTCATCAACGCGTCATCACCTCATCAAGGGCCTGAACAAAAATCAAATTCATTTATTCATTTCTTTTGCTCGAGCCTTCTTTGTATTTAAATTTTCTTCAGCAGAATTTCTTATTTTAATATAAACCCCTTTAATTTCGAATTATTTTCTTCATTGTTCTTTTCTCACCACGCTTTCCCTTCTTTCACCATTTTTTTTCACAATAATTAATCGGCATTTTACTGTTGTCCTCCAAGCCAGCCCTATGTGTTAAGTGATACTGGGAATCACAAAATTCCCATCGTAGCACCTTAACAGAGCTGAGTTGCCAAGCGTCTTTAAAACAAGGGCTAATAATAATGACCAGATGATCGGTCTGAATTTAAATTGTGAGAATACCAAATTCAACAGATCAAGTATGCTTTTTGCTGTCCATGGAATCGGAATATATTTTGCTATATCCGCTTAGTGTCTTCCCCGCTTTTGAGATATATTTATTGGTTTTTTTTTTTGCTGTGAACTGTACTTGTGAACCCTACAGCCCTGACGATGCGATTCAGCCGACCCAGGATTTCACTACAACACTGTACTTTCCAGTCACTACAGGAATTTTGTCTTAAAATTACTTATAGGCGGCACCAAAGAGAATGACCGAAATTCATTGTTAGGTTCATGAGAGAGAGGTTTGTACGGATTGCCTCCTTAAACAGACTTCCCCCCGTGGTCAAAAACGTTGGCAGGGTTTAGGCATCTTTAGTGTAGGTGCTGGGATGTAGCCAGTGATCCAAGACATCCTCTGTTCAATCACCATCAACAACGAACAAGACTCAAGTCCAGGAAAGGTTTTATTAAATCGACCGAAAATTTAAACGTGACTCCAGAACAAAGAAGGGTAAACCTGTGGCAAGAGAAATTACAGACTCCAATACTGGAACTAAAAGAGCAAGCGGTGATTTTGAACTTACCTTTACCCCGTGGAAATCACTAAACCGACTTCGGACAAAATTAACCAGGTGCAAAACTAATCTGGTTAAGTGGGGCTACACTCAAGAAGATACAACTTGCGACTGTGGGCTAGAGCAAGATTACGATCATCTTCTACGATGTGACTTAATAACATCACCCTGCACATGAAGATATTTTAGCATGTAATGACAAAGCGATTCGAGCGGCTGAATACTGGAAATACTAAGTTTAAACGGTGGATCTGGACACGGAAAGAAGAAGAAGTGTAGATGCATTAGTATCAACGTTTATTGGTTGTATTCATTCAGAATTTAGCGTGTGTTATGAATTCAGTGAACAGAAGGGGTATTCTGCTAATAGCTAGAAAACCTCCTCAGCTCATTGTAATAACATTGACTACGAACTAAATGAGTTCATTTCTTAACTCCCACTCCATCTCACAAACTCATTTTACTGTCAGAAGGGCATTGTTGTAGAATCCAGTAAGGTACACTACTTCACCGAACGCTAATTTACTCTTCCATTCTGAGTTTGCCGTGTTTCGTCCAACTCCCAGCAGCATCCATATTTCCATTAGCTTGTAAGCAGTGGGCTGCAGAGGTCGGATGTGTAGTTACTTACTCTTTTTATCGCGTGAGTCACAAAACGCACAGACGCCAAAGACAGAGCCGAGGGGAGACTCATCTGAAATGGTCCAGCAATATCTAAGCCTGCTTCTCAAAAAAGCTCGCCCAGGTTGAACTCGGTATGGTGATAAGTCAGGCATTCTAGGAATAAACGGCTTTCCCTTTAGTCTGTAACAGCGAGTACACTGAAAAACCACGCTCTGCTACCAATGTGTTTAAACCACAGAAGGGGGATTTTCATTTATTTGGCAACCATATACCCAAGTAGTAAACGAAAGATGGAAAAAAGTTTGTAATAAAAGATTTGTAACGAAAAAGGAAGTATGTACAGGGAAAAGCAATCTGGAGCTCGTACTATAATAAGAATAAATTGAAGCGAAACTAATCCAAGGTAAAGTTTTAGTAGAAGAAATGTTTGAATAAAACGAAAGTTTCGTCTGACCGTAATTGCTGAGACGTTGGGAAGGCGAAGGAATGTTCCAGGCGAGCTAGCAGGTCAGAAGAAGATGTGTTGCTGCGTACGGGTGCTGCAGATCGTATGATGCTGATAGTTGATTCCCAAATTGAAATAGCGAATGCAATTAGGATGCTGATGATTCAGTAGTAGTGGGATACTGATGACCCAGCTATTTTAACAAGTTGGCCAAAAAATGAGAAGCACGCTTGCGGGTGAACGAAAAGGCAGAAGTTGGTTTGAAGGTGAGAGCACTTGGGTGTTGGAACGACTTGAAGAAGAAGAGGTAGGCACGTACGATCCAGACGCGTTTTGATCACCGTTCACAAGTCCGCAGCACTTCAAGTCTATATTATTATTAAGCAAAAACAACTCCTAGCTCGTCGTTGACACATTCTGGTTTACTTTTCAGGAGTTGTTGGAGCTACTGCTATGAACATCGAAAGCTCGCGGTCTCACGCAATTTTTACAATCACAGTTGAAACTAGCATTCTAGGGGCTGACAACCAACACCACGTCAAAATGGGTCGGCTTCATTTGGTTGATTTGGCAGTGAGTTTTTTTGCTCTTTTTTTAGGTCCTTAGGCTTGTGTTATTTTGGGTTTATACCTCCATGACTTATGCTACCCTCATATCTCCCAATGAAGAATTACTAATGCATGTAGGATCTTATGATTGGTCTGTGCAGTTCATTCTGGTTCAATCCCTATTAATGGATCCTTCTTCCTTACTCATGAAGCGATAATGTCATAATTCCTTCTTAGCGTTGTTTTATGTCCATGGTTGAGTTTTACCGTGAGTGAACATTTTCATAGTTTGGCAGTTATATTGTACTGAGGGGGTTTGGAGATGTTTGAAGGGCCGCTGACTCAGGCAAAAAATCACTGGAATCGCGAGGAGCTCCGATCCAATAAACCGACATTCGTCAGGCTTCTTAACCACTAGACCATGATCGTGATGGTGCCTTCAATAGGAGTCAGTCAGTACATTTCCCCCCCTCGGCGTAATCTACTGCTCTTGAAGCGAATTTATGAGAGTTGAGCGAATCCCCGGAAAATCCGATCTTAGATTCGAGAAACCAGGGGGCTACAAGGAAAGTCTTTTCTTTCACTTTGTAGTAGGCGTTGCCCATTTTTCCCCCTTCACGCTGGAACTTTCACAATGTTAGCGAATCGCGGACCCGAGAATTCGTCTCATTATTTCTCTTTTTTTAAAAAACAGTTTTCTCTCTGGCGGCACCACATTGGGCGCCAATTGCAGTGATGGTTTGGTGAAGAATAGGTAAGCTCGGCAGAACTTCGTTAATTCTCCTATGGCTTGATCACGAATGCCTCACAAAACAGAAAATTTTCTCACAGGTTTTCCTTCCCTTCTATCTGCAATGTCCATCCCAAAAATCCCATTTGGTATCTAGTTGTGCCCGCCATCTTGGCAATCCGATCGGACGAAGCCCATGGTTGTTATGGACAAAAAATGGTTAAAAAAAATTAACAAAACGGAGTATAATCGCAAATACGCCGTGTTTGGTAACGTTTTCAAGGTATTTTTACATCCTGGGCCGAATGGAATGAGTATCAGACGTGTACAACTGTGAATAGTGAAATTACAGTAAGTATAGTGAGCCAAAGTCTACTAATTAAAAGTACTCGCAGGAACTACAGCGGAAGTAAATGTTTAGTTGCTAGTACTCCCTCCCTCCCGTCTCATCAAAACCACCCGCCCGCTCGACTCGCAACGTCGTGCCAATTGCCTACAGCCGCTTACGGGCGCCTGGCGCCGGGGGAATATTTAGTTTCCGTAGTTCCATTGTAGTCAGGTCATGTTTCGTGTAGTTTACTAGTATTTATCAATGCTGAATCGAATGGGATGGGTCTTGGAGCAGTAATACTAGGTCAATCCTTTCATGAGAATAATAAACCGTTGTGTAATATTTTTTTAATCTCTCAGTGGCTCCCTGACAGAAATATAATGCTGGAATAGACATCTGCCTGCCTAAAATAGCAGACTTCACAAGGGCTCTAGTCCTACCTCAAGTGGGGCGCCTGGGATGCAGGGGCACTCAGCACCCTGGGAATGACTGCTCCCTCAAGTTCAAAGGTGTATTCAAATAACTTGAAAATAACCGTTTTTTTTGTACTTTCGATTCCTCGCATGTAGCAACACCTCCAGCTCGGAAGTGGAAATGACTGAGAAAAAAGAAAGAAAGAAACAGGATAAGTGGTGTAATACAAATTAAAAATGTGGGCCACACAACGGAATTGCAATGCGGGACTAGTCAACTGCTTTCTAGTGCTACCCCAAGGGCTTTGTGGTGGGAGGGTTTTGACCATTTTCAGGGTGTCTCAGGTTGTACGAGCCCTTCCTTCCACCTCAAGTGTCCTGAAAGTGGATGTTTCCTCATCCGCAAAGATTTACTCGTCAGAGCTAAGGTGCTAATAGCTGGTTTCCTCATTTTTCCTCTACAGCCCTGATGTGTAGGATGTAGCCGTAGGTTTAGCATCACAAAAACGTAAACGTAAGCTCAACGAAACTGACGGTAACGTTTCTGTATCATTCACCGACTTAACGCGTGCCTATAGAGCAACTATAACTGTTGGAGTGTCGAAAAAACGGTTGATTTTGAAAGAGCCCCAGGGTTCATTGAGTTCGAAATTCGCTGTTCTGTTTTTTCCTGAGGACTGCCTCCTTGAAGTGTACGTAATTCCCCTCTTCCATTGTGAGTTTTATCAACCAATATTGTTTGTTCACTAAATTTGATGACGTCATCTCGTATTTTATAGGGTTCCGAGAGACAGAGTAAAACAGGCGCTGTCGGCCAACGGTTGAAAGAAGCCTCGAAGATCAATTTGTCACTTTCTACTCTGGGGAATGTTATATCTGCTCTAGTGGATGGAAAGTGCACTCACATCCCTTACCGCAATTCCAAACTCACTCGAATTCTTCAGGACTCTCTTGGTGGTAACTCTAAGACTGTTATGGTGAGTTGTGCATATTCCTGATAATTTTGAAGCCGATTAGAGTTCAAAAATCATTAATGTTTCATCGGCTTTAACAACAAGCCATTGATGCAACCTATTCAATGTTGAACTTCAAAGGTTTTCATGCCTTTCATTGTGATATTTCAGTGCGCTACTATTGGCCCAGCGTCCTACAATTATGACGAAACAATCAGCACATTGCGGTACGCGAGCCGAGCCAAGAGTATCTGTAACCGTGCTAGAGTTAATGAGAATCCTAAAGATGCCTTGCTGAGGTATTTTCAGTCTCAAATTTCCGAGTTGAAAAAGCAACTCGAGGAAAAAACCGCTGAACCAGGTATAGTTAATTATGTAAAAATTGTCTTGACTGCATAATCAATTTGTTCAATTGAAATTGAAGAATACTAGGTTCGTGCTATGTTTATTCATTTTGTTTCGGACAATATGTACCTATTGTGGGGATCTAATTCAACAGACGCATGTGTACTGAGGTAGTTCGGAGATACTTTTGAAGAGCTGCTGACTCAGGCAAAAATTACCGCTAATCGTGCAGAGCTCCGATCCAAAATGCCCGACTTTCGTCGAGAAATATGAACCAATGTCTTAACCACTAGACCACAACCGCCCGGTGCCTTTAATAGGAGCCAGTCAGTACATTTCCCCCCTCGCTGTTAGCCTCTGCTCCTTGAGGGGACTCTATTAATGAACGAACTTATGAGAGTTGATATTATCCGGGGAAAATCCGATCTTTGATTCTAGAAACGTGGGGGCTACAAGGAAAGTCTTTTCTTTCACATTGTAGTTGGCGTTGTCCATTTTTTTTCCAGCCACGCTGGAACTTTCACAGCGTCAGCAAATCCCGAGAATTCGTCTCATTGTTTCTCTCTTAATTTTAAAACTTTTTCTCTCTGGGCCTCTTCTTTTTCTTGGAACCAAGAAGTTCGACCACTAGTTGGGCGTCAATTGTACTGAGGTAGTTCGGAGATGCTTTTGAAGAGCTGCTGACTCAGGCAAGGAGCGGTGTGTAGCAACACAACTTTCCGCCACCCGTAAGTTCGATCACCACCTACATATGCGGGCGCGATATCTTAATTCAACGCATTTCTACAGAAACATTTATGGAGAACAAAATGTACGTACTACTTAATTGAGAGTACTCCTTAAGTTTGATCGAAATCGTTAGAGCCGTTTTTGAGAAAATTGGAATACTGATAAATTAATATTCTCCCAATCTCCTTTTCTGAGTTAACTTGGCTTATATCTCCGTTCAACATATATGTACAGCAATAATTATAGAGAACGAAATGTGGGTATGGGTGACTAAAAGACACTCTGAACGATTGATCGAATTTGGTGAAGCAGTTATCCTGGAATTTACGGAAATGTTCGAAAAAACGTTATTTTCGACACATTTTCATTTTTATCTCCGCTCAATGGACTTTCAGAAAAACATTTATTGAGAAAAATGCGTAGGTATTAACTATTCGTCGTTTTGCCAAAAAGCGTACAAAACCTATTTTTGCTTCATAGGCCCACATCTCCGTTCACCGTATTCTCATGGAGATATGTATAGAGCAGAACAGTTAGGTATTGATTAGTAGAAGATAATTTGAAAGTTTAATCCAAATCGTTAGAGCCGTTTTCGAGAAAAATGCAAAAACCCCTAGTTTGTGGTACATTTTTGTCCCCCACTCCCCCTTCCCATCCGCCGAAATCGTCCATAACCTTATTTTGGTGTCTACAAAAAATAACAAACAAAACAAAAAAAAGAACCAGCTCAATCGGATCAGCTGTTCTCCTGCAAATCGAACTACAGACACACACACACAGGCCATGTGCCGAAATTAGGTTTTTTAGACTCAGTAGGCCTCAAAACGAAAATATCTGAAGAAAACCCAAATTTTTTTTTGACACGATTGCTATACTTTTCTTTCCCTTTGGGGCAGCGGAAAGTAAAAATTGCGGCAAATTGCGGGGAGCTCTGATCCACCATTCCCGACTTACGTCGAGAATGATGAACCAATGTCTTAACCACTAGACCGTGATCGCCCGGTGCCTTTAAGTCAGTCAGTACACAGGGGTAGAACGTGACCAACTTGAACGTGACTTCTGAAACTGTGTTGTTCATGAAGCAAAGTGCTACTGTGGTGAAATTCTGTCCATGAGGCCAGGGCATCAACCACAGAACAGTCAGTGGCGCGTATGATTCTCTACAGCAGGACCAACTTTATATTGTACCTGCGCCGTCGTAATATAAAGTGTAAGGTTGGTCCCAGTCAAGGTTAAAACTTAAATCTTTGGGCACGCCCGTCTTTCTGGTTACTAATGTACTGTGCTGTCAATGTACGTACATCTTCTTCAGCTGAGAGTGACTACTCAGCCAGTACTAGTACTGGCTCACGTTCCAAAGGTGATTCCTTTACATTGAAACTGCTTGTCGAGCACCCATAGGAAATGAATTCACTCAACAGGCCTCCATATACCACGGAAAGATTCAGAGAAATAGGCTTGGTAGTTTTTGCAAACAAGAGCAGGTAATTGGTTTTGTGTGGAATGGAGTTGAACTGTGAGAATATATGAGTGAGTGGTCTTACCTATTAACCAACCTGAGAGTGATTCAGCGTAGCTGGTTGAATTTCATCAGGCGAGCCTGCTGCAACCAGAGTTCCCATTCAAACTAAATTATTATTAAATTCGCGGCGAAGTGATGAACCCTTTTCAATAATGGTAGAACGGAAACGGGTAAAACGGAGTTAGGAGGGTGGTCTATTTCTACTAAATTTGAGTTACTATCTTTCGATATAACAATTTTACTAAAATTTAATCTAAACAAACAACCGCCTAACTTTGTTTTATTATTGAGTTCCCATCCGACTGATAGCAATGGAATATTAGCAAGTGGGTGCCATAAAAAGGAGTATAAATGTACGCTCTAAACAGTGCTAGGTATGAAGCCCCACACCAACGCCAAAGTAAGGGTAAGGACACTATCTACACAGTAGTCGGTGTTTACAGTGAGTCTGGAAACCAGGACTAACCTGACACTTATCCATAAGGAAATATTGGGGCAAAGGAAAGGGCTCTTGGTTTTCTAAATTTAAGGGAATCGTTTGATTGGTCTGTAGTCGATGTATAAAACGTTATGACCTCCGAAGGTATTTGGAGGTGCTGATATAAATTTCACGGGCACCTCCCTGAAAAATGGGTTTGGAATGTTTCATATTTTGGACCACTATAAATGATCATTTATTTGCAACTATTCAAACCACTTTAATTATTTAATCGGTCAAAAGTTTTAGGTGCCGAGTAATTTGTGTGTGTTTCTTAACGTCATATATTTTTAAAAAAAGTTATGTTTCCTTTCTTAGCTGCCGAAGAAGAGTCAACTGAAGACGAAGAAGTAGCAGTAGAAGACGCCGAAGATGTGAACAAATTATTAGACCCATTATTGCCCGAACCTGATAACAACGAAATCTCTGAATCGAAAGAAGCTTACAAGTTGAAGGAAATCAACGACCTTGAATTCGAGAAAACGAAGTTAGTTGGCGGATTTTAGCGTCAATTACTCTTACTTATAAGTACTTATTTGAATGAGAACTAATAACTAACTTTGCCTCGTAATTTGTATGCCACAGTTGCCAAGGACAACCTCTCTTGGTGGAGTTGTCTGGTGGGTTGGTGGGGGGTGGGGGTGGGGGGGGGTGCCAGTTATAGGTTTAGGGCTTTGCTAAGTTGGTTTTCTTATACTCAGAGAACCTGACAACACTGGTTTTGGAATGGTAAATTTGGAGGACTTGATTAGAGGAAGAAGTGGTTTTACAGTCGTATTTCTTTGGGTAAGGAAAACTGGTGCCAGGGGCCATATTTTGGAGAGGTTGGCTATAGCTTTGTTAGACTGAGTCAGAGTGACTAAAATAAACGGGTGTAGGGGCTTTCTAACCCCACAGTCACGCCAGCTAATACATCTGTTAGATGCTAAAAGTGACCTGTCTTTTTACTCATCTTCTCTCTTCCTCCGAAAGTTCACTTTATAGGTAACAGAGGCGAATGCTGGAAGTTTTGTTATGGAAATTATATTGTAAGTATTAAATGTGGACAGAGTAAAATTTGGTAAAAGTGTAAACAAAAAGATTTTCAGAGGAAGAAAGAAGATGAGTGAGAAAATACGTCACTTCTAACATCCAACAGCTGTATCAGATGGCGTGACTGTGGGGTTAGAAAGCCCCTACAGGTGCACCAATAAGTCTGGTAAAAGCGATTTATATCCGTAGGGGAAGCAAAAGAAAAAACCCTGCAAATGATCACACAATTGTTTATTATTCTCTTGCACATTCAGTCTCACTCCTCCACAACAATTCCAAAACGCCACCAGCGCTAAGCTCCAAATGATCAGTCTTGTCATTCTTCTTCGAGCTTCCGAAGACTTACTGATACAAGTCAAGTAAAACAAAAATTGACAAGAATCAAATAGGAACTCGATGGAAGAGGCGTAGCGGGACCGCAGGACGTGGGACTCGCAATTGCAGAACCGACGGAGCCTACGCTAGAGCCTTCCAAGGTCTCGATAACTCTTCCCAGATGGAAAATAAATTCCCAGGGTTTCGCAACGTTCGCCGAAATGAAAGGATTAATTTTCTACAAAAAAAAAATATACGACGAAACGGTACATCAACGTCTTCAAGCAGCTCCGAATTTTTTCAATTACGCCTAAAGTGATTTAAAATCTGTCAACGCGTGGGAATGTCAAAAATGGCACCGGCAAATGGCCAGTCCTATAGTTGAAAAGCATGCAAGTTTGACTCCAGCATTTTTGGTGTCGCCTCAGTTCTGTTAACTCCGTACGTGTGGATGCATCCCGAACTATTTACACTACATAGCGCCTGGGTCTTGAGCACGTATGCGGAGAGAGCTGCCTGCTTACAAATGGAACGTATGCTGGAACTAGAGCTCGTCAGGCGGGGTAGCAGGGCCCTGCATGTCAGTGACTCAGTACGGATGAAGTCGAAATTGTACTGCCCTTTAGGATACGGATTCATGAAAAATGCAGACGGGAAGAGGGTGGCCCCCTTCTCGATGTAGGGGCTAATTTTTCAATCACATCTTACACGAACAGCATTCAACTTTAAGGTGTTTTGTTTCATTGTTCAATAATAAAACCCTGCAACTTATTACACAATTGTTTATTATTCTCTCGAACAGCTTGACGGAGTCTCACAGCGGCGAGACCCATCACATTTGATTCAGCATCGAAAAATACCAGTAAACCACCCGAAACAAGACCTGACTACTATGGAACGACGAAAAATAAATATGCCAGGCGCCCGTAAGCGCCTGTAGGCAATTAGCACCGCGTGGCGAGTCAAGCGGGCAGGCGGTTTTGATGAGACGAGAGGGAGGGAGTACAAATGATGAAACGACTACTTTCGTTGTAGTTATTGTCCCGTGAGTTCTTTCAATTACGCAGTTGTACGTGTTTGATACTCATTCCGGCGGACGGATATGGCAGATTTAGAACCCAAATGTCTTGAATCGTTAAGTACCAAATTTTGAGGGGGGGTTGTAAAAAATGTTTCTGATCGAAAACATAGGGCATTCAGAGTGAATAATAAACGAAAAAGTAGAGCTCGAATACTTCAAGAACGGAAATGAAGTATAAGATGAAAAAAAATGAATAAAATAAAGTTGACTTCGACACAATAAAATCGATCAACCCTAACTAATTATACAAATGAAAGCAAAATCGTCTGACCAATTTTGTTTGTAGCGACATTCGAAGATGGAACTGTGGTAAATAATCGAGAGTACGACTCTGAATAATACTCCGGCAGATAGCTATTAAAGTATAGCTTACCTACATAAAAAAAGGATAGAAGAGTTAAAAAAGACGACAAAAAACTAGAAACCATTTTGAAAAGAACGATTTTTGTTTCATTAACACTAAAATTAAAACTTACACTCGAGCAAATATATAAAAGGACTTTTTTTGCAAATATGGTCAAGAAATATTGTAAACTAAGACGTAGAAGCGTCTAGAAGAATCTATGAAGAAGTGACAAGTGGTGGATGAGAATATTTTAGAAAGTCCAAAAGGGGGAAATCCATTGTCGCTCTGGAAATAATCCGTAAAGTATTGGAAGCTTCAACAAGAAGGTTCAAGCCGCTTTGTGCAGTGGCTACTGTACAGTAAAATCTTCCTTGAATAGTGTGCGAACAAGAAATTGCGCAAAATGATCGGATTTGTTTTTTTAATGATGAAAATTAAAAGGAAGGCTCGTGTGGACCAAAAATGGGGGTGCGTTTTGCCGTTTGTCTGTCTGATGAAATAAATGGACTGTAATTTGAAAAAAAGAATAAAAATTGGCTCACCTCGAAAACGTTGCGTGACTGAAGGTATACGGCTTACCTGACCGTGAAAAGAGGGTTGTGATGAGAAATGTGAAGGAGAAAAAAGATTTCCAGGTTTATTTTACAGCCAAAAATGGTTCGGTGTGTTCGCGCTGGTTTTCTACCATTATTCACTGCACACACACTATGATAAATATGACTGCATGATATACCTGCCCAACATGCCTATCACGCAAGGACATCATGTGACTCAGCACTGGATGCACTAGTTAGGAAACTAGAAGAGTCAATGGAAAATGCCTTAGGAGCCTTTCAAGATATAGAAGGGGTCTTTGACAATACCTCTATACGCAGCATCGAACTGGCATTGATCAAATTTATTTGTCATGTTCGCTGTACTGGAAAGTAGAGAGATCCAAACGTCGCTGGGAAACTGCCCGATCAGGGCAAGGACTGTAAGGGGGTCCCATCTCTGCTACTCTGAAACCTAGTGATTGACTCCCTACTTGGGAGACTCAATGCGGCGGGGTTTTATGTCGAAGGATATGCTGACGATGTGGCTGTGCTCATTCGGGGCAGAGTGTGCTGTCGGACATGGTGCTTAAAGCCCAGAATGGCCTGCTGGTTTACGAAGCCATTGTGAGACCAATAATCTCATATGGGTCGATTGTGTGGTGGCATGGAGCTGCCATTGGAGAGAATGGCCAACGTACAAAGCCTGGGGTGCTTACTAATAGTCGGGGTGATGAAGACCACACCTACCATCACTATGGAGAGATTGCTCGACCTTCTTCCCCTGGACATTTATGTCAAGGCAGAGGCGATGAAGGTAGCATACAGACCCACCAGGCTTGGTATAGCTAAGGTGCCACAGGCGACTAATGGACACCTTATCTTCCAGGAGGTAAGAAAAAACCCGCCCCAGGGGGCTTTCCCAATAGAGCCAAGGGCCAATTTCGTTCGAAGAGTATTAACAATTTGTTAAAAAATTACTTAACATATTAGAAAATTCAATAATTTCTTACCTTAACTGTAGTTCGTGCACTAATAACTAAATCCACTGGCACTGTTCCTGAAGGTATCTGGAAGGGCACTGAGAGACGATATGTAGGTCTTGAGTGAGAAGACGGGCCCAGCTTGCAAACAAGTATAATGAGAAAGGGGTGCTGATTGGTAGTCGTTCTACCCAGGTGCCCTGCCGGGAAGACGCTGACACCCCCCCCCCCTCTCCACCGGTGTTAAGAGGGAAAAACGGTACTGCTGTGTAACGCGATTCATAAAAGAAGAACTTTTTGAGATTTATTGTTTTTTTTCTCTCCCACAGGAATGAAACGAACGCTCTCAAAGAGAAACTGGAAAATTTGGAACGTAAAATTATCGTCGGCGGTGAAAATTTGTTGGAAAAAGCTGAGGAGCAAGAACAATTACTACAAGCCTCGGCAATCGAATTGGAGGACCGCATCAAAATGGAAACTGAATTGAGGAACCAAATTGAAGAGAGAGAGGTTAGTCTAAATAAACGCAATGCCTCATTAGTTTACGACGTTCGTACTTATTTTTTTAGTTTGAGACTTTTTCCATTAAAACAGGTAGGAATTATTGTTTAGTTCATGTGGTTTGGTGCCCAGGAATGATTTATTACTGTTTACCATTTGTTCGCGCCAAAGGAGACTATTTTCTAGTTAGATAAGGGCGCACTCGTCTTCCCTCCCTTCTTCATGGAACAGTGAGTCCTCTTGAGGAAACGCACACCGCGGCACCCGCTTACCGTTTTAAACGCTCCTTCTTTGAAAATTCCGAAAGTGAACCGTTTTTCGGTTTGATACTCTGTTTTTTCATACTCCCGGAATAGTGTGTGCAGTCAATAGTAGTCGAAAACCAGCGCCAACATTTCGAACCATTTTAGGTTTTAGGTTTAAACCTGGAATCCTTTTTCCTTCACATTACCTATCCCAACCATCACAGCCAGGTAAGCCGTATACACTCAGCCACGCAACGCTTCCAGGTGAGCCAATTTTATTTATTTTAGTTTCTTTCACGCAAAAATTACAGTCCACTTAAAACGCACAAACACCATTGTTCGGTACGAAACGGAGGGCCGCTTGTTGGTCGGACTTCTCTCTGGCGATCTTTAGGCGGGCATCCTATATGAATGCCCTGTCCTAGCAGCCATGCGCTTCAAACATTTTTCCTAGAGATTCATTGAACCCCAAACCATAGTGGGGTCTGTGGTGAAAGATACACCCAGCTTCTTAAAAGGGGGTGGAACGTACGACGTTTTCTATTAGGCAAGGGATATAGTGACAATAGGCTCACTCTGTGGCTGCAGCGACAAAGGGACTTAGCCTGTCTGCCCTCCGTTAAAAATAAAACCAAGAGAATCGGTAATTGTTGATGTTATTTGAAAATGTGTCTATATTTTGGTAGTATTTTTAAATGTTGCCTTTCTCGCTCAACTAAACTGTGATAAGACATCAACGCGTTGTTGGCTTCATTGGAGAGATTTCTGGTTTTCAGGCGGAGAGGATTGACATCGAGGAGAAATACTCATCCCTTCAAGAAGAAGCTGTGGGCTCGACGAAAAAAATCCGTAAAATCACCGCTCTTTTGACTTCTGCAAAAGATGAGCTCAAAGACATGTGCCAAGAGAATCAACGAGAAATGGAAAGCCTTTTGGATAATGTTAGAGCTCTCACGAAGGAGCTTGCTCTTCAGGAGACGATAGAAAAAATGTTCATTCCCAACAGTTATCGTGTAAGTTGAACTTTCAAGTAAAGAAATATGCTGCAACTGAAACTGGGGAGAGGATGAGCGAGACGGTCAGCGTCTGCCAAGGGAGATGATATTCCAAAACCGCATTGTGTGTTTCTGTAGTTCAATTTGCGGGAGTCTGAACTTGAGGCTGGTTCTATTTTAGTTTTGTTGTTTTGGTACATTTTGACGACGCGAAAATTAGGTTATGAGCGATTTCCATCGATTGGTAGGGGAGTGGGGGACCAAAATGTACCAAAAAATAGCATTTTTCTCGAAAATAGCTTTAGCGATTTGGTTAAAATTTTTAATTGTCTTGTACCAATTAGTACTCAACTTTTTTGTCTTCATTAAGCGCTTTATGGCGAACCAGCTCCAACGGTTTTCACCAAACTCCCAGAATGTTTTGAATTTGTCAATACCTAAGTATTGTTCTCAATAAATGTTCCTCTGACAGTCCATTGAACAGAGATAATAGCCAAAATGTGTGGAAAATAATGCTCTTTTGGGTTTAATAAATTATCATAATTTCCAAAGTAACTGTTTTACTGGGTTTGATCAATCTTACGGATGATAGCTCGGAAAACGAGATTTATCGATCATTAATCGATCGTTTTTCCTATTTATTGAAAGAGGGCTACGATTTTAATCAAACTGACTGGGTACTCTCATCTAACTAGTGCCGACGTTTTGTTCTCCATAAATGTCGGCGCAGAAATGCGTCGAACGAACATGATAGAACAGTCTTTCGAATTTACAGATTTTGCTGCGCACTAGATATTTGTAAAAGTTTTCGCGTGATAGTCGTGGTGAAACATATTACTTCGGGGGTTTCAGGAGCTCATCGAAAGACACGCCCACTGGAACGAGGACATCGGTGAATGGGAGCTGAAGTGTGTTGCATACACTGGCAACAATATGAAGAAATCTGATGTCCTTGAAACTAATACTGACAACCAAGAGGTAACTCTTCATACGTCCAGTTTAAAGCTAATATTATTTAAATGTTAAAAGTGTGAAGTGATGACAGATATCTCACATCATTGTGTTACGGGGGGGATTAATATTGTAAGCCGTATCGCACTAGGTCAGTCGGGAAGTTGCTTTCCGCTGACTAGTAGGTTTATGCTGCTGCGACGCTAGATAAGCGTTGACCTTTCTATGTAGATGTGCGCGAGGTGCTGGTTGATCAGAAGCTCCTTTAAATCTGTCCTGCTTTCCTTCAAGCAGCCGTCGTCGATTGAACACACAGCTGTGTTCAACTGTTCGTCAAGAATGGACAACTTTCGAACATAATGACGGGCGAGAGAGTCAATCGCAGCAGTAGGGCAGAAAAGTTGAAGGTGGGGGATCAAAAATTGCCATTGCATTAGAAGAACCTTCAAGTTTTTCTGCGTGGCTGGCATCTTGAACTAATGTAGGGGAAGTTCGACCAGTAGTTGGGCGCCAATGTTACGGGGAGGGATTAATATTGAAAGCGGTATCGCACTAAGAGAGTTAGGGAGTTAGTACGATATCAACTGAATGCGATTGGAACAGAGTTTTATTCTTAATTACATTCGGGGAAGTTTTACCACCACAGACAGGGAACTGAGTTTCGAACGCGAGTGCGGACGACACGACGATGAGGGAACCGGCTCGGTTACAGCTGACGGCAACGAAGTCTCGAGCGAATCGGGGCAGTTGAGGTGCCCAGTCAGCATAAATGCCCCAGACGAGCCTCCGCTGAATCGAAGGGTTTGGTTCGTCCCGTTACAATTGTGTTTTGTGAAGGTGAAAAAGAGCTGAAAACGTCGTGGGACTAGAATTTCTTGTTTGATGATGGCAGTCGGCTGTACAGTTAACTTACCTTTGGGAAAGTTGATTGGTGGTTCATTACCAATGGCTGAGGTTCATGATCTGACAAGTACACACTCGAGATGAAGCTTGAATACAATGAGGCCATGCTTCGTAATCACGTCGGATGTGGGAGCTCCATATTGGTTGAAGACGAGGACACCAAGGTGCTAAGCTGTGCCTCGACCCGAGTGTACCACACTGCACCTTTTTCATCCCAGAATTCGCCTTTCCTTTTCCCCCTAACGTTTCACGATCACGCGCAGTGGCATAAATGCTATGAGTGATGAACCCTAGACAATTTCGTAGAGCCTTAGAGCTTCTTGATGGATTGAAGAAGGAAGTCACTTGATGGAAAAACCACCCAGTGAAGGTTGGACGAGGGACAGCGTTTTTGTGCGTCACTCGTCATTTCTTGAAAATTCAAGAAGGTCGCCACACATCGGCTCGTGTATGTACCTCAGTTTTTGTCAGGGGATGATTCTAGAAACTTTGCGCATTCTTGAGTCTCTTAAAATTCTTTTGCCCGACTGGAAACAGTTTTTGGTGCACTTTTTACTTTGATAGTCTCAGAAATCGCAGTACTGTCTTTATTTATGGAACGCACGGTGACATGACAACAACGGCGTAATCATATCACCATAAAGTCCTCAGATCTTCTTCCTCTTCTTCTTTTTCTTGGCTCTTCTGGCTTTTACCACTCTTCCTTTTACGACATAATCTTGAAATTGTGGACGCTTGGTAACTTACGTTTAAGTGAGTACTCAGCCTGAGCTTGTTCTTTAATCGCATCTTCCTCATACACTTCATGCTGTCTTTCCTTCTTTGGCATGTCTGCAGCGTCAAAACGTAATGAATACAGAGTACGAAATATTGACTCTTTATTTAAGGAACAATTGGTAACGTGACAACAAATGACGTAATCATAACTCCGCTGGGAGAGTACGCCACGATATTCCAAGCTGAAATCCTAGCTATAAAGATCTGCGCAGAAGGGATCCTGTCTAAAGGACGCAAGGGCAAGGGGATCTACATATTCTCGGACAGCCAGGCCGCATTAAAGGCCATTGCAGCCTATAGCTTCAGGTCCAGGCTGGCATGGGAATGCCTTCATGCGCTTAAACAGCTCGGCGCCCGTGACAGGCTCTCCCTCATCTGGATGCCGACTCACAGGGGGCATGAGGGCAATGAAAAGGCTGACTACCTTGCGAAGAAGGGCACGGAAACCCTACCCATTGGGCCTGAACCTCACGTAGGTATGACTAAAAGTCACCTCATGGGAGATACAGGAAAATAGCGCCCATTTAGACATTGAAAAGGCTTGTTACGCCTTCCAGTCCAAGGGCAAAGGCGATGCTGATACTCTCCAGAAGAGATCTGGGGGTCTTGATTAGCTTTCTCACCGGACACTGCCCACTCAGGTATCACCTCAACAAGATGGGCATCTCAGAGGCGGTGGAATGCAGACTCTGTGGTGAGGAGGACGAGACAGCGGAGCACATACTATGGGAATGCCCTGCCTTAGCAGTCAAACGCCTTGAATATTTTGCCCAGGGGATTATTGAGCCCCATATCATAGCGGAATCTGCGGTGAAGGACGTACTTGGCTTCATAAAGGGGGCGGGTATGTACGACGCCTTCTACTGAGGAAGGGCCTGTGTCACAATAGGCCCATGTGTGGCCGCAGTGACAAAGGGACCATGTCCCGCATGCCCTCAGGGGAAAAAAACAAAAACAATCATAACTGAGCAGAAAGCTCCTAGGTTCGTTTTACCCCTTCTCTTCGCATTGCTCTGAATAACTAATTCCATTGCTCCCTCGCTTCTGTAAATACACTCTAGAATTCTGGTAAACATCCACCTCCTTATTGCTCCCGTCATTCCCATTGATTTCACTTCTTTCCTTCGTTTTTCGTTCTTGCAACTTCTGATTCGACTCTTCTGGTGGTATGTAAATTGTGCTACAGTATCTGAGAATGTATACCTTGAATCGTTTAGCTTTTGAATTTCATAATGGGAAGGGGATATAATATTTCAAATCCTAATACTAAAAATTCTAATGTTCGGTTAACTTTACTCAGCTTAGGAAATGTTTTGCCTTACGGACTAACTTCATTCCTCTTATGAGCCAAGTTTCAGACTTCCCTGGGGTACCCTTGTGTTTTAATAGTACTCGCAGTGTAAATAAGCTGGCGTTGTCTCTGTTTCATCATGTTTACGTATTTCAGGGTTCGTTGGACCTAATGGCGGCGTTTCATTACTATTTAGATATGAAGTATATTCGTTCTCTACTGAATTTGTCAACGTCATTAATTGCGGTTCAAAGCAAAGACGGGCTCATTGGCATTGATTTCCTGCCAGCGGGAAGCTAATGAAAATATCCATTAAAACTCATTTTGTGGCTGATAATAGTATTGTATTTTAGTGTTACGGGGTTAATGTGATATCGCGCTATGAGAGTAGGGGAGTGAGTCAGCACAAATGCTCTGGACAAGCTTCCGCTGAATGGAAGGGTTTGGTTTGTCCGGGTACAATATCAACTAAGGTTGGCCACCCTTTTCTTACAAAAGGCGCCTTGTAGCGACGTCTGGTGACAGAAGAAAGAATTCAGATTACCCCGCGGCGCTAGCTATGAGCCACAGCCTACTGCTGGAGGGGACAGCTCGTGACCAATGAGAGGGGACTCCCCCTTTCAAGAGAACGTATATAAGGGCCGGTCTACAACAACAAGCATCAATTCACTCCCCTAACTTCAAGCAGCCACCATCTATAGTACAAGAGACTGCACCTGTGGAGACGAATCCCTTACCGTGAGGAGCTACTGCTCAACCAAGCCCTTCGACTCACACTTTGACGCCTGAAGCACACAACTCCACCGAGTCCATTGCCTTGCGTCTGAAGGAGAAGGAGCCACGACTCAACTGAGTCCCTTGCTGTGAGGAGCTACTGCTCAGAGTCCTTCGCTTCGCGTATCGCCAACCTGCAGGGACAGAGCTTACGAAACTTCGTCGGCCCTTTTCAAGACCACATCAAAAAAGAGCTAGACAGTTGCATTATGAGTACGAGGCCAATGACAATTGCTGCACGTTGAGCTTACTGAACGCGCTTAAAGTTGGAATTTATGGCCTGGAGGCGATGTGAGAGAGGTAGTCGAATTGTGACCACTTCTAGGCTGAATCAACTTCGTGCAGCTTGAATTTTCATGTCGACGCTATTTTGTAAATCCGAACACAGCCTCTGAGCCGTAGTGTATAATGACAAACTGAACAACTAAAATGTGACTGTAATGCTCCGACGTGGTCGAAACTGAGGGGTCGGAGGATTAACGATAATAAATAATTAGGAAAGGTGCAAAGTGAGATGTAATAGAGAAGGAAGAGAAGGTGCTGGGAGACTAGGAAAAAGCATAGAGACTAGAGAAATATATTACGATGTAAATGAAGGGCAAACTGCTTTCTCAGGGGACAGTAATGGAGAGAGACTTCGGGTTTTGGGTGGAAGGCTCGGGGGTCATCCTCTGCTGAGCAAGCACTCTCGTTTTGGCTCTGTATTTGGGCCACTCGCCACCTCGAATTCGGTTCTCGAGCAGGTACCTTATCTAACTATCACTCCTCGTGCCGGTGATATGGTTAACAGCAAGGAGGAGAAACAGTAGCGAAGCCTTCTCTCTAGGAGAATCCTGTTGCTCAGAAACAGTCCTTCCTCTCAATAATGCCGTTCCTTAGGCGGTACATGACTTTTAAATAAAAATAATGGGAGTACGAGATAAAACGGTCGAACTAGGCTCGAATGCTAACTAAACTACCAATTGCTGCTACTGGCTCGACTGTTCAGGTTGAGCTTGGAGCCTGACAGTTTATTTGAGCTGAACTCCTAACAAATGAAGTAGCGTTATTTCTATTGGCCACAACATTCACAGTACCATAAACTACCTACAAGCTGGATGTTCAGTAGAGGTTTTCAGATTATTGCAGTATAGCAATGAAGTTAGTGCAAAATGATCTGTACTACTGAGATTTTTGACGACGAGCTTTACATTTACGAAGATATAAAATGCGTGGGACGGAGGTAACTGGAACATTCAGGATGACGTGAATTCAAGAGCGGAATTACTCGAAAATAATTGCAGAATGAATTGAGGTCTGAAGGGAGACTCGGGAGGACAGAGTTGCGGAAGTATTTTGGAGATTGGTGTCTCCAAAAACTAAAGCGGCTGTTAACATTGGGGCTCACTCTGGGGCTTTTGACTGGGAATATTCTTATCGTGCGAAGCATCTGTGTGATATCAACAGTCGGACACCAATGAATACCCGAGCGTGGCTCATGAATATCAAGGGGTGTTCTTTTTGTCAGCATGAATTCTTACGTTCTCTGGCGTCATCGGTACCTCGAAGAAACGCACCTACATAGGCCACTCAGTTTCCATCATGGACCACCGTGCGGCGTGCGAGTACCATCAACTTGCGGCTGCTTCACAAGAGATCACAACTGTCAACTCCACACCACATTCACTGATCTGAGTTTTCTTCCTACGCCCATTCCAGTTTCTGTCATCAATCTGTGCTATCCTCGTTTCCCCTTTTGCCTTTTGTCTCGTATTCCCACTCTCTTTCTTCCTGTCGTTTGCTATAAACTATTTTTAATAAATAACAGGATAACAAGTTCATGTAGCCCATTTGAATCCTAAATTAATTACATAGAACCAGCGATTTATAGTTCTATCGCGCATCATTACTCATCAAGTTCGTCAATCTACCAGTGCCCCTCTATGAGTCCAAATTTGGGGCCATTGAAGCTGTACTGAGGTAATTTGGGGATGCTTTTGAAGAGCTGCTGACTCAGGCAAAAATGACGCCAATTCGTCGAGAATTATGAACCAATGTCTTAACCACTAGACCACGACCGCCCAGTGCCTTTAATAGGAGTCAGTCAGTACAAAGCAAGTGAAAAACATACGATTAGTTGGGAAATCGATGAATGTATGTAGGGCTAATGAAAATTGTCACATGAGTCCCCCATGTTCGTGTGCACAGAACTAACCGGTGATTGATAATTAAATCAAAATTATGGTGTAAAGTGTTCACGTTACGATAACTCGTTTTGTAACATTTTCCGTAAATTTCTTTCCAGATCCCAGTTCCCGACCTCTCTAAAGTTTATTTGAGTTACAGCGACAGAGCGACCACCGCCAAACACAGAGTTAAATCAAGTAGGCCGTCGGGTACGCGTTTCAACGTGTCTGCTTAATGCGGTCAATCGATTTTTATTCGCCCTACACGATCTAGTCAAGACGTTTTGTATTAATTACTCCTATCTTATTCCCTTAACGTGACTGGTTAATCATTCCACTTTGTTAATCACATTTTGTACCTTTTTTAGTTTTAAGAGCAGAATTCAGCTTTTTTTCGCTACTGAACATTCCTCATTTTTGTCATTTAAAACGGCAAAATGCCCAGTCCACATTTTTTGGTAGTGTTGATTTGATAGTTGATGTTTAGTAACTGCCTTTATTGTTGCTTGAGCTGAGTAAATTTCTGTTTTTCGTTGCGTACATCTTCCGTATTTACCTCCTCTTGGTAATAATGAAGTTCAGAAGTAGGCACTTTGGTGGAATGTTGCTACCGCCCCAAAACCCTTTGTGTTCGAACACAATTATTTGAAATTTGCGGTTCGTGGGAGTTTGTTGTTTTTCTTTCTTTTACTGTTAACCTCGACTTCTATTCACCGCCTGCTGAATTTGCCCATTTTCCCGCGGATTTAGGATGTTCGGGATATCTACATCACGAGGCGACGCTAGCACTTGTTAAGGACACATTATTACGAATCATGCGCGGCCATATTCCGCCTTTTTTCTCACTACCATTTTATTATTGTTTGATTGATGCGTCATCTCAACCGTTTAGTTCATAATTTTTCCGTCGTGTTTTGAGTTGATTGCGTAAAGAGTTCGCGTTCAGTCGGCGGGATCTGCGATCGTTCACGAAATTACTCACATTCGTGGTATCTGGAACTATATGTACCGTGGACATTCCAGTACGTCAGTGCCACTACGTTTTGTTAGAAATAAATACAGTCCACTTTTAATTCTCGAGTTCTGGAAGTTTCGTTTCATTATTAGGTGTTTATTAAACACTTTGATTCTCCCATAACATTAAATGCGGTGTCGTCAAACTTACAACAGATGCCTCCTAGTCTGTGGCAAGTGGGGTGGAATTATATTGTGCGTTTTGGAGGCCTCGGACCGGATTACATAATTTTAAATTATTTTCTCTCTTTAATATTTTAAACTTTTCTCTCTTGCCCTCTTCTTTTTCTTGGAATGAAAGAGCGTGTTGGAGTTTGGAACTTCTGACACCATTGGAACGAAGGGCTTGGAAATGTTCGCAGAGCCGTTGACTCTAGCAAAAATTAAGTCGACCGCAAGCTTCAATCCATTGCCCAACTTTCGTCAGATTATGAGCCTTCATCTTACCACTGGGCTACAATCGCTCGGGTACCTATTGTAAGAATAACAAGAATTCAGTTTTGTTTAGCAAATGTATCACCAACTTTTGTGTCTCAACTCAACAACATAACAACAACCTTTTACTAATTAAAACTAGTTGCTCTGGACACGTAACGTTGCCTTACACTATAATGGGAGTCAGGCGGTACAACTGTTCCTACCACCCTGTATTTAGTGCTGGGAACGAGACAGTCTCATTCCTTCATTGCAAACACATTGCTGAAGTAGTGCATAAAAAATTGTTTTACACTCCTTGGCTGTACGACGTAGGAAGGAAAGTTATGTATTCGGCTGAATAAAAAAGTGAGTTCTCTTCAGATCTTTACGTTTTAAATGCTACTCAATTCGAAAAGTACTATTTCGGAAAATGGTGAGAAAGAGCTGCACCAAATCAGTTAAAATTCGATATTTTGCTATGAGGAGGCAAAATTGAATCCATCTACAGTTACCATGCTCAAAACACTAAAGAATTTTGTCCTCAAGAACGGATCTACCAATTTCGACTTCATTTTTTGTGCGCATAGCTCCAACTAACACTACAGTACCGTAAAACGCTCATCCGTGAAAAAATGTCGAGAGTAGCACCATAAACCTGTAATTTTACAGCGATTGACTTCACAGTTGAAAGTAAATGACAAACTCTCCTGGGTCCTTCTTATGCCAATCTGAGCTTGTGTTTGACACAGCATTATCCTACACGGAGACATCTCAAACGATGAATGGCCAGTGAGTGGCTCTTGATGCTGCTGACATTTGGTACAGATGCTGTTACACCTGTTAAACTCACGAGTGTCGCGTTGTCAAAGCAACTCCTTTTTGGTTTAATATTCATTCTGAATAATAACCCTATGTTTTCGGTCACAAACAATTTTTTACACACCCCCCCCCTCAAAATTTGATACTTTACGTTTCAAGACATGGAGATTCTAAATTTGCAATGTCCGTCCGCCGTCCGGGCCGTTTTGTGCCTTTAACGTGGTCTAAAAAATTCGTTCTTTCGCACAAAAATCCAATTTGGTATCTGATTGGACAAAGCCCATGATTGTTATGGGCAAAAATCGGTTAAAAAAATTAACGAAAAGCAGTACAACGTGGGAACTACAGTGGAAGTCAACGTTTCTTCGTTTGTACTCCCTCCCTCCCGCCCGTCTCAACGAAACCGCTCGCCTGCTGGACTGGCAACGCCGCCCCTGCTCACCTCCCCTTTCGACTCGCAACGGGTTCGCCCAATTTCCCCGACCCGACGGTTCAGACATCTACGGGCGGGCGCCAGTTTTTTTTTTTGTTGTGTTGCTTCCTCTAGGAAGTGCTCGTGTTTCGTACATATAACCTTTGGCATTACGATTTGTCTCTTTATCGTCCGATTGCCTTGTTTTCGTCTTCCCCTCCACGAATGACTGTTTCGCTCCGTCTCAACTATTTCCGTTAGCAAAATATCTGTTATCTTCGATTGAACTTTTCATTATTCGTTTATTTTTGGTTTATTTATTTAATAGTTTGTTCGTTTCATTTTTTTTGGTTTTAATACGATTCAATTTTTTTGGATTCTTTCGTTTCATTCTCATTTTGGTTTTTTTTCATAGATTTTTGGTTACATATTGATATTAGTATTTAGCGTGCATGTTTTCATATTAAAATTCAGTTTTTTCTAGATACTTTCGTTTTTTTTGTTTATTTTAATATTACGATTCAGTTCTTTTCGACCTTTTTTTGGGTTTCATTTTGATATTTTTCGATGCTGAATCGAACGGGATGGGTGTCGGAGCATTAATGCTAGGTCAAGCTATTTATCCGAATAAAAAACCGTTGTGTAATAATTTGCACGGTTTTTATTTATAGCCCTGCCCCGTCTTACAGAACTGTGAGGGTTGCTCTGTTTGACATTCGTTCAGAAATGGTTACGGGAGCGTATTGGATTCCACTGAATCTCAAGACACAGCCTTTATTTCGCTCTGCAGTGACATTTGGTGTCGTTAATTCTTAAGGAACTGGAGCTGCCATCTCGACTGGAGATTCTGATTTTCCTCAAGTTTGATATCGACTCATTACTGATTACTTATCAATTAATGCGTTAGGAAAACTGGTAAAAAATTATGCAAAGTTGCACGACTTCATTCAAGCTCCATGATGGCCTTCGTAATAAACAAATGTACAACTACAATTCGAAATTACAAATCCCTTAGAAATTCTTTTTTTTTTCATTAATTATCGATGCTGTAGTGCCAAAACCACTGATGAATCCATTTTTTGAAAATCTTGAAGTACAATTTTCTCGCGAGTTTGACGGAAGGCGGATCTTGAGGATTAGAAGGTCGGAGATCGAGGTGATGGGCGGCGCCCGGCAAAATAACTGCGATGGCCGTTTTGGACACATTGGACAAAACCCCGCCGCCCGACCATGGATCTAGTAATCCATTACTGAAATAAAGAGAATAGCGGAGTTCGTCAAAATGAAAACAATTCGCTCGTCGAGAAAATAAAAGTATTCCCCGGTGTACCTGAATATTATGTTGGACGCAGTAGAAATTTGTTTTCCTCCGTACATTTCTTCGGCGTAATTGACGAAAGGGCGAACTTTGAATTGCTGGTAACAGGCGTCAGAAACTTGCTTAATATTCCAGGCGGCTTTTTCAAACATGGTGTGTCCATTGTCGCAGAACGGCATGACCATTTCGGTACAAGACTGAAAAAAAGACCTTTGAAGTGGAGAAATGCGACTTTTAGTGCAAATATTGATCGCAATACCTTTTTGGGCACATGGTAGCCTCACCGGGATGCTAACTGAAGGTACGGCACGAGGCGGAGCACACCTTTCAGTGCTGCGGCTGGAGAGGTGAGAGACTGTATCTCAGACTGTGTCGTGGAGGTAGGGTCCTGTCACAGTGGTTGTTGGAGCGGGATTTCTTTCGTGTTCGTCGAGCAGGTGCTCCGAACGAAAAAACGTGAATGTAACGCTGACAAAGAAGGGAGGGGGGGGGAGCAAGTGACAGCATCCCAGGTTGTAAGAAGAGAGGAAATATTATTCTCGCTGCCCCAATGAAGGCGATAATGCTCCTGAACCTCCCAAGTGGGTGACGTTGGTTGAGAAACAGTGCCAGGCTGGTGCAGTGCTGGGAGGGAGTCAAGTATTTAGGAGTGAATATAGGTGAGAGGTGGGGTTTCAACCAACACCTCCAGTCCCTTAAAGGCACTATCATTGCAAGGTTTGCCGCACTGCATGCAATTACTAAGGCCACTTGGGGTTTGTGTTACCATGACACTATCCTCATGTATAAGGCCATCTGTCTACATGCTACTGTCCTGTTGTCTGGGGTAGCAAACAGGACAGTCAATCAAAGGAGAGTGTTTGCCCAATCCCAGAGAGCTGCACTCCTGTGGATCACCAAGGCCTACAAGACTGTATCAACAAGTGATCACTGGTCAGTTACCAGTTGATTTGGCCGTTGAGTGCATGGTTGACAAATGGAGAGTAAAAGGGGAGCTTCCCCCGCATTGGGCTGAACTCCGTGCGGATCTCACCACAGAACAGAAACTTGCCGCCATCGATGAATGGGCTCTAGAGAAATGGCAAGCGAGATGGGAATCCTCCTCAAAGGGGCGTGATACGTTCGAGTTCTTCCCCAACATCTGTGAACGTCTTTCAAGAAAATGGTTTGAGCCAGACCGCTGGACGAACCAGTTCCTCACGGGACATGGCGACTTCAATGTGCGGCTCCACTTCTTTTCTCTGAAAGACTCTCCCTCATGCACGTTGTGTGCTTCCAGAGCGGAGGAAACAAGAAGCCATGTGCTGCTCCACTGTAGTTTCTACAACAGTGAGCGACGGTTGTTGGGAGGGCAAACGAACTTAGCAGCATTGACTGCTACAAAGCAAGCCTATAACCATTTTGCCGAGTTCGCGAAGAAGGCGATGGCTAAGAAACGTGGTCATAGTTGATCTGTCCTTTTGAAACTTGTCACTCAAGTACACGGTTGGATCAGGTTGGAAACCAGATTATGAACTTCTCCCCGACGGTACGGGATTCCTCAGGTGGTCACCTCTGTGCGGTAACACATGGGCAACAGCTCTCTACCGGGAGACTGGCTAACGACCAAATACCTGCCGTACCTCCGCAGGTCTAAGTTTGGTGGATGCTGCAGAGGCCGGCTTCTTGCATATTAGCGAAACCACAACTTCCATGACTGATATAACCCTCGTTGAGGGTTTAGGTACAGTCATCAAATAAGGAAACAGACCTGCTGGGAGGGAGTCACATTGATGACGGTTTGTGCCTGGTCTGTGTTGGGTATGATGCCGACGCATGCACCCCCTCCCCCTCTCAATCATTCAATGGCATACAGTTACTCTGTTTTTCCTCTGCTCTCTGTAGGTACAAGATGCACATGATGCAGAGTCTTTGATAGGAAGGAAGTGGAGCCGCTCATATGAAGCCACCATGTCCCATAAGGAACTGGCTCGTCCAGTGTTCACTCTCTTGTAAGACGTTCATGAATGTTGGGAAAAAACGTATATGTGTCACGTCCCTTTGACGAGGATTCCCATCTAGCTCTCATTTATCTAACATCCATTCATCTAGCACAGCAATTTATACTTCATCGGAGAGATCTATACAGAGTTCAGCCCACAATGGCTGAAGCTCCCCTTTTTCACTTTTCACTCGTCCACCATGCTCTCAATGCATCAGTGGATGCTGTCTTGTAGGCCTTGGCGATCCCCAGGAGGGTAGTTCCATTCAGCTGTACAGCTATTGATGCACTGTACACACTTGAAACCCGACTGTTGTCTACACAAACAACTAAGAGAACACCCACTTGGCCAAATTAAAAACAAAAAATTTGATTTACCTTTACCACTGACCTTATGTTATGCACCGTTTTGCGACTCAATTTGTCTAAACGCTCGACCTACCTGATAATCCCATCCCAAAGTTCCCAAGTCGGGGGTCGCCTGTTGATCGAGATCCAAGCATTTGGCGGTGCCCGTGTTATTGAAATACAGAGACACGCCGTCAAAAAGAGCCTCGAGAATCTGCTTGTCTTTAACTGCTGTGGTGTGAATGCGTTGACAAAATACCTGCAGACAGAAATAATTTCAATTCAAGCGGTTTTGATGATTTACGATAAAGAAGAACATGGGTCATGGATTTTTCTCTTGTTTCTGACAAACTCCCAGTGTAACACAACGTTTTCTAGTTTCGTAGCGAGAATAAATTGATACGAACACAATATTTTTTAATGAACCCCGATTCATACGATAGAAAAACATGGAACGAAAATTTCCAGATGGCTTCAGGAAACTCAACTTCTGGGTTGGAGTATTTGAATGTTCGAGCCATTTCGACGATGGTTCGAGTTTCTCCCCCTCAATGACCAACTGCTTTAGCTTTTTACTTTCCTTGGCTCTACGAAGTAGAAAGTAAAGTTATGTAATCGGCTGAAAATTTTTTTTTGAGTTTTCTTAAGATCTTTACGTTTCAGACCCTCCTGAGTCCGAAAAACACTATTTGGGAAAATGGTCTGTGTGTCTGTGTGTGTGTGAACGATTTTTAGAGAAAACCACCGAACCAAGTTCTTCCAGTTTGAACTATCTAGTAGTTCTTTGGAGGCTTGCCTTAACGCTGGTGGAGATGTTCCCTGTCTGCAAAAGCCTTACTGCTCCCAGGTATGCGGTCCTCTGAATATGTATGTGGAGAGGTGAGATGTCTAAAAGGACTTCCATTGCAGCAGTAGGGCACGTATTCATTGCCCCTGTAATAGCTAGGCATGCCTGTCGCTGCAGTTTTTGGAGTTTCCCCTGAATAGACGACTTTAAATATACATTTAAAAAATTTCGAAGGAAATTAACCACCTCTACGTCGTTGGAGTCGCCGGAGACCTTATTTTATTTTTATTCGTCGTGGATTTTTTTTTTTAGAAGTAGAAATCTATTACTTTCGTATGTAAAAAATCTTGTTAAGGGTGGCCACTCCGATCTATGTTTAATCAATTTTGACAGAATTAAATTCATTTCTTTTCGGGTGGAAATTTCCGACAAGGACGATTCTTTTTTTTTTTTTACTTCCTTCTTTGAGGCCCATCCCCCCTCCACGAGTTGGTCGAGGAATCCCTAAATTTTAATTACTGTGCGGCCAAACGTTTTAGCTTAGGTTTTGTCGTCACAGCAACTCTTTTGCGAGTAGAGAGCAATAGAAATACACTACTTATTACTGTTGTAACAATCTACACCGAATCAAAATTCGGCACTTGGTTTTTGAGTGTGTCTGTAGGAAACTTTGTGTTTTTGAGATTATGAGTAGTTACCATCGATAGGTGGGAGGTTATAAAAAACGAGGGATTTTTCGCATCTATCTCAAATAGGGTCATCTTCCGCCAAACTCACACTTTGGGCAAAGTAGTAGCTACATTTTGTCGTTCGCAAGTGTTTTTTGTACAAATGCGTTCAACAAAATACAACACCAGCATTTATAGGGCATTGCAGCATTTACTCCCTCAACTAGCAGATTTCGATGATGTGAACAATAAATATTAATTTAGGCACTTACTTTTACTGGGTGGCCAGGAAGGTCGGCCAGGAAATTCGCCGGGTAAGGATAGTTGACCATACCGAGATTTCCGTACATATCGATCAACCAATTTTTCAAATCGCTAATCCCTTGTGGGTTGGTAATTGGCTTGCACGGTTTAAATATTTTCGTCAGAGAACTTTTTCCTTCGTCTGAAACGCAAATGACGATTATAAGAATATCGAACGTTCGAATCTTTACTGAGCATTTTTGAAGAGCAAGTCGAGCTTCATTGACGTTACGCTGGAAATTCAATTCCTTAAGAAACTATGATTAGAGATCATTTGATTGATTTAGGATCTTACGAAGCCTTGGCGAGCGGCAAGTGGTCGAAATGACGGCGATTCTCAAATCAATCAAAGGAATGCAATAATTCTCACTCGACCAAACTCTCGTTCTCTGGATGCGGTGGACGTTGGCCATCCGCAGGCAGTCAACTCGTGTTTTCACGGCTCTCAATATCTTCTCAACTGCTCCAACCTTGGGGAGTGACGAAGTCCTGGATTTTTAATTTCGATTTATCCACTTCCCTTCTCGCGTTCCTGAAACATGGATTTTTGACCGATCTAAAGAAAACCTCAAAGTAATACCAGTTTTTCCAAGGTAGTTGATCGCGCTCCATGATTTGTGAATCGTCTCGACGCATTTTTGCGAACCGGACTCTCTATAAGCTGAAGTTAGCACTCTGTTGAAAACGTCGCAGGAAGTCATATTTGTAAACTGCCAAATAGGAGCGGAAGACGCCAAAGCCCTGTTCAAAATAATACATTTTTGTCGGCGATTAAACGTATATACTTTACACAAATAAGAAGTCAACGGGAGGGAAAACAAAATGTGGGGTGGAGGGAATAATTCGAGGAAGAAAAAAGCGAGTAAGGAAGATTTTTGGAAGTCAAATAAACGAGCGGTGCGTAGCAACACACAACTTTCCGCCATCCCCGTAATTTCGAACACCAGCTACATAGGCGGGCACTATATCTTCGTTCAACGCATTTCTACAGGAACATTTATGGAGAACAAAATGTAGGGACTAGTTAGCTGAGAGTACTCCGAAAGTTTGATCGAAATCGTTAGACCCGTTTTTGAGACAATTGGAATACCGATAAGTTAATATTCGACAAATCTCCTTTTCTGAGTTAACTTGGCTTATATCTCCGTTCAACATATATATACAGAAATAATTATGGAGAACGAAATGTGGGTATGGGTGACTAAAAAACATTCCATTAGGATTTATCACACCTGGTGAATAATTTACCCTGAAATTTACGGAAATACTGACTTAACGGCCAGACGATGATGTCTTTACATCGAAAGCGCTTGCCCACAGTAACTCACAAGCCAGAGGAGACGGACTCACCTAACAGGTACGTTAACTTTAGTAATTTGCCTACTGGCGGATATAACCCAATTTCTTTAATACCTAATTTACGGAAATGTTCGAAAAAACGTTATTTTTGACACATTTTCTTTTTTATCTCTGTTCAGTGGACTGTCACTGGAACATTTATTGAGAACAATATGTAGGTATTAACTATTTGAAAACATCCTGCGAGTTTGGTGAAAATCGTTGAAGTCGTTTTGCCAAAAAGCGTAAAAAATCTATTTTTGCTTCATGGGCCTATATCTCCGTTCATCGTATTTTCATGGAGATATGTATACAGAAGAGAAGTTAGGTATTGATTAGTAGAAGATAATTTGGAAGTTTGATCAAAATCGTTAGAGCCATTTTCGAGAAAAATGCGAAAAACCCTAGTTTTTGGTACATTTTCGTCCCCCACCCCCCTCCTATCGGTAGAAATCGTCCATAACCTTATTTTGGTGTCTACAAAAAATAACAAACAAAACAAAAAAAGAACCAGCTCAATCGGATCGGCCGTTCTCCCGCAAATCGAACTACAGACACACGCACACGGACCACGCGCCGAAATTAGGTTTTTTCGACTCAGTAGGCCTCAAAACGTAAAGATCTGAAGAAAACCCAAATTTTTTTTTGACACGATTACTATACTTTCCTTCCCTTCGGGTAGCGGAAAGTAAAAGAAGCAATATAGCGCAAAGAAAAAACGAAACTTCTCTTCAATAGAATTAGGTAAACAAAAAGGCAGGTAAACACTGGCAGTTCACGTTAATGGGAAAAAAGTCTGACCGTTTTAACGTGGAAACATTCGTACTGGACGGACGTTAATGATGGGTACGTTGGGTTGATCACGCTCCTTAGTGTCGAAGGAAGCTGAATTCTTGTTGAGAAGTTTATTTTCTTTGGATGCTGACGGCCGACCGTAGTAAACTCAATTGAAACGCAAATAAAAGAAACCCCGGTGGATACTACTGACCGCTGAGTACGGATTTAAAAAGATGAGTTGAGCAAGGACGATGTGGTGCGTAGATTGAGAATGAAGAGAACGGAGATGAGCAACGCTTTTGCCTTTTGCGACGTGCAACGATACGTTGTGAGCCACGAGGTGAAGTGCGACGCTCACCAGCAACCAAGTAAATGAACGAATAAAGCTATCTTGGGTGCAAACAGGCCTTTCAACGACATTAACACCAAACAAGTGGCACAAACAAGTATAATTTATGACTGAACCTTGACAATCATCCATCAAACAAAAGCGTGTGCCCAAGAACGTTAACATTCAGGATTCATTAAGTACCTAGTGTCTTTGAACTTTTCGAAAATCCGCGCTTTAACTTTCTTAGCCCGACGGGGACAGCTTCGTTTTTCAACAATAATTCGCGACAAATTGAAGAAGGAACGAATAATATTCTGGATAACAACACAGCTGACTCTAGTGTGAATTCTCGAGAGGCCGTCGTTTCGCTTAATTTAATATAAGCACCATCAGAGCTAAGAAAGTTTTTTTCATTCCTGACTGGCTCTCAAGAATTCACACCAGAGTAAACTACTACAGTCAAGAACGACCCCACGTCGCAATACAGCAGGACGAGTTTATTTAATTGGTTGACGTTTCGACTCACCCCAAGATCTCTCCTGGATACTTCATTCTGAACCAAGCAGAAAGCATTCCACCGTAAGAACCTCCGAAGGCGATGACTGGTGTGCCTCTTTTTGCATCCGTTTTGGGGTAAGCTTTTTTGAGGTACGAAATAAGTTGTATGTAGTCGGCAAGAGCTTGAGAGGAGGACAAATATCCCGAATATTCGGGGCTCTAAAAAAAAGAAAATCGAAGCGAGGTAAGTAAAACAATCCTGTTGCACTCTCGCTAGATTTGGATTTGAAATGAATTTACTTACCGTAAAAGATTTGTTTCCAAATGGCAAAGACTCGCCGTAATACCTGTGCTCGGCAAATACCACCAAGGCGTTGAAACCGGGAGCGAATTCCCACATTATTCCCTGAAAAAGTGAAATTCTGCGTAACTGGTTGTGTATGAATGAAAATTTGATTTTAAATTAGGTTTGGTCGCGTTGAAAGCTATTATTGTTCATCAAATCAAAGTTCTTTAAATGGGCCGGTTGTGACGATATTTTTGTTGAGAGCGAGTGCTCCCCTGGACTATAACAGACGTTAATGGTTTGTAAAGTTAACTTACCTGTTAGGTGTGTCTGTATCCTCTGGCTGGCGAGATACTGTGGGCGAGCGCTTTCGATGTAAAGACATAATCGTCCGGCCATTAAGTCAGTACTGAAGTCAGTCATCTTTTTTTTTCGGATGCTTCCGGGGAGGGGAAATCTTCAAAAGACACCCAAGTGGGTAGTGTCGGATTTTTACCGACTAAAACCTCTCCCCCGCGGTTGCCAACCAAGAGGTTCTAAACCAGAAAGGATGGGAGGCTGGCCTGCAGATGCAGGGGGACTCATGCGCAATTGCGAGGCTGGGAGGTAGGGATGGGTTGGCGTGAAATGAGGGAACAAGGCCTAGGAATGATGTCATAGGTGATGGAGGTGTACTGTGAGAGGCAGTTGATGGAGGGGTTGGGGTGCCGAGCCAGCGAATTGCGAAGGTTGAGGGCGTAGGTCGAGGCGGCCTCGCTGAGGGAGGGGCGACCAGCTTCCTTTCAGAGCTGGCGGTTCCTGATATACCAGGAGGAACTGAGAACCCCTCTGAGGGCCTTCATGTAAGTGCCCCCGAGTTGCTTGAGAGCGGAGGGAAGTCAGTCAGTTGGTCGTGGTCTTTATATACGAAGAGAAAAGTAAATGGGGTGGTGGAGCGTCAAGGGGGGTGGGGAAGGAAGGAGGTCATGCACCTCTGGGAAAACCCACTAGAGGCGAATGGAACGTCTTGAATTGTCTATCAACCAAACTAGCTGCAAAGACTGAAAACACAGACCTACTCGACCAAAGTGGGGTATATAAAATAGCCTGTCCTTGTAAAAACGCATACGTAGGTCAGACAGGACGAAAAATACGGACCAGATATTCAGAACACATTAAATCTCTTAGTAGGAACGAAGGCGACTCAAACTTTGCCAACCACCTCAAGACAACTGGACATGAACCTACCAAAATATGGGACTGCTCTACCTTACTACATAAACAATACAAAGGACGAAAACTGAACATATTAGAAAACATGGAAATTTATAAGCAAAAAAACTTCAATGGACAGATCATAAACGAACAAATCAACACAAAATGCGACATCATATTCACACCACTCAAAACACTACACAAACGAAAACAATCGACAGATTTACAGACCACCCTACACAAAAAAGACCAAGAATCCACAATTGACAGACCGTTCAAGACGTTCCTTTCACCTCTAGTGGGTTTCCCCAGAGGTGCATGACCTCCTTCGTTCCCCTCCCCCCTTCCTCGACGCTCCACCATCCCATTTTCCTGTCTCTTCGTATATAAAGACCACGACCAACTGACTGACTTTAGTACTGACTTAACGACCAAACGATGATGTCTTTACATCGAAAGCGCTCGCCCACAGTATCTCACCAGCCAGTGGAGATGGACTCACCTAACAGGTACTTTAGTAATTTGCCTACCGGCGGATCTAACCCAATTACTTTAATTAATGGTTTGTATTTGATGCTCAAGAAGAGGCGATAACGATCAGGCTTTACCAGGGCATTCTAACGCCTCCTAAAGACTGTTGAGGCAAACTAATGTCAAAGGTCAGGTTAACGCTGGGAAGTTGAGTAAAAGATTTTAACAATGTAGAGTCAGCAAGGGAAAGGCAGTTTGAGCGCTGGAGTTCCTATCGATAATTTTCTCAAATATTGAGAAGTAAATTATTGTAAGGGGTCAGAGTTGACGTTTCGCTTGAGGGTGGTGCTGGAGGAGGACTAACTGGTACAAAAATTGAATAAGTGCGAATTAGAGTGACAGCCATTGGCAATTTGGGACCCATGACGATAATTTTTTTAAAGTCTGATTTTATTACAACTGTGTAAAGACAGCAAATCCAGTAACTTTTCTTTAATAGTTCTATATTAGTATTGTCTAATGACCTCAGCCACCATTTCAATAAGTGGAGGTAATTTGGTCGGGTGTGCTTGCAGGGTAACTTGTTTTGCACTCTGCATAATTTTCACGCTGCTCTTTTCGGTGAATGTGGAGCAGCTCTAGGCTTATACTGGTTTTCTACCTGCTAACTTGTTGACGATAATGGCGGCCTCTCTCCGCATCTTAACATGTTAGTGACGTTGAACCAAGGCATGATCTCAAAATCAATACGAATACGTTCATGCGTTGCATTATGATATTCAACTCTACTTGGGCACACGGGTCTTTGAAATAGGTTTCACACTTGGCATCCACGTTATCATAATGTTGAGAAGTTCATGTGGTTGCCTTTTGAAGCCTTCTCTGCTTTGCATGAAGAAAAGTGGAGTTGAAGCACTGCTACAAGCTTCGTTCTGCACTAAGAGCTGTTATTCATATCATGCACACGCTATTTGAGAATCTGATACATTTCTGTATACTTCTGCTTGTTCAAAATGCTCATCAAAGCGCTATTTCAGCCGAGAGCACAACTCTGACTTGTTTGGGACGAGCACCGCTCAAGTTCTATTGTGCCATTCAACACAGAGTCCTGCAAGAGTCTTCTTTGATGTCTACCCTTGGAGAATTTGTACCAAAGACCCAAAATCGCTTCCTTTCAAGTCTCTGGCACTGGGCCAAGAGGTAATAGGGAGTTTCCCCGCCAGTACCACGCCACCTGAGCTGAGGGGTGTCGACTTTGCCCATAACGTGTGTTTGTTGATTTTGCAGTGTCTTGCGATGGTTCAGATAAAGCGTTTATAACGCCTCAGAGCTGAGGGTTTCAGTTCGATGCTTCCTCCTGGCATATTCTCTCACTGCCCTGAGCTCAGTCCTAACCTAAGAGTTGCCATTCACATTCCGCAGTATGAAAAACAGAATCTGACGAACTACCCAGTTTCTCAGTTATTTCCGACGAACATTAAGAACTTCTCCTTGTTCATAATGCACATAAAAGCTCTGCTCCAGCCGCCAGCATTGAAAACGTTACATTGTAAAACGTTTTTACATTGATTAATCGAGCGCAGACTCATATTACCCTCAATATTAATACAAACTAAACGAAAACTCACTGTATTTTCCGCAAACATCGTGATACTTCCTTCATTTCCAGTGTAGAAAAATATGGGTGCGGATGGAGTGTTGGGATCCCACCACGTGTCGTTCAACAAATACCTAATTTTGAACGTTCCATTGTTCACGAAAGAGAAATGGTCCAACTGCAAAAAAAAATCCTTCTTGGTAACTGCTGTATTTTGTGACAGTGTCTTAGTTGTCTGCGTTACAAAAAATAGCTTGATGCACGTTTAAAAAAAAATCCTATTTATAGCTGAGAAAAGTTGGGTACGTAGTAGAAGATAATTTGAAAGTTTAATCAAGAGAGCTATTTTCGAGAAAAACCGGAAAAAGTTTTCGGTACATTTTGGTCTCTCACCCCCACCCTCCTTTCCAATCGATGGAAATTGTTCGTAACCTCATTATTTCGTCTACGAAACTCCGCGAACAAAACAAAAACAGAACAAGCTCAATCGGTTCAGCCGTCCTCACGCAAATTCAACTACATCCATAATTAGGTTACTTTTTACTTTCCTTGGCTTTACGAAGTAAAAAGGAAAGTTATGTAATCGGCTGACAAAAACATTTGAAATCTCTTCAGATCTTACTGAGTCTGAAAAACACTATTTGGGAAAATGGTCTGCGTGAGAACAATTTTTAGAGGAAACGGCAGAACCAAATCAGCCCAAACGTCACTATGGGACGCCAAAATAAGGGTATGCGCAAAATCCGACCAAAACTAACAATAGTTATCATAGTGATCAAAACACCAAATTGTTTTTTTCTCGAAAACGGCTCTAACGATTTTGATTCAATTTTTCATATAGACCGCTCTTGATGAAATAGCAATACCATAAAATTCCCATTTGTGGGGAAATGACGAGAGCAGCACAATAAATTAGCAAACATTACGACAAAAATCGAGTTTAGTGTAATTTTTTTCTATTAAACTCCGCACAAATGTTACTACTAGATTCTTCAGAGAAATTGGTGGTACTAAAGTTAACGTACCTGTTAGGTGAGTCCGTCTCCTCTGGCTTGTGAGTTACTGTGGGCAAGCGCTTTCGATGTAAAGACATCATCGTCTGGCCGTTTAGTCAGTACTGGAGTCCGTCAGTTGGTCGTGGTCTTTATATACAAAGAGAAAGGTGAAAGGAGTGATGGAGCGTTGGGGAAGGGGCGGGGAGAGGTCTTGTTGGTCAGTCTTGTTAGTAGTACCTTAGCCGGACTGGCTGTGTTAGGTATTAAAGAAATTGGGTTGTGTCCGCCAGTAGGCAAATACTAAAGTTAACGTACCTGTTAGGTGAGTCCGTCTCCTCTGGCTTGTGAGTTACTGTGGGCAAGCGCTTTCGATGTAAAGACATCATCGTCTGGCCGTTTCCATGTCTTTACATCGAAAGCGCTTGGCCACAGTAACTCACAAGCCAGAGGAGACGGACTCACCTAACAGGTACGTTAACTTTAGTATTTGCCTACTGGCGGACACAACCCAATTTCTTTAATACCTAACACAGCCAGTCCGGCTAAGGTACTACTAACAAGACTGACCAACAAGACCTCTCCCCGCCCCTTCCCCAACGCTCCATCACTCCTTTCACCTTTCTCTTTGTATATAAAGACCACGACCAACTGACGGACTCCAGTACTGACTAAACGGCCAGACGATGATGTCTTTACATCGAAAGCGCTTGCCCACAGTAACTCACAAGCCAGAGGAGACGGACTCACCTAACAGGTACGTTAACTTTAGTATTTGCCTACTGGCGGACACAACCCAATTTCTTTAAATTGGTGGTACTCCAACCAAGTCGATTATTCTTTGACATTCATAAAATTATGGGGGCCTCTTCAGCAATTCCGGAATTCCACACCACACGTTTTCACCCGATAACTCGGGAAAAGTGATTATTATCCTTCTAAAAATATTTGGTGTTTTGATCACTATGATAATAATAGTTAAATTTCGGTGGATTTTGTTCATACCCTTATTTTAGCGTCCCATGGTAACCTCCGGGCGAGATATCAAGTTTGAGCTGATTTGGTACGGTGGTTTTCTCTAAAAATCGTTCACATACACACACAGACTCACAGACCATTTTCCCAAATAGTGTTTTTCGGACTCAGGAGGATCAGAAATGTAAAGATCTGAGGAAAACTCTAAATTTTTTTTTCAGCCGGGTACATAACTTTCCTTTCTACTTTGTAGAGCCAAGGAAAGTAAAAATATCTGGTGCGTTGCAACACACAACTTTACTTAGCTCTACGTCAATCCACTTTGTGCATGGCTAATGAACTTGGTCACACAACGCTTTACGGCAGCAGGAAGGGGTAGCGCTTACAGTTCTGGAATTTATTGTGCTGCTCGTACTCATTCCAGGACCATTATTGAGCAATTGGTACACAGAAAACTAATGAGGTTGTAAACCTGTTAGTTTTATTCGTTCATTTACTTGGTTGCTGGTGAGCGTTGAACTTCACCTCGTGGCTCACAACGTATCGTTGCCTGTTGCAAAAGGCAAAAGCGTTGCTCATCTCCGTTCTCTTCATTCTCAATCTACGCACCACATCGTCCTTGCTCAACTTCTCTTTTTACTTTCCGCTACCCCAAAGGGAAAGGAAAGTATAGTAATTGTGTCAAAAAAAATTTGGGTTTTCTTCAGATCTTTACGTTTTGAGGCCTACTGGGTCTAAATATCTGATGCGTTGCAACACACAACTTTCCTTAGCTCTACAACAATTCACTTTGTACATGGCTAATTCTATTTAATCAATTCATTTATCACTCAGTTAATTTGAACTTGGTCAAACAACGCTTTACGGCAGCAGGAAGCGGTAGCGCTTACAGTTCCAGATTTTATTGTGCTGCTCGTACTCATTGCAGGACCATTATTGAGCAATTGATACACAGAAAACTAATGAGGCTGTAAACACAAATTTTTTGAAGGAGGATAGTAATCACTTTTGCAGAGTTATTGGGTAATAACTGTTAACTGGTAGTTAGCGAAACAGCGGTAGTTGAAATTCAGGAATTTCTGGAGTAACCCCCATGTATCTCATGAGCGGTTTTGAACACTCCCCCTTTACGTATTAGATTGGACTACACATTTTCTTAGACATTCTACCAACATTCCAGCGGAGTTTATAAGGAAAAAACCGCGCTAAAAACACTTTTCGTCGAAAATTTTGATAATTTATTGTGCAGCTCTCGTCATTTTCCTACGAATGGGAATTTTATGGTATAATTGCTTTATTGAGAGATATCAATATAAAAAATTTAATCAAAATCGTTATAGCCGTTTTTGAGCAAACAAATTTGGTTTTTTGATCACTATGCTAACTATAGATAACTTTCGGTGGATTTTGTTCATACCCTTATTTTTGCGTGCCATGGTAACCTGTAGGCTAGACATCAAATTTGAGGTGATTTGGTTCAGTCGTTTTCTCTAAAAATCACTCTAAAATCGATTACATCGAAAATGTTTATAATTTATTGTGCTGCTCTCGTCATTTTCCCACAAATGGGAATTTTATGGTATAATTGCCTTATTCAGAGGTACCAATATAAAAAATTTAATCAAAATCGTAAGAGCCGTTTTTGAGAAAAAAAATATTTGGTCTTTTGATCACTATGATAACTATAATTAGCTTTCGGTGGATTTGGTTCATACCCTTATTTTGGCGTTCCATGGTAACCTGCAGGCTAGGTATCAAGTTTGAATGGATTTGATACGGTCGTTTTCTCTACAAATCGTTCACACACACATACCATTATCCCAAATAGTGTTTTTCGGACTCAGGAGGGTCTGAAACGTAAAGATCTGAAGAGAACTCAAATTTTTTTTTTCAGCCGATTACATAACTTCCTTTTCTACTTCGTAGAGCCAAGGAAAGTAAAAATTGGGTTTACACCCTCATTAATTCATTGTACACTAATTGTTCAATAATGGTCGGGGCATGAGTACGAGGAGCACAATTAATTCGGAAACTAAGAGCAACCGCTTTGTGCCGCCGTGAAGTGATGTTTCAAATGAACTGAGTGAAAAGCAAATGGAGTGAGCAGAATAAGCCATGAACACAAGTAAATTGACGTAAAGGTAAGGAATGTTGTGTGTTGCTAAGCACCAGATATTAAAAAGTATAGGTGTATTGGAACATTCGAAGAAAATCATTTTCACATTTTGAAATATTTGTGCGGTAGAATGCTATGAATGTTGAAGCCTGTTCGTATTTAGCTATAAAATATCTCGTTCAACGTAGAGAAACGTCACGTGCAAACGCACTTGAGATTTAAATGCCTTACCTGAACCTCGAAAGTCTCAATTTTATATTCGTATTCAAAAGATAATGCGGCGAGCCCTAAAAATAAGGCCGCTCGAAGTGGAAAACTCATCCGCATTCTCTTGGGAACAGAGAAATTGGGGGACAGAGCGAAGACGTTGGGCAGTGACAACCACGAGCACCACTGTGTGATATTTCAACTCGAATGATCCATTGAGTGCTCGGTCGGAAAGAGAGCGTTCGATAAAAAGAAGGGGGAAACAGGTTGCTCTTCACAACGAGATAAGAAGCCTTCGCATTATCGGGATTGTTCATTCCGAGGACTCTAATCTCTAATGTTTTTCCCTTCCCGACGCGATACCTCAAAGCCGATATTGAAACAATCCCATAAGTTGACGTATTAATTTGCGCGAAGAGACTAACGGCTTTCCTGTGATCGCTCGGCCGGAAATCTTCAAAAAATAATAACGAACTCTCTCGAGAGACCTGTCATTTTATCGTTGGAGCGATGGAAAGTGTCACGAAGTGATTGCATCACGACATAATCTCCAATTGAAACGCCCATTTCCCTACCACGCCTGTTTTCGTTTCAAAAATACATTTACAGTACAACGGATCTTGCTTTTCTCGACGAACGCCAAAATAATAAGAGGCGTTCAAGTACCAGATAAACGGAGGATTTCGTTTCACTAAAGTTAATGTACCTGTTAGGTGGGCCCGTCTCCTCTGGCTGGTGAGTTACTGTGGGCAAGCGCTTTCGATGTAAAGACATCATCGTCTGGCTGTTAAGTCAGTACTAAAGTCAGTCAGTTGGTCGTGGTCTTTATACAGGAAGAGAAAGGTAAACGGGGGGATGGTGGAGTGTTGAGGAAGTGGGGGGGAAGGAGGTCATGCACCTCTGGGGAAACCCACTAGAGGTGAATGGAACGTCTTGAATGGTCTTTCAATTGTGGATTCTTGGTCTTTTTTGTATAGGGTGGTCTGTAAATCCGTCGATTGTTTTCGTTTGTGTAGTGTTTTGAGTGGTGTGAATATGGTGTCGCATTTTGTGTTGATTTGTTCGTTTATGATCTGTCCCTTGAAGTTTATTTGTTTATAAATGTCCATGTTTTTTAATATGTTCAGTTTTCGTTCTTTGTATAGTTTATGTAATAAGGTAGAGCAGTCCCGTATTTTGGTAGGTTCATGTCCAGTTGTCTTGAGATGGTTGGCTAAGTTTGAGTCGCCTTCGTTCCTACTAAGAGATTTAATGTGTTCAGAATATCTGGTCTGTATTTTTCGTCCTGTCTGACCTATGTATGCGTTTTTACAAGTACAGGTTTTTATATGCCCCACTGCCGGGGTCCCCTTTTCAAGGGTGTGTGGCCTTAAAAAGGGCCGACAAAAGATTTGTTGGTCCTGTCGCTGCCGGTTGGGAAAGTGTGAGGCGAGGAACAGGTTTCTCGGGCGTCATTGCGTAGGTCGAAGGGCTCGGTTGAGCAGTAGCTCCTCACGGCGAGGGACTCTGTTGAGTCGTCGCTCTTTCTTCTTCAGACACGAGAGGACGAACTTGTCGTCTCCGCTGATGGTGATTGGTTGTTGTTAGAAGAAGTGGTGATTGAAAGAATGTTGTTTGTCCTTGCAGGCAGGCCCTTATATACGTACTCTTGGAGGGAGTCGTCCTCTCTCATTGGCCACATGCTACCCCCTCCAGGAGTAGTTGGTGGCTCGCGGCTAATGCCCTCTGTCGGGATGACTTTGCGGTGAGGCGCCTTTTGTAGGTAAAGGGTGGCCAGCCGCCACACCCACTTTGGTCGACTGGGTCTGTCTTTTCAGTCTTTGCAGCAAGTTTGGTTCTAAGTGTGTTGTCTGTACGTAATGTGATTTGTATGCCTTCAGAGGATGTTAGTTATCCGTATATTTTTGGTCCTGTGTACGTGAATGTGCAGCGTCTTATCAAAGCCTGTGTATTTTGTGTTTTTGAGTCGTCTGTTTTGGAGTCATACTGTCTTAATAATTTGTTTATTGTTTTTTTGGAGTAACCGTTATTTTCTGCGATAGTATTGATAGTGTCAATCATGTTTCACTTTATGCGAAGAACATCACCCCAAAATCTCAAGAGATTCGGACTACACTTTGTGAGAAGGGGGGAGGGGATTATGAAGGGAATTTATGAACTGTTTGTCGAAAAATAGAGCAATTTGGGAAATGGATCGAAGATGGAAGAAGAATAAATTATACGTTGGCTCCTACATTTCATTAAGACAACGTTACAAATCTTGTGTATTTTATTAATCTTTGTGGTCACACACAGCACCGGATTTAAGTCTGTGGCGGCCCCCGGGTCATAATAAATTCAATTATTTTATATTTCTATCGACATTCTAATTTACTATCGAGCATAAAAGTAAAGAGCATTATTTACTAATCTTTGATCATTGTACCCACACCATCTATAAATTCCATGAACCACCTTGTTCGTGAAAAGAGTATTAATTTGTTGTCTAGTTTTCACAAATAACAGAAATACTTCAAACCACGTACGGTTCACAGTTTTGAACTAACGTAGAAAAGCTGAGATCGTTAGCAATGAGGGAAGAGAGCGTGTGATTGCTTCTCATTCGCATACAACGTTATCAATACAATTTTTAAGAAATCGAAAAACTAGTTGCCCCTTCGATTCACAGAAAGTTGACAGTAACAGCTCAGTAATTGATGTTACGCGCGAAAGTTTTACCGGGAAACGTTGGATTTAGCCTTGGCCGCGCGATCTATCGGGCGTTGGACGAACTAAAGTAGTTTCTACATTTGCCGCTAGGGTCGCAACGAAAGATTGAGTCGCTCGAATTGGAATAGTCAACTGACCTGAAGCGCCGGTTTGGGAAGATATTTGAACAGGAGATCATGAACATTAAGGAGCTAGCAGTTACTTTAAAATCCCTCAACAGTCGTTAGTTCCCGATGGGCTCGTCTGAATTGCAAATTACCAAGTTCGGGCAGTTCAAATTCACGCGACTCAATCTTTCGTTGCGACCCTAGCGGCGAATGAGGAAACTACTTTAGTTCATTCAACGCCTGATAGATCACGCGACCGAGGCCAAATCGGACCTTTTCCGCTAAAAATTTTGAAAAATCGAGCGCATAAAGTCAGTTTTTGACGGAGCGACTTGTTGCCGGATTCGTTAAAAATTGTTTTGATAACGTTGTACATGAATGGGAGGCAATTACACGCTCTCTTCCCCCCTCGTTTGCTGACGATATCAGCTCTTCTAAGTCAGTTGTGTTGTATATTATCGTCCGACTTTATGCATTTACGACATTATGCGATCCTATAGAAGTACGGTAATCAAAATTCTGCCAGTTTCGTCAAAACTCATCTCGCACGTCATTAGAATCTAGAAGATTAGCCCAATGAAATGCCTGGTAGAAGATAAATTGAAATTTTAATAATGAGAGCCATTTTCAAGAAAAATACGAAAAAGTATTTGATACATTTCGGTTCCCCACCCAACTTTCCAATCGATGGAAATCGTTCATAACCTCATTTTCTCAAAACAGAAAAAGAGCCAGCTCAATCGATTCAGCCGTTCTCCTGCAAATTCATCTACAGCCACGTACTCACTGACCACGCGCCAAAATTAGGTTTTTGTGACTCAGCAGCCCTCAAAACGTTCTGATTCGAAGAAAACTCAACTTCTTACTTTCCTTGGCTCTACGAAGTAGTGAGGAGAGTTATGAAATCAGCCGTAACAAAATTTTCAGTTCTCTTCAGATTTTTACGTTTCACACTGTACTGAGTTCGAACACACTATTTGGAAAATGGTCTGTGAGTGAACAATTTTTAGAGAAAACGGCTGAACCGCAGGTCGCAATGTGACGCCAAAATAAGGGTATGCGCAAAATCCGCCCAAAACTGACTACAGTTTTCATAAAGATCGACGCACCAAATATTTTTTTCTCGAAAACGGCTGTTACAATTTTGATTACATTTTTTATGTAGACAGCTTTTAACGAGATGACAATACCGTAAAATTCCTATTTGTGAAAAAATGACGACAACAGCACAATAAATTAACAAACATTTTGACGAAAACCGAGTTTAGCGTTGTTTCTTAATAAACTCCGCTCAAATGTTGCTAGATTCTTCAGAAAAATTCAGGTGGTACTCAAACCAAGTCCCTATACGACGAGTCTTTAGTAACGGTCATGAAATATGCAGTGTTTTTTGAACTGGCTTAGTCATGTTGTTTTTACTAATTGTGGGAGGGAGGGTTTGAGGAAAGATGTAGTGTACCCTTGTGAGCACAATTGTTGTGGGTGTTTGTGGTATGAGAGAGAGGTGCTCGAAGCAGTGTCCTGGAAGCTTCCCCTCAGGCATATTGATTCTCTTCAAAGGAAGGGCCCCACATGCGCCACAGATGCCCGTCTGACCACCCAGCGGGACTAAGACGCATGAGGGATTTTTCGGCTGCTACTCAAGAGTCAGCCCTCGGCCACTGGTGATGTGGTGAACGGGACACACAGCCGCTCAAGGAACGCTCAAACCTGGTTTTCCCCCTCCTCATTCCGAAGGGCTCATTATGAGTGTTTCAAGTCAATGTGTTCTCCACGCAAGCCGTTTGTATCTGGAATATGTTGCGTATGTCAGTGTCGTGAGCTTTAAGCCCCTGAAGGCCGACTTTTACTGCCACGCAGAGGATACGGGTGGAGAAATCTGTCCCCCTTCCTGTGGGGGGTGTGTTCTGCAATCCCAGCTCAACGTAGGGGGTTCACAGTGTGTCATGTATGTGAAAGAAGTGTAAGTTGTGTCCTTTAAGTCCGGCTCATACGAACACGCAAGGAGTACGGCAGTAGGATTCTGGACCCCCAACTGCAGGACGACATCTTATGAACGGCACTTATGCCATACATGATTATTGTAATGTCACCTTGATGATTTGAGAACGTAGCAACAAAATATCTGGTGCGTAGCAACTCACAACTTTCCGCCACCCCCGTCAGTTCAAACACCAGCTGCATACGCGGGTGCTATATCTTTATTCAACGCATTTCTACAGAAACATTTATGGAGAACAAAATGTAGGGACTGGTTCGCTGAGAGTACTCCGTAAGTTTGATCGAAATCGTTAGCGCCATTTCTGAAAAAATTGGAATTCCGATAAATTAATATTCGACAAATCTCCTTTTCTGTGTTAACTTGGCTTATATCTCCGTTCAACATATATATACAGAAATAATTATGGAGAACAAAATGTGGGTATGGGTGAATATAAGACACTCCATTAGAATTTATCACATTTGGTGAAGAAGTTACCCTGAAATTTACGGAAATGTTCGAAAAAACGTTATTTTCGACACATTTTGATTTTTATCTCTGTTCAATGGACTGTCAGAGGAACATTCATTGAGAACAATATGTAGGTATTAACTATTCGAAAACATCTCTAAAGTTTGGTGATAATCGTTGAAGCCGGTTTGCCAAAAAGCGTAAAAAACCTATTTTTGCTTCATAGGCCTATATCTCCGTTCACCGTATTTTCATGGAGATATGTATAGTGAAGAAAAGTTAGGTATTGATTAGGAGAAGATAATGTGAAAGTGTAATCAAAATCGTTAGAGCTGTTTTCGAAAAAATGCAGAAAACCCTAGTTTTTGGTACATTTTCGTCCCCCCCCCTCCCTTCCCATCGGCCGAAATCGTCCATAACCTTATTTTGGTGTCTACAAAAAATAACGAACAAAACATAAAAAGAACCAGCTCAATCGGATCAGCCGTTCTCCCGCAAATCGAACTACAGACACACACACACGGACCACGCGCCGAAATTAGGTTTTTTAGACTCAGTAGGCCTCAAAACGTAAAGATCTGAAGAAAACCCAAATTTTTTTTTTAACCCGATTACTATACTTTCCTTCCTTTCGGGTAGTGGAAAGTAATAAAAAATCGTGTGCACAGGCTCACTGTGTACTAATCGCTCAATAACGTTCTGGCGTGAGTACGAGCAGCACAATAAATTCCGGGTCTGTAAGCGCTACGACTCTCCACTGTCGTGAAGTGTTATTTCAAATGAACTGAGTGAAAAATATGTTAAGTAAGTAGAATAAGCTATGAACACGAGAGAATTGACGTAGAGCTAGGAAAAGTTGTGTGCTGCTACGCACCTGATATTTCCACGTGTGTCTTGGCGTAGTTCCATTAAACATCGTGCTTTTTGCGTTACATGATAAGAGGACCTACACTTAGACGATTAATAAAACCATTTTCCATTAAAAAGGTTAATAATTAGAAGCGATAACGTTGTTTTAATTATAAAGAATTTAATCGCAGAGAATCATTAAACGTTTGTTTTCACGAATTATACCACGTAAACGGTATATTTAACTTAATTTGTTCCTTGAAATGTGTTTAAGCGTATTTCCAATTTAGCTCTCATCACAGTATTTCCTGTACCCAACGCTTAAAAATATCGACGTACAATTTTCTAGCGTTTTTAACCGACTGAGGGTCTTCGGGATGAGAAGCTCGAATGTCAAGGTGGTGAGCTGAGTCAGGAAAAATTATAGCGATGGAAGTTTCAGAAACGTTGGTCAGTACACCGTAACCCGACCATGGATCCAACAGCCCGTTGCTGAAAAACGAGAAAATGGGTTAAAACCGAATGTAAAGATAAATTAACGTAAAATATGGAAGATCGACGGTACCTGAAAATTATGTTGGACGAAGAAGAAACGTTTTTGCCCCCGTAAAGGTTTTCCACGTAGTTGACGACAGGGCGAACTTTGAATTGAGCGTAACAATCGTCGGAGTCGGCATTTATGTCCCAGGACGCTTTTTCGAACATTGTATCGCCGTTGTCGCACATTGGCATCACCATTTCTGTACAAGACTGTGAACGATAGGAGGAAGCATCGATTAAATCGCACCAGCGGTGGAAATTAGACGCAAAATTAAAAGTAAGTGTCTAGCGTGAAGCAACTCAACCCTAAGGAAACGACCTTTTTTCTCCACCGAAATCAGCGGAGACGTTTATAGGGAACTAAATGCGAGTACTGGTTAGCCGAAAGTTTTTCGTAAATTTCGTCGAAACAACTCAGAAACAGTTTTGAAAAGAAGTCCCGGCAAACGGCCGATTTTGCCTCAGCCGCGCGATCTATCAGGCGTTGAGTGAACTAAAGTAGTGTTTACGTTTGCCGCTAGAGTCGCAACGAGGGATTGAGTCGCTCGAATTGGAACAATCTAAACTTGGAAATTTCGGATTCAGGCAACTGACAGCTGAACTGGAGTAGTCAACTGGCCTGAAGCGTCAGTTTGGGAAGATTTGAACAGGAGATCATGAAAATTAAGGAGCTAGCAGTTACTTTAAAATCCCTCAACATTCGTTAGTTCTCTATGGGCTCCTCCGAATCGCAAATTACCAAGTTCGGGCAGTTCAAATTCACGCGCGACTCAATCTTTCGTTGCGACCCTAGCGACGAATGAGGAAACTACTTTAGTTCATCCAACGCCCGATAGATCGCGCGGCCGAGGCCGAATCGAACGTTTCCTGGTAAAACTTTCGTGCGTAAAATCAATTACTGACCTGTTACTGTCAACTTTTCGTGAATCGACGGGGCAACTTGTTTGTCGATTTCTTAAAAATTGTATTCATAACGTTGTACATGAATGGGAGGTATTGAGAACAATCAGAGGTAAGTAATCACTATTTTTTGCGTTATAATCAAGCGGACTGTAATAAAATTGAAATAAAACCATAGGCAAAGTGTCCCCCAAATATTGTGCTGGGTTTACTCTCAGAAGCCCCGATGAGAAAACCAATAACCCGGAGGAACCACCCCCAGTAAATCTACAAACTAGGAAATAAATTATTATTTCATATGAATTACGCGTTGAGAGTGATGAAACACTTCCCAAAAAACTCCTCAGCGCAATAAACAATCAGATAGTCTTGAAAAAAGCACAACGCTGGCGAGCGGCAGACGACGAAATGGGAGGTAAAATTGGGAGTGAAAAGGTAAGAGAGGGGACATGGGAAAAGGTAAGGGATTGTTCGTAAACACAGAGGATGACTCCCTGGGCAAAAGACCTCCGCAAACAAACCCAACAGGAGGCAATCACACACTCTCTTCCTTATGTATCTTCATTCGACGAATTAGAGGGGAAAAAAACGGGTACCGTTTAGCTGAAGGTCCCCTGTAAAGTTCATCGAAACCGTTATGGCCATTTATCGGAAATTCGATGTATTCAACATAAGATTTTGTGGGGAGGGCGGGACTAAAAGTAGGTGTAGGTTGATGAAAGCCATATTTGAATTTACCGCAGAAAACTCGTACACATTCAATAAACAAGGTTCTTTTAAAAGCCCTTTTAGGTTGCTTCCTCCGTTCAACGAACTGTCTAAATTTATGAGGAATAATATTCAGGTTTAGCCGATTTGCAGACAACTTGTGAGTTTAGTAAAAATTGGTTTTCTTAAAAGTTAAAAAAGCTCTCATCGCTCCACACGAGAGAGTAAAATCAGTAAAAAAGTGAAATAAAATTAGGACAAAATGTTGTGAAAGTTAATTGAAAATAGTAACGGTAGTTTTTGATAAAAATACGCAACCCCCTCATTTTTGGAAAAATTGGGCCCCCTCTTCCCTTCGCACGATGAAAGCTGCCCGTAACCTTATTTTCTACTTTTTAAAAAATGCACATAAAAAAGAAACAATCAATCGGACATACATGCACACGAACCACGGAAGCTTTTTTTTATTCAGTCAACCTCAAAATGTGAAAATTGGAAGAAACGTTTGTTTATTTATACGAAGAAATTCAAATCCAATATCCGTACCTGGTAGCTCCACCCCAACATTCCCTGATCCGGAATTGCTTCTAAGTTGAGATCTAAGCATTTGGCGTCACCCGTCGTGTTGAAATACATCGAAACTCCTTTGAAGAGGTCGCGAAGAAGAATTTTGTCCCTTTTAGCGTTCGTTTTGATAAGCCTGCAGAATTCCTACGAAACAGTGCAATTGGTTGTTTTTATTAGACAATAAGACACTCTATCTGCTTTGTGGAGAGGGAAACTACTAGATATCAACTATATTTGGTACACGCCTTCTCTTCTGTAGCCGTGCAATGCTCGTGGACCAGACTGAAGGGGGTTTTAATAAGGTTTGTTCAATTAGACTGGGAAGGAGTTTTTTATTTTCTGTCGATGAGATATTTGTTGCCATAAATGAGATTTTTTTAACCACCGTTCGTTTTATGGTGAGGTTTGATGGAAAAAGGTAAGCCCTGGGCGCTTCACATCTTTCGCACAGTTGGCAAGCTAAGAAGTAGTATCACAGGGCGGATCTTCAAACATCAGTGCCAGGGTTTCATCAGAAGGTGTTCGCTTAAGATTGCTTGCTTTGGGCCTCAATTGATCATTCGCTCCCTCTAGACTCTCGTAGAGTATCCTCGGCGAGCGGTTCTGGGGGGAGAAGGCAAAGAACGCGAATACACGCTCACACATGTATGCGTTCACCAGGAAATACAACGTGCAACCAGAAGGAGGCCTATGGAGCGACGATGGTGATGATCACAGGGAGGCAGCCTTCAGGCGCAGCGCATCTAATGAAGCTACGCGACCAATGGCAGTTTGCCGTGGCCACTGAGGGCCCATGTCCCAACTCCCCTTCACGAGTCTGTTGGGAGGCCCGCACAGGTTCCCAGCCTATTCCCGGTACCAATTGCCTCACCCCCCTGGGTTTGGAGGAGGGTAGTCCACTGGTTCTATACCCGCTTGGCTCGTACAGCAACATCTGTACAGATGGATCGAAAACTCTGGAGGGCATGGGCTCTGGGAAGAGTGGGACGTCAATTTCCCCACTCCAACGGTCTTTCAAACAGAGATCAATGTTATCAGGGCAATCATAATGCATGAAAAACGCTATAGTGATAAAACTATCAACATAATTACTGATGGTCAAGCGTTGCGTAAGGCGTTGATGAATTACTGCTCGTCAAAATTTGTTCGGTAGTGCAGGATGCTGCTTAACTTCTTAGCAAACGCAAATAGAGTTAACGTGTATTGGATTCCTGGGCACAAGAGGATTGTTGGAAATGAGAGGGCAGATCATCTGGCCAGACGCGGTTCGCCTGCTTTACCTATAGGGCCACCTCCCCACTGTGGGACTTTTCTGTCACTGGTCAAGAGGATTGTGAAATAATATGCCAAAAGCACACACCAGGCAGTCTGGAACGCTGTGGGAGTGAGGCACTTGAAACGCTTCATCTCAGAGTAAACACATGGGATAAGACAGAGCCTTCTGAGGATGGAGTGGAAGGACGTACGGCAGCTTTTCGGGGTCATCACCAGACACTGCAAAATGAACCATCACGTCAACACCCCTCAGTGTAGGTAGTCTGGCACACATGAGGAGACTCCCTACCAGAGACTTCAGAGGGAGCGATTTCTGGTCTTTGGTACAACTTCTTCAAGGGTAGACAGCAAAGAAGACTCTTGCAGGACATACTTGATAGAGACCCCCCGCGTCTCCCGTGAGACATTGAGACTGGCACAATAAGTCGTTAGGACACAGGTTTGGGACATTCTGAGGACTACTACTAAATCCATGGAAAATATAGCCATAACAAGAATGAAAATTGAGTTTATTGTCGTAAGTCCACGTATTATTTTGTAAGATGATCGCGTAACTCACTTTTACTGGATTGCCGGGGAGTGGTTCCGAAAAGTTAGCAGGATATGGGTAGTTCACCATTCCCAATTCACCGTACATTTCATAAAGCCAGTTTTTCAATTCGTAAGCCTCTTTGAGCGGTTTACAAAGTCTGAAAATGTTCGTCATCGCCGCTCGACCTTCAGCTGAAATACGAGTTGTAGAATCAATGCTTCTTCATAAAAGACAAAACACTCTACTTTGGAATCACTGGACAAAAATTCCTCTAATCGTTGAAATAATTTTTAATTTTACCTGTTTTTCCGAGATAATTGATAGCGCCCCACGATTTTTTAATAGTCTTCGCGCATTGTTCGGAACCGGACGTTTTGAATGCTGACGTCAGTACTTTGTTGAAAGAGTCGCAAGAAGCCATGTTGGTGAACTGCCAAATGGGAGCTGACGAAGCCAGGGCCCTAGACAGAGGACGTTTAAATTTGTCATCACTACTGTACTTCTACATGAGTATCAGCTTTATGCTCTTTAGCCTTTATAGGAATTAACACACAACAGAGGAGTAAGATAAAGAACTATGGGATAATACATATCTACATATTAATTTGAAATACACCACATTTGTGTGAGATCAGCATTAAAAATAGGTGGGTACTTTCCTCAAGGATGTCTTACAAGCCATCGTACTGTTAATTGCCAGAAATGACGAACTAAAAGGTATATTTGTAACCACGCTCTCATACTGAACAACAACCTGGCTCCAAACCGAATTTCTGACGTATCACTTCGTATTCATGACGCCTTGCCATCACCCAAAGCATAATATGGTTCCTTTACAGCACCTCCTCCTTCGTCAGACCCGCCCCATACCTTGACAAGGTGGCTGATTGGCGTGGAGAAGAAATTTTGTTCTTGCTAAGAGCAGCTTCCCAGGTTTGTGCTCTATGTCGTTCTGTGCCGTTGTATTCACATTGACCTCTTTCCTTGCAAATTTAACAGTACCTGGGGACGTCACCTTGGTTCAACAGGAGATGTGCGCCACAGAGGTTGTGGTGGATGTATGTTGAGTGGCTGTCTGACACAAGCTGTGCGGGTGAGTAACCCAGTGAGGAAATGAGCCAGGCCTCGGCAGGCCTGCCGGCTCATTGGGCCGTGTTTTGCATGCGACTCTATGCTACAAGCGACTGTGGTTGCGCAACAGAGGAGTCGCAGTGTGGGTTGTGCGTTAAGGGCTGATGGTAGTCAGCCCGTAGACCTCAGTCTGATGTTTGGGGGGGGGGGGGGGCACCACGCCTCCAGGCCCTTTAGTTGGTTTGCCCACGCCTGAGCGAAGGTGTGAAACCGGCGAACCGCTGCCTTGTTGGGGAAAAGCCAGGCTGCTTCCCCCATTGGGGGGAGATGGGCGCGCTCTCATGCGTCGCTGTATAGTGGCCAGGTGAAGAGAACGTGGGCCGCGTCCTCCTCCACCAAGTCCTGAAGGAATGCAGCTGCTCATTGAAGGTGCCATAGCCCGAGAGCAGCTGCACTGCTGCAAAGGACTGCCACCACCAGGCCATCCGCAGTCGCACTTCAACTGAGGGGAGAAGGCTGTGGAGGTGCTGCGCTGTGGTACCATTATCCCACCGGGCCTGCCACTTGACTACTATTGCTTCGTGAGCGATGCACAGCTTCCGCTTGACCAACTCCTCACCACGAAGGGTGGGGAGCAGGGCCTGGACGAAAATCGGTTTTAGCGCGGTTTTTTCCTTATAAACTCTGCTGAAATGTTGGTAGAATGTTGAAAAAAATTGGTGTAGTAGTCCAATCCAATACATATAGGGCGAGTGTTAAAAAACCCCCATAAGATATGTGGGGGTCACTCCAGAAATTCTTGAATTTCAACTACCGCCGTTTCGCTTACTACCAGTTCTTAAACTTTTTACCCAATAACTCTGCAAAAGTAATTACAATCCTTCTTCAAAATATTTATGTTTACAGCCTCATTAATTATCTGTGTACCGATTGTTCAATATTGATCCTGCAATGAGTACGAGCAGCACAATAAAATCTGGAACTGTAAGCGCTACCGCTTCCTGCTGCCGTAAAGCGTTGTTTGACCAAGTTCAAATTAACTGAGTGATAAATGAATTGATTAAATAGAATTAGCCATGTACAAAGTGAATTGTTGTAGAGCTAAGGAAAGTTGTGTGTTGCAACGCACAAGATATTTACTTTTACTGTCCTCTCAAAGGCCTATTGCCCCTAACAAACATCGACAATTTATCTTCGATTTGTTGCTTCGTATGTAAGCGCATTTCTCATAGGAGACTGCTTTTCAAGATAAAATGAGGTACTCATTATTCCGTAACTGCACATTTAAAATCGCTATAAGGAAACAAGTTATCTGTGACTGGAACAATCAAAGGAAGCAATATTCTTTACTGCCAACATTTCGACCGTAGATAATGTTAATTATTCGCATATTTTGTGATAAATTACACAACAATAGGGCTGCAATAAAGATTGAGAACTCTATTTCGCGAAGAATAGGCTCTCTTGAATTTTGTGTTTGATACCGAATGTATGAGACCGACATTTTCTTACTTTATCAATTTATTTACGTCACACGTACGATTTAAATTAGATCAGAGAGGTGGCTAACGGACGAATTTTATAGTCCAACATTTAACTTTTCTCTCGTTTCTTCCAACGCAAGTGGCAACTGGCAGAATGGATTTCCCAAAGTGAGGCATAGTTCGAGTGTTGCCAGTCCTATTGACGGGAAACTGAGTGACTAACACTTAAAGCCAACTGGCTCTTTTGCGTTCCAGTATCATTTCCTCGGTTTTGTGTGTACTATTTGACTCACATATGAAATGTGTGGAAGACTAGATTCGTACTGTTCAATGTGGCTCCCTTCTTAGTTTTAGGACTTCTACTCTGTATTTTGTCACGTTGATAACTTATCAGTTTCAAATCTGAAAAGACACAGTGCTTCAGTTTATTTCGGCTTTGTTATGACTTTTTTAAGTTAATAATTTTTACTTTCCTTGGTTCTACGAAGTAGAAAGGAAAGTTATGTAATCGGCTGAAAAAAAATTTTGAGTTCTCTTCAGATCTTTACGTCTCAGACCCTCCTGAGTGCGAATAACACTATTTGGGAAAATGGTCTGTGTGTGTATGTGTGTCTGTGAACGATTTTTAGAGAAAACCACCGTACCAAATCAGCTCAAACTTGATATCTCACCCGCAGGTTACCATGGGACGCCAAAATAAGGGTATGAGCAAAATCCACCGAAATTTAACTATAGTTACCATAGTGATCAAAACACCAAATATTTTTTTTTTTCAAAAACGGCTCTAACAATTTTGATTAACTTTTTAATATTGGTAGCTATTAATAAGATAATCATACCATAAAATTCCCATTCGTGGGAAAATGATGAGAGCAGCACAATAAATTATCAAAAGTTTCGACGAAATCGATTTTAGCGCGGTTTTTAGAAAACAACTGTGCCAAATCAGCTGAAACTTGATGTCTAGCCTACAGCCTTGCCATGGGACGCAAAAATAAGGGTATGGGCAAAACCCACCGAAAGTTAACTATAGTTATCATAGTGATCAAACACCACATTTTTTTTCTCAAAAACGGCTCTAACGATTTTGATTAAATTTTTTATATAGATAGCTCTAAATAAGGCAACTATACCATAAAACTCCCATCTGTTGGGAAATAACGAGAGCAGCGCAATAAATTATCCAAACTTTCGACGAAAAGCGTTTTTGCCGTCGTTTTCCTTTTAAACTCCGCTGGAATGTTAGTAGAATGTTAAAGAAAATGGGTACTGTAGTCCGATCCAGTACCTATATGGTGAGTGTTGAAAAACGCTCATGAGATAGATGGGGCTCACTCCAGAAATTCCTGAATTTCAACTACCGCCGTTTCGCTTAATACCAGTTCTAAAAGTATTTACCCAATAACTCTGCAAAAGTAATTACTATCCTCCTTAAAAAAATCCGTGTTTACAGCCTCATTAATTTTCTGTGTACCAATTGCTCAATAATGGTCCTGCAATGAGTACGAGCAGCACAATAAATTCCAGAACTGTAAGCGCTACCCCTTCCTGCTGCTGTGGCGTGTTGTTTGACCAAGTTCAAATGAACTGAGTGATGAATGAATTGATTAAATAGAATTAGCCATTTACAAAGTGAATTGACGATGATTTTTCCTTATAAACTCCGCTGGAATGTTAGAAAGTGAATTGATTAAATAGAATCAGCCATGTACAAAGTAAAATTGTTGTAGAGCTAAGGAAAGTTGTGTGTTGCAACGCACCAGATATTTTTGGTTGGATTTGGCATGTCCGACTTTCATATTTAGTTTTGGTAAAATGTGACTCCACCTTGTCCACCCCTGAAGGAGGTGTCCTAGTTTCAGGGAGCAAGTACCCTCGTTATGTGGAACAGCTACACCTCGTGTGGGAGCAAGTACACCTCTGAAGGAGGTAACAGCTGCACCATAGGAAAATAGGAGCAAGTATGATAAAATCAACAGCTACACTAATTTCCCAAAAATATGTGCAGTGTGAGTGTTTAAAAACGCTCATGAGGTACATGGGGCTCACTTCAGAAATCCCTGAATTTCAACTACCGCCGTTTCGCTTACTACCAGTTCTAAAAGTATTTACCCAATAACTCTGCAAAAGTGATTATTATCCCTCTTCAAAAAATTCGTGTTTACAGTCTCATTAATTATCTATGTACCGATTGCTCAATAATGGTCCTGGAATGAGTACGAGCAGCACAATAAATTCCAGAACTGTAGGCGCTACCGCTTCCTGCTGCTGTGACGTGTTGTTTGACCAAGTTCAAAGGAACTGAGTGATAAATGAATTGAGTAAGTAGAATTAGCCATGTACAAAGTGAATTGTTGTAGAGCTAAGGAAAGTTGTGTGTTGCAACGCAGCAGATATTTAGGTTTAAAAATGAAAAGAGGTTTTTTTTTAGAGTAATCACTGACAGGAGGTCGGAATGGGACTGCCTGAAGTGGCTAGAGGCCCTTCCGATATTTATACAGGTCGAGGTACCCCTTCTTCGTGCGCTGGGGAATCCCCCAGTGTTCTCAGGGGGTTGACCAGGGCCCAGGGGAAAACCCAGGTGGATGACCTTCTGCCAGTGGTTTATTTCCAACGTATTTCCATAGTTTGATATAAAATATTATAAAAACATATTACTTGATGGTTGTGTACTTAAGCTAAGTTGATTACAATGATTATCTTAAAGCTAATTTCACTACAGGCTTGTTACGACACCGAAACCCTGTTCTTGCCTGTAAATAATCTGAACCAGTCAATGTACTCAAAATATTACAAGAGTTTGATTCTGTTCTGAATTTGAACGATAGCTTCACACTTGTCTGAAGACGCCTCGTTTGAACCGTTTAGCTGGCACCAACAGACACAAAAAGTTCCAGAGAACACAACAGTACCTATTTCTTGATTAACTTCTCTGCTTTTGTTTCCATATAATGATTGGTGTGTTCGCAGATCCTGCAAATGCTTCGTCGCTCGATGTCAACTTCTAATCAGGTCCTGTGTGACGTTCGTTTGACAACTTAGGGTCGAATATTAGGTCAATATATTGCATTCCTACTATTTCAGACTAGATTTGTTGCTCTTTTTGCGAGTTCAGTGATTTTCGAACACTAAATTATGGAATTACTCGCCGCAGTTATGAAGACAAAAGGCAGGCCACCAGTTTACAGATAGAGAATGGTCTTACTTACCCAGAGATCACCCCAGGGTACTTCATACGGAACCAAGCAGCTAACATCCCTCCATATGATCCACCCATCGCTATCACCGGTGTATGGTGGCTGTTACTTTTGGGATAACTCTTCTTCAAATGAGCAATTAGATCGACGTAATCCGAAAGCGCTTGAGAGGACGATAAATATCCCGAATACTCAGGAGCCTACGAAGGAACAGAATCTAATCGAGAGAGAACGACAACTGAAACGAATTAAGGATTTGGGAAATCTAACTTACCGTAAATGACAAATTTCCAAATGGTAAAGACTCTCCGTAATATCTGTGTTCTGCGAAAACCACCAGAGCTTTAAAACTAGGAGCAAACTCCCAGATCAGTCCCTGAAATTATCATGAGTAAGCTATGAGTGAGCATCAGTTATCAATTGCCTATAATACTTATAATTGGATGTGTATGATACTGTAACTGTATTTACTTAATTTTACTGAAAGTAGTTCTGATATGTCACCTTTCCTGTCATTTGTCTTAGATCACTCAAAATTTATATTGTAACGTTTTTGTAAATATTATTTTGGGGATTGTTTGGGGAACAAATGTTTGTCTCGATCGATACCAACACTCACTCAACCTCCTTCCCTGCTGGTTTTCTCATACCCATTCCACCCATGGCCCACTATCATCACTGCTGCCATTTCCCAACCCTAGAACTATCAGTACCCAATCACTCCCTGTCACACTAACCCATGCTGCTGCTAAACGAGTTCCCACATCCACCTTCTGCAAAGGGACTAGAAAGAAAACCCCGCAAATTATTACACAACGGTTTATTATTCGGATAAATGGCTTGACCTAGCATTAATGCTCCGAGACTCATCCCGTTCGATTCAGCGTCGAAAAATACCAAAATGAAACAAAAAAAAAGCTCGAAAAGAACTGAATCGTAATATTAAAAAAAAACAAAACAAAAAAACGAAAGTATCTAGAAAAAAACTGAATTTTAATATGAAAACATGCACGCTAAATACTAATATCAAAATGTAACCAAAAATCTATGAAAAAACAAAACAAAATGAGAATGAAACGAAAGAATCTAAAAAAATTGAATCGTATTAAAACCAAAAAAATGAAACGCACGAACTATTAAATAAATAAACCAAAAATAAGCGAATAATGAAAAGTTCAATCGAAGATAACAGATATTTTGCTAACAGAAATAGTTGAGACGGAGCGAAACTTTCATTCGTGGAGGGGAAGACGAGAACAAGGCAATAGGACGATAAAGGGACAAATCGTAGTGCCAAAGGATATATACGAAACATGAGCGCTTCCTAGAGGAAGCAAAAAAAAAAAAAAAAAAAAACCGGCGCCCGCCCGTAATCGTCTGATGATTTTGCCCCGTCGGGTCAGGGAAATTGGGCGAACCCGTTGCGAGTCGAGTCGAAAGAGGAGATGAGCGAGGGTGGCGTTGCCAGTCCAGCAGGCGAGCGGTTTTGTTGAGACGGGCGGGAGGGAGGGAGTACAAACGACGAAACGTTGACTTCCGCTGTAGTTCCTCGTTGTACTGCGTTTCGTTAATTTTTTTAACCGTTTTTTGCCCATAACAATCATGGGCTTCGTCCGATCGGAATGCCGAGATGGCGGGCACAACTAGATACCAAATTGGATTTTTGTGAGAAAGAACGAATTTTTTGGACCACGTTAAAGGCACAAAACGGCCCGGACGGTGGACAGGGGACGGGGGACGGCGGGCGGCGGACGGTCATTGGAAATTTGGAATCTCCATGCCTTGAAATGTAAAGTATCAAATTTTGAGGGGGGGTTGTAAAAATTTTTCGTGACCGAAAACATAGGGTTATTATTCAGAATAAATAATAAACCAAATATCCGGTGCGTTGCAACACACAACTTTCCTTAGCTCTACGTCAATTCACTTTGTACATGGCTAATTCTATTTAATCGATTCATTTATCACTCAGTTCCTTTGAAATTGGTCAAACAACACTTCACAGCAGCAGGAAGCGGTAGCGCCTACAGTTCTGGAATTTATTGTGCTGCTCGTACTTATTGCAGGACGATTATTGAGTAATTGGTACACAGATAATTAATGAGCCTGTAAACACGAATTTTTTTAAGAAGGATAGTAATCACTTTTGTAGAGTTATCGGGTAAAAAGTTTAGAACTGGTAGTAAGCGAAACGGCAGTAGTTGAAATTCAGGAATTTCTGGAGTGAGCCCCATGTATCTCATGACCGTTTTTAAACACTCAATCTTTAGGTATTGGATTGGACTACAATACTAATTTATTTTAACATTCTACAAAAATTTCAGCGGAGTTTATGAGAAAAAACCTGCGCTAAAAACGCTTTTCGTCGAAAATTTTGATAATTTATTGTGCTGCTCTCGTCATTTTCCCATAAATGAGAATTTTATGGTATGGTTGCCATATTGAGAGCTACCAATATAAAAAATTTAATCAAAATCGTTACAGCCGTTTTTGAGAAAAAAAATATTTAGTGTTTTGATCACTATGATAACTATAGTTAAATTTCGGTGGATTTTGTTCATACCCTTATTTTGGCGTTCCATAGTAACTTCCGGGCGAGATATGAAGTTTGAGTTGATTTGGTACGGTGGTTTTCTCTAAAAATCGTTCACAGACACACATACACACACACAGACCCACAGACCATTTTCCCAAATAGTGTTTTTCGGACTCAGGAGGGTCTGAAACGTAAAGATCTGAAGAAAACTCAAAATTTTTTTTTCAGCCGATTACATAACTTTTCTTTCTACTTCGTGGAGCCAAGGAAAGTAAAAACCAGAAGAAGACCTGGTAATCTTGAGGACATGTTGTTTCTACTAGGGGGAGTGATGTGTGGGCACAACTGGAACCTGTGGGGACTGAGGAATGGAAAGAGACAGCAGGCTCCACTCCCGAGAATGTCACTACCGCGAAGTCGAAGATGGTAACAAGGGCACCAGTGTCCACGCATATAGAAAACCTTACTTCGGGAATTAACCATTTATGGAAGGTGCCTTTTATTACTATTCGTCATAGTCTTGCTATAGTCCTACAAGATTCCCCGTGTGAGGGTTCAGGTCAATGTTCAATGTATGAAGAAAACAGACCTGTCATCAAACCACTACGACAAACCAACAACCATTTCAACCAGTAGCCTCAAAACCCATTTCTCTTGACTTTCCTCATCAAGGAAAATCACAATGAACGTAATACAATAAATCTTCATTTATGGTCTTCTTTTGGGCAGAGCTCATGTCAAACTAGCGCAGCAGATAACGTACCACGCCAAGATCAGCTGGCTGAGTACACAAGGTTCTTCCAGAGCGGAGAGATCAGAAAGGAAAATAAGAAATGGTTGTAATATTAAGGCATACTTTTCTCAACCAGGTGGTACTCTCGATGATTGGTGAAATATACCATCCTTGTGTGTTACGAATATTGCTAGGGAAGTGACACTTCACGATTGTACCATTTCGACTCTTCATCTCAGTTCAAAACCCCAAAAATCAAAACAGCAGTTAAAAACTTGGACGTGTAAAAGTTGAGCGACGTAAATAACGAATTTGGAATTCCTTATTGAGAAGAATAACAACAACTTTTTTTCCTTAAATCATCCATCATTTCAAGAGCCCCAATAAAAGTGACAACGGGAAGCACCAGGCGGCTCGTAACATGCCGCAGAGCCGATAAACCCTCTTCAAATTTGAAAACGGTATTAATTCAGACTTCTGCAGTTGAAATACTGATCGCCTTGTTCTTCATGGATGTGATTAAAGTTGAATTACAAATATTTGGTAAACGACGTAACCGATAGGGAAAATCACACAAATTTCCTCGACCCTCAAGAACATTCAGCGATTTTCATGACTCCAGCCACGACCATTACTGAGCAATCAGTGCACAGGAGGTTCATGAGAATGTCTATTTCATTTTTTTGATAAGGATGTGTCCACCGTTTAGAAATTGCAGAATGTGAAACAGCGGCGGTTGGAAATCCGGAATTACTGTAGTAGCTCCTACATTTCTTATTAGTATTATTATATGTACGTGTCTGTGAACGCGATTGAGGGAAAACAGTTGAATCAAATCAGCTCAAATTTGACATCTAGCTCACCGAATACCATGAAACGGCAAAACAAGGGTATAAGCAAAATCCGCTCAAAATTAACTTCAGTTTTTACACTGATCAAACCACTAATTTTTTTACTTTCCTTTTACTTTTTTTTTTCGGCTGAAAAAAAAATTTTGAGTTTTCTTCAGATCTTTACGTTTCAGACCCTCCTGAGTCCGAAAAACACTATTTGGGAAAATGGTCTGTGTGTGTGTGTGTATGTTTTTAGAAAAAACCACCGTACCAAATCAGCTCAAACTTCATATGTCGCCGGTAGATTGCCATGGGACGCCAAAATAAGGGTATGAACACAATCCACCGAAATTTAACTATAGTTATCATAGAAATCAAAACACCAAATAATTTTTTTCTCAAAAACGGCTCTAACGATTTTGATTAAATTTTTTATATAGATAGCTCTTAATAAGATAATTATACCATAAAATTCCCATTTGTGGGAAAATTACGAGAGCAGCACAATAAATTACCAAAACATTCGACGAAATCGATTTTAGCGCGGTTTTTAGAGAAAACAACCGTACTAAATCAGCTGAAACTTGATGTCTAGCCTACAGGTTACCATGGGACGCACAAATAAGGGTATGGGCCAAATCCACCGAAAGTTAACTATAGTTATCATAGTGATCAAAACACCAAATATTTTTTTCTCAAAAACGGCTCTAACGATTTTGATTAAATTTTTTATATTGATAGCTCTCAATAAGACAATTATGCCATAAAATTCCCATTTGTGGGAACATGACGAGAGCAGCACAATAAATTATCAAAATTTTCGACGAAAAGCGTTATTAGCGCGATTTTTTTCTTATAACCTCCGCTGGAGTGTTAGTAGCATGTTAAAAAAAATTGGTATCGTAGTCCAATCCAATACCTAAAGGGTGAGTGTTTTAAAACGCTCATGAGATATATGGAGCTCACTCCAGAAACTCCTGAATTTCAACTACTGCCGTTTCGCTAACTACCAGTTCTAAAAGTGTTTACGCAATAACTCTGCAAAAGTAATTACTATCCTTTTTCAAAAAATTTGTGTTTACAGCCTCATTAATTATCTGTGTACCAATTGCTCAATAATGGTCCTGCAATGAGTACGAGCAGCACAATAAATTCCGGAACTGTAAGCGCTACCGCTATTTGCTACCGTGAAATGTTTGTTGACCAAGTTCAAAGGAACTGAGTGGTAAATGAATTGATTAAGTAGACAAAGCCATATAGAAAGTGAATTGACGTAGAGCTAAGGAACGTTGTGCGTTGCAACACACCAGATATTTTTTTCGGCCTTTAACGATTTGATTAAGATCCAAATAACACAACAATCACTAAAAATTCCCGTTCTTGGAAAAATGACGAGAGCAGGACAATAAATTACCTAACGCTTCGATGAAAATCGATTTCAGCGCAGTTTTCTCCTTGTAAACTCCGCTCAAATGTAACTAGAAAAATTGAGAGGGTAGTCGAATAAAGTACCTATACGATGCGCATTTAACAACACTCATTAGATACTCGTATATTGGAGCTACTTCAGACATTCCGCCGCTTCAACCACCGCCGTCTCACTTACTCTGTGTGTACCAGTTGCTCAATAGTGTTCGGTGCATGAGTAGGAGCAGCACAATAAATTCCAGAACCGTAAAAGCTACCACATTCTGCCACGACGAAGTTAAATTTAACCAAGTTGAAATAAAGCGAATGAAAAATAAATTGAATCAATAGCATAAGCTGTGTCCATTTACTCTACTGTCCATGCGAACCTCTTTGAAATCTATTCTGATTCGCTTGGTTCAGCTCTCCATACCCTTTTAACTGCTGTTGAATATTCCAACAAGAACAAATCGAAGAAGAGTGGAACTTACCGTGTTCTCTGCAAACATGATTATACTCCCTTCATTCCCCGTGTAGAAAAATATGGGAGAGGTCGGTGAAGTAGGATCCCACCACGAGTCATTTACTAAGTACCTGATTTTAAAAGTTTTGTTATTTACGAAATTGTAGTGGTCCAGCTGAAACAGTAGAGTGACAGCGTATAAATTGAATGAGAATTAGACGCGTAGTTCTAAGAATCTTGCACCTTATGCCGTAAAATGGTAAATTTACGCATTTAATAACACATTTACCGGAGATAGAGTAACGATTCAGCTGAAATTAATTGTAAATACGAATTCTTTTTTTTTCTGTCCAACACTGTTCTGAAGACTGAACACGAACCCCAGCAAGGCCTCTCAATTAAGTTTGCTTTTTGTTTTAACTTCGCACAACACAATCTTCTATGTGGGCTCGATCCTCAGCACTTAAGTACAAAGGCCTACTTATAGCGGTGGTGGTGAAGACTACACCCAACCATCACCATGGAGAGACTGTTCGACCTTCTCCCCCTGGACATTTATGTCAAGGCAGAGGCGATGAAGGTGGCTTACAGACTCACCAAGCTCGGTATGGCTAGGGTGCCACCAGCGACTAATGGACACCTGGCTATATTCAGGGACTTGGAGACCTTTAAGGAGCTCAGCATGATCACGAACGCAATTGTGCCCATGTATGAGTTCGAGAGAAAATGTAATGTTCAGCCATTGGGAGGTCCATGGAACAGCGATAGTCCCAGTTTCGGCCTCCCAATTGCATCAACATCTACACAGATGGATCGGAAACTCTGGAGGGAACAGGATCCGAGGTGAGGGTAAGTGACTCTGGAAGGAGTGGGACTATACTGCCCTAGGCCCCACTCCAACGGTTTTTCAAGCAGAGCTTTATGCTATCGCCGGGGGAATCTTAATGCATGAGAGAGGCTGTAGCAGCCTTTCTATCAACATATTGACCGATAGTCAAGCGTCGTGCAAGGCACAACGTCAAATCTGGTGCGAGATTGCAGGATGCGCCTTAACTTCTTAGCAAACGCAAATAGAGTTGACGTGTATTGGATTCCTGGGCACAAGGAGATCGTTGGACAGGTACTACTGTACCTATTGGGCCACCAGTTGGTCTACTGTACCGATTGTGGGATTTCTCTGTCATTAGTCAAGAGGACTGTGGGAGAACACGCCAGAAGACTGCATCAGACAGTCTGGAATGCTGCAGGAGTAAGACACTCCTAGCAATCAAGTGAGATAAGACACAACCTTCTGAGGATAGAGAGGGAGGACTTAAGGCAGATTGTTGGGATCATAACCTGGCACTGCAGAATGAATTAACACATGTATGTTATGGGTATAGTCGACACCCCTCGATGCAGGTGGTGTGGCACGGATGAGGAGACTCCCTACCATGTCCTTGCCCAGTGCCGGAGACTTGAGAGGGAGCGACTTTTGGTCTTTGGCACCACTTCCCCCAGGATGGATACCAACGAGGACTCTTTCAGGAACTACCTGGCTTTGCTCAGGAGGCCAGGCATTGACCTGTAAGATATTAGGACTGGCACAATAGGTCATCTGGCCGCGGTGCACATCCCATCAGTGGGACAGTCAGAAGACTATATGTTCCTCAGCACTACGAAGAGGGAAGAAAATTTATGTAATGGAAAACGAGAAATTTGTCCTTGAATTATCATAAATAAAAGGCATCTGAAAATAAAAAGCACCGCTTGATAAAATGGATTGTGCGACTGAACGTGAGTCTGGAAAACGTTGGAAGACGAGTAGTGCCACACATATTCACTCCATTTTGGCACCATATTTACCTCGTTTCCCAATTACTTTAGTCTACACCCCAGTTTTATTTATAACATTTCATAAGCAATTTAATCCACAGCTCATATTTTTGCTTTCCTCGAATCTACGAAATAGAAAGGAAATATAATCGGCTGTAGAAAATTTGTGACCTACTGAGTCCGAAATACGTTATCTGGCAAAATGGTGTGAGTCTGTGAAGGCGGCTGAAAGCAACCTAGCCTGCAAGTTACCATGGAACGCCAAAAATAAGGGTAAAATCCCACCAGAACCAATAGTTATCACAGTGATCAAAACACTAAATACTTTGATTCTCGCTCTAACGATTTTGATTAAATTATTTGTACGGACATTCTAAATAACGCAACACTACTTTAAAATTCCCAACTGTGGCAAAATGATGAGAGTAACGCTATAAATTACCAACCTTTTCGACGAAAATCAATTTAAGCGCGGTTTTTTCCCAGTAAACTCCGCCCAAATGGTTACTAGAGTTATGACAAAAAAAACCTTCAGAGGTAGTCTAATCAAGGGCCTGTACGATAAGCCTTTAATAACAGTCATTAGATATATAGGAGCTACTCCAGAACTTTTGGAATTTTAACCCCCGCCTTTCCACTTACTACCACTTTTCATTTTTCAACGGATAACTGTGGGATGGTGATTATTATCTTTTTCAAAACGAGTAGTGCGTAGCAACACACAACTTTCCGCCACCCCTTTAAGTTCGAACACCAGCTTCATATGCGGGTGCTATATCTTCGTTCAACGCATTTCCACAGAAACATTTATAGAGAACAAAATGTAGAGACTAGTTAGCTGAGAGTACTCCGTAAGTTTGATTGAAATCGTCTGAACCGTTTTTGAGAAAATTGGAATACCGATAAATTAATATTCGACAAATCTCCTTTTCAGAGTTATCTTGGCTTATATCTCCGTTCAACATATATATACAGAAATAATTATGGAGAACGAAATGTGGGTATGTGTGACTAAAAGACACTCCATTAGAATTTATCACATCTGGTGAAGAAGTTGCCCTGGATTTTACGGAAATGTTCGAAAAAACGTTATTTTCAACACATTTTGATTTTTATCTCTGTTCAATGGACTGTCAGAGGACATTTATTGAGAACCATATATAGGTATCAAGTATTGAAGAACATCTTGAAAGTTTGGTGAAAATCGCTGAAGCCGTTTTGCCTAAAAGCGTAAAAACCTATTTTTGCTTCATAGGCCTATATCTCCGATCACCGTATTTTCACGGAGATATGTATAAGGAAAAAAACTTAGGTATTGATTAGTAGAATGATAATTTTCAAGTTTGATAAAAATCGTTAGAGCCGTTTTGAGAAACCCTAGTTTTTGGTACATTTTCGTCCCCCACCCCCCGTCCCATCGACCGAAATCGCCCATACCCTTATTTTGGTGTCTACAAAAAATAACGAACATAACAAAAAAGAGCCAGCTCAATCGGATCAGCCGTTCTCCCTCAAATGGAACTACAGACACACACACACACACGGACCACGCGCCGAAATTAGGTTTTTTAGACTCAGTAGGCCTCAGTCTGAAGAAAACCCAAATGTTTTTTGACACGATTACTATACTTTCCTTCCCTTCGGGTAGTGGAAAGTAAAAATCGGGCTTACAGCTTCATTAATTCTCTGTATTCTAATTGCTTACTAATGGTCAGGGCATGAGTACGAGTAGCACAATAAATTCCGGAACTGTAAGATGTGTTACTTTCTACCACCGTGATGGGTCTCTCCTGGAGAAATCTAGCTCGTGAAGTCAAAACGTAAAAATGTGCTCAGTCAAAGGAGTATTGTGCGTGGCGTGGCATATTTTAAGAGTGTCAACGTTCACCGATCAGAGAGATACAAAAATGGACGGAAGCTAAATTTGTAACACGAAAAATGTTCACTCTCTAAAGGTTTTAGCGATAATTTGAAGCCGTCGTCTTACCGGAACGTCAAAATATTCAGTTTTATATTCATATTGGAGGGACGCAGCGACGAGCCCCAAAAGAAAAGCCGCTTGACTTGGAACGTTTATCCACATCATCGTGCCTCGCCGTGAAACCGAACGACGAGTCGAGCGGTCTAAAGTGGACTGAAGGATTATGTTTGCTCATATTGACAAATGTAGACGAGGGCGGAGCGGACAAAAAAAACGGGCTTGCGAAAAGCGGGGAACGGGTTAGCCCTTCAGATTGAACGTGTCGTAATTTATACTACATAGCTTTTGTTCCACTCACTTTGCGAGTTTATTCGGTATTGTATCAGCTAAACTTAAGTTGATCTGTAATATGATGCGCTTGTACATGGCGGTTGATAAACTCTGATCAAAAGGCTGTAAACCCTCTACGGACCAACAAGGAATGCAACATTCCAGGGGTGCGCTATAGCGAAACACACTTTCTTGAAGTAATTCAATGTTTCAGTACTACAGCCGTCTGTTGCCGATTTTCATGGACAATCACGAAATTATCTTCAGAACTGGCCACATGCGCAAGTAACCAAAGAAATATACAGATAACGCTCATCCTTCAAATTGCGAGGCATACACAAAAACAGTCCATCTCACATCTCTGGAACAGTTAAAACCGCCAAGATGGGGGGGGGGGGGTCTAATTGGATTTGTTATTTCAAAAAACAGTAGAAATATTAAACTTATATTAAACTCGATACCGAAATATTTAACTAAGTTTTTTTTTTAACTCGACCTCAAACTCGACTCTGCTCGACGTAGCTTATAAAATCAGTAGAACTATTTTCGAGTCAATTTCGAGTCAGCTCACTTTGAAAGGAGGACTTCACGTGAGGATATTTGCGTACTATTTAACTTCTAAACCTACGATTCTCGGGATTAGAAGACATATTCAGCACTCTCCACCTCCCAACGAGGTGTCATTAGATCTTCGTTGCACACAAGAATTGAATTTTGCGCCAGTTGTGTCACCCTAAGTACCGTAGTAAATTTGTAGTATGCCAAATAAAAGTTTTGACAGTTTGAAAAAAAAAATTTATTTCCGTTTCGGTAAACGTTATTAATATATGTATTTTTACTTTCCTTCGCTCTACAAAGTAGAAAGGAAAGTTATGTAATCGGCTGAAACAAAACTTTGAGTTCTCTTCAGATCTTTACGTTTCAGACCCTCCTGAGTCCGAAAAACACTATTTGGGAAAATGGTCTGTGTGTGCCTGTGTGTCTGTGAACGATTTTTAGAGAAAACCACCGTACCAAATCAGCTCAAACCTCGCCCGCAGGTAACCATCGGATGCCAAAATAAGGGTATGAACAAAATCCACCGAAATTTAAGTATAGTTATCATAGTGATCAAAACACCAAATATTTTTTTTCTCAAAAACGGCTGTAACGTTTTGATTATATTTTTTATATTGGTAGCTCCCAATATGGCAACTATACCATAAAATTCTCATTTGTGGAAAAATGACGAGAGCAGCACAATAAATTACGAAAACTTTCGACGAATTCGAATTTAGCGCGGTTTTTATTTAGAGAAAACAACCGTACCAAGTCAGCTCAAACTTGATATCTAGCCCGCAGGTTACCACAGGACGCCAAAATGAGTGTATGAACAAAATCCATGGAAAGTTAACTATAGTTATCATAGTGATCAAAACACCAAATTTTTTTTCTCAAAAACGGCTCTAACGATTTTGATTAAATTGTTTATATTGATAGCTCTCAATAAGGCAATTATACCATGAAATTCCTATTTGTGGAAAAATGAGGAGAGCAGCACAATAAATTATCAAAATTTCTGACAAAAAGCGTTTTTAGCACAGTTTTTCCCGTATAAACTCCGCTGGAATGTTGGTAGAATGTTAAAAAAATTAGTATTGTAGTCCAATTCAATACCTAAAGGGTAAATTTTTAAAAACGCTCATGAGATAGATGGGGCTCACTCCACAAATTCCTGAATTTCAACTACCGCCGTTTCGCTTACTACCAGTATTACCCAATAACTCTGCAAAAGTGATTACTATCCTCTTCAAAAAATTAGTGTTTACAGCCTCAGTATTTTCCTGTGTACCAATTGCTCAATAATGGTCCTGCAATGAGTACGAGCAGCACAATAAATTCCATAACTGTAGGCGTTACCACTTCCTGCTGCTGTGAAGTGCTGTTTGACCAAGTTCAGAGGAACTGAGTGGTAAATGAATTGATTAAATAGAATTAGCCATGTACAAAGTGAATTGTTGTAGAGCTAAGAAAAGTTGTGTGTTGCAACGCTCCAGATATTTTAATTTACGATGTGGGGTCGTTCTTGACTGTAAAAGTTAACTCTGGTGTGGATTCTTGAGAGCCAATCAGGATGAATGAAAAGCTTCTCTAGGCCGACGTTTCACTTAATTTATAAAGCATCATCAGGACTCAAGAAATGGCTAATGGTTGCTTAAAATAGTGACATTCGGACAAACGCAGAACTATAAAGCAGACTATTAAGGCTTGATTTTCTCTGAATGTCATTATTTTTTAAGCAATTTCTCCAGACCTGATTGATGCTTAATAAATTAAGCGAAACGTCGGCTTAGAGAAGCTTTTCATTCATACTGACTGACTCAAGAATCCACACCGGAGCTACTTCTATTTATTTATATACATTTGATCTCCCTTAGAGTGGTGGGAACTGAGAGAACCTCACTGCATTCATGAGACAGCCTTGAGGTCCATCCCTCTAATCTCATCCAGCTGCAGCTGTGGCACACCAAGCACTCTGAGGCGCCCCCCAGACAGCCCCTCATGCTCTTCTGAATCCAGTTCTACCTCCCAGAATCTGCAACTCTGTACATCTGACTTACTAATCTTGGCATGGTTCTTGGGTGCATGGAGGTACCTTAGTGGACAGTGTCCAGTAAATTCGTATACTTTCTTTTTCCAGGCTGAGCACCTCTTTTGATCGCTCTGGAGAGTCTAATAAATAATCTTGACTGCCTTTGGCCAAACACATCCCGGCATTTCTTCTCCCACTTGCCAATCTCCTTATTCAAGTGGTTCTTGGTGGTCCCTACAAAAGGATCAGGTCCCACTGGGATCAGTGCAGATCTGTCTCTCGCCATTTTGTCGGCCTCCTCATTCCCTTCAATTCCTGTATGACCTGGCACTAAACACAATGTTAAGGTGCTCTCCTTTGGCAGGGTCTTCTGACTAGTCACGGTTTCTGAACCCAGCAAGACTAAATAGTATAACATGCCTGCACTCAAGCTTCACTGAGATTCAGTGTAACCTCTCAACCTTTTACCGTTTCAGGCCTCTGCACACCATCACAGAGAAGAGCTCCGTCTAGAAACCTGCTACTAGAACACCTAATGGTATTGCTGCTCGTTTCCCTTGCGCATAAACTATTGCACCTGCTCGGCTATCTCTCATTGATCTGCCTGAATAGTATACCATGGCCCCAACTTAGCAAGCCACCCCTTTCCCATCTGGATCTTTCATGAATAAGTATCGAAGTTGTTCTTCGTGCAGATATATATTTAAAAACTTAGTTCTACGTCAATTCACTTAATTAATTCAAAAGTAATTACTTTTGCAGAGTTATTGGGTAAAAACGTTGAACTGGTAGTAAGCGAAACGGCAGTAGTTGAAATTCAGGAATTTCTGGAGTGAGCCCCATGTATCTCATGAGCGTTTTTAAACACTCACCCTTTAGGTATTGGATTGGACTACAATACCAGTTTTCTTTAACTTTCTACTAACATTCCAGCTGAGTTTATAAGGGGAAAAAAAAAAAAAAAAAAATAGTGCTAATAACGCTTTTCGTCGAAAATTGTGATACTTTATTGTGCTGCTCTCGTCATTTTTCCACGAATGGGAATTTTATGGTGTGATAGCCTTATTGAGAGCTATCAATTTAAAAAATTTAATCAAAATCGTTAGAGCCATTTTTGAGAAAAAAGTTTTACGTTTTGATCACTATGATGACTATAGTTAACTTTCGGTGGATTTTGCTGATACCCTTATTTTGGCGTCCCATGGTAACCTGCGGGCTAAATATCAAGTTTGAGGGGATTTGGTTCGGTCGTTTTCTCTAAAAACTACTATAAAATCGATTACGTCGAAAATTTTGGTAATTTATTGTGCTGCTCTCGTCATTTTCCCATGAATGGGAATTTCATGGTATGATTGCCTTATTGAGAGTTATGAATATAAGAAATTTAATCAAAATCGTTAGAGCCGTTTTTGAGAAAAAAAAAATTTGGTGTTTTGATCACTATGATAACTATAGTTAAATTTCGGTGGATTTTGTTCATACCCTTATTTTGACGTCCCGTGGTAACTTGCGAGCGAGATATGAAGTTTGAGCTGATTTGGTACGGTGGTTTTCTCTAAAAATCGTTCACAGACACACATACACTCAGACCATTTTCCCAAATAGTGTTTTTCGGACTGAGGGGTGTCTGAAACGTAAAGATTTGAAGAGAACTCAAAATTTTTTTTTAGCCGATTACATAACTTGCCTTTCTACTTTGTAGAGCCAAGGAACTTTCCTTTCTACTTTGTAGAGCCAAGGAAAGTAAAAATGCAATGGGCTGGTCCTCCACTTTTACCCATTCCCTGCATTCTTCCCTCATCAGAATCTGGTTTAGGATGTGCTCACCCATAACATTTCAATTGTTTGACCTGTAACTGGGTGAAGTTTCCACTGCAATAGTTATGAAGGCTATGATGGAGTGTCCAAATTAAAAAAAAATTCAACAATTTATTTATTACAAAACAAAAAACTTTTGATACTAACAAAATACATAAATGCTTGTGGGGGCACTTCGATCTGTGGTTATTGGATGTTGAGGGCCTTCCAACTGATGTGATCGTGTTACCAGTTGGTTTCAGTGGGAACGTTCAAAAAGGAGGGGTGCTGTAATTCATCCAACGCCTCTGTGGAGAGCGATGGGCAAGAGTAACATGCTGCAATGCCCTTCATGAACTGTCTGTACCCTTTGTATTTGTACCGCAACACAACGCCTAGGTAGTCTATAGCCAATGATTGGCTTCAGAAACTTAGTAAACAGTAATGAAATGGGTCGAGTGACGGCAATGTAGTAAAATGATGACAGCCACCGAGTGGAGAGGAGGACTCTTGTTTTTTGTCGGGACCATCTTCGTCTAATGTCCCACACAATGAGCACAACTCTTCTCTTAAACGTACAACTAAGCTCATTTCAAGCTTTCACAAATGGACTATTCCGCATATTTGATCGCTTCTTCTTTTAATTGCCTTCGAAGTAATTTCCCGGTGGAACTTTTGGGAACGCTGTCCACAAAAACAATTTTCGATATTTGCTTGAAAGGAGCTACTTTCTCTGCCACGTATTGTTTCAGCGTTTCGTCTTTCACTGAAGTTGAGCCTGGTTTCAATACCACGAAGGCTATCGGAGCTTCGCCTGTCCTGGTATTTGGAACTGCGGTGATTGCTGCTTCGTACACATCAGGGTGTTTTCTGAGTACTGCTTCTAGTTCAGCTGGCGCCACCTGAAACATAATTTAACGAGCTGATACAGAATTCTACCGACCTCTTGTTAGTGAGTGATGGATAAAACATATTATTCATTCACCCTCTTCCTTGGAAGTTTGTCGATACTGTTTCTAACTCCTGTCAGCACAGGGGTGGACTACATTGTCGTAGCCTGCCGAGTTTTTTCTCAAGATATTGATGGCTCACCACGAGTTTGTTACCAATTGATTTGTTTCTGGCGCATTAGAATTACTGATGGTTACCTGTTTGTGACCTACCACTGAGCATTGTCCATACAAAATAATTTATCGCCCTAAACGTCAGAGGTCTCACTACTTGTATCCTACTAGAATGATTACAGTCAAGTATGGCCGGCCTTGAGAGTTATTTTCTATCTCCTACAGTTTTATTTGCAGCCCACGACGTTATTATTTGTTTATTTATTATTCTGCCAGATTTATTGACGGGCACTAACAGATTGGTCTTTGCACTGGATGGACTGCACTACAGTTGTTTGTGACTATGTAATTATTAATTTCACTTATTTCCTATAGAGCGGAGGCTATGAGGGGGAAAGTGTAGGCTGATACACTGAGCATTGCCAACCATAAGAAGCAGATGACAGTGGTGGAGAGGAGGCGAGCCCTTTGCATTTGATCATACCCCACGGTTCCTCAGGAGGCAGGGTTGGTGGTAGTGGGCGTTATGCCAATCCACCTTTGGTTAAGGAAGTGGAATGAACTTACTTATCAAGCACGCAACCAAAGTGCTGCTATTAGAATAAAAAAAGGAGGGCTCTGACCCTTAGGGGGCAAGACGAGCAGCTGATTCCAGCACTTGGTTCAAGCAAAGCCATAGTGAGGTGGATTTCTATCTTAACCAGTTACTCATGGGGGGATGGAGCTTTTAGTGCATATCTGCACCGAACGGGCAATGCTGCAAGCCCAAACTGCTGGCACTATGCTACACACGCAATCCTCTCGTGCTGAAGGAGTAGACAGTTGGCCAGCTCTTGTCAGAGGCATTTCTCCAACAGATTTCAACCGAATTGCGAGAATAACTGGAGGTTCATTGCTCAATCGGCCAAGGCAGTGCTCAGCTCGATGAGGAGGGATCTTTTCTAATCTGGGGCCAGTATCTCGCAGGAATGAAGAACGAAGACATGGAGGAAAGAACCTGAGCCTTCCAAACTGCTGAGTATCGTGAGAGAATCTATGGGAATGGTGGCACGCTGCAAGAGGATAAGAAGAAGAGCTGCCATTGCAGAACATCAACTTGGTGGAATGGGCTAAATGGTTCTCAATACCGAAGTAAATTCATGAGGCCATTAGGAGCAGACTAAATGTCTGTCTAAATCTAAAATGTTTTTAGATCACTAATGGCCAGCAGAATTGTGTGAATTCACCTCAAAGTAACGCTCACTTGAGTAAATCGGCCCACAACAGCTGTATGAACACTCATTCACAGTCCAGGAGGGTTGATATGTGGCTGACCACAGTTGTAATGACCCGCTAAAGGCATTTGGAGCAAGCAGAGCTGTGTGTTGAGAATTATTGATGCCCCATGAATCACACCTGGCTTTTCTAGAGCTCTGAGCTCTTAGACCTCAAACTTCCATGTAACTTGAATTATTAGTGTCATTATGTGATATACAACTAAAACACGAGGGGCATTGCCTGAAGGGGCAAAATGATAGACCTAGGGATCCTCAAAGAACACGACTTCTGTTTTGCTCAAGTAACGCGTTTAGACTCAATAATAATATAAATGAGACATGCATAATAATACAAAGGATGTTATTTTCCAGTGTTGCGAATTTTATTGACCTTGGGCTATCAGAGGTATGTACAAAGACGAACCATCAGAGATCAAGAAGAAACTAAGAGAGGAAAGGGGAATTTATAACAATGCAAATTTCGTCTAAGGATCTATAGCTACTAACATACCTGATATCCTTTAACTTTGATGAGCTCCTTTATACGGTCAACAACATAGAGATCTTCATCGTCGTCATAGTAACCAACGTCTCCTGTATGAAGCCAACCCTCGGCATCAAGGGTCGAGGCTGTTGCTTCAGGTCGATTGTGGTATCCTTTCATAATCTAAAACATTTAAAACAAAAAATGCAAAGCGTACGATTGAGTAATTTCGAAGTAGTTTCTTAGAGAGTATTGATACTGTAAGACTGATCATCTCAGTCATGTGTGATACTTGTGGTAGGTGATGCTTAGAGCACATGCTATCTAAATTTTTGCCATAATGGTGCCAGTAGTGATTGTGTGGTGGCAAAGATAAACTGGAAAGGTAGAGTGTTTCATTGAGAAAATTCTTGATTGAGTTATATCTTGATACTGTATCAACCCGCATGTGCTTGCTAATGATTAGGCACTGGCCACCTGAATCCACACTATGAAAGTGCCAGCGGTTCAGTTTAGCCGCCATTCCTCTTGCTCTCCACAAAGAAAGTTATCACGGAGTCATTTCCGAATATCGTGCACATTGCAGTTTTGCTAACGTGCAAGAGCACAGGCACTTCAGCATTGACTGAACCCAAATAGTGCCATTTAACCAATCTCAGTAGAGGACACGTTGCAACCTAAGTTATCGCTGTAGTTTACTGAAGTATAACCAAAAAACAAAAATTGAATAATAAGTTTACAAATTAAGAACTTGATTTCAACGTACCTGGGGTCCTCTGATGCAGATCTCCCCTCTTCGATGAGCTGGCAAAGCCTTTCCACTGTCGATATCCACGACTTTGGCCTCAGTGTTGCTGATAATTTTCCCGATTGAGGCGTACTTTTTCGAATTTACGTCCGACAGCGCAATAAGCGCTGCGGCCTCAGTCATGCCGTAACCTGGTCAGAGCGAACAACAAACATCAAAATCACCGTTAGCGTAGAAGTCCCTGGAAATACACGGATAGGCCTTGAGGTCTGAGCCAGAAGGATCTTTAAAAGACAGGAAGGTGTGCACAGGACCCATTTATCAGCTCGCCTAAGCGCAACGTGGATTCCAGACACGAACTACGCCTTAACTTGTTTGTTTCGTCCTAAAATCTAGTATTCTTCTTAAAAACCAATCCCCCACTTCCATGTATCTTCCAAATTGAGCTGTTGCAGCATGTATGTGCCCCTTACAACCTACTGTGCTGGGGTTTCCTTCCTTGAGGACTTCCGTAAAAAGAAATAATGTCGTAGTTTCTTTATTTATTGGCATTGGAACCTACATCTATAGATATTACAATGGTAAATTTTAATGTGTAAGTTTGTGTGATTTTGTCTATTGCAGAAAGTTGCTCCTTCATAGCACAATATAGTGGGGTGGTTTTTTCTGTATTTGAAAAACTAATCGACTTTGTATTGTGGTGGAGCTATTTTTTCCTTCAGGAAAGTATATGCCTCCAATCACTGAGGGAACTTAGTACTCCTGCCCCACTGTATAATTTTAGTAGATTAATTTTTTCTTCTATCACGGTTTTACACGGCGAAGCACTTGCTTCTGTGAAAACCAGCGCCAGTTTTAGTAAATATGATTTAATTTGTAGTGAAAAATTACTTTTTAACAATTTCTTGCAGCGCCCAATGTCTACAATAATGTCTCCCATTTGGTTCGCCACACTGCAGTTAAGCAACGTTCTTTAAAAACGTGAGTACACTGTTTTTGTATATGTTTTATTGAGGTAGGTGCACTACTTTAGGCAATTCGGGGACGCCCTTGCCCAGGGGGGCTTATGCTGAGTGCACAATAGTGCATCGGAATGTACCCACCAGTGAGAAGTTCGGCCCATTTTGTGGGGAAAAGCATCACTCCTATTCCTCACAAAATAGTGTTTTAAATTAAACGTAAAATAAAGAACACCTTTTCATCTCTGATCTCAAAACTCAACCCCTTTATTTTCTCGCGGCGCTGCTCATCGCCTCAAAACAGCTGATGACACAAAACAGATGGTATTAAATATAATAATTGACTGAACGTGAAATTTTTCTCGCCTACTTGGCGACACATTGCTGGACAAGACCGAGGTGTGCAAGTTGTTAGTATGTGTGGTGCAGAGGTTAGTGTATGTAATGCTCCGACGTGGCTGAAACTGAGGGGTCGGAGGATTAACGAAAATAATAGAGAATTAGGAAAGGTGAGAGGAGATAAGTGTTAGAGAAGGAAGAAAAGGTGCTGGGAGACTAAGAAAGAAGAACTGTGGAAACTAGAAAAATACTTGTGTATTACAGAGTTACTGAAGGGCAACCTGCTTCCTCAGGGGACTGAATGAAGAGAGATCACAGGTTTTGGGTGGGAGGCTCGGTGGTCGTCCTCTGCTGAGCAAGCACTCTCGTTTCGGCTTGCTCCATATTTGGGCCACTCGCCTAGAGCCAGTACCATACCTAACTATCGCTTCTCGTGCCGGTGATATGGTTAACAGCAAGTAGGAGAAACGATAGCAAAGCCTTCTAGGGGGAGAACGCTGTTGCTCAGGAACAGTCCTTCCTCTCGATAGCGTTCCTTGGGCAGAACATATGCTTCGAGGGTATACTCCTTGGGAATAAGTGGACTTGCCTGAGTAGTCCCATTGGGACTTGACTTGTATCTAAGGGACTTGACGTATTCAGAGAGCCACCGACAGTCACTCGTGTACAGCAGGGGCCAAATGGGAGAAGAAGCGCATGTACCTAGTCAATCTAGCCAACGACTTTTATTAGACTTGCGTATTTTTAGAATACTGTAGATCAAGACACCACTAAGCCTATACTGCCCAGGTAGGGGTTTAAGTATGCAGATTCTAAAAGACAGTGGAGCTTATATCGGGTGCCCATCATCTCGTGGGTGTCGTATCGAGGGCGACCAGCTTCTTCTGACCAGTTGGTGGGACTGAAACAACGTGAGTAACCTCGTGGACAGAGGTTTGGTTGTCACCTAATAATAATATAATCACTCTAATTAAGTTCTTGAGGGACTGGATGTGAAAATTGAAGGTTGGCTTGGATTGGATATGAGTGTGTGCTGGGGAATTCTTCACAAGCACAAGTTGACTAAGCCGCTGGCCACCCTCCATTTCTTTTCAACTTCATCACCTATGATAAGGGAAGAACATTCCAAAATTCATCACGGAAACTTCCTCAGTGACTTCTAACGGTTTAATGCATATAACAAACGTTATGGAGCGGAAAGATTAGGAGGGGGGTTTGGAGACGTTCGGGGATCCGCTGGCTCAGGCAAAAATTACAGCATATCGCGTGGAGCTTCGATCCACAATTCCCGACTATCGTCTTAACCACTAGACCACGATCGCTCGGTGCCTTTAAAGGGAGTCAGACGGTACAGTGAACTTTTACCAATTTTCAAAAATTTTAATATTAATTATTCACCCTGAATGATATCCTGATGTTTCTTTTTCAATAGTTTCTCGATGTCTTCTCCACTGCAAGGAGCTCCTCCTGTCACTGTTGCTTCTACCCTTTCCAGATGGCGCGGAGTGACGGACGGGTGGTTTGCCAGGAAGTTAATAATAGGAGGAACAATCGTAAGTTTTACGTTCTGCAACAGAAGTGCGTCAAATTAACGTTAAATTTGCCGCTGGGCACAACACAACTCAATAAATGATCATGTAATGTCTCTAAAGTGTTTACTCCTCCTTCGGTTACATGTAATTTTTCCCTAATCAATGTTAATAATGGTATCCATACTTGACGTTATATTTTTAGCGACTGGGCATTGGCAGTTAATTTACCAATGCTCGAGAGAGGTTGGATTTGTATGGTTGGGCCTGGATAATAGAAATATCTGGTGCGTTACAACACACAACTTTCCTTAGCTCTACGTCAATTCACTTTGTACATGGCTAATTCTATTTAATCAATTCATTTATCACTCAGTTAATTTGAACTTGGTCAAACAACACTTTATGGCAGCAGGATGCGGTAGCGCTAGTAGTTCCGGAATTTATTGTGCTGCTCGAATTTATTGTGCAATTCGATGGATTTTTTTCATACCCTTATTTTGGCGTTCCATGGTAACCTGTAGGCTAGATATCAAGTTTGAGCTGGTTTGATACGGTAGTTTTCTCTAAAAATCTTTCACAGATACATACACACAATTTTTTTTTCAGCCGATTACATAACTTCCCTTTCTATTTTGTAGAGCCAAGGAAAGTGAAAAAACCATGTTGGGTCTCCTTTTCAATAAATATTTAAACCTCTTATAGGACAGTTTAGGTACAACCAAGGGTAACAAAACTCGCATTCAGTTATCCAATGAGGATAAGTTAACGTGCTGGGCCCACAGTATCTCACCAGCCAGAGAAGACGGACCCGCCAAACAAGTACGTTAACTTTAGTAATTTACCTACTGGTGGAATTAACCCAATCACTTTAATATCGACCAAAGGCGTTCCGTCGTCGTTCAGAATCGTTCAGAGACAAAAATGAACAAGAGTGCGAGAAATCGGTCGAGGCGGGGGTAATTGAAGCAGTCGGCACAATCGAAACGCCTTTCGAGTGTGTCTGACAATGGGCCTCAGTTTATTTCTCACGGTTTCAAATTGCTCAAGGACTATCGATTTCGCACGCTCAAGTTTAATCGGTCAAGGTTAACCAACGGGAAGTAAAATATTTAGGTCACATTTTTTCGAATCAAGGGATGAAGCCAGACAAGGAAAGGGTGGAGGCGATTTGCAAAATGCCCTTGCCCTCTTATAAAACAGATCTTCAACGATATTTAGGAATGATTAATTATCTGTCCAGTTTCATACCCAATGTCGCAGAGGAAACGGCGATATTACGCTCATTGCTTAAAAATGATGTGCAATGGGTGTGGGAAAATAATCATGAAATTGCATACAATAGACAAGAATCCCTCATAAGATCAGCACCAGTATTACCACACTTTGACGTAAACAAGCCAGTTGACAGCTCTCAATCTGCCGTTGGGGCATGTCTTCTCCAAAACAATAAGCCTGTTGTTTACGCATCAAAAACGCTATGACCGCCAGAAACGCCACGCGCAAATCGAAAAAGAGTTATATGCCATAGTCTTTGCTTGTGTCAGATTTAGACAGTACATTTATGGTCAACGGACCACAGTGGAAACTGATCATTCACCTCTAATAACTCTAGTAAATAAACCATTAGGAAATGTCCCACCACGACTTCAAAGGATGTTCTTACATCTTCAACCTTACGATTTGAATCTAATTAACAAGCCAGGAAAACATTTACACAAGCAGATACTCTGTCAAGAGCAGCACTACCAGAAACCGAAACTATAATTGATGATGCAGTCAACATTCATGTCAATTTACTTGCTAATGCCTTACCCATTCATTTATCGACACTGGAACGAATTAAGAAGGCCACATCTCAAGTTCTACTTAACTATATAAATTCAGGCTAGCCAAAGCATACTGGAGTTACCAAGCCGACCTATACGCAAATCACGGAATAATTTATAAAAACACCAGCGTTGTCATTCCGGCTGGTCTCAGAGAATCAATGCTTCGTCAAATTCAAGTCGCATGAGTTTGGAAAAAACCAAGGGACTCATTTGCGGTGTCCTGTTTTGGCCGAATATTAACGCTGAATTGAAAAATTTTATTGAATTTTGTCAATCATGCCTCAAGTTTTGCCGTCGAAATGCTAATGAACCTCTCTTACCTCATCAAATTCCATCTTCACCATGGTATAAAATAAGCGCAGATTTTTTCGACTTCGACAGCGAAAAATATTTAGTAATGATGGATTATTATTCGAAATTCATAGAATTAGTAAAATTATCTTCATTCACGGCCAATGAGGCCATTACTCATTGAAAAATCAATATTTTGCCGTCATGGCATTCCCAACGAACTAGTTACCGATTCCGGCCCTCCATGGGAATCCAACGCTTTCGCCGAATTCACGATAGAATGGGAGTTCCGACGTAGCAAGTCAAGCCCATACCATAGTCGAAGTAATGGCCAAGCAGAATCGGCAGTTAAAATTTGTAAAAATATATTGAGAAAATGTAGCGACGCTGGAACTGATTATTATCTAGCGTTACTTCACTACCACAACGCACCTAAAGAAAACTTGGACCCACCATAAATTTTACTGATGTCGAGAAGACTTGAATGTGTTCTTCCTATATGCCCGAAACTATTAGCTCCAAAACTAGCCAATCACAGGGAACGACACTGATTGCTACAAACCCGTCAGGTCGCTTACAAGAGGCAATATGAAAGCCCTATCGAAATTGTGGTCAAAATATTTACTTTAAAAAAACTCCTACTAGCCCGCGGTCTCCTGGAACAATATCGCAAGTCCTTGATTCTCGTACCTACCTTCTCCGGAACAAAGAGGGAACCATATATAAAAGAAATATAAAAATCATTTTAGAAAACTACAAGTCAAATCTTAAGTCTAACTCATCTGAACCCTACACTCACATCCCTCAGTCAAGGACGTACCTGCACCGAGTAGCTATTATACTACTCAAAGCGGTAGACAAGAGTTAAGCCTAAGCGCTTTTCTTTCTCTGAATTTGTAAAAAACAAAAATAATATATCTGATGCGTTGCAACACACAACTTTCCTTAGCTCTACAACAATTTTACTTAGTACATGGCTAACTTCTATTTAATCAATTCATTTATCAGTTAATTTGAACTTGGTCAAGAAGCGGTAGCGCTTACAGTTCCGGAATTTATTGTGCTGCTCGTACTCATTGCAGGACCATTATTGAGCCACTAGTACACAGATAATTAATGAGGCTGTAAACACAAATTTTTTGAAGAAGGATGGTTATCACTTTTGCAGAGTTATTGGGTAAACACTTTTAGAACTGGCAGTAAGCGAAACGGCGGTAGTTGAAATTCAGGAATTTCTGGAGTGAGCCCCATCTATCTCATTAGCGTTTTTAAGCACTCACCCTATAGGTATTGGATTGGACTACAATACCAATTTTCATTAACATTCTACCAACATTGCAGCGGAGTTTATAAGGAAAAAACTGCGCTAAAAACGCTTTTCGTCGAAAACTTTGATAATTTATTGTGCTGCTCTCGTCATTTTCCCACGAATGGGAATTTTATCGTATAATTGCCTTATTGAGAGCTATCAATATAAAAAATATAATCAAAATCGTTAGAGCCGTTTTTGAGAAAAAAATTTGGTTTTTTGATCACTATGATAACTATAGTTAACTTTCGGTGGATTTTGTTCATACCCTTATTTTGGCGTTCCATGGTAACCTGCGGGCGAGATATCAAGTTTGAGCTGATTGGGTACCGGTGGTTTTCTCTAAAAATCGTTCACATACACACACACACACAGACTGACAGACACAGACCATTTTCCCAAATAGTGTTTTTCGGACTCGGGGGGTCTGAAACGTAAAGATCTGAAGAGAACTCAAAATTTTTTTTCAGCCGATTACATAACTTTCCTTTCTACTTTGTAGAGCCAAGGAAAGTAAAATACCTGGTGCGTTGCAACACACAACTTTCCTCAGCTCTACCTCAATTCACTTTGTACATGGCCAATTCGATTTAATCAATTCATTTATCACTCAGTTAATTTGAACTTGGTTAAATAACGCTTTACGGCAGCAGGAAGCGGTAGCGCTTACAGTTCCAGATTTTATTGTGCTGCTTGTACTCATTGCAGGACCCATATTGAGCAATCGGTACACAGATAATTGATGAGGCTGTAAACACGAATTTTTTGAAGTGGATAGTAATCACTTTTGTGGAGTTATTGGGTAATAACTGTTAGAACTGGTAGTAAGCGAAACGGGCGTAGTTGAAATTCAGGAATTTCTGGAGTGAGCCCCATGTATCTGATGAGCGTTTTTAAACACCCACCCTTCAGGTATTGGATTGGACTACAATACCAAGTTTCTTTATCATTCTACCAACATTGCAGCGGAGTTTATAAGGAAAAAACTGCGCTAAAAACGCTTTTCGTCGAAAACTTTGATAATTTATTGTGCTGCTCTCGTCATTTTTCCACGATTGGGAATTTTATGGTATCATTGTCTTATTGAGAGCTATCAATATAAGAAATTTAATCAAAATCGTTAGAGCCATTTTTGAGAAACAAAATTTGGTGTTTTGATCACTATGATAACTATATTTAACTTTCGGTGGATTTTGCTCATACCCTTATATTGGCGTCCCATGGTGACCTGTGAGCGAGATGTGAAGTTTAAGCTAATTTGGTACGGTGGTTTTCTCTTAAAATCGTATACAGACACACATACACACAGACCATTTTCCCAAATAGTGTTTTCGGACTCAAGAGGGTCTAAAACGTAAAGATCTGAAGAAAACTCAAAATTTTTTTTTCAGCCGAATACATAACTTTCCTTTCTACTTCGTAGAGCCAAGGAAAGTAAAAAAGGTTGTTGTATTATAGTTTATTTTGGAAAGGTTATTTTATTTAAGGAAACGTATTATTTTATAATTAATGTAAAAAAACTAAAGGTAATATGGCAATAACATTAAAGTAATAGTTTATGTAAGCAGAAGGCACTGATCATGTAGCTCTTGCTTTTGTTGTTCTTTTTCCAAGATGTCCGAATAAAAGAGTCAGTCATTCGTCTTCCAGTCTTCGTAAAATGTGTTCTCCACGAAAACAGTCACACGTTCGACTTGTCTAGCAGAATGAGCGGTACGCAATTTAGAAGAAACATGTCGGGTCGAACAAAGGACTCTGGCTCAATTGCTAGGTAAGGTGAGAGATTTCTTGAGCTCTTACAGAACTACGCCACATGCAACTGCAGGTAGGGCGCCACAGGAGCGGCTATTGGGGCGTGGGCTGAGAACCGAGAGTGCTCTTTTAAAACTATGCGTTGTAAGAAACCCAGAAAGAACAAACCTACAAAGGGTACACAGTACAAGAATTATGGGTGCTGTCTTCATGTGGAAGTGACTGGTCACCAGGCCACGTCGTAGAGAAGGGCGGGTTAATGTCATACGAAATGGTCGTGGACGATAAATGACGCCGGATTAATTTTGATCTACTTAGAAAGAATGTCGGAAAAGCGAAAAGACAAGGGGAGTAAATGAATGGTATCAAGTGATGTTTAAGTTGTGTTGTCAGGACATCAGAGTCATTTTGATGAGTTCGTTTCCCAGTTTGCTTTTGTCGAGCGTTAGTGATTTTATCGAATTAATTTTTTTAAAATTTGTACCAATCGTCATCTATTTAAACTACATTAAAAAGAAAATAAATATTACATTTGTTGTTTGGTTACAGCGTGTGAGAAGTAGTTGTACAGAACTATAGTTTTTCGGTCGATTTCATAATAATATAACGACCGCTCTTTGAAGAGCCATAACTGACGTCAGGTCAACACAGTTAATATAATTTTGAACTAAACTTGTAAGTGAACTTCTATTGCACGTATTGAAGTATGAGGCCGGAGAGTGTAAACCACGAACGAGGATGGTCGTGTATTGATAACACGGCGTCCACCCACAAACAGCATTATTGCATTCGGCCCCTTTGTTCTCGTGGTTCTCTCGCTCAGTTCCGCACACCTGTTTATTGGCCACTGACCGGAATGAGTAGTTCCACATGACAAATCAAACCCTTTAGTAACTCACTTCGTTGGTGCTCAATATGCGCAGGAACTGCTCCGGATCAAATTTCGGAAGAGTGATGAGTTTGACGCCGAACAGGAGGGATTTCATCAACACGAGGACGCACCCGTAGGCGTGAAACAAAGGAAGTATGAGAGGCATGGAGTCTTGATAGTTAGCTGTAATGAAAATATAGTACCGATTAATTGAGTGAGTTCCATTTATCTGCTATGCGCCAAGGTTCCCACCCTAATAACAGTATGCTCAATAAATTTAATCAAGTCACCAATATGTTTATTCTGACAATTTTTTTTCCCGAGGGCATGCGGGACATAGTTCCTTTGTCACTGCGGCCACACATGGGCCTATTGTGACACAGGCCCTTAGTAGAATGTGTGGTATATACCCGCCCCCTTTATGAAACCAAGTATGTCCTTCACCGCAGATTCCGCTATGATATGGGATTCAATAATCCCCTGGGCAAAATATTCAAAGCGTTTGACTGCTAAGGCAGGGCATTCACATAGGATGTCCGCCGTCTCGACCTCCTCACCACAGAGTCTGCATTCCACCGCCTCTGAGATGCCCATCTTGTTGAGGTGATACCTGAGAGGGTAGTGTCCGGTGAGGAAGCTAATCAAGACCCTCAGATCTCTTCTGAAGAGTGTCAGCATCGCCTTTGCCCTTGGACCGGAAGGCGTAACAAGCCTTTTCGATTGTCTAAGTCGTGGCCGGCGATGCCAATGGGCGCTGTTTTCCTGTATCTCCCATCGAGCCACCAAACGGTTCAGGTGACTTTTGGTCATACCTACGTGAGGTTCAGGCCCGATGGGTAGGGTTTCTGTGCCCCTCTTCGCAAGGTGGTCAGCCTTTTCATTGCCCTCATGCCCCCTGTGAGCCGGCACCCAGATGAGGGAAAGCCTATTATGGGCGCCGAGCTGCTTGAGTGCATGAAGGCTTTCCCATGCCAGCCTGGACCTGAAGCTATAGGCTGCAATGGTCTTTAATGCGGCCTGGCTGTCCGAGAATATGTAGATCCTTGCCCTTGAGTCCTTTAGACAGAATCTCTTCCGCGCAGATCTTTATAGCTAGGATTTCAGCTTGGAATATCGTGGTGTACTCTCCCAGCGGCTTAGCCAGACAGTAGTTGGGCCCAACGATACCCAGTCCAGCTCTGCCTCTCATAACTGAACCATCGGTGTACCACCGCAGGGCGCCCATCTCAGTCTGGAACGTCTCCTGCTCCCATCGTTCCTGCGAGTGGATACTGACCCTGAATGGCAGCTGAAAGTTCTTCCGCTCTGACATGACGTCGGTAGCAAGGACTACTGCCTCTTCCACTTTGAACTGTCTAGTTGTTCTCTGGAGGCTTGCCTTAACCCTGGTGGAGATGTTCCCTGTCTGCAAAAGCCTTATTGCTCCCAGGTAAGCGGTCCTCTGAGTATGTATATGAAGAGGTGAGATGTTCAAAAGAACTTCCATTTTTAGGGCATGTATTCATTGCCCCTGTAATAGCTAGGCATGCTTGTCCCTGCAGTTTTTGAAGTTTCCCTTGGGCTGCTAGCTAGCGTGTTGCCTTCCACCACACCGTGGAGGCGTAGGTGACGCAGGGTCTTATTATCCCCTTATAGAGCCACACCATCATTTTTGGAGTTATGCCCCAGGATTTGCTGCACAGCCTCCTGCATGCCCACAGGGCTGCAGTTGCCTTGTGCAGCGCATTTCTCACGTGCGGATTCCAAGTGAGCTGCCTATCCAGTATCACCCCGAGGTATTTCACCTCCGTACTTAAGTGGAGCCTCGCTCCTTGCATGGTGGGTGATACTATGTTTAGGTTTCTTCGTTTAGTGAATCAAACCATGGTGGTCTTGGTTGGGTTTATGTACAGTCCCTCCTTGTCACACCACCTTTGGATGATATCTACAGCTCTTTGCATCCTTTCTGACACGGTATAGGCAAATTTCCCTCTTACCAGAACTGCGAGATCATCCGCATATGCGACTACTTCGTAGCCTTCAAGCTGCAATGTTTCCGGCAGCTCGTCGGCCACGAGTAGCCACAAGAGGGGAGAAAGTACCCTCCCTTGAAGGCAGCCTCTTGCGGGAACTACTGTGACGCTGTCTTCCCCTAACCTGGCCGTGATTTCCCTGTACCTTATTCTGACAATACAGAATATCATAAGAAAAAATTTCAATAAGGCGTTTTTAAAAGTATTTGTTTCAGGTATTTTAAAGAACCAACGTTCACGTATTAGTAAGATTTACATTTAGTTTTAATACAACACAGCACAAGAATTAATTTAAAAATTCGACGGGATTTGATTTTAGCGGAATTTTTTTCGCTATAAGTACCGCTCGAATGGTAGTTGAATTCTTAGAAAAAATGAGGTGGTATTCTAATGAAGTACCTATACAATGAGCGCTTAATACGCTGGTACGATTATTAGTAGCATCTTACAAAACCCTGTAATTCCAAACACCGCTTTTGTTGACGCGTGTTAGTCGCGTAATTCAAGACTTGAAACGGTTGAAGAAAATACCCAGCCCAGCAGCCTTTATCTCTCTCTTGCTAACACATTATGAAACATGAGGAGCTATCCATAAAGACTACAGCTCCCACGAATCTAACACCTTTTGCTTCGCGGTCTTACAACAGCGTGTCTGTTGCCATGGACAGAAGCTCCAGTGCAGGAATAGCCAAGAGGCGTTGTCTGTGCACCTACGATTGATTCACACATGGTTTCAGAGGGTTTCAGTGCACTTGACCTCATCCACCACGTGAGAAAGAGGGTCAGGTTCCATTGGAGCTGAATTCCGCTCCACTTAGGCCAGGTAGCTGTGCCTTCACGGTGGGTAGCGCCTCCTGCCGTCCCCTCGGAGTCTTGCCCGTGCCCAGACAAAGACTTACTTACAGACACTGTTTCCCCAGACGTGTTCCCCTGTGGCGTGAAAAGCAAGACGTACATAAAATCACTCCCGCTGTGCCACCAGCAGGCCTCGTGGAGGTGGTGTTGTCTAGACCAGTCTACGTCGCATGGGTATCCATTGCCCATCTTCGCTTCTTTATCTTATGTGTTAGTCGAAGCTACACTGTACCAAGCTGAAGATAGCCTGGAAGGAAACCTCTCGGTGTATTCACATATCTGGTCCATGCCCACCATTGTTGGCAGTTACGATCCTGCTTTGGGATATCTGGGGGAGTGCCGACTGGGTGGCCCCCACCTTCCTCAGACCCAAAATGGGATGGATGGGCGACCTAGCGACACCACAATGTCCACAATGTCTGCGAGGCAAGCTCCTTTTCCAGCTTTTTCTGGCCTTGCCCTGGGTAGGAATTGGATTGCTCTGTTCTACCTACCTTGCCTAAGTGGCCCTAACCCATGGTGTCGCAAGACCGCGGGCTACGCATCCCCGTCAAACAACCCTTAAGGACAGAATGGTCGCTGGGCTGCCTCATCTTTCGACGGCACTAAATCTGCAGTGCATCTGGTTTTCCGTCCATCCGCCATTGTTGACAGTCTCATTAAACTTCTATGCATTGATTGCTCAATAATTGTCGTGGCATAAGTAAGAGGAGCGCAATGATTTTAGGAATTTTAAGCCCCACTAATTTTCATGCAGAACAGTTATTATAAACTGAATGAATAACAGATTTGACTTTTTTTAAAATTTGGGTGTTTACGGTTCGCCTGATCATTTATGTAATATTTTTATCTGACATTTCTCGTTCTGTGGCGTGTGGCGTCAGAACCTTTATTCGTGCAGGTTTAGAACGTAGGAAATAAGATGCGGAAATGAGTACTTACGTGTTGCTGAATTCAACTGATTGATTTTAAAATAGGACGCTTGAGACAAGTTGGCGGCTAGATTTCTGTGGGAAATGTGAACTCCTTTAGGAAGGCCGGTGGTACCGCTTGAAAAGGGTAAGGAGGCTACGCTTTCCATGTCAATAGTCGTGTTTCGCAACCGGTTCAGCTCACCGTCAGTAACATCAACTCTTTCACCTGAAGCAAAGAAAAACAATGACAGCAATTGCAAACGCATCTTTCCTGACTGAAAGCGTACTAAGGTTGGATGTTAAGGCTGCGACTTAGTTCTGGAGTGAAGTCAATCAGTCATGAGCTTGTTATAGGAAGACGAAGAGTTTATTGATGGAAACGGGTCTACTGGCGCGACTTCGATATAGTGATTGCCAATTTACTGACGCTTCAAAAAAAGTTCAAGGTGCAGTGAGGTTGAATTTCGGGGAAGAAGAGGGCGAATAAAGCCACTCTCTTTCGAACTTGGAGAGCTCCCCAAATTAATAGGCATCGCCTTGTGCTTGCCCGTGGCTTCATCGTGTTGGCCATCAGACGGGAAGCCGTTGTTGCTGTCGCATACGAATCTTTGCCTAATACGAAGACCAAACAACTTTCTATTCGTCCATCAGGCCCAAATTTCGAACTTCTTCTCTTGTTTTTAGTTCCGTGGTCTGTACACAAATGGGTCCTAATATGAATATGAAACCGATTTATGAGTGTCTCGCAAAAAAACGAGCCCCCATCAGTGACCAATTTGGAAAAACTGGTTAAACGGTTCAAGTTTCGATTATGTAAATGCGGCTAACATTTGGCCAGTAATTAAACGAGCTGTGTATGAATACAATTGCAATGAATAATGAAAAAGACGATTATTTCAAACTCGTATATGACGCGCGCTTTCATTGCGAAATTTGAAAGAATTGAACATTAAAAGAACCATTAAAGCGACGATTCTTTGTGTGCTGTACAAACTGTACGTTTGATTACGAACGAATTAAGAAAATACTAACTTCATTAGGCATCAATTAAGAATGACCTCATTGAAAGTCAATTTTGTGAAAAACGTCTTGAATGATTTTCATCGAAATCTCACGGTGTCTTCAATAACAATAATCACTCTTATGAATATTTCTATGACGGTCCGTTGAACGGAGACAACAACCAAAATGTGTCAAAACTAGTAACATTTCAGCGGAGTTTAGAAGGGAAAACACCGCGCTAAAGCCGATTTTCAAAAAAAATTTTGATAATTTATTGTGTTGCTTTCGTCATTTCCCCACTAAAGAGAATTCTACAGTATAGTTGCCTTATTGAGAGCTATCAATACAAAAAATGTAATCAAAATCCTTAGAGCCGTTTTCGAGAAAAATAATATTTGGTGTTTTGATCACTATGATAACTATAGTTAACTTTCGGTGGATTTTTCTCATACCCTTATTTTGGCGTTTCGTGGTAACCTGTAGGCTAGATATCAAGTTTGAGGTGATTTGGTACGGTTGTTTTCTCTAAAAACCACTCTCAAATCGATTACGTCGAAAATGTCGGTAATTTATTGTGCTGCTCTCGTCATTTTCCCACGAATGGGAATTTTACAGGATAGTTGTCGTATTGGGAGTTATCGATATAAAAAATTTAATCAAAATCGTTAGAGCTGTTTTTGAGAAAACAAATATTTGGTGTTTTGATCACTATGATAACTATAGTTAAATTTCGGTTGATTTTGTTCATACCCTTATTTTTGCGTTCCATGGTAACCTGTAGACTCGATATCAAGATTCTGCTGATTTAGTACGGTTGTTTTCTCTAAAAACCGCGCTAAAATCGATTTCGTCGATAGTTTCGGCAATTTATTGTGCTGCTCTCGTCATTTTCCTCCGTTTGAGAATTTTATAGTATAGTTGCCATATTGGGAGCTATCAATGTAAAATTCCGCAGGTCTGATTTAACGACTTAATTTGATCAACCTGTCGGAGTGTCTTCCGGCATCATACGCTAACAAAACGTTCTCCCTAAATTATTCCTGTGGCTGACCAGTGAACGGCAATACAGAAAATACACAAAGCTACCTAGTGCCTTCATTTTCTTGTTCATAAATATTTCCGGAGAAACGCTTGAACGAAGATACAGCGCTTGCATATAAGAAGGCCAAATAACAGAACAAATTGTGTGTCGTTTGATCACGCAACACAGTGATTCGTGCGCACCTTCCATCAAAGCTGCTTTAATGATTTTAATTCAATTTTTTGAGTGTACACTCCCACCAATGTGATTTTCAGACGTAAAATTTTCATCGGCAGTAAAATCACGAAAGGAGTACGGTCAATTATTCGAATATGTTAGCCGAGCTATTAGGTAATTTATTTATGGAAATCAGATAATTAGGAGCACCCACACGAACTCCGGAATTCAGAGTTAAGTCAAATTTTTGTGAGAGTTGTCACAAAAAAAGGTGATGCTGACATGCCCTTGAAATACCTATAAATTGATCACTCAATCAAAATCGTAAAGTAAGTGGAAGCAACTAAAGCAGTTGAGTGCCAGAAAGATTGTTTCAATTGCAAGAGCGATAACGATTTCTGAATTACGTGGGGGCGAGGAAAGTTGTGCGATGCGTCTCATTAGATGTTTACTATTGAAAAGTATTTCGGTGTTCAATATTTATAGTGTTTTCGTCAGATCTCCTCTCAGAAGGCGACCTGCAGGCTGTTAGCGCGGCTGACCGGACTGGCGGGATCAGGGTGGAGTCTTGGTTTCCTCCAAGAGGTATAGCCAGGCACATTGTAAGGTCTGAACACGGAGTCGGGAAGTGGTAGGAACGGTTTTGTGATAATGGCACGTACTACACAGCGACGGTGCTCGGCACTGTTGAAGCATACGCAATACTTCATGCTGAAGTAAACTGTGGCAACGACTGTGGGTTGGTTGGTGATTGATACTGTTCCATAGCATGCCCTATACGAATATTGTTCGGCGCAGGCTGAATTAGCTGGGGTTTTGACCTCGGAACGTCCGCATTTGAGCCCAATGGGACTCATTGTTTCGGGCCTTTCGCAAACCTCGAGTTCAACCCTCCCTGTATCTGAGAGTCTTCTGGCTCTAAGTGCATGGAGCTCCCCAATTAGTCCCAGGCCCCTAAAAATTCCCCATTTCTGGGATTACTACTACAACTTGTCAGTCTGCTACAATAGGTTTCACTTTTAGTGCCGCAAATCATAATCGATCAACTAAGCTATTATTGAGAAGCTTAATAATTATGAAGGATTATGGAGCCTTCATAACTCCAGGTTTCCATGATCCTTCCTGTCACCTTCCTGTCACCCCTCTGCTGACCACAACCATCGTTCTTGCTAAATCTAATAAAAATGCAGACCCCGCCCTTTTGAAAACCCTCCTCAGTTAACTAACTAATCTGATGAATTGTCGACCCCTTTCTAAGTGGTGGCACCCTCCTCTGTCCCTGAACTCAGAACTACTATAATTTGTGTTATGCGTTAGTGAGTCATCTATCAGCTCTCGCGAACGACAGCCGTTTCACATTTTTCTAACAGCTAGATCGAACTCCTCTGTCCAGTTCACGCCTTCAGAGCCCCCTTGTTCGTGCTTGAATACTCAAACTCATATCCTACTCTAGTTGCTTCTTCTTTGTACTTGTACGTGCTCTAGTCTGGTTTTGATATCCCGACTCTTCGAATTACAAGTTTCGTGCTACAGTAAAACCAGTCTCCGTGATTCATTCAAGTCTACCCTGGTCAAAACAAATATACATATCAAAATGACGCAATTTTATTTAACGGATCGAAACGATGCTTTCAACAAAAAATAGGAAACTTACCGATGAAGTCATTGAAACTGTGAACGCCATCAGGTAACGACGAACCGTCCGAATCGTGAATGCACAAAATCTTCAGGTCTCTGCCGAGGATTTCTTTCGTCTTCAGTATTTTTTCAACTAAATCTTTGTGCACAACCACAAAGTTACTGTTGGTGTCTTTCATCTGGTGAACAATTTCGTCTGTGGGAAAAATGGTAATTATTGATTAATAACTCGAAGTACGTACGACTTTTTCTTAGCCCTACGAATAGGACGGAAAGTAATGAAATGGTTGAAAGTTAAAAAAAAGTTTTTTTCTAACGTTTCAAAGGCTTCTGAGTCGATAAATACTATTTCAGAAAATTATGGGCCAGCTTAAATGTTATATTCAGCTAGCAGATCTACAAGGGATGCCAACATAAAATTATGAGCAAAATCACTCCAAAACTAACCACGATTGAACGTTTTTCTATTTCTCTTATAATTTCATTTTTCTTCTCAAGAACGACGTCAACAATTTTTATAATTTCAGAACAATTAAAAAGAAATCATCTGGACATATCAAACACGACCTATGCAATGGGTATTGAATAAATATCAGGATGTAAGTAGGAGCAATCCAAAAAATTCCGGAATCTTAAGCGCTGACAGTTTTTGTATAGAAGTTATAATTCACATAAACTTAGAGAAAACAGATCGGGTTAGTTGGTAAAGCGAAAAACATCTCTGCATCTCTGAATGCTCGTGAATTTGAGGAAAGTTGCGTGATGAGAGGCTGAAGGAAGAGTAGAAGATGAGATTAACATGCGTTAGTGGCTTCTTAAAAAGCTGAGAACTGTCCGAAATGCGTTAAGAGATGAAGAGGCTGCGAAGGTCAACTCCGGCTCATGAATTAGCCCCAGTAATTATAATTGACTTTGGCAGGCAGCTCAATCAACGTATAACAAACAACAATTTAAGAATCTTGTCATTGTTCATTGAAATGAACTCGGCCACCATCCGTATAACTCTTTGGCCTTCAGTGTTTCGTTCAAACTTCGCGGACAGTGCGATCTCGAGGTCGCAACACGCTTTTGATAAGCTGAGTAACCTTCCGCTTTTTTCGACTAACAGGTCGGTTTTCTTAAGATTCTAAAGAACGTCGAACGTCATGGGTGGAAGTTTGGCTAGCGTGCTAACTCGCTCAGCATTTACGGAGCCCAGACCGCAGGTAGCCATTCAGCCAGCTATTGCTCATGTGTTTCCACACGGAGATATGACCCTGGGGAAGCCGTGCCATCTGTGAGGAGTTCTTAATCTGATTTCCTTCCTGATCTAACTATTTACTTCCGCGGCAAGTCTCAAGGGGATAAATCAATTGTGTCCACTTTTTTTTGGTCACAACCGGCGAAACGGTTATAAGCTTTCTTAGTGTTTGGCTACTCTCCCAACAACCGTCGCTCACATGTTGCAGCACGTGGTTTCTTGTTTCCCCCACACCGGACGTATTCCTCTGGATGTCCTCCAGACCTGCAGCATGGAGAGTCTTTGAAAGAAAAGAAGTTGAAGTCTTCATGTCACTCAACTTATCAAATGTGGGATGGGACTTCAACAGATGGAACAATCCGATTCACCATAGCGTAAAGTGTTGGATGGTGGATAATATTCGTTCCAAAGAACAATGACAAGCTCCTTAGATCGTGTTTTTTTTTTACGTTAACTGCGCTGCCTGCCCAAGTCGAATGTAATAAGCCGTAATTCGTGAGATGGAGTTCCCCTTCGCGGCCTTTTCGAATAACAAGGCTGATATCAGGAAAATGTTGAAACGCTGGTCATCAAAACAAGAACCGTCGATCACGATAATCGAACCCACAAACACATTTCAGAGTATTGAATATTTTGGATAACAACAGTAACGTACGACGGCTGAAGAAGAACAAGCCCCTGAACATAGTTACAAAACGATGAAAGTGGAGTGACACAAATGGGAATAGGTGGATATTGGGCGCATGAGAGCTTCAGAGTGGAGTTGATAATGAAAAGAGACCTGAAGAAGGACTGTTGAGTGAAATGAATTCACGATATGAGTTTTGAGTATTAGTATACAAGCGCGACACGAAGGGGCTCAAAATGCACGTGAACTGGTCGCTCGGGAAAAGTGAAGAGAGAGTGAGTAGAGCTGTGACTGGCCCGAGAGTTGATAGAGGAGTGCTATAGTGAGCACTGAGTGTGTCTGGGAAGACTTCGTACGGATCTCACCACAGAACAGAAACTTGCCGCCATCGATGAATGGGCTCAAGAGAAATGGCAAGCGAGATGGGAATCCTCGTCAAAGGGACGTGATACGTATGAGTTCTTCCCCAACATCCGTGAACGTCTTTCAAGAGAATGGGTTGAGCCAGACCACTGGACGAGCCAGTTCCTCACGGGACATGGTGACTTCAATGCGCAGCTCCACTTCTTTTCTCTGAAAGACTCCATTATGCACGTCTTGTGCCTCCAGTGCGGAGGAAACAGGAAACCATGTGCTGCTCCACTGTAGTTTCTACAACAGTGAGCGACGATTGTTGGGAGGGCAAATGAACTTAGCAGCATTGACTGCTACAAAGCAAGCCTATAACCATTTTGCAAAGTTCGCGAAGAATGTGATGGCTAAGAAACGTGGTCATAGTTGGTCTGTCCTTTTGAAACTTGCCACCCAAGTAAATAGTTAGATCAGGTAGGAAACCAGATTAAGAACTCCTCCCAGATGGTACGGGATTCCTCAGGTGGTCACCTCCGTGCGGTCACACACGGGCAACAGCTCTCTACCGGGAGACGACCAAATACCTGCCGTACCTCCACAGGTCTGAGTTCGGTGGATGCTGCAGGGGCCGGCCTCTTGCATATTAGCGAAACCGCAACTTCCATGACTGATATAACCCTCGTTGAGGGTTTAGGTACAGTCATCAAATAAGGAAACAGACCTGTGTCTGGGAAGACGTGAGTGTGAATTGAGGGGAGGGAAGGATATTTTGGAAAGTCCAAAATGGGGAAATCCGTTGTCGCTTTGGAAGTTAAACCGAACTTAAGCTCTCTGTCCGGACTGCCAGCTTTACCGGCAGTTATCGGACTTCTCCGTGGCAAACATGAAAAAGGCTCCAGGTCAGAAATAGTCGGATTGAACGCACCTCGGAAAGGCCTGTGCCAAACAGTGGATCTATGAACCTCGAATTGCTAATACAAAATCATTATATAAAAGTGACTATACATATTGCGTTTACACGGGTCTCATGAAATCAGCGTTAACTACAAAGTATTAGCAATACAGAATTGGTGAGAATGCTGGTAATGTCAGCTTTGTGACTTCTCAGGGCTATTTTTCCCCCTTTTCAACCTCCCCAGCGCTTCCGTGAGGAGCAAAGTCATGGGATTGTGCAAAAAATAAAACCGCGTGCTTCGATTATTTCCGTTGTCAAGTTGAACAACCAAGGTACCATGGGAATTTACTGATGTCAACAAATTGTCTGAACGTCGCTAACCAGCAAGTGGTTTTAGGTATTTCTTCGTAATTTTTGAAAGAACGAAATGACCGAAGAATTACACGTATTCGGCGACGGAGCGGCGAAAAAGGACAGTCGCTGCGCACTGGATTTGCCGTAATGCTCCGAAAATCAGTTACAGGAGCAGCCGAGGCTCACGCACCCTGGCATTTGGGAAGATTCAAACACTACAAAGGAAAGCATCACCGTCGAAGGATCCTCATGGAACCCGACAGACTTCCGGGGAGCGTCAGATTCGGCTATTCGATGGGCCACGTCCTCAACGATCTCTGCGCTTCAATGTGGTTCACGTACTCGTTAGTATTTTACACCGCGGTTATCGAGGTATCTCATAAAATGGCTGGATTGATAATGATCATAGGGCAAATAGTGGATGCAATTTCAACTCCGATCATCGGCGCACTTTCCGATCGAGGAGCCTCCAAATCGCCGAGACCTAGATGCGGCAAAAGGAAATCATTTTACATCCTCGGGACGGCGATTATTGTCGTGACCAAACCGTTCATGTTCTCACCGTGCTACCTCTGCCAAGACTCCGCTGAAATTTGGAAAGTGTGCTATTTCTCTTTGTTTATAGTGTTTTTTCAATTCGGATGGGCGGCTGTTCAAACGATACATTTGGCGATGGTCACGGATCTCACTCCACAAGAAAACGAAAGAACTTTTCTGTTGTCGTTGAGAAACACGATGACAGCGGTGTGCAACTCTGCCACCTACGTCGGACAATTAACCTCAATTTTATTGTCAGGAGACGCGTATCGTCCTGTGAGCCCTCGGGATGTTGTGCATTTTCAAATCGTCGTCGTCGCGATTGTGATTGTCGGAGTCCTCACTTCAGTCGTCTTCTTGATTTTAGTACCCGAAGACTCGACAAAATTCCGAATACTCAGTTTAGAGGCTTCTTCAGCCTCCACTTTCAGTCAGAGCTCCAGCAAAACGCATCACTCGTTGAGAATGCTTCTTTCAAAATGGAGGCTTCACTACGTTGGCTTGATCTACCTCAACACTCGCATTTTCGTCGTTTCCGTTCAAGCACTTTTAACCCTTTACCTCAACGAGTCACTCAAATCGCACGTGTACGAACTGGCGACGATCCCTTTGATTCTAAACGCATCTTGTTTCGTGGCCTCGTTGATCACGTTGCCCTTGACTGAATGTTTCGGGAGGAAAATAGTTTTCACGACGGGAGCCGTCTCTGGGTGTGGAGCCTGCGTTTGGACTTACCTCGGCTCTGGAAACACCTACGACCACGCTCTTATTTATTTGGTCGCCGTATTTTACGGAATCGCCTGCGCTTTGCTTCAAGTAACTGCTTTGGCGTTGGTCGCAGATTACATCGGAGAAGACATCAACGACGGCGCCACCATATACGGCTATATGAGTTTTTTGGATAAGGTTGCGACAGGTCTTGTCCTGTATTTCATTCTATTGTTTCACGTTCCAGACAACAGAAACTACTTCACGATCGCCGTCGTCTTATCTTGCAGCATATCCTGTATTTTGGCGATGCTGTTGTTATATTTTCTGAGGTTGCCTGTACAACCTATCGGGCAAACTTTACCCGATTTTCCGGGCGACATTACGAAGAAAACGAAACTTGGGAAAACCAGCCCTCAAGGCCCCTCAACTATAAAACTATAAATGATGAGATGTGATAAAAATCTTTTGTCGAGTAAAAACAAGTATCATTTGTTCGTACAGTTGAACGCTTCACCTGAACGAACTCAACTTACTGAAACTCGTGCAGTAACGAGTCTCTCCATAACACGTACAGCACACCTTCCAATATCTCGATATTTTTGCGGTGTGGTTGCGTTTTTGGCTGTCTGACAAAATAAATGGACTGTAATTTCTGGGTGTAAAAAAAAAAAAAAATTGGCTCACCTGGCCACACATATGGCTTACTGGCTGTGAAAAGAGGGATTTTTTTTTCTTTGAAATGTTGGATGCAGGCGATACCCTCACTGCAGCCACAAACGGGCTGATTGTAAGAGCGTCCATGATCCTCAGATCATGGCCCCCTTGCACCACCCCCGGACACTGCAGCACTGGGCTCACTTGGTGTGACGCCACCCATGCGCCCCCACCGCCTCCGTACAAGGCGGAGGATATCCGCAAGTTCTTCATTCGCCACCTCTTCTGGCTGATGAAAGGTCCTCCCAAACACACAATGGCGCGATGCCGCGAGTCCATCGCAAACTCACAGCACATGCTCTGCCGTCTCTAGCCCTACCTCCCAGAATGCATACCTGCACTTCGCACTTGCCAATATTTGCAAGGTGGTACTTCAGCGGACAGTGACCTGTGAACAGGCCACATATGATCCTCATTTCCTTCCTCCCCAGTGCTAGCACCTCCTTGGACCTCCCCCTGGAGAGCCAGATGAAGAGTTTTGACAGTCTATAACGCCGGGCAGCCCCTGCCAATGGGCAGCCCTACACTTACCCTCCCATTTGCCAACCTCTCTACGTAGGTGGCTCCTGGTAGTCCCAACAAAGGGCTCAGGGCCAATAGGGATCTGCGCCGATCCCTTCTTAGCCAACATATCAGGCCGTTCGTTTCCATCTATACCCTGATGCCCTGGCACCCAACACAGTGTTACTCTGTTGTCCTCGACCAGAGCCTTCAGTCCAGTCAGACACTACCACATCTGCCGCGATGTAAGACAGTATGGGACTAAGGCCTTGAGAGTGGCCTGACTGTCCACCATGATATAGATTCTCTGCCGCTTCAGTCCCCTCTGCAACAGCCGCTGCACACAGACCGTTACTGCAGCCACCTGTGCCTGGAACACCGTGGCCAGCGACCACAATGGGATCACCGCTATGATTCTCGGCCCAAAGATGCCTGCCCCTGCAAGGCCACCGTGCACCGAGCCATCAGCGTAGTCCAGCAGCGGCAACTCCCCCTTCCCACCTGGATCGCTCGTGAATGAGTATTCATATAGTAGCGCTGATTTTCTACCACTATTCAAGGAGTATGATAAGTTATATGTGATGAAATGAAGAATCCTTTTACACATCTACTGACCTACCGATTTTATACCATCACCAATCATTATATTTTGTTATTATCAACAATTCATTAAAAAATCACAAATCATTATGTTGGAATCGAGTTATCGAATAACACATTGTGTCGTCACTTGCTGCTCATTCCTCGCCTCAAGGCACAAATCCGAACTAAGACCAAGTAAAACTTCTTACCTCAGTCTGACAAGTCAGTCAACCATTGTAATTGTTACCCGAAGGGTATCTTGTGAACCTACCGATTTGTTTTGTTTCAAATTGATTGTGATACGCTTTTTCGAGTGTCAAGTTTCGTTTTTTTTTTAAATAAACGAATGTTGTTACTAAACCTCATTTATTCGTTTGTGAATCGTTTATCCTATGGAGTCTGATAGAGAAGGACAGTTATGTGAGGATGAGAGGGACATCGCATATAATAACCGAAAAACGGCGCACTTTCGAATTTTTCAAAAAGAGGAGCGTTTTAAAACATTAAGCGTTTCCTCGAGAGGACTGAGCGTTTCATGAAGAAGGGAGGGAAGGCGAGCGCGCCCTTATCGGACTAGATAATGATTTCCTTTGGTGCGAACATGCGGAATATCTCGTGAACGTGCAACTTGAGAAACACGAAATAAAATGCCTGGTGGGAAGCATTACACAACTTTCCTACATTCTCCACGTCTTGCTATATGACTGGAGCTGTGCGTTTTTAACGCGTTTCTAAGGAAAGATTTACGAAGAACAACATTAAGGTAATAGCTGAGAGCGACCTGTATTTGATCTTTAAAGCCATTTTTAAGCAAAATTTAGAATTTCTTCATGAATCTCGGTGGAAATAGAGGAGATATAGACACACTACAACAAAGATAACTACAACTTCAGATATGAACTAAATCATTCGCGAGGATATTGTGGAAACCCATTTCATTAAAAAACAGAATAAACAATAAATTGTCTATATTTCCACAGAAATAATGAGCACAATTGTTTGCCCAAAAGGAGGTATGTTAGATGTTCTGGAAAAGTTCGAAATGATTAAAAGTGATAGGTGTGGGAAGTCTCTAAATGAGGTAATCCCTCAAAACATTTCACCACTAATACGTTCATTTTTAAAATAGCTTGGGTTTTCCCTCCACCATTGTCTTGAGTTGATTGACATCGGGTTTTTCCGATGTTACTGCTCTGGTTTCCCCTGCCCAGCCCCCTTTCACTTCTCTGAGCCAATAGGATTCAATATCTCCGTTCACCTAACTATATAAGATGTTCTTTCTATGAGGTACCTTCAGTTCATGTTTGTTACTGATGATGACCTAACCGTCGAAATCGATTTAACAATTGTGCTCATTATTTCTGTGGAAATATAGACAATTTATTGTTTATTCTGTTTTTTAATACAACTCCAGAGTTATTCTGCTCAGGTAGAAGGGGTGGGGGTGTTGCAACAGGCGAGACAGAGGGACGTGCGCAGACCTGAAATGAATCATCGATAAATAGGCGAGCTTAAGAGGGCGTACCTGGAGAATAAACGGGATTAATGCCGGTGAAAGTGAGGCCAGCGTCCATAGTTCCCAGTATGACGGAAACGTATTCCGGTACGTTGGGAGACACTGCTGTTACCACATCGCCAGGTCGGAGTCCGGATTTCAACAAAGCCACAGAAAATCGACGGGATATCCGTTTTAGTTCGATGTAGCTGTAGGATTTGCCAGTCACTCCACACTCCTGGAAAACGTTGGTAAGACGATAAATCAGGTTTCCTTCCATTTATACTGAATTCGAGTTCCCCTTTGTTTTCTCGGTTCTCGTTTCCCTGTTTGAATCGTCCCGAATATTTCGTTCGGGGGAGGTTTCGATTAGATCACTATGAATTAGAAAGTAGAATAATCACTTTTTGTTTGGTGAGTCCGTCTCCTCTGGATGGTGAGATGCTGTGGGCGAGCGTTTTCGATGTAAAGATATCATCGTCTGGCCGTTAAGTCAATACAAAAGTTAGTTAGTTGGTCGTGGTCTTTATATAGGAAGAGAAAGGTGAACGGGATGGTGTTGCCTCGAGGAAGAGGAGGGGGGAGGAACGGTGTCATACACCTCCTGGGAATTCCATTGGAAGTGAAAGGAGTGTAAGGACTGTTGATTGTCGATTCTAAGTCTTTTTTTTAAGTACTGACTTAAAGGCCAGACGATGATGGCTTTACATCGAAAGCGCTCGCCCACAGTAACTCACCAGCCAGAGGAGACGGACTCACCAAACATGAACGTTAACTTTAGTAATTTATCTACTGGCGGAACTAACGCAACTACTTTAATAACATTTTGAATAGGGGAGAACAATGTCAGCTGATGGGATTGTGAACGGTCTTATCGCACATAACCCGGGGATGTTTGAGTTGGCTGAGGCATAAACATATCTCATCCTGTAAATTGGAAAATTAAATAGGCATTTGTCAATACGTTTTGGCTGCCGCAAGTCCTTCTGGAGAAGCTAGTCAAGTGCACAGGCGTCAATATAGGTGAGAAGTCATTCAGCCATTATCTCCTGTCCCTCACAAGGTTTTCCTCATTACGTCCAATCGGCAAGGCCATTTAGAGGGTGTCCTGTTACACAAACCTCATGTACAATGCCACTTACATAGGCGCGATAGTGGGGTAGCTAACTCACCGTCAATCAAAGGAGAGCTCTGGCCCAATCTTAGAGAGCAGTGGTTCTGTTGCCACAGGTGAGGCCTACAACACAGCATCCAATAAATCACCCTTAAATGATCACCGCGTTGAATTGGCAGTTGAGACAACTGTGGACAAGTGGAAAGCGAAAAAGCTCCCCTCCCCGCTTTGAGTCGAACTGTGTAATGACCTCTCCATTGAACGAAAACTTGGCTCGTTAGATGAATAGGCGTTAGATAAATGACTAACGAGATAGGAAGCCTCATCAAAGGTATGTCACAGGTCTGAGTGCATTCCCAACATCCGCGAACGTCTTGGAAAACTCTTTACGGGGCATGGTGAGTTCAATGCTCAGCATTTCTCTCAAAGAATCTTCATCCTGCACGTTTTGTGCCTCCAGTGTGAAACCACATGCTGTTCCACCGCAGTTCCTACAATATTGAGCGACGGTTCGAAATTGGACTGCTCCTGAGCGCTCGCCCACAGTATCTCAACAGCCAGAGACTCACCAAACAGGTACGTTAAGTTTATTATCGGTTTCGCCCAGTTTGTGAAGAAGATTTAAGACACTTTTTTTACATTTCTTTACTAGTTGGTATTTTTTTGTGTTTACAATTTTAATTTCTTTACTTATTCATTTTTCTTTTGATGTGGGTTTTGACATTTTATGTCTTTACTTTGCTACATAAACTCGAAAATATAACGCCGGAGATGTTACGGAGAAGCGTCACGAAATTTTTGAACCCAAGTTACAAGCTACATCCCCTGTGGCCTAGTGGACAAGGCATCGGTCTCCTAAACCGGAGATTGTGGGTTCGAGTCCCACCAGGGTTACGATTATTTTTTTGACATTTTATGTCTTTACTTTGCTACATAAACTCGAAAATGTAACGCGGGAGATGTGACGCTGGAGATGTAACGTGAGAGATGTTATGCGGGATATGTAAAGGAGATTTAACCTGTGGCCTAGTGGACAAGGCATCGGTCTCTTAAAACCGGAGATAGTGGGTTCGAGTCCCACCAGGTTTAACAGATTTTTTAAAGAAAAAGACATAAAATGTCCCTCTTGGTTGCGTACTTGTACGAAAGCTGTACCCACCGTTTGTGTTAGTTCAAAGTACTGAACAAGGAATGTGGTTTGTAGAGTCTGTATGGACTGTATGCGCCAGGCTAAAGCCTGTAGCAAAGAAAATACACACACATTCACAAATTATTGACGAAATATTTCTGTCAAATATTGACCGAAATGGAAGTGGCGTCAGTAATAGCTGCGGTTAACGAAATATACCAGTTTGTTGCTGATTAAGACCTAAGCACGACGTTATCGAATTAACTCGCGAGAGTTTGATTCTTCAACCGCCCTGTTTGAGATAATTGCTTTATCTTAGTTCAACTAATGGACGTTGCAGTACTTTTCCAGCTCAACCTCAAGAAAACAGTTTCATCTCTTACGCAACGAATTATCTATTTGATTGTTCACAATTGACTGCAATCAACACAACTGGAACCTTTCGAAATAGCCTCACATTAGCGGATAACGGGTACCCACAAGTTTTATAACGTTCGAAAAGATAAAAGGTAAATAGAGAATTTTGAAGAGGACCCCCTGAAGGGGGCTGAAACCGAATATGAAGCTGAAGAACGACATTTTCAAATGCGCTTGTTTGGGATTTTTTGCAGTTTAATTGTTCGGCACTTAATTTCGAAAGTAATCGATTCCTTGGAGTAAACACAATATCCCCTGAAGAAAACTCAACTCCCAAGGCACATCTTTGAACAATTTCATTAAAAAATATAAATGGTTGAATTTACTCCAGTGGCAAATATCGGGAGAAGAGCCGTGAGAATCGAGGCGAATCTATTTACGTTGAGAGCTATAGAATGACACCTGTTGACCTTGGAGTCGGTGCAACTCTTTCAACACCACCTAAGTTTCAAGGTAAAAGACGCAAAGCTTCTTCGAACGACTACGAAGACTAAAGTGCTGCAAATTATTACACAACGGTTTTTTATTCTCTTACACAGCTCTGAGAACCGTTATATTCTCCCCAGCGTCTAAAAATATCTAGAAAACGATACCGAACACGGCGTATTTACGATAAAACTCCCAAAATTGCGTTTTTGTTAATTTTTTTAAACCATTTTTTGCCCCTCACAACCACAGGCTTCGTCCGTGAGCGGGTAGGCACAATTAAATACCAAATGGGATTTCCTTGTGAAAGACGTCTCTTTTAAAAGCATAAAAGCACATGGCAGATTTGGAGTCCCGAAGTCTTGAGACCTAACGTATCAACTTTTGAGGGGGTGTTGTAAAAAAAACGGCATAGGTTTAGAAGGAATAATAACCAAAATTAAGTGTGCATCGGTAGAAGTTACTCTCATCTTACGAGTTCAATCGAAATTGTTGGCTTGTTTTTGAAAAATCTTCAAAGTACGCTCCGTTTGAGGGAGCGTTTGTGAAAGATTTATGAGGAGTAGTAAATAGCTTGACTCGAGAGAAGCACACAGCACCGTGTTTTCGTGAAAACGTTAAAAAATATCTGGTGCGTTGCAACACACAACTTTCCTTAGCTCTACGTCAATTCGCTTTGTAAATAGGTAATTCTATTTAATCGATTCATTTATCACTCAGTTCCTTTGAACTTGGTCAAACAACACTTTGCGGCTGCAGGAGGCGGTTGCGCTTACAGTTCCAGAATTTATTGCGCTGCTCGTACTCATTCCAGAACCATTACTGAGCAACTGGTATACAGATAATTAATGAGGCTGTAAATAAACATTTTTTGAAGGAGGATAGTAATCACTTTTGTAGAGTTATTGGGTAATAACTGTTAGAACTGGTATTAAGCGAAACGGCGGTAGTTGAAATTCAGGAATTTCTGGAGTGAGTCCCATGTATCTCATGAGCGTTTTTAAACACTCACCCTATAGGTATTGTATTGGACTACAGTACCAATTTTCTTTAACATTCTAGTAACATTCCAGCGGGGTTCAAAAAGAAAAAACCACGGCAAAAACGCTTCTCGTCGAAAATTTTGATAATTTATTGTGCTGCTCCCGTCATTTTCCCACAAATGGGAATTTTATGGTATAGTTGCCTAATCAAAAGATATCAATATAAAAAATTTAATCAAAATCGTTAGAGCCGTTTTCGAGAAAAAAAATATTTGGTGTTTTGATCACTATGATAACTATAGTTAACTTTCGGTGGATTTTGGTCATACCCTTATTTTGGCGTCCCATTGTGACCAGCAAGCGAGATATGAAGTTTGAGCTGATTTGGTACGGTGGTTTTCTCTAAAAATTGTTCACAGACACACTTTAGTGACACACACACACAGACCATTTTCCCAAATAGTGTTTTTCGGACTCAGGGGGGTCTGAAACGTAAAGATCTGAAGAGAACTCAAAAATTTTTTTTCAGCTGATTACATAACTTTCCTTTCTACTTTGTAGAGCCAAGGAAAGTAAAAAGCCCTGTTATGAGAATTACTGTTCGAAATTCTGCGAATTCTACGAAAAGTTTGATTCGTGACAACTTGAGAACTGTCGAAAGCGGTTAAGATTCGCTTGTGATGAATAATACGCCGACAGGAACTCAACATTTTTGGCAATCTCCAAAACTTCACATTTTAAACATTTTAAAAACCAAATTAGGCGCATTTCCCGTCACTTTATTCCGCTGGTTAAATAACCTAGAACAATCATTGAGCCAATTTTTAACCCTTGGCTCACTCCTATCGAAATTTGTAATTCATTATTCTTATTGGAAGTAAAGAGGTTGACGCCTATGGGAGCAAGTGTCTACACACACAGTGGAAGCATTTGCAGTCCTAAAAGCACTGGAATATGCACTATAAAACGTCCACGTACTCCCTACTACGCTTCTTATTGCGACCCGCTCTCTAAGCATGACCACGGAGCTAAAAAAATGTTCTGAAGACACAAAACTGTAGAGTAATAAGGGAAAACAAGTCCGCAAAGCCAAAGAATGCAACTTCACAACCAGACCTCCTTCCGTCCATTTCTCACCCAACCAGCTATAGCCACTACTGCGAAGAACCGACTGCTATGGGACTTGTACTCATACCGAGGCGTGACTTGGTTCATAACCGTAGAAGAATATAAACCAAAAGCCTCACAACAAAACCATCGCCAAGCTGCGAATTCCCGTCTCAACAAATTATGCATTGTTTGCTCTCCGTGTAGCAATTATGGATCCACAACGGTAGACTCGAGTAATTGTACAAAAAAATATCTGGTGCGTTGCAACGTACAACTTTCCTTAGCTCTATGTCAATTCACTTTCTAACATTTCAGCGGAGTTTAAAAGGGGGAAAAAACGCGCTAAAACCGATTTTCGTAGAAAGTTTTGATAATTTATTGTGCTGCTCTCGTCATTTTCCCACAAATGGGAATTTTATGGTATAATTGCCTTATTGAGAGCTATCAATATAATAAAATTAATTAAAATCATTACAGCCGTTTTTGAGAAAATAAATATTTGGTGTTTTGATCACTATGATAACTATAGTTAACTTTCGGTGGATTCTGTTCATACCCTTATTTTGGCGTCCCATAGTAACTTGCGGGCGAGATATCAAGTAAGAGCTGATTTGGTACGGTGGTTTTCTCAAAAAATCGTTCACTGACACACACAGACCATTTTCCCAAATAGTGTTTTTCGGACTCAGGAGGGTCTGAAACGTAAAGATCTGAAGAAAACTCAAAATTGTTTTTCAGCCGATTACGTAACTTTCCTTTCTACTTTGTAGAGCCAAGGAAAGTAAAAATTGTCAGATTAAAAACGCTTCTCTTACTTCAACAATAACAAATCAAAATAACGAGCCGACTCTCGAAAAAACTCACCAACGCGATTTTGTCTGGCCATTTTTCCAATGATTCCCAAACCATATCGGGAACGGTGTGGTTGGGCCAAGTAACATCTTCGTGGGGTGATCTGATGATATTGTCTTCAATTTCCGTTGACAGGTGTCTCGTTTGTAATCGACAACTAACCAGCGGTCGCTTTCGAGTCAAGGCATTCGAATAGCGCTGTATTAATCTGATCAACTTCATCTGTAAGGTGAAAAAAACAAAAATTAAAAATTGTTTTTTTTGTCAAGGTCGAAATGAGCGTTTTAGGGTACATTGCTGGGTATGAAATGATTGTCTTGTCATTTGAACTGTTGACACTAAAAGTGTAATAAAAATGCTTGGTGTTTCGATCACTATGATAACTACAGTTAGTTTTGAACCAATTTTGTTCGAAATGATATTTTGAAGACCTCATGTGAACCGCAGACAAAATATCAAACTTAGCCGTTCTCACAGACACACACCATTTTCTTAAATAGCGTTTTTCGGATTCAGAAGCTCCTGAAACGTTAACATCTGAACAAAACACATTTTTAGTTTCTTAAGGAAAAGGAAGGAACGTTAATAACCTGGCGGGAACAAATATTAAGAGTTTTCTTCAAATCTACGCAGGTCTATTCAGGTCATGTACCAAGTTCATGAACTGAATGAAAAACGCATGCTAGATCTACGTGGGGCTGAGGAGAGCTGTGTGATGCGTTGCGAAAGGTATTTATTCGTCCGATTCATAACTATCCCCAACAGACAATTAGCGGTTTTGCTTGCCCCTTGATAGAGAGAGAGTATCATTAGGAGTTAGGAGTAATGATTGATGAGGATTTTATTGAAATTTAAGTATATTTTCCACAATTTTCGGTTATATGCCAATATTAAACTCTTGATCGTCTTATATCAAGCACATTGGTACAAAGCAAGGTGAGGGTGTCTTGAACCCGGTAAATGTGGTTCAGAAATCTGTATTACAAAGTTTTAAAATTATACGTAAAGGGTTCGTTAATGTTTTATACCGCTGGGCCCTGCAGAGCTAACTGGGGAATCGTACACTTATGCGTAAGACATGGATGGTACAAAAGGGGGGTATAGAGATGCCTGACGATGCGATTGGTAGTAGTAATTATTGGCCGCACGGTGGACTCAGTCCAGATAAAACTGGAGCGAGCAATGCGATGAGTGGAGAAGTGGATGGGAGCTTGCCTGTCTCTTGCTCTGCAGACGACAGAACTGGTGAGGGTGTGTAGAATGGAGACTCACCTCAGCATTCGGGTGAAGATCACAGATTTCAAAGAAGAAAAGCAATTCGATACTTAGGCGTGATGGTGGTTCCCAAGTTGGAGTTTGGTTTGGGCACACGGCAATGAAGCTGCCACAATAACAACAGCTCTTAGCCGTGTAATGGAGGGATGTGGGAAGCACAATTATTAGCGTCGTACACCCTCTTATATGGGGCTGAGGTGTGTGCTAATATGTACTGAGGTAGTTCGGAGATGCTATTTGAAGAGCTGCTGACTCAGGCCAAAATTACGGCAGTCGCGCCGGAGATTCGATCCACAATCCTCAACTTACGTCGAGAATTATGAATCGACTGTTTTAACCCCTAGACCACGATCAACCGCTTGCCTTTAATAAGAGTCAGTCAGCACAAATACACTGAGCACTGCCTAGTACAGCAAGTGAATAGCCGTGGTGCAGTTGCGCTCACACGTACGACTCAGATTCGCTTGAGGCAGTGTTGGTGGTAGCGGGCGTTATCCCAACACACCTTCTGGCAACCAAACAGAAAGAGCTGTACCAATCAAGGGGGCTATTATAGTACGACTACCAGAAGAAAATAAGAAGGGTTGCGACCCTATGGAGGAGCCAGTGAGGTAGATTTTTACTTTACCTTGTTCCTCGCAGTGATAGGAGAATTTATGGCGTACTTGTACTGAATCGAGAAGGCTACACCCTTGTCAATATGCCCTCTGTTCGGCGCAAGCCGAATCAGTCAGGGTTTTTGACCTCAGAATGGCTGCACTGGCCCTAATGGCAAAGTCACTGTTTCTTCCAACACCTTCTGTCTTCAACCCCCTGTCTTACCTGCGGAAATTCCACCTCCAATTTCAAGTGACAACAAGATTTCCCCTGACCTGGCTTTCCCATCTTTCTTTTCCCTCTCCTCAATTTCAGATTCCTCTCCACAATAGACAGCTCCTCCTAAACTCATTCACCTACGAATTCTCGCGAAAGTGGGAAATATCCCAAGACCAATATCTCAAGTTCTCCCAAGACACAGTCATCTAACAGCTCTCACGATACAATCGTCCCTCAATTCTCCCAACAGGCTAGACATCTAATTCGGATTTCTCCTTCCCTCCCCGTACAACCAGTTTCACGCCTTCAGAGCCCCCTTTGTTCGCGCTTATGTACTCAAATCATATTCTGTTCAAGTCGCCTCTTCTTTGTAAATCTAAATCTTCAAAATATTGTGATATCCCAACTCTTCAATTACAGCTTCGCGCTACACCAAAACCCCTCTTCGAGATTCATTCTAGACTACTCTGGTCAACCCTCCTGTAGTTTTTGAAACAAAAAATTGCTTTTCACGGTTTTTTTCCAGAGGGTATTTGCAACGTGAACGCTTATTTGCCAGCCAATACGCTACATAAATTGTTTTTGTGTAATAAAATTATATTGTTTGAAATAACCAATTCAGGAAAAATAATAAATTACTTAATTTACCAGTAAATTAAACTTTAAAATAACAATAATAATTAAATAACAATAAATTACGTATAATAGTTACAACAAAGTGGTCACTCGAAGCGATTCTCGTACTTGTATTGTACATTGCAACCAAGTATTGAACTTTTCCACTTAGTAAAGTAGTTCTTAGTGTCCTTATATCGTAGGGTAATGCTTTTATTTTTTCTTTCTCTGATGATTTTAAGGGGGCAGATTTGATTTGATTTTCATTTCAATTTTAGCCTTCCCCTTAGTTAATTTCAAACGTAATGGAGCGTAAAACATGATGGATGATAATCTAGCGCAAGCCGTTTAAGGAAATTCGGTCTTATTCAACTTCCTTGATGCGCTCGCAAATAGAATAATTTTACACAGTCATCATCAATCTCAGAGATGACTCTATTTTTCTAAAATACCATAATTTACTACTCACGTCGAATTTTTCGTATCACTCAACGGAATCACTTTGACTTGTAGATTTGATTTAGTATCAAAACGTCCACCGGTTCCTGAAACCTTTCTTAAGACCGCAAAACGAATAACTGACTCGAATCTCGTACGTTCAAGGTTCCTCTGGAGATATCCAGTAGTGGGGATATTGTTCCTTCTCGCGAGCACCGTCCTTCTTACTGACTGTAAACGCACCAGACTGTGAAAACGGTCGGTTGACATCTGACAACTGTCCATCGTGCCTCTCTCTCCGAGTTGAACTTTGCGGAGGGCATGCGAGGGCTATTAAGGGGCTTCACAGAGTAATTATTTGAGCGGGAAGGAGAAAAAGCGTTAAACCTACCCGTAGTATTCTCGTTGCAGAGTTACCTCTTCTCACGCACAAAAATTGGCATATATGGCGCGACGCAACGCGCAATTTTCCTCAGCCCTACGTGCATCCGCCGATTTTAATTTTTTATCACTCCGTTTATGGGAGTCTGTTACAACTGAACGTTTTATAGCGGGAAGCTGGCAGTGTTTAACGTTCCCTATTTTATTCCGTTGCTCCTATTCATGCGACGACCAGCGTATAAATAATTTATGGGACTGTCGACGCTTTTTTTTTGGTAGGAAGGTGTTTAGCACATCGTTCTGAAGTTCGAGTAATCACTGCGGAAAAAGCTAGTCATTGAAACGACATTAGTTTAAATTCCGTAATTTATCGTGATGCTCCTAACTATCTCACGACCGTCGTTGAACCTTCATCGTATAGATAACATATTGGAGTACCAGGGTGAGTATTGTGAGAACGCTTCACACAGCTTATCAGAAAAAAAACTACGAAAATCGACTTATGTTGAAATGTTTTATTTCCGCTGCTCTTGTTATTTTTTTCCGCATGAAAATTGTACATTTTCATGTCATTTGAAACAGCCCAAGCTCAAAATTTATTTATGATCGTTAATGCTATTTTTGAGAAAAAAATTGCGTTTTGATCACCTTAAAAACTATAGTTTTGATATAAAAAATGAAAAATAAAAAAAAATAAAAATAACCTTCTCGGGGAAAACATAAATTACGCATCTCTTTAGATCTAACATTCATAATTTCTTCCAGAAGTCGTATTTAATTCAGGATCCATAGGTTTTTGTGGTAATCTTGTTTGTCGAAATATTTATTTCACACCGTTTTACTGCAGATAAAAATACTACGGGGTTACCGTATTGGAACGTATGAGCATTTTGTTCTGCACCTCTTTTCACTGTGATCCCGACAATCTAATCCTTTTTGGTTCGCCCTCAGCTTTGCTTATCTCTGACGGCAGGGGTTGTTTTCATCAGCTTTGCAGTAAACGGTCAATGCTTGTCTGTACAAAGCTCTCCAGTTGGGTTAGCACTATCAACCCTCCAGGCGACGTTCGTGACGTTTCTTCTGAGCTGGGTTTCACCTTCTTCGGTATGCCGTTCTCCTCTTTTCTTCAGTGCTGTTCCCCGAATATCTTCTTCCCTGGTTTTTACAGTAATTGAAAATTATTGGATACCGCCGAAACGAAAAACTACACCTACGGTCTTCACGTCGCATCTGGTGTCGCCTAACATTTTTACATGACAATTCACTGCTTAATTAACTGGATGATAGAGATGATATCAGATTCCACCTAGTGGGAGCGTTTTAATTAAATTTAAAGAAATTATTAAACGGAATTAATTAACTCTGGGCCGTTATGAGCCATTTATCGCAGTGGTAACTTTTCTGACACCTCGTGATGAGAACTCTTCGAACCAAAAGAATCAATAGGCCGTGGTTTCACACTTCTTATGGGCACTTAGCATCGGGATCAAAACAACAACCACCGTAGAGACTTCCGCTGACCGTAGAGGAATTATATTTAACAACTATATCATCAGCGTTGTTGGGTGAAGGCAGCATCAGGTAGTTAGCACCACGAAGTAGAAAACAGTTTCAGTCGGTTGAAAAAACAAAAAAAGGTTCCTCACTTTGAGTCCGAAGCACGTTCCGGCTTCAAAAATAGTCTGTGAACGCGATTGCGAGAGAAGGGGAAAGCCTAACGTACTCAGCTCTAATTTGGCGTTTAGTCCACGTGTCAACATTGTTCTGCCGCGCAGAAGGCGTCGGACTGCTCCGTTCTGTCACGTTCTTTGTGGCGCCATCTTCCATGACTCGCTCCTGCTCCATCCTGGCCCTTTCCTTTCCCTTTTTTTAAATCTGTTACTCCTCAAGCTCAGTTCCGGTTTGGTGTTGTGTTGGTGGCCCTGCATGGGCGGTTTAAGTGTTGTCATGTTGGCCCATATGGCAATTTTTTTATCCTTTCGGGATCGCGCGCGCGTGCTCGTCTGGTCGAAAATATATTCCTGCTACTGTACACCAACTTACTTAATCTTGCATCTATATTCTAGAGTCAACCGAATCTGAATGGACCGTGCATACAAGCCGAGATAACTTGTTTTGTTATTTGTGCCCGTTCAAACAAACATGAAACTCCAAAGTAAATTATGGAAATAATAACTATAGTTGTTATAGCGATCAAAACGCCAAATATTTTTTTTCGTAAAAACCCCGCAACGATTTTAATTAAACTTAATGTGTGCGATAAGCACCAGACAACACAATGAAATATTCATAATACGAAAGTTTCATTGGCAAGGAAATGACAAAAGCGGGAAAAGGAATTATCAAATATTTCGACGAAAAGCATTTTAATTATAAATTCAGTTATGAAACTAGCGTTTCAATAAAAATCGCGTTGAACGTCCAACAGGCTGCTTGAACAACGGTAGTTTAATGATCGGTATAAAATAATTAGGAACATCCCACAAAATTCCAGTACTGTCACCTCCGTCTGTTTTCACAAAGGTTCCCCTATACTTCTAGAACAACTCATACCAATAAAACCACGGCAATTTCACGACTACTGAATAAAGTGTTGTAAGTAAGGGCAATTCGAGAACATTGTGGATTACCAATTTCTGTATAGAAGTCTGTCCAACCAAGTTGATTGACAAACTGTTCGTTAGAGTAATAAAATCGCGAGTACGCCGGGCCGATTGAAGTTGTGCGTTGCGTCGCACCGGATATTTGGACAACGGTTGCCATGGCGGTGTTTCAGCCTTCAGGCGAACCCTGCATCCGATGCAGTGGATCGTTTTGAGCTAGTAGCCCGAAGCTTGACGTCAACGGACTTCTCTTTGTGCTGGTTAGGGTCGAGCGGTACAATCAGCTTTACCTCAAGGAGATCACCGTTGAGAGGAATATTAGCGAATTTAATCGCTATATACTGGGCCATCCGCTGTCATCAATAATTTTAGGTCAAATGCCAGACCACTTGGAAGTTCTGTGTAATCGGCAACCCGTCGGCGACTTATTATTGAAATATTCACTTTTGTTCTGGCATTAGACGCTTTATTACGGCCTTAGCAGGCTTTTTGGTATTCTTACGAAGATTTATCACTCGTACTGATCGGTACGTTAATTTCTTTTCTTATTTAAGACTAAGAGAATTCCCCCAATGAAATCCTCTTCAACGAAAAAACTCTGTTTTGCGCAGGTTGTAAACACAAACGAAGATCCTGCTTTCCGCAATGTATCGGCGAGTTTGATATATTCAGGAATAAATATTGCGGAATATACAAATATTATGATGATTCGAGAGAAAAATAGTATTAACAAGAACAACAACCGGAAGTCCCACGCGGCGCAGTTATGAAACCGCATAGATAAGCAATAAATCTTTCTCCATCAACAGAATACGAATCGGTATCGAATCGGATTTCCGGAATTCAATAACTGTGGAAGGCAAACACGTCAACACAGTGGAAGTTGTTTTTCGATATTCGCTGCCTTATAACGCTTTTCAGTGATCTAGTTAACTCGTATTTTCTAATACGCCATAATTTTGGGACTACAGTTGATTCGAATAAATGTTGAACCAGCACTGGAAAAACTTTTCTAATAAATTTACTTTTAGCCCAAATCCGCGAAGATAAAGGCTGTTGCCGCAGCTTCCTCTGGAATCGCGGCGACGCTGCTCGATAGAGGCCGCACGGCACATTCAGTAAAATCCCATTAAATTTACCTCGTGAGGAAATTCCAGTTTGTAACATTACAAAAAACAGCGATCGTGGCCGAATGCGACAGCAATGCAAGCTGTTGGTGTGGAATGAGTGCACAATGTCGTATAAAAAAGCGATCGAGGCGCTCAATCGGTCTCTGAAAGGTATCAGAAGCAACCAGAATTTAATGGGTGGGATAGTAGTGCTGCCTGTTGGTGATTTTAGACAGATACTACCTGTCATTACCAGAGGCACTCCAGCAGATGGGATAAATGCATGTTTGAAAGCGTCTACATTATGGGTTCACATAAAAAAATTTTGTCTCACTGAAAACATGCGAGTACAACTGCATAATGATACGCAATCGGGGCAATATGCAGCAGCTCTATTGAAAATCGGTGAAGGTCGAATGACCACGGACACTAACGGCATGATTACGTTAAATCAAGAACTTTGTAATGCTCTCCACAACTTGGAAGATCTTAAAAACAACGTCTATCCCGGTTTGGAATATAACACGAAGAATAGAGAGTGGCTGCGTGAAAGGGCAGTATTAGCACCGACCAATAAAATCGTGGGACAGATCAATGAACGAATGATGTATATGTCAGTAGATATTGTCATGGACAGTGAACAGGTGACATCTTATTCTACAGAGTTTCTAAACTCTTTAGAGCTGTCAGGAGTGCCGTCTCATAAGCTGAGAAATCTCGAAGCGCCGAGACTATGCAACGGGACTCGATTGCAAATTACGCAGCTTGGACGCAATATTATTAGAGCAATTATAATGACAGGAATAGCTAAAGACGAAGAAGTTTTGACTCCCCGCATACCCATGATCAGTTTAAAAGAATCCAGTTTCCCCACAAACCAGCCTTCGCAATGAGCATTAACAAAGCGCAAGGGCAAACACTTAAAGTAGCAGGTGTCCAATCAGAGAAAAACTGTTTTTCGCATGGCCAACTGTACGTGGCCTGCTCGCGAGTGTCGAGTCCAAACAATCTCCACATTTTAACAAATAATAACAAAACAGCAACTAGACGAGCCAGTTCCTTACTGGAAATAGCGACCTCGATGCGCCGCTTGGCTTCTTTTCTCTCAAAGACTTCAGCGTACAAAAATGTTTTAAATTAGGTCATTTAAAAATATTTTTGTACACAATGTGACGCTGGCCCCTGTAAGTGCCTCTTGGACATACGGGACCAATAAATTTTCCTAGGTACTTTATGCCACTCAATGGAATACGTAGGTACCTTATACCTACTGTAGACAGATATTCTTTTAAATATACCTACTCTCTTTTAACCGAATGCTATACCCAAATCTATACCGTTATTTTAATATAATCCATAACATTCAAATAAAAAGTACGCAGACGAAGTCGCGGGTACCAGCTAGTAATCAATAAAATAATAATCGAACTCATAAAAGACGAGTTAAGACGAAGTAGTCTATTTCCACGGGTAAAATAAAGACAATGATAACTTGTAGACGCGTTTCGGTTTACTAGACCATCATCTAGTAAACCGAAACGCGTCTACAAGTTATCATTGTCTTTATTTTACCCGTGGAAATAGACTACTTCGTCTTAACTCGTCTTTTATGAGATGGATTTCCACTATCTCGCCGCACCCACCTTACATTATAATCGAACTCCTATATTCTCGCTTTTTTTTTTTTGACCCGAGGGCGTGTGGGACACGTCCCTTTGTCACTGCGGTCGCATATGGGCCTATTGTGACGCTGGCCCTTTCTTAGTAGAAGGCGTCGTACATACCCGCCCCCCTTAGGAAGCCGAGTATGTCCTTCACTGCAGAGTCCGCTACGGTTTGGGGTTCAGTGGTCCCTGACCGAAGTATTCAAAGCGTTTTGCTGCCAAGGGAGGGCATTCACAAAGGATATGCTCTGCTGTCTCGTCCTCTTCACTCTCTACATTACTGGACATACTGGAGTCTACATTCCACCGCCTCTGAGATGCCCATCTTGTTGAGGTGATATCTGAGTGGGCAGCGCCCGGTGAGGAAGCTTTTCAGTACTCTCAGATCTTGTCTAGAGAGTGTCAGCATCGCCTTCGCCCTTTGACAGGAAGGCGTGACAAGCCTTTTCGCCTGTCTTAGTCGTGGCTGGCAATGCCAATGGGCGCCATTTTCCTGTATCTCCCATTGAGCAACCATACGGTTCAGGTGACTTTTCGTCAGACCCACGTGTGGTTCAGGCCCGATGGGTAGGGATTCTGTACCCCTTTTCACGAGGCGGTCAGCCTTTTCATTGCCCTCATGCCTCCTGTGAGCCAGCACCCAAATGAGGGAGAGCCTGTTACAGGCGCCGAGCTGCTTGAGCGCATGGAGGCATTCCCATGCCAGCTTAGACCAATTATAGGCTGCGATGGCCTTTAAGGCTGTGTGAGAAAATGTAGATTCGCTTGCCCTTGAGCCCTTTGTTCAGGATCCCCTCTACAATCTCTTGGGTTTTGCCCATTGTTCGCGGCTGCTTATTCAGTCAGCATGCTGACCTTATTCACAGCTGGCCGCAGACATACCCCTGGGGACAATTCTGTGGCCGTTCCACTATCCACAACCCGTGGTCGTGCCTGGTAGCATAGGCTTGCTTCTGGGAAGATAACTCAGAACCAGGATAATAAATTCTCGCTTTTATCATGGTGCCCCGTTATCACCTTTACACAAATGCCCATGCAGCAGCCATAAGTACTAGAGCAGTATCTAATAACTACATGTCTCCCCAACAACATAAATACTTGTTTGGCATCTTGACTTGGTGACTACTTTGTTTACAAGCGCAAGTTCCGTTGAGGTGTGCATCCTGCATTGCGTCAGAGTCTGGTACCTTTATTTTGTAGTCACCCAGTCTTTCCCGTGAACGTCATAGGAGAAAGTAAACCCATACCACTAGAAGAGCCAGTTCCTTACTGGAAATACCGACCTCAATGCGCCGCTTGGCTTCTTTGCTCTCAAAGACTTCAGCCTGCATGTATTGCGTCTCCAGCTTTGACTGATACCAAGCAAGTTTATAACCTTTTCACCCGGTGTGCAAAAAAGGTTATGGCAAAATGTAGGCGTGTCACCCAAGTAAATAGTTTTTTCCCCTTGAAATGGTGGATGCAGGCGATACCCTCAGTGCAGCAACAAACAGGCCTATTGTAAGGGCGTCCATGATCCTCAGATCATGGCCCCCCTGCACCGCCTCCAGGCACCAGGGCACTGGTCTCACTTGGTGTGACGTCACCTATGCGCCCCCACCACCCCCGCACATAGCAGAGGATATCCGCAAGTTCTGCATTTGCCACCTCTTCTGGCTGAAGAAAAGGCCTCCCAAACACACAATGGTGCAATGCCTCGAGTCTATCGCATACCCACAGCACATGCTCTGCCGTCTCTAGCCCTACCTCACAGAACCTGCATACCTGTACCTCGCACTTGCCAATATTTATAAGGTGGTACCTCAGCGGACAGTGACCTATGAACAGGCCACATATGATCCTCATATCCTTCCTCCCCAGTGCAAGCACCTCCTTGGGCCTCTCTCTGGAGAGCCGGATGAAGAGTTTTGATTGTCTAAGGCCGGGCAGCCCCAAATAATAGTTAGATCAGGTGGGAAATCAGGTTAAGAGCCCCACCCAGATACTAACTCCCTAAGTCTTCGCGCAGTAACACACGGACAATGGCTCCAATGTACTTGGAGACTGGCTAAACATCTGCCTGCAGTACCTCCGTTGGTCTGGGTGTGGGGCAGACGAGAGGGCTTGAGTTGGAGTAAAAGAAATAAATGAACGAACGTGGTGAGCATGAGTGAGGCCAGTATTAACACTTTGGATATGAGAAAGAATATTTAAGAGGGAACAAGGGGGTCTCTGAATAGGTGAACTGGTTGAAGGGAACGAGAGTGGAGAGCAGTGAGTAGGGTAAGAGCTGAGAGATGACTGTTGTTTTTGGGTTGAATCTAGGAAGAGTTGAGAGTTGGAGAGAAGATAAACCGAGCGGTGGGAAGTGGGTATTTTGGAAAGTCCAAATAAGGAAAAACCATAGTCAGCTTCAGAAATTACGTTAATAAACTTAAGCCTCTTGTCTGAAAGAGAAGCACACTGAACCGGCAGTTCGGACTTTCCTGCAGCCACCAGCAAAGGCTTCAAGTCAAAGAAGCTGGACTAAATGGTGGAGAAATCCCTGAGACCTCAAGGCTTCAACTAATTAGGCCTGCTCTGAACACAAGGTTCGGTGGATGCTGAGCGAGTGCCTGCGATCTCGCTACCTCCATAACTTTTGACTGATAGAACTTTGTTGAGTGCGTCAAAGAACAGTCATTTTGATAAGGAAACGGACCTGTTGTCACCTTTCCCACCTTCTTTTCCAAACCAATAACAAAATAATCTGCTCAGCATTCAGGAAATGTGCACTTCTTGTTTCCATTTCCCGTCACCAGATAGCAAACGCAAAATTCTCAATTTTCATGAACGTAGAAAAATAAAATGTGTAATGAACACATTTTTTTATTCCACTGTAACGCACTCGGAACACACATTTTCCCCTCACAGGCGACCATGACCTGACCCCCCAACCAACTTCTATAAACAGAAAGTTAATGGATGAGAAGGCTGCCTGACGACCGAGTGCCGTATCTTCGCAGATTGTAAGCTGACATGGTTCATCATCGCAGTGTGTACAAATCCCTTTTTATGTCGTATCTGTTGGGAGAAGGCAAACATCACCGTCAACGTTACTTCGCCTTAGACGCTCACTTAACTTGTCTCCTCCAACCTTTATCCCTCACTTCGTTTGCTTTGGCGTCAGGTGGACTGAAGAGATTGAAAACGGAAACGTTCTGGGACGTTGTTTTTTCTAGTCCCCGACTCGAGTTACTTCCGAAACTGTGATCTGGAATTAATCAACCGTTAAGCTAGAGAACGCGCTCGGCACGAGAAATACGGTCTCACGCAGAGACATTTACAGCACAGTGCAATCGCTGAAATGGAAATAATCTCAAATTCAGTTTGATAAGGCGTTTCTTCCAACATAATTAAGATATTAGCAGTTTACCTATTGCATAAACAACGCATCACACAATCCACAATCTTACACAGCGTAAACACAACATAATTTTATGCTTCCACAGCTAAATTTATGTAAAATTATACCGAAAGAAAAATGGTGAGGAAATTACTCTCCTTATAATCAGGTTACGCGTTTGCTTGGTGTCCATACTAGTACTATATGTAGCTGTTGGCGCATTAGTGAACATAGATTTACACTTCGTAAGTCCGATTCTAGCTTACCCTTAGACCAATATCACCCACCATCTCTATCATTAATGACTCCTCATTCTTCACACCTAGCAAGTTCTCGTTCAGCTTCATGAAGGCTGACTTTGTGCACATGAATGAATTTTTTCATTAGGTGAATCGGGATTTTTGACGTATGTTGCCATTTGATGGGGCTGTTCGGAAATTTTGTGTGGTTTTGGGTTCGGCTATTGAGGAGTATGTACCCCATGTTGCTGCTATTAATTCGAATTTTCCCGAATGGTTTGACCCGAATTGAAGGCGCTGGTGAAGAGGAAAAATTACGCTCATGCACGCTATAAGTACATTCGGCTCCATTCTGATTATATGATTACACCACGGATATTGTTAGGGCTGAATTTCGTTCGCTGGATCCATCCAAGGGAATGGGCCCTGACGGTGGGCCTCCCTCTCTTCTGAGGGAATGCACTGAAACGCTAGCTGGACTAATTTCCTCTCTGTTTACGAGATCACTGGATTTGGGTGTGGTTCGCGACTACTGGAAGTGCTCGTATGTGACTCCTGTTCCAAAGAGTGACAACAGAGCAAGAATGAACCACTATCGTCCAATTTGTTCTCTGAGCACATAACCTAAAGTATTGGAAAAGATTATTGTGAAACAGATTGCACCTTTGCTGCGTCCCCATCTATCGCTGCACCAACATGGGTTTATGTCTGGCAGGTCTTGTGCAACAAATCTGTTGACATTTCAACATACTGCCGTAGAAGCGTTTGCTGATGGTGTCCAGGTAGACAGTATTTATAAGGACTTTGCTGAGGCCTTCGACAGGGTCCCATGCGATTCCTCTTGAAAAGTTGGAGGCTTTTGGTTTTTTTTGGGTCGTCACTTGCATGGCTGAGGAGTTATTTGCTGGGCCGTCGTCTGGTTGTCAGACTGAGGGACATAGTCTCTGATTCGTTCGTTGCCACATCGGATGTGCCCCAGGGATCACATTTGGGCCCATTACTATTTCTCACCTTCATTGATGACGTGAGTAAACTGTTTGAGGGGACTGTGAAACATCTGTTATTCGCAGATGATACGACGATTTTTTTGAGAGTGGTCTCAATGAGCGATTGTTTGGTTCTTGATGCTCTTACAGCCTTGCATGGATGGTGTTTGAAGAAGCAGCTTAGCCTGAATATTGATAAGTGCTCAGTGGTCACTTTCAGTCGAGGAGTATCCAGCCTACAGCATGACTACTCAATAGGAGGGACGTAGCTCCAGCGTAAAACCCTGGTGCGGGATGTCGGAGTTTTGATCGATGCAAGATATACGTTTTCGGCCCATATTGGTGAAATATGCTCAAAAGCAAAGAGAAAACTGGACTTTCTCAAAAGAAATACGAGGGATTCAAGGAAACAAACTCCCTCAAGCTGCTATTCACCTCCCTTGTCCATACACCTCTCGAGTTTTCCTCCCCTGTGTGCTCACCGTGGTATACCAATGCCAAGAATACCTTGGAGCGTGTTCAGCGCCACTTCCTGCGCTATGTGTCCTATAAGAGAGGCGATAGGTGGGACGACTTTTCCTACGCAGTGGCGCTCAGGAGGGAAGGCATGTCCTCTTTGGAGAATCGGCGACGTGAGGCGGACATGCTTATCCTGCATGGGTTGACAGCGGGTCGACTGGATTGTCCGTATCTGCGTTGAACTTCTACGCCCCTCCCTACGCTACCAGACTCCATCAGCCTTTTCCTGTTTATACCTCTTCGACCAACTATCTCCGCAATAATCCCATGGTGTGCTTTCAGGAGAACTTCAACAGGTTGTCACACGATGATTCGGTGGACCTACTGTTGTTGTCGAAAGACTCTTTAAGGTCCAAAATTCGACGGCTATTGTGATCTCCGTTTGAATTGTGCCAATTTATTGTGATTTATATTATCCTATTTTTATTTTTTTTCACTGTTAAATTGGGCACTGCCCGTATATGTTAAAATAATAAATAAATAAATCATTATTGGAAAGGTTAATAATATTAAAGCATAAAATAAGTTGACCACAAGTTCACAAAAAACAGATACCGCGCACAATAAAAAGAAAATAAACAACAAACTATGGCCCTTCAACACATTCAGCGAGAAGATATTTAGTTAAAATCGATTTCCCATTAGAATGAAGTAGTAGAAAGTTGTAGTTTCTTTAGGTGTCATTCACACAACCCTGCCATGGTTGACCAAAAAAACTTTCTTTAGAAAGAAAAGACGGCAGTGTCCGAAATTCCAGAATTTCTGGAGGAGCCCCTATTTATCTGATGAACGTAATCATCTATCATCGTATAAGCACATCAATTTTTCTGGAGATACTAGTAACATTTGAGGAGTGTATCACAAAAAATTGCGCTTTAATCGAATTTCGTCGAAATGTTTCCCCACAAATGAATTTTAAAGAAATTATAAAGTCAATCAAGTTCAATGTGGTGGGGAAGGAAGGAATTTTCTTTTGAACGACACTACATACAGTAGATTTATTAACAAAAAATAATAATTCTTATCTCGCCTACTGAAAAAAATACGAGCGGTGCGTAGCAACTTTCCGCCACCCCCGTAAATTCGAACACCAGCTAAATATGCGGGCGGTATATCTTCGTTCAACGCATTTCCACAGAAACATTATGCAGAATAAAATGTAGGGACCAGTTAGCTGAGAGTACTCCGTAAGTTTGATCGAAATCGTTAGAGCCGTTTTTGAGAAAATGGGAATACCGATAAATTAATATTCGACCGATCTCGTTTTCTGAGTTAACTTGGCTTATATCTCCGTTCAATATATATATACAGAAATAATTATGGAGAACGAAATGTGGGTATGGGTGAATAAAAGACACTCCATTAGGATTTATCACATCTGGTGAAGAAGTTACCCTGGAGTTTACGAAACTGTTCAAAAAACGTTATTTTCAACACATTTTGATTTTTATCTCTGTTCAATGGACTGTCAGAGGAACATTTATTGAGAACAATATGTAGGTATTAACTATTCGAAAACATCTTGAAAGTTTGATGATAACCGTTGTAGCCATTTTGCCAAAAAGCGTAATAAACCTATTATTGCTTCATAGGCCTATATGTCCGTTGACCGTATTTTGATGGAGATATGTACGGAGAAGAAAAGTTAGGTATTGATTAGTAGAAGATAATTTGAAAGTTCAATCAAAATCATTATAGCCGTTTTTGAGAAAAATGCGAAAACCCCTAGTTTTTGGTACATTTTCGTCCACCACCCCCCTTCCCATCGGCCGAAATCGTCCATAACCTTATTTTGGCGTCTACAAAAAATAACAAACAAAATGAAAAAAGAACCAGCTCAATCGGATCAGCCGTTCTCCCGCAAATCGAACTACAGACACACACATACACGAACCACGCGCCGAAATTAGGTTTTTTAAACATGAACTTTGAGCTGATTTCGTTGAGCGGTTTTATTTCAATCGCGTCCACAGACACGCATGCACACGGACAGGTATGTTTCCTAATCCAAAGGAATATTCCTGAGCCCTCGGAGGGTTGTATCATTCGACATGAATACAGACCATTTTGCCGACCCAGTGAAGAGAGTCACAATCTTTTTTCTCGGCCGATTGCATAACTTTCCTTTCCAGTTGCAAATAACGTTGAAAACATCACATCCTACAAATCATGTTGAAAGTCCAATGAATTACCAGTACGTCGATAGCTCCATAGAAGTAACGCAAAAAAATGGCAGAACGTTGGATTAGGGATATTCTCGGTGTAGAAAGCCAAGTTGTGCCAGGTTGTCATAAACTGAGTGAAAAAGTTGTTGCGTTAGTCGCTCGAGAGGTAAAAACCGCCGAATGTACAAGGGGCTGATGGAAGTTATGAGATGCGTCGCATTAAATATTACAAGTTGGATTCACCGGGAGCCATAAAATATTCGAGCCTCGACAAACCGCACGCTGTTCGTTTCCTACGTGAATTATACAAACTGCGGCCGAACGGATAAAAAATCTTAAAAAGCAAAATGTCGCCTTTCGTCCAATAATCGAGGGTGGCGTTTTTCAGGGTTTTTACAACTTTGATCCGAAAGGGGAACGAACTAGACGTTTTCGATCGAGGACGAAGTTGGAAATTGAGGAGGCTCGATCGTGAAACGCGGAAGGGGCGCGACGAATAAACTGGAGCGGTAAAGTTGAGAATCGTACGCTCATCCGGATCCTCCCCTTGTTGGGACAGTGCATTTGATATTTATCCCTATACTCGAAGCGTCAGTGTATTTTGTGCGTTGTATGAAGTGTCTCCAGTTCCTATTTGAAGGCTGCTGTCAACTGTTACTGCCTCGTATCGTTTGGTTACCTTTCGGAGAGAGGTTCGTGGAGGGGAAACAATGCTGCTCCTTCCCTATGTATTAGGCCCCTCCGGATGTTGTAGTTTTCACCGTCATGCAAAATGTATCCGGATCCAAGATTACTTCTCTGAGTCGGACTCCTGAATTAAACATCGGGTTTTCTCGCTTTCTGGATTTCGCGTTGGCTTCGCGAACGGATTGGTGTATTTGTCTGCGCCTGAGTATATCAATTAGCGATGTTACTCGTGGAGCGGAGCGATGACATAATTTCACTGAGAAGAGAATAGCTTCAACAATCTACATAGACGAGGTAGAGGTATTTATTAGAGGCAATCACACGCTCTGACGCTAAATACTCAACTGTGCGATCGCTTCTATTCAGCGGAAGCTGCCCAATAGACCAGCTTTACTACTTTCCTTGCCTCTACAAAGTAGAAAGGAAAGTTATGTAATCGGCTGAAAAAAAAAGTTGAGTTCTCTTCAGATCTTTACGTTTCAGCCCCCCCTGAGCCCGAAAAACACTATTTGGGAAAATGGTCCGCGCGTGTGTGTGTCTTTGAACAATTTTTAGGGAGAACCACTGTACCAAACCCACTCAAACTTGATATCTAGCCCGCAAGTTACCATGGGACGCCAAAATAAGGGTATGAGCGAAATCCACCGAAAGTGGGAACATGTCGAGAGCAGCACAATAAATTATCAAAATGTTCGACGAAAAGCGTTTTTAGTGCGGTTTTTTCCTTATAAACTCCGCTAAAATGTTAAAAAAACTTTAACGTGCACAACCGAATCGCAACGGACAAGTGGAAAAACGAATCACAACGGGCAAGTGGAACAACGCATCGCAAAAACATTTTTACTCGAAGTTTTACGGGCAGGTTTTCAAATTCGACAAGTACATCAGCAATGCTACGTAGTTTTTGCCTGAGTCAGCGGATTCCAACACATCTTTTAACGAAGATAAACCCCGCCACCCGCGTTTGATTACAGGTTCCTTCTCATTATCAAGATTTGTTAAACGTCATACTTAGGCTCACACGAGCAAGCACAGTGTTCCCACCGGGGGGTTAGGTCAAATTAGTGGATCCAGGATCGGAGCTCTGACAACTCCTTGCACTTCTGACTGCTTTCTGTTTCGTTTGATTCAAGTTCCACCTTCTCACATCTTTTCACACTTCTACAAAATAAAAATAAGATTTTCACAGTGTCTGGATGAAGTTTCCTTTACCATACTTTGCTAATGCTACGACTATGTGTGTGTCAAATATTACAGTTACTAATTTATTAAACAACTAATAACAATTTTTTGTGTGAATGAAACACACAGCTTGTCAAAAATGAATGCGTTTCCACTAACATAGTAAATGCTGAAAGTAACACTAAGCTCATTTAGAAGTGTCTGCATATTTCATCGCTTCTTCTTTCAGTTGATTTCGAAGTATTTTTCCTGTGGAGCTTTTGGGAACGCTGTCCATGAAAATAATTTTTGATATTTGCTTGTACGGAGCTAATTTTTCTGCCGCGTATAGTTTCAGCGTTTCGTCTTTCATTGAAGTTGAGCCTGGTTTTAATACCACGAAGGCTATAGGAGCTTCTCCCGTCCGGGAATTCGGCACTGCGGTGATTGCTGCCTCGTACACATCTGGGTGCTCTCTGAGTACTGCTTCCAGTTCAGCTGGCGCCACCTGAAATACAATGAGATGCTATTCAATTCTAGTAGCGATTTGTTTGAGGGAGATCATTGTGGATAGCCTGTGTGGGCGATGTGTTTTCTACCTGTTTTTTTTAAGCCTGTGGCGTGGCTACTTATATCCCAGAAACAGCGTACGTACGATAAGCACCTGTCACAGAGCTACTTGTCTCCCGCTAAAGGGGTTTAAAAATAATTCAGGCTGTTCGATACTTTGGGATAACCACCGCGTCCTAAAGTCTCACTGGTCTATGGTTAGAATCCCGAGGAATGCCAGGTATTTCCTGCAAGAGTCTTCTTTGATGTCCACCCTTGAACAGTGTTGTATCTGTAACGGGGCGAACCAAACCCTTCGATTCAGCGGAGGCTCGTCCGGGGCATTTATGCTGACTGGGCACCTCAAATGCCTCGATTCGCTTGAGAGTTCGCTGCCGTCAGTTGTAACCGTGCCGGTTCCCATGTCGCTGTGTCGCCCACGTGCTCGCGTTCGCTCCCACCCAGTTCCCAGTTTGTGGTGGTAAAACATCTCCGAATGTAATTCGAGAATAAAACTCTGGGTTCGAATTGCATTCGGCTTGATATCGTACTACTTCCCGACTCTCATAGTGCGATATTGCTTCAATATTAATCCCCCCTGCCACACGTTGGGCACCAATGTTATAGGATATATTCGGGCGTCTCGCAATAATACTTCCTTCCTTCTTAACCAAGTATCGTATATTAGCACAGGAACAGCCAAAGCCCACTGGTATCGAGATAGGACAGAAGAGTGAAGCGAAGTTGTAGACGTCCGGAAGAGGAATAGGCCGATTGCCTCGTTGCACGCCGCAGACTCGATTGTCCTAACCTCCCGATCGCGGCAATGCAGTTCCCCCTCTCACTGTTCTCCAGCAGTTTTCTTCCTCTTCAGATTTAATCGGAGCTGCTTTGAGTGGCTCTGCTCGATAGAAGCAGCTCCGGTGTTCCGAGTCACAGCTCAATCTGATCGTGCCCGTAACATATCAAAGACCAAATATCGCTCCCTTTCAAATCCCTGGCACTGGGCCTGGACGTGATAAGGAGTTTTCTCATCTGTGTCACACTACCTGCACCATGGGGTGTCGAATACACCCATGACACATGTGTTTATTCATTTTGCAGTGCTCCGTGTTAATCCCCACAGCCTGCCTTACGTCCTTCCTCCACCTCATAAAACCAGCAAGCCACTCTAGGTTTTATGCCCCATATCCTCCCACATAGCTGCAGAGTGGCTGGTTCTATCAAAGTCCAAATTATCTGTTGCGAAACGAAGTTGTCCTTGTAAAGATATAATCGGGTGTGAACATCAATATTGAAAGCTGCCATGGAGCGTTAGGTAGCAGGACCCTATAGGATTATTAGTCAAATGTCTTTTGGTTAATATAGTTATTCGTCAAATGGCTTTTGGTTAACTTTGGCTAGCCAGAGCTAGGTATTTGAGGTTTGTGCTTTCGGTTAGTGGCCTGACAAAGCGCTATTTGTGTTATCAAGTTAATACGATTCACAAGGGTTTATAAAATACCTGATATCCATTGACTTTGATGAGTTCTTTTATACGGTCAATGAGGTAGAAATCTTCATTATCGTCATAGTAACCAACGTCTCCTGTATGAAGCCAACCCTCAGCATCAGCGATGGCGGCTGATGCTTTAGGACGATTGCAGTATTCTTTCACAACCTATAACACGGAAACCATAAAAGCGCCTATCGTTTTCACGTAAATCAGATCATCACACAGCCGTGCACCCAGGTACTTGCCCTTGCGCACCATTTCTAGTTCTTAGTTGTTGATTCCTTTAGGATTGTCACGGGTTTATTAACTACATAAGAACTTGATTTCAACGTACTTGGGGCCCTCTGAAACAGAGCTCTCCGCTTTGATGGGCTGGCAAAGCTTTTCCAGTGTTAATATCTACGACTTTGGCTTCAGTGTTGCTAACGAGTTTCCCGACCGAAGCGTACGTCTTGGAATTAGGTGCAGCTATTGCAAGAAGTCCTGCGCTCTCGGTCATGCCATAACCTTGATAGCGCAAATAACAAACGTAAATAAGTTCGGAACGCTAAAAATCTTGCTAGCAGTACAAAATATACGGTTATCTGAGCGAGCGAGAAAGAGAGATAGATAGATAGATAGATAGATAGATAGATAAATAGAGAGAGAGAGAGAGAGAGAGAGAGAGAGAGAGAGAGAGAGAATGAATGAATGAATGATTTATTGAACAACCAGGGAGAATTAGGGCGATTGGGCCCTCTCTTCCATTCTCCCTGGAAAACAAACGTAACTGCATTTCCTCAGCTTTTTGCTCATATGAATAGTTTTCTTAGTGTTCTTAGAAACATATGTAGTGTGCTCGTAGACTCGCTTACAATATGCGAAATAACCGCTAATTCATTAACGCATTCATACCAGATAAATTACATTCGTGCAAAATAAATTACTTTCACTCCAAATAAATAACTAACACTCACAGTCACACACCACTCATTGAGGGTGGTGAAAAACCCCAGCCAGCCACGAGAGAGAGAGAGAGAGAGAGAGAGAGAGAGAGAGAGAGAGAGAGAGAGAGAGAGAGAGAGAGAGAGAGAGAGAGAATGAATGAATGAATGAATGAATGAATTTTTTATCGACCAGGGAGAATGAGGGCCATGTGGCCCTCTCTTCCATTTTCCCTGGCTACATCACACTGTTACATTTCCTCCTACATTCGTCGTAACTCATTATGTTATTTATAAGTACATCTCATTCACACCAAATAAATTACATTCATACCCTACTCACTAACACACTCGTCCATACATAAACACTAACTGACACATACAAACACTCACTGCCCCGACTTTAGAGAAGGGTGAGTACTTGGATATTCCTCCCCTTCTCCGCAGTGGATATCCTAATCCTAATAGTTAACAAACACTTAACATACAATATACATATAACGATTGGCAACAAACTATTTACAATGTAGGAGAGAGAGAGAGAGAGAGAGAGAGAGAGAGAGACGGACAGAGAGAGAGAGAGAGAGAGAGAGAGAGAGAGAGAGAGAGAGAGAGAGAGAGAGAGAGAGAGAGAGAGAGAGAGAGAGAGAGAGAGAGAGAGATAGGGAGAGATTGGTTGATTATCTTTATTTATCCACCAGCGGAAATTAGGGCCATAAGGCCATCTCTACCATTCCCCCTGGAATCAATATAGAACATCCTCTTGTGCTACAAAATTACATTGCCCCACTGTTTTATATACTTTTCCACTAAAGCGACAAATTTCTCTTCCCAAAGAAAGCTCAATCATACCAAACACTGTTCATGTCAAAATAAATTACACTCATACCAACACATAAACACATAACTGCTACTATTTTAGAGGAGCGTGTACTCGGATATTCCTCCTCCTTTCAGCTGTGCACTAACTACCTTAACTAACATTTACAAACAAACAAATCATCTTACATCAACGCATCATACTCTGGGGATCGAGAAACTTGCCATTACTTGCATTTTAAATATACCGAACAACGTAACAATCAATCAATATCATATAATCCTCGGTAGTGTCCATTTTAAAGAGAAAGAGAGAGAGATAGAGAGAGAGAGAGAGAGAGAGAGAGAGAGAGAGAGAGAGAGAGAGAGAGAGAGAGAATGAATGACGGCTTTATTAATACATCTGGCGAGATTAGGTCGTACTCGACCATTTTTACACCTAACCAGAGAGAGAGAGAGAGAGAGAGAGAGAGAGAGAAATGGGAGACGACTATATTTCGTGAGAGCTAGGCAAAAAGGATATTTGGGAAAGTCTAGAAGAAGGGGAAAGCCGTTGTCACTTGGGAATAACTGAGGAGTGGGACTTCCCACAGGTACAACCAAAGGGGGTCGGTGCATGAGGAAAGCATGACTTAGGGTCAAGCGCGGACGTTTACGAGGTCAACAGCGTGCGCTGGAAACGTCCTTCGTTGAGAGGGTTAAGGTAGAATGAAGTGTGCAATTGAATTTAAATGCCCAAGCTGTTCAGGCAGCTACACCACTTATGGTATCTACTCATAGTATCCATACAGAAGTTATATATTTTATTTCTTTTCGATGTGAGTGACGTCAAGACACCAGCCATCACCCGCTCTCCAAACGCCATTTTTATTCCTATTCCCAATTCTACCTAGCTGCGAACCGCCACGTGCACGTTAAATCTTATATTAGGTATTCATTGCCATTTTTTCACTTGGCAGTGAAAATTTCCTTATTCACGCGCAGTTATCACTCTCTTTGGGTCGCAGTATCCCGCAAGTCCTGTACTCCACGTCTCCCAGCGTCATACCTGGACGACATACTCAGGAAACGTCCACCAGCACCATACCTGGACTAACATACAGCCGAAGGACAATTGGGCAAAGAAGAACCACGAACATTAAACTTCGCTCGAAGAAAAGTGCCAAGTACCAGATTTTTTTTTCTTTGCTGTAGACTTTTCCCGAGCAGTAACTTTATTTTCTATTTATGTTTATGAGCTCAACTATTAATTTATTTCCAACATTTTACTATATTAAACCTTTTGTGTGCAAAATCTGGTTGGATAAGCATTCACCACTTTGTCACAACACAAGCAAAAGTATAAATCACTTGATTGGTGCATCTCGTATCGTATACCAGCACGAGGTGGGTGATCTTTCCCGAACGCCGTCTCTATGAATAGAAACATAGGGTGTGCGTATCTGGTCCCTACTTCGATTTATAAGGGAATCATTTTCGCCTTTTGTTCACCTTGGCAGAAAGCGAAGGGACCGGATGTATAAGCGCTGGTCAATGGATTTTGTGTCTGCTTATTGTATTAGTTCCTTCAATGAGAAAAAGGGCTGCATGGTCCCAAGTACCAAAGCTACCCTAACCTCATATCCCGAGCCATTTCCCGAGTGACGTCATGTGGCGTTATGCTCTTAACAAACATAATCGTCGTAACGGCTCATGTTGCAGAAAAACGATCACGCGTTTCTCATTTTCCCAAACACCCAACATTTCCCTACCATTTTTCCTTCAAATACAAATTATTTACCCTGAACAATATCGTGCTGTCTTTTATTCAATAGTTTCTCGATGTCTTCTCCACTGCAAGGAGCTCCTCCTGTCACCGTAGCATCTACGTTTTCCAGTTGGCGCGGAGTGACAGACGGGTGGTTTGCCAGGAAGTTAACGATCGGAGGAACAATCGCAAGTTTTACGTTCTGTAACAGGAGTACATCCACATTAACATGAAATTTGCTGCTGGGGATCACCCAATACAATAAATGCGTAACGGCTCCATTTCGTAAGCAATACCTGACGTCATATTTTTAGCAACCTATATCAACATTTTGTTCTACACAGAGGTGGCTGAGCGGGCTACAAACGTATTGCTATGTCGTCTGTAGCTTTCCTGTTTTTTTTTGTTTTTTTTCCCAAAAGGTCTCTGCAAAATGCGCTAGGTGGTGGTGCAAGCTCATCTCGACTCTAGGTGCCTGATGTCATTAGCGAGCTCCTGAGAACTTTCCCACCCGGTATTTGCCAAGTTGCCTTGGATATCGTTGAAGCTTATGTGAGCTCTCTGAACGGCAGGGGTGTGGTGATTGAAGGTTGAAGGTAACGTGTCCCCGGACGTCGTAATAGGACGTGGAGTTAGACAGGGGACTCCTTCGTCACCAATGCTCTTCAATCTTGTTATTGATAATTTGCTGGGCAAGCTGCTACTGTTCGACGTGGGTGGAGTAGCTTTTAGAGGGCATCCATGGAAGAGATTACTGGCACTGCAGCAGTGACTAGGGGTACAAAGGGCTGCCATTATAACGTTGTGGATGATTGCTGTCGCGCCTGTGGTTGGTGAATCATGGAGCATTGGCAAAGAAACAAGAAAAAAGTGTGTGTGAAGTAGTTGTACACATTGTGATGGTTTGCGGCGGACTGCCGATGGTGGCAACACTGTTGCCGACACCTGTGCAGTTCCCCGCTGTTTATGTTAGCGGAGGAGCCACATTTTAGATTTATAACAGCTACCGACTTCGCTGACGAATCTTCCCCTTTTCTTAACCAGTGATCGAGTATTTAAATTTCCCTTATATTGTGTGAAGTAGGGTAAGTGATCAGAGCTTGGTGTTTCATTTTCCTCATTGTCCTTTTATTGTCATTTACTACAATCCGAGCATAGGTTATTGGTTTCATTCAAAAAGAAGTTCATTTCATTTCATTTCAAGTTATTCCTGATTAAATTGAGGTGGGTCCTATTTGGTTCATGATTTCATTTCCCAGTACTTTCCTCAGAGGCATTATTTTATTTATTTTCATCGAGTGAGTATAATTGAGTGTATTTAATTTGTTCGTTTCTTTTGGGCCCAGACACGACTTTTACTCGTGTTCTGTAAGCGGGTAATTTGTAAAAGGATTCCCCTAGTACGTCACAACATTTCATTTTAAGTCAATTCCGTAATAATATAAAATCCACCTTCAAAGAGCAACAGTCAGCTGAGGCCAATGCAATGAACTGTGTGAAGGGTATAGCCACTGGTTTTGCCAGCTCTCCTACCTTAGCACTCTCTGGCGTGTGGCAGAAAAGCACAGGGAAGGGGGAGCGACTCAATTGCAAGGCGTTGAGCTCCATTTTTCATTCTGATTCTTCACACACCCTGCGACGTATTAATCGAGCCTCTCCCTCATCAGCCAGAGATTTTATGTTCAGGGTTTTCCTCCCACTCTTGAATATTGTTGAATAAAGGTGAGAAAATCCCTGTTTATTAACCCCTCATCCCGATATTGTCTTTAATCACGATCCCAGCAAATTAGGTTACTTTAATTAAATATAGGAGTTCGATTCATTTATTTCATTTCTACTTATTCGACCTTCGGTAACTCACTTTGTTGGTGCTCAATACACGAAGAAAATGGTTGGGGTCAAATTTGGGAAGAGTTACGAGTTTGGCACCGTGGCACATAGATTTCATCATCACGAGGATGCACCCGTAGGCGTGAAACAAAGGAAGTATGAGAGGCACTGTGTCTTGATAGTTACCTGCAATGAAAGCATAGTTTCGATTGAAAAAATTGATAGTAATTACGCACACTGGTTGTTAACTGCCTCCTTTAATTAGTTTATAGTTGAGGCCACTACGAACCACCTTCCCCATGAATTGACCAGCCAACAGGGATTTGTTGGTAGTGCTCTACCAAATGTCTGGTTGCCAGTGGAACCTTTATTCCTCATAGATCAGTAGTACTGTCGAACGTGGCTTGTCAGCTACTAACACTTAAGGTGGCGCTCAAAAATTCCATGTTTGCACTGAGACAAACTTTCCTTACTTATACTGACGCGGAGCAGTCTGACCGATTATCCCTCCTCTCTCCCTCCTGCCATGGTTCATTCGATCATGATGGCTCAGAATATCTTTTGGATGCAGATGTAACGTCAGATACTATAGATAGATCTAGATATAAAACTTGTTGTGTCTGGAACAAAACTGTTGACTCCCCAGAATGAAACTATTGTTTGCAGTTAAGGCTACTTCACACAACCACGTTCGTGGCGTATCAGCAGCCCAATAAATGCAACGTTATGCGCTATCAGTTTCTCCGCAAGTTCATATAAACTGAGTGTAAATGAAGTTCGACAAAAATCGCTGAGTGTGCGTGGGGCTGAGGAAAATTGCCTGATGGGTTTCACCAGTTATTATAAAAAGTGGTGGCTATAACGTTGGCAGTTGAAAGTGAATTATACTTAATTACGCAATGTGATAATAAGTGAAAATACATACTTGTTGCGTTATTCAGCTGGGCAACGTTTGAATGAGTCGCTTGGGAGATGTTGGCTGCTAGATTCTTATGAGCGACGCAAACACCTTTGGGAAGGCCAGTGGTACCGCTCGAGTACGGCAGAAGAGCTATGCTTTCCATGTCAGTTGAAGTGCCTCGCAAAAGATCCAACTCCCCTTCTGTAACTTCGTTTCGCTCCCCTGAAGCAGAGAAGATTCATGGCGGCGATTCGTATTGAAATTTCCAGCAAGTTTACATTCAGCTGCTACGAGGTTTCAATCGTCAGTGGTTACTCGGTAGGGAAAAGAAATTTTACTACCCTTGAACAGCTATTCGACCTCTCTCGCAATAGTTTTAGGTTCAGTCTCCGCACTTTAAAACGAGCGGTGCGCAGCAACACACAACTTTCCGCCACCCCCATAAGTTCGAACACCACCTTTCCTACATATGCGGGCGCTATATCTTCGTTAAACGTATTTCTACAGAAACATTTATGGAGAACAAAATGTAGGATCTAGTTAGCTGAAAGTACTCTGTCAGTTTGATCGAAATCGTTAGAGCCGTTTTTGAGAAAATTGGAATACCGATAAATTAATATTCGACAAATCTCCTTTTCTGAGTTATCTTGGCTTATATCTCTCTTCAACATATATATACAGAAATAGTTGTAGAGAGCGAAATGTGAGTATGGGTGACTAAAAGACACTCTGAACGATCGATCGAATTTGGAGAAGCAGTTACTCCAGAATTTACGGAAATGTTCGAAAAAACGTTATTTTCGACACATTTTGATATTTATCTCCGTTCAATGGACATTCAGAGGAACATTTATTGAGAACAATATGTAGGTATTAACTATTCGAAATCATCTTGAAAGTTTGGTGATAATCGTTGAAGTCGTTTGGCCAAAAAGCGTAAAAAACCTATTTTAGCTTCATAGGCCTATATCTCCGTTCACAGTATTTTCATGGAGATGTGTATGGGGAAGAAAAGTTAGGTATTGATAAGTTAAAGATAATTTTCAAGTTTAATCAAAATGGTTAGAGCCGTTTTCGAGAAAAAAGCGAAAAACCCTAGTTTTTGGTACATTTTCGTCCCCCACCACCCTTCCAATTGACCGAAATCGCCCATAACCTTATTTTGGAATCCCTTCAGGTAGCGGAAAGTAATAGCACTAAATGAGGACTCTGAGTTGTGACCTGAGGTCGTTGACTATCGTAGGCAAGAGATGAAACAGCCGTTTTATCATAAAGCAATCGTTGACGAGACGTTGTATTTGAATGAACGATTAAACTGAGGCTGTAGATTAAAAGTTGGGCTTTTGGATGCGTAAGGTTGATGAACGGGTTGGGTTTGGCGTTGAAGAGGAGGGGGATATTCCTTTTATATAAGTACCCTGCCGAACTATCCTCGCTGCTCTACTACAAGAATAGTATTTAAAAGCCGTGAGTAAGAGGCGTCAATGCAGCTTGTGGTGGACCCGTCCTACGAAATTCGGAGGGTTGTGCAGTGGAGGGGTCGAGTGAAAGAATGTGGGAGTGCTGCAATCGACAGAGTACCACAAAAATGGGTTGTTCTTGAGAGCACTGATTGTTAAAGGATGCAAAACAGAATTATTTTTTAGAAGATAATAGTGTTATACGCGGGGACTGGTCTTGAATCTGCCTCCACAGATCAGCCAAAACAATTGAACGGATGTTGAACGTAATACCCGTGTTGATAGTGGAGAGGGAATATGGGGTGGATTCCAGTAGGGATGATAGGGGACTCAAGGGACTGCAGAGATTGCTTGTATCACTCATGAGTTGGTTGTACATTTCTGCGCACCGTCCTGTGTACGTGAGGTGTTATCAAGTCTTGCACAGATATGAGTGCGATGTCAATAAATGCGCCTGACCAGGTGATGTTTCATCCCAAAAATGTATCATGGTTCTCACAGCATCCCTTCTGCATTTCTATTATTGTCCCGAAGGTTTGGCCGTGGGGAGCAGATCGATGGCGTTTTTCTCAAGACATTGCAGTCCAACTGCAATTGCTGGCCAACAACGACAAGAATCAACTGCACACGGCCGCGCATGACGCCATGGGTGCCCGAATGATCTTCAATGAACCTCTTGGCCTTGGTCGATCGTTTTCGTCTTGATAGAATATCTCGCAGTTCTCAGCGCCGAAAAATTGTCTCGGCTCTACATGTTGGAGAAAAGATGTCATATGACTAAGCTATAGGATGTATCCTCTGACCAACCAAACTAGAAAGTCTGTCTAAGCTGCCACAAGAAGTAAGCCTTCGTGCAAGATGTCTCGCTAACAGCTGGGACTTTCCACTTTCACATCGTGCCCTCTACTAATCAATCGTTCGACCAATTGCTATTAAATGAAGCGAACAGAAAATATGATACGTACCGATGAATTCACTAAAACTGAGAACACCATTCGGCAACGGTCGGAATTTACCGTCGAAATCGTGAATGCACAAGATCTTCAAGTCTTCACGGAGAGTTGCTTTCACTTTTAACGTTTTTTCAAGCGAATCCGGGTGCACGATCACAAATTTACTGCCGCTGTCTTTCAGTTGTCGAAGAATTTCGTCTGAGGGAAAAAATTCCTTATTAGCGTGGTGTGGTATGTACTACTGTACTTATATCGTAGGTCTGTTTAGTGGTATTCAAACATTATAGTGAAATTACTATACTTTCATTTCCTTTTGGGGTAGCGGAAAATAAATATCTGGTGCGTAGCAACACACAACTTTCCGCCACCCCTTTAAGTTCGAACACCACATAGGCGGGCGCTATATCTTCGTTCAACGCATTTTTACAGGAACATTTATACAGAACAAAATGTAGGGACTTGTTAGCTGAAACTACTCCGTGAGTTTGATCGAAATTGTTAGAGCCGTTTTTGAGAAAATTGGAATACCGATAAATTAATATTCGACAAATCTCCTTTTCTGAGTTAACTTGGCTTATATCTCCGTTCAACATATATATACAGAAATAATTATAGCGAACGAAATGTTGGTATGGGTGACTTAAAGACACTCCATTAGGATTTATCACATCTGGTGAAAAAGTTACCCTGGAATTTACGGAAATGTTAGAAAAAACGTTATTTTCGACACATTTTGATTTTTATCTCTGTTCAATGGACCGTCACAGGAACATTTATTGAGAGGAATATGTAGGTATTAACTATTTGAAAACAAATTGTGAGTTTGGTGAAAATCGCTGGAGCCGTTTTGCCAAAAAGCGTAAAAAACCTATTTTTGCTTCAGGGGCCCATATCTCCGTTCACCGTATTTTCATGGAGATATGTGTAGAGAAGCAAAGTTAGGTATTGATTAGTAGAAGATAATTTGAAAGTTTAATCAAAGTGGTTAGAGCCGTTTTCGAGAAAAATGCGAAAAACCCTAGTTTTTGGTACATTTTCGTCCCCCCACCCCCCTTCCCACCGGCCGAAATCGTCCATAACCTTATTTTGGTGTCTACAAAAAATAACGAACAAAACAAAAAAAGAACCAGCTCAATCGGATCAGCCGTTCTCCCGCAAATCGAACTACAGACACACACACACACATACACACACACATACACACACACATACACACACACGGACCACGCGCCGAAATTAGGTTTTTTAGACTCAGTAGGGTCTGAAACGTAAAGATCTGAAGAAAACCCAAATTTTTTTTTTGAGCCGATTACTATACTTTCCTTCCCTTCGGGTAGAGGAAAGTAAAAAGGGGAAGTGGTGAACGTTTAATTTCTAAAGTTAACGTACCTGTTAGGTGAGTCCGTCTCCTCTGGCTGGTGAGTTACTGTGGACTAGCGCTTTCGATGTAAAGACATCATCGTCTCGCCGTTAAGTCAGTACTTAAGACGAGAGTATGAAGGTATGGAGGAAAGACCGCTCCTGAACCTCCCAAACTGCTGGGTAGTGTAGGAGGATTTATATAAATGTCGGCAAGCTGGGCAGATTCTAGTAAGGACTCAAGTAGACTGGGTAATACAGTTGTTAAGATTAAGCCGCCAAAACCTAAAAGATCGATAGTTCAAGACACAAACTGTTAAGCTTATGGGCACTCGGAGAACGCATGTTTTTGCAAGCCATTGTCAGTAAAGTGCGATGGCCACCACAAGTACTGACTTAACGGCCAGACGATGATGTCTTTACATCCAAAGCGCTTGCCCACAGTAACTCACCAGCCAGAGGAGACTAACTCAGTCAACAGGTACGTTAACTTTAGTAATTTGCCTACTGGCGGATATAGCCCTATTGCTTTAATAACGTTTAATTTGTTCTGCTTGGGTAACGGTATGTCATGTCGAACAGACAGTCGCTGTTGGTCTAGGATTGGACGAGCGATACGCCCAAGTAACACTCCCCAACATGTGATATGTGGACTGTATTTGTACAAGCAAAGCAACTAATATGGTGTGGGCCCACCGAAAGAATCACTTAAGGCAATACTAAAATAAATAAAATCAATTCTTCTAAAAGTAAACACAGCAACGCAATCGGAAAGTAAAGATAGATGTTAATGGTGTGTCGTGACATCGCGAACGAAGGTGGTGACTTGCAGACGTGACGAGAATAGATTATATATTCAGCCCAATACCTTGATCCGCTGGTACCAGGCAATGTTCCAAAGGTGCTTTACCAGTCTTCACGAGCGTGGCCTCCTGGAGGTATAAACGCGGGGAAGAGCGAGGTGGACAAGGCAAGACGAGAACGATACGAGCAGGAGGAAGCGAATGACGAGAAAAAATTGAAGAAAACATGGGATTCGGCAATGATGACACTACAAAACAGTATCATGATGGATCGGGCTTGGGTGGTGAATCATGCGCTTGCTCGACTGACGGAAATGAACTTTGACGAAAACGCGCAGGACTGAACGAATGATTTGAAGTCAACATTGGTGAACAGTCGCCAAGGAATAAACGCTACTGACTATGTTAACTTGTACTTCCAGCCAAGAATTCGTACTGACGTACGCAGACTTTAAAAAAGGCAGGTGTGAGGGGAATAGGGTGCGTTTCTTACTCCTCCTCTGCCAATAGTCATCACCTGCTCTTCAGGTGCTTCAAGAATGAACTCACTTCTCAATCCGCTCGTTGAGCATACCAGAGAGCGGATGGTACTGCAGAGAATTTAACTGATTTATCGTTCGATTCTGTGAAAACTGTTGATCAAGAGCAAGCAGTAGGTCGCCTTGGATTCGTCGACGCAGTTGATGCCGTGAAGAAACTACTTGATCTTGATAAAAAGGCACAGTTGACGTCCAGCCTGATTATATCCTTTAATTGTGTACCCTCCCCGCCCTTTATTAGTTCTCAAATTGAGCGCATATGTGGCATACTAGGATCAGTTGCCTAGCCTACCGTCCCATCTGGGATGTGTAGACTCCTTCTTTTCTTCTTGTAGTCGTACTTCAGTTGCCCTTTCCGCTCAGCTGCCAGGAGGTGGATTGGGATAGCACTCGCTACCACTAACACTGCCTCCTGACCGACCATGTGGTACGAACAAGCGATGTGCAGGGCGTACCTTCTCTGCACTCCTCCCATCCGTTTCCTGAGGTGGGCACTGCTCAGTGTATCAGCCCCCCCATCTCACCTTATAAGACGGTAACGTGTTTGCCCACGGCCCTCTCGTGTTGGCTTCAAACGAAAAGAGCTGCTGTCTCTGGAGCAGCTTCATTCGTTGCTTGCCCGATGTGGAAACCATACGACAACTTGACGCCCAAATATCGACATTTTCCCCCCGTTTGCAGCTTCGCGATCTCCGCACGAATGTGGAGGAGTCATCGTTCTTCGCCTCGTCGCCTGGTCACCGTCTTCTGCTTGGAAACATTTCCCGATGAATAAGTGGACTAACGAGCACTTACCTGAAGAATAAACGTCGTTAATACCGGAGAAGACGAGACCGGCGTCTAACGTTCCCAGTATAGCGGGAACGTACTCCGGAATATTGGATGAAATTACTGTTACCACGTCGCCAGGTCGGAGCCCTGAATTCAATAACGCCGCAGAAAACCGACGGGAAATCCGTTTCAGTTCGATGTAAGTGTAGGATTTTCCTGTGACTCCGCATTCCTGGAAGATATTTGTATAATAATCCGAAAGGCAATACGATACACACCGTGATTTGATAATTTGAGAATCCAGACAGCTGTAAGCATCATCAGGACAGTATCATCAATGTAGTCCTCTAAGATCGAAATCCAATGTAAACTTGGGGTTAATGTAAATTAAAGTATAAAAGAAAGTTACGCAATCGGTTGTGGTTTATAGCGAGTCACTAAGACTAACTGTCAGGGAAAAGGAATCGCCCCCACGCCTGAATATGCGTCTGAACCTCAATCATATAGACCCATTCAAACAACTAATAAACATTCATTTCTTCTGTAAACTCTACATACGATTTTTCGTTTGTGTGTAAATTAAGTGTAATTGATTTGAAGGAAAGACTTGAGAAGAAGTTTATACGTTGAAAGTCGACAAGCTCATTGCATTGTCGGTTTATTGGACTACCATCCTTATTCTTCTGGCAATAAGTATCACGTGATGGTGCAATGGGCAAGGACTGTTTGTCAATCCAGACAAAACGAGCCTGGTCCCGTTCACCAGAAGGCGCAGCCTTGCGCTGCGGAAACTCAGGCTGGGTGGCAAGGTGTTGAAGAACCAGCATGAGATCAAGTACTTGGGAGTTTTCCTTGTTAGGAAGCTCACTTGGGCCACACACGTGAAAAAAGCCTTACAGCGGGCGTCGGTGGTGATGTGGGCAGCTCAGAGAATGGTGGGGAAGACTGAGGCCTGGGATGATCCGGTGGCTGTAAACTGCGGTTGTTAGGCCTGTAGTCACCTGTAGAGCCCTGGTCTGGTGGACTAGGGTGGTAAAAACAAAACAGTGCAGTTGCAGCTAAATAAGTTGCAGCGTAGGGCGTATCTGGCCATTACAGGCTGTACTGGAGGTCTTGCTAGATTTAGCTCCACTCCACATACCTGTTAAAAGTGCCTGCGAGGTTCAACTTCGTGCTACCCTTTCGGGATGTATCCAGGTGGGAGGGAGAGTTCCCGCTTTCGAAGCTGGGGCCCTGGTATACTTCACTGATGGCTCGGCCTTGCAGGAAACAGAGCAGCGATCCCATTGGGGTCGCTGGCCACGGTATTCCAGGCAGAGGTGGCTGTGGTGACGGTCTGTGTGCAGTGGCTGCTGTAGAGGGAACTGAAGCGGCAGAGAACATCATGGTGGACAGTCAGGCCACTCTCAAGGCCTTAGCCTCATTCTGTCTTACATCGCGGCAGGTGTGGGAGTGTCTGACTGGACTAGGGAAGAAGGATATGAGGATCATATGTGGCCTGTTCACAGGTCACTGTTCGCTGAGGTACCACCTTGCAAATATTGGCAAGTGCGAGGTAAGGTATGCATTCTGGGAGGTTGGGCTAGAGACGGCAGAGCATGTGCTGTGCGTATGCAATGGACTCGCGGCATCGTGCCGTTGTGTGTTTGGGAGGCCCTTTCTTCAGCCCGAAGAGGTGGCAAATGCAGAACTTGCGGATATCCTCCGCTTTGTGCGGGGGTGGGGGGGCGCATAGGTGACGTCACACCAAGTGAGACCAGGGTTTCAAGGAAAACAAAAAAAAGTATCGCTTGAGCGGAAGTTACAAGGGAAAATTGGCGCTAAAATATCTTTTCTTCGAGTTTGTGGTACATTGAATTACTTTGAGCTGCCTTTACTAAATATTTAATCAAAACCGTTACAGCCGCCTTCGAAAATAAACAGATTTGATGTTTTGATTACTGTGACAACTATAAGGGTGGTTTTATACAGATTTTGCTTATAATCTTATTCTGGCGTCCCACGGTGACCTGGAGGTGGTCCAGTTAAATTCCATAGTAAAAAATTGTTTGAACCAGCGTAGTTTAAAATGAACCACAAAACTCGTAATTTTGACACACCTTTTAGCCTCCATTATTTTCCTCAAAATTTAAAACTAAGAGTCACCTAAACCGAATCAAATATAACTCACCACAGCAATTTTGTCTGGCCACTGTTCCAACGTTTCCCATAACTTTCGAGGGATCGGGATCCACGTAACATCTTGGTAAGGGGATTTGATTTGATTTTTGTTGCTATCGGTCGTTAAGTGTTTCGCTTTTAGTTGACAACGAAACGGAAGCTTTCGAATCAAGACATTCGAACTGCTCTGGAGTACTCTGATCAACTTCATCTGCAAGGGAAAAAAAACCCTGCAAATTATTACACAACGGTTTATTATTCTCATGAGTATTAGTGCTCCAAGACCCATTACATTCGATTCAGCATCGAAAAATACTAGTAAACCATACGAAACATGACCTGGCTACAATGGAATTACGGAAACTAAATATTCCCCCGGCACCAGCCGCCCGTAAACGTCTGTATGCATTTATGATCCGATGTAGGGGTGTGTGGAGGAAGTGGCCCTATCCTTCCTCCGCCCTGTCGGGCAAAGAGCCGGGGAAATTGGGACGGGGACTTCCAGCCAACCCTCAGCAATTGGCACGACGTTGCGAGTCGAGCAGGCGGGTGGTTTCGATGAGATGGGAGGGAGGGAGGGAGTACTAACGACGAAACGTTCCCGCGAGTTCTTCCAATTAGTTGACTCTGATAATTACTGTAATTTCCCTATACGCAGTTGTACACGTCCGATACTCATTCCAATCGACCCAGGATGTAACGAGACTTTGAAAACGATACAAAACACGGTTTATTTGCGATTATACTTCGTTTTGTTAATTTTTTAAACCATTTTCTAACAACCATGGGCTTCATCCGATCGGATTGCCGAGATGGCGGGCACAACTAGTTACCAAATGGGATTTTTGTGCGAAAGAACGGATTTTCTAGACAACGTTAAAGGCACAAAACGGCCCGAACGGTGGACGGGGGATGGGTGACGGCGGACGGACGGACATTGCAGATTTCGAATCCCCATGTCTTGAAACGTAAAGTATCAAATTTTGAGGGGGGGTTGTGACTGAAAACATAGGGTTATTATTCAGAATGAATACTAAACCAAAAATAGTAACCAACTTTCATTTCTACGGTCAACGTTTTTAGACCTCGGCCCCTGGACTCTAGGCCATTGTGGAGGGAGATGGGTAGATGTGGTTTCCACTTATTTCCTCGCTATAATATTTTCAGAGTTCCCGCGATGTTTTTCTCTATGGCCTTACGACTTCCGTCCTCCTCGTTCCAGGACTTTTGATGTCCCGCAGGGATCTCCCCTTGTTCTTTTTTCGTCATGAACGGGACCTGCCGGGCTCTCGATCGCGTTCACTTTTAGTGGGTGATAAGTGGATGTGGTTTCCACTTTTCAAGATCGTCTTCCTCACTATACTATTTCAGATGTCCTCCCTCAGCGTCTTTGACGACGTCACCTTCCATCAGGATCCGTGGAACACTCTTCTCCTCGTTCCAGGACTTCTGGTGTCCATTAGAGATCCCACCTTGGACCTCTTCTGTTCATTATCATCATGAACCGGATCAGCTCCCCCCTGGATGGCGTTCACTCATGGTACATGCGAATGTTAAGATTTTTAACAGGGTTCTCTTGGTGTCTGTGCCACTCTTCAATCTCGGCGAGCCAATCTTGGTGATTGGTGTTCCGCTTGCTGTCTTTCAATATCTCAGTTTGTAAAGACTTCTGATGTACGGCTCCCAAAGAGGTATAAACCGTACAAGCCAATTCCTCAACTGTGGTAAATATTGTAACTATCAACAAGTCAAATTTTGACTTTATTGATGAGCCGCCATTTTCTTAGTCCATACTTCAGAGAGAGTAGTGAACCGGGGTTTTACCAAACATTGAGGGAACTATCAGAAAAAATAGTGACCAACTTACAACTCAACCGTCCTGGACTACTAGGAGAACTAATGCCTTCCACAGTTACCCTCGCCAGTCACGACGAAGAATTATTCGATTGAGAATTTGAAACAAGACCTTCACGTGAACTGAGTGGATAGGTAGTAGATTAATCGATGAAAGAAATTACGTGGGACTGAAGAGTGCGGCGAAAAGCGAGTCCGACTTATTAACCCCAGCCGTTTTCCTAAACAGCGGCATCGATTTTCCAAAATCGCGTAATTTACCACTTACGTCGAATTGCTTCTATGAATAGACCCGATCACTCCGACGCCAGCAGATAAACGTACTATTTCCTGGTTGAAATCACAGGACGCCAACGGATTTCGGAAGAATTCGTGAAGCGGCAAGATGGAACACTGGCAAGCGTCAAATTTTCGGTATCTAACGACCTCGAAGGGTCTGATAGTGGGGGTTGTGCTCTCAATCACATCCAGCGTCTTAACGATGTACCGATTGGAGAAAGCGGTGGTTAGTAGCCATTCTTCATCGTCAGATTTCAACTTCATTATAATTCAACTAAAATGAGTAGGGTTTTCTAAGATGGTAATTCATCAACTACTCGGCGATAATGTATTCCAAAAGGTGTCTGTGACATACTAAGACGAGTACGGCGTTATACATTTTCAGGCTACTGGAGGCTTTAAGCAAACAATCGCCTACTCCCGCCGTAAGTTTTGTTACAAGGCAAAATGCACTGGCAGACAACGTATTCATGAAGCTCTGGCTAAGTTATTTTATTTTGTAATCATTAACTGTCGTAAGATGAAAACCCAGCAAATTATTGCGCAACGGTTTATTATTTTCTTGAACAGCTCGACAGTCTTACATCTCCGAGACCCATCCTATTCCATTCAGCATCTAAAAATACCAGTAAACTATATGAAACATGACGTGACTACATCGGTACGACTAAAACTAAATATTCCAGGCGCCTGTAGGCAATTGGCACGCCTGATTTCAGCTTCGTAGAGCCAAGGAAAGTAAAAACAAGCGGCTCTAGCGTTCTCAGAAAAATTTGGTTGGTAGTCCAAAAATCTACATGCACCGCGAAAGTTTCTTCGTAAGAAAGTAAGGAACAACCTCAAAAGTGTTAGAGGAAGAGGAAATTCAGGCGCTGAATCAACAATTATCCAATGATTTGAAATGTATGCAAATCGCAAATGCAAATTCATTAGTTTCGTGAATCTGCAAAAAATGTCGATAAACGAATTGGAATAAAATATTATGGGACTCTAAATGATGAGCTGATGAGCCCCTCACGGTAAAAATAAATCTAACGCTTCGGGAGGAACGAACTGACGGGACTTGGCCGCGCGGTTGGTAAACACCGGAAGAGGAGAAGAAAAAGAAAGAAAGATTGAAGGTTGGGTGGTATCTAAGAGTCGAAGAGCAAGGTGGTTCCATATGATGAGTCAACCGACTGAAAAAAACAGCGTGCCAGGATCGGAAATAATTCGGGAGCCTCTGAACTCAGTGTGCCACAGAAGGGAAACTTGCAGGAGTTGATGTGAAAACTTTAATTTCTTCGCCGGCGTTTTGAGATACTGACGGCCCTGAAGCGTTACGTTAAGTTTCTCGCTACGAATTCGACGGAGGCTGACTATGGGAGAAGTGTAGAGGTGATGAGAATGGACGAGGAAGAGCGAGAGGTCGAGTTAGGTCTGGGAACGAGAGCGATGAGGGGCTAAGACCGCCAGACCACGAAAACAAACGGCTAACAAAGAAGGAAAACAAAAACGAAGAAGTCTTACTTAGCCTCTTCATTTTCTCAACGTTTCGTCAATATTCCGCCCAACCAAAATGTGCAAAATTGTATTGTTCATACGATGTAAGCGGAGACTGGAAGCAGAGACACAAGCGTTACGACCGGGCGTCGAAAGATTGTCGTACTGGTCCTGACATAAGGTAGTACAGCATAGTGCATGCCTGGATGAGTGCTTGGCTGTAGACCAGAAGCACAAAGCCCCCTTCTTGGACCACCTAGACCCCTCTTGCAGAGTGGACAGACATTCTCGCCTCCACCTTTTCAAAATCAGACCATACCTTCTTAACAACTTGGTTCTTCTCTTGCACAGTTATCTGGAGGGGGGAACGTTTGAAGTAACGTTCAAAATGAAAGATCCCCAACACGGCGAATACTTCCCCGGGGTTCAGTTCTGGGTTTATGCCGACCTTCCCAACAACTTGGTCCTTCTCTTGCAAAGTTATCTGGAGGGGGGAATGTTTGAAGGTAACGTTCAAAATGAAAGATCCACAACACGGCGAATACTTCCCCAGGGTTCAGTTCTGGTTTTACGCCTTCCTTAATAACAACTTGTACCTTCTTGTGCAAAGTTATCTGGAGGGGAGAACTTTGAAGTTAACTTTCAAAGTGAAAGATCCCCAACACGGCGAATACTCCCCCAGGGTCCAGTTCTGGGTCTATATTTGTACTTATTCCACCGTCACGACCTGCCTCTGCTTCAAACACCCGATTTTTCTGGGATATATGCAGATTACGTAGTTTATGCTGTTTTGTGGGCCAGATGCTATTCTTGTGGCGAGACTCCTGCAACTCAAAATAGAAATACTTGGGCAGTGGTGTACAAAATGGAAAATAAAAATTAACCCTCTGATATCACATGGCGTTACATATATATAAATAATAATAATATATACATATAAAAGGCGTTACACAGAACCACTACCATCTGTCTAAGTGACACCAAGCCGAATGTCCGATCAGTTCGGTGTCTATGAGTGAACCTACATGGACATCTTACATTTGAGGACCATAGTTCTGTATTTCTGCGTCGATTACGGTACCGTATGTTCAGCTTACGGTCTCTTTTGCAAAATCCCATTACTTCCCTGCACAACAAAGTACTTACGTACACTTCACTTATCCGACCAATTTGGACTTAAGTCATCGCTGTCTAGGGCACGTGTTCGCCATCGCCATTCCGCCGTATTTAGCAACGTCAAAACGCAACCCGAATATCATCCACACACCTACATTTGTTGGTAACTTGACCGTCTACAGTGACTTCTCACTGGAAACCTAATGGCGAAATGAGCCAGGCCAGCTTTGGCCTACCGGCTCATTGGTCAGTGGGGGGGGTTTCAGTCTTTTAAGACTGCCTCTAGATCTGTGGGCACATCCTCAAGTTCTGGCGGAGGTGGCCTTAGTTTGCGCGTGGGGGGGCGTGAGTATCCGAGTGGACTGCATCGCGTGCGACAGTGGGGGACCATGCTTCCAGATGCTGCCGCCGTGCTGCCCAGGCCTAGGCAAATGTGGCGAATCTTCGCCTCGCTGAGCTAGTGGTGAGGAGCGCATCTGCGTTCTCTCAGGGGGGAATACGTGTCCTGGCCCGCACATCTTCATAGAGGGGGCATTCGTACATCACATGTGCTGCGTCCTCACTGATGTCCCCTCCACAGGGGCAAAGGTCAAATGTGCGACGTTTGAAAAAGAAGAGGCGCTGGTTAAAAGCCCCGTGCCCAGACAGCAATTGGACAGCAGGGAAGGAGGAGTGCCATCCTTTCATTCCCAGGCGGCCTCGGATGGAGGGGATGATGGCGTAGAGGTGTCGGGCCTTCGTCCCATCGTGCCTGCCATGTGTCCAGGATGGTCTCCTGTGCGAGCTCAAGCTGGCGCTCAGGGGAGTTCTCCAGTAGTAGCGTCGGGACCAGCGCCTCGTACTTGCCTCGGTAGTCGGTGAGTGATCCGCGGCGGATGCTTGACCGTAACACAGTCTCACTGGAAACCCCTACGGCCCTTTTACACCGCATCATGTCCTCATTCACTTCGCACAATCTCCACCACCCTAATCGTCTGGCCCAAGAAGGCTTCGCCAGACCACCACATCAACGCCTAGTACCCCCCCCCCCACCATATTCTAAATGCATAAAATTGCAGGTATGTAGACCAGCTTCAACGTCAATTACCACCTGGTATCACCTTGTGCTGATCTAAGTGCGTAATCAACAGTTTTAGAAATATCTGGTGCTTCGCAACAACAACTTTCCTCAGCTCTACGTCAATTCACTTGTGTACAAGACTTTTTCTACTTCCTTCATTCATTTATCATTCAGTTCATTTGAACGACAGCTTTCACAGTTTCGGAATTTATTGTCCTGCTCGTGCTCATTCTCGGACCATTATTGAGCAATTGGTACTCAGATAATTAATGAGGCTGTAAATACGATTTTTTTGAAGAAGGATAGTAATTACTTTTGCAGGGTTATTGAGTAAAAACTCTTAGAACTGGTAGTAAGCGAAGCGGCGGCGGTAGAAATTCCGGAATTTCTGGAGTGACCCCCATATATCTTATGATCGTTTTCAAACGCTCACCCTATAGGTATGGAATTAGACTACTACCAATTTATTTGACAACTGTAGTAACTTTTCAGCGGACTTAATAAGGAAAAAACCGCGCTTAAATCGATTTGCGTCGAAAATATTGGTAATTTATTGTGTTGCTCTCGTCATTTTCCCACTAAGGAGAATTTTATGGTATAGTTGCCTTATTGAGAGCTATCAATAAAAAAAAATTAAATCAAAATCCTTATAGCCGTTTTTGAGAAAAAAAAATTTGGTGTTTTGATCACTATGATAACTATAATTAACTTTCGGCAGATTTAGCGCATACCCTTATTTTGACGTCCCATGATAACCTGCGGGCTGGATATCAAGTTTGAGCTGATTTGGTACGGTGGTTCTCTCTAAAAATTGTTCAGAGCCACACATACACACACATAGGTTTGTCTCCTTATTTGATGACCGTTCCTAAACCCTCGACGAGGGTTATATCAGTCATGAAAATTGCGGTTTAGCTAATGTGCAAGATGCCGGCCCCTGCATCCACGGAACTCAGACCTGCGGTGGTACGGCAGTCTCCCGGTAGAGAGCTGTTGCGTGTTGTTGTTTCCTCCACACTGGAGGCGCAAGACGTGTAGAATGGAGAGAACACACTATCCATTTCCCCAAATAGAGTTTTTCGGACTCAGTAGGGTCTGAAATGTAAAGATCTCAAGAAAAAACAAAACTTTGTTCAGCCGATTACGTAACTTTCCTTTCTACTTTGTGGAGATAAGGAAAGTAAAATAGCGTGTTCCATCACGTCATTAAGGTATATTTATAAATAGTCTTAACAAAGTTACAACAAAAAACCTTACCACAGGCTCTCATTCATCCTCTTGACCAGCTACCATCGGGCCCACTACGCTGAAGGCTCCCTGTAAAGAACTACTTCTGTACAAGCATCTACATGCATTGTATCTGCTCCTGCCCTCAGTTGGCGCTGAAGGGCTATCTATTTCTTCCGCAGCCGCTCTAAGACCCACTGTGTGTAATTGAAATAATCACAACATTTTCGGAATAAAGTAGGCAATTCAGCTGCTCTTGGGGTGATACCGTGTCGTAAATTCGATTGGTTTGACTCATGTGCGCTCACGAAATCTGCAATTATTCCACTAACTCGAATTTATTTAGCCGATTCGGATTTATAGTTCACAACAAATAACCAAATGTGAGATAAGTTTATTCCAAGAAAATGAATCGATGAATTTTGAACAACTTCAACGAAGTCGCAAACGAATACATTTAAATATAAAATTAATTATATGCGGAGCTGAGATTATTTGCAACTTTCTTGGAGAGATCTCTCTTTCATTCGGGAATCTAAAAGAATTTTCAGTAAACTACAAAAATACCCGTCAGTAGAGTTGGATTCAATTGGTTTCAGCTGTGAGCGTTCATTAGGACGGCTGCAAACGTCGTTATGCATCGATCCAGAGAAGAATAACTTCATTCTGCATCAATTAAGAGAAGAATACCTTCACCTTAACGATAATAATGAACGCGAATCGTTTTCACTTTCGTGTTGTGTCAACGGCTTTCGAAACATTTATTCATCAGCCATCTGGCATCGTCATCATCTAAACAATTAGCTGAATGAATAAAGAACTCACTTTTACTTCAACTTTTGATTTGTTATTCATTCTGAATAATGCACTTTTCGGTCGAGGCATCTCTTTTTACAACTCTCCCTCAAAATTTGACACTTCGACGTTTCGACGGTTTTGGGAATTCAAAATGTGCAATGTCCGTCCGCGCGATAAGAGACTCGTTCCGTTAGATCCAGCACCGAAAAATGCTTAGAAATATCTGGTGCACAGCACACAACTTAGCTCTACGTCAATTCACTTGTGTTCATAGGTTTTTCTACTTAATCAATTCATTCGTCACTCAGTTTATTTGAATTTGGTCGCCACTTGGGCCGTGTTGGTCTTCACGGTGGCAGAAAGCGATGGCGCTACAGTTCCGGAATTTATTGTGGTGCTCGTACTCATTCCAGGACCATTATTGAGCAATTGGCACGCAGATAATTAATGAGGCTGTAAATACAAATTTTTTGAAAAAGGATAGTAATTACTTTTGCAAAATTATTACTGGAAGTAAGCGAAACGGCGGTAGTTGAAATTCAGGAATTTCTGGAGTGAGCCCCATGTATCTCATGAGCGTTTTTAAACACTCCCCCTATAGGTATTGGATTGGACTATAACATGACTTTTTTTTAACATTCTAGTAACATTCCAGCGGAGTTTAAAAGGAAAAAACCGCGGCAAAAACGCTTTTCGTCGAAAATTTTGATAATTTATTGTGCTGCTCTCGTCATTTTTCAACGGATGGGAATTTTATGGTGTGATTGACTTATTTAGAGCTATCAACATAAAAAATGTAATAAAAATCGTTGGAGCCGTTTTTGAGAAAAAAAATTGGGTGTTTGATCACTATGATAACTATAGTTAACTTTCGATGGATTTCGCCCATACCCTTATTGCTGCGTCCCATAGTAACTTGCGGGCGAGACATCAACTTTCAGCTGTTTTGATACGGTTGTTTTCTCCAAAAACCGCGCTTAAATCGAATTCGTCGAAAGTTTTGATAATTTATTGTGCTGCTCTCGTCATTTTCCCACAAATGAGAATTTTATGGTATAGTTGGCATATTGGGAGCTACCAACATAAAAAATTTAGTTAAAATTGTTTGAGTCGTTTTTGAGAAAAAAAAAATTTGGTGTTTTGATCACTATGATAACTATAGTTAACTTTCGATGGATTTCGCCCATTCCGGGTGCCATAGTGACCTGCTATATATTAAGTTTGAGCTGATTTGGTTCAGCAATTTTCTCTAAAAATCGTTCACAGACACACACGCAGATAGTGTTTTTCGGACTCAGTAAGATCTGAAGAGAACTCAACATTTTATCATCCGATTACATAACTTTCCAGTCTAGTTCTTGGGCCAAGGAAAGTAAAGACGATACCAAACACACTGTAATTGCGATAAAACAGCTAAAATTGCGTTTTAGTTAATTTTTAAATCGTTTTTTGGCCCGTACAAACCATGGGCTTTGCCCGATCGGATTGGCGAGCAGGCGGGCACAACTAGATACTAAACGGGTTTTTTGTGCGAAAGAACCGAGGAGGGAAGCCCACACAGACAAACTCTATTTCTCGAGTAGTTTGAACTGAAGTTTCTTGAAGTTTTTGACGTTTATTACATCCATCGTGTTCACGAACTCTTCATCGTACAACAAAACTTTTAATTCTTCATTTGTTGACGATGACGAACCCCCCCGTACTTTCAATTAGACGGAGTTTGACGCGTATAAAAATACGGAACAACTCTGGAAACATTTAAAAGGGCTAAAAACGGCGGGAACGTCGAGAGAGGCGAAGAAAATTGAAAGAAAACACTGAAGTTGTTGTTACATTATTCCGGAGTGAGCTGCAATCCAAAAGGGTGTTCCGTTTTTCCTCTTCCGTAACAACCAGCTAGCCCTTGAAACGGAAAGAAAACCCTCAAGTGACTACACCAAGTTTCGTTATACTTTTGCGTTGATAACCTTCGGGGGAGATATTTAATGTTTGTGTCAGTTGAGATATCGGTTAATTTGATTTCGAGACACAAATGCGCAAATGACGCAAAAGGCGTCGAAAGATATGTTACACCAGCGGATCAAGTGAAACAATAAAATTTGGGGTGTGGTTCGCTTAATGCACCTTTATATTTTTACTTTCCTTGGCTCTACGAAGTAGAAAGAAAAGTTATGTAATCGGCTGAAAATTGTTTTTTGAGTTTTCCGAAAAACACTATTTGGGAAAATGGTCCATGTGTCTCTGAACCGATTTTTAGAGAAAACCACTGTACCAAATCCACTCAAACTTGATGTTTAGCCCGCAGGTTACCATGGGACGCCAAAATTAGGGTATGAACAAAATCCACCGAAATTTAACTATAGTTATCATAGTGATCAAAACACCAAATATTTTTTTCTCAAAAACGGCTCTAACGATTTCGAATAATTTTTTTATATTGATAGCTCCAAATAAGGCAACTATTCAATAAAATGTCCATTTGTGAGAAAATGACGATAGCAGCACAATTAATTATCAAAATTTTCGACGAAAAGCGTTTTTAGCGCGGTTTTTTCCTTATAAACTCCGCTGGAATTTTTTTAGAATGTTAAAAAAAATTGGTATTGTAGTCCAATCCAATACCTATAGGGTGAGTGCTTAAAAACGCTAATGAGATACATGGGGGTCAGTCCAGAAATTCCGGAATGTCAACTACTGCCGTTTCGCTTACTACCAGTTCTAAAAGTGTTTACGCAAATAACTCTGCAAACGTAATTACTATCCTTCTTCAAAAAATTGTTACAGCCCCATTAATTCTCCTGCTGCCGTAAAGCGTTGTTTGACCAAGTTCAAATGAACTGAGTCATGATTGAATTGATTAAATAGAATTAGCCATGTACAAAGTGAATTGTTGTCGAGCTAAGAAAGTTGTATGTTGCAACACACCAGATATTTTAAAAGATATTTCGTAATAATACGTATAGTATCACGTTTCTACCTTCGTCGGCTCTACGAAGCTGAAATTATGTTTTCTTTATAAGACCCACTAGTCCAAAATACATAATTTGGGATGTGTGCCTGATATTCAGGTAGTATTTGGCAGCCGGGATCTTGGAAAGCCAACCGGCGCAAATACGACAGGATGGATCTTCGTGTGGTGGTGTGGGAAGCTCGAGGAGTGGAGGCAGGTAACATCTGAGATGCAGCACTGACGTGTGGAGCGAGAGAAGTGCCGAAGAGATGTGTCAGCAGCGCGTTGTTCGGGCCGTACGTGAACTGGTGGCCTTTTTAATTTCTCACGAGTTATTGAAAAATTGACTAATATTGTTGAAAAATCCAGCTACTTGATATTTTACCCTCGAAGGCTCTATAAATATCTGGTGCGTAGCAACACCCAACTTTCCGCCACTCCCGTTAGTTCGACCACCAGCTACATATTCGGGCGCTTTATCTTCGTTCAACGCATTTTTACAGGAACATTTATGAAGAACAAAATGTAGGTACTAGTTCGTTGAGAGTCCTTCGTAAGTTTAATAAAAATCGTTATATATTAAAGCAATAGGGTTATGTCCGCCAGAAGGCAAATTATTAAAGTTTACGTATCTGTTAGGTGAGTCCGTCTCCTCTGGCTGGTGTGTTGCTGGTGGCAAGCGCTTTCGATGTAAAGACATCATCGTCTGGCCGTTAAGTCAGTACTGGAGTCAGTCAGTTGGTCGTGGTCTTTACATATGAAAGGAAGGTAAAACGGGATGATGGAGGGTCGGGGAAGGGTCGGGGAGAGGAGGTCATGTACCTCGGGGAAAACCCCTAAGGTGAATGATCTGTCAATTGTGGAATTTCCGTCTTTTTTGTGTGGGGTGGTCTGTAAAACCAGCAGTTGGTTGTTTTCGTTTGTGTAGTGTTCTATGTGGTGTGAATATGGTGTCGCATTTTGTGTTGATTTGTTCATTTATGATCTGTCCATTGAGGTTTTTTGTTTGTAAATTTCCATGTTTTCTAATATGTTCAGTTTTCGTCCTTTGTATTGTTTGTGTAGTAAGGTGGTACAGTCCTGTATTTTGGTAGGTTCATGTCCAGTTGTTTTGAGATGGTTAGCAAAGTTTGAATCGTCTTTGTTCCTATTAAGAGATTTAATGTGTTCTGAGTATCTGGTCCGTATTTTTCGTCCTGTCTGTCCTATGTATGCGTTTGTACAAGTACAAGTTATTTTATATACCCCACTTTGGTCGAGTGGGTCTGTCTTTTTCAGTCTTTGTAGTTAGTTTGGTTCTAAGTGTGTTGTCCGTACGTAATGCGATTTGTATACCTTCCTTTCGGAGGATATTAGTTATTCCGTATGTTTTTGGTCCTGTGTACGTGAATGTGCAGCGTTTTGTTAAAGTCTGTGTATTCTGTGTTTTTGAGTCGTGTGTTTTGGATTCGTATTGTCTTAATAATTTGTTTATTGTTTTTTTGGAGTAACCGTTATTTTCTGCGATGGTATTGATAGTATCAAGTTCTTTTTGTAATTTTGTGCGGGTAGTGGGATAGTTTTTAGTCTCCGTATCATGTGTCTAAATGCACTTAGTTTATGTTGTTGTGGGTGGTTTGATGTAAAGTGTATGGTCGTGTCGGTGGCAGTGGGTTTTCTGAAAATGTCGTATTGTAGTTCGTTGTCCACCCGTGTGATTTTCAGGTCCAAGTAATTAAGGGTTTTATTTTGTTCTTTGTCCATGTCATATTGGATGTTATGGTGGATATTGTTTAAGTCCTTTAGTATGTCGTCAGTGTTATCGCGGCCTAATATGCAGATGATATCATCTACATATCTGGCGTAGTGTTTAATATCGTGTTTTGTCATTAAGGTCTGGATGTGAGTTTCTTCGTAATGTTGTAGAAATATTTCAGTTAATATGGACGAAGTAGGGTTTCCCATACCTAATCCATCTTTTGGCTTGTATATGCTGTTTGGGACTCCCTGGCGTTTAACGGCGAAGTAATCGTTTCCCCAAAGACCTTCGTACATGAGGAAACTCCACCTCCGCGGTTATTTCTAACGACCGTGGATTTCCCTGAAGCGGTTTTCCATCGTTTCCCTCTCCTCCTTCAGATTCCTCTCCACAACAGACAGCTCCTCCCAAACTCATTCATCTACAAACTCTCCCGAAAGACACTCATCTCCTTCTGATACAGGTTCCCGCGTCAGTTCACACATATTACGAGTCGTCCCCTTTGTGTAGCCCTTTTGTACCCAACGCCGCTCAATTCATTGCTCATAATACAGTCCTCCTCGCGCTCACCGATTTTCTTTTGTTTCGATCTTCAACTGTCGTGCACCCAACAGCCGTTTTTGAGAAACATGCGAAAAACCATAGTTTGACGGAAGATAGATAGGTAAATAAGAAGGGAGAGAGAGAGAGAGAGAGAGAGAGAGAGAGAGAGAGAGAGAGAGAGAGAGAGAGAGAGAGAGAGAGAGAGAGAATGAATGAATGGTTTATTTAACAACCAGGGATAATTAGGGCCATTAGGCCCTCTCTTCCATTCTCCCTGGAAAACAAACAATAACTGCATTTCCTCAGCTTTTTGCTCATATAAACATTATTTTCTTATAAACATATGTTGTGTGCTCGCAGACTCGCTTACAATGTGCGAAACAACCGCTAATTCATTAACACATTCATACCAGATAAATTACATTCGTGCAAAATAAATTACTTACACTCCAAATAAATAACTAACACTCACAGTCGCACACCACCCATACCAGCTGGTTGAGGTGGGTGAAAACCCTCAGCCAGCCACGAGCCCACCCTCCTACGGACCTCCTCTGGACTCGACATGCAGAGCGTTGGACAGTCCAGTTTGCCCAAGATTTGCTGCACAACCTCCTACATGCCCACAGAGCTGTAGTTGCCCTCATATGCGGGTTCCATGTGAGCTACTTGCCCAGCATCACCCCGAGGTATGTCATCTCCGTCTTTACCCGGAGTCTCGCTCCTTGCATGGTGGGTGGTACTTTGTCTAGGTTTCTTCGTTTAGTGAACGAAACCGTGGTGGTCTTGGCTGGATTTATGAAAAGTTCTTCCTTGTCACACCATCTTTGAATGATATCTACAGCTCTTTGCATCCTTTTTGACACTGTGGAGGCAAATCTGCCTCTCGCCAGAACTGCAAGATCATTAAACCAGGCTTGGGATTGATTACATTTCCGAGATGAACGAATCAAGCGGAGTGATGCAGGATGCCGGCGGTAAAATACAGGAACACTTTTTGCGAGGATTTGAGGGTGAACACTTTGAGCAGCTACCGCTATTCCTGGACATAATTTTAAGTATCGATTTCTGAAGAGAAAATAGTTTTTTACAGTGCGAATTCACTGCTCCACTCCATTACAGACTGAGCAAATGATTATAGAAAATTTTGATGAACTTAGAGGGCTTAATGACAAAAAATTTTGTGTGTTTTCCCCATGAAAGGCTCGTCAATAATTACGCCTAGCTAACCTTGAAGTCTTTGAAATGTGAAGCTACGAATATTGTTCCAAAATTGCTTTTCCCCCTTTAAATGTTTCCTCCCTGGCTCCGTGAAAGTAAAAAATGGGAGAAATTGCTTCATGGGGGAGTTTGGCTGACTAATGAGTGAATTTTGTCTTATTGCTGCTTTCATCACAGTATAGTAAAGTTGGCGTTAGTTTGATGCTTCTTTCTAGAAACATTATTGAGATAGTCGTGACAAACGACGACAAATACACAGAAGTATCTTCATAAGGGAGATTAGGGAGAGGGGATCTGAGATAAAAGTCAGTCCTTTTCTTGCCAAGGTCTGTTGAAGTATTGGCGAGGGGTGGGGGTAGAGTTGAAGGGGTTGAAAGGGCCGCGGTGCGCACGGGGGAGGGCGGGGGTGCTATTTAGCGCGGCGGCCCCCGGGTCGATTTTTACCGCTACCACCCTTCCCTATGTGGGGGCGCACCGACCGTCGAAGAAGAAGACGATGTTAAGGGTTGGGGAGGGGTGGGCGCCGGTGGGGCGGTCGTGGCTGGGGGTGGGGGGAAGGGACCTGCGCCCTGCCGCCCCCGGACGCTCTCCGCCTTCCCCTCGTCATCCCCTTTCAAAACCCCCCTCCCCCTCCCATCCACATCAACCCCGGCCGATCAACCGCTCGTCTTCTTTCCGAGACCAGTCTCACCCCCTCGCCACCGACAACCACCCCCTTCGCCACCTCCTGGTCGCACCCCCGAGGCAGCGCGCCCCTTTCCAACCCTCTGTCAACCCACCCCATCCCTCCGCCGCCTCACCCCAACCCCCACACCCAGTATTCGCGAAGGGCCTCGCTACCCCTTTTTCGCCTTCAGACCGCCCCCGGCTGAGAGCTGGCCTACTTGGCTCCCGGTAGTCGGAACGTCGTCGCCAAAAACTCGGGACTTACCAAAAAAAAAAGTGTGCCTCGGAGTTAACAATTTTTTTTTTTTTGGTTTTTTTTTTTGGTGTGTCCAGTGGTTCGTGACTCCGCGATCGCCTCTGAGGATGTCACCGATCGGCCCATGAAATCTGGTGAGCACGGACATTTACGTATTAAACCACACACTTCCCGTTCGTCGTGTCGTGAAAACAGAAGGATTGGGGCGACGAAAAAAGGTTAACGATCTCTGGAGGCCCCCGTGTGCTTGTTACGTCACTGTCACTACGAAAACCCCCTGCCCACCGCCCCTCAAACAACCTACTGCCCTTTCCACCACTATTTTGACGTTTCACATTAAACAACACTGCGTAAAACATATACTTTCCAAGAGACCCTCGAGCTGAACTACTGTTTACGCGCCCCAATAACTCACTGCGATCACAACTGAAGTAATAACATAAAACAATTTGTCGATCTTTACGAATCGACGTAAATAGCTCTTACGACACACCACACAACTTTCCTCGTCTCCACTTACGTTCAGCTACTACCGCGGAACTTCGTAAAACCTAACTTCACATTTTACGTAGCGTCTGGGGGGTTTAAAGTTTTGTAATTTATTGAGATGCTCCTACTTTCGCCGCAATCACAAAAAAGCAATCGATGCGCAATGGATTTACGATATTTCCAACACAGTTTTGAACTTTTCGCTACCCGAAGTTCAAGTATTGCGACATGACGAAGAAGCTAAAAACACTTTTCTTTACTACAATCATACAACCGTTTCTTATTTATGGTATAGTTGCGTGGGGTTCGTCTTCCACTTCAAAGATAAGGCCATTATTTGTAATGCAAAAGTTATTAATAAAAATACTATTGAAAAAACCAAGGAGATATTCAACGGACAGAGTTTGTGACGAGGTTCCCCCAGTGCTGAGTCTTTATGAGTTGGCGGCAAAATGTAATGTAAGTTATGTATTCAAGATGTTCTTCATAGGTAAAATATCGAGGGTCCAGAAGCCCACAAGATCTGCGGTTAGGATCACACTGCTTAAACCCAGAATGGCACAAAGCATTGGGAATGCGTTTATATAACACCTGGGGGGTTGATTTTTTCAACAATTTGCCGTGAAAATTATTGACAGTGCAGCTATCATTGGCTAAATTCAGAATGGAGGTAAAAAAATACTTCTCTCAAAAAATAAAAAATAGGTGGAGTACCTTTGAGTGGTGACTTGGATGTAATATTGATGCGCGATATACATTCTTCTGGACTTTGTGCGTACACAAAGTTTTTTCTTTTTCTGTATCGAATGCGAACTGTTTTTCTTTTGTAAGTTTAAATTTCACATACATAATGTGGACTAGGCTCCGACTGTTAGCACGAGTATGCTTACTCAAACAGAGTTGTAGCATTTTGTAATGAGAGTGTGATTTTATATTCCTGATGAATAAATGCATTATTTAAAATAAAAATATCTGGTGCGTAGCAACACACAACTTTCCGCCACCCCCGTCATTTCGAACACCACCTACATAGGCGGGCGCTATATCTTCGTTCAACGCATTTTTACAGGAACATTTACGGAGAACAAAGTGTAGGGACTAGTTAGCTGAGAGTACTCCGAAAGTTTGATCGAAATCGTTAGAGCCGTTTTTGACAAAATTGGAATACCGATAAATTAATATTCGACAAATCTCCTTTTCTGAGTTAATTTTGCTTATACCTCCGTTCAACATATATACACAGAAATAATTATAGAGAACGAAATGTTGGTATGGGTGACTAAAAGACACTCCATTAGGATTTATCACATCTGGTGAAAAAGTTACCCTGGAATTTACGGAAATGTTAAAAAAAACGTTATTTTCGACACATTTTGATTTTTATCTCTGTTCAATGGACTGTCAGAGGAACATTTATTGAGAAGAATATGTAGGTATTAACTATTTGAAAACATCCTGTGAGTTTGGTGAAAATCGCTGGAGCCGTTTTGCCAAAAAGCGGAAAAACCTATTTTTGCTTCAGGGGCCCATATCTCCGTTCACCGTATTTTCATGGAGATATGTATGGAGAAGAAAAGTTAGGTATTAATTAGGAAAAGATAATTTGAAAGTTTAATCAAAATCGTTAAAGCCGTTTTTGAGAAAAATGCGAAAAACCCTAGTTTTTGGTACATTTTCGTACCCCACCTCCTTCCCATCGGCCGAAATCGTCCATAACCTTATTTTGGTGTCTACAAAAAATAACGAACAAAACAAAAAAAGAACCAGCTCAATCGGATCAGCCGTTCTCCCGCAAATCGAACTACAGACACACACACACGGACCACGCTCCGAAATTAGGTTTTTTAGACTCAGTAGGGTCTGAAACGTAAAGATCTGAAGAAAACCCAAATTTTTTTTGGGCCGATTACTATACTTTCCTTCCCTTCGGGTAGCGGAAAGTAAAAATTGCGATTGTGACGAAAAAAGTTGTGTCAGATGCCGCTTTGAGGCCTACAGAGTCCAATACACTTAATTTTTCGTGCTCCGTTTTTTTCTGAATAGCTTATTTTCTACACGCTCTTTCGTACGAGCATATGTGTTATATTGTCATACTTTATTAAGGTACCACAAGCTAATTATGAAAGTTTATAGAATGAATAAAAATATTTAAGTCCGTCCAATGGTTTTTGGTACAACACGCGGTAACAATCATCCTCAGCTACCTTAACTAGTCAATAACTATTATTTGATCCTCTGACAGTTCGTTGAGCTCAAATAACAACCAAAATTATGTTTGTTACTTTCCTTGACTCTAAAAAGTAGAAAGGAAAGTTATGTAATCGGCTGAAAAAAAAAATCTTAGTTTTCTTCAGATCTTTACGTTTCAGACCCTCCTGAGTCCGAAAAACACTATTTGGGAAAATGGTCTGAGTGTGTGTGTGTGAACGATTTTTAGAGAAAACCACCGTACAAAATCACCTCAAACTTGATATCTCGCTCGCAGGTTACCATGGAACGCCAAAATAAGGGTATGAACAAAATCCACCCAAAGTGAACTATAGTCATCATAGTGATCAAAACACCAAATATTTTTGTTCTCAAAAACGGCTCAAAGGAGTATGATTACGTTTCCTACATTGATAGCATTCAATAAGGCAACTATACCATTAAATTCCCATTTATGAGAAAATGACGAGAGCAGCACAATAAATTACCAAAACTTTCGAAGAAATCGATTTTAGCGCGGTTTCTAGAGAAATCAACCGTACCAAATCAGCTGAAACTTGATGTCTAGCCTACAGGTTACCATGGGACGCAAAAATAAGGGTATGCGCAAAATCCACCGAAAGTTAACTGCAGTTAGCACAGTGATGAAAACACCAAATCTTTTTTTCTCAAAAACGGCTCTAACGATTTTGATTAAATTTTTTATGTTGGTAGCTCTCAATATGCCAACTATACCATGAAATTTTCATTTGTGTGAAAATGACGAGAGCAGCACAATAAATTATCAAAATTTTCGACGAAAAGCGTTTTTAGCGCAGTTTTTTCTTTATAAACTTCGCTGGAATTTTAGTAGAATGTTAAAGAAAATTGGTGTTGTAGTCCAATCTAATACCTAAAGGGTGAGTGTTTAAAAACCCTCATGAGATACATGGGGGTTACTCCAGAAATTCCTGAATTTCAACTACCGCCGTTTCGCTTACTACCAGTTCTAAACGTTTTTTACCCAATAACTCTGCAAAAGTAATTACTATCCTTCTTCAAAAAATTTGTGTCCACAGCCTCATTAATTATCTGTGAACCAGTTGCTTAATAATGGTTCTGGAATAAGTACGAGCAGCACAATAAATTCCAGAACTGTAGGCGCTACCGCTTCCTGCTGCTGTGACGTGTTGTTTGACCAATTTCAAAGGAACTGAGTGATAAATGAATTGATTAAATAGAATTAGCTATGCACAAAGTGAATTGTTGTAGAGCTAAGGAAAGTTGTGTGTTGCAACGCACCAGATATTTTAAAAATGTTTTCGACCTAACATCGAGCAACCTGACGTGTCTTTGAACGACTTACATATTTTGTTCTGCTTCCACTATTTCTGTATCTACCGGTTGCACGGAGATATGAGCCGTTATAGCTCTAAAAATGAGATTTGTTCAAACGTCAAATTATCGTGTTTACTATTCACAGTAAAGGGCTCTGATAATTCAAATCAAAACTACGGAACACTCTCAATTAGCCAGTACCTACATTTTGTTCTTCGTGAATGTTTTCGTACAAATGAGTTGAACGGAAGTACGGTAATTTAGCGCTTGGTTAACTCGAAAAATCGGGCAAAAGTCGTCTGAAAATACAGCGATGAATTCCTATAGTTGTATGTTAACCTCCAATACATCAGGAGCGACGTACCACACAAGATTCCTTTTGCCCCAATTAAATCTGTTGTTCCTGTTTATAACAACGTTTTGCAAGAAAACTAGTGGCGTTAAGGTTACGAATTATATTGTGGTGCTCCTCCTTGTACCATTATCGAGCAATTGGTGCACAGAGGGTTCATGAAACCGCCTAAGCGATTGTTTCGAGAACGACAGTATTCACCGTTTTGGAACAGTCGGGTAGGAACGGTTAGAACCGAATAGAACAAGGTTCTGACCGAAAACATAGGGTTATTATTCAGAATGAATAAGAAACTGACATGGCCTTGTTAATGGAGTGTCTCGATGGGTTTTTGCTTCGATTTGGTCGATCGGCGCAATCAGGAGTACGGCTTGCAGCCAGTCTTCTTGAGGCTCCTGGGAAAATCTTGGAATAAGGCGTTCCATGAAGCTGATCCAGGAACTTCTCCATCGCGCTGTGGGCTGAGACATGTCTGAATTCGATCTTAGCAGTTGTTTTTGCCAGGTTGCTTCTGACGAGCTTATATGTTAAGAGTGATTCCTCGACCTTTAAAGTCATTGAAGAGCGCTGGTTGTCAAACGCTCGTCTGCACGCGCCGTATTGCCTGCAAGGGCGTATCCTCTCCGGTAACGCTCAATAGAAGATGCTTCGCACGACACGACAATGAAGATTCACTCACTTTCACGTTGCCTCGATTTGTAACGTTGTTTTCTGGCACTAACCACATCACACAGTTCAGTTTCACCCTTCGGCAGCCCGAAGTCTTTCAATCCCATCGGTTCCGCTACGCGTTCGGCGGGTTCATGTTTGCCAATAAATTAACTGCCGTCGGCTCCCAATCAAAACGAACGGCCCCTTTTTCCAATTTCGCTCCTCATAACTTCGCATTAACGATTCAATTAGGATCGTGAATGTTTGGTTTGTCTCCGATAGAGTTAACTGAGCGAAGGTGAACTGGAGCCCTGGCGTCTCTGCTCCAGCTCGCTCATTGAATTGTCGCAATTGAAACACGAAACCATTAAAGCTGAACGTTATTAATTAGCTGAGTAATTGAACTGTAGAGCTCGCGCTCCGCTATGTCGAGTGGCCTCTCACGACGCAGCCGCTACGCAAATAATTAACGGCACACCTGGAACGAGAATCGGTGGAACGCGCTCGTTTTTTTTCGAGCCCACATTACTAATGTGGAATCTGAAGAATATTCGGGTATCGATGTTTTGAAAAACACACCACCTGTAGAAGCAGAGGGCGAGTGAGTTCATTCTGAACGTAACGAGGTTGTGTTCAGCCGAGACGCGTTGCATTCCCTAGATCGTAACGTCCTCGTGCTAGCTTTCTGACTGTCCCACAGGTGGGATGTGCACCGCGGCCTAACGACCTATTGTGCCAGTTCAAATGTCCTACAAGTCGATGCCAAGTTTCCGAAGGAATGCTAGGTAGCTCCTGGAAGAGTCTTCTTGGACGTCCGCCCTTGAAGAAGTTGTACCAATGACCAGAAATCACTCCCTTTCAAGTCTCCAGCGCTGGGCCAGATTGTGATAGGGAGTCGCATCATCCGTGCCACACCACCTACACCAAGGAGTGTCGTCTATGCCCATGAGAGTGCAGTTATGGCATGATATAGGAAATACAATGTGCGACCATGCAAAAGCGAGAGTCGTCAGTGGCATCAATAGAGATGAGAGGGCGGACCATCTGGCCAGACGCGGTTCATCTATAGTAACTGTAGGACGACTTCCTAATTGTGGGACTTCTCTGCCACTAATCAAGAGGACTGTGGAAGAATATGCCAGAAGAATGCATCAGACAGTCTGGAATGCTGCGGGAGTAAGGCATTCCACACGCTTTATCTCGGAGCAAACATGTGAGATGAGACAGAACCTTCTAAGGATGGAAAGGAAGGACTTGAGGCAGATTGTTGGGATCATCACCTCTCGATGGAGGTGGTGTGGCACAGATGAGGGACCCCCCTAACATGTCCTGGCCCAGTGCGGGAGACTTGAGGGGGAGCGATTTCTGGTCTTTGTTACTACTTCTCACAGGGTGTATATCAAAGAAGACTCTTGCACGAAATACGTGGTAGTAATGGGAATAGGCCGACTCTGGCGCAGGGGCTAATGAAGATAACCTGACATTGAGGATAACCTCAATGAAACCTCCCTGTGGGGGGGGGGGGGTGAACCACCATCCTGATCTTCACTTATAATTTTTTTATGGATTGGCGAACAAGAATTTGTTAAAAGTGGCATATTATACATAATGTATGAAATTTACGGAGAAAAATTGTACACCCAGTTGATAACAACACGGTGGTAGTGGCGACCTGGCCAAGAAGGTTACCTTCTAGAGGGAGGTCCCTCCCCTCCACCCACCAAGAGAATGGAGGTTTCATTGAGGTTATCCTCAATGTGAGGTTGTCTTTATTAGCCCTTGTGCCAGAGTCAGACTATTCCCTCTACTCGTGGTAGTTAGGGGGGCACAATAGGACGTTCGGCCGCAGTGCATATCCCACCTGTGGGACAGTCGGAATGCTATCTATCTGTACCTGGACGAACCAAAGCTTTCTTTTCAGAGGAGGCTCGTCCGGGGCATTTGTGCTGACTGGGAACCTCAAATGCCCCGATTCACTCGGAACTTCGTTGCTGTCAGTTGTAACTGAGCCGGTTCCCTCGTCACCCGCACTCGCGTTCGCTCCCACCCAGTTCCCTGTTTGTGGAGGTAAAATATCTCTGAAAGTAATTCACGAATAAAACTCCTAGTTCGAATTGCATTCGGCTTCTATCGTGCTACTTCCCGACTCACCTTGTGCGATACCGCTTTCTATATTAATCCCCCTCGTAACATATCTATGCCCATAAGGTACATGTGTTGGTTTATTTTGCAGTGCCCGGTGATAACCCACAATATCTGCCTTAGGTCCTTCTTCTCGATTCTCAGAAGACTCTGTCTTATCTCATGTGTTTGCTCTGAGGTGAAGCGTTGGAAGTGCCTCACTCCCGCAACATTCCAGACTGTCGGTCGCATTTTTTCGGCATATTCTCCCACAGCCCTCTTGACTTGCGACAAAGAAGTCCCAAGGTGGGGAAGTGGCCTCGTAGGTGCAGTAGACCAACTGCGTTCCACCCTTCCATTTCCAATGCTCGGAAATCCAATACACACTAACTCTATTCGCGTTTTCCAAGTAGTTAAGGCGCATCCTGCAGTTTTGACGTTGTGATTGGTTCATCAGCGCCTAACAAGAGGCTTGACTGGCAGTCAATATGTTGATAGTTTTATTGCTATCACCTTTTTCATGCATTCTGATTCCCCCGGCGGCGATAGCATAGATCTCTGCTTGAAAGACCGTTGGAGTGGGGTACAAGGCAATGTGCGTCCCACTCCTCCCAGAGCCTGCTGTATACCATTAGGAGGTTGACAATGACGACTTTTGCTGGCCGATAGGCTTCCTACTAGTCGCACATTGTATTTCCATTCGAACTCATACTCGGTCGTGTCTGTGACTATGCCGAGCTCCGTGAAGGTCTCCACGTTCAAGAGTATCGTCGTAGCAGTTTTTGAGAAAAAAAAAATTAGTGTTTTGATCACAACGATAACTCTAATTTTGGGCCGATTGAGCGCATATCCTTATTGTAAACTGATAACACGTTGAAATGTATAATTTTGGCTGTGACATGAAGCTCAGCTTTTTGCCCTACCAATAGTAAAATATTTCTCAACCTTGAAGGTCCAGACAAGAAAAAATCGGTATTTCCAACTCCAGCGTATTGACACAAATGATTTCCACTAATTTTACCCGACAGTACACACCACTCCTTTTTTTACGGTGTAGGTTTAATGATGACGTACAGGAACGTATTGGTTGTAGAATATCAATAACTACAGAGACATAATTGAAATAGGTTCGTGTACCCAATCGTGAGTGGAAATTGTTTATCGGCACACACAAGGCATTCCGCGTGAGTAGACGCGACTTCTGGCAGAGCCAACACCCGAGAGGCTCTCGGTACCAGCAGGTGGTTCCTACTTCAATAGGAACATCCCTGAATTGAAAGTGCGATAAGCCCCGGAACGAACTTTCGTCAAGTCCTGATTTTGACGCCACTCACCAAACTTAATAACTAAAGTTAACGTACCTGTTAAGTGAGTCCGTCACTTCTGGCTGGTGAGATACCGTGGGCGAGCGCTTTCGATGTGTTTCGATTGTGTGCACAATTTTGTACTGGATTTGCAAGGAGGAAGGGAAGGAAAGAAAGGGAGGTGGTGTTGAACTGGAGTACGGTGAATAGAGATGGTGGTGGTACCTGGGTTGGCGTTCTCGTTGGTTGCTCCTGGCCAGGAGGGATGCGATGATTCCAGCTCAAACCCGTTTATGCACCGCACTGAAGAAAAAATAAAGTTCGCGTGCGCACAGTGCTCGCGTACACGGAAAAAAAACGCGCAGAAAAGCCGAAAATAGTAAGGATTTTGGTTCACAAAAAGGGACTGGTGGTTGGTAATAGTAAAAAACCGCGGATAATAATAATTGTGATAAGTGGATTGTGATAGCGATTAAAGTAAAAAAGGCGGTAAGAGATCTCAAGTGAGAAGACAGCAGAGGCTCTTCCAAGGTCGCCATCTCTGTGTCCTACTCCAACTCAATAGGGAATAAATAATTGGTAAACGGAGAGGAGGGACAGGTGATAGGAAGGGAAGTGTGGAGAAATTTTCTGACTCAAACAGACATCATGGTTTGGCCGTTACGTCAGTATTGAAGTCAGATAGTTGGTTGTGGTCCTTATATAGGGAGAGAAAGGTTAACAGGATGGTGTAGCGTCGTGAAAGGGGGGGGAGAGTAGGTCATGCACCTCTGGGGAAACTCGTGGGAGGTGAAGGAAAAGAATGTAAGGGTAGTACATAAGTCTTGAATAGTCTGTTGATTGTCGATCCTTTTTTTGTATAGGGTGGTCTGTAAACTCGGCAGTCGGTTGTTTTCCTCGTCAAAAACACTGAAACCACAGCAAGTATAGTGAAGTGAATTCAATTAGTTGGAAGAACTCACGGAGCGATGTGGCGAAAGTTATCTTTTCTCCCCAGCTTGCGCTCATCTCCTCTCATTGCCTCCCGTTTCAACCACTCATCGTGCCATGCCAATTGCCTAGCAATGCCCAGAAAACGTCATTTTTCAGAGTGGTCATGTTTTATCGTCTACTGCTATTGTTCGATTCTCAATCGAATGGGTTGGATCTTAGAAGTGCTCTACAAACATTACCGTTTGCATATGAGTAAGATGCCTGATTCTTGGTACTCACGATACATTCTTGATATTTTTCGACGTTGAATTGAATAGGATAGGTCCCAATCATACTGTGAGAAGCACAATAGAAAAACAAAATATTTTTAGAGGGTTAAGTTTTTCCCGAATAAACCTCGCCTGTATGATACTAATTATAAAAATCAGGGATAGCACCTACCTGTACGTTGACGACCATAAAACAATTAGGAGAAAAGCTAACGTACCTGTTAAGTCTAATCTGGCTGTTGAGATACTGTGGGCGAGCACTTTTGATGTAAAGACATCGTCGTCTGGCCATTAAGTCAGTATTGAAGTCAGTTAGTTGGTCGTGGTCCTTATATAGGGAGAGAAAGGTTAACCGGATGGTGTAGCGTCGTGAAGGGGGGGGGGTAGATCATGCACCTCTGGGGAAACCCGTGGGAGGTGAAGGAAAAGAACGTAAGGGTAGTATTAAGTCTTAGTCTGTTGATTGTCGATTCTAACCCAATTACTTTAATACCTAATTGGGAGAAACTCCAGATTTTCCGAAATTCAAACCGTCGTTTCCCTTGCTAACATTTCTCACAGTTTTTACCCGACAATTCGAAAAGAGCGATCACGACCCTTCTCAGAAAAATCAAGTTGACAACCTCATGAATCACTTGTGCCGTGCTTGCTCAGAAGCAACTCAATAAATTCCGAAACCTTGAGCTCTACCGGTTTCCACGCTCCGCCAGCGCATTAAGCTTACTTCGTTCTTGCGATTCATACATTTGTCTCGGATCCGAAAATCGTTTAGAAAAATAATACGGGATTCGGAAAATCGCGAGCGAATTCGTTCTTCGAAGAACTTGATTGAAGTTGTAGAAAGACCGTAACATCCGAAACGGAGCTTAAATCGTGCTGAACCGCGACACTTAAAAAACTAAGGCCATCGCTTTCTCAAGTTTTCCCTTTAGTTGGAATAAAAACGGGGATTTTCTTTTATTTACGGAGGTGGGAAAAGGGTCGTAACTTCCCTCTTCAATACAACGACAATCGTTGCCAACCGCTTTTTGTTGCCGTTAGTCGATTCGGTGTCGACAACGAAAACGTTAGGAAATGAGCCACGCCAAACCCGTCGTGCTGGCCTTTTCAAATACGTTTGGACAATAAATGCTCTGCGTGAGGTCGCGCAGTTTATTAACTAGTCGTTTCTAGAAAGTTTTTGCATGTTCACAGTCGGCGGCGTTTTCTTTTCAAATCAGGTTTTGAGGCAGCACACTCCCGAGTTTACTTTCGCAGTCACGTCTTCAGTACTATCATAGTATACTCTTTATGTTGACCTATTTTATCGATTGTCTGAGCGTCTATGCCTCGCGAAGCGCAAAGCTGATGTTGGACATGAACGAAATACCCGACTAGAAATATATACGTAAAATTGATACGCGTACTCAGTGACATACTCAGCGACTTGGAGGAAAGAACATTAAAAAAATCCCACACAAGTTTAACGTCTTCAATGTGAAGGGGACTAGGTAAGAAGGAACATTCAAACTCCTAGTCTTGTGGGTTTCTTCCTTTTTCTCCGAATGCTTCTCACGCCTCTTCTCTTTTGCACCCTTGTTACTTCGTCGGTAGATAAGAGCTCATGAGTTGTAGAGATGGCTACGTCTTCGGCCTCTGGCTCATGTTGTCTGGATGTCGTAGGTTGAAGAAAAGTATTATTTACTTCCAGATTGCAGAACCGTTGAAAGGGACTCACCAGCTCACCTTTCGTGGTTTTTAGTCTTGCAACTGTGGGGTGGCCATTCTTCCCTGGGTACACTTCAACAACCCTACCCAGAGACCAGTCAATAAAACAACGTCCCCCGCATCAACTTGTGTTCCTTTTCTTTTTCCAACGTGTACAAGTTCGAAATCTAGTATGGTCTGCAGAAGACGGAGTCGATGATTGAGATGCTGTTCCTCTAACATCTCCAGGGACCTGTTTCACAATAAGCTTGTAATATAAGTGAAATTTACAATTTTACAAGTGGTAGTATTATGAGTACTTGTAATTTCTGTTTCACAATGAGATGCCTCCAACTGGTAATTTCACCAGTAACTTATGAAAACCTACTAGCCCAGCTGATGACAATCTATAAGTCAGCCAAACAAATGTGAACTCGCCATTCCCGTAGACAAGTAGACAATGAGTAAAAAGTTCTGAATAAAGTACAAGGTGATTTTTATATGAACCGCTTAGAAAAGGACCTTAATGACCACTGATCGTCGGAGCATACTAATGATTTTCTCCTGCCTCATTCAGGCTGCTGCTGCAGGCTGGTTGTCGTCTTGAGGGTCGTTATTTGTGTCATCAAAAATCAAGATAGTGAGGAACATGCAACGGTTCAACTTCTTCCCGTCTCGTGATGTTGCACAACGCCGCGCAGCACTTGACAATCTCCCCTGCAAGTACTGGACTCACTCTCAGTTTATTGAGACGTGGGAATTTTTCTTTTGAGATACCAAGTACAACATCTGTTGTATAAAATCTCTGATTGATTCCAAGGATCATTTCGTAGAGGTGGCGTCAACCAAGTGCGAATATTATAACCGGAGTCCCCAGACAGACGCGAGGAAAATCAGCTATACTGAAAAAATGGTTCACTTCTTCTTCAATGTTTTGTGGCCAAGTCGCCATTCTGTTGAATAGCCGAACGTTAACTGCAGCCACAACTTTCTTCGCACAGCGAGAAACGGTTGCTTTGCTGACACCATCCAAGTCTGCTACGACGTGGAACTGGGCACCACTTCCCAGCCAGTGAAGCGCCACGCACACCTGCTGGTACAGGGATAGAGAACCACTTTTGCCAGTCCGGTGCGCAATGAGTTGTCCGATTTTGTCGGAAGTCATACGGAATCTTTCATTGCACTCTAATTCACTCAAAAAACTAAAGTTCCCTCTGGCACGAAACACTTTTCTTCGTCGTAGAGGACGACGCAAATGGTTCTCTCTGCCTACTTGAAATTTTGTCCCTAGGACAATTGAATTCCAAAATACCGTAACACGATTGAACATTGAAGACAACAAATATATAGGTTACCAAGAGCTGGTAAAATATTTACTAGGATTTGCTTATATTATTGGCGGTTTGAATTTACAAGACAGGACCGTGAAACAGCCTCCTCAAAAAACTACTAGTATTACAAGAGAATTCACTAATATTTCCGGCACTTGTAAAATGTTATTATGAATCAGAATTAACAACTTTCCTTAGCTCTACAACAATTCACTTTGTACATGGCTAATTCTATTTAATCAATTCATTTATCACTCAGTTCATTTGAACTTGGTCAAACGACACTTTACGGCAGCAGGAAGCGGTACAGCCTACAGTTCTGGAATTTATTGTGCTGCTCGTACTCATTGCAGGACCAGTATTGAGCAATTAGTACACATATAATTAATGAGGCTGTAACAACATTTTTTTGAAGAAGGATAGTAATCACTTTTGCAGAGTTATTGAGTAAAAACGTTTAGAACTGGTAGTAAGCGAAACGGCAGTAGTTGAAATCAGGAATTTCTGGAGTGAGCCCTATGTACCTCATGAGCGTTTTTAAACACTCACACTTTAGGTATTGGATTGAACTACAATACTAATTTTTTTTAACATTCTACTAACATTCCAGCGGAGTTTATAAGGAAAAAACCGCGCTAAAAACGCTTTTCGTAAAAAATTTTGATTATTTATTGTGCTGCTCTCGTCATTTTCCCACAAATGAAAATTTCATGGTATAGTTGGCATATTGCGAGCTACCAACATAAAAAATTTAATCAAAATCATTAGAGCCGTTTTTGAGAAAAAAAATTGGAGTTTTGATCACTACGATAACTATAATTAACTTTGGATGGATTTTGCCCATACCCTTATTTTTGCGTCTTATGGTAACCTGTAGGCTAGACATCAAGTTTCAGCTGATTTGGCACAGTTGTTTTCTAAAAACCGCGCTAAAATCGATTTCGTCGGAGTTTTGGTAATTTATTGTGCTGCTCTCGTCATTTTCCCACAAATGGGAATTTCATGGTATGATTGCCTTATTGAGAGCTATCAATATAAAAAATTTAATCAAAATTTCTTAAAGCCGTTTTTGAGAAAAAAATATTTGGTGTTTTGATCACTATGATAACTATAATTAACTTTCGGTGGATTTTGTTCAAATCCCTATTTTGGCGTCCCATGGTAACCTGCGGGCGAGATATCAAGTTTGAGCTGATTTGGTTCAGTGGTTTTTCTAAAAATCGTTCACAGACACACACACACTAACCATTTTCCCAAATAGTGTTTTTCGGACTCAGGAGGGTCTGAAACGTAAAGATCTGGAGAAAACTTGAAAATTATTTTCAGCCGATTATATAACTTTCCTTTCTACTTCGTAGAGCCAAGGAAAGTAAATATATAGATTACCAAGAGCTGGTAAAATAGTTACAAGGATTTGCTTATATTATTGGAGGTTTACAAGACAGGATTGTGAAACAGCCACCTCAAAAAACTACTATTGTACAAGAGAGTTCACTAATATTTCCGGCACTTGTAAAATGTTATTGTGAATCACAATTTACAAGTTACCAGCGCATTCACTCGTAATAATAGTTAATAATGCCGAAAAAAAGGTGCGAACTATTCGTTTCCCGATCTCGTTCTTCCCTCAAGTTCGTCGCATTATTCATGGTCTACAAACGCGCATTCGCGCCATCTTTCGACTATCACCGATTTCACATCGACCGGAAGAACCTCTTCCACTTCTACGAGTACGTACGGGGAAGTGCCTAGTGATACGGCCTTAACGCCCAATAAAACCGCGATGTCAACCTCGTGGTAGAACGCGGACGTTCTTTCGGCTTCCAGTATATACGAAACCAGAGTCTGATGTTAGACGAATGTGTGATGGAGGCCTTTCAGGAAGCGGGATGGCTGAAAATATACATTTCCTTAGGTGCTTCAGATTGGGGAGGATACGATGACCAGAGAGCCCCCGGACGATTTGCAAAAATTTGTGCTTGAAAAGTCGTCTCACTCGAATCAACATTTTAACTTTTTTAAGTTGACGGTACTTTCCTTACCCTGTTGGGTTTGGACACCCCGTTTTATATAAAACAACCGGAGAGCGAGGACAATGAGCGACAATTAGTAGATGTTTTTACAGTAGCAGAGACTCTTTTTGACAATAACGCTATGAATAACGATTTTCCTAGGAATTTATCGCATATCAGATAAGCCTTATTACCAGCCATTATCTCTGAACTGACCCTCGGGTGTATCCTGAGGCGACCTAATGGCACGGAGAAGATCAATGTGCGGAGCTTCCAGCACTTTTCCTTTGAGCTGAAATTGTATACGTTCACTCTTCACGTGACTACTGCTCAACGGTGCTCGAGTTTCACTCCCGTAGTCGTCGCCTGCAGATACTAAATCTTACTTACGCAGCTGCAAGTCCGGCTAGGTATAAGCGACGAAGTTGCCCTTTTCCACCAGCGCGTTGATAATCGTTCAACGCGGGGACCCTTTTTACTTTCCTTGGCTCTACGAAGTAGAAAGGAAAGTTATGTAATCGGCTGAAAAAAAAATTTTGAGTTCTCATCAGATCTTTACGTTTCAGACCCTTCTGAGCCCGAAAAACACTATTTGGGAAAATGGTCTGTGTGTCTGTGAACGATTTATAGAGAGAACCACCGTACCAAAGCCACTCAAACTTGATATCTCGCCCGCAGGTTACGCCAAAATTAGGGTATGAACAAAATCCACCGAAAAGTAGCTATAGTTATCATAGTTATCAAAACACCAAATATTTTTTCTCTCAAAAACGGCTCTAACGATTTTGATTAAATTTTTTACTTTGATAGCTCCCAATATGGCAGCTATACCATAAAATTCTCATGTGTGGGAAAATGACGAGAGCAGCACAATAAATTACCAAAACTTTCGACGAAATCCATTTTAACGCGGTTTTTAGAGGAAACAACCGCACCAAATCAGCTGAAACTTGATGTCTAGCCCGCAGGTTACGATGGGACGCAAAAATAAGGGTATAAGCAAAATCCACCGATTGTTAACTATAGTTGTCATAGTGATCAAAACACCAAATTTTTTTCTCAAAAACGGCTTTGACGATTTTGATTAAATTTTAAATATTGATACCTTTCAATAAGACAATTATAACATGAAATTTTCATTTATGGGGAAATGACGAGAGCAGCACAATAAATTATCAAAATTTTCTACGAAAAGCGTTTTTAGGGCAGTTTTTATCTTATAAACTCCGCTGGAATTTTAGTAGAATGTTTAAAAAATTGGTATTGTAGTCCAATCCAATACCTAAAGGGTGAGTGTTTAAAAACGCTTATGAGATACTTAGGGGTTACTCCAGAAATTCCTGATTTCAACTACTGCCGTTTCGCTTACTACCAGTTCTAAACGTTTTTACCCAATAACTCTGCAAAAGTAATTGCTATCCTTCTTCAAAAAATTTGTGCTTACAGCCTCATTAATTATCTGTGTACCATTGATCAATAATGGTCCTGCAACGAGTACGAGCACCACCATAAAATCTGGAACTGTAAGCGCTACCGCATCCTGCTGCCGTAAAGCGTCGTTTGACCAAGTTCAAGTTAACTGAGTGATAAATGAATTGATTAAATAGAATTAGTCATGTACAAAGTGAATTGTTGTAGAGCTAAGGAAAGTTGTGTGTTGCAACGCACCAGATATTCTAATGTCAATTTTCGTCCTTTAGTTGTAGCTAGTTCATATTAATTTAACTAGGTGGGGAATCGAATGGGATGTGTCTCGGACGTGTGCGTCGAGCTGCTCGAGGGAATAATAATGCGTTGTGTAATACTTTGCGCCGTTTTTCCTTATAAAGGTCGTGACATATGTTGATCACCATAAATTTCAAAATGTCAAGCATTCCGTTGTCTGCGTAGAAAGTTATGGTCTAGCGGGTTGTTGCATACTGAGTAAAAAAGAGGTTGATGTAGTTGCTTTCTATCACTGAGTCTTCGTTAGTCTGAGAAAATCTGTATGTTGGATCGAAACTCATACTCCAAGTGGTATTCTACGACCTATCTGGATATTGTTTAAATTAAGTTCAAAACCTTTCAATTCGAGCGTCATTGTTTGAGTAACTCCACTACGAATCAAGAGAGGTCTGAAGTTGAAAGTAAACAGCTAACAAACGACTGTCCGAATTGCCTGCGCTCGGAAAAGAAAGAACCGTAGTTCAGATACTTGTCGGATTATCTCCCACATGTGCATCAGACTCTGTGGACCACAATTCTGATCGAGCAGACGGAAATAGATTGAGAAAGGAAGTTGCGCGTCGTTAGTGTCATTTTAGAAATATAAAACTGCAATTGCAATTGTCAAGTAATTAATGACGCCTCAATACCTATTACGCGAGTTCGTGCTGAGAACGGGCAGCTGGTCATTTCTCTATTCCTTCACAGGCGAAGCTTGAAGTAATAATTATGTGAAAACAGCTAACGACCAAGTTACGTAGGACGCCAATTTGAGTGCACAACTCGTGTTCGTAATTTTTTCAAGAAGATTCGAATTCCAATCAAAGTGCGCTGTGTTTTATCATTCCCTCGATGGTCGTTCTAAGCGAGCAAAGTTGCAGCGGAAACGATTTTGCTTTCGATTTGAAGCGCGGAAAGAATATGAAACAACGCAAGGGACCTAGGAGCAACTCCCGGCGAAATTCTGCACACCTGAAGCTCACGTCGTATGTGACCCTTAGTGTGTGTGCGAGGGGGGAGACAAGGCGGTTGCGGATGCGGAAAAAGGGGGAAAGGCGGTGAAATATGGGCTCTGAGTTATAATCGCTTTGTGTTAGCAACGGCCTCAAGTGCGCGTGACCTGAATATTTTCGCGAAGAAAGATAAACGTCTTCCAACCAACTTGGTTTTATCACATGAACTAATTAAAACTACAATTCTAGAAGCAGCAGTACACGCTGAAACTAACTACCTAAGTTTCCCTGGCTGCAGACGCTGAGACGTTGGCTCGACTGGGGCCGCCTGATATAGCAATCCCTCCACATAATGAACGCACCTATTTCCTAACTAAACCGTAACAAAGTGGCCAGCTAGAATTCTACCATTCGCTCACATTGCGACTTCTTTTAGAGCACTGCTGAGTTAATTACACGGAGATAAGTTGCGGTTAGTTGGTTTAATTCTCGTTACGTTTTCTGAAGATTTCTCAGCCAAATTAAGTTGGTTCTTACGGAACTTATAAAACTACTTATAAGAGAGTTTCGGTAAAATTAATCGCTAGCCCGTTACATTATGCTAGAACGAGGTACGAACAGTGTCTAGGGGAAAAGATCGGGCTGCTAACCATGAATCGAATGGGATGGGTGTAATAATTTGCAGGGTTTTTGAAATTAATGACATTGAAAGTATCATGTGGTCGTTATTCTCTGAGTGAGGGGAGTCGGAGTTTCCCTCCTCCTCAGAGAACACCTGCCCTCAGGTGTTCCAGAAGGGGTAGTGCAGAGCGAAGATGCTGCCTCGTCGTGCAGTGGTTAGTTGCACTTTTGGGTACAAGTGCGGCGTTCTGGCTCATGGGGTGGGGCAGGGTGTGATGCTTGTGTTGATAGCGTTCGCACGTGTACGTTGAGTGGCATCTCTTTAGCGTGTGTGAGGCTGCCAGACAATTTGTACACAGATTGTGCACTTCCACACAGGTTCTTGGAGCCTCCTGGGCTGGAGTTGAAGAAACGCGGGCACTTTTTTTACCCCACGATGTTTGCCGCAGATAGTGCTCTGGCGATAGAGGTTTGTCTTCACCAGGCCTTTTTGAAGGCGCATGGTTTCCCCGGCCTCCTTGTTTGAGAGATTCGGGGACACACGCGGGAAGATGTCGGTGTTGATGTGTGAAGGGGATAGAGTGGTTGTGAGGTATAAAGTTGGTAGGTTTCCGTTGCTGTGATGATGCTGCGAACATAATGGCGGGCGAGAGAGTAGGTCGCAGCAGAAGGACAGAAAATGTGAAGTCAGAGGGTGAAAAATTCCCATCGCATTAGAAGAACCTCAAGTTTGACCACTAGTTGGGCGCCAATGTTACAGGGGGGATTAATACAGGTAGCGCTATCGCACTAGGTAAGTCGGGAAGCAGTACGATAGAAGCCGAATGCAATTCGAACAAGGAGTTTTATTCGAGAATTACATTCGGAGATGTTTTACCACCACACGGGGACTGGGTGGGAGCGAACGTGAGCGCGAGCGACACTGCGACGTGGGAACCGGCTTGGTTACAACTGACGGCAGCCAAGTCGGGGCATTTGAGGTGCCCAGTCATCACAAAGGCCCCGGACGAGCCTCCGTTGAATCGAAGGGTTTGGTTCGTCCCGTTACAAATGAAACGTACTGAAGATTTCCACTCATGTGGAGATGCCTACGGTGAATGCTCTGCGTACAAAACTTACTTCTCCTCTGAACTAAGTCTTTGACGTTTCCGTAACAAATGCGTCAATTTCCTGATGACGTAACAGTCACACCGTCAGTTTATTGTCAATATTTTTCGAGCAGTAGTGTGAACTGTTTGAAAGCCAACGTTCCTCTCTTTGTTTCCGATGAGAGAGATGTAATTGTTTTGGCGGGCTTCGATGATTTCTCGGAATGCAAAGGCGCAGATCCCCGAAACGCACTCTCCGAGTTATCACGACCCGTAAAACCGGAATTCGACCAGATCGACCTTCCAAGCCCAAGCTTTCCTGGGCTCGTAGAAGCGGGAGTTCCGGGTTTTGTTAATCTTATCAAACGATCGACCCGTTCACCGGACAACAAATTGACATAATTTCCGTCGCGTTAAGACCCGGAAATACGATTTTCCAATCAGCGGGCGGTTCGGGCTTCATTTGATTGTTTCAGTTTCAAAACGTTTTAAATGCCTAATTTTGGCTTCCATTGGCTCTTTTACCTGTGCTTCATCGAGGATCTGGACGACCAAAGAGAGAGACTCTCCGAGTGGTGAACTACTCTCAAGAAAAGCTGACTGCCGGTTCATCGTTTGCTGTTGCTGAGCCAGGGTACCACAACACACACAACAACTTCTACTTTCAGCTGTAAAACTCAGTGCTCTGAGAGAATGACAACAGCAGCTCAATCAATATTCTGATACACCTGGACAACGTAGGACGCTGATGCACTTTTTACTTTCCTTGGCTCTACAAAGTAAAAAAAAGTTATGTAATCGACTGAGAAACATTTTTTTTCTTCAGATCTTTACGTTTCAGACCCTTCTGATTCCGAAAAACACTATTTGGGAAAATGGTCTGTGTGTCTGTGAACGATTTTTAGAGAAAACCACCGTACCAAATCAGCACGCAAAAATAAGGGTATGAACAAAATCCACCACAAGTTAACTATAGTTAGCATAGTGATCAAAACACCTGACTGATATAACCCTCGTCGAGGGTTTAGGTACAGTCATCAAATAAAGAAACAGACCAGTGATCAAAACACCAATTATTTGTTTCTCAAAAACGGCTCTAACGATTTTGATTACATTTTTTATACTTTTAGCTCTCAAGGCATTTGTTGAGGAACGAAAAATGAAACTCGGTGAGCGTGAGGAGGACTGTAATTGAGTTGGTGTACAAATGGGCGACACAAGGGCAGTAATCGCAACGCGTGAACTGGGGTGAGAAGTTACTGGGGGCATAGTTGGAAGCTGAATGATTTTGGAAGAGCTCAGTCGTGGAGAGAAAAAGTCAAATTGAGAAAGAAATAAAGAAAGGGGAAAACCTGGGATAGACCAAGGCCAGGGGTATGGGAAAAGCTACAGCACAGGGTGATGCACCAAGGGTAGGTGCTGGGAGACAAATGATGGGTGGTGAGTTAACAACAAAGAACTGGAGCTTAGGTGCGAGGATGAGGATGAATGAGTGATCACACGAGGAAGCACAGGATGTGGTGCAAGTAGATGAAAGGCACATTGAGGTGGGGCAAGTGGGAGAATGCACAGTGAGGTGGTGCAAATAGGAGAGTGCACGCTTGGGTGGTGCAAATAGGAGGAAGGCACTCTTGAGTAGTAGCTTTCCGTCAAACAGCACTTATACCATAAAATTCCCATTTGTAGGAAAATGACGAGAGCAGCACAATCAATTATATAAATTTTCTACGAAAATCGGTGTTAGCGCGGCTTTTCCGCTGACATGTTACTAGTTTTTAAACATTCTAGTAACATGTCAGCGGAGTTTAAATGGGAATAACGCGCTGTTTCAAGTTCAAATTAACTGAGTGATAAATGAATAGAGTAAGTGTAAAAAAAAGCCGTGTACCCGATAGAATTGACGTAGAGCTAAGGAAAGTTGTGTGTTGCCACGCACCAGGTATTTTAAAAGACGTTCTTGGGTGTGCTCAGTAGTCTGTATAGCGTATAGTGATCCGAGCCCCCAGGGTGATCTGAGGCGACAGACTCACTGCTCAGTAGAGTGGCAGTTTTGAAGCAAGATACCTTACAAACACTGTCACACTGAAAAAAGGAAACTGAGCTCATGCACATGCTTCAGCAAAGTGATCCCAGCTGTAAAGCGGCGAGGTGAGAAGTTGGCGCGGAAAAATAGCGGTAGCGAGCAAAGGGGAAGAAAAAAGTTCGCAGTTACAGCGCAGATTGAACTGATTGATTCAGCTCAAACTTGGATATTTATGGCGTTTTCTGTGCTCTCTCCTCGTTTATAGCAGAGAAAGTTGAAAGGAGAAAGGAAGTTTTGGAGTTGAGAGTGAAGAACGGAAAGGAGGTGAGCGTCCAGGTAACCACCTACTTTTCGAAAGATGAGAAAATATTGATTCCACGAGAAGAATCCGAATTCCTCAGCAGCTTCTATTCTCTTGCAACCCTGGAATCCCAAGATTTGAACTTCGGAGCGCCGCTATGTAAAGGTCTTGATGACGCCGATGTTTCAGTGCTCCGTCATAAACAAATCAGTGCTCTCAGGGAGTAAGAAAATTCTTCCCTTTTAAAAATCCGATCCCAGTAAAACAAAGTAATACTCGTTGGGATTTTCTCCCGGGATTTCGAGCGCAATTAGAGAACGTGATTGATGAGTTGCTCCCGGACGGAAGGCCATTATAGAGGGGAGTGCCCTTCTAATTACCGACACAAAGAACGATTCTTTACAGACCGTGCAAGGCTTCAACTTTGACTGTAATTAGCCCTCGTCACCTTCCCTAAGCGTCTCCACCGGACGAGAAGCCACCTCATTTGTATACTGGGCGCGCCTGCTCAACGGCCGTTAAAGGGTGGTCTTATGAATCTTACGATAAGGGCGCGGGATGACTGAAACCCTGAACAAGGAGTAACAGGGTACAACCAGTCTTTTTGAAATTGAATCCAACCGTGCGTGTGTGCTTTATGGATCAAATTATACGGAGTTGTATTATCTTAAATGGGCGTCATTGCACTAAAGAAGTCCAACACACTCCATTCTCGCCCCTATGAACACCGCGCTTCGCCAATATCTTGCGTTTTATCGACTTCCTTTTTATTTTGGTTCTAGAGTGTGTACCTCTGTCTCCTAACATTTCTTGAATTGAAATCATTCGGCTCATAATTAGGCTTAAAAATTTATAGTCGTGTTTCTTCTGCTTTCATGCATGCAATTTCAGAAATCGTATTGGAGCATACTTTTATTCTTCACTTCAGTCTTATTTTGAAACGTTGGGCAATGTCCTCCAAACGAGCTGGCTCATCCAGTGGTCCGGCCCAACCGACTTCTTCCTAAGGTGCTCACGGATGTTGGGCAAAAACTCATGCAGTGTGATGTACATTTGACGAGGACTACCCCATGGACATTGAAGCATTGGGCTTAGGTGTAAGGTCTGCCCCATGGACATTGAAGCATTGGGCTTAGGTGTAAGGCCCGCTCCATGGACATTGAAGCATTGGGCTTAGGTGTAAGGACCATCCCATGGACATTGAAGCATTGGGCTTAGGTGTAAGGTCCATCCCATGGACATTGAAGCATGGGGCTTTGGTGCAAGGTCTGTCCTATGGACAATGAAGCATTGTGCTTCTGTGCAAGGTCCATCTTATGGACATTACAGCATCAGGCTTCTGAATAAGGTCCGCTCCATGGACATTAGAGCTTCAGGATTCTGAATAAGGTTTGCTCTTTGGACATTAGAATTTCAGGCTTCTGAATAAGGTCCGCTCTAAGGACATTACAGCATCAGGCTTCTGAATAAGGTCCGCTCCATGGACATTAGAGCTTCAAGCTTTGGCCATGATTCTGCAAGAGTTGTGCAACCACCGGACACCGTCAGTGCAGAATTTGGTCCTTTACTTGTCACGTCGTGCCACTTCTTCAGCCTTTAAAAGTAAAGTATTTCGCGTTTCCCTGTGTGCTGTGTCAAGGCAGTTTCTCCCGGTTTCAACATAAGAGTCCTTTTAATAACGGTAAGAGAGGAAGGGATGTTTCACGTCTTAAGAAGACAGGGGTCAACCTTGTGCTAGTGTGTTCGGATGCACAGTATGCCAAAAAGGCGACAAGCAGCTGCAAAGCCCAATGTTTTTTTATTGTCAGCGACCGCTTCGGCCAGATAATCATAAAGTGAGCGACTAAGCCTTCTGTTAAAAAACGGCGTTACAGCATACAAACTTCTCCCTTGACTGTCCACCCAACTCTGGGCTCCTTTTTACGGGCTCTGCTGCCAAACAAACGCTGATTCAGCTCTCAAGGGCCGTGAAAGATCGCAAACCTAACCAGTTGGGTGTTCTTGGAATCTTGATCACCTTCATGCCACTAGAACATGTTCAACCGATGAGCAGCTCATGGAATTCATTTCCCTCTGATCTTTCGTTCATTACTGCAGTTCATCACTCGCATACTCGTCACATGTTCCCTCAAAACTTCGCCATCTCATTAAAGGCCCCAACGAAAGCTAAAATCGTTCTAATTTCCTTCATTTGTTCAAGTTTTCGATATATTGTGCCGATTTCATTAATTCTCCTTTATTTTGCTTGTCGTATTTCTTCCGTGGTTCTCCACGCCAGACCTACGTGTTTGGTGTAACAGAGAATTATCGAAATCGAATTTCCGTGCGTCATAACACCCATCGGTTTGAAGACGAAAGGGAGTAGCTGTTTCAGAACGTCCTTGAGTATCATCCTTGTTGACAAAAATATTAACGACTCGACAAGGGTACGGGAAGTTGGGATATGGTTCGCACCAGATAGTTTTAGTCAGGTTGTGTCATATAAACTTGGTACAAAACCGACGTTATAAACAGCCAGCTCCAAGGTGAGGGTTTGGGCAATTCGGTAAACTTGACTCGCTGGTGGCGGCTGCGCAGCTCTTGGTTTATACGCCGGTGCACTTCATCATATCCACCGCCGATACATTTTTCAGCTCACAGACAGTTTCTTTACTCACCATCGCACTAGAAACAACTCTCAAGGCTCTCGCAAGACGAAATCAAATTTCCCCGGGCGCCCCCTCACGACCGGAGGTAAAAACAAAAAACCTACGCTATCCGCATTTGGATTTTCTTTTAAACCAAGCCGTTTCAGAGACGACTCCCGGCGCGGCCTGCAGGGACTTCTTAAAAGGCCTCTTGGTGACCCCCGCGACCTCGCGACGTGACCAGGCCTCATGTACATAATGCAACCGGCTTATTTCCCAACCGTTTTGCTCCAGCGATCCACCCAGAGCTGAATTATATATGCGCTCGGGGGGTATCAAGACGTTCGTACGGTAGATGAGAGATGAATATTTCTATAACACGGTCGAGCGAGTCGCATTGCTCCACAACCCCCGGGGGCTGTAGCTGACTTAACCTAACCTAGCTCGCGAATACCCACAGTACAAACAAGAAGTTCGTTTGTTCTGTTTGCTCAAGTATCGTGATACGGATTAAATTATTACGCGCACTATTCGCCCAAGATGCGAGAGTTTCTCTCAAATCGTGTTTTTCGGAAGTCTTCAGGGCTCTAACTGCCATTTATTAGCTGAGATACACAACTGACATGTCCCCACTCACCGGTTTGTTATAAAAACGAACTTTTGTCAAACTCTTCGCCAAACGCTTTCATGTGAACCCTGTTTCGTTTTGGTTGTTTAAATATGAATAAATAGTGAGTAATAACTTCGTTCTGTTGAGTTTAATTGTATTTCGCAGGGTCTTATGTTTGTTAAATTTTTTCTAATGCGTCGATATACATTTTTCTTTCTTGTGAAATTTTCGGATGACGTTGAGTTCAGTGAGCCTTGGGATGTCGATCCAGAGCTGACCGCTAGTTCGGATCTACCAGCAACTTTTGATGTTGGACCTGTCCTGCTGTTCGCCCAATTCGTCCATTAGCGCTTGTTGGGTGTCTTCTTGCTACTCAACGAAGACTGCCATGAACGATTGAAACTGTTTCACATTATTATTGTTAGGGATGTTGTCACTTGACAGTTGTAGTTACTATTTATAGCCAATTGCTACCCATTGGTAATAAAAAACAGTTCAGTTCTGTGCTTAGTTCGATCGTGATTACGTAATATTTCGCTTAGTTCGTAACAAAGTCTACGGCCTAACAATCCCCGACCAGGTACCCCCCTCCTCCAAACCCAGGGGGGTGTGGCAATGGGTACCGGCAATAGGCTGGGGAGATGGGCGGGCCGCCCAACAGGCTCGTGAAAGGGGAGTTGGGACAAGAGCCCTCAGTGGCCACAGCAAACTGCCATTGGTCCCGCAGCTTCAGGAAGGCGCTGCGGTCGGTGCGCCTGAAGACTGCCTCCCTATTATCATTATCATCATCGTAACAATATGGAATTTTGACTAGAATTTGTGGCATTGGTGGGAGCCAGACGCCATGCTGACTAATACAGCGTACCTCAAGGCACTGAAGAGCCGGATGGAAGAGGCCTACAACATGTCACGTGAGAAATTGGCCTGCACCAACAGGCGGTATGACGTTCATGCTCAACCACGATACCCGACGGGGGATGAAGTTTGGTACCATTGTCTAAAACGACGGGTCGGAATATGTTCGAAACTACAATCATTCTTTTAAGAAGACTACTTTTTTTGGATTTACTCGGGAACTGCTCAAACACCGATTGTAACTGTACAAGTTCACTTTGAAAATTGGGAGTATCTACGAGAACGTCATCAAAGTGCACCTTCACTTTTCCTCCACGGATCTGATCATGCAGTAGCCAACCCATATTACTCAGGGACACGCTGGGAGCATTGCAAAGGCCAAATGTCATAGCAAAGAACTGCCACGGGCCTCGTGGCGTGAAAAAAGCTATCTTCTCCCTGTTCTCGTCGACCATTGGAAATTTGCCAGTAACTAGACTGGAGATAAAGCGTAGATAACCAGCCAGGGCTTCTGTTAGCTCATTAATTTTCGGCGGTGGATATGAATCTTTTATCGTCACTGCGTTAAGTTTGCGGTAATCCTCACAATACCTTGATGACCCATCCATCTAGATGACCAACACAATGGGACTGGACCACGGACCAAATGACGCTTCTATTACACCCATATCTTCCATGTCCCATCGCTGCCAGCAAATGTTACAAAAAAAAGGGACTCCTGGTAACCAAAATGAGAACTCAACTTTTTAATTTTTAACAACCAATAATCGAATACGCAGCTTTTCTGCTGGCAGTTCAGTGTTATGCCATTTGGCCTTGCCACGCTCCCAGTGTGTCTCAGCGTGCTACGGGTTGGCTACTGGATGTTCAGATCCGTGGAAGAGGCCCACAACCCGTCACGTGACGAAATGGACCAAAACGAGCGGTCGGAATATGTTCGAAACTACAATCATTATGAGTCGGCCCTTGTAAAATTTCAAAGACCATCTCAGATGTCGTATTTCGTATCATAACATCAAGTCGGAAGAAGAGTTGTTCACGCTGACAAGCTAGTGCCCTACATTCGCAAAAGTGACGTTTCAACCACAAATAAGGAGGAAAGTAGTGTTAAAGAGTAACGAGTAACTTTTCAAGTGCGGTTGGGCGCCTGGAACAGACCCAGGGCGGAGGCTTGGAACAGTGCCTTCCAAGGTGATAACCAGATGGGAGGGTTATGAGGGGTTGAGGAGGGCGTTGTTTCTCTCTGTCGGTGGTGTTCTGTTTTGGTTTCTTCCGCGTGCTCCTGTTTCCAGAAAAAGGAGTGGTTTTGACTCGTTCCAAATCCCGTTTTCCAAGTTGTTTTCTCGTTTTTCGGTTCCGATTCCTTATTGGGTTCTTCTGGAGAGCTTCAGGTTCGAACGAAGAAAGAAGATCCCTGGCCGCAAGTTGCGTTTACTTTCTTCCGTTGCTTCTTTTTTTTGTTGGCATGCCAGAAGTAGGATAGAAAGACGTGTTAATTCAATTCTTATTTTCTTAAATATCTTTTGGTTGAAATTTTGATTGGAAGGAGAAGTCTGCTATTTTGGTTTATTATTCATTCTGAATAATAGCCCTATGTTTTCGGTCACGAAAAATGTTTTACAACCCCCCCTCAAAATTTGATACTTTACGTTTCAAGACTTGGAGATTTTTTGCAATGTCCGTCCGCCGTGCCCCGTCCGGGCCGTTTTGCGCTCTTAACGTGGTCTAAAAAATTCGTTCTTTCGCACAAAAATCCCATTTGGTATCTAGTTGTGCCCGCCATCTCGGCAATCCGATCGGACGAAGCCTGTGGTTGTAATGGGCAAAAAATGGTTAAAAAAATTAACGAAACGCAGTACAACGCGGGAACTACAGGGGAAGTCAACGTTTCGTCGTTTAATTCCGTCACAAGGGATGTTGTCACCTGACAGTTGTTTTAGTTGCCGTTTATAGTCAGTTGCTACCTACAAACACGTTCAGTTCTGTGCTTAGTTCGATTGTGATTACGTAATATTTCGCTAAGTTCGTAACAATATGGAATTTAGACTAGTAAATTGGAAGTTTGATGGCTGACTAGTATCGGTCGCAAAATAAATAGTCTCATCGTCGTCACTAGTTCAGGGTATCTGATTGAACCAATTGAATCAGTCACTTTATTAACGGAAGGTATGAAGACTAGAAAATACAAAGTCCACTTCTGATCTACTACGTTGCTGTAATTCTGTCGACGTAGATGTACGTTCATATTGCAATAAATTTTATTGTAAAAATTGAAAATTAAAACGTAATAACCGTTGGAAAGTTGATTAAAGACCCCAGTCGTGTATTACGTTTAGTAAAACCTGGTCAAAGCTTCAACTGTGTGTGCTGCAGAAACAGTTGACCAGAAAGGTGCTGGGAAGTTAATTGTTGAGAGCTTACTGGCAAAACGGGATTGGTCAGTAATTCATAAAATTGTGTTCATCACAACGTGCAACTTTGTGTTTGCGTAATCTTCGGGCGGTTGTTTATTTCCGAGTCGATTTGTGTTAATGACAATTCACGGAACACCGCTCTGCGGACTAACAAAAACAAAGGTTGCTTCGTATTTTTGTAGAATCTACAAAGTGTTCTTCACAAGTGAAGCTTCCAACGACGTGCAAGCGATTTATTTCTCATGTTAGCGACCCGAGGCACCTCCACATTACGTGGTAGATAGTTGCGGAACTAGAAAATAAACTTGCGTTCTGTAGAAAACGATGTCGCGGGAACAACACCGCAATACCGTTGGAAATGTCCGAAGAAAACCCCGGGCTTTTATTATTTTCTTTTTCGCTTTGTGAGCACGATGTGCCAACGACCGCGAGAGCTTCCTTAATTAAATTACATTATCATACTCCAGCCTTGACATATACGAAACGGACTATTGTTTGAGCTGACGGCTCTAAGAAAGAGAGCGGTTTATAAAATGAAGAAGGAAGATAATACCTTTAAATTAAGAAACGGAGTTGCGCACAAAAATCTTCTCTATTTTCATTAACCAGGCGTGCATTACTAAGCAGCGATTTTACACCTTGAAAACAAAGGATGTAAATGAGGTATTTGAGTATATCCTGTCTGAATGATTCGTTAACATCGCTATTTTAATTGCGTAGCTGCAGCCATCTGCAATTTAAAGAGTGGCGAGCGTGATCGACTCCGGAAGGCTGAGAATGCGGCTCTCAGGTTTGTTCTGCGGCTGCGCCTGGACGAGCGTGTTACGCCTCACTATAAGCGGATTGAAACATCGTAGAACGCAGTATTCACACCAATATTTCGAGTTTGGACAATGCAAGGACAGTGCTCTTCGAAGTCCAGCCCACCGAACAAAATATGTTGGCAAGATTCGTAGCTCCAAGGGAGCGCACAGATCTGTTCAAGAGATCTGGTGCGTTGCAACACACAACTTTCCTTAGCTCTACGTCATTTCACTTTCTATATGGCCTTGTCTACTTAATCAATTCATTTACCACTCAGTTCATTTGAACTTGGTCAAACAACACTTCACAGCAGCAGGAAGCGCTTACAGTTCCGAAATTTAATTTAAGTTTGTGAGCAATTGGTACACAGATAATTAATGAGGCTGTAAACATGAGATTTTTGAAGAAGGATAGTAATTACTTTTGCACAGTTATTGGGTAATAACTGTTAGAACTGTTATTAAGCGAAACGGCGGTAGTTGAAATTCAGGAATTTCTGGAGTGAGCCCCATGTATTTCATGAGCGTTTGTAAACAGTCACCCTATAGCTATTGGATTGGACTACAACATTCCAGCGGAGTTTATAAGGTAAAAACCGCGCTAAAAACGCTTTTCGTCGAAAATTTTGATAATTTATTGTGCTGCTCTCGTAATTTTCTCACAATGGGAATTTTATCGTATTACTGCTGTATTGAGAGCTATCAACGTAAAAAATGTAATCAAAATCATTAGCGCCGTTTTTGAGAAAAAAAAAAAAATTGGTGCTTTGATCACTACGATAACTGTGGTTAACTTTCAGTGGATTTTGCCCATACCCTTATTTTTCCGTCCCATGGTAATCTGCTGACTAGACATCAAGTTTGAGCTGATTTGGTTCCGACATTTTCTCTAAAAACCGCTCTAAAATCGATTACGTCGAAATATTTGGTAATTTATTGTGCTGCTCTCGTGATTTTCTCACGAACGGGAATTTTATCGTATAATCGCCATATTGAGAGCTATCAACGTAAAAAATGTAATCAAAATCGTTAGCGCCGTTTCTGAGAAAAAAAATTTGGTGGTTTGATCACTATGATAACTATAGTTAACTTTTGGTGGATTTAGTTCATACCCTTATTTTGGCGATCCATGGCAACCTGCGGGCTAGATATCATGTTTGAGTGGATTTGGTAAGGTGGTTTTCTCTAAAAAATGTTCACAGACACACAGACCATTTTTCCAAATAGTGTTTTTCAGACTCAGGAGGGTCTGAAACGTAAAGATCTGAAGAATACTCAAAATTTTTTTTTTTGTCGATTACATAACTTTCCTTTCTACTTTATAGAGCCAAGGAAAGTAAAAACATGTTGATAGCCATTAGATCGTATCGTTGATGTTAACTAGCTTTTGAATATTTGGGTCTGCTTCTCTCTCTTTGAACTGTACCCTTTTATCAAACGTCCACGAGCCAGTTGAGAACATCACATTTCCTCAGAACGAATTTTTCTGCACAAAATGCGTCCCTAGATGAACGTATAGTCATTCCTGAGTTTTTAGAATTCGCAATGTAATTGAGCGGCCGGCCTCGCGAGTGCCAATAAAACCTGTATCAAATATAAAGGTATTTTTCACGCAACGCGTGGATCCTTTTGCGAGGATTTTGTTTCCGTGGTAAACAGAGATATCGGGGAACGGCTTAGCGGAAGATCCTTGCGGACAAAAGGGAGTTTCCCAACTCCACCAACCTTTAATCCCTCCGGCTTATTTGCGAGCAGACCGTTTTCCCCGCGTTTAGTTCTTTTTTCTCCCCCCTTCCCCCATCCCCCTCCCGCCCTCTAGAGCTTTTTCCAACGAAACCGATCTCAACAGCTTCGAAGATAAATGCTCGGAAATGTTCTGGTAAAACTGAGGCCTTAAGCGGAAAACCTACTTTTCCAGTTAGGGTTTAGAGGCTGTGGGCGGAGGAGTGAATTCAAATTCACCAGCCGCAGAGAACGGTTTATGCACTGAGAATATTCATCACTGAAAATCGCGGGCGGAGAATTTCCTGAGCTCGTTCAGTATACTTTGTGGCTCCAGAGGCAAATACTTATGTGCGATTATTGTAATAATTATTCGGTACATGCGCCCACAACACTCGCAATGCTATTCAAATACGCTTGTTGTTCGGCTCAGCTCGAACCAAATTAGTTCTTTGCTCTTGTCCCTTCACAGGCAAGCCCACTGGTGCGTTTGTTTTCTTTTTTCTCTTGCTAAACTCACAGCTCCCCAGACCGCGGTGGGCGAGCAGGTTGGGGCGTGAGGCCTTTCGAGCCAGGTGGGGATAGAGTGGACTCTGGTTCAATCCCTGACAGGGCACCCCACTCTACCAAACCCAGGGTGGTGAGGCAATGGGTACTGGCGACGCCTGGGACACTAAGTGGGCCTTCCAACGGGCTTGTTGGGGAGTTAGGACATGGGCCCAATGAGGCCATGGCCAAATGCCACTGGTCCTGCAGCTCTGGCGGAGTCCTATGGCCCACAGCTGCCTCCCTGCTATCTTCTTCTTCCCCAGACCCGAGTGAAAGTAAGTCGTTTCACAATCAGTTGCCATAGTATTCAGTACCTCACCCCTCTCGTCGTAACATTAGTTCACATATCCGCCGTGTCATGAACTAGTTCTACTGGCTGCTCAATCTGAACTCTATCGTGCTAATCAAGTGACTGTTGAAGGTTCAGCAATGCTGTACGTCAATTCCAAAACTCACTGGAAGCTCGTCCACTCCTAAAGGAGACCCTGACTGGTGGAGTAATAGTTGTGTCGAGGCCACTTTTGACACATAACCCTTCTAGAATCATACCCATCCTTTTCCCCTTCCTGGATGTCCGGTTCACCTCTTGAGTTGTCATTGACTGCAATGACACTTTCGCTTCAACAGTGGTACGCCTTCCGATGTACCTGGGAACTGCATAGGGCAGGAAGCAAAGGTTTCTTGCCACACTGTTCGTCGGGCTAGGTACTCAATTCACTCTTCTTATGGCTTGAAGTGTTCCCATCATCGCCTAATCCTGGCGTGCTGTCAGGGTGGTGGGAGGTGGTATGAGGGCCCTACATACTCGTTCATCTCTATGAGCGCCTACTACGTGAAATCACACACACACGTAGCACACAACATATAACGTAGAAGTACGTTGTTACTACCAGGGGGAGTACTCTGAATATTCCGCACCCTGTGGACGGCATATTCCTCACCCACTCCATAATATCTGAACTGATAATGTGCCAGTTATCAGTTCTAATGGCGGCTCGGCGTGGACATCGATAGCTTGACGATAATAACGCTCCCTTTCGAAAATAACCCGTCGAGGAGAAGCACTTCTCATTCGCTTTCCAGTCAAATACAATCGGATGAAAAGTTGTGCTTAGATGCGGACAAAAAGTGAAGTTTCTCGACGTCAACGGAACACTTGAAAGAAGAAGGGACTAGGGAGGGTTAGTCAATAGTTCCTGTGTTAGTTAGGAGGTAAACGACCACAATTTATCAACGTCAACTTGAAAGTTGGAAAAGGTGGAGTGGGGTGGAGGTGGCGGTGGGGGTTGTATAACGGGAAGCCTCTGGCGCAGAAGAGGGGATGTCATTAGAACTCGCCCCAGCGCCAAAAGGCCATTGCTCATTGACGACCGCTCAAACCGGATTGTATGGCCGCAAAACTCATTCATCGTTGATTTATCGTCGTTCAGTTCATATCTTCAATCGGTTATCAATGATAATGTCTGCGAAACAATCTGTTTGACTCCTTATTAGAAATAATGATTTGTTCGAGTTACAATGAACAGAGAGCTCGATCAAACATATGGTGCGTAGTAACACACAACTTTCCGTAACCATCGTAAATTAAACGACCTGCTGTATCTCCGTTCAACGCATTTTTACGAAAACACGCAAAACGCAATGTAGGTACTAGTTAGTTGAGAATACTCCGTAAATTTGATCGAAATCCAGTGAAGCAATTACTTCGGACATTATGGAAACGTCGAAAAAAACATTATTTGCGACACTTCGTTGTTTTGATCTCTGGTTCATCGGACTGCCACAGAAACAGTTATTCAGAACAATATATGGGCATTGAGTATTTAAAGATATTCTGTGAGTTTGATGTAAATCGTTAGTCTTTCTGCCAATAAGTGTAAAAAGCCTATTTTTGCTTCATAGACCTATATATCCGTTCAACGAATATTCATGGTTTATGCTGAAGAAAAGATCTGTACTAACCAGTTGAAGATAATTTTAAAGTTTAATTGAAACCGTTACAGCCGTTTTCGAGAAAAATACGAAAAGCCCCAATGACACTTATAACCTTATGGCACTCCTGGGAGGATGACCTTGAGGCCTCTGGCTCCTCACCACCAGCTGTTATGACGTCCCCAACCCTCGCCAACCCATCTGATGTGACATTATCCTCCCCCCCCCCTAGGGTTTACATCATCTTGTGACGTCATATCCCCACCAACTGTGTAACTTCTGAGTGAACTCCTCCTCTCCCCACTCGGCATGACTACAGCTGATATGGTCCACCCCCCACCAACAGTCAACATCTTCATGTGACGTCATACCTCCTCAAACAGTGTAACTTCTGAGAGGATCTAGATCATAACATCTATGCTGGAATCCTATTGAGGGATGAAATGTACTGGCTGCACAGCGCTGAGATACTATCGGTTTCTGGTGCTCGTTACACAGAGCCCAAATCAAATGAACATGTACAACCGCTGAGGGTTAGTTACCTGGAGATGAAGACGACTCCGTTTCCCATGGACGGGCTTCTAGTGCAGTCAATATCGCTCGAAAGGGTGAGCTACGGGAAAAGGAAAAGATTTTCGGGTTTTGCACTCGCGCGGGTATACCGGAGAGCGGCGGCAGACGGACTAAAGGTGGGGAGGAGGAAAACGGAAAAGCAGAAGGAAAAGGCGGAAGGGAGCAACAACAGAAAATACTCGCGTCGACATGAACTCTGTGCAGGGAGACCGATAACAAAACCAAACAACATCTGTGGGAGTGAGGAGGGGGGACTTCAAGGTCATCCTCCCAGGAGTACCATAAGGTCAACTACTAACAAAAGCGATAATTCACCAAAGCCTAAATATGAATATTGTGGTAAAATGAGACCCGCTTTTTACCTAACTGTTGGTCGATAAACAAAAACGAAGCTACATTTATGGCAAATCACACGTGTCTTTCCACAATTTCGAGAAATGAGTCAAATCCTACAATTTGGTGTTTGGATAGCGGAGCTACTGTACTGAGGTAGTTTGGAGATGCTTTTGAAGAGCTGCTGACTCAGGAAAAAAATTACGGTAATCGCGCCGGAGCTCGGATCCACAATCCGCGACTATCGCCGAGAATTATGAACCCATGTCTCAACCACTAGACCACGATCGCTCGGTGCCTTTAATTGGAGTCAGTCAGTACACTACATCGCATATGTGTTCCAAAAATAGATTTTCGTAAGTTTGAATGAAAATAAAAAGAGCTTCTCAAACTTGCCTCAAAATCTCACACACTCAAATTAATGGGTACGGTCTTATTAAGAAAAATTCTGTGAACTTGCCTGATACAATTTTTGTTCCTGATTTATCCGCCAACCTATTGTCAGTTCCTAAAATTACAAAAAAAGGACATAGCGTTATTTTATTTTATCCAGACAAGGCTGTGATCAAGACTCCTGATGGCCAAGCGATGATGAAAGCTAAAAATCAGATTGTACGTCGTTAATACCCAACCTACTCGATCCGGTTTATCTCGGATTTTCGGAAAAATTAGGAAGAAAGTGTTTAAGCTTATTTCTGGAGCTCAGTGAAGCGCAAACTTCAGTCAGCCTTTTCCAGGTTTCTATAAATAGTTGTAGTCTTAGGGATAAAACCACTAACGTGGTTTACCGTAGGGGTAAAGCCTGAAAAATGGAATGCTGTAAAGTTCATTAACGACAATCTATGAACCCCAAGTGGAGAAAATGTGCCGAAGGTGGATTGATCGACGCAAAAAAACGTTATATTGTTCACGGGAAAAATCTGAAAACCCCTTTGTACGTTAGCATCAACGACCAAAATATGTTATGCACTCATTACTTTCACAATTGACCATTTTCGGCTGATGCTCTATCGTTCGGTTGCCGGCTCATCAGACGTAAGGCCACACGGAGTGGAATCAGTCGCTGATGTCATCCGACGTGCTTCTGGTAAGACTTGAGTTTATCCCAACTTCTGAACCTGCATTTATTATTATCTTCTAAATATACTATCGCCAGGTGCCTTGGATTTGAGTAGGGCAGTCCGCCCCACGTTTTAAATTCGCACGAATTCATTTTCCGAGGCTCGTGGGAGTTCTCGAAGAAAAAAAAATTGAGCGTTTTTTGGGTTTAGCTGCCCACTCATGATGAATTGGGAAAATTTCTCCATTTCATTCGCCGAGGCCTCCCGAGGTTTCCCTCCGGCGAAGAATATAAATTCTCGACCTCGTCTTTCTAATGTGAAAATAAGCCCTTGTTATTTAAATCTACCTGAAGCATTTGTCTGAGACCCCCTGAAGCCCTCTTAATTTATGAGACTATTACGCGCGTTGAGGGGAGCTCATTAGAAAAACTCTTCTCGCCTTCCCCTCGGCTCAATTATGAAATTCCGCAATCGTAAAAAGGGCGCTCTCATTTTCCTGCTGCTCCTCCCCTCCCCTACCCCTCCGCCACCACTCCTCCGATAAAGTTATATAAGCCCCAGTAGAAAGAAGCAACGATGGTGCTTGCCCCGGACTTTTCTTTCTCGTACTTGACGAAAATGAGGCTTTTTCCGTATTAGGCGATTTTCTGCTGCGCCGTTGGCAAAGGCTCATTTCGTTCGCCTTTTAAATATTCATTGAACCCTCCAGTCAACAGTTCATTTAATTTGTAGTTGAAAGATTCCCCCCCCCCATCCCCACAACCATCAGCCAGTAAATTAGGAAGGAAATTCGAAGCTCTGTTTAAATTGGGCAGTTCAGCTACGGATTACCTGCAGGATAAAGGTATTTCCAGGCCAGTTAGTGGGTTATACGTATCTGCGAAGCAATTATTTTCGGTTGTTCCGAACGAAGACCGAATAAGAGAAGTGTTGTTCTATTCCATAATGAACTAGCATGAACTGGGTATACGAAGTCAGGCCCTGAGTAACTCTGGACAATTTCACAGACGCTTGATCAATCAAATATAATGTCGCGTCACGCGTTTAATCTAAAAGTTGGAATCGTTTCGGGGCTTCTAACCCGAACTCCACGTTAATAGTCTGTTGCCAAATAACATCCTTGGACTGTCCGCAAGTAATTTGGGCAGTTCTCTCTACAAAAAGAAACTGTGCCTCCGCCGACGTCCAAAGCTCCTCGATCTGAAAAAACAACCGGGAAAATAGAAAAACGAAGGAAATCTCATAGATGAATTAAAAACAGGACTTAACCTCGCCATCTTGGAGAAAACTTCTTTATGGCCGGTAACTCATTGGAAATCTGCGCGAGGGCTGTAAATTGCTCAGTTTTATTAACCGATTTGAACATGGAGTTTGTTTGGTTTTGATTTATTGCTTGAATGATTTTATTCGCGGACTGTATTTGCAGTAAGATTTTAAATGGGGTCGAAATCAGAAGCAGTTTATTTATAAATTGGCACATAGGATGTAGGATCGACTCATCAAAACTGGCGTCTGCGCTACCTCGTTCCCTGGGCACAGGGTGAAGTCGTATTTCCGCAAGCAGCAATCGCCGCACGAATACTGTCGTCCACAATGACGTGTGTGGAGACTTGATGCGAGCATCACAAAAAACTAAAATCTGGTTATGTCCATTTTTTTTAAATGAGAGCAAAACGATCCTGGAACGCACTTCGGCATCAGGTACGTTAGAAATGAAAGAAAAAAAATTCGTCAGAGCGCGCTAGTGGCAATCACTCTTCCAATACGATATTGGACACAGTTGATTCCAACAACCCGCGCCCAAGCGACCGGGGCCAGGGTGAGGTCGATTTAAGCATAAACCAGCTCTTCACACGGCATGGAGCATTTAGGGCGTACCTGAACCGAATTGGTAAATGTGCGAGATCAAACCGTGGTTACAACGGTGGATGATACTTAACCAACGTACCATCTTCTCGCGTCAAAAAGAGGAAAAGAGCGCTGTGCACTTTGGAGGGCAAAGTTGGTCAGTTCGTTAATGCCACGTTGAATTTTCATGGAGACGGAGGGTTTTGAGGTGGCATCGATGAGCCAGGATGGAGCTCTCACCCTGGGCCAATGAGCGATTGTGATGAAGACTGAACGCACCCCCAAACTTTCCTAACTGACGGACTGTATAGGAATGACTGCCGGCTGCGAGATTCTTCTGAGGTTGGAGAGGGCAGGAAAAGACTGCCATCGCGGAGTGGCGACCTGAAAGACCTGAAACAATGTGCTAAGCGATTCCGGGTTGATACCTCAAAACCCAAGCGTGAATTCATTGGGCCACTATCAACAGGCTCTGCTTTCCCCCACAAAAAAAGAAAACACACTAAAAACCCTGCAAATTATTACACAACGGTTTATTATTCTCATGAACAGCTTGACCTAGTATTACTGCTCCGAGACCCATCCCATACGATTCAGCATCGAATACTAGTAAACCATACAAAACATGACCTGACTACAATGGAACTACGGAAACTAAATATTCCCTGGCGCCAAGCGCCCGTAAACGTCTGTAGGCATTTATAATATGATGTAGGGGTGTGTGGAAGAAGTGGCCTTAACCTTCCTCCGCCCCGTCAGGCAAAAAGAGTCGGAGAAATCGGGACAGGGACTTCCAGCGAACCCTCGGCAGTTGACACGATGTGGGAGGAGAGTGGGCGGGTGGTTTCGATGAGGCGGGAGGGAGTGCTCACGACGAAGAGTTGACTTCTGCTGTAGTTCCCGCGAGTTCTTTCAGTTAGTTGACTCTAATAATTACTGTAATTTCCCTATACGCAGTTGTACGCGTCTGATACTCATTCCATTCGACCCAGGATGTAAAAATACCTTGAAAACGATACGAAACACGGCTTATTTACGATTATACTGCGTTTTGTTAATTTTTTTAACCATTTTTTTGTCTATAACAACCATGGGCTTCGTCCGATCGGATTGCCGAGATGGAGGGCACAACTACACCAAATGGGATTTTTGTGCGAAGAACGGATTTTTTAGACCACGTGAAAGGCACAAAACGGCCCAGACGGCGGACGGCGGACGGAAATTGCAGATTTGGAATCTCCTTGTCTTGAAACGTAAAGTATCAAATTTTGAATGGGGGGGGGGGGGGTTGTAAAAAATGTTTCGTCACCGAAAACATGGGGTTATTATTCAGAATGAATAATAAACCAAAAGGGAATAAAATCACAAATGTCTAGATCGAGTTTAGTCCGCCGCAGTCTGCAGCTTTAGGAAAGTGAGCGCCGTGGAGGGGAAAGCGACATCAAGAGCCGAAGCGCTCTAGCGACTCACAGCTTCGTTTTCTATAGTTAATGTTCGCTGTTGCATTTGTTCCCAGCCTAATAACGTAAATGCAGGGATATTTCAACGAAAACAGGTAACTGTGAAAGCGAGGCCTTTTGCAAGTTGATTGGCTCCGTAGAAGAATACGATACTCGCTTGATTATCTAATCAACGGGGTCGAGGAAAGTTGTTTGAAGCGGCACACCAAATACATACTTAATTTAATACCCGTGAGTGTCGTCTATGGTCGGTACAAAGGGCTTTATGGATGCATAATGTTGGACGCAATAGACAGCTGCTAACGCCTCGTTTAGTAGTCACAAATGAATGCCGAGATAGGTTAATGACGTCAAACACCGCTGGCGTTGGCCGCGGAACATTTAAAGCGATATTGTGGAGTGTCCGGGAAATTGACGAAGCTTTCCCTCTCTCGGTAAATCTCTGCCGTGTTGGCTTTCATCTATCGTCGGCTTTAGGAGCTCCTTTGAAAGATTATCTGGTTGGAAACATTGAGGCGAGAGCTGACCGACGCAGAAGCGGAGAAATTGCAAAACTGTTACGAGCGACGATTCCGAGGAGCAGCTACCCGCGAAAACTTTGCGAGTTATCGAAAACACAGGTTTTCAATTGTCGCTGTTGTGTTAAAAGATTCTTAAGACAAGACCCCTATTGATGAGAGTTATTAAGTACTCAAATCTCGAGAAGCACTTCCTGAGACAGTGTGTCTTGGTGGAATCTCAACGAATCGTGTGGAGCCTCGTTCTAGAGCATTTTTGCAAAGCCAGTGAGCCACAGACAGACTTGGTTTTCTTCATAATCCTCGAAGAGTACTTTCTACCATGCATCAGCAATAATCAGATCATTGGCAATGGAGGGGATTTGTACTTTAATTGAGGAACCTACTGGGGCTGTCATGCTAAAATGCAACTGGCTCTCATTGATCTCTTGATGTACCCAAAATCATTACACGAGGCATCGCCACACGACTTTTCTATCGGTGCCACTGGCTGATAGTTCTACAGGTCAGTTGTAAGCTTTCCTCGTGCGCTTACAAGTTCGGCAGTTGGTCCCACAGACTTGGAAGTCCAACAAGGGGATCCATCACCTCCTTCAGAATTATCGCAGGCCGTGCGAATGTGGATATTCAAGATCACTGCCGAAGTTCTATTACAGAGAAAACTATTGTGAGTTGAGGAAAGTAATAGGTGCGTAATACGAACACAACCAGTTCTTTGATCACAATGCAACTTGAATGGCCTCTTCAGTTAATTATAACTGTTAAGAAGGAGCGCGTCATGTGCAGCCAAAGCTATCCCCAATCCTTAGCTTTACCTTTTCAAACCTGTAAAACAGGTTGTACGTGGTGTGTGGAGAAACGAACTCACAATTTGAAAGAATAATATAAACGCGCTAATTGTCTTCAAACATTCGAAACGAAAAACCAACAAGCGGGGTTTAACTTCAACTCTGATGTCAATCCCTGAAGAGAATGAACGAGGGCGGGGGGGGGGGGGACAGTTGCACAAACAGCGATTCCGTCAAACAAATAAATAATAATTAACAGATAGGAACTGAGCGACGGAGTAAAAATCACATCGCGGCTCATTAATCCGAGGAAGAAGTCGTTCGGGAGAACCAAGGAGCACAGAGCCTGCTTTATCTCTATTTATTTATTTTCAACATTTTTATCGACAAAGGATTTTTAAAATAACAGCCTGAGGAAAGTACTATGGAACGGGCGGCAGCTTCCTTCCGAAAAAAAATGGGCGTATTGCGAAAAAGGAATAAAGAATCCCCAACATACGATACACTTGAAAATAAATTCACTTGATTCGAGCCCAATAAAGCTGTGCACTAATATACTGCAGTAGTAGCGGCGAAAATGTTATTAAAAGATGCTTACTGCAATGAAAAATGTCTGATGTGACGAATCGTTTGCCTTAGCGCCGAGCTATTTTTATCGCTCTATCAACTAACTCAGCAACTCTACTATATCAGCTATATCAGCAGTGTAGAAGTTAAAATTCTACATAGCAACTGGTAAGGCAGGGTGGTTGTTGATGGCTCTATCCAACAACAAAAACAACAACCTGCAAAACCAACAATCCTCGTGTAGGGCTGGTACAAAATGTCGAATCATGCTATTATGTCATAAGCGAGTAACTGACTTACAACTTTGTGGCGGGGGGGGGGGGTTGTTGGCAACTTGCGGGAAACCTTCCAACCGTCAAAAGTTGTGACTCTTGTGCGGCGTAATCTCGAATTAATCAGTGCCCACCCACACACTGCTCACAACGTTATTGATATTATTCTTGTAATAAATATCGTTAAAAAAAGAACTATCTCCATACAGGATAGTTCTAGAAACAGTGTTAACACTGAAAGTGTTTTATTATTTCCATCGAGGTATGGTACGGTTTATAAGTAAATTTAGAATCAATAAATACGAAAGTATCTGGTGCGTTGCAACACACAAATTTCCTTAGCTCTACGTCAATTAACTTTCTATATGGCCTTGTCTACTTAATCAATTCATTTACCACTCAGTTCATTTGAACTTGGTCAAACAACACTTCACAGCAGCAGGAAGCGGTAGCGCTTACAGTTCGGAAATTTATTGTGCTGCTCGTACTCATTCCAGGACCATTATTGAGCAATTGGTACACATATAATGAATGAGGCTGTTACAACAACAAATTTTTTGAAGAAGGATAGTTATTACTTTTGCAGAGTTATTGTGTGAAAACGTTTAGAACCGGTAGTAAGCGAAACGGCGGTAGTTGAAACTCAGGAATTTCTGAAGTGTGCCCCATGTATCTCATGAGCGTTTTTAAACACTCGCCCTATATGTATTGGATTGGGCTACAATATCAAATTTTTTTTTAACATTCTACTAACATTCCAGCGGAGTTTATAAGGAAAAAAACCTGCAAACTATTACACAACGGTTTATTATTCTCATGAACAGCTTGACCTAGTATTACTGCTCCGAGACCCATTCCATTCGATTCAGCATCGAAAAATACTAGTAAACCATACGAAACATGAACTGACTACAATGGAACTACGGAAACTAAATACTCCCCTGGCGCCAAGCGCCCGTAAACGTCTGTAGGCATTTATAATATGATGTAGGGGTGTGGGGACGAAGTGGCCCTAACCTTCCTCCGCCTCGTCGGGCAAAAAGAGTCGGGGAAATTGGGACGGGGACTTCCAGCGAACCCTCGGCAATTGACACGACGTTGCGAGGAGAGAGGGCGGGTGGTTTCGATGTGACAGGAGGGAGTGCTAACGACGAAACGTTGACTTCCGCTGTAGTTCCCGTGAGTTCTTTCAATTAGTTGACTCCAATAATTACTGTAATTTCCCTATACACAGTCGTACACGTCTGATACTCATTCCATTCGACCTAGGATGTAAAAATACCTTGAAAACGATACGAAACACGGCTTATTTACGATTATACTGCGTTTTGTTAATTTTTTTGTCTATAACAACCATGGGCTTCGTCCGATCGGATTGCCGAGATGGCGGGCACAACTACACCAAATGGGATTTTTGTGCGAAAGAACGGATTTTTTAGACCACGTGAAAGGCACAAAACGGCCCAGACAGCGGACGGGGGACGGCGGACGAACATTGCAGATTTCGAATCCCCGTGTCTTGAAACGTGAAGTGTCAAATTTTGAGGGGGTAAAGATCTGAAGAAAAGTCAAATTTTTTTTCAGCCGATTACATAACTTTCCTTTCTACTTTGTAGAGCCAAGGAAAGTAAAAAACATATATCCGTACAGCTCACGCGATGGGTTAACTCCCCCCATCCTACCGGTTTTGGTAACGTTAGGGTAGCTGTGCGATTACTAACACCAGTTAGTCCAGCGGAGCCAGCTATTTCAACTAGGTACAAACGTTTCGCGTTGCCAACCAGTTCTCAATTGTCGGGCACGCGTTCGGAGAACGGGAAAAGCAACTTTTCGGCTTTACTTCTTTTGAATTTGAGGCCCGTCCGTATCATTTTGCAAGTTGCGGGCCGAACGGGTTCGCTTATCTCTCCAGTTCCACAAATCAAGTGAGAAAAATGCTCCGAATTTTTCGCCACTTCAAACGTAAGGAGGAGGAAAAAAAAAAAAGAGAAGGGAAATAAATCCTCGTTGAAGCTCGAATAGTAAATCTTCGGAAACCACGTCATTGCATCAAAGTGGGTCGTGCACCTTTTTGCCGGAGAGCCTTTAAGCAGAGCTTCGCTCCTCCTTTTCTTATCTTTGAATGGATGGCTTCTTGTGGAACTATTTTTTCTACTTTTCCAGGTTAAGAAGCGAATAACCGCGAGGAGAGTTCTTTTTTACTCCCCTTTACTTATACACCTCGATATCGGGTGAGGATTTGTGTTTTAGCGGTAGCTGCCTGATGGACTAGTTAGAAACTCATTCATTACCCAAATCGAAGAGTATCTTGAAATTAGTTAGGTAATTCGTGGAATATTGCATTTTACACAGCTCTTGCTGTAAAGCGTTTTTACTCTTCCGCTACTAACTCTGTTCTGTGGACCTTTACTCACAGTTATATTCCGCAAGTGGTTGACTAAGTCGATTTGATGTGACAATTAAATTATGTGTCCAGAAATCCAAAATATGATTGACGCTGTTCGGCGCAGGCCAAATTCGTTGGATTTTAGAGCTTGAAACTTCAGCACTTACACCCAATGGGAAGTCCTTGTTTTGGGCCTTCTCCGAACATCCAGTCCATCTATATCTGACCTCAAGCCCTTTGTGTGTGGCTGAGGGAAAGTTCAGTCTCCCTCTTCTTCAGTTATTTCCTCCAGTTTGTTGTCCCTTTTCTGGACTTTACAAAATATCCAATTCCCACCCCTCAATTTACTTCCACCCCACAACACACTGCTCTTCCCAAACTCACTCTCCCCAAATTCTCTTTCGCTCACAGCTCTACTCACTCTCTAGTTCCCCGCATAACCGTTCTTACCAACAGAAAGTACGCAAAGCTCCATCATGTTAAGTAAGTGTGTCAATACAGTCATATATCTCGTTCACTTTGTACGTCTAATTCTCTCTCTTTTTCATGCACCCAACCGATGCATTCGCGTTGTTCTGCAACAGGCCAAAAAATACGGCATTCGCTGATTTTATGAGTAGAAATTTGATAGGACAGATACTGAATCTGTCGCTTGTAGTACTACCGGCAGCGTTGTCGATATCTACTCAAAAAGTTCTGTATCTTTTTCAACTTCCAGTCAGGCCACTCTCAAGGCCTTAGCCTCATACTGTCTTACTTGTGGGAGTGTCTGACTGGACTGAAGGCCCTGGCTGAGGACAATCACACTGTGTTGGGTGCCAGGGCATCAGGGTATAGAGGGAAACGAACAGGCTGATAGGTTGGCTAAGAAGGGATCGGCGCAGATCCCTATTAGCCTTGAGCCCTTTGTTGGGACTACCAGGAGCCACATACGTAGAGAGGTGGCCAAATGGGAGGATAGGTGCATGGCTGCCCAATGGTAGGGGCTGCCTGGCCTTAGACATTCAAAACTATTCATCTGGCTCTCCAGAGGGAGGTCGAAGCTTTCACTGGGGAAGAAGGATATGAGGATCATATGTGGCCTGTTCACTATCCGCTGAGGTACCACCTTGCAAATATTGGCAAGTGCGAGGTACAAGTATGCAGGTTCTGCGAGGTAGAGCTAGAGACGGCTGGCATGTGATGTGCATATTGCATGGGTTGTGTGTTTGGGAGGCCCTTTCTTCAGCCGGCAGAGGTGGCGAATGCAGAACTTGCGGATATCCTCCCCTTTGTGCGGGGGTGGTGGGGGTGCATAGGTGACGTCACACCAAGCCTGGTGGTGGTGCAGGGGGGCCGTGATCTGAGGATCATGGACGCCCTTACAATAGGCCCGTTTGTTGCTGCAGTCCCTGCATCCACCGTTTCAAAGAAAAAAAAAGTCCCCAGCCTCAGCGTGCAAAGGGTTGTACTGAACTTGGCTTGTAGTACATGCAGATAGTCAAAGATTTGGTAAAAACCGTCTACATAGGTTATTGGAATTATTTATTAATGAGCAACCTCAATAACCAGGTCAGCGTGCAAGTAGATCATGCAACGTGTCGAGGTGTTCTGGAAAAATTGGTTTCCATAGTATCAAATTGCAAAATAACAGATGGTAGTCTGAATGGCCTCGCGGTCAGAAGGGGAACACACTCAACCGAAGATCTCAGATCATCAGCACACAGTACTCAACAGACCTCTGAGTCAAATCACCTGATGGTGCTGGTGATCAAGAGGAGGAAGCAAAGCGGCCCAATATAGCTTCCCTGAGGAACTCCTGAACAAGTCAGAAACGGCAAGAAGCCAGCAGTCAGCCAGATAATTGTCTATCCACAGCAAGAAGAACCCGTGGGCTTCAAATGACTATACTAAGACTAGAAGACGGAGATGATACGTCAATGCCAGACAGTAGGTATTAGGCACGTTCGGTAGCCCTGCTGGAAACTTTCCGTCAACGCACGCAAGTATATTAACAACCATAACAGACAGTAATCTCAAATCCTGCATTTTGAGGGTGCCATTGCATTTTTGAATCAATTTGTCTATAAGGTGGTTCTGTTGCTGACCTGAGAAAACATCCTTTCAGCTAGTACAACAATATCTAGGAATTCTGGCTGGCAGGTATATTTTTGAAAGTGCGGTTTTCATACTTTTGAGACGGATTCGACTGTATATTTTATGTGGCCAAACTTCTCTTCGACGATTTCGAATTCCGCAAATTTGAACTTGGGATTTACGTAAGTAAATCTCAACATTGTTTTAGCTGAGAGATTCGAGTTACGTTGTGGGACGCACAATGTTTGTGTTGCGAGGGCGAAGGAATATCGAATTACCCTAAGAAAGCAAATCAATGACGTTGATGTTCCAAGTTCTGGATTAAAGCTTGAAAACAGCGACCCGTTTACTCCCACTTTCTGCGCTTGAAAAGGGCGTATCGCGAGTCCTTGAACCGATTGTTCCCAGAATTATGCGGTCTTTTCGCTATCGACTTTTTACTCTCGTCCTTTGAAGCTCTTTCCGTCCGAACTGTAAGGGAAATCAGAAGATGCGCTGCCCATAAAACGGCCGTAACGCCGTTCATACAGCGATGAATTTTCACATCGCCTGCTCCCCCTCCCCACCACCAATTTTACGGCTTATTTCCCCCTAGAAAGTAATAAAAGTTTTCCCTTAAACCCCTTTTGCCTGGGGGGACTAAGGGACTGTTAACCAGATGAGAGAGACCGCGGTATCGAAGGTCGATATTTTCCTATGTGTCGGTAAGAACCCTCTCCGGTTCTACAAAAATGTACAAAATGCGTGTGCACCGCCGCATTACGAAGTATTGGTGCGAACATGACACTTATTGATGCGCTGCGTGAGCGAGACATTGCTGACATTCCAGATCTTAAGAGACTCTGTAGTTATCATTTTCCTATAATAGCTCTGTCAGTTGTTGGTTGCCTGGTATCGTCTGTACAATCAAACGTCTCACGGTTTGAACTAATTTTAGTCAGCAAAAAAAGAACGTGAGCTTCTTTAACGGTGTAAGTAGGGTTGAAACTAACCCTTTCGGGTTTGACGACATTGGCCAGATAGCTTGGAGTAATGTTGGCTGAGCAAGGTTGTCGTGCCTAACTCAACAACCGAGAATAAGCTTTTCCGAAAGACAATTACCTCAAAGCTCGTGCTGGGCGATATGGGGGAACTACCGCTTTGTTGGACGTATAGCCTCTTAATCGACAGTACAATGAAAGTAATTGCCTTCGGACACCCCTAGCTTCCCTTTTAACAAGGCTCCAAGAGCGGAAAAAGCACGCACACTGAAGAACTTATCGTAAAACTCCAAAGTACTCGAAAACTTTACAAAACCTGCTATCAGAGTTTACGCGTGTGAAGTCGGGCCCATGCTCGCAAGACGACGAGGAACCTGGCTGGAGAGAGTAAGATGTAGACTTTGGGCCTGCCGTGGAGGATCGCTATCTGACTCTGACTCAATCCGTCCTCAATGCCTCAATGGAAAAAGGAAAAGTGGAGCGAGTTTAGATCAGAAGTATCTGACAAATGCGTTGTTCAAGAAGGAGCCTAATTCTTGTTTATTTATTGCTAATTTCCATTAAGTATTTCAGGTTCCAGTAGTCGAGATGTAGACCAATAATCAATTTTCTGTTCTCTCCTTCCATCAGTTAACATTCCGATGGAGATTGAAGTTAGACGCAATTTTCTAAACCGAAAATATTCATTACGTAACGGTGCAAAAGCTCAGTCCAAACCATGCTTCGTACAAACGAAATTTAATAGGAGTAGGAAACTAAATTTTGTGAACGAAAGACAAAGATAATTGAAAGACGAACGTTGGGATAAATGCATGTTGTGACAAAGTGGTGAATGGTTATCCAACCAGATTTTGCACACAAAATGATTAATACAAACAAATGATGGAAATAAATTTATCGTTGAGCTCATAAACATAAATAGAATATAAAAGTTACTGCTCGTGAAAAGCCTGAAGCGAAAGCAAAAATAATCTGGTACTTGGCACAAGTTTTCTTCGAGCGATGTTTAACGTTCGTGCTTCTACTTTGTCCAATAGTCCTTTGGCTGTATATTAGTCGAGGTATGACGCTGGTAGACGTTTTCTAAGTATGTCGTCCAGGTATGACGCTGGTAGACGTTGAGTACAGGACTTGCGGGATACTGCGACCCGAAGAGAATGATAACCGCTCGCTAATGATGACATTTTCACTGCAAAGTGAGGAAATGGCGATGAACACCTAATATAAGCAGTTTTAACGTGGCGGTACGCAGATAGGTAGAATTTTAATGGAGCGCTAACGGTTCCGGAATTTACTGTGCTGCTCGTACTCATGCCTTGACCATTATTGAGCAATTTCCACACAAATAATTGATGAGGCTACAGACTCGATTTTTTAGAAGGACAGTAATCGCTTAGAGTTATCGAGTAAACACTTTTAGAAATAGTAGTAAATGACACGACGGTAGTTGAAATTCCAGAATTTCTGGAGAACCAACTATATATCTGATGAGCGTTATTGAACCATCACTGTAAAGGTACTTGATTGGACTATCATCTGCATTTTTCTGACGATCCTAGTAATATTTGAACGGAGTTTATAAGGAAAAAACTGCGCTAAAATCTATTTTCGTTTAAACGTTTGGTAATTTATTGTGCTGCTCTCCTTATTTTTCCACTGATGGAAATTCTTGTGTCATTTGAAGCTGTATTTAAGAACAATTTAATCAAAATCATTACAGCCGTTTTTGATCACCCGGACGGCGGACGGACATTGCAGATTTGGAATCCCCATGTGTTAAAACGTGAAGTATCAAATTTTAAGGGAGGGTTGTAAAAAATGTTTTCTTACCTACAACATAGTGTTATTATTCAGAATGAAAAAAATAAGCGAATAATGAAAAGTTCAATCGAAGATAACAGATATTTTGCTAACGGAAATAGTTGAGACGGAGCGAAACAGTCATTCGTGGAGGTGAAGACGAGAACAAGGCAATCGGACGATAAAGAGACAAATCGTAATGCCAAAGGTTAAATACCTAGAGAAAGCAAAAAAAAAAAAAAATTGGGCGAACCCATTGCGAGGCGAGGGGGCGGTGATGCCAATTGAGCAGGAGAGCGATTTCGTTAAGACGGGCGGGCTAACGACGTTTCAAACGACGAAACGTTGACTTCCGCTGTAGTTCCTGCATTGTACTGCGTTTCGTTAATTTTTTTAACCGTTTTTTGCCCATAACAATCATGGGCTTCGTCCGATCGGATTGACGAGATGGGAGGTACAACTAGATACCAAATGGTTTTTTTGTGCTAAAGAATGGATTTTTTAGAGCACGTAAAAAGGCACAAAACGGCCCGGACGGGGGACGGCGGACGGACATTGCAAATTTGGAATCTCCATGTCTTGAAACGTAAAGTATCAAATTTTGATGGGGGGAGGGGGGTTGTAAAAAATTTTTCGTGACCGAAAACATAGGGTTATTATTCAGAATGAATAATAAACCAAAAATGCTCCTGCATGAAAGTGAAAAATTATGAAGGTAAAATAAAACGTTCTGACCGTGGCACAGACAAAAGAAATGAAGGGTGATACAGTTTCGAAGATCTTGAGACTGTGGAGAAGAAAATACAAAGGGTGCATGAACTAATTTGGAAATGTTCAATTGTTCCAGCCGCGATTCGGTATCAGGATTTTCGCTTCCACGAAACGCGACACTACGGTAAAAGACGGAGGAAAAGTCAGTTTTAGCGAACGGGATACTGATGACCCGAGCGACGAGAGCTACAGATGAAGTAAAGATTTTAGGTGGAGAGACGAAGAAAAATATTATTCTCTCCCCCCCTCTACAGCGTCACCTAGTACACCTGCTTACTTGGTCTTGGCAAGGGGTCTTGGGTGTCCTTGGCCAGCACCAGTGAGCTTGGTCTAAGCTGGTGAATGATCTCTAGAAACAGAGGAATAAAATAAAATAACCGTTTTGCTCTACCTATTTAGACACCATGAACTCTGTTGAATGGCTGGGACCAAAATACATCACGATGTTGATTCTCTGAAAGGTTGGTTTTCAAGTTTTGCCATAATTGGCTGTAACGATTTTAGTTCGACTTATCGGGCACTCTTTTGTGGAAAATATCCATCGAGTGCGCCTGCGGTTGGTTCCTGAGACTGTTCAGCTGGATCGATATCGGTCAGCAGTCAATTGATTTGAGTTCTTCGTTGCGGGAGGTGATGCGAGCATTCATATAGCGACGACTTTCATACTCCTTAGTCAGTGGTGTTTATTGAGTTTAGTCCCATGGTTTTAAACTGTCCCACAAAATGGATGAGTTGCGAAATGAGCTGATTGATTGTTAAGTCCTTACTTTTATATTTCAAGTCTGAGCTTCCATTACTTTCCAAGTAGCCTTTCAATTTCAATTCCTTTTCAGTTAACATAAAAGTGAACTAAACATTGATTTTATGGAGCTGGTGATGGCTGGTGTGCTGACGTCACTCACGTCGAAACGAAATAAAATCGAACACTTCTGAATGTAATGTAGTGAGCCTGAACAATGCAAAAGCGCAAGAGAATCAGGAAGAATTGAATTTTTTTTTTAAGGGAACGCCGTCACAGTCAACCGTTTTATATACTTCCCTCATACCGTATACCAGCAATTGAGGTTGAGAGCAGAACGTCCTGAACTGTGAACGCTCCCGTCAAGAGCTTCTTCAAAACTTTGTAAGCTGACGGATCAGAGATTTTCAGCTGAACTGGGAACAACAGGGTATTAAGCTGTCGGAAGTTGGGCCAACTTTAATCGTGACAGTATCTCTGAGTTAACTGAGCCGAGGGGGAGGAAATGCCGTAATAACGTTATTATTGATGGAACGTTTGCCACTCAGAAGCAGACGGGGGAAACGCCATCTGATGCTCCGAGTAATCCGACCCAACAGCTCCCTCTTCATCTCGTCACACCTCGTTCTGCCTCGAGCACTTCTTTAGTCAACTAGGGAGATATTCTATCGACGAATAGTTGGCGTTTGGGATGACTTCGATAATCACGGAAGCAACTGGCAAATTAGGAAATGTAGTTTGAAGTTAATCTAACTTTGATTCTACTACGACCTCGTTGAATGTAATATCATTCACTAGTTTGACCTAGAATTCTTCATACGATCACTTTTTTTCTCATGTTTTAAGTCGTATTTCGCCACCAATTTTCGACACCTTTGTTCATAGCTGCGTGAAAGTTTGCTTCTTTTCAGTTACAACGGATTTCCCCTTTCTGGACTACAACAGATTTCCCCTTTCTCTTCCCATCCCTCAATTTACTTCCTCTCCACAAAACACAGCACTTCCCAGATACTCATTCATCTCCCAGTTCTAGCGATAGACACTCGTTTCTCATCTCTCCGGCTACTAATTCGCAATCCTCTTTCCTTCTCTGTACAACCAGTTCACGCATTCAGAACCCCCTTGTTCTCGCTCGAATACTCAATCTCATATCCTGTTCTATTCATTTCTCCTTTGTACATGTAAGTGGTCAAATCATATACTGGTCTCCCAACTCTCCAATTACAAGTTCGTGCAACTGTAAAATCTGTCTTCGTGATTCTTTCAAGTCTACCCTGGTCAAAACAAGGGGTCTTGCGCTCACTTGTCAAGCCATATGGCACGTCAGAAACAATTCAGTGTAGGAATGTAAAATTAAGGATCGCAGCGTTGACCATGCCCTGGTGTGGTGTGTAATGCAACAAAAATGCTGAGGAGATGCATCGGCTGGGAGTGTCAGCAGACGTTCTTCGAGGTATCACCATCCATACATTGTTCAGCTCGTATGTAAACTGGGGGTCATTCAATCCTGGAACATCCTCTCACCCTTTCCTTAATTTTATTCATTTAGTTGTCTTTTTGGGTGCCTTGCGTCCCATTTACTGCGAGCTTTGGAAAAAAAGGAAAAGTCCGTGAACGCGATTGAGAAAAAATGGCGGAAAAAACCCAACCCAAATTTGATAATTGGCCTCCAGATCATCAAATGACGAAAGAAGCGCAATAAATTATTAAAGATTTTGAAGAAAATTTTGCCCAGTTTGTCGTTGGTAATGCCCCGCCCGTATGGTATTAACATTCTCAGCTAAATATCAGGTGGTAGTTACTGTTCTGCATTAGGGGATGTCTGTGGGAGTACCAACCTGGTGTCCCCTACCTCCCTCAGACCCCGCAGTTTAGAAACGAAAGAAGGGGATGGGATTTCTACTCTCCAGCGACCCCCGACCACCACGATGTCCGCAGAGCAAGCGCATATTCCAGCATTATCAGGCCTTGCCCTGGTTAGGAGTTGGATCGCTCCATTCTACCTACCTTGCCCTGCGGAGGCAGCCACCTGACGTGGCCCTAACCCATAATACACCGGCGCACGGCCGTGGGCTGTGCATTCCCGCGGTACCTTTTTGGGCCAAACAACCCTTAAGGCCTGAATGGTCACTGGCCCGCACCTTCTTTTGATGGCACTTACGGCTTTTCCTTATCCCAGGGTGGGGCAGTTTGGGCTTGCTGACCTCCATGGGATCAAGAAGGACCCCGGTAAGCTGCGACAGAGGGCCCCATAGCCTCCACCCACTACTAGGGGGCCTATCTGCCTGATTGAGAAAAAGCGGCAGAAAAAACCCAACCCAAATTTGATAATTGGCCTCCAGATCATCAAATGACGAAAGAAGCGCAATAAATTATTAAAGATTTTGAAGAAAATTTTGCCCAGTTTGTCGTTGGTAATGCCCCGCCCATACGGTATTAACATTCTCAGCTAAATATCAGGTGGTAGTTACTGTTCTGCATTAGGGGATGTCTGTGGGAGTACCAACCTGGTGTCCCCTACCTCCCTCAGACCCCGCAGTTTAGAAACGAAAGAAGGGGATGGGATTTCTACTCTCCAGCGACCCCCCGACCACCACGATGTCCGCAGAGCAAGCGCATATTCCAACATTATCAGTCCTTGCCCTGTTTAGGAGTTGGATTGCTCCGTTCTACCTATTTTGCCCTGCGGAGGCAGCCACCTGACGTGGCCCTAACCCATAATGCACCGGCGCTTGGCCGCAGGCTGTGCATTCCCGTGGTACCATTTTGGGTCAAACAACCCTCAAGTCCTGAAAGGTCACTGGCCCGCACCTTCTTTTGATGGCACTTACGGCTTTTCCTTATCTCAGGGTGGGGCAGTTTGGGCTTGCTGACCTCCCTGGGGTCAGGAAGGACCCCGGTAAGCTGCGACAGAGGCCCCATAGCCTCCACCCACTACTGCCCGATAAACAACCTGTACGACGAGAGTTCGATAATGCTGAAAAGATAATCAGCAGCAACCACAGAAATCAATTCAAACCACCGCTGTTTCACCTAATACCATTTCTCGCAGTTTTTAATAAATGATTTCGTAAAAGTAAGCGCAATCCTTCTCAGAAAAATCATCTTACGAGCCTCATAAATCACCTTTGCACTGATTGCTCACTAATGGCCGTATTATGAGTAGGAGCATCTCAATAAATTCTAATCCTTTAAGGGTTGAACGTGAAGTTATGTTCTACCAAGCACAAATGAACTGAGTGGAAAATAGATTAGTAGCTGCCAAAGCAACACTGAGTCTATGTGTGGCTGAGGAAAATTGTGTGTTGCGTCGCAAAATATATTAATGTAAGCTCTTGGTTCTGAGCTTTCTAGAGCGATTGTGAATGAAAACCAACTCCAGGTTGTGTAAATAAAACCGTTCATTTATTCGCTGTACTCGACTCGATCCAAAAACTCTTCTCAAAGCAGAACGCCTGTGGCGTTGCAGTCCAGTATCATATTCCTTCCGCCACCACGAGGGGCTTATTTCCCGCTCGCGCTTCCAGAGGCTATTTCCAGCTTGAAGTCTACAACCCCAAATATTGAGGCTCAACGTCGAAGATTCGCGCGCTCTCTATAAAATCCTGTTGCGGTTTGACGTGTATCACGAAGGCTCGAGAAAAGTGAGAAGACAAAAGGACGTTTCATCGTTTGTTTCCTAAAAGTATTAGCATCGATTTTCCAGGAGTATCGGCTGCGGCTCAAAAGGGGATTTCTCCTTCGTTCGCTATCTCCGGCTATTTTGTAAAGGGCCGCCGTACAACAAATAGCATAACGGTTCTAGCTGGATTTGATCCAAGACGCCGCCCCTCTTCCCTTCATATCTTTTTCTTATCGGGGAAATTCTCAGAGAAGGGAAGTGCCTTTATTCAAGATGCTTGTTAGAATGGAAGGCCTTCGAGCGAACAATTGGAGATGGGGGAGAAACTCCGGCGACATAACTATTAATTGAATTCCCTTCTTCTCTTGAAATCGGGCGGTTATCTTAGAAAACACGTTATTTTATGTCTCTAGTTAACAAGTCAGTTGATTGCTGTTCCCCAATTAATCGGGTTATTAGAACGTTGTAGGGGGGAAGGTAGAACAAATCGCTCTTAACGCACATGAGAGCACTTCGGCATTCAGACTGCCTTCTCCTTCAACAGAACCTCAATGCCCTCTCTCCGTGTAGTGTAACTTCAATGGCCTCTTCTGTCCTCCACACCTACTCGATCAAAGGAGCTAAACTACGCATCGTGGTTCTTAGCGTGTACCTTGATTCCCAAACCCCATAGCTCAGGTTGCAGCTCGTGGACCGGGCTTGCTCGGCTTTATGAAACGGATCACTGGAGAGTTCTCACGTGCCTCTGCCTTAGTGACTCTCAATCCTGGAGTACGTATCAGTAACCTGGAGCCCGCACTACGAGCGTCATATCGTGCAGTCCGAGCGTGTTTTTAGAGCATTTCTTTGTTACTTCAGCTACGAGCACTCCATTTCCTGAGCTTTCTTGCCGCTTCTGCCTGCTGTCTCCCCGTGGCGGTCGCCTTGTGTGCTGATGTTTCATTCTTTCACGGTCTATTATCGGGACGGATTGATTCTCTCGATCTTCTCTCTAAGTTAACCTTTTCCCCACGTCAAATATAAACTCTTCCTACACCTTAGCTGAACAGTACGCCGTAACACCCACATCTCCTAATGGTACAACCCTTCTAGAGCAATCCTCCAAAACTAGATCGCCGAAGGATTATTTACCTAAATTAAATTTTTCGAAATTTAGCCGCAAAAATTTTGCTGTTTTGTGACACCTTTCAATCTCTTTGAGTCAATCGCACCGATAGAAAAATTTCATTATTTAATCGGATCCTTAACTGAACCTGCGTTATCTCACGTAAACTTAAGGAGAGGATTTTGAGGGGGGGGGGGGTTGTAAAAAATTTTTCGTGACTGAAAACATAGGGTTATTATTCAGAATGAATGATAAACCAAAACGAGTTGCTTTCGTCTGAGACAACCAACACGTTAAATCATCACCGTGCGAGTAACGTGATTTCACCGGAATTTAGCGAGACAATTTGTATTTCTTTCGTCAAATCCAAATCTACTGAATCAATAGCCCGGCAAATACTTTCCCCAGAAGCCGAATATGGGCCTGTTTGGTGAGTCCGTCTACTCTGGCTCGTGAGATACTGTGGGCGAGCGATGTCGATGTAAAGACATGATCGTCTGGCCATTAAGGGCCGGTCTATCAATTCTTTAGTTAAAACGTCGATTAGGTAGCGATCTGTTAACGATAATCAAGGAGTGAAAAAATACTAGAGCTCGGATCGCGTTCATCAATCGCCAATTGACTAATAGTTAGCTTGCGAGAGTATGGCCGCGGGGAATAAGGGCTACCACTACGCTTAAACGAGAATCCTTCGAATGAAGAGGCAGCTTGGCGAGTTGTCATCCAAAACAATGTGTTAGAGAGTTGGTACAATTGGGCCACCTTCATTTGCCGCCTGTCGATTTCATTATTTGGCATTTTCATTCGAATACCCAAAATATCAGTTGCAGAATTGTTTAATAATATATTTGTGATCTTGCTTGATACTTTTCTCTTTTTTCCAATTCTCTTCTTATCTTTCCTTACTCCTCTTCTTATTGCGTAGCTCATTTTTCGTATTGTGATTATTTTTCTTGCGTGATTTTTTCCGTCGTGAGTAGGGCAAAGATAACTAAAAAATGTTCCTTAAAGAAAACATAACGTGTATTATTCAAAATTAATCATACACCAAACAACTTTAAAAAATTTGAAAAACGACACATGATGTGCGGTGTGTTTCACAGCTGAGCTCCCAATCGGAGTTCATTGCTCATAAAATTATATTAAATTGAGTTGGCAGTATCCCAATCAATAATAGAACGATAATAATAATGTGATAACGAGAGCACAAACGAAAACAGATCGAGGCAAACGAAACACAACTGAACATGGCTGCCTACAAAATTTTTCAGATAACTGTACAACTTTCTGATAACCGAAATAACAGGTCGGAAATAAATAAAAACAGATCGAGGCGAGCGAAACACGTTATTGGACAGATATAACGGTTAGTTATCCGATAACTAAAGAGCGAAGAGACGAGTTAAAAAATAACTAACAGCACTAACAAGGCGTCAAAGTGAATTGATGAACGCGTCTTCGGTAGTTAACGAACGATTTGACTTAGTCAGCCTTTAGTCGAGCTGGCAAATGACATTGATAAACCGGCCCTAAGTCTTTAATAATTTACCTACTGGGGCGGAATCAATCCAATCCCTTTAAAATCGGAACGAGGGCTTGAGGTAAGAAAAAACGTAAACGTCTTTAATTATTGTCGTTCCATGGGCTAACTTTTTTACGGTGTTTACCGCATAACTCCAGAACGATCTTTTGGCAGTTCTCATACATTACCTATAAATGCGCTGTGCCTCTCAATAAGTAAAAGGAACGAAATAAATTTCGGAACAGTAGAGGCTGCCAGTTTCTGGCTGTAGAACGTCAAATTTCACACGAGGCCTTATATAAAGCGTTCGATTAGTCGCTCAGACGGTAAAAATCTCCGGATGTACGCGCGGAAGAGAAACGTTTTGGATATATGAGGGCCCAGATAGTAAGGGCCAGTTAGTCGCTATGGGCTGTTACTTAAGGCGCAACATTTTGGGGACCCGAGGTAGGAGTGTAAGGATAATTGGGGGACTTGAAGAAATGACGTCAGTGAGTGTTATAAACACAAAGATGTATGGCGGTCTCTCTCCACTGGGGTCATTGAACTCATTCTCCAACGTGAGTTAGTTTGAATGTATAAATATAACACTCGTCGGCGGTTCCGACTCCTCTCCTTAGCACGATTTCAACTCAAAAGGGAGAGTCGCAATTGTCCCTTTTATAATTCATTACGTTAACATCAAGATATTTCCATGCTTTTTGTTGTAATAACCAGATTTAGAGGCTCGTGTGATATATCTATGCGGCCTAATTCGAAGTAAAACAAACAAACCTATAGACGAAGCCAGGTAAAACTGCAGGATATTGATCGAACCAGATGTATCTATCGGAAATGTTACACGCCCGACCATGAATAATAATAGTGCATTAGCCAATGTATAGGGCCTAGAAACCACTCTACGACATGAAAGACTTCTACCGCACTCTTCATATAAGGCAGCAGTGAAAAGCGGCCGCCATGTTATGTACGAACACCTCGGCTTTTTGTCAAAAGAGAGAGTATCAAGAGAAGAGGCTCAATAGACCGAGGATTGTTTTCTCCGTCGTTCTGGGGCATTTCTCCAGACCGTGGAAAAGTAATTGTTGAAAAGCCTGTCGAGGGACGAGGCTCGTAGTTGCTCTTCCTGGCGAGAAACTCCTCATACAGCGGGAAGAAGAGATGTAGAGCTGCAGCTCTTGGCGTTTTGCCAAAGACCCAGCAGACGAGCCAAAAAAGAGGTTCACTAGGCGCTCAGGACTAACCAGAGGGAGAGGGGAAAAGAGGGCGCGAGACATACGGGGGAAAAGAAAAAGAGAAACAAAACGGGGAAAGAAGGGACTCTTCGAGTGATTTCAGTTTCAGTTCGAAATGAGAGCCGCTGTTTCTTCAGCGATGAAAATTATTCCGTAACAACGGGGAACAGGTTTGATCTGACCTTTGACCTCTCCATCTCATTTGCAGTCTAGGGGTGTAAAAACCCGACGAACCATTAGATTGTAAGCTGTCGACAGAATCAGAAAAATAACTAGGGAGGACATTATCGACCTACGATTTGCTTTCCACCTCACAAACGTTAGTATGCACTCGATAGAGAGAAACGTGGATCCCAAAAGTCTCTCAAGTGTTGGTACAGAACTTGCCAGTGATGCTGCAACACTTAGGTTGTGTTGGGCGCACTTGAGCTTTATGCCTGGTGTTAGACTGAGTCGGGGTGAATAAAAAAGATGCACCAATTAACCCAGTCTAGGAAATTGTTTTATGTACGTACGATAATAACAAGAAGAGAGAGAGAAAAAAGAAAAAAAACCTAAATACTTGGAAAAGGAACAAACAAAATTAATTGCTAGATCATAAACTATAAACTGAAGTTAACTTCTACACTATGGAAATAAAATCGTCTGATCGCTTTGACCTTAGCACCCTTGGTCCTCGTGGGGGTTTGAGGAGGATGAAAACAGCGTTCGAAGATGGTAGACAATGGAGAACACAACTCCAAGTTATACGTTGGCGACTGCGATGTAGAAAAACTGGGGTAAAAGCAAAGAGTAGGGACCGCTCCCTCTGATAAGGCAATATATCGATATATCACGACCGAGGTCAGGTTATCGATATGCCTGACACCGTAGGCTCTGGCGCCATGTTTGAAATTAGAAATAACGACAGCTGTACGATTATGCCAATTACTTAATGTTCATTATGTAATACCCCGTTATATAATTATTTTAAATGTACAAAGACTATGAAAATGAGCGAATTCAATGAAATTAAGAATGGGTATATGAAATAAATATGAGATAACTAACGGACGCATACCAATACATGCAGTCGTAGCGTTATCAAGCGGTCGGTCCATATTCTTTGTTTCACCCAAAACTGGAGAGTTTTTGAACAGGGGTGGAATTCTGACGGTCCTATGTCCCTATTTATATCGAGAATAAAAAAAAAAGCTGGAACTTGAGCTATTGCGGTCCAGGTCGTTAACAGATCCAGCACTGGTAAAGCCTCATCGGGGGGCCATGGGGCGTTGGTAGAGACACAATCGTCTGCAGTCCGTCACGGGTTGATTCTGGGGCCTTTTCTGAAGTGATGAGCTTGATGAGTCACTGTTGATCACCGATGAAATACATAATAAAAGAAAAAGAGGAAAATATCTCAGCGTTATCGCTTTTGTGAAACGAGCCCAAGACTCCTTCTGAGTTGCATGAACACCTGGTGATTTCGCAGTCACGCCCAACTCTTGTTACTTAACCTTAATGCCGTATGCTCAGCCTCTACCCACCTAGAATAACTTGGAAGAACCGTGAACGGTAAAACTTTAACCTTCCCAATCCACCAGGAGTATACGCTACGATATAACAATTAGAAATACTCTACATAAACATCTGCTCACAGGAGAATTTGGCAAAAGGACTGATGGGCAAGCGCATTTATATACTCTCAAATAGCGAGGTTGCACTAAAGGCCGTTAAGGCGTACACCTTCAGACCTAGGTAGAGATAGGAATGCCTTCAGGTGCTCAAATGGCTCGTTGGCTTTCCCTTACTTGGGTATCGGCCCATCGACGTCATGACAGTAGTTAAAAAACGGGAGCTCTTGAGAAAAGGGTCACTTCCCATCAGGCCCGTGCCTCATCCATGAAAAGTCGCTTGAATCAGCCTGCGGGCTGGTGGGAAACAGGAAAGTGCTTACAGGCCACGACTAAGGTAAAAAGGTTCTTGCTAAAGAGTCACAGCACTGCTCAGTCTGACAGACGGCAACTAACAATCCTCATTAGTTTCCTCACTGGGCACTGCTCTCTTAAGTACAAACTAAATACTGGGACGTTGACCCTCAGGAGTCATAAATCTTGAAAGTAGGCTAGTAGTCTGTCCTCTGCTATTGTATCGTTCTTTCTGCACATGTCTCTGCCGTATGCGGCAATGTGCTCCACAAGCATCTTTTTGAATTCGTTCTGGACCAGCTGTGTGGGTGTGACAGCAAACCCATCTGCCCCTGAGCTCCGTGAACAGCCACTGCTCTATGTGAGGTTCGGATGACGTTGGGATCTTGGACAGTGTTTCCACTCCCTATACTCACCCACTGTGAGGACTTCAGGGGGAACAAGAGGAGACATTACTGGTTTTAAAAATCTTTTGCTTGGTATCACGGGCTACTGCGATGTACCAGAGATGGAATAGTACGTTGCGGGTATTGCCTGCGGCAACAAGTTTGAGACGCTGAATCCATGCAGTGCAGGTGTGCTCGAGCCGAGCTGCTAGAACTTTGCCATAGAAGGGCTGGATAAAGAGCAGCACTGTTGTTGAGTTGCCTCCACAGATGAACTGGAATAATTAAAAGGAGGAGTTTTTTTGGGGTGGTGTATCCGTTGGCAAGATACCCAGCCTAGAGTAGTCACAAACCGCCATCCAAGTGACCTTTCCCAGCTCGACGACGTCCTGGTACTGTTTCTTACATTGCACCTGGCCAGGCTGGAGGTCCTATGTTACCTGACGCAATGCGAGAAACATTCCCAGGAAGTTGTCCTGGGAGGGGTCAACTTTGATGCCGGTTTGTGCCTGCTCTAGGCTGGGTATCTTGTCGACTCATCCCCCCTTCTCCTCACCCCTCCCCAGGACGAAATTTGTGGAACGTTTAGCTTTTGAAAGAGCCGTTACTGAGGGATTTACTAACTGAGCGTCTTGATGCGTCGCGTCAAACGGCAGTAGTTCGCAGGGTTTCTCCCACGTTTCGCTCCTGGTATATTGATATCGGATAACGTTAAAATAATATTTAATGTTCGTCCCTTCTCAATGCGTTGGTAACTGGAGAGGAAAGCGGAGGAGCTCATCGCGGTTGCAGAGAAGACGGTGGAGTTGTCGCACCTGCTTAATCCAATCACTCGCCAATTAACGTTCCGCTTTGAGACCCCGCTTTCGGAGCCCGCTCCACTCGCTCCAATTCGCTTCGACGCCCTTTTATAAAAGATATTACTATGCGGTCGTTAGAATCACGCGAAATTCCCTAGACGAGACACGCGCCGCGCCGTCCCGCCCGTGTTTTTAACTGTGGCGATGCGACGTGGAACTACGAACCTGGCGGGGGACACGCGGATTTTAACGCTGTGAAAATGCGTAGATGCGATTAGAGAGGAACCTCTCGAATGGGAGTTCAGCGCTTAGAATCAGTTTTAATTGAGTTGCCCCCGCGAAGAGCTTAAATTATCAAACTAACGTTTACCCACGCGGAGCGAAGCAACTGCGACTCCGAAGCAAACTATTATATTGAGAGTGGGAGTTTCGGTGACTAGCACTCGCCTGTTTACAGGTGGAGGGAGAGAATTGATTTAGGAGTGAAAATGAAACGCAACGCCCACGAACCTTTTCACTGGCGTCTCCAGGGGAAAAAACAAAGGCAGGTGGATGGTGGAATTTCAACGACTCCAGCCGAGTACTTCATCCAGTCCAGTATTCATCCGGTACGCAGTTTCAAACGTGAATCTTTCGCCCAATCTCAACAAAAAAACCACATCCTTTGTGATTGGGTATACAGATGGAAGGTCAACCTTCTACGCGGTAATAAACCTGTATTCTGAGCTAAATCCCAAAATGAAGAAATGAAAATGAAAAGCGGCACTGACAAAGTAAATAAAGTGACTTGCATATGTGATCAAAGAAATGAAAAAGGTATCCGGAAATTCAGAAACAGTTCGTATTCACACGTGGCACAACACTCGCGGAAAAGACAAAAACAGAATGAATAGTATAAAAAAAACTGATAAAAGATAAAATATTCCGCGTTTTAGGCGGGCTTTTACAGTAGCTGCGGTTCCCTCGAGCGACGTTCCAGTGGGCCTCACGATCCGCCAATTAGTTGGAAGCTCGAACATCCTTTTATTTTTATTTATTTATTTTGAGTAAAAACGGGCTAAATCCATTAAAAATCGATGTAGTGGACTGAGCAAGTTAGTGGTAAAATGTGGAGGGGGGAGGGCGATATTGCTAAGGGGCATCACTTATGACTAAAGTTAGCTCTCTCTGGCTGGTGAGAAACTGTGGGTGCGTGGGCGAGCGCTTCTGCTGTCTGGCCGTTAAATCAGTACTAAAGTCAGTTGGTCGTGGTCTATATATAGGAAGAGAAGGGTGAACGGGATGCTGTGGCGTCGTGGGAAAGGGAAGAGGGAAGGAGGTCATGCCTCTGTAGGGAAATCCATTGGAAGTGAAGGGAAAAGAATGTAAGGTTAGTTATGTATGTCTTAAAGTCCCTCACCAGCCAAAGAAGACGGGCTCACCAAACAGGTACGTTAAATTAAGTAATTTACGTACTGGCGGAACTAAACTAATAAGATCGAAGGAAGCTCGGAGTGAAGATTTAAGATCTAGTTTAGGCGATGATGAGGGGCTTACAAGTCATTTCGTCAGGGGAGAAATAAGCAAGTAGGTTGGAGTGAGCTAGTCAAAGCCAACAAGGAGAAGATGACAGGGGACTTGATGTGTCCAGACAGTGAACCTGAACCTCCTGAACCGGAGAGACTCGACGTTCGCACGCAGTCAAGGTCAGGGGTCTAGGAAGGTTAGCTCGTTGTTATTGACATCGACGCTAGAAACACCTGACTTGTTGGCAATGCATCACGCAACTTTCCTTGGCCTCATGGGCATTCGACGGTTTTAACAGCTCTAGCAACCAATGCAATTTGTTTTTTATTCGACGTTCACAAAGAAATTGTGTGGCGCTTAGGGTTTCTTTCTCTGACGTGGCGTTCACAATACGTCTCGACTATTCTTGCACAAAACGCAAGACAATCTTGAGGTCCATCCTTGAAACCTCCTCCAGCTGCTGCTCAGGAACCCCAAGCACTCTGAGGCGTGCTGCAGCCACCCCCTCACACGTATACAGAACCAGTCTCCAGCTCCGACTCGCAGAGTCTGCAACTATATACCTCTGACTTGCCATTCTTAGCCAGGTACTACTTCTATACCCATCCGTACGCTATCTCTCTCCAGGCTGAGGATCTCTTTCTTTCGCTACCTGGAGAGTCTGACCAACAACCTTGACTTCCTTTGGCCAGGTACACCTTGCCAATAGGCAGCCCCACACTTCTCCTCCCACTTACCAACCTTCTTGATCAAATGGCTCTTGGTGGTCCCTATGAGGGGCTCAGGTCCCAACGGGGGAAGGGAAGCGCAGATCCCTTCCTCGCCAGTTTATCCGCCACCTCATTCCCTCCTATCCCTGCATGACCTGGCGCCCAACACAGATGCTACGACCCTTATTATCAATGGTGCTTGAAGACTATCTGTCAGCCCCCAGACTTATGAAGCCTCCTGTGACATCATCACGTCTTCACGATCCCTACTCCTGCACTAGTAGACCAGTGGTGACCAAGCCTCGGGGAGGCAACCAGCCCAAAACCCGTCAACCCATGAAAGTACGAGGGCTTAATTTTTTTTTTTCTCTCTGGGCCTCTTCTCTTTCTTGGAATGAAGAAATTCGACCACTTGTTGGGCGCCAATTGTATTGAGGTAGTTTGGAGATGCTTTTGAAGAGCTGCTGACTCAGGCAAAAAATACTGCAAATCGCGCGGAGCTCCGATCCCCAATTCCTGACTATCGTCGAGAAATATGAACCAATGTCTTACCCACTAGACCACGATCGCCCGGTGCCTTTAATAGGAGTCAGTCAGTACAGTAGAGTTAATTTATTGGACTACCATCCAGATTTTTCTGAAAGTTATAGTATCATTTTTCGGAATTCACAAATCTTCGCCATTTTCGATAATTTATAGCGCTGCTCTCGTCATTTTCTCACAAATGAGAATTTCGTGAGCTGACGTGTTATTTGGCTGTCCCTCAGACGAAATATCAAATTTGGTCGATTTGGTACAGCCGTTTTCTCAAAATCGCCTTCGCAGACACACACCGATCGTTTCCCCATTACATAACTTTCCTTTTCACTTATTAGAGCCGAGGAAAGTAAAAAGCTTGACGGGACGCTCCAAAAGCTCAAAATAGGACTTAAAATAGGATAGAAAGGCGCCAGGATGATCAGTGATGCGTTTACTGTGCACAGCGGCTGTTCGTAAATCGTTCCAAATCCACCTTCGTTTTGATGGGCCCATATCTCCCTCCGTTCATCGGGTTTTCACAAGGATATTTACTCATATTATTTATTTAAAAATTTAAAATATCGATTGGTAACTGACAATTTTAGTGTTTAATCAAAATCTTTAGACCCGTTTCCGAGATTTTCATGGCTTTTACTACTAATTCCACTTATGTTTCACTCAGTTTATTTGAACTTGGTAAAACGGCAAAAAGTGGTGGCTCTTACTGTGCCTTACTGCTGACGCTCATTCCCTGACCATTATTGAGCAATTGTAGACAGAGGATTGATGATGCAGTAGGCAGGGTTTTTTTTGAGAAGGATAATACTCAGTTTTCCACAGTTATCGGGTACCGTTGTGACAAAGTGGTGAATGGTTATCCAACCAGATTTTGCTCACAAAATGTTTAATACCAAGAAATTATGGAAATAAATCAGCTCATAAACATAAATAGAAAATAAAAGTGACTGCTCGTGAAAAAGTCTGAAGCGAAAGTACAAATAATCTGGTACTTGGCACTAGTTTTCTTCGATCGACGTTTAACGTTCGTGCTTCTACTTTGTCCAATAGACCTCCGGCTGTATGTTAGTCCAGGTATGGCGCTGGAAGATGTTTCCCTAAGTATGTCGTCCAGGTATGACGCTGGTGAACGTAGAGTACAGGACTTGCGGGATACTGCGACCCGAAGAGAATGATAACTGCGCGTTAATGATGAATTTCACTGCCAAGTGAGGAAATGGCAATGAACACCTAATATAAGCAGTTTTAACGAGGCACGTGGCGGTACGCAGATAGGTAGAATTGGAATGGAAGAAAATGGCGCATGGCGCTGGTGATGGCTGGTGTGCTGACGTCACTTTTTGAACCTCCTGGTAACATTTGAGCGGAGTTTATAAAGAAAAAACTGCGCTTAAATACATTTTCGTCGAAATGTTTCGTAATTTATTGTGCTGCTCTCGGCATTTTGCCACAAATGTGAATTTCAGGGTACGGTCGGGTTGGTATGTAGCTGTCCATACAAAAAGTGTAATCGAAATCGCTCGCTTTTAATTTAAAAACATTTTGTGTTTGAATCACTATGCTAACTAGTTATTTTTTGATGGATTTTGACTATACCATTATTTTGGCGTTTAGTGGTAATTTGCAGGCTAAATATCAAGTTTGAGCTGATTCGGTTATACAGTTTTCTCTCAATCGCTTGTCACACACACACATACACACGGTTTTTGTCCAAATTGTGTTTTTCGGCCTCAGTAGGGTGGAAAACGTTAAGATCTGAAGAGAACTCAAAGGCTTTATTCAGCCTTTCAGTGAAGCCGTTCTATCTGAAGAAAACCAAACTTTTTTGCTCGAAAGCAATGCTTTACCGTTTGGATAGCTGGAAGTTACAACATTGCTTGAATCTTGTTTGTTGGTTGTCGTTTCAAGCTGGAGTGAAACGTGTTTGGAAATACAGATAGAGGGTCAACCTTCTGCGCTGACACAAAACCTTTATTTTGCAGTAAATTCCAGAATGAAGATACGAGAAATTAAAAAACGGCACTGCCAAAGTAAAGCGGCTTGCGTATGAGTAATGGTATATTGATAGGGCACCGGAACTTCCACGTTAACCCGGTGATCTGGACTTGTAAAAAGGAAGTGCGCGTAGCTCGGATCTCTGCGGCCGAAGAAAACAAAAGGGTATCTGGAAATCCAGAAATTGTTCTCTTTCGTATGTTCAACACTCGCGGAAAAAAACAACAAAACAGAATGAGAAAAGTATAAAAACTGATAAAAGATAAAAAGATTTCGCGTTTTAAGCGGGATTTGATAGTAGCTGCGTTCCCCCGAGTCCTTCAAGAGCGACGTTCCAGAGTTGGAAGCTCGAACAAAACGCGCACAACATAATGTGTAGATTTCGCGATTCAAGAAACGTATCACTTCGCCCAGCCTGAGTTGTCCCCGTATTACGAACTCGGATCAACATTCTGAGGGCTTCTATTGACCGTTGAGGTATTAATGTTCCTCGGTTCTGCCAAGAAGGAAAAACCTCTGGAGCTGACATGTTTCATTTTATCGACAACTTTATTTATTCATTCGTAATCCCCGAATAGCGTGCGTCCGGCTCGAGTTGGCGTGACGTCGAACACAGAGATTTCGACCGCATTTCACCAGCTTGTATTCCTCGGTCTTCAATCCGAGCGTAAAACCCGCTTTCAGAACTTGTTTTATTGAACTAGTTGCTTCCCGATTTGTGTGGGCTTTGTGAGGCTGGTGATGATTTAAAGATGACGTGAAGGAAGGGAAGTAAATTTTGAAAACGCTCGTATTTGGGGCTAACTTTTATTTTTACGAAAAGAAATAAAATTGCAAGATTATTAAGGAATTAATCGCTAGAAAAATTACGCTTCATCTGAATAGAAGCGTGTGCCCAAGGGAAGAAGTGAATAACAAACTACAGCCAACAGAGCTCTCAGGGTAGAACTAAGCTCAGGACTGTGAGAGAATATGCCAGGAAACGCTTCATCTCAGAATCAACACGCGAGGTCAAACCTCTTTTTTTCGATGATGGACAAGAAGGACCTAAGGCAGACTGTGGGGATCATCACAGGACGCTGCAAAGTGAACTAACTAACACGAGTATGTTATGGGGATCCCTGTCACGTCCTGGCTTTGCTCATCTCCTCGCATACTCTCCCACACTCCTCTTGACAAGTGACAGAGAAGTCACACAGCTCTAGAGGTACAGTAGACGAACCGCGCTTGCCTTGATCGTCCGACCTCTCATTTCCACTGATCTCCTTTACGCCTAGGAATTACACGTTAACACTATTCGTGTTTGCTCAGGAGCTAAGCCGCATCCTGCGCTCCCGCGCCAGTTTTGACGTAACTGCCGTAGCCTCTCGCGAAACCACCTATTATCTTCGTGGTATTTCCCCCGTGAATTCTTTCTTCGTATTGACGATTCGTTTTTCCCCACCTTGTTTCAAGTTACCATTCCCCCACGCCACAGCTCTCGTTCGTAGTGTTCAGCGTCTCGTCCATTCTGGCAACTATCACCCTATTGCAGTGAGTTTTTGTTCAGGTTTCGATCCATACAGTCTTCCACCCATTTTGTGTCATATTACGGGAGTGTTGGGGTTACGTGAGAGTAACTGACAAGTTTAATCCAAATTATCGGAGTCTTGTTTGAGAAAAGTGACCGTTTAACCTTCGGCAAATATCATTTTTCGTTCTTCCTTGGTACCATTATGTAGTTAGTCGTATCTGTCCTAGTTTCAAGACAAAGATGATGGTTCGTCCACCGTTTATCGCCGGCCATTCACCTGTTTGTAATCGATAAACAGTTTCGTCCTCCAAGACGCAGCTCATGATGTGAGCTCTCTGGTGTTAGGCGAGTGGCAAGTCGCAGTGACCTAAGAACGATCACCTGCGGCACTACAAGGTGTTTCAGTGGCGGTAAGAATGCATCAAAAGAATTTCAAGCGAGAATATTAAAGTAAGTAAAGGAGCGCATCAAAGAGACAATCAGTCGACGAGTGCCGATGGAAAGGAGACAAGAAAAAATGTATTTCGGATCAAACGCGCAGTTTCAACAGCGAACGAACAACCTCGACAGTAATTTACGGAGCAATCAACGAGCCTTTTCTTTTTCCGAGATCATCGAAGGGGAATAAACGAGATATCTCTTTTTGAAAAGAGGTTGATAAAGAAGGTTCAAAGTTGGCGAGAAGAAAAAGGGCGAAGTAAGTGACCCAGGAGGAAGGTAAAAACTGTCTGTGCGGCTTAGTAACTCCATTGTCAACTGCCGGCTTCTGAAGAACAAAAAGATTCCCCTCGACTAACCCCTCGCCCCTTTGACAATCGGTCATTGACAATTGTCCAAATGAAAGCCTCGGGTCCAAATGAATGGTGTACATTTTTTCTTAACTTTCAAGAACAGAAATCTGTTTGGAATGAATTTCTAAACAAAGAGGATTCAGCCCTCTCGAGCTTCAACCTCATCACTAATTAGTTATAGTTGATATTAACTGAAAAATGTTTATTCGCGAAAAAGAAAATGTTCTCATTGTCTGCCGAAAATATATAAATCTGGCACTTGGAATGATCGTAAACCGAGTGCCCATCGAAGAATCAACCTTTCTCCCTAAATTGTAGAGCGTGGCTTTGTCCATAGCCCTTGCCATGCAACGTAATTAGAAAGACATCAAATTCTACGCGGTAAATTACACAGATGACCGTCAAACGTAATTTAATGTTTTGTGTTGAAACGCACCACAAAACGTTACACAGTTCTTTCCCGCCCAAGTAATCTGTACGTTTTTTTTTTTGCAGTTTGTACGAATCTGGTAGAAGTTGGCGCTCTAGCGGCTCTGATCGTGCTATTATTTCGTAATTAATTAAGTTGCCCCGGCTTATTGATTAATCAGCACAATTTTAACTTTCCTTGGCTTTCGAAGTAGTAAGGAAAATGCGATAGGCGGAAGAAAACCATTTTGAGTTTTATTGAAGCGAACTACAAACAAGCGGTGCGTAGCAAAACTTTCCGCCACCCCTTTAAGGTCGAACACCAGCTGCATATGCGGGTGCTATATCTTCGTTCAAAGCATTTGCACAGAAACATTTATGAGGAACAAAATTCGGGGAATAGTTAGCTGAGACTACTCCGTAAGTTTGATCGAAATCGTTAGAGCCGTTTTTGAGAAAATTAGAATAGCGATAAATTAATACTCGACAAATCTCCTTTTCTGAATTAACTTGGCTTATATTTCCGTTCAACATATATATACAGAAATAATTATACAGAACGAAATGTTGGTGTGGGTGACTGAAAGGCACTTCATTAGGATTTAACACAACTGGTGAAGAAGTTACCCTGGAATTTACGGAAATGTTCGAAAAAACGTTATTTTCGACACATTTTGATTTCTATCTCTGTTCAATGGACTGTCAGAGGAACATTTATTGAGAACAATATGTAGGTATTAACCATTTGAAAATATCCTGTGAGTTTGGTGAAAATCGTTGAAGCCGTTTCTCCAAAAAGCGTAAAAAACCTATTTTGGCTTCATAGGCCTATATCTCCGTTCACCGTATTTTCATGGAGATATGTAGCGAGAACAAAAGTTAGGTATTGATTAGTAAAAAATAATTTGCAAGTTTAATCACAATCGTTACAGCAGTTTTAAGAAAAAGGCGAAAACCCCTAGTTTTTGGTACATTTTCGTCCCCCCCTCCCATCGACCGAAATCGCCCATAACCTCATCTTGGTGTTAACAAAAAATAACAAGCAAAACAAAAAAAGACCCAGTTCAATCGGATCAGCCGTTCTCCCCCAAATCGAACTACAGACACACACACGGACCACGCGCCGAAATTAGGTTTTTTAGACTCAGTAGGCCTTAAAACGTAAAGATCTGAAGAAAACCCAAATTTTGTTTGACACGATTACTATACTTTCCTTCCCTTTGGCTAGCGGAAAGCCAAAAGGCCAAACCCGGAGTGGGTAATAATAAATGGACTGTATAGCCAAACGGAAAAACCGACTCACCCAACCGTCGATGGCTCCAGCTTTCAGAACGTCGAGATTCGGCTATTAAAAGAAGGAAATGGAAAGGAGGAATCAGGGAAAGAAGAAGGAAACATAAAGGAACAGTTAGTATAGCGTCGCGAGGGCAACCGAAAAACTGGACACAAGGGTGTCGAGAGTCTTGCAAATTGCGGACAGAGCCAACTGATCTCAGAGGATATGAAACGCATAATAAACCAAGTAAGGTCAGGTCAGTCGGTGACCAGAGCCAAAAAGGGCCAGCACATGCCCTCTGACGAGCCGCAAAACCGCCAACGCAGGCTAGAATGCGCAACCAAGTGTTCTTTAGATTTTAAGGCCTGTTGAGTCCAAAAAGCGCTATTTGCGAAAATGATCTGTGTGAATGCGTCTTCGAGATGTTGCGGTACCTTGGGATCGAGTTTCTCGGTGCAACGTGAACCTTGGTGATGGTTTTTGGAAAGTTTCCAAGGCTGTCCTAAAGACACAGCAGAAGCTACGCCTCCTTCGGGCTGGTTTTCGGGAGGTTGACTGGCCTGAGGCTAATAAGTCTCGACAAAATGGCGCGCTCTGCCGTGTGTACTTGGCTAGGCCTCCCACATAGCGTCCCATGTCCGTGCATTCACGCTCCGGATTCAGTGTCCCGACTCCCCCTACTCTTCTGCATGAGTGCAGTGGGGTTCAGAGGGCGTTCGTAGAAGGGGTTACCGGCACTTTCACGCCAATCGTGGGGATCGTAACATTGTGGATACTCGGTGTCGTGAAGCGTCGCTGGATCATATGGGGCCGGCGTCTGCCGGCTGGTTGCTCGTGTATTGTCATCTGAGGGCTGGGAAGTGGGGAGGGAGTGCCACAACCTGGTAGTCTCTGGAGAAGACCAGCCTGCAGTACAATGGTTCAGGTAGTACTGGCATCTTGTACTAACGTGACAAGCTAGTTTTGGATGACTTGAGAGGAGAACTGAAGATAATGTAGAAAACGAAAATTTCTCAGGTGATTAAACATCTGGAAAAACAATATTGAAGTGAAAAGAAGCAACTTTCTTTCGATAACCAACCACACAAATAAGGGGAAAATTGAGACGTCAAGATACGAATTTTGCTGTAGTTTAAAATACTAGAACGTAAACAAATCAGAGGTGACTGTTGCAAACAAAAGTTAGCCATTGATCAATAACAAAATAAGCCTCAAGTTTAAGCGAAATGCAAGCAGACATCATTTTGGCATAGTTTGGTATATCACTACAGCATTTATCATCACGGCGACCCAGTGAGGGGTGAAATAGGGCGAAAATTCGCACCTGTCGAGTTGAAAAAAGGCGTTGAATACGTCGGTTTATTTGTCTTTCGATTTCACGTTAGACACATTGCTGTTTTCTAGGGGAACAAAGAAGTTAGTGGGCCAGAATGGATGCACTTGGGCGGCCGGTCGATCGAGAGCCTGATATTTGAATATTATCACGATTACGTATTGTTTGCTTGTTCCCAGAAAGAGAGGGAACGTCTGCATGGGTGCTATGAGTCGAGCTAGAGCCTCTGGCTTTCCATCAGGATTCTCTCTCTCCTTTCCCCGCCCATCAAACTCACTCTCTCTCTCTCTCTCGAAAAAAGGTGTTTCCCAATTCCCAATGGGAGGGAAAAGATTGGTCACTCAAGGATGGAGTTGAGCATGACAGGAGGCGAAGAGGGAGAGCTTCGTGACATCATCGACTTTCAAAGCTGTTTCGTTGGAAAGTATTGGTCGTTGGGAAGTTCTATCAATCGCCTGTGACAGTACAATTTCATCTTCCATCAGTTCAGAAACATTTTGTCAATATCCGAAACTTTACCGAACGATTTACCCCGTCGTCTCGGATTCCGTTTAATTAATTATTGTGATGTCAAGTGTCTCCATTCTCGTTACACCAGCGTGTTGTAAAACCTATTGATTAATGCTATTAAAGAGGAAGTAAGGAGACAGGTAATCCACAAGAAGAAATCTTTTCTCTCTTTATAGCTTTTAGTGTTTAAGGAGATGCGATCACAAATACAGAGGCACTCGTGCTGTTGTGTATTGTGTCCAAAAGTTACTCTTATACACTGGGGGTGAACCCGCGAAATGATGGACTTGGTATAGTCAAGGAAATTTATTAACTTTAAGATAGAACGCAATTTATGTTCATGTACACAGGTTTATTTCGAGATACAAAATAAATGTCGTCTTCTCAGCCCATTTCTTATTCACCTAGGATCCTTGTGCACGTAAACAATTGAGTTTTGAACGAAAACCTGACTGATGACCTGGAGAGTCTGATAAATAACCTAAAACTGACGCTACGAAGTTTCAACACGAAAATCTCGACGCGTCACCATCTTGTCTGTATTCACTGGCGTCCTTGTCGTCCTTCCCTTAGTCCGGGAGCCCTCGGCTCGTTGAGTTGAAAGTTGGTTACTATTTTGACATTATAAGTCTTTACTTTGCCACATAAATTCGAAAATGTAACGCGGGAGACGTTACGCGGGAGATGTAACGGAGAAGCGTCACGAAATTTCGAATGGTTGAAGTGTAACGTCTGTTACAAAATATAACGCTTGGCAACATCACACGTTTTAATAACCTGAGTGACCAAGTGATGATGTCAATTGCAATTGACGCGGCCATTATATCGAAACCATCAACAAGCACAATCAAACGTAGTTATCATTGCATAAAAACAAAAATAAAATACATAAAATGTCCCTAGTGGTTGCGTACTTGTACGAAAGCTGTACCCACCGTTTGTGTTTCTTATAATGATCGAGAAGCGGATCGGACGACTTATGAACTTTCCCGCGTTTTGTGTTGCATAAGCTTGGTAACGTATGTTACAAAATGTATTTGATTTAATTGTGCAACCTCTGTTAAGTTAAAATTCATGACATGAGGAGAAAGGATAAATAGCATAAAAGTATAGTACTGCGTTATTATCGATAGGTTTTGTGGTGATTTTGATTTTGTGTGTCAACGGAGTATGAATAAAGTGTACTTGATTATCACAGTATCATATAAAAATGCGTTGTATATGCCGGTTCCACAGTTGTACTGTCGTAATTCATATGAGTCGACTCACATTCGATTGCTCGCATTCTAACTTATTAGTATGTTTCCAAGTGGGACAGTTATCGTCTAAGTGGATTTTATGATAGTTCCCTCAATGTTTCGTAAAACCCCACGAGTCTGCTCTCTCAGAAGTATGGACTAAGAAAATGGCGGCTCACCAAAAAAGTCAAAATTTGACTTATTAGTTGATAGTTGCAATATTTACCACAGTTGAGGCATTGGCTTGTACTTTCCCAATTCACACCTCTGCTACCTCCTATGCTTGGTCATTAAGTTGCAGAGTCAATCATAATTCGTCCAATTTTGAACCAAATTTTGACTTATTAGTTGACATCCTGGTTCTGGGTTATCTTCCCAGGAGCATGCCCATGCTACCAGGCGCGACCACGGGTTGTGGATAGTGGAACGGCCACGGCATTGTCCCCAGGGGCGTGTCTGCGGCCAGCTGTGAATAAGGACAGCATGCTGACTGAATAAGCAGCCGCGAACAATGGGCAAAACCCAAGAGATCGCAGAAGAGATCCTGAACAAAGGACTCAAGGGCAAGCGGATCTACATTTTCTCAGACAGCCAGGCCGCCATAAAGGCCATCACAGCCTATAGTTTTAGGTCTAAGCTGGCATGGGAATGGCTCCATGCGCTCAAGCAGCTCTGCGCCCGTAACAGGCTCTCCCTCATTTGGGTGCCGGCTCACAGGGGGCATGAGGGCAATGAAAAGGCTGACCGCCTCGCGAAAAGGGGTACAGAATCCCTACCCATCGGGCCTGGACCACACGTGGGTCTAACGAAAAGTCACCTGAACCGTCTGGTTGCTCGATGGGAGATACAGGAAAATGGCGCCCATTGGCATCGCCAGCCCAAAAAGGCTTCTCATGCCTTCCTGTCAAAGGGCGAAGGCGATGCTGACACTCTCTAGACAAGATCTGAGAGTACTGATAAGCTTCCTCACCGGGCACTGCCCACTCAGATACCACTTCAGCAAAATGGGCATCTCAGAGGCAGTGGAGTGCAGACTGTGTGGCGAGGAGGATGAGACGGCAGAGCATATCCTATGTGAATATGGTGGTTTTGCCTTGGCAGCAAACCGCTTTGAATACTTCGGTCAGGGGACCACTGAACCCCAAACTGTAGCGGACTCTGCGGTGAAGGACATACTCGGCTTCCTAAGGGGGGCGGGTATGTACGACGCCTTCTACTAAGAAAGGGCCAGCGTCACAATAGGCCCATATGCGGCCGCAGTGACAAAGGTACTTGTCCCACACGCCCTCGGGCCAGAAAAAAAAAATTAGTTGACATCGGAAATTTGTATGGTGGATTCGCATCAAGTAACTGAGTCGAAAAACCCGACTCTACCACAATAGTTTCGAGGACTTCGACTTGCAGACGACATCAAAATTTGACGAAATTCAAATCAGAAGTCAAATTATGTAATCAACGGTTGAAGATTTTACGAGGGAAATTTAAACGTGGCGCTCCCACAACGTCGAGTTTCACCTTCAGAAGACTGAAGGAAAGAACGCGATAAAATGTTTGGAATGTTCAGTGACAGAGATATTTCTCAAGGTTCAGTCACAGTCATAAATCCTTTCTACTTTGTAGAGCCAAGTTACAAATAATTTGTAGTCCTCTTCGGAAATAAATCAAAAAAATTAATTAAGACTATTCAATATCGGTTAATTAAGCAATAATGGATTGCAAATTAATTTGGTGCTTGACACCTATGCTCCATCTCCCTAAGCGACCGATACCGCAAAATTAAAAGGTGGCGGGAATTTCAAATTTCTTCTCGGCACAGTCTGAACATCCTGTCTAACAACAAAACACTGCCACCCTAATCGTACAGACTCAACCTTTCTGTCATAACACGCAGGCCCGAATTAAAAACGATACGACTCTCCAACTTTTTCCACGGGTTATTCAACCTTCTGCCACATCACGTTATTACAACAGCAAGAAGGTTTTATCGGCCAACAAATCTCACGAGCCCCCTCGATTCGTAAAGAAAAACAATTTCAATTTTCTTAAAAACAGCACAACATGTCAATACGTGAATAAATATACAACACACTCATTCGAACGAGATAAAATAAAAAGGTATGCTAAGCAAGGTTTAGCCCGGATCAGGCCTACAGTAACTCTGAACGAGGGCGTGGAAGGTGGATTGTTCGGGACCAGAATGACAATTTGTGCGGAGGGAGTTCCATTGTCTTCCTCCATCTCGGGGTTGATTTCATTAAACTGGCAGGTGAGGGACCCCATTATGAACTCAAAGCAGCCCTCGCCATCAAAAAGCAAACCCGTCTTCCTCGTACTCAGGGCAATGACTCTCACAACTCAGCAAACAAAAACGTGTAGGAGGATCGTTATTTTGAAAAACCGATCGTTATGTGTGAATTCAGGTAAACGTGAAATGCAGTCACAGCGCGGTTCGTTGAAGGCATACCGAGCGATTGAATTAAAACAGGCGACGGAGAGATAATCATCTGAAAACGATTTCTCAGCAACAAATGAGGTAACCATAGTGATTTGATTAGAGAGTTTTTGAGATAGGGAGGCGTAAAGCTACAAATTCTTCCCTAAGTTAAGAACATTTGAGTATTTAGAAGACATTGCTCCAACTTCATTGTGCATCCATTTTTACGCCAAGATTCCTAGCTGTAAAAAATCTTACTAGAATGTACGCTGTGAATCAACATGTGGATAGTAAAGGAGCAATGGCATCACAACGTTTTTACTTCTTTGGCTATAATTATCATTGTGATCAAAGCACTTTTTTTTTCATAAGCAACTCTAACGGTTTTTATTAAATTTCGTGTATAACCAACTTTAAACTTCTCGAAAATAGCGTAAAATTTTCATTTGTGGGAATAGAATGAAAGAAGTATATTAAATTACCAAACATTTCGACGGAAATCGATTAAAGCGCAGTTTTTTCCTTATGAACCCCGCTCAAATTGAGGTAGTCCGATTATGTGCCTATACGATGGAAGTTTGATAACGCTAGTAAGATATAAGAGCTTCAACCGTTATCACCTTGTTTTGGGGCAATCCACCAGCCCACCGCTGCATACTCCCCTGTTCGCAGGAACACGGCTTCGTAGTACATATTCCTGGTGTGGCCCAAAGCCCCCTATGTTTACACCCTGCAAATGATCTCGTTGTAGGGCCCAATTACAGTCTTGCTAAGCCGCTGGGGGAGTACGCTACGATGTTTCAAGCGGAAATCCTAGCTATAAAGATCTGCGCGGAAGAGATCCTGAATAAAGGACTCAAGGGCAAGCGGATTTACATATTCTCAGACAGCCAGGCCGCCATAAAGGCTATTGCAGCCTATAGTTTTAGGTCTAAGCTGGCATGGGAATGCCTTCATGCGCTCAAACAGCTCGGCGCCCGTAACAGGCTCTCCCTCATCTAGGTGCCGGCTCATAGGGGGCATGAGGGCAACGAAAAGGCTGACCGCCTTGTGAAAAAGGGTACAGAGACCGTACCCATTGGGCCTGAACCATACATGGGTATGACGAAGAGTCACCTGAATCGTCTGGTGGCTCGATGGGAGATACAGGAAAACAGCGCCTATTGGCATCGCCAGCCACGACTAAGACAAGCGAAAAGGCTTGTTGCGCCTTCTTGTCAAAGGGCAAAGGCGATGCTGACACTCTCTAGGCAGGATTTGAGAGTTCTGGCAAGCTTGGCAGCTAAACGTTTCGGATTTTTCGCTCAGGGGACTATTGAACCCCAAATCATAGCGGAATCTGTGGTGACGGCCATACACGGCTTCCTAAAGGGGGGCGGGTATGTACGACGCCTTCTACTAAGAAAGGGTCGGTGTCACAATAGGCCCATATGTGGCCGCAGTGACAAAGGGACTTGTCCCGCACGCCCTCGGGGGAAAAAATAAAAAATAAATAACTGAGTGACATATAAATTTGAGAAGACCAGTGAAATTACGTCGAAGAATGTTGTGTAATGCGTCGCACCTGATATTTTGAAAACACGATGAATTTCTTAAGAGGGAGAACCACGGAGCTCTTACTAACACAGTCAAGAGCAGATCACATATTGAATGTAAACAAATTAGTCACATAGGGGCCAGTGATGATGAGACAATTGATACTACTCTGTACATCGTCAGTGTACATGGAGCATTCGGAATGACCAAATGAAGAAGAGTGGTTAATTATAGCAAAGCGATATTTAGGTCCCAACCAACGTATTTGGATCAAATTGATGTCGTTCTGTCACACATTGGGTAGTTTACTATCCAAATCACTATCCAAGAGACCTTATATATAGTCTTCTGACTTTCCCAGTGGTGGGATGTGCACCGCGGCCAGATGGCCTATTGTGCCAGTCCTATTGTCTTACAGGTCAATGCCTAGCTTTCTGAGGAGAGCCAGGTAGTTCCTGAAAGAGTCTTCGTTGGTATCCATCCTGGGAGAAGTAGTGCCAAAGACCAAAAGTCGCTCCCTCTCAAGTCTCCGGCACTGGGCTAGGACATGGTAGGGAGTCTCCTCATCCGTGCCACACCACCTGCATCGAGGGGTCTCGACTATACCCATTACGTACATGTGTTAATTCATTCTGCAGTTTCCGGTAATGATACCAACAATCTGTCTTAAGTCCTTCCTCTCCGTCCTCAGAAGGGTGTGTCTTATCTCACTTGATTGCTCTGCGACAAAGCGTTTGGATTTTGGGCGTTTGGGTCTTACTCCTGCAGCGTTCCAGATTGTCTGATGCAGTCTTCTGGCATGTTCTCTCTCAGTCCTTTTAACTAGTGACAGAGAAATCCCACAATGGGGCGGAGTAGAGGCTACCGTGATCGCCCAAGAGACCTTACTTCCCAGGATCCTTCCTCCATGAAAATGGCTAGTCGTCTGTAATACCTACTACCTCAACATATAGTAAACTTGGTGTCATTTGTGTAATTCGTAACCTATTCAAACTAATTTTGAAGACAATCCTCTAACTTCAAGTGTCGCATGTAATAACCAGCTCGTATGCTCACCTCTGATACACCATGCACGCTGCGTTATCTCGGTTCTGATAGCGTTACATGTCATTCCGTTCTATTTATTACAGTGCTTTCCGTGACCTTTCACAACTTATATTTTGTGTACTGTGAGGGTATGGCTTATATGGAACGCAATGTTGTAGTTATGCTGGTAATTTTGACAAGACCGTTGAGTGATTTGTCCCACTTTAGAGGTGTGTTTAAAGGTGTTTCACAAATCACGTTTCCACGCTTATATTATAAATAAATGGTTGCGTGTACTCAATACTTTCATCGCTAGTAGTAGCATTTTTTTACTCAATTTTTAGAACGTAATTTTGAACAACAGCTTTCATCATTCAAATCAGACGTGTGGATGACAATAGAACGGTAAAATCTATCGAAACAACAAAACCATCATTAAGGGCTTCATAGCCACTTTCTCCGCTCAAGCTGCACGGGATCTGTCGACACGGCAGCTGTGAGAAATGCGTTATACTGACGCCTCTTTCCTCCTGCCTCATAAAAGGAAAACGCATTTAGTGGCGTTTTCTATGGGGCGTTTCCTAGTCATCGACCGAAATTGAAAGCTTCGCAGAGTGGGCACCTACCCGGGCTCAAAAGGAGCGTAACCGATGAAACTTTTGTACTTCGGCATTACGGTCTTTAGTGCAGCAATAAAACCCACATTGCTCATCTAAATTGATGGTGGTATCAAAAGTGTTCCCGTATAACGTTCGACGTTCCGTGTCACTTTGTTCGAATTTGAAAGGGTGAACTTAAACCTTCGAGAGGGCCGTGAAAGGAGGTTATTTTGTGTCAGTTGCGGAATATTACAATAACAGGCGGTTGAAGGGCGTTCCGCGAACCTTAAATTGAATGCGGGAAAGACGTCTGCTCGCCAGGCGAGTTCAATACCCGATTTAGGGAAAATCTTGTGCCAACAAAAACAGAATTGTAACTATACATGTGAGTGTCGTAGTATCATAAATTAAATATTTAGTTGTCACATCTAAAAATAAGGAAACGAACCAGATCAATCGAACTAACCGTTCTCCCGCAAGTCGAACTACAAACACACACACACACGCACACACACACACACATTAGGTTTTTTAGATTCAGTTGGCCTCAAAACGAAAAGATCTGAAGGAAACCCAACTTTTTTTGGCAGGATTGCAATACTTCCCTTACCCCGTGGGTAAATAACACGTTAATTTATGTTCACAAGAAACGTATTGAAGGGAAAATTGAAAGAATTAATATGGGCGCAAGAAGTTACTTGTTGTTAGAAAAATTGTCCTGCACAAAAACTGTATTTTGTATAATGGAGCAAATAACCTTTCGCACAAACAACGTAAAGATACGTCAGGTTTCAAGATATTATTTTTGAAAGGACACAAATATGAAGATATGTTAACGCGATTGTTCGGCTCATGACAAATTAGCTGAGTCTTTGACCTACGGAATATTTGCACTCGCACTTAACGGTACTCGCGGGCCCTACGTAAAGTCATTGTTTCGTCAAACAAACACCTTTCTATCTCAACTCTTTTGTTTGTACCTGTGGACGACGGACTTCCCCCTTTCCTGGACTTTCCCAACTATCTTCTCCCACCCTTCAATTTTAGATTCCTCTCCCCAATACACCGCTCCTCCCAACTCATACATCCTTCAGCACTCGCGAACAACAGTACTTCCCACTTCTTCCAACTGATTTGTCTCTCAAGTCTCGCACTACTCATAACCTCACTCTCACTCTCTCTTCACTCTTTCTGTCACTCTCTCTCTCCCTTACTCATTCACTCTCTCTCACTCTGTCTCTCTCTCTCTCTCTCTCTCTCTCTCTCTCTCTCTCTCTCTCTCTCTCTCCCTCCACTTAGTTTTCCACAACCAGCTCAGTGTATTGAGAGTCCCCTTGTTTGCGTTTATATACTCACACTCAAACTATAATTATATGGGCATTGTGGTTCCCCAAAGTTCTTAATAAATTCTCAATAAAACGTACACTTACAGGACAGAAGTAGGAAACTTGAGGTAGGGTGAGAGAACTTTCCCTCACCCCTGAGACCAAGGGTGGAGCAAAGGGCTCACAAACCCCCGCATCCTTCACAAACTGGAGGGGGGAGATATGAACCCCATAAAACTGCCGCGGCGGAAAGAATTTCATTACTTCATTCAAAGTCCCTGTTCATCTAGGAACAAATGATAGCTACCTACCTCTACCCACTAGTTTCACTTGATGTCAAGTTGTGATTTGTTCATCTCCTCCCTACTCAAGTCCAGTTAGCGAAGCACGGATTCTACTTCACCAACGAAGCTGGGTGGAAACTCAATCAGGCTTTTCGTTTGCCATAATCCCAGGGACTGCGGTTGCCCTTCTGTGTGGGAACCACATGCCACCTTCAGCACTCGCGAACAACAGTGGTTTCCCGGTTCTCCCAACTGATTTGTCTCTCAAGTCTTGCACTATAACCATCATCATAACCTCACTCATTCTCTCTCTCTCTGCCTCCCTCCACTTAGTTTTCCACAACCAGCTCACGTGTATTGAGAGTGCCCTTGTTTGCGTTTATATACTCACACTCAAACTGATATCGCTATTCTGTCTCAAGTGTAATACAGTCACCATTCACGTCCATTTATTTCTCAGTTTCAAGCACAACAGGGTTAATTAATAAGAAATTGACCTAGTTTTATCTTTTCTTTACCAATCAGTAATTTAATGGCCGTTAACACGCTCCAGCTCTCAGCTTAAGAAATTTCTTAAAGCGGACTTAATCACTTGTACATAATATGTTATCTATCGTAATGTTATATAATGATGAAAGAAATGCGGACCTTAAAAAAGTATGGATGTTTGGATGGTGATAAAAAAATAACAGCTCCACCACCGAATTTTACCGTAATTGTTGCTTTCCTGTGCGCTGCGTAGTACGTAAGGAGTAGTAAGAAGATTTTCAAACGAAGAAATCAAGAAAACTTCAATTTTTTCTTCAAGCGCATACATAAATATCGTTCCCTTTTCGTTAAGAAAGAAAGAAAAAAAGACACGAAAAGTTATGCGAGATAAGAAAAATGCATTTTACGTTGTTCGCTCTGCGGATGTTAGAACCGATTCTCCATCGGAATCATATTGATGACACCAGCCATTTGTAAGTTATCTTGGCGAACTCGCCGCGAGCGAATTGTATGACTTCGGTTGGAAACCTGTAAGGATTCTGCTGACTTGCCGCTCACCTATATCCGTCGCGACCTCCTAAGGGTCGATCGAAATATTCGCGAGCCGGATGCAATCCTCGTGAATTATGCGCCTTGGGAAAATGAGCGACGCCTTCGAAATATTTTACGGAAGCTAGCGACGATGTATCGTGATTGTTTCGAAAATGTGAGGGTAGTAACAGGGAATAATTATTAGTTTCGTTATATCATGAATACAGTAAAAGGTTCCAAGTAAAGTGTTGGTTTACATTTGTCGAGCATTGGTTCGAAAAGTTTCTCAAGCGTTGAACTATCAAATGTGATGGAAACTGACATGATTTCCGTTGTGCCATCTGCAAACCACAGCTGGTATGAATAATTTTGTAACGCGCCCGTTGCACGTTTAATCCACCTCAATCGGTTCTTTCTTAGTCAATGAAACACATTATTTCACGTGTCACTGCCTTGGCTATATTAAATTATCCGGGATCGGTAATTACGAGTATGTTCTGGCCTGGCCGGTTGCCTCATTACGTAATTATGTTTTCTGATGATACCACTCAGTACACTGTGACAAATCTTAGACTAAACTATGCTATTAGGCAGACAAGAGCCTTTAGATCATTCTCTTTTGTTGATAGAGCACGAATTTACTTTGAATATTAACAAAAGTAATTTCCTAACGTTTTAATTCATATCAAAAACGCAAAGAGATATTTTGAGCATTCGCGGTCCTACAGTGGGGATGATCAGTCTCCAGAGCAAATGATGACAGGAAAGGTTGATGCTCTGGTCTCTCCCATATTACTGTACTGGACTGCTGACTGGTGGATACGGCTCGACATACAAAAATCATTCAAAAAGCCATAATCCCTATAATAACACATTCTAAATATCAAGCTCCATCGTTGCCGTTGCTAACAACAAAAGGAAAATTTTGCCGTTAACAAGTTTAAGAGACGTCACTTGCATTTCATAAATGGTACACAAACATATACCACTCTGTCGAACAATACTAGCACAGATAAACTATAATTATATAGGCACTGTGGTTCCCCAAAGTTCTTAATCAATTCTCAATAAAACGAACACTTACAGGACAGAAGTAGGAAGCTCGAGCATCGGCGAGAGAACTTTCCCTCACCCCTGAGACCAAGGGTGGAGCGAAGGGCTCACAAACCCCTGCTCCCTCCATGAAATGGAGGGGGTCAAAATGAACCCCTTAAAACTGCTGCGGTGGAAAGAATTTCATTACTCAAACCACATGCCACCATAGACACGGTAGCGCACAGGAAAAATGGTTGCCTTTCCATGATGCGTGTATTAAGTTACGCCTCTGAGACAATTCATAGTGTATTAAATGCGTCGTAATTGATGCCAGTACCTACGACGTTATACCTTATCTTGGCGTAAGGGTGGTGCACGTTGAACCAAGCACAGAATAGGTGCGCTGTTCAGCGGGTGGGGGCACCCAGCCGACCCATGGGATTTTGTTTCTGCACACGCAAGGCTGGAGGAGGCGGAGGAGTCATAACAGCTATAATTTGTCTTACCAAACTAAAGCTTAGATGAGATAAAAAACTGTTACTTGATAACAAAATGAAGTTAAAATGTATAAAAATGATATATTTAGATAATTTAAAAAAAGTATATTCATGTTCTCAATAAACTTACTTGGAAAACATTGAAGTAATGAGTAGGCAATCTAATAGGCAATAATAATATAAATAATAACAATAACACGCAACATATAGAGAATAATTGGGGTTTAACTAGAAAAGGGCCAGAAGTGCAGGGTTGGCAGCAACTAATTGTTTTTCAACAAGATCATCTTACAAGATAATCGTTTCCATGCTGTTGGGAGCACGAGAGGGTGAGAGTTGAAGATTGAAATAAGGGAAACTTGGTGAGTGTGAGGAGGACTGTATTATGTGCAATGAATTGAGTAGAGTTTGCGTACAAAAGGGTGACAAGGGGTGAACTGGCGCAGGAAGCTGTATGAGTGAGCACATGGAGACGAGTGTATTTCGTGAGAGTTCGTAGGTGAATGAATTTGGGAGGAGCAGTCTGTTGTAGAGAGGAATCTGAAATTGAGAGGTGGAAAAACCACTTCAGTAAAATCCATTGCCAACTGCGGAGGTGGAATTCCAGCAGGTAACAAGGGGGGTAAGGGGAGACATTGATTTTGCCCATTCCGAGGTCAAAAGACGCAGACTTATTTGGCTTGCCTTGAACTCATCATTTTTTCTTTCTTCTAATACTTTTTTGTACAGAGTAAATCTTTTATTTTATATTATTTTTCTGTTTTTATTAAATTGTCAACAAACCGCAGGGGGCACTCTTGGTTAGCGACACAGAATGAATATCGCCGATATGCATTTTATAAAGCGTTCACTAAGTTACATTCGCACGCAATACGACGTGCTGTTGAGCCAACACACGATTCATGAGTGAGCGGACATTATTTTTTTGTTTCGCACGACACGCGTGTACGAAGATGACCTCGACGGGAGGAGCACCTGTCACCGCACTAAAAACGTTGAGAATGTTTCACGAAATAAATAAGCAACACGCAAAAATATGCAAACCGAAACATTCAGATTGCTGTCAAGGGCTCGTAGAATCCCGTGTGAAGAAGGTAGAACATCAAATATTCAAGCTTAATGAGAAATGCCTCGAAGCGTGAGTTCCGCCTAATGGGATGAACCCTGGGTCACAAACAATAGACCCTGCGCTAACAACCCTGTTGGTTTCTCGCGGTTGGTGAGCTTCGAACTGGCGAAGCTTCTTGTCTACGCTGCGTTGTATCTGTGTAACTAACCAACGAAAATTTTTTTAGTTGCGATTCGCACAAGTTTTAGATCGCAGGAAAACCTGAGCGGCCAGAAAATCTTAACCACCCCGGCCGTATAGACCGTATAGGCGGAATAAAATGTTGCTCTTTGGATCGAGTGGATGCGTCGAACTTTGAAAATGAGACTGAGTTAGCACTAATCCTTTCATTAATGAATGTTTTAAAAATATTAAATATTTTAATAGGAATTCTATAATAGATAACGTGACGCAGCAAGCGTGGACGTCTCATGGGATGTGTTGCTGTTGTAGTTACGTGATTACAGCACTCCTCACTAGGTGTGCCCCATTACAAGTTATTAGAAAGACCACTTGGGGTGTGGGTTACCGTGACACAAGGCCATTCGCTGCGGCGTGACTGTCTACTACCAAATTGTCTAGGATAGCAAACTACAATCAATGAAAGGGGAGTACTGGCTCATGCCTGGAGAGCTGCGCTCCAGTGGATCACTAAGGCCAACAAGACAGAGTTCCCTGATCACTGGTCAGTTACTTGTTGACTTGGCCATTGAGTGCACGGTAGACGAGTCAATAGTGAAAACTCTCGGCTGTATAGGCCTGCCCGTACTAGATGAATAAGCGTTAGGTAGACGGCCAGCGTGATGAGAATCCTCGTCAAAGGGACGTGACACGTATGAGTTTATCTCCAACACCCGTGAACGTCTTGAGAGAAGGTAGATTGAGCCAGATCACTAGACGGGCTAGTTCCTCATAGAATACTTCAACGCTCGGCTCCACTTATTTTCTCTCCGAGCGACAATTGTTGGAAGAACAGCCCAACCTACTTACTTATAACTCCAGTTTGCGAAGAAGGTTGCTACAAAATTACACGGTGAAAAGGGATTTTTCTAAACTCTCGGCTGAACTTCGTATAGGCCCATCCACTGAATGGGAACTTACTACGCTAGATGAATGGTCGTTAGATAAATGGCGCGATGGGAATCCTCGTCAAAGAGACGTGACACGCACGAGTTTTTTTTCAACATGTGCGAACGACGTAGTATGTGAGCTGAGGTGGACCACTGGAGGAGCCAGTTCCTTACGGATCCAGCACGTCTAGTGTCTCCAGTGCGGAGGAAACAAAAAAACCAGGTGCTGCTCTCCATAGTTCCCACAATAGTGAGTGACGGCTGTTTGAAGAAACGCGGGCACAGCTGATCCGTCCCTAAGACACTGGCCACCCAAGTAAATAGTTAGGTGAAACCAGATGGTCTCCCCAAGGTCATACTTCCGCGTAGTAACACATAGGCAAGAGCTCTCCCACGGGGGGGGGGCTAAGGACAACCTGGCGCACCTCCGAGCGAGCCTGCAGGTCTGCTACTACATATAGCTGATCCTCGAATTCACAGGGTTGTGTGTAGCTGCACAGATAGTTTTTCAGTCTTTCCTATAAATCCAGAATACGAACCTTCCAAAACAAAATTTGCGTTGGCCGTCCCATTAGTAATCAGTCGATATAGGTCTACGCTTGAATACCAAGACTGTTTAGTGGTCACTTCAACAAATAGACTAGAAGAGTGTTACTATGCGAGATCCCCCCCAATACCGAGGAAAGCAAAGAAAAACGTCTTATGCGAAACAAAACGCATTTCGAGTCGCTAATATCGTATTTCAAATGTGTAATGGTTTGCGGCGGACTGCAGGAGGTGGCAACACTGACTGCCACCCGTGCAGTTCGCCGCTGTTTATATTAGCGGCGGAGCCACATTTCTTAGTCAGAACGGCTACCGATTTCAGAGACGAATCGTCCCCTCTTCCTAAGCCAGTGAATCAGTTCTTAAACGTCCCTTTATATTGTGTGAAGTAATGTAAGCGATCAGAGCTTGGTGTTTCATTTTCCCCATAGTCCCTTTATTGTTATTAATACAATTCGAGAATAGGTTATTTATTTCATTCAAAAAGGAGTTCATTCCATTTCATTTCGAGTTTTTCCTGATTAAATTCAAGTGGGTTATATTTGGTTTATAATTTCATTTCCCAGTACTTTCCTGAGAGGCATTATTTTATTTATTTCATCAAGTGAGTATAATCGATTTGTTCTTTTCTTGTGGGCCCAGACACGACTTTCACGCGCGTTCTGTACACGGGTGAATTCTGAGACAATTCCCCAAGTACGTTACAAATGTGCACTTTTACGGCGCTGCCTACACCCAGCCTCTCAGTGCTCCATTCCGTTCGTTTTATGACCGTTCGTGAAGGTCAGATGAAAATAATTGTTTCACTTCCCGCTAGTACACGGTAATGAAAAGAAAAAGAAGCGTATGGTATGGTATATGGTCAACGATGGCTGGAAAGACGATTATTCGAAATGAATCGAGTGAGAAGATGCCGGACGTTGAAATGGCATAAGCGAGTCCGCTACGACTGCACCAACAGACCGCGTGGAACAGCTATCGATCCGCTTAGCTTAAGAAGGTGAAACTCACTCCCACCCTTCCATCATATTGTGAGGGTACCTCATGCATAATTAATACGTAGTCTGGAGAAAGGTGCGAATTTGATCGTGTCGATTTCAAACTACGTTCTACATTTCGTTCATAACTAACTGTTGATTATTACATTAACTCTATCAAACTATTACTGCTTCTACGGTAAAATATCTGATGCGTTGCAACACAAAACTTTTCTTAGCTCTACGTCAATTTACTTTCTATATGGCTTTGTCCACTTAATCAATTCATTTACCACTCAGTTCATCTGAACTTGGTCAAACAACACTTTACAGCAGCATGAAGCAGCAGCGCTTACAGTTCCAGAAGTTACTGTGCAGCTCGTACTCATTCCAGGGCCATTATTGAGCAATTGGTACACAGATAATTAATAAGGCTGTAAACACGAATTTTTTGAAGAAGGATAATAATCACTTTTGCAGAGTTATTGGGTAATAACTGTTAGAACCGCGGTAAAAACGCTTTTCGTCGAAAATTTTGATAATTTATTGTGCTGCTCTCGTCATTTTCCCACAAATGGGAATTTTATGGTATAGTTGCCTTATTGAGAGCTATCAATATAAAAAATGTAATCAAAATCGTTAGAGCCGTTTTTGAGAAAAAAATTTGGTGTTTTGGTCAGTATGGTAACTATAGTTAACTTTCGGTGGATTTTGCCCATACCCTTATTTTTGCGTCTTATGGTAACCTGTAGGCTAGACATCAAGTTTCAGCTGATTTGATACGGTTATTTTCTCTGAAAACCGTGCTAAAGTCGAATTCGTCGAAAGTTTTGGTAATTCATTGTGCTGCTCTCGTCATTTTCCCACAAATGAACATTTCATGGTATAGTTAACATATTGAGAGCTATCAATATAAACAATTTTATCAAAATCGTTAGAGCCGTTTTTGAGAAAAAAAAAATTTGGTGTTTTGATCACTATGGCAACTATAGTTAACTTTCGGTGGATTTTGCCCATACCCTCATTATTGCGTCCCATGGTAACCTGTAGGCTAGACATCAAGTTTGAGCTGATTTGGTACGGTGGTTTTCTCTGAAAATTGTTCACAGACTGACACACACACAGACCATTTTCCCAAATAGTGTTTTTCGGACTCAGGAGGGTCTGAAACGTAAAGATCTGAAGAAAACTCAAAAATTGTTTTAGCCGATTCCATAACTTTCCTTCCTACTTTGTAGAGCCAAGGAAAGTAAAAACGTTCGAGTGTGCTTTTGTACGTAACGTTTCAATTCGGTTGGCAGGGCTGTCGGAAACCCTCTTCCAGTGTACAGTTCTTCTGGAACTCGTTTGAAATGTTCACATGGACAGGGCAGCAAAGCAACTTCGTGGTGCAGAGTTCATATAGTTGAGGCCTGTCTTACTGCGTTCAGCGGATGCCTTGCCTCACTACTGCTTCCATATAGTTTGGTCTTGTGCCCTCCTCCACGTCTGATTCACCATATCTTAGAACAGTATTAGAAATAAGTAAGAAAAGAGTCTGATGTTTCCAGTTAACACGTCTCTGAATCCGGTGGTCCAGCCGAAGATTCAATAGATCAGTACTGTCACTGGGGGATTTAAAGTAGAGTGTCTGTTTTTGTGTCGGCTTTAAATGAAACTTCACGGCTCTCTTTGTGCAGGACACCTTAGTGTTTCGAGTTGAATTAACGTGAATGCAGATATGAACTTGTTGAGCGAGACATATTGAACGCACGACACCTGTTTGCCCTCGTGAGTGGACTCTCAACTATTATCACAAGACCCACGCTTGATGTCTCAGCTCCACGTCAGCCCGTGGGATAAGCTCTACGGCTGGTGTGAAACTCCCCCTAAATTTGCAGGCTGCGTGGGGTGACTGAAGAAAATTTTTTCTGCAGATTTTTCTTTATTCGTCCTACTCCCGTAATTGAGCTTCGTCGTTATGTCGTTTCTTCGACAGACATTTTCCTTCGTAATTCCAGAACTGTAAAAATGAACCTCCCCCCAAGAAATCGTGTTACTAGTCCCATGAATCACCGGATAAAGTTCATAATGTAGCCACGCTATAAATTCTCATTCTGTACTTGACGTTTTACATAGTGCACAGTAACGAAATCAACTGCAAACAAATTGTATTAATTGCCAGGGCGAAAAATGAGCTCAAGACGCAGGAAAAGTGCGTGTTGCGCCGCACCAGGTAACTCAATAATTTGTACAACACAGATAAATGACGTCCTGAGCATTAAAACTGGAAGCGGAAATTCTTCTGTCAAATGAGAAGCTTTTGAAACTTTTTTGCTTCCTGGAGTGCCTCACAATACACGCACACACTGAGTGAACGAATGACATGAAAACCCACCTATTAACTTACGCAAATCAGCAGTACACAATGACCCTAAAAAGTACATCTCAAGTAAACGGTTAATTTCCAATTTATGTCATAACTTAGCACGCATCGTTCGATTAAAAAGCGGCAGTACCTCTCCACAAACGGAAAAGCGTTCGACTGTAGAAATCAATACATCCGCTCCGTTGCATGTTGACATTTAAGGGCAAGACGAAAATGTAGCATGTCGCTCCACAGTTAAGATTATCGCGCAAATAGCTATTCAAATTTAGGGAGTCGGTGAAATATTCGCAGTCACCGCTGGCTCAATATTTCGTGAATAAAAGAGAACGAAAAGATCAATACAATCTGTTGATACACTAAACCTCCGACGAAGCCGAGATAGAAACAATCTTACTTCGTGGTTAAGAGGGTGGAGAAAATGCGTTTTTGAGGTTGGTAATTGAATGATATTCTCTTGGCCGATTTGAAATGTAAATTTTTGATTCAATTCTGAAGAAAAGAGACGAAGTCTGTTGCTCATTGGGTTATTCATGAGTATCAACCATCTCTATTTTGAGATTCCACGGCTCTACCAGATTGAACCTAATCTATCCGCCTCAATTTTCTGGAAGCCTCCCGTTGTTTCCATCGATCGATTCAAATACCGCTTACATTGCCGTGTAAGTTTACCACGAAGGAAATATATACGTTTTATGCTTTTATGTACTTACTATTCAATATGTGTTCATCCTAGTGTGGTGAATATTTAGAGAACCCACTGAAAGTCAATGTTGATAGGCACCCATCAACTATTTGTTGAACGACATGTGGGCCAACACTTGAGGCCGTGGATGGAACAAATTAAATTAAACTCACCCCATCTACTTTGAGAGTTTAAAACCGTTAAAGAATTATTGATCAACTCCCGTTATGATGGTTTCCATGAAGGGATTTGGCTTATAAAGGGTGTTTGAGAGCATTTGCCAGCGAGAACGGCCTTCTCATTTCCTGTACTCTTGTGCGCAAGGCAAGGGCATATCACTGACTTAAATAGTTATTGTTTTTATGTGTTAGTAGTCATTTAGTTTAAAACAAACGTAGTTTGAATAAGGTCGATACGTCGCTGCGTGACTCAGTCATGATCCGGGGACAACCACCGAGTGACATTTCCAGCAGGCTGGTCGATTTAAGAGAATACGACCTCTTTAGTGGAAGAATGAAGTTGACAGTGGTCGTATCGTTTGTGTTTGTGCTCGGAATCCCACAAATGAGCCGGTCTCTAGTGAAATGGAAGGGAAGGTGATTGATTCTGAAGGTGTTGAAACGTCTTCTGACAAAGGAACATCACGATAAGATGCCACCAGAAGATTCATCGTCGAGAAGAACTAGTATTTATAATTAGGTTTATAACATGCGCGATTACCTACTTAATGGCCTGCTAATACAAACGGGAAATTAAACCTGAACTGTTCGGTTATACTGCGGACGACGATGGTGGAGAAAATGAACACATGATGATGGGACAGTTTTCGGCGTTCAACAGCATCAGTTGTGGGTTTCAGATTCGTATCGAACTCCTTGAAAGTACGATTGTCGATGTTGCACTAAACGCGAACAATATACATGTTGACTTGGGCGAGAGCAAAGGGCAGCAGTTTTGTCATTCACGCAATTCGTACACAGATTGTGCACTTCCACGTAGGTTCTTCGAGCCTTCTGGCTGGAGTTGAAGAAACGTGGGCACGTTTTTTTACCCCATGATGTTTGGTGCAGATAGGGCAGGGATGTGGCTCTGGCGATGGAGTTTTGTCTTCATCAGGCCATTTTGAAGGCGCGTCGTTTCGCCGGACTCGTTGTTTGAGAGGTCGTTCAGGGACAGACGCGCGGGAAGATGTCAATGTTGATGCTTCTCAATTACATTCGGAGATGTTTTACCATCACAAACTGGAAACTAGGTGGGAGCGAAGGCGAGCGGGGGCGACACGGCAAAGAGGAAACTGGCTCAGTTACAACTGACAGCAGCGAAGTCTCGAGCGAATCGGGGCATTTGAGGTGCCCAGTCAGCATAAATGCCCCGGACGAGCCTCCGCTGAATCGAAGGGTTTGGTTCGTCCCGTTACAATTGCAAGGGGAGGACGACGAGGACGCCAGTGAATGCAGAAAAGATGGTGACGCGTCGAGATTTTCGTGTTGAAACTTCGTAGCGTCGGTCAGACTCTCCAGGTCATCAGTCAGGTTTTCGTTCGAAACTCAGTTGTTTACGTGCACAAGGATCCTAGGTTAATAAGAAAAGGGCTGAGAAGACAACAATTTGTTTAGAGTTAAGACGTCATACATAAACTTGACAGTTCAAGAGTTGGCTGTGCGTTGTTATTGTCTTTCTAACAGCTAGTCAGTTTTCATTCGATACGAACTATTTAAAACCGTGCAACACTTATGAGACAAAATGCGTTTATACGAAAGATTGAAAAATGAGAAAAAAGTTGACAGTAAGCGAACGACGGTGTTTGACGGGTTACGACTGGTGAAGTATTTCTCTTGCATGTGACAGCTTTGGAAATCGGACGAGTTACACCCAAGCGGCTGGAGTGGGGTTTTCCAGGCCTATTCTCATATCTAACGGACTATAGTGGTTTGTCTGCACATCTGCTTTACATTCCGACTTGTCCGTATTTGGTTGAAGTCGGTGAAAACACATATTAGCGTCTGCGTTAATTGATATTTATCCTTCCGAGCTAATTAATCAAACTAATTATCAATCACTCCATCGTTATCGCTGGGCCACGAGTTCGAGGAAGATGAATATAAAAAATGTGAGCCTCATTACTTCAAATATTGCCAATTATCCTGACGTTAATCCTCCTTCCTCGTGCTATTACCATGAACTATCGATCACTAACTATCTCATCTAATTGCAATTGCTTCAAGGGCAATGATTGAAGATGTTTTTCACTCACGGGCATTATTATTCTCGAGTCCTTGAAACATATGTTTTTCGTATTCGATCAGATGTGGTCTCGTTTTTCCGTTCGTTTTTGTCGTCGTAAAAGTTTTAGTTCCATGTCTTCCATTGTATGAATCGGGGTTCATTAAAAGTATTGTGTTCGTCTCAGATTTTGTTCGCTACGAAACTAGAAAAATCTCTACAATATTGTACCTGGCATCGTGTTAGTTAAGGTTCTACGTCACACAGGAGGTACGAAACATTCGTAGTACGGTTGGTATTACCGTTATTCTGACGATTGCTGTCATTAGCAGTGGAGTCAATCGATTGTACAGTCTAACTTCCATTGAAGGCACCCGAGTGGTCGTGGTGTAGTCGTCAAAGACGAAGATTAGTATTCTGAGAAAACTTGGGGTATAGTAGAGCTCGGAATCACTAATTTTTGCCTGAGGCGAACAAACGAAAATCCGAACATTTCTTCTTCCCTTGTAAAACATGTGGTGTCAGAAGTTCTGAACCCCAACACACTCCTTCAGTACAAGATACGAAGAAGGCTAGATACAATAATGCTGCAAAAAAAAATTAAAGAGAAAATAATGAGACGGACTCTTGAGCCAGAGATAATGTGGTACAGTGTGAAGTTTCGGCGAAGAGGTGAAGTAGTGAAGAACTTATTACAATTTCTTGAAAGAAAAATAGACGCACTCTTTTGACTCAGCATTAAAGCGCAAAGTGTTCAAAGAAGAACATTCATATTTCGAGGAAACTCGGGGTATATGATCAGGACTCCGGATCGCAGTGATTTGTTCCTGACTCGGCAGATACTGAGGATTGTAAATTCCCCTCGTGGCACAAACAAATCACTTAACTTACCTCAGGAGTTATCAATGACGCGCTATTAAAGAGCTGTTTATGACGTGTCTTCGGAAAACTGTATGGACATTGAAATGAATGATTTGATTAGTTAAAAGTTCCCTTAGTCGAAGTTACGGATAAGAATCAAACCCGTTCTCGCCTGAAACAAGCACCAGATGTGAATTCTCAGTGATGAACGGGAACCTGTCGCACTCCCCAGATGCATTTCACGTTACCCACGTGTATGCACATCTGTTGGTAACTTCTGGATATGTTCTGTATGGGACTCAGTTAACCTGACTGAACTCAGGCACCCTACACGCTTACTATCCAGAAATGTGGGGAACTCTGTCAACTGCCACCACAGCAGCTGACCCAGTATCATCCATTACACTACTTCGATTCTCCAGTGGCCTCAAGGACCAATAATACAAATCCACCCGGAAGCCGATGGCAAAGTCAGAGTTGCAACCGTTAAAATGTCAACTTCGGCGTTGACTCGACCAGTTGCAAAACTTAGGCCCCTATCTCCTTCTGAAGAAGATGAAAAAGGAAAACCTGGTAATGAGTTTCCACTACAAGAGCAGAAGAAGTACCAAAAATGGATCAATGGCACCAATGTTGCAGAGGATTCTTCACTGTTTCCTTCTCATGACCCAGCCACCACGGCATAACGTGTCAGAGGAGAAAAGGAGAAGAACTCCCATGTCTCGTCATTCTCTTCTTAACCTTACTCTATCCTTTCCTTGTTTATTCTCCTTCGAGTGAGGTACGAAAATTTAGTTAAATTTTGGCGAGCGGAATGTTTACGCCTACGAGCAGTTTTCTTTTATTTGTTTACTTTCGTTGATTACTCGTGAGCCTTGAACTTCACCTCAGATGGAGCACAACTATTGTTGTTGCCTCCCTCCATCACTTGAACCGCCTCCACCGTTTTCGTCTTTCATATTACATCATTCCTGTTCCCCATCACGTCGTCTCGGCTCAACTTCTCCTCTTTTTACGCATCATTGGTCGGCAGCATCCACCGAAAATGTCTCTGTCTCCGACTTTGGTTTCCTACGGTCATCAGCATCCAAAGGAAACCAATATTGTCAAGCATTTGGATTCACTTCGCAACATCGTCCTGCAGCACGAAGTTCCGCATAAAACCGGTCAGAGACACATTTTTTACTTTCCTTGGCTCTACAAAGTAGTAAGGAAAGTTATGTAATCGGCTGAAAAAAAAATTTTGAGTTTTCTTCAGATCTTCACGTTTCAGACCCTCGTGAGTCCGAAAAACACTATTAGGGAAAATGGTCTGTGTGTATGTGTGTCTGTGAACAATTTTTAGAGAAAACCACCGTACTAAATCAGCTCAAACTTCATACCTCGCCCGCAGGTCATCATGGAACGCCAAAATAAGGGTATGAACCAAATCCACCGAAAGGTAACTATAGTTATCATAGTGATCAAAACACCAAATATTTTTTTTCTCAAAAATGGCTCTAACGATTTTGATTATATTTTTTACATTGATAGCTCTCAATGAGACAATTATATCATAGAATTCCCATTCATGGGAAAATGACAAGAGCAGCACAATAAATTATCAACATTTTCGACGAAATCGATTTTAACGCGGTTTTTAGAGGAAACTACCGTAGAAAATCAACTGAAACTTGATGTCCAGCCTACAGGTTACCATGGGACGCAAAAATAAGGGTACGGGCAAAATCCAGCGAAAGTTATCTATAGTTATTAAAGAAATTGGGTTATATCCGCCAGTAGGCAAATTACTAAAGTTAACGTACCTGTTAGGTGAGTCCGTCTCCTCTGGCTTGTGAGTTACTGTGACCCCCTGAGCTACATGACCTCCTCTCCCCGCCCCTTCCCCGACGCTCCATCACCCCTTTCACCTTTCTCTTTGTATATAAAGACCACGACCAACTGACTGACTCCAGTACTGACTTAACGGCCAGACGATGATGTCTTTACATCGAAAGCGCTTGCCCACAGTAACTCACAAGCCAGAGGAGACGGACTCACCTAACAGGTACGTTAACTTTAGTTATCCATAGTTATCACAGTAATCAAAACACCAAATTTTTTTTCTCAAAAACGGATCTAACGATTTTGATTACATTTTTTATATTGGTAGCTCTTAATAAGATAATTTTACTATAAAATTTCCATTCGTGGGAAAATGACGAGAGCAGCACAATAAATTATTAAAATTTTCGACCAAAAGCGTTTTTGCCGCGGTTTTTTCCTTATGAAAGTCCGCTGGAATGTTAGTAGAATGTTTTTAAAAAATTGGTATTGTAGTCCAATCCAATATCTATAAGGTTAGTGTTTAAAAACGCTCATGAGATACATGGGACTCACTCCAGTAATTCCTGAGTTTCAACTACCGCCGTTTCGCTTAATACCAGTTCTAAAGTTTTTACCCTATAACTCTGCAAAAGTAATTACTATCCTTCTTCAAAAAATTTGTGTTTACAGCCTCATTGATTATCTGTGTACCAATCGCTCAATAATGGTCCTGCAATGAGTACGAGCGGCACAATAAAATCTGGAACTGTAAGCGCTACCGCTTCCTGCTGCCGTAAAGCGTTGCTTGACCAAGTTCAAATTAACTGAGTGATAAATGAATTGATTAAATAGAATTAGCCATGTGCAAAGTGAATTGACGTAGAGCTAAGGAAAGTTGTGTGTTGCAACGCACCAGATATTTTCAATAACTGTACCAGTGAAGAAGTTTTATTTTCGTCCTTTAGCCTATTTTTAGTTATCTTGAAGATCTTTTCTTTTGCTGTTTGCTTCTTTCTTTTTCTTATATAATTCATTCTCAAAATATAGTCTAGTTATTCGTTGTCCAAGAGTTTGAAACCCACCTCTCGCAATTCTTCAAACTCAACTAATATAAAAACTGTTCAAACATTCAATGAATTTCATTTGCAGGTGAAACTTATACTCCCCCACCACACGTTCATCTGACGAGTGCAAAATTGGGATGTTGCAAAGTTCTTTTTTTATCAATACGTTTTGGTTTTATTGCCCCCTTCGAAATAACTCCCAATTTTTCCCAATTATTGAAGCTCGTAAAAATATCTAATACGCGCATCGCACAACTTTAATCAGCCCCATGTACACTTAACGTTTTTCATGGGGCTAATTTATTTTACGCTCAGCTCACTTGAAATTGGTAAAAAAACTTCACGTTTTACGCAGAATGTCTGTTATATGGGTATATAAATATGAAACAGGATTTTCTTAAAAATGCCTCCAACATCGCTGTGATCTGCTTTCAGTCCTGAAGCTTGCTGCATATGGTTGTTGTTGTGCCCAACTACGAGTTTCAATTTAAAAAACCCTCCACTTTTTTTTTGTTGATTTTAAAATTACCGCAGAAAATGGCTGGGTGAGGTTCAGCGGGAAAATGTTCTGTTGTTTTTTTTCGTTCAATAACAAGTAGCGGTTCTTTGTTTTTTTTTTAACTTTCAGTTAATTATTGACTCATTTGATTTATTCTTACTTAGCTGAACATGCTAATCACATCATTCGTCCGTGAATATTTTCAATCTTACATAATGTTAAAACACTTAGCTTTTTTTCAATTGATATTTTCCTCTACTCAAGAAGCAGTCGTTTTCAAAATTGAAACTGCAATACGAGTCTATATAAGTCCTCGCTTAATCTAATAAGCTTACGAGACCATATGTATATATAGAACTAATTACTGAAAAGTGAAAGTAGAGTACGTGTTAAGAGTCGGCAAATGAGCGCAATCCATCGCAGATAATTTTATCACCGGTTAAAATTATGATTCGTCAGTAGAGAAAAAATCTGAATTACAATGTTCAATTTAATGATAAGTTAGCGGAGATAACGAAATTCCCGGGGTATCGTATGAAGCTGTTACAACTAGTTTTGAAATCGCATTCATCACGGGCGGGCGAGGAAGTTGATAATGTCGCTTGTATATGATCAAGGATTAAATTTGAAATATACAATTATCGAGACCTTGCAGCGGTGGCTACAATATTAACGGTCGACTTTAAGGAGATTATAACAGTACGAAAGTTCCCACCATTTACAGTGGTGTATTATTGAGAAACGATGGGAAGTGATGAAAAAGCTGCTTGGAGAGTTATTTAGTCGTCAAATAGTAGAAATGGCGTTAATTTGATGAGCAGAAATAATTGTAAAATGGTCCAGTCAAGGCATTAGAAGTTACCAGGAGAGCAAATAGTTTTTATTCAATTTGATTACAAGGAAAATGGGCAGATTGAAAATAATGGCTAGGTAGAATCAAAATTACTGCGTAGCTGAGAATTGTGTGAACAACGAGTTGAACAAATAAATTACACATGTTTAACTGGCAAAACGATTGAAATTTAAGAATTGATTACCCTACTAAGACGTGAGTAGGGTATTCACATTCACAAGAGGAGCAGGTTCACGTCGTGCTCTTACCATCCCACTGACCTTCATAGTCGAGACAAGACACTCAAGAGTTCACAAGGGGTCTTTTTTCCCCTACGAAAATGGTTACTTCTGATCGAAGGCTCCAACGACTTGCACAATACCACCGAGGAAGCTCACCAAATGCAGGGGGTGCTTACAGCAACCATGTCCCGCGCCGTACACAATGTTTGGAGTGGTTCAAGAAATTCAGAGCCGGTCAGTGCGAGGTGACCAACCAACAGCGTGGAAGGCCTTGAAAGAAGTTCGAAGACGAAGAGCTGCACGCGCTGCTCACAGAAGACCCTTGTTAGACCCAGAAGATGCTTGCAGAGCAGCTCCGCGTGACCCAACTTTGCCTCAACCCACATGGCCAGACAGTGGACCGGGTTCGCTATCAACAGCAAATGAGCGCAGACATGCTTGAAAAATGCCCCAAAGGGCACAATCGGCACGAAGGAAAAATTTTGCTGAATGAGAATGCCCCGGCTCACAGGACAAATGCGACAAGATCCCACGCCCTACTCGCCAGACCTTGCTCCGCCAGACTATCGCATTATCGGTGGGACGCTTTGTCTGACCAACGCTTCGCCAATTTTCAAGAAGTTTCAAATTGAATCGAAAATTGGTTCGGGACAACCAGATGAAGAATTCTTCCTCCGCGAAATTCGAAAATTGCCTGAGAGGTGGGAGGCGTGTGTGGCCAACGAAGGAAGATATTTCGAATAAAATTGGCCTAATGTTTGTCGAATAATAAACGATTTACTTTTTCGAAAATTAGTTGGGTTTCATATTTATACACCTGTAAAGTGTCTGGTATTTGAATGAACCAATCGATTCCTTGCCACTGGGGTAAGCTCCTGTGAGTTTCTTAGTCTGAAAGTTTATGTAGGAGCATGGTTTCTTTATAATAAACTGCTAGGAATATTGTGGCTTTAATTGCCCATTCAACGACTGTATACAAACACCTTAAGTGTACGAGTTGTGAATTCAACTGATTTAAATGCGGCTTGAATTAGGTTAGACTTTGATCTTATGTTTAAACAACGCCGACCATGAAACAAGAACCTTACTTTTAACAACGAACTTCGATTGCAACGTGCTACTTGATATTCCTCATGGTCTCTTCCCTTCGCTCTCTTAAGTGAAAGGTAAAATGGAATTGGAGCTGAAAAGTAGAGTTAAATAAGCGTAGGGTTAAGTTGACAGGGCGGGGAAACTGGGGAGTTCTTAACTAAACTACAACTTCACAGGTTCCAGGGGGGGGGGGGAAGTGGAGGGTTCCCGCTTTATCGATCAGGCTCTACAGTGCATAGTAAACGGCCTCTCGACCGAAGTGAAGGCCTCATGTTTGCTCATCCTGCCCAGACTCATCTGATTGTCAGTGTAGTCTCACGCCGCCGCCGGTGCCGCCGCCCATCCGATGGTTCGTCCAGCCAGTTCCGCCGCTATCCAAATGATAATTTCTCATCGCGGATGCAGATCTTCAGTCGCGACACGTGTACAGATTTTACGAAGGGTTTTGTCGGAAAGTCGGTGCCACGTTGTCGGTTTTTCCTTTCGTCCGCCGCCAACAAACTTCCAAAACCCTTCGCCAAATGGGCGGGGCTTGAAGTTCTCTGGTGTTTGTAACGCGGGGCGAACAGTGTTTTGAAAGCCGCAGAGGATTGTATATATAACCGATCCTTGGCGGCCGATGATAATTTTACTAAAATGCGCCCAACATTTTTGAAGCGTAGATTTTAGGCGGAAAAGGCTTTCAACAGGAAGATGTAAAATGCGAAACGCGGAGGAAATATTGAATGTAGGGGGCCAGCAAAATGTCATCTCCTATTACTTTACTGTGTACGTTGTCTCACGCCTTCGCACGTGTTCGAGTTTCTCCGGATTCAAAACTGAGAAAATATTAGATAAATTTCGGTGAAATTCGCACCACTTTGTTCTGTAGATAGTGCAGTTTTGGTGCCGCGTGAGTATTTTACTAATGAGTTTCTAACCACCTTCAAAGCCCCTCCAATGGGCTGGTGGGGCTCGAAGCTTCTTCGCAAGCCATCCGGAACGTGTGGGCGAGTTAACGACGTGTCAGGTTATAACAATTATTGATGATGTGACCATTCAACGCTAGGAATCACAACACGCACAATGCGTGCGGCAGCCTCGGACTAATGCAGACCAACGAGATATGCAGGAAGAAATATTGAATTTGGAGCCCACCTAAATTGCGTCTCCAATCACTTTCTCCCAGGGCGAATGTCGATCTCCCGCTAACCTCAGTATTTAGTATTAATAGTTTCTAAATCGATTAGTGTTACGACCACATACTGGTTCAGTGTCAAAGATGTTGCCTTGCAGTGATCGGAAGCAACTAACCATGTCCCGGTGTTCGTTCCTTCTGAAATGATTGGAAGATGTCCACTATCCCTTCTCTCTACCGCTAGTGGAGCATGCTGCATTTACTACCTTCGTGGAATGTAATGCATTCACCTCCCATTCACGTTGCTGCAGACTCTGCCGCAGAAAGATCCGGCGTTGTACCAGAAAGTGGCTTTCACTGTAGTACCTGACAGTGTTCAAACAATCTTGGAGCCCTACAGTTGGTTCATGGTGAAGGTTTCAATTCCGCTCAAGCCTTTGTGCTGTTGGCCCCTTGTCGGGCTACAGCCACTGTATGACGATGCTTCACGCGCCCAACAAGAATGGGGATCTATGAAGATAAGCCGGGGGGGATATGACTGAGCGAAACCGGAAATAGCGGTTCTGCCTCAATTTGGAGTGGGGGAAGAAAACCACGCCTACTGCCATACGACCATGGGGACCATACAACTCCGACAGAGCTGCAGGACCAATGGAATTTCGCTGTGGCACATTTCATGTGAAGCTATGTCCTAACTCCATGGTAAGTATAGTTGCCTTCCCCCTCCCCCAAGCTTTACTGTACTGTAGTAGGAATACCCCGTTTCTGCAGAAAAATCCTAGCGTCTGGGTGACGCCACTTTAAAAAAAAAAAGTACTTCCCTAGGATCGAACGCAGTACCTTTCTTATTATGGTTGGACGTTCTATCCAATAGGTTACCAACGTACCGTTGAAGAATAATGTAAACTTGAGGGACAGATGTGCCATCATCCTCGTGGGACGCTAGAGTGTTCACATGATTGTCCAATGACATGCATTTATGCGTTAATATTAAATTCCGAGAATAGAAAGCGTGGGGCTATACAATCACGTGAACATGTCATGCTATTGCATCATATTTTGAAACCTCTCAGCTATCAAACAATTCCGAGAATACTATGCAGTAGCCAGAGGTAGCGGCTATTACATCATGTTGATGAGTCAAGCCCCTTGAACGATAATGTGAACACTCAAGCATCCCACAAGGATGATGTCACGTCTGTCTCTCTTATACCACATGTTTATGGTATTCTTCAACGGTTCATTGGTGGCTCATTGGATAGAGCGTTCAACTATAGAACATGAGGTGCTGCGTTCGATCAGGGAAGGACTTTTTTTTAAAAAGTGACGTCATCCAAACTCACGGGAATTTCAGTAGGAGGGGAAGGAAGTAATCCTACAACAGCACATTCACCAGGAGGCTCTTGGGAGAAGGCTCGGTGGAGGGGGAAATGGTAAGTACTGTAAGGAGGGGGCAGGGTATAATACACCCATATTAGAATAAGGATAGGGGGTACAAAAGGTTGTACTATAACGTGATTGGTTGGTGGGAGGGGCAGATGGAGGGAGAGGTGGTCAACTTCTGGAAATTGGTACAGGAAGGTGGGGGTAAAAAAGGTTGTACTACAGTACGATTGGTTGGGAAAAGTGGTGTGGGGGGTAAATGGGCGGGGTGCAAGGGATAAAAAAAAGACTGTACTATAACGTGATTGGTCAGGGGGCGTGACCATAAACCTTGTACTACAGTACGATTGGCCAGGGGACGTGGTTTTCTTCCCTCACTCCAGTTGAGCCGAAACGCTCAAAACCCGTTTTAACTGTCATTTCTCCCCTACTAAGATAAATTTGGTTTAGAGATGTCATGCATGGGATGGCTTGCTCTGTGAGGAGGAGATAGGGGAATTCGTGAAATAGCTTCGGTCGGTTCGTGTTCTGCAGAGCCTTCTTGTGGTGTCGCTTAGAATACCTTTCCCCCCATTGTAATCAACCTTATTTATACTAACAGCACACCACAAACGACAGGCTGGTCAAACCTTAAGGCAAGAATAAGTTTGGCAGTATCAAGAACCAATGAGACGGCTGTGAAGGCCCCATAGCCTCAGTTATAATTCTCTCGTCCTTTTTAGTGCGTTTAAAGAACAGATTTATCAGTGGGAAACTAGTTAGTTGTTTAGTGATTGCTAGTTCAGAGAATTGAAAGCTAAGAGTTGTATTTTCGAACTTCTCCTGTCTTCCACTCTTGGAATAAGACACAGTGGAAATATTTCTGTCTCAAGCCCAACCATAATGTTTAGTAGGAAAGAAGAAGACCCAGGATCGTTAAAAAGTATTGAGCTTGTATATCTATAATGTATATTGCACGTCTTATGTCTCTGATAGATGAGGAGTGCAGTTCCCTACAGTGAGCTCCTGTATAGACCCAATGACCGACTGAATTAGAATGAACAGGCTACGAAGAGTCCTTCGGAACTTAGCTCTTGACGCCACATTTTGATTTTGAGCCCTATGGGAGTAGCACGAAATCTCATGCCTGTGATAGGGAATGCGGAAATGATACAATATGCCACTTGGGTCGTTCGAGATACCCGTGCTGTAGAAACTCTGTTATTCGACGGTTGGCACGGTATCTCCATTCGCCTTCCTGTACCAACAAGCCTTCAGCCAAGTGTGTAAATGAGCCTTCCCCAGGGAGAACCGTCGAAGCGAAGAGTAGATTCCCCCCCAATCGATGAAAGGAGTGGCCAAAGTGTTTGAGAAATTCAAGTCTCCGATCGTCATCGCTGTTTACATTTCAATTCATTTGAGAATTGAAGATTACCGTATTAGAAGCCCGCTAAGTTGAACGGCGGGGAAAGATTATTTGAAATAATGGGCCGGGTTGTCTTGATACTGCCACGTCGTAAGACGGATTACGACAAGTCGGCGAAGGAAAATGTTTCGGAAACTCCCGAGAGTCGGCTGAAGCCTTTGGAATCGTGAACTACTCCCGCACAACTTCATTGTAAAAAAAATCGATTGTTGGCCCCGAGAGCTAGAGCAGTTCGCGGATCTGGAAACGTCGAGGGAGCTATTATTGCGAAGGGGAAAAAACGTTATGATGAGCTTTTACGAGGGATCCGATTATTCTCGTACGGAGAAGATGAGCGTCTGTTCGGCCGTGAAACGCGATAAAAAAAAAAATAATAATAACGACAGGAAATTGAAAGTAGAACAATTTTTGCCCAGACGTTTGGGGGGTACTGGCACGGAAGATTTCAGAGGGAACTTTCGATTGATTGTAACAGTAGCAAATTATCCCTCAGTTCCATCAAGAACGTGAATGTCAGAACCCAAGAAATCGCTGACCACAACGTCGAGGAACACAAACGATTTTGACGTGACGGATGAAAGGAATAATACGTTAAGTCATTAAATTAGAAATGCGCCTCATCCGTCAAATGACCAGGTGCTCAGGAAAAAGGGCTGCAATACAGCATTGCGCATTGGCAAAGCAATCGTGTTCCAGCAATATGGAGCCGGAGAACTTGAACGGTTCGTGGATCCCTCGCAATACCCGACGGCTAATCGGATCTCATCTTTTACAGAGGCGCTGGAGAACAGATTATGTACTTATGAAGACGACCGGTGTGTGTCATAAAACCAGCTCTGCCTGGATGTAAGGGGATGACGTCTACGAGGATCAACCACCTCTTCTAGGCCCATACTAGCTTAATCAAAGTTAAGAGCTGTTATATTGAGTGTACCATAATCAATTCAGAGACTACGTGTCATGAAATCACCACGAGAACTGACTACTACGTCAAGTAAACAAAAAATTCTAGTAGTTTTTTTGTAATGGGACGAATAGGTCACGTCAGTCTGGGGTAATGGCTCAATTATGCTAACCCGCAACAACCTTCCCACGCTTCACACAAATGCCTATTTTTTATTCAAAATGTTGCTCTGGGATATCGTAAATCAAACAGAAACTCTGTTACCCATCATTATGATTATTTTTATATTAAAGGGAAAAAATTAAACATCTAGAAAGTAAGCCTAAGAACATTTTATATTTATTTCAAAAACAAGTTTCATAATATTTAGTTAGCAAAATTGATCTTTTATATCATTATAATTAATTTTAATACAGGTATTAAAATAGTTGGAGACAATTAAGCGATCAGAGACAATGATGCGAGGAAGTCCGAGGTCGAAGACTCTAAACACTTCAAGGTTTTTCCCCCAAAAAATAAGGTTTTTTCGAGATTTTCAGAAAAGAAGTGAAGATATCAATACCATAATTAATTTTAAACTTCACGGAGATAGTATCAATAAAATAAAATGAAACTTACCGACAACAATCGTCCTTCAAGGTAAAAAATTGAGGGTGTCAGAAATGAGTCTGTCCTTCAGACATTACTGAAGTCACTTTTACCTGTTACGGACCCTCGAGTGGCTTGAGTCCCCCTCAGCTAATTTGGGAAAACTCCGAGTGGTGCCTGGCCAGCGCGTGTCTCTGAGGACACGGCAGTCAGGATGAATGGGAAGGTACGTGACCTATCGGTCACGGCCGCGCTGAATGTGTTAAACAGAAACGATTTCTCCTTATTCCTTATCCCCTTTCGGTTTTGATAAGATAAAATCTCGGTTGGTCCAGCCTGCATACTACTTTTCCTTTCTTTCTCATATTTAAACCATACAGATTGTCCCAGTTTTAGCCAACTCCATATGGCTTCCATGTCGAGCGTATCCGTCTTTCCTGATTCCTATGTTACGAGGGGGGAGGGCGGTTGGAAATGTTTGGAGAGCCGGTGACTTAGGTACAAATTACAGCGATCGCGAGCTCTGATCCAATTACCCAACTTTCGTCGGATTATGAGCCCTTCGTCTTACCACAAGACTACAATCGCCCGGTGCCTTTTGATGGTCGATGCTTGAATGAACGGATTTTTGAGAGTTGAGCGAAATCTCTGAAAATCCAATCAAAGATTCGAGGAAGGAGAAGGCTTCAAGTAAAGGCTTTTCTTTCACATTGTAGTAGCCATTTTTCCCTTCGCAGCGTCAGTGAACTCGAGAATTCGTATCGTTGTTTCTCTTTTAATTTTTAACGTTTTTCTCTCTGGCCCTCTTCTTTTTCTTGGAATGAAGAACTTCTGAAACCATTGTTACGAGGGGGCTTGGCAATGTTCGGAGAGCTGACCAAGGCAAAAGTTACAGCAATCGCGAGCCTCGATTCAATAGCCTGACCTTCGTCTTACCACAAGACTACAATCGCCCGGTGCCCCCAATGGAAGTCAGGTGGTACACCTCAAAAACTCATTCTCTGGCTGTTTCGGTACTAAATTTTCCAAAGTGATTTGCACAGTTGTCCTTACTTCCTTCCTATTAACAACTCTGATAAGGTGCAGCTCTAACGACATAGAAGTATGGATTCGTCAACGTCCTCAAATTTCAAAAGAAAGTTTCAGTATTAATGGAACAGACAGCGACAGACTTTTTGAATGTAAAGTATACCCAACAAAAGTACAACGTTATTCGGATTGTGAAATTACTTTAGGACTTTTGGTCTAAGATATTTTATCACAATGGCAGCAAATGAAGAGGTAATTAACGATATTGTCACTCACAAGAAGAATTATATTTCTATCAAGCAATAGCCCGTTACATTTTCTTTTTTTGTACAGTTGGATGGATGCTGACGTAAACAACAAAGTTTTTAGTACTGTGAGCACCAGATTCAATTAAACCATTTTTTTTTATTACGAAGAAACATTTTTGTGCACAGAACTATATAGTGAGATAACAAACAGTTGTATAAACAAATAACGTGAAATTTTACCTTAATTACTAGGATAAGTCCATCAACTACCTAGTATTGAGACAAAAAATCCGCGAGTACGTAACAAGTTTTTGCAAGTTTAAAAATGAGGGGGTGAAGGAGGCTTTATTCAGTTGAAGCCCTCTGAGAAGTCGCAGTGGTGCTTCCTTTTAAGGCGTCTCAGATGTCTGGGCAAGGGTCGTTCTATCGGAATGTTGCTTACGTACGGATTTGGATGGGCTGATGCTTTTCGGTAGGATGCGTGGTATGTGGCGATTAAGCAGTCTTTTACTGTTGGTATTTCAAGGTCCTTGTGAACTTATTCGTTCCTGATGTACCAGTCGGCGCCGGTGATCAAACGGAGAACGCGACTTTGGAGGACTTGCACTCGGTTTATTTGGGTGTTTCGGGGCGGACGACCATAGATCCCCTCCGTAGCACCAGATGGGTTTGATTATGGAATTGTAGATAAGAAGCTTGTTTTTAATACTACGATTTTTGTTAGTGAGGAGTGGTTTAAGATTGCTGATTCTATGGCGTATTTTGGCTGTTACTGCATTGATGTGATTTGTCCATGTGAGTCGTTTGTCCATAGTCAAACCCAAATACATGACGTGCGTTTTTATCTCAAGAGTGGTTGAGTCCATTTCTACAGGCTGGCATGTTGCATCTTCACCAGTCTGGTGTTTGGTCAAGTACGCGCAGTCATCGGCAAATTGGGCTGAGATTGTAATATTGTCGTTGTAAATGGGCAAGTCGTGGATGTAGAAAATGTACAATAAAGGCCCAATTACACCAGCTTGAGGGACGGAGGAGAAAATTGGCAATCCGGCACTAACGGCACCCTCTACGTCCGATCCGAAAGAAATGATTGGATCAATTGAAAATACGTGACAGTGAGATGAAGCTTGAGTTTGGATACGAGACCAGCGTGCCACGTCTTTTCAAAGGCTTTTTCAGCGTCGAGGTAGAGCCCTAGTGCGATTTATTTGTCCTCGTAGGTCTTCAAAATACGATCCAGAAAACGGTGGAGTTGCCACGGACAAGAATGGAGTTAATGGACAATGAACAAGAATGGAATTAAACCATTTGACCGAGGGAAAGCTGAGATACTTGTACGGTGTGCGAATATATACGTTTGGAATAGTAACTATAGGAAGGTGGTCCATTGTTCGATCGAAAAAACATTTCTTCTGACTATCAACGATAGTTCTTATCTTAGTTCATGCTACTACCACAGTTTCTAAAAATCTCCTCGTGATACTTTCCTTTACTTTTGAGTAAATCGATGCCAATAAGTGACCACGAAAGTGATGGAAATGGAGCGGGTTTCTTAGCTTCAGACGGGTAGGATCTCTGCAGGGCACAAACAAAACAGCGGCAAATTTCTACACTGGACGATACCTAAATAACTAGTTTAAGCTATCCAAAAGTGTTGTACGTAATGATTCAAAGGGTATCAATGTATCATATTAGAACATCGTATTAATGATCAAAACTCTCACCTTCCACTAGTAAACGTTCTCGAAACTACGCTTTTTCAAAAACAACGTTGATTTTTTTTACAAAATATCTGTCAAAACTTCGATCATTTTTTTCGCAAAATAGATGCAAAAGTCTCCAAAAGGTCTTCCTCTGGATCTAAATGGATTACATTACTGACCTGTACCGAAACTGGTTCATTTTGGAGACCAGAAGCCGATCTGTATCTGCCGAATTTTCGTGAACATTTATGCCGATTGTCTTCTTTAAAATCAAACCACAGTAAATAAACTTTTCAACTCTTTCGGATACTCATTCATGAGCGATCCAGGTGGGAAGAGGGAGTTCCCGCTTTCGAAGCTTTTCGACACTGACCGCTAGGTGCAGGGTGGCCTTGCAGGGGTAGGCATCTTTGGGCCGAGAATCAGAGCGGCGATCCCAATGAGGTCGCTGGCAGGCAGAGGTGGCTGCGGTAACGGTCTGTGTGCAGCGGCTGCTGCAGAGGGGACTGAAGCGCCAGAGGATCTACATAATGGTGGACAGTCAGGCCACTCTCAAGGACTTAGCGTCATACTGTCTTACTGGTGGCAGTGTCTGGCAGGACTGAAGGCCCTGGCCGAGGACAACAGTGTAACACTGTGTTGGGTGGCAGGGCATCAGGGTATAGAGGGAAACGAACGGGCTGATAGGTTGGCTACGAAGCGATCAGCGTAGATCCCTATTGGCAGGGGCTGCCCGGCCTTAGAAAGTCAAAACTTTTCATCCGGCTCTCCACAGGGAGGTCCAAGGAGGTGCTTGCACTGGGGAGGAAGGATATGAGGATCATATGTGGCCTGTTCACAGGTCACCGTCCCCTGAGGTACCACCTTGAAAATATTGGCAAGTGCGAGGTTCAGATATGCAGGTTCTGCGAGGCAGGGCAAGAAACGGCAGAGCATTGCACATGCTCTGCGTATGCAATGGACTCACGGCATCGCGCCATTGTGTGTTTGGGAGGCCCTTTCTTCAGCCAGAAGAAGTGGTGAAGGCAGAACCTGCGGATATCCTCCGCTTTGAGCGGTGATGGTGGGGGCGGCATAGGTGGTGTCACACCAAGTGAGACCAGTGCCGTGGGGCCTGGGGGTGGTGGAAGGGGGCCATGATCTGAGGATCATGGACGCCCTTACAATAGCCCCGTTTGTGACAGCAGTGGGGGTATCACCTGCATCCACCGTTTCAAAGAAAAAAAAGAAAGTAAACATTTACCTGCCATATCATTTCGCCTAGCTACAATCCAGCTATCCAGATCTGCATTTCTTGCCTGATTCAAAACTGGCATTAGAGGTGGAGGTGGCCGAGCCCGTGTTGGGCGGGTCCCTGTGTTCGGCGTTGTGGGTATTTACCCGGACACCGTGTTATATTATGTGTAATATAATGTGTATCATCGATTAAGAAACTACTTGTTACGAAATGACTACGAGAACTGACTATTCACAGCATCCGGTCAACAAAAAACGTGATCCCTAGCAACACACGAGCTAAGGCGGAGCCCGAAACAACAATGTGTATCATAAACAGCCTTCAGATAATTAAATTATTGCTTCGGACAAACCACGGCAAGTGGATTTATTAAGAGAATTGGTGATCGAAGAAATTTGTGACATTGTTTTGTTTTCTGTTTAAATTTTCTGCTATTGAAAACGGTTTTTGTGTTTCAGGTAAGAAAATGGAGACATTTTGAAAGGCGAAAGTTGTGAAACGTCGTAAGTAATTTGATTCACATTTTGTGCCACCTGTTTTACTTAATAAATTTTTACTTTCCTTGGCTCTACAAAGTACAAAGAAAAAATATGTAAACGGCTGAAAAAAAAATTGAGTTTCCTTCAGACCTTTACGTTTCAGACCCTCCTGAGTCCGAAAAACACTATTTGGGAAAATGGTCTGTGTGTGTGTCTGTGAACGGTTTTTCGAACGGGAGAAAACGACCGTACCAAATCAGCTTAAACTTCATGCCTCGCCCGCAGGTTACCATAGGAATTAGGGTTTAACAAAATCCAACGAAAGTTAATTAACAAGAGTTACATTTTTTATATTGATAGCTCTCACTAACGGAACTATTCCATAAAATTCCCATTTGCGGGAAAATGACGAGAGCAGTACAATAAATTATCAAAATTTTCCACGAAAATCGGTTTCAGCGCGGTTTTTACTTTCCGCTACCCGAAGGGAAGGAAAGTATAGTAATCGGCCAAAAAAAAAAAAAAAAAAAAAATTTGGGTTTTCTTCAGATCTTTACGTTTCAGACCCTACTGAGTCTAAAAAACCTAATTTCGGCGCGTGGTCCGTTGTGTGTGTTTTGTTCGTTATTTTTTGTAGGCACCAAAATAAGGTTATAGACGATTTCGGCCGATGGGAAGGGGGGTGGGGGACGAAAATGTACCAAAAACTAGGGTTTTTCGTATTTTTCTCGAAAACGGCTCCAACGATTTTGATTAAACTTCCAAATTATCTTCTCCTAATCAATACCTAAGTTTTCTTCTCCATACATATCTCCATGAAAATACGGTGAACGGAGATATAGGCCCATGAAGCAAAAATAGGTTTTTTACGCTTTTTGGCAAAACGGCTCCAGCGATTTTCACCAAACTCACAGGTTGTTTTCAAATAGTTATTACCTACATATTCCTCTCAATAAATGTTCCTGTGACGGTCCATTGAACAGAGATAAAAATCAAAATGTGTCAAAAATAACGTTTTTTCTAACATTTCCGTGAATTCCAGGCTAACTTCTTCACCAGATGTGATTAATCTTAATGGAGTGTCTTTCAGTGACCCATACCAACATTTCGTTCTCAATAATTATTTCTGTATATATATGTTGAACGGAGATATAAGCCATGTTAACTCAGAAAAGGAGATTTGTCGAATATCAATTTATCGGTATTCCAATTTTCTCAAAAACGGCTCTAACGATTTCGACCAAACTTTCAGAGTACTCTCAACGAACCAATTCCTACATTTTGTTCTCCACAAATGTTCCTGTAAAAATGCGTTGAACGAAGATATAGCACCCGCATATGAAGCTGGTGTTCGAACGTAAAGGGGTGGCGGAAAGTTGTGTGTTGCTACGCACCAGATATTTTCCTTTTAAACTCCGCTGAAATGTTACTAGAATGTTTAAAAACGACCAGCACTAAAATTTCTGAACTGCAAACGCTACCGATTCCTGCTGCCGTAAAGTGTTGTTAGACCAAGCTCAAATGAACTGAGTGATAAATGAATTGAGTAAGTAGAAAAAAATGCCAAGTACCCGAGTGAATTGACGTAGAGCTAAGGAAAGTTGTGTGTCGCAAAGCACCAGATATTTAAATGGGCATCTACCACGCTAGAATTGGTGAGAAATCGATCATTTAACGTAACGTTGGTTAAATCATTTTAGCGCGGGGTAGACCAGGATGGAATCTATACGTCACGTATTTGTGCGATTGGATGTCTACAGTAGTTTAGTCTGCGATGAACGCCATCAGTCGATTCCCACCAGCCAAGACGGGAAAAAACTAGCAAATACTATCAAAACGTCCTCTACCTTCATCGAATGAGTGATAATGTTGTAGAAGTTTCGACGGTTGGAAATGGAAGATGCGTTTGCCAATTGTGTCAATATTTTTCAATAGTCGCAGGACGGTTTATTTTGCTCGAACTAAACACAATACGTCAGCGCAGTGCTAACGTGGAAAATAAAAATTCCTATCTCCTACCTTTCGAGTTATGAGCGACCGCCCACTGTGTGCTGCCGTATGGCAATATTACGCACGGATAACCGCGATAAGACCTGACCAATATGTAGGTATTTGAAGTCCCTGTAAGTTTGGTCAAAATCTTCTTTTTTTAATAAAAAATTAAAAAGATAATTTTGAGCCTGAGGCTTATATTCATATTTTTGTATTTTCACATACGAGACTCACCAGAGAAGTCAAAACAACAAGTAAGCGAAAAATAAAAGTCAATGAACACCCGCATAAAAGAAGTGAAGTGTGTGGGAGTTGAAGCAAAACTGGCAATGATTGTGGAGTAACGAGGTGCCCAAGCAATGATGGAGAGAAGAGCGAATACGAGGGAGGTTACTAGAAAACCCACAAAATGATTGAACGATTGTGATCTCGGGAAAGTACAAGGCAACTTGCGTCGTAGAATTAAAAATGAAGCGGTCCGATTGTTAGAGGTAATTGTGAAAAACGGCTCTGAACAAAACGGTTGATTGACGGATGACTGACAGGGGGTTAAAGCAGCTCGAACTGGAGAGCTCCGTTCTCATCAGAGCCTTCGGGATGTACGTAAGAACGAACTGCGAATTTCACAATTGTGTTTGATTTGAAACAAGCGCTACCGCTTCCTGCGACCGTGTTGTTTTACCAAGTTCAAATTAACTGAGCGATAAATGAATTAGGTAGAAAAAAAAAACCATGTCAGCGCGTGAATTGACCTTGAGCTAAGGAAAGTTGTGCGTTGCAACGCACCAGATATTAAAAAAAAACATTCTAGTAACATTTCAGCGGAGTTTAAAAGGGGAAAACCGCGCTAAAACCAATTTTCGTAGAAATTTCTGATAATTTATTGTGCTGCACTCGTCATTTACCCACGAATGGGAATTTCATGGTATAATTGCCTTATTAAGAGCTATTAATAAAAAAATTAAATAAAATCCGTTAGAGCCGTTTTTGAGAAAAATATCTGGTGCGTTGCAACACACAACATTCCTTAGCTCTATAAAAATTCACTTTGTACATGGCTTTTTCTATTTAATCAATTCATTTATCACTCAGTTAATTTGAACTTGGTCAAACAACGCTTTACGGCAGCATGAAGCGGCAGCGATTACAGTTAAAGAATTTATTGTGCTGCTCGTACTCATTCCAGGACCATTATTGAGCAAATGGTACCCAGAAAATTAATGAGGCTGTAAACACGGATGTTTTGAAGGAGGATAGTAATCACTTTTGCAGAGTTATTGGGTAAAAACTTTTAGAACTGGTATTAAGCGAAACGGCGGTAGTTGAAATTCAGGAATTTCTGGAGTGAGCCCCATGTCTCTCATGAGCGTTTTTAAATACTCACCCTGCAGGTATTGGATCGGACTACAGTACCAATTTTCTTTAACATTCTACTAACATTCCAGCGGAGTTTAAAAGGAAAAAACCAAAAACGCTTTTGGTCGAAAATTTTGATAATTTATTGTGCTGCTCTCGTCATTTTCCCACAAATGGGAATTTTATGGTATGATTATCTTATTAAGAGCTATCTATTCAAAAAATTTAATCAAAATCGTTAGAGCGGTTTTTGAGAAAAAAAAATTGGTGTTTTGATCACTATGATAACTATAGTTAACTTTCTGTGGATTTTGTTCATACCCTTATTTTGGCGTCCCACGGTAACCTGCTGGCGAGATATCAAGTTTGAGTGGATTTGATACAGTCGTTTTCTCTTAAAATCGTTTACAGACACACATACACACACACAGACCATTTTCCCAAATAGTGTTTTTCGGACTCAGAAGGGTCTGAAACGTAAAGATCTGAAGAAAACTCTTTTCTTTTTTTTTCAGCCGATTACATAACTTTCCTTTCTACTTCGTAGAGCCAAGGAAAGTAAAAATTGGTGTTTTGATCACTATGATAACTATAGTTAACTTTCGGTGGATTTTGTTCATACCCTAATTTTGGCGTCCCATGGTGACCTGTGGGCGAGATATCAAGTTTGAGCTGATTTGATATTATGATCACAGGCACACAGACACAGGTCTGTTTCCTTATTTGATGACCTGATGATGATGTTCCTAAACCCTCGACGAGGGTTATATCAGTCATGGAAGTTGCGGTTTCGCCACGAGACCGGCCTCTGCAGCATCCACCGAACTCAGACCTGTGGAGGTACCGCAGGTATTTGGTTGTTAGCCAGTCTCCCGGGAGAAAGCTGTTGCCCGTGTGTTACCGTGCGGAGGTGACTGCCTGAGGAATCCCGTACCTTCAGGGAGGAGTTCTCAATCTGGTTTCCCACCTGATCTAACTATTTACTTGGGTGGCACGTTTCAAAAGGACAGATCAACTACGACCACGTTTCTTAGCCATCACCTTCTTCGCGAACTCTACAAAATGGTTTTAGGCTTGCTTTGTAGCAGTCAATGCTGCTAAGTTGGTTTGCCCTGCCAACAACCGTCGCTCACTGTTGTAGGAACTACAGTGAAGCAGCACGTGGTTTCTTGTTTCCTCCGCACTGGAAGCGGAAGACGTGCATGACTGAGCGTCTTTGAGAGAAAAGAAGTGGAGCCGCGCATTGAAGTCACCATGCCTCGCAAGGAACTGGCTTATCCACTGGTCTGGCTCAACCCATTTTCTTGAAAGACGTAGATGTTGATGGATGTTGGGGAAGAACTCATACGTGTCGCGTCCCTTTGACGAGGACTCCCATCTCGCTTGCCATTTCTCTAGCGCCCATTGGTCGATGGCGGCAAGTTTCTGTTCTGTGGTGAGATCCGCACGGAGTTCAGCCCAAAGCGGGAGACACATACACAAAGTCCCAAATAGTGTTTTTCGGACTCAGGAGGGTCTGAAACGTTCACGTCTTTAACGTCCTTTGGATACCACGTTAAGGAGGTCAACAACATCACAATCACTGAGCACACCATTGAAACTCCTCATTTACAAAGCCATTATCACACCCACAATAACAGAGTGGCATCCAGTAACATACACAAGCTACAAGTAACACAGAACAAATGCCTCCAGATCGCCACAAACAGCTCTTTCCGCACTTCACGAACTCCACAACATTGAACACATATCAGATCACATCACACCCATCACACAATCATACACAGACAAACTTGCCTCACACCCCAACCCGCTAGTAAAAACCCTGCAAATTATTACACAATGGTTTATTATTCTCATTAACAGCTTGACCTAGTATTACTGCTCCAAGACCCATCCCATTCGATTCAGCATCGAATACTAGTAAACCATACGAAACATGACCTGACTACAATGGAACTTCAAAAACTAAATATTCCCCCGGCGCCAGGCGGACGGACATTGCAGATTTGGAATCCCCATGTCTTGAAATGTAAAGTATCAAATTTAGAGGGGGGGTTGTAAAACATTTTTCCTGACCGAAAACATAGGGTTATTATTCAGAATGGTTAGTTTAAGCGAGAAGCCTCATTCCCAAATACCGCGATTAGAGTTGTCTTAGTGCTGTTCTCAATGTTTCATCGTTTCTTCCCTGAGGACAGATTCAAAATCCGAATAAAATTAAAGCACTGAGCTATTTTCCCCAGAGATCGTTCCGTTTTTGGTCAGGAAATCAGTTATCTCATTACCGTAAGACAGAAGTGTGATTTAACCGAGACACTACCATCACTACTACACCATGTAGGTGCGACAGCTGAGTTGGGGTAGTGGTGACGACTAAGCGGTGCTATCACACTCTATCGGCGCTTTTTTCGCTCCTGTTATCACTGCTAATGATCGTTAGCATAAAGTGTAAGTGCCGCTCTTCTGCAGTCTTGCAAGCGGTGGAGATTCTCAAACAATTCAGTACGTGAAGTGGGGGTTTGGCGTTAAAAGACCAACTATGAGTCATTCGCCGTTTTATAGTAGGCAATAAAATTGTCCGAATTAGTTGGGATTTTGAGCACGAAACTTCCGCACTGGCCCCTAATGGGAAAGTCCTTGTTTTGGGCCGTTCCCGAACATCGAGTCGGTTTCTCTTCAGTTATTTCCAAGTGAAAACTGGTTTTCCTCTTTCTGGAATTTCCAAAATATCCCGTCCCCACCTCTCAATATATTTCCTCCCCACAACACGCAGCTCTTCCCAAAGTCATTCGTCTCCCAGTTCTAGCGATAGACACTCGTTTCTCATCTCTCTGGCTACTAATTTGCACTCCTCTCTCCTTCCCCCGTACAACCAGTTCACGTATTTAGAGCTCCCTCGTTCGCGCCCAAATACTCAAACTCGTATTCTGTTCTAGTCACTTCTTCTTTGTACATGTAAGTGATCAAATCTTGTTGTGAATTATAAGTTTCTTGATCCCTGAGACAGTTAAATCCGTCCCCGTGATTCTTTCAAGTCTACCCTAGTCAAAGCATTAATGAAAGGAGTAAGACGTTAATTGGTTCAACACATCTCCCTTATAGGCCGATACAGAGACACACACGAGCTCACGCTAATTTTCAGACCACTCACAAGCTTTAAATTTTTCCGATTCTTGGCGTCACAAAACTCGAAGCTTCTAATAAAATTCGACAACTCTACTTTCGATTGTCCCTATAACTTCAATGATATAACCATCGAACCCTGCATGATCTTTCAAGACGAGCTGCAGTAAATTTATCACCGCCGGCAAAAAAAAAAAAGGTCGAGAAAGAAAAGTGCTGAACCTCATCTGCGAGAGAAACCGTCGGTCATTAGGTAACCGGAGAGCTTTTTTCACTTCCCTCGCGTCAAGCTCGTGAGGAGCCTTCTTTCCCCTTCTCGTGTTTCACTTTGATTCCGGCCATTAACAAGTTGCCGTCTCCATTAACAGTTTACGCCTTTCTTTTTTTTTTTTTGTTTTGGCACTTGAAACCACTTTTGGGCTCTAAAATTATACTTGAACTGGAGTGTCTCGGAATTGCCAAAAATAGCTGAGTTCAAGACAGTAGACGAGTGAAAATAATCTTCTGGCGCCTTAACTTCAAATCGGTGAAAAATTTGGAACTTCGTGAAGTCGTTTGCGGGTGTCAAGTTAAGCTGCGCGAAGTTTTTAAGTGATCACTTTTGGGTAGGTGGGGGATCCCGCAAAATGTTCGCACTTTGCTCAATGACTGTTCTCTCTTTCTCACCCTTTCTTTCTATTTTGTCTCGATTTCTTCACTAGTCTGGTGACATTCCCTTCATTCTATATTCTGGAGAACTGTGTTGAATAATACACAAACTTACACCACTATATTGTAGGATAATGATGACACCCAGTTATCACAGATGTTGTTGGATTAACTTGTTAAAAAGTAGAGAATATTGTGATTGATTAAAAGAACAACCACCCTTTTGTTAACACTTATACATAAATTTACATTTGGGACCAAACAGACCACCAACAGAAGAAGCTTGCCAACAAAAAAAACTTACCTTTGACTTTCGGAGAAGCCTGGAGCAAGTACGGGAGGGTTCGCTCGAAACGAAGCCGGGTTGAAGATGCGAACTCAGAAGGAAGCATTCGATCGTAGAGCACGATCACCCACCTTTAAGGAAAGCGACTGGGTTTGGGTATATGACCCAAACAGGAAGAAAGGGATCTGCCCAAAGCTCATGCCCTCTTGGACCGGTCCGTAGGTCATCGAAAAACGCATCAATGACGTGCCGTTTGATGTGAAGCTTGGTAACACGAAACGACGATTGAGTGTTAACCGTCTAGCAACTGCGAACGTCAGGCCATTTAAAGAAAAGGGGGATAATGCAGGATAATGATGATACCCAGTTATTATCGTTTTGGATGCCCCAGTTATTTGTGACATGAAATCTGACAAGAAACAGTGTCGGGGTTTGGGCTACGAAAAACCCTTGAACCGTCCTAGCAGCAGGGAACAAAACTGTTCTGAAACGAAGGCCCATGGACTGTTACTGAAAGAAGGTTAGGCCGATTTCTTCTCCCGTTTTGGTTTATTATTCATTCTGAATAATAACCCTATGTTTTCGGTCACGAAACATTTTTTACAACACCCCCTCAAAATTTGATACTTTACGTTTCAAGACATGGAGATTCCAAATTTGCAATGTCCGTCCGCCGTCCGGGCCGTTTTGAGCCTTTAACGTGGTCTAAAAAATTCGTTCTTTCACACAAAAATCCCATTTGGTATCTAGTTGTGCCCGCCATGTCGGCAAGCCGATCGGACGAAGTCCATGGTTGTTATGGGCAAAAAATGGTTAAAAAAATTAACGAAACGCAGTATAACGCGGGAACTACAGCGGAAGTCAACGTTTCGTCGTTAGTACTCCCTCCCTCCCTCCCGTCATATCATACTCAATCACCCACCTGCTCGACTCCCAACACCCTTTCGACTCTTTTTGCCCGACAGGGCGCCAAGGCCACTTCCTCCGCACACCCCTACATTGGATCATAAATGCCTACAGACATTTACGGGCGTCTGGCGCCGGGGGAATATTTAGTTTCCGTAGTTCCATTGTAGGCTGGTCATGTTTCGTATGGTTTACTAGTATTCGATGCTGAATTGAATGGGATGGGTCTCAGAGCAGTAATACTAGGTCAAGCTATTCATGAGAATAATAAACCATTGTGTAATAATTTGCAGGGGTTTTTTTTTGGATTTGTCCTGGCGCATGTTCCCGTTGAAATTTCGTTCTTCTTCTGTTGTCTGCTCCCTTCCCGCGTGAAAACGCTCCTGCATCGGTTCGAACGAAGAGGAAGAAAACTCGAACGCCACTTCAAGTCTGTGGCTCTTGTTTCATTTTTTAAGGATGGGTTGCATTTGTAAAATCACATGAGTGATAAAGATGCCTGCAGCTGGCTACAAGAGAATCCAACTGATCGGGTTGAGCGAGATGATTGGTGCTATCCTGAAACGCAAGAGGAGGGTCAGACAAACCAGAATCTACCCTACTTGGTTCCACACAGACCTCGCCAAAGGTACCAAAGGTACATAACCGTTTCGGCATATCTTAGGCAACTCCAGCGGGCGAACTGAACGCTTATCTCCCTGTGTGGATGGTCACTGCCTTTCTTCTGCAAACATTTCTCATTTTCTGTAATTATTGAATCATGTAAAACTCTCCTCTATAAGCAACCATCCAAACATTACGGCAGTAATCGACGTTGCGTTCTTGTACACCAACCTCCAAAATAATAGGGAGTCTTAAGCGCCCCATACGCAGTCAGTTTAACTGAAGATAATCGTAAGGCCGTAGATCGGGATTGCCCACTCATTTATCAGTTGATCTGAAGATAATGGACTGCCGTTCGCCCGAACTGAAGGTGTGTGGTCGTCGGGCAGGCGGGGAAAGGATGAGAGATTCGCGACAGGCAGCGACCTGTCGGATAATGATCTCATGTGTCTGCAGGCAAACGATCTGTTATCACCGTTTACATCAGTTTTGCGTGAGATAATTTTCGTGAGATCATTCACCAGCCGAGATTGGACTGACGAGGAAAGATGGTTTGCTTCCATTTGGCTTCCAAAGTTAGCTTTCATTTTCCGCACTTATTGAATTATATCGGGCCTATCTCTGTTTATGGAAAGTCAAGGACGATGGCTACGCTAATAAAAGATCGCGGGATGAGGCGTACGGTGAGTTGTTGAAGTTCTATAAAAAAACTGTGCCGTCAGCCACCATTGACACTGTGAAAAAAAATTAATAACTTGAGATGTGCGTTCCGTAAAGAGTTGAAGAAAGTGAAATAGCAAAAGTCGGGCTCATCGGGAGATCTTTCCTTGGCTCTACAAAGTAGAAAGGAAAGTTATGTAATCGGCTGAAAATTTTTTTTTTGAGTTCTCTTCAGATCTTTACGTTTCAGACCCTTCTGAGTCCGAAAACACTATTTGGGAAAATGGTCTGTGTGTGTATGAACAATTTTTAGAGAAAACCACCGTACCAAATCAGCTCAAACTTCATGCCTCGCCCGCAGGTTACCATGGGACGCCAAAATTAGGGTATACACCAAATCCACCGAAATTTAACTATAGTTATTATAGTGATCAAAACACCAAATATTTTTTTCTCAAAAATCGCTATAACGATTTTGATTAACTTTTTTATGTTGATAGCTCTCAATATGGCAACTATACCATAAAATTCCCATTTGTGTGAAAATGACGAGAGCAGCACAATAAATTATCAAAATTTTCGACGAAAAGCGTTTTTAAAGCAGTTTTTTTCCTTATAAACTCCGCTGGAATTTTTGTAGAATGTTTAAAAAAATTGGTATTGTAGTCTAATCCAATACCTAAAGGGTGAGTGTTTAAAAACGCTCATGAGATACGTGGGGGTCACTCCAGAAATTCCTGAATTTCAACTACTGCCGTTTCGCTTACTACCAGTTTTAAACGTCTTTACCCAATAACTCTGCAAAAGTAATTACTATCCTTCATCATTCTATCTTCTAATTTATATCAAATACATACAACAGTACAAACAAATTTTCACAGTATAATATTTCACCCTCCCACCCTAATTGGTGACAAACTGCACCTTCTCCAACAAAATAGTTCCTGTAATTATCACGATTGTCTTTTGCATTTTCACACAAAACTTGCCTATTATATACCTGTCGTAGACCCATCAGCTGATCTTCCACTCTGTCCCCTCGAATAACTTCCCCACTATCAATATCTTCTACATCAATTGAATTCGATGGCAGTTGTACAACGCTTTTGCTTCCTTCCTCAGGAAATTATGAAGACACGCTGCTAGCAAGTTGATTTCTGTGTGAAATATCCGGAAACGACTTGACATAATGCCGAACGCTTTTTCTCCTATTCTGCGAGCTCTGCTCAAACAATAGTTGAATATGCGCTGGTCATAAGTCAATTGTCTTTGAGGATATGGTTTAAGAACGTTTTCATGCAAAGCAAAAGTGTCGTCAGCTACAAATACGAAATTGAGGTTTGCCTTGTTGGCACTGTTTGGTGGTAAATTGAGACTTTTGTTTAGTAACTTCGTATAAAAACCGGTACATTCAATTACACCTCCATCAGAGACTCTGCTGAAGAGAAAAACTGGGGATCTCCTGCAGTCCTGTTTCATTGACCGACAGTCCGCCCGCAGGTACCGGACTGTAGTGTGTTATCTTCAGGCTATCATCTGCAGTTCAGTACGGCCTCCTGCAGGAGGTTGACTGCTGGTGTATGGAACTCGGCGATATTGGTCTTACGATCGCCTGTTGAGGCGACGGCCTGCAGGCGATCGCAAGGTGCATCAAGGAAACTGCTATCGGTCAATTTTATTATGGGCAAATATGCGGAACACTTCCTGGGACGTGATCTCCTCCAACCGTATCTGCAGGCACGTTTTATGCATGACGTTTTTGACGTCTGGCATCGTGGTTTTTAATTTTTTGACCGAATGGAGACGGGCTGATCTGTGCGCTTCCTTACCACGTCGTTTTGGATGTGGAAGCGAGAGAAACTTTTGAATCAGAGAGCTCGTGGGTGGACGTCCTTCTCTCGTACGGTTGCATTCCGCATGATTCAAAGAAGGAAACTCAAGAATGGGAAAGAAATCATGAATAAAACAAAAAAAACCCTGCAAATTATTACACAACGGTTTATTATTCGGATAATCAGCTTGACCTAGCATTAATGCTTCGAGACCCATCCTGTTCGATTCAGCATCGAAAAATATCATAATGAAACCCAAAAAAAGGTCAAAAAGAACTGAATCGTAATATTAAAATAAACAAAAAAAAACAACGAAAGTATCTAGAAAAAACTGAATTTTAATATGAAAACATGCACGCTAAATACTAATATCAAAATTTAACCAAAAATCTATGAAAAAAACCAAAATGAGAATGAATCGAAAGAATCTAAAAAAATTGAATCGTATTAAAACCAAAACGTTGGGGAAATTGGAACGGGGGCGCTCAAAGCGAAAGGTGAAAGGGGAGTTGGGTGGCGTCGATGGGAGGCAAGCGAGCCTCGAGCGCGGTTGCTTTTTTAATGAGACGGGCGGGGCGGGAGGGAGTTCGAACGACGAAACGCTGTAGCTCCGGCGTTGTACTGCGTTTCGTTAATTTTTTCAACCGTTTTTTGCCCATTACAACCACGGGCTTCGTCCGATCGGATTGCCGAGATGGCGGGCACAACTAGATACCAAATCGGATTTTTGGGCGAAAGAACGAATTTTTTAGACCACGTTAAAGGCACAAAACGGTCCGGACGGCAGATGGTGGACCGGGGACGGGGGGACGGCGGACAGCGGATGGACATTGCAAATTTGGAATCTCCAAGTCTTGAAACGTAAAGTATCAAATTTTGGGGGGGGGGTTGTAAAAAATTTTTCGTGACCGAAAACATAGGGTTATTATTCAGAATGAATAATAAACCAAAACCAGCCCACCCCGTCCAACCAGTTCATTCCCAATGTATACCACAGAAACGCACATATGTGCTGACTGACTCCTAATTAAGGCAGGCGGTTGATCGTGGTCTAGTGGTTAAGACAGTCGATTCATAATTCTCGACGTAAGTTGAGGATTGTGGATCGAATCTCCGGCGCGATTGCCCTAATTTTTGCCTGAGTCAGCAGCTCTTCAAAAGCATCTCCAAACTACCTTTTGTAACACATATACGCGCCAAACGAGGTATTTCCGATTCCGGAGGCCTTAAAATGTAAACACCCCATGAGAAGTACACTTTTTTTTACTAACTTCGCTATTTTTTTCTCGTCCTTTGAGTAGCAGAAAGTAAAAAAAAAAAATTACTCCATACCCTCGTTAACTAATTTCTTTTGAGGTTGACGTTAACCTGATGGGAGGCGTTAACCAGTGCGCACGAATTGAACCCTAAAGCCCGGATAAAGCGGCTAGAAAATCTATCGACGGGGCAAGTCGATGTGAACAAAGTGTTCCAATAAACTCCTTCCCTAAAGGAAAGCAATAACCCTGAACGTCCTTTGAATTGTTAGCACCGAGTCTGAAAGAGGGCAAAGGCCGGTGTCAGGTTCACTGAACCAGTTGCCTCAAATCGCTTACGTCAGGTTCTCTCGGTCCTTTCGTTTTAATGGCCTTTTCGCCTTCCCTTGTTCTCCCTCGAGGGCACAGTTGTAGTCAGGGAACCCCGCCGAAACGAGGAATTCAGAGGAAAATATAAAAATAAATTGTTGTCCGAGTTTATCCAGGAAATTAATTTTGTTTCTGCAGGTTTAAAAGCGGAAACTGGAAAAATGAGCTTCGATTTTTCGGAGTAGAAAATGGTAGTTTTTTTTTGCCCGAAGTGGTTGTTTCTCGTGATCGCACAGCAAACCCTTCAGGTTCCAACTAAAAATGAAAGGGCTGATAGCAGATGAGGCTGTGGGGGTTGGAAGTACAACCCATCAGTTACGTACCCCCCACCTCTACGCGCTTGTATTTGCCATTATCATATAACGATGTTGAATCAGTCTCACATGCCCCACTTGTAACTGCAAACGAGGACACAACTGCAAAATGAGGGGGAGAGATGAAATCCTGTACAGGCGAATAATAAGTCGATGAAGTGGGCTGTATTATTACCCCGTTAATGGCATTAATTGCTTGAGACGCGAAAGACATTGAGTTCACGGTGTGCGGAGAGCTGGATCCTCTGGCGTGCGCGTGTGGAGAGAGGGCGTGCCTGTCTAATTTTTAGAGCGAAGTGCAGCGAGAGTAGGATGAGATGATGGAAAGGGGATGAACAAAAAGTAAGTTGAAGTAGTTGTCGGCTCGAGGCAGATATGTGAAAGAAATATCTGGTGCGTTGCAACACACAACTTTCCTTAGCTCTACGTCCATTCAATTTGTACATTTGTACTTATTCCAGGACCATTATTGAGCAACTGGTACACAGATAATTAATGGACTGTCAACAAAAATTTTTTGAAGAAGGATAGTAATTACTTTTGCAGAGTTTTTGGGTAAAGACGTTTAGAACTGGTAGTAAGCGAAACGGCAGTAGTTGAAATTCAGGAATTTCTGGAGTGACCCCCATGCATCTCATGAGCGTTTTTAAACACTTACCCTTTAGGTATTGAATTGGACTACAATACCTTTTGTTTAACATTCTACTACAAATCCAACGGAGTTTATAAGGCAAAAACTGGGCTAAAAACGCTTTTCGTCGAAAAGTATGATAAAATATTGGGCTGCTCTCGTCAGTTTCATGATATAATTGCTTTATTGAGAGCTATCAATATAAAAAATTTAATCAAAATCGTTAGAGCCATTTATCAGAAAAAAATTTTTTGGTGTTTTGATCACTATGATAACTATAGTTAACTTTCGGTGGATTTTGCTCATATCCTTATTTTGGCGTCCCATGGTAACCTGCAGGCGAGAATTCAAGTTTGAGTGGATTTAGTACGGTGGTTCTTTCTAAAAATCGTTCACAGACACACAGACCATTTTCCCAAATAATGTTTTTCGGACTCAGGGGAGTCTGAAACGTATTCGGACTCAGGGGAGTCTGAAACGTAAAGATCTGAAGAGAACTCAACTTTTTTTTTTCAGCCGATTACATAACGTAAAGATCTGAAGAGAACTCAACTTTTTTTTTTTCAGCCGATTACATAACGTAAAGATCTGAAGAGAACTCAACTTTTTTTTCAGCCGATTACATAACTTTCCTTTCTACTTCGTGGATCCAAGGAATGTAAAAATAATTACTGACAGGGGTAGTTTGGAAATTCCAGCAGCTTCAGAGCAAAGGCTTCAGATCAGTGAGCCTTAGGTCAGAGAGCTCAAGAGCTTTGGGAGTCCAATTGGGTTTGAGCACAGCACACTTGTGAGCTATTCTGCTTGAGCTGAACCCAAAACATTTAATAATCGATGCAATTATCGCCTAAATTAAAAAAATAACCCGTTCTTTCGCCTAAACATTTCAAGAATATCAATGCAATCTACGAACAACTGTTACAAGAGGGGTTTGGAGACGTTTGAGGATTCGCTGACTCAGGCAAAAATTACGGCAAATCGCGCGGAGCTCCGATCCACAATCTTCGACTTTACGTCGAGAATTATGAACAATTGTCTTAACCACTAGACCGCGATCCAAATCCAAATAGTTTATTGTCGTAAAATTTACATGTAATAATAATAGTTTAATTACATATTATAGCTAATTAACAATATCGGCATATGGATGCCTCTCTTGCGTAAACATAAGAGGTAAATGAGTCACAGTCCTGAATTATTAGATAATTAACATAACACCGTAGCTAGGAAACTTTACTGGCGAAAACCTAGAATGTTAAGTTAGTTTTGCTTACAACTAAATATTTACTCACAATCACCCATCATTCACCCATTAAATACATTCGATCATTCACACAGTTTGACAATATGTACAATATTTACAATTATTCACAAGAGCGGCTCAGATCCGCCGCCCTCGCGTTGCGCTCCTCCATTGAGGTCTCCTACGAGTGTTTAGGTTTTTGGTTTATTATTAATTCTGAATAATAACCCTATGTTTTCGGTCACGAAACATTTTTTACAACTCCCCCTTAAAATTTGATACATCTTTTCAAGACTTGGAGATTCCATATTTGCAATGTCCGTTTTTTGCCTTCGAAAAATTCGTTCTTTCGCACAAAAATCCCATTTGGTATCTAGTTGTGCCCGCCATCTCGGCAATCCGAGCAGACGAAGCCCATGGTTGTTATGGGCAAAAAATGGTTAAAAAAATTAACGGGACGCAGTATAACGCGGGAACTACAGCGGAAGTCAACGTTTTGTCATTAGTGCTCCCTCCCTCCCTCCCGTCATATCAAACTCAAACACCCACCTGCTCGACTCCCAACACCCTTTCCACTCTTTTTGCCCGACAGGGCGCCAAGGCCACTTCCACCACACCCCTCCATCGGATCATAAATGCCTACAGACGTTTACGGGCGCCTGGCGCCGGGGGAATATTTAGTTTCCGTAGTTCCATTGTAGGCTGGTCATGTTTCGTATGGTTTACTAGTATTCGATGCTGAATTGACTGGGATGGGTCTCAGAGCAGTAATACTAGGTCAAGCTGTTCATGAGAATAATAAACCACTGTGTAATAATTTGCAGGGTTTTTACTAGCGGGTTGGGGTGTGAGGCAAGTTTGTCTGTGTATGATTGTGTGATGCATGTGATGTGATCTGATATGTGTCCCAAGTTGTGGAGTTCGTGTAGTGTTTGTGGCGATCTGGAGGCATTTGTTCTGTGTTACTTGTAGGTTGTGTATGTTAGTGGATGCCGCTCTGTTATTGTGGGACTGATAATGGCTTTGTAAATGAGGAGTTTCAATGGTGTGCTCAGTGATTGTGATGTTGTTGACCTCCTTAACGTGGTATCCAAAGGATAGTCGTTTATCCAAATGAACCCCTAGGTACTTGACAGACTTGGAAAAAGGAATTTTGTTCCCTCGGATTGTAATGAACTGCGGTGTCTTTTGTTTGGCTGTAAAAAGGATGGCTTCAGTTTTGGCAGTATTGATCTTGACCTTCCATCTCTCCAGTTTCTGTAGGACCTCATGCACGGCATTTTGCAATCGGCCTGTCGCTTTATTTATGAACGCACTCGACGTATAATGCGCCAAGTCGTCTGCAAAGCCCGCTATGTGAACGTGAGGTGATAAATTCTCAAAGGTCTCGGAAATGTACAGGATGAAGAGGATGGGAGACAAGACAGATCCCTGAGGGACGCCTGCAGGAATCAACCGCCTCGATGAAACTGAGCCATTTACTTTAACTTGAATGTGACGATCTGTTAGATATTAGTGGATGATTTTCGTGATGCCTAGTGAGAATTTGTATGTGTGCAGTCTATGTATGAGTCCCTCTACCCATTCCGAATCAAAAGCCTTTGCAGAGTCCAGCAAAAGGAGTGCAGTTGTGTGTGGTGTACGATGTGTGACTCGACTTAGTTGGTGTGTCGTTGCGTGGTTGTGTTTGAATCCCATCTGAGAGTGTGGAATCATTTGGAGTTTAATGAACGGATTATTGAGAGTTGAGCGAATCCCCGGAAAATCCGATCAAAGATTCGGGGAACGAGAGGGCGACAAAGAAAGGGCGCTTACTTTACTTCACATTGCAATAGGCGCGTCACCATTTTTTTCTCCGCTGGAACTTTCACAGCGTCAGCGGATCTCGGACCCGAGAACTCGGTCTCATTATTTTCTCTCTTAATTTTTTAATTTTTTCTCTCAGGCTCTCTCCTTTTTCTTGGAATGAAGGAGCGAGGACTTGTTCGTATATCGCTGCCACCAATGTTACGAGACGTTTGGGGATCCGCTGACTCAGGCAAAAATTAAGGCAATTACGGTCTTAGCCACTAGACCACGATCGCCCGTTGCCTTTAATAAGAGTCAGGCGGTACACAAGATTTGAATATTTTTGGCTGAAGGTAATAGTTGGAATGTAAGAAGTTATAAATTCAAATTTTCTCAAAAAAGCCTTTTGAAAATCACGACTTGATTTGAACTTTGTGAAGTATGGATTCTAATTTCATCAACTATTCAGGCTATCACGGAACTTCAGAGAAGTCACCGAGAGTAGAAATTTGCTCTAATATCGTTTTTTGAAGAGGAATCAACTACGTGGCCCACAACCGCCAGCTCGGAGAGTTAGACGAAATAGGAGGGACGTGGGAGAAGGCACGTTTTGAAGCAACCCCTTTCGTTGTTGTTGCTGAGGAAGAGTTCTAGGGTGCCTCATCCCCATTAACTCCTAACTGCTAACTAGTTGAGGGTGGAAACGCCCACATCAGGGAACTAACGTGTCTCATTAACTTGAGTCGTTAACGGCAATGACATTTCTGCCGTTTATATCTGTTGGGAGGAGTGATCTAAAAAAAGATTTGACTCAAACGGCGTTCTTCTAATTTCCGACAGCAAGTTCGTTAACCTACTAACTCAGACTATACAATATTCTTGTTTTCTGCAGATCTCTTCAAAGAAAGTTGCACCTTGCAGGGGGATGTCCACAGCTAATTTCTCGATGAACGCATTATAGTTTTTTCTCGTTGAGCTGAGCGAGGAATATTTTTGTTTAGAGTATGCGCCAATGACTCACTTCTACATTTATTTCACATTGATCATGGCACAATTTAATGGAGCCAAAGCAACCGATTACACTGATACACAAAAAAATATTTTTTGAATGTTTCCTTAACTTTATGAGTGAATATTACTAATTCTGGGGTGTGAAAAACGAATATGACAATGAAAAAATTTTATTAGCTCTAGTTTATGTGATACACAATGGGTCAAAACATGTAATATTAACCAATCGAAGCAAAACTATACGTTTTTAAGTATCAGCTAACAATTGTGAAAGGTCATTTAGATTTTTAAAAACTTCATTTACAGTCTTTTAAAAGTTTCAAATTGATGTTTGAATACCTGGCAGGTTGAATTTCAAGAATATTATGTGGTTGCTTCGTGACTTCGCTGTCTTTTGACTTGTCTCTTGTAAGTGAGTTCTGGAGCATTCTTACACACAGTCCTACAGTAATCCGCAAGCGTTGCTTCATTCCAACGACCCTGATATCGTCTCTCCATTTGAGAAATACCCTGATGGAATCGTTCTCCATGTTCACCACTCACAGCTCCACAACTAGGAGGGAAAAAGTCTAGATGGGAGTGAAGAAAATGGATTTTAAGTGACTTGTTGCATCCAAGCTGACGGTATTTTTACTTTCCGCTACCCGAAGGGAAGGAAAGTATAGTAATCGGGCCAAAAAAAAATTTGGGTTTTCTTCAGATCTTTACGTTTTGAGGCCTACTGAGTCTAAAAAACCTAATTTCGGCGCGTGGCCCGTGTGTGTGTGCGGGAGAACGGCTGATCCGATTGAGCTGGTTCTTTTTTTGTTTTGTTCGTTATTTTTTGTAAACACCAAAATAAGGTTATGGATGATTTCGACCGAGTTGAAGGGGGGTGGGGGACGAAAATGTACCAAAAACTAGGGTTTTTCGCATTTTTCTCAGAAACAGCTCCAACGATTTTGATTAAACTTTCAAATTATCTTCTACTAATCAATACCCAACTTTTCTTCTCCATACACATCTCCATGAAAATACGGTGAAAGGAGATATAGGCCCATGAAGCAAAAATAGGTTTTTTACGCTTTTTGGCAAAACGGCTTCAGCGTTTCTCACCAAACTCACAGGATGTTTTTGAATAGTCAATACCTACATATTGTTCTCAATAAATGTTCCTCTGACAGTCCATTGAACAGAGATAAAAATCAAAATGTGTTGAAAATAACGGGTTTTTTCGAACATTTCCGTAAATTCCACGGTAACTTCTTCACCAGATGTAATAAATTCTAATGGAGTGTCTTTAAGTCACCCATAGCCACATTTCGTTCTGTATAATTATTTCTGTATATATCTGTTGCACGGAGCTATAAGCCAAGTTAACTCAGAAAAGGAGATTCGTCGAATATTAATTGATCGGTATTCCAATTTTCTCAAAAACGGCTGTAACGATTTCGATCAAACTTATGTAGAACTCTCAACTATCTAGTACCTACATTTTGTTCTCCATAAATGTTCCAGTAAAAATGCCTCGAACTTAAAGGGGTGGCGGAAAGTTGTGTGTTGCTACGCACCAGATATTTGTAGAAGTTTTGTCACCAACTGACCATAGTTTTCATCTCTTTTGTTCCCCAAAAAACCGCGAATAACTGATTTGAAAGAATCCCAAGCTTCCTCTTCATTCCCCTCCAAAACCTAGTCAAACCTAGGATCCTTTACAAGTAGTCGAATTTGTGGCCCAACAAATACTCCTTCCTTAACTTTTGCGTCACTTAATGTAGAAAAATTTTCTCTTAAATATCTGAATGCCTCTCCCTCTTTGTTCGTGCCTTTGACAAAGTTTTTCGTCAAACCAAGTTTTGTATGTAGCGGGGGAAAACATGTCTTTCGGATCAACAAGAGGATTTGCAACAACATTTTTTTCGTTGGGGTTAAGATTTCTTACAGGCCTGTCTGCTTGAATGTAGTGTGGCTTCCTATCCCTACTGTCCCACATACATAAAAAGCAGTGGTACTTTATGTACCCTAGTTGCATTCCCAAGAGTTTAGCGATGACCTTTAGATCACCACAGATCTTCCACTTGTGTTCAGCGTATTTGATTGATTCGAGGAGGGCTTTCAAGTTTTAATAAGTCTCTTTCATATGATCTGCATGGCCAACAGGAATAGAAGGAAGACGGTTACCGTTGTGCAGTAATACAGCTTTCAAACTAAGCTTAGATGAGTCAATGAAAAACCTCCATTCAGTAGGATCATGGTTCAAATTCATATATTTCATCAAGCCATTAACAATGCAACCAACAACAAGATTGTTCTTCTTCACAAAACAAGGAATCAGATCCTTTTGACGCTGTCTAAAAAGCTGTAGAACTCTTAGTTTTGTCAGTTGGCAGGTGTGCCAACAAACCAAAAATTCTTAAGACGAACAAAATTTCTCAATTAGTGTAAATATACAATATATAAAATGACGTGCCTCTGTATCTCAAAAATAAGAGCTAATACTGTACTGAGGTAGCTTGGAACTTACGTCGAGAATAATGAACTAATGTCTTAACCACTAGACCACGATCGCTCGGTGCCTTTAATAGGAGTCAGTCAGCACAATACGTGGTTTTTATGTTGATTTTTGAACTCAGCAGGTGGAAATGCATAAGAGTTGAATATTTTAAGCCCGAAACAATTTCATTGTTGACCAGTGTATTCAGAATGAATGAATATGTTTCGATGGGCAAAGTATGTTTCAAATTGTGGTTCTAAAAATCGGCAGTGCTGCGCCCCCCGGGGTTTGTGTATGAGGTTTATCCTTATTCACGAACTAAGGAGATACAGGGAGTACTGGCAGGAAGTCGTTAAGTGTGATGCGCTCGAAGTCGGCCTTGGCCTAATAACTGACGTCGATTTAGATAGGCTTCCGATCGCGTGATGGCCCCCTCCTCGTGTAGGTCGGCTCGATCGAAAAGTGCTTTACTTTCTGCTAGTTCCTTACAAAACCAGGTCTACCCAACGCTTTACGGTATTCCACAGGCCCGACAGAAACCTATAAAAGCAATTCTCACGTTTAGAGCTCTCATGTGTAATCTTGGAGACACCAACCTTCATTCACATTCAAACCTCTCGAGCCCCCCCCCCTCCACGGGTTATTATATCTCTTTCCTGGGACCACTCTTTCATGTTCATGCTCCCCCGTACTACGTCCTTTGGCTCTCCTCCCCTGGAGAGATATGAATATTGCAACAAGGAAGCAATCGTCCATTAACTCTAACGTGACTCAGGAAGGATGTATTCTAGATTTTTTCTTCCTCCGAAACTTTCACTTTTTCATGCCTACGCGTACGCCGGCTGAGTTGTTTCTAACGGCATTTGTGCAATAGTAAACACTAACTGTACTATTCAGTGACAACGCAATACCCAGTGGCCTTACCGCATTGAGCCATTACGGGTTTATTCAATGTAGCTGATAGGAAATTCGCAATATTGAATCCAAGCCACTTTTACGTGTACGTGCCACTTGGAGGCCACTGCGATCGTCTGGTTATTCATTCGCCTTCAGCCTTGCGAAGGTGATTTTGGAACCACCACTCCACCAAAATTTCCAATAGCATCTGTAACGTCTCTATAGCGTCCAGGAAGATCGTCATGCTCAGGCACCTCTGAGGAGAGCCGTTCATCCACACACGAAGGATAAGGCGAGTTCTTTGGCTTAGGCGCACTTCAAAACTCGTTTTATTGCTGCAGTACGTAGATATAATTAGGAGTCAAAGAAACGGTTGGGTGCTGATACGGTCATATAATTTAGGAAAGATCAGAGAACATTTTTAATGTACGCTGTTGGGCATCAGGGATATTTGGGCTGTGCAAGCTTGGCTCGAAATAACCAGCAAGAATGGTAAGGGTTCATGATGGTAAAACATGAATGAATTCATCGAAATACCGCAAAAATAATCACAGAAATAGTCATCTGCTTCGAGAGCAACGGCTTTCGGCGAGGAGAGAGATGTACCACCTCTTCGTCCAGACAACTCCACTGATCGTAATCGAGTGGTCATAGACGAAGATTCATAATTCGACGGAAGTCGGGGCATTGGATCGAAGCTCGGGATCGCCGTAATTTTTACCTGAGTCAGGTGCTATTCAAACATCTCCAAACCCCTCGGAACACAATCTCGAGTCGAAGAACCGTTTTACTATTCAGATTTTGTCAGCAGTTCTATTTGCCTAGTCATAGTTCGCCGATGATTTGTATCAGTCGGTTCTCCGTTTTGGGTTATTATTCAGAATATGATGATGTTTTCGGTCAGGAAAACTTTTTTTTCAACCCCCCCTCAAAATTTGATACTTCACGTTTCAAGACGTGGAGATTCCAAATCTGCAATGTCCGTCTGCCGTCCAGGCCGTTTTGTGCCTTTAACGTGATATAAAAAATCCGTTCTTTCGCACAAAGATCCCATTTGGCATCTAGTTGTGGCCGCCACCTCGGCAATCCGATCGGACGAAGCCCATGTTTTTTATGGACGAAAAATGGTTAAACAAAATTAACAAATCGCTGTATAATCGCAAATAAGCCGTATTTCGTATCATTTTCAAGGTATGTTTACATCCTGGGTCAAATTTAATGAGTAGCAGACGTATACAACTGTATAGGGAAGTTACAGTAATTATTAGAGTCTACTGAAATCTCTAGTTATTGAAAGAACTCGCGGGAACTACAGCAGAAGTCAACGTTTCGTCGTTAGCACTCCCTCCCGTCTCATCAGAACCACCCGCCCGCTCGACTCGCATCATCGCGCCAATCGCCGAGGGTTCGCTGGAAGTAGTCCCCGTCCCAATTTCGCCGACTCTTTTTGCCCGACGAGGCGAAGGAAGGTTAGGGCCACTTAGTCAGGTCATGTTTCGTATGGTTTACTAGTATTTTTCGATGCTGAATCCAATGGAATGGGTCTCGGAGCAGTAATACTAAGTCAAGCTGTTCATGAGAATAATAAACCGTTGTGTAATAATTTGTGGGGGTTTTCTTCTGGCCACGCTGGACAGCATCTGTTATTACAACACAGACACAAGTGTTGGTCGACAGAAGCGTCTCGTGTTCTCAAGACTTGCGTGAGCTGCTGTGTTTTATTATGTATTTTGCTAAAATACATTATCGTCATTCATTCGTATCTTTTCAAGTTTCAACACACACTATTCAAAGTTAAGAGTTATAGAAAAGATAATGTTCGACCTTCTCATTTGATCAAGGTAGAGGCTGTAGAAGTAGCGCACAGGCTTACCAGCCTTGGAATAGCTGAGGTGCCTCAGGCGATTGACGGGAAATTTGGAAACCCTCACAGAGCTCGGCATGGTCGCTGTCATGATGGGGCCACGTATGAGTTCGATTAGGAAATACAGCGTGCAACCAGAATGCCTATGGAACCACGAAAGTCGACTATTTCTGCCTCTCCTAACGGTACCAACATCTGCACAGGTGGTTCTAAAACCACGGAGAGCGTGGACTCAGTGATAGGTGGGACGTACATTGCCCTGGGTCCAACGTGTTTTCAAGCGTATACTTATGCTATCATTGTCGATGCAATAAAACTATCAACATAATGAATGAAGCGTCGTGTAAGTTGCTGAAGAACTACTGCATAACGTCCAACTGGTGCGGGACTGCAGGATGCGACTTAGCTCCTTAGCAGTCTCTACTATAGTTAACGTTTATTGGATTCGTGGGCGTGAGGGGATCGCTGGAAGTGAGAGGGTGGACCACCTGGCCAAACTCGGTTCGTCTACTGTACTGTACTGTAATACAGCCATTTCCCCACTGTGGAAGTTCTCTCTGTCACTAGTCAACCCCAGTGAATAATTAGTCAGTAAAGCGATAACAGTAGAGGGTGGTTTTTCCCGTTTAACTCATTGGTTGTGTCAGTATGGAGGACTAGCCAAAGAACGGCAGATGGTAGCCACAAAAGGACTAGAGAAATCAGAAGCTCCTTGGATTTCTGTATCCCTGGAATGCGCTCGTCACTTCTGTCTTGATGGAAACACTGACCTCAGTCAGCATCATCATACATTATAGGGTAGTTCAAAGCGTGTGGGATGCCTAATGATATTGCCCTATTTCAAGGGCTCTAACGGCGCTAATAAAATTATAAACCAAGCAATCAATATCGCCTGACAAAAAGCGATATTCGGTGATCAAAAGAGTAACTCAAATTATTAGTTATTTATCTCTCAGCTCGTGGAACGTCGAGAAACAAAAAGGAAATTGTTTCGAGTGTAGTTACAGTGAAATAGACAGCGAACTCAAAGCCAACAGACGGAAGGCATCATAAGGAATGGAATTGAAGCAACAACAGGACACTAATTTTGTTGCTGACCGAAAGAATGAATGTTTTATTTCATCAACTACGAGTAAACACATTACGCTCGTAAGGGCCACTTCTCTACTCTCCCTGTACATCAACGCCAAATGTATTTTCCCGTAGATCATGATAAATTCAAATTGTTATACCGTTTTTACGTTCGATTTAAGCTATTTGTTCATAATACTCTCCAACGTCATTCATACCAGATGTTTGGAGTGGAAAACCCCCAAATACTGGCCGAGGGAAGCTCATAACGGTAAAAAACGCTAACTCGAAGAAATTACGTAACGATCAAAATCGCTGGGCTCCTGTCCAATTCAATCGTAGGCTTCGTGGGACCGCAGAGGCCACCGATTTTTATTGCCGACCGTGTATAGACACATTTCATAATGAAATAAAGGTACACAGTTAACTCCTACGCACAGGTCTGTTTCGTTATCCATATGAATGGTCCGGAACTGTCACGGATTTTGCAGTTTCGTTGTGATGAAAGACCCCGGGGCCATTCGCTCATCATCCACCAAATCCCAGGCCATAGAGAGCCATTGTCCGTGTGTAACCGCGCGGAGGCATGCCTTTGAGGAATCCCCTGCCATATGGGAGGAGTTATTAATCTGGTTTCCCACCTTATCTAAGTAACAGATCAACTGTAGGCACGTTTTGGTTTATTATTCATTCTGAATAATAACCCTATGTTTTCGGGCACGAAAAATTTTTTTACACCCCCTCTCAAAATTTGATACTTTGCGTTTCAAGACATGGAGACTCCAAATTTGCAATATCCGCCCGCCGTACCCGTCCCCGGTCGACTGTTTGCCGTCCGATCGGACGAAGCCCATGGTTGTTGTGGGCAAAAAATGGTTACAAAAATTAACGAAACGCAGTATAACGCGGGAACTGCAGTAGAAGTCAACGTTTCGTCGTTAGTACTCCCTCTCTCCCTCCTGTCATATCAAACTCGATCACCCGCCCGCTCGACTCACAACGCCCTTTCTTGCAACGCCAATGCCACTTCCTCCCCACACCCCTCCATCGGATCATAAACGCCTACAGAGGTTTACGGGTGCCTGGCGCCGGGGGAATATTTAGTTTCCGTAGTTCCATTGTAGCCAGGTCATGTTTCGTATGGTTTACTAGTATTCGATGCTGAATTGAATGGGATGGGTCTCGGAGCAGTAATACTAGGTCAAGCTGTTAATGAGAATAATAAACCATTGTGTAATAATTTGCAGGGTTTTTTGCCAGTACCTTCTTCGCACACCAAATGGTTATACGCTGAGTTTGTAGCAGTGATAGGTTTGATTGCTCTTTTAACAACCGTCGCTTACTGTACAAACTTTACCATTTTTTTAATCAAATTCACTAGAGACTTTTATTTTCCATGAGCGTTTTCGTTGTGTTGATGATAGAGTACGTGTATATCGTGTCGAATTAACGGAAGTCGAAGAAGGTTGCGTGATATTTCACACCATACATTTTGCTTCAACTTGATTGGCGTAGAATGGCGGGGGATGGAGAGGGGATGAACGCGAATGAATGGATTAATGGGAAGATGCTTTTGCTTCCTTCCTACCCAAGGTGGCTTGATTTACTTGAAAGCCTTAACTTAATCTCGCATCTTGTGATGAACACGTTCTCCGTAAACTTTATAAAGCCTCATTTCGTCAGGCTGAAGTTCTATCTTCGTATTTCCGCTTCTTTCTCCTCGAAGAAGAGTAATGTCGGATCTACGCCTGTTGTGAATTCTAAATGAAGGGAACGTTCACGTCGAGTTGAAACTGGAAGCGGAGGTTGTAACAGGATAGAAACACTTCTGCCTCACGTCAATATTCTGTAATCAAGAGAGAAAGGGAAGAAACATTGCGCCCCGCTGTATCCAACGTGCACTTTACTTGTTTGTACTCAACCACTTGGTCGTCTCGTCAGAAAGAATTCGTTTAGTTTCTTCTTTCATTTCACTCTGTCGTCTTAATTGGTTTGAGTAAAGAGGAGTTTGATTCTTCTTGAGAGCGTCGTGCAGGAGCTTTAGTGTACCGTAAGTGTGAGGAGCTAATCGAGATGCAGTTCCAGGTAATGTAGACTGTCACGAAAAGGCAGATGTCATACCCAGGGGGAGTTAGCTCATGATTTCTTGTGGACAATAATAAAGTTACATCAGAGCTGCCAAGCCGCTGTGTGTCGTACTTTTCATTCATTCACAGGAGTAACAATACTCGACCGTGCTTGATACCAAAGCTCACTTCAAATGTCTTGCAGCGGATTCAGGTGGTTTTTCGGGTAATAAATGTAGCTACTGACGTTGGTCATTGTTGGGTGCAAGAAAGTGAGAGATGGACTTGAATACGGCGAAGAATTAGAAGATGAACATGTTCATAAATGAGGATTGTACGTCAACATATTTAGGAACAATCACTTTGATTACACGGTGGTGAATTCACAATAGTCGGAGTTCATGCGGCGCAAGTCTCTGAATAGTTGAACTGTTGTAGAACGTTCGGGAGTTCTGTGAGATATGAGAGCAATGAAATCGCAAACAGAGAGGTCAGAAGCGCAATAAAAGAAGGAGGGAGAGGGATCCCAGGAAACAATACGTTGTCGGCTCTAAAAATATTAATCCTCGTGTTGCTCCAGAACATGAAGGCGATTGACTGGCAGCTCTGGAATTCTGGGATTGACAGTTGGGGACACTGACCTGATCGAAACTGACCCTTTAAATTTTCCTCCTTTTTTTAAATGTTTTTGTTTTTTTCACAATTTCAGAATAATCTGTGTGTAGGCCTATGTCTGTGAACATGCGTGAAAAAGAACTGCTGTTCCAAAACCGCTCAAATTTGGTATTCAGCCTGCGCACACCAATGCAAAATGTCAAATAAAGTTAGCGTACGACCCAAGTCGGTTTTTTCCCCCGAGGGCATGCGGGACAAGTCCCTTTGACACTGCGGCCACATATGGGCCTATTGTGACACTGGCCCTATCTTAGTAGAAGGTGTCGTACATACCCACCACCCTTAGGAAGCCGAGTATGTCCTTCACCGCATATCCCGCTATGATGTGGGGTTCAATGGTCCCCTGGGCGGAATATTCGAAGCGTTTGACTGCCAAGGCAGGGCATTCACATAGGATATGCTCGGCCGTCTCGTCCTTCTCGCCCCAAAGTCTGCATTCCACAACCTCTGAGATGTCCATCTTGTTGAGGTGATATCTGAGTGGGCAGTGGCCCGGTGAGGAAGCTTGTCAGAACTGTCAGGCCCGGCTTAGAGAGTGTCAGCATCGCCTCCGCCCTTTGACAGGAAGGCATAACGAGCCTTTGGCTGGCGATGCCAATGGGCGCTGTTTTCCTGTATCTCCCATCGAGCCACCAGACGATGCAGGAGACTCTTCGTCATACCCACGTATCGTTCAGGCCTGATGGGTAGGGACTCTGTACCCGTTTTCGCAAGGCGGTCAGCCTTTTCGTTGCCCTCATGTCCCCAATGAGCCAGTACCCAGATAAGGGAGAGCCTGTTATGGGCGCCGAGCTGCTTGAGCGCATGAAGGCATTCCCATGACAGCTTGGACCTAAAACTATAGGCTGCAATAGCCTTTAAGGCGGCCTGGCTGTCCGAGAATATGTAGATCCGCTTGCCCTTGAGCCCTTCGGTCTGGATCTCTTCCGCGCAGATCTTTATAGCTAGGATTTCCGCTTGAAATATCGTGGGGTACTCTCCCAGCGGCTTGGCGAGACTGTAGTTGGGCCCTACAATGCCCCAGCTCTGCCTTTCGTAACTGAACCATCGGTATACCACTGCTGGGCGCCCACCTCAGTCCGGAATGTCTCCTTCTCCCATCAATCCCGTGACGCTAACACTGAAGGGCAGCTGGAAGTTCCTCCGCTCTGGCATGACGTCAGTAGCAAGGACTGCTACCTCTTCTAGCTTGACTGTCTAGTTATTCCCTGGGGGCTCGCCTTGGCCCTGGTGAAGATATTTCCTGTCTGCAAAAGCCTTGCAGCTCCCAGGTAAGCAGTCCTCTGAATGCGTATATGGAGAGGTGAGATGTTCAAAAGGACATCCATTGCAGCAGTAGGGCAGGTATTCATTGCTCCTGTATTCGCAAGACACGCCTGTCGCTGCAGTTGTTGGAATTTTCCCTGTTCTGTCAGCCGGCCTGTCGCCTTCCACTACACAGTGGAGGCATACGTGACGCGGGGTCTTATTATCCCCTTAAAGAACCACTCTATAATTTTTGGAGTTATGCCCCATGATTTGCTGCTCAGCCTCCTACATGCCCACAGGCTAGTATATACACTCATTAGCAGTTGCTCACGAGGATAAGGAATTCAAGCTATTCGTTTCTTTGACTAACTCGATAAACGCGAGTCTCCTGAAGAAAAAAAAGATGTTCTAGATCGTCAGATAAGCTTAACTAGGGGCAACCCTTCGAAGATCCCATGCCCACATGGTTCTTCTTGTTTGTCCACGCTTGGAGCGCTCAGGGCGCTTAAATCGTCGGTTGGGCACACGCTATCTTCTCCCATGTTTTTGTGGTACTGGCGGTTAGTGGTTCCTTCGTTCTGCACCATGTGCCTTCGTGAAATCCATCACACGCCAGTGCCACTCCATCACCTTTCTGAAAGCTGCTACAACACCTATCTACTGAAGTTATTCAGTTTCTCGTCAAGAAGAGCTAATAACTCCAGCAACTCATTCCTCGTTAGCCGTTGATGCCCCAAACTGCTAGTGTAGTCGTCAGTTCATAATTCACTCAGTGAGAAGTTTTTTTTGTGATACTCATAAATATTTGTGAGTAAATTTATGTTACCGGACCTCTTCCGCGGGTAATAACAAACTGTTTGCGTGCAATCGACGATCCCAGTATTGATTTTGCTGTCACTTGGAATAAAACTAGCGCGAAAGTATCATAAGAGAATGTGCAGTAGTACATGACAGACAATTAGTTTAAAAAACGACATGGAACTAATTTGACGTTATAAATTGGAAAGTGGGGAGTCTAGGGAGGGTCTTAAGTTTGACCTAATTCTGTTGAAAGGTAGTCATTTCACACGAGGGATCAAGGACCTAACGAGGGGCTTAGGCGGATATTTACGAGAAAATAGCGGGAGGGGATTTGAGGATCACAAACTTCGGTTGTAAAGAGATTTCAGCGAATTTCTTCGGCGGATATTTTCAACGCCGAGCACGTTTTGAGGATGTGCTCCCCCGCAGAAGGCCGGAGGACTTGACTCGTCCGCTTGTTGGTCGGGAAGACAGCGTGGGTTCGGTTCAAACGTCACATCTTGCGGGGGCTTCTGTCAACTGTCTCTTTCCATTTATTTTCAGTTCTGTACAGGTAATTTTTTTAAACAATATATGTTGTATTTATATAAACCACTAAACATTCACGGTACGTGGGCTCCGATTTTTAACAATTGTTCAGTTACCAATAACCAACAAACATAGCTAGGACCGTAAATGGCAATAAGGTGGCCCTCCACAAAAGCCTCACTTACAGCATTGGAGGCCCACTGCCGCTTCAATTGAACTTTCAGTAATTCCATAAGATACGTTTTTATTTTCCTTGCCTTTACAAAGTAGAAAGGAAATGTAATCTGCTGAAAAAACAATTTTGAGTTTTCTTCAGATCTTTACGTTTCAGGCCCTACTGAATTTCAACAACTGCCGTTTCGCTTACTATCAGTTCTAAAGCTTTTTACCCAATAACTCTGCAAAAGTGATTAGTACCCTCTTCTAAAAAATCCTGTTTACAGCCTCATTAATTCTCTGTGTACCAATTATTTAATAATGATCCGGGAATGAGTACGAGCAGTACAATAAAATCCGGAACTGTAAGCGCTACCGCTTCCTGATGCCGTGAAGTGTTTTTTTTTCTTTTTTTTCCCCCTTGAAACGGTGGATGCAGGTGATACCCTCACTGCAGCCACAAACGTGCCTATTGTAAGGGCGTCCATGACCCTCAGATCATGGCCCCTGCACAAAGTGAAGGATATCCGCAAGTTCTGCATTCGCCACCTCTTCTGGCTGAAGAAAGGGCCTCCAAAATACAGGCGAGTCCATCGCATACGCACAACACATGCTCAGCCGTCTCTAGCCCTACTTCGCAGAACCTGCATACCTCGAACTTGCCAATATTTGCAAGGTGGTACCTCAGCGGACCTCTATGAGAAGGATGATCCTCATATCCTTCCTCCCCAGTACAAACACCTTCTTGGACCTCCCTCTGGAGAGCCGGGCAGCCCTGCACCTATCCTCCCATTTGCCAACCTCTTTACGTAGGTGGCTCCTGGTAGTCCCTACAAATGGCTCAGGGCCAATAGGGATCTGCGCCGATCCCTTCTTAGCCAACCTATCAGCTCGTTCGTTTCCCTATATACCCTGATGCCCTGGCACCCAACACAGTGTTACACTGTTGTCCTCGGCCAGGGCCTTCAGTCCAGTCAGGCACTCCCACACCTGCCGCGATGTAAGACAGTATGAGGCTACGGCCTTGAGAGTGGCCTGACTGTCCACCATGATGTAGATTCTCTGCTGCTTCAGTCCCCTCTGCAGCAGCCGCTGCACACAGACCGTTACCGCAGCCACCTCTGCCTAGAATATCGTGGCCAATGGGATCGCCGCTCTGATTCTCGGCCTGAAGATGCCTGCCCCTGAAAGACCACCCTGCACCGAGCCATCAGTGTAGTATACCAGGGCCCCAGCTTCGAAAGCAGGAACTCCCTATTCCCACCTGGATCGCTCATGAATGAGTATCCGAGAGGGTAACACGAAGTTGAACCTCGCGGGCATCCCCGCATGCAGCTCGGGCCCCTCCACCTTCACCTTGTCAAGGATCAAGTGGCAGGAACTCCTCCTCCCCCGCATGATCAGACCCAACTCCAACATACGCACAGCCTGGAGGAACGCCATCGTTTTAACACGTATGTGGAGTGGAGCTAATCTAGCAAGACCTGCCGTGAAGTATTGTTTGACCAAGTTCAAATAAACTGAGTGATAAATGAATTGAGTAAGTAGAAAAAGCCATGTACAAAGTGAATTGACGTAGATCTAAGGAAAGTTGTGTGTTGCAACACATCAGATATTTTTGTCAGATTTTGCGGAGAAAGCCGACTTTCGTCACGCCGTCACCGTCAGTTGAGCTTTGGTGTAATATAAATGACTAGCTGTCAAACTGCGTAGACACCTGTTGAAGCTCGCGTTACTTCAAAAGACGACCGAGAAGATCGAACAGGAAATTGCTCTGTCTTGTTCTTGTCACTTCTTTTCTTCCATCAATAGTTTCTGGGGACGTCCAAGTGAATTTTACCGGTAACGTTCAGACCTCATCCGAAATAAAGTAGCCTGATTTGGTTTAACGTCTCTGTCAATCTCGTTACACACACAGGCCGCTTTCTGAAAAAGTGTTTTTCGAAACGTGAAGGCCTGAAGAAAACTAAACGTTTTTTTTTTCTAGATGATCACATAACATGCTTCTCTTTTTCGTTAATCTAATGAAAGCAAAAATGCGTTAGTCCATCTGGCGTCAGTTCTTGCCACGTCGTTTCTCCTGAACTGAAGAAGAATTTTTCTCTCGCCACATTCGAAAAAAAAAACTCACATTTCTGCAAACCAAACTAGCAAAAAGGCTAAATCCATCCACCTCTCACATTGTTTTCCGTCGTTTTTGGTATTTTGTTTCATAATTGCACCTGGGCTGGCTGCAGAATGGAAAATACGAACGGCAAAAGCAGCTCCAACGGGTTGTCTCAGGGAAATACTGTCCTCATGTCAGATTTAGCGGCGTAAAAAGGAAGACCGTTATAACAAGAGCCACAGCGGCATGCACGAGGCGGCTTTCTCCCAGCACTCAACCCTCAGCCCCTTATGAATTTATGTATCCGCTCGACTCTCGTTTAGGAAGCAACAAACGCATTTCATCCGCCGCTCCTCTCGCACCTCTAGCTCGCTCTGGTAATTTCCCGATAGCGCTTGCCGATGGGTGTCGACCCTTCGAATGAGAATTTTGCGACGAAACGCGCTGAGGAAGTTGAGAGGCGTAACAAAACGTTCCTGGCTAAGCGAAGAAATCCCAGGCGTTAAGGCGTGTTACGTGCCTCCTGGACTATGACGAGAAGTGTGCCGTTGCTAACGTTATTTTAATTGAGTCTGGTGTGAATTCTTGGGTCATCCTGCAGTAGATCTTAATGCATCTAAAGTCAACAGACAGGTAGGAAGATGGGCCCAATTACTAGAAATACTTTTGTCAAAATGATTACATAAACTCTCACTATTGTCCCTTTGATCGCAGATATCTTCATCTAACTGTAAGACTGTATGAAGGAGAGGCAGAGGTTAAAACCACGATTAGCTAATGACCCGCTCACTGAATGAAGTCACAATTGCTTCAGTGATTTAGTTCACAGCCTAACACATAAATCTAACTCCACCATGATTGTACATTACCTCTAACAAAATGGCGATGTGGGGTTGTTCTTGACTGTAGACGTTTTTTAAAAGCTTTCTCTCGGCCGACGTTACGCTATAGACACACATTGAACTGAATTAATATTGAAAAACATACTTCAGGAAATTGCTAATAGTTTCGAAGTTTAGGGAGTGGTCATATACAAGGTTTCTGCAGGAAGTGGGCACATACGAGTACAAAAAAAATTCTTCAAAAAAAACTTCAAAAAGAAATTTGGAAAACTGGATTATAAAGTTCTTCAAATAAATGTCGTTCGGTCGCTTCTCAGCTCGATTTCTCCTGAGTCTTATTTCGCGTCTGAGAGCTCAATATTGCTCTAATTTAACAAATCGTACACCGGAACACATTCGTAAACAAACGAGCGGTGCGTAGCAACACACAACTTTCTGCAATCCCTTTAAGTTCGAACACCATCTACATATGGGGGCGCTATATCTTCGTTCAACGCATTTCTACAGGAACCTTTATGACAAACAAAATGTAAGGACTAGTTAGCTGAGAGTACTCCGTAAGTTTGATCGAAATCGTCTCAGCGGTTTTTGAGAAAATTGGAATACCGATAAATTAATATTCGACAAATCTCCTTTTATGTGTTAACTTGGCTTATATCTCCGTTCATCATATATATACAGAAATAATTATGGAGAACGAAATGTTGGTATGGGTGACTAAAAGATACTCCATTAGGATTTATCACACCTGGTGAAACAGTTACCATGGAATTTACGGAATGTTCGAAAAAACGTTATTTTCGACACATTTTGATTTTTATCTCTGTCCAATGGACTGTCAGAGGAACATTTATTGAGAACAACATGTAGGTAACAACTATTAAAAAACATCTTGAAAGTTTGGTGATAATCGTTGCAGTCGTTTTGCCAAAAAGCGTAAAAAACCTATTTTTGCTTCATAGGCCTATATCTCCGTTGACCGTATTTTCATGGAGATATGTATAGTGAAGAAAAGTTAGGTATTGATTAGTAAAAGATAATTTGAAAGTTTAATCAAAATCATTAAAGCCGTTTCCGAGAAAAATGCGAAAACCCCTCGTTTTTGGTACATTTTAGTTCTCCCTCCCCTCCCGACGGAGGAAATCGCCCGTAACCTTATTTTGATGTCTATAAAAAATAACGAACAAAACAAAAAAAGAACCAACTCAATCGGATCACCCGTTCTCCCGCAAATCGAACTACAGATACACACACACGGACCACCCGCCGAAATCAGGTTTTTTAGACTCAGTAGGCCTTAAAACGTAAAGATCTGAAAAAAACCCAAATTTTTTTTTGACACGATTACTATACTTTCCTTTCCCTTTGGGGTAGCGGAAAGTAAAAACGATCAACTCAATAACATCACCGGAACTTTCAAGACAAAACAACCGGTAATTTGAATTCGTTGAATAAACTTTTCGGCGAAGGTCAGCCTGTGCTATGAACGTGAAGCCTTGAAAATGAAAAAGCTGATGCAATAAAATTGATTAATGCCCTAAGTGAGTCCTACTTTCCTTTGGGCCTTCGCGTTGAGCGAGGGTTCAATTTTTCACACTACCTAGTCCTAATATTAGCACCATCACAAACATTCATGATTCAGTTGCTCCCATTCACAAGTTATCACAGGAGAGCGCAATGCTTTGCTTGTGATTTTGACGTTTTCATTTGTTCCGAATGTCTTCTCCATATATTTCGTCCTGTTTGTCCTATGTGCACGTTTTTACTTGCCACTACCCAAAGGGAAAGGAAAGTATTGTAATTGTGTCAAAAAAAAGTTGGGTTTTCTTCAGATCTTTACGTTGTGAGGCCATCTGAGTCTAAAAAACCTGATTTCGGCGCGTGGTCCGTGTATGTGTCTGTAGTTCGATTGGCGGAAGAACGGCTGAACCAATTGAGTTGGTTCTTTTTTTTGTTTTGTTCGTTATTTTTTGTAGACACCAAAAAAAGGTTATCGGCGATTTTGTCCGGTTTGGTGGGGGGGGGGGGGGGCAAGTGTACCAAATACTAGGGTTTAACGCATTTTTGGCAAAACGGCTTCAACGATTTTCACCAAACTCACAGGATGTTTGAGGATAGTTAATACCTATTTATTGTTCTCAATAAATGTTCCTCTGACAGTCCATTGAAAAGAGATGAAAATCAAAATGTGACGAAAATAACGTTTTTTTGAACATTCCGTGAATTCCATGGTAACTGTTTCACCAGATGTGATAAATCCTAATGGAGTGTCGTTTAGTCATCCATACCCACATTTCGTACTCCATAATTATTTCTGTATATATATGTTGAACGGAGATATAAGCCAAGTTAACTCCGAAAAGGAGATTTGTCGAATTGTTGAGAAATCTCCAGTACCTTATTATTATTACTACAGATGGTTTGAGTTACGTAGTTGAGTTGGGCTATTGGCGTTACGGCGTACATCAAAGCTTTCTTACAAATAAGTATTTTGCCAGAACGCAGAATATTTCTTAAATTTTTGTGGTGGGAGAACGAGGAGAGAAATAAAATGATAGAATATTGGCATACAAGAGTAGTGTTTGGAGTCACATCAAGTCCTTTCATTGTCAACGCAACCATTGAGCACCATATTAAAAATGCTCCTAGTGCATTCAAGGAAGTAGCTAAAAAACTTCAAGGGACCTTTTATATGGATAATGTTGTGACAAGTGTGGATACCAAGGATGAACTCATACAGCTTATGGACCAATCGCAAAAGTTAATGGAGCTAGGAAAGTTCGAGTTGAGGCAGTGGGCTAGCGGACCAATGGGGCCTCCGTCTAGTGAGCCCTTATCGATATTAGGAGTTCATTGGGATAGAGCTAATGACGAGTTACTCGTGAACCGTAATCCAACTCATTCTTTAGGGCAGATCACAAAAAGAACAGTGTTGTCCATGGTTCATGCTTATTTTGATCCACTAGGGCTAATTTGTCCGTACACCTTGTGGCCAAGGTTGGTATTACAGGATGCTTGGGCGTCAAAAGGAGACTAGGATGATGATTTAGCGCTACATTTAAAGAAGAGGATAACTTCTTGGGTCTAAGGAGCAGAACTAATATCACATCTGTAGTAATAATAATAAGGTACTGGAGATTTCTCAACACGAATATTAATTTATCGGTATTCCAATTTTCTCAAAAACTGCTCTAAGGATTTCGATCAAACTCACGAATGACTCTCAACTAACTAGTCCCTACATGTTGTTCTCCATAAATGTTCCTGTAGAAATGCGTTGAATGAAGATAGAGGAGCCGGAATACGTTGCTGGTGTTCGAACTTAAAGGGATTGCGGAAAGTTTTGTGTTGCTACACGCCAGATATTTACAAGTACACATTAGTTTTACCACTTTTAGATAGTTTTGTTTTCAGTGAGTTGTTCGTACGTAGCGCAATTTCTATACCTTCCTTCCATAAGATGTTATTCAGCGTATTTTAGGTCTTGCGTGTGTAAATGCGCAGCGTCTCACCTATGTCTGTGTATTTTTCGATTTTGAAAGGTCTTTTTTAGAGTCGTAATGTCTCAGCAATTGGTGTGTAGAAAATACAAAGACGAAAAACATGGACAAGATGTGCAGGACGCATTAAATCTCTTAGTAGGAACAAAGACGACTCAAATTTAATTTCGTATGTCGTCATTATTTTTAAATTACTAAAACAACTCCAGTTCTATCTTTTTCGGCCTGAAGAAGTACAAAGGGTGGATGTTGTGCAGCGGTGTGATCTGCGGAAAATGTAGCACACTAACCTACTTGTCAAGTTTTATTGTGCGATTCTCCTGCATTTGAGCCACGCCGTACACTCCCTTGTTGTGAAGTGAGAACAAGTGTTGTTTACAACGACTACCGATCGCTTTCCTTCTGCCCGTCAAGAGCTCCCCCGTCGAATGAAATAGGAAGATAAAGCTGAGCTTCCGCGGAGTTCCCGCAAATGGTGCCTTTGTTCGTCGGGGTGAACTTTGCGTTGGAGGTTTCACTAAATTTCACAGTCAGTTTAACGGAGAACGCGTCATCGCTCGAGTTGACAACAATCTTGAAAGGGGGGAGGAGAAATGGAGTTGTACTTAATAATTACCCGTCTCCTATTTCACCCCATCTGCGCTTAAATTATATCCCTTCAGATGAGTGATGTCTTTGTGCGGTACACCAAGTGACCTGTCTTCGCGCAATTCGCGTTCAACCCCGTTTGTTTCGAGTTCCTCTTGACCGGCTGTTCGCCTACGGGCTTTGTCAACGAATAATCGCGCTTTGTCGTTTGAGTTAACTGCAATCGGGTGGTTCTCCGGGAGAGACGAGAGACTGTTAATTTAGGAACCTATTACTGAGAGAGGATCGACGTTGTTTGTACAAATAGGGAAGATCAGAGGGACATCAGGTGCCACGTAGAATCGCTTCAGTTGGCGTGACCGAGCTGCAGATTTACGTGCGACCCTCAGAACGTTGCTTCGACCGATGATGACTGTCCAGCACACAAGGAAGAATTAGAATGAACGAAATGGAGTTTATTGCATTCACAGTTCTGCTTTGGTTAGAGGTTCAGTAAACCCCAGGGAAATGATTGAAGCCTCTAACTGCTTAGACAAGGCACACTTTGCATTCAACTGCCTCTGATTTTCCCGTCTTACTAAGGTGGTGATATAAAATAAAACGTATAAAAAATATATAACGATTGTCTATTTCTACTACATTTGAGTTACAGTATTAGATCGATTTCGACATTCGTTCGATTCGTCCGAACGGAAATTCAAGGAAAGAATTAGGGAGCACGAAAAGGATGTAGGGATAACAAAGGTGGTTCAGCTTTTGCAAATCACCTGACCGAATCCAGCCATTCCTTCTCTTTTGATCTAACAGATAGGCAATACATTGAATTCTCTATTTTTGCCCCAAGGGACGTATGTTGGATGTACTTGAGAAATTCGAAATCATCAAAAGTAACGGGTTAGATGGATGTTTAAATGAGGTGATCCCTCCAAGCATTTCTCCATTGATGGCTTCATTTTTATCAGACCTTGTTTGACCTTAGTACAATAACCCCTTATTAATTTTCCCTTACGATGTACCTGCCACTGGGAAAACCCGACCCAACGTTCTGCGTATAAGAGAACCTCTCTGCTGTTCCCCTTTCAGTTGCCTTTTTACTTTCCTTGGCTCTACAAAGAAGAAAGGAAAGTTATGTAATCGGCTGAAAAATTTTTTTGAGTTTTCTTAGGATCTTTACGTTTCAGACCTACTGAGTCCGAAAACACTATTTGGGGAAATGGCTTGTGTGTCTGTGAACGATTTTTAGAGAAAACTACCGTACCAAACCAGCTCAAACTTGATATCTCGCCTGAAAGTTACTATGGAACGCCAAAATGAGTGTATGAACAAAATCCACTGAAAGTTAACTATAGTTATCATAGTGATCAAAACACCAAATATTTTTTTTCTCAAAAACGGCTCTAACGATTTTGATTACATTTTTTATATTGATAGGTCCTAATATGGCAACTATACCATAAAATTCCCATTCGTGGGAAAATGACGAGAGCAGCAAAATAAATTATCAAAATTTTCGACGAAAATAGTTTTTATCGCAGTTTTTTCCTTATAAACGCCGCTGGAATTTTAGTAGAATGTTTAACAAAATTGGTATTGTAGTCCAATCCAATACCTAAAGGGTGAGAATTATAATAATAAACACGCTAATCAGATACATGAGGCTCACTCCAGAAATTCCTGAGTTTCAACTGTCGCCGTTTCGCTTACTACCAGTTCTAAACGTTTTTACCCATTAACTCTGCAAAAGTAATAACTATCCTTCTTCAAAAATTTGTGTTCACAGCCTTATTAATTATCTGTGTACCAGTTGCTCAATAATGGTCCTGGAATGAGTACGAGCAGCACAATAAATTCTTGAACTGTAAGCGCTGCCGCTTCATGCTGCTGTAAAGTGTTGTTTGACCAAGTTTAAATGAACCGAGTGGTAAATGAATTGATTAAGTAGACAAAGCCAGATAGAAAGTGAATTGACGTAGAGCTAAGGAAAGTTGCGTGTTGCAACGCACCAGATATTTCAGTATTTTAAACTTCATTGTGGCCACGTGCAGTCTCTTCCTTTCCCTCATTTTCAACCAGCCAATCCGACAATAGTGAGGGGTGACGTGATCGTCCACTTTTAGCCTCAACGCGAAAAGAGAGAGAGAGAGAGAGAGAGAGAGAGAGAGAGAGAGAGAGAGAGAGAGAGAGAGAGAGAGAGAGAGAGAGGGTGAGAGGGAGTGAGAGAGAGAGGGAGAGACCGTCGAAATACTAATACTGTAACTCAAATTTAATGGAAATAGACAATCGTTATATATTTTTTATCCGTTTTATTTTATGAAAGAGGTTTCCACAACTTCATCGCGAGTGATTTAATTCGTGAGGTGGTGATCTAAATGGGTCGCATCCAGAGAGGATTGACTCGTAGTTCCCCTCTGGTGAGAGTAAGCTTTGCTTTCTCTCGAACAGAAAGGTATAACAAGCCTTCTCTCGTGTCTTAGTTGTGGCTGGCCGTGCCAATGTACACTTTTCTCCTGTTTTTAACATCAAGTCCTAGTGTTCATGGCCCCTATGATTGCAAAGCAACCTGTCATTGCAGTTTCTGAAGCTTTCATTGAACTACGCGACGTTGTGTCGCCTTCCAGTGGAGACACATGAAACACTTTATTTTCGGAGTGACGCCTCACGATTTACTGCATATGGTTGACTTGTGAAGCGCATTTGCAACAAATAACTTAATACTTCTCTAAAAGTGTTTAAACTACGGTAATATCACTCCAACATTTTGGTCGCTGTGAAAGTGAAAACTGTGAAAGCATGTGATGAATAAAGCTGCCCGGTCTACGCGCAGCAATGAACGCTTCGTTTTTCTATAACAAGAGAGGGCGGAACTCGACGAGAGTCGAAATGAAAACTACTGGAAGGAGAAACGACTCAACACTTTGTTTTCGTTTGAGTAGACTCCGCGCAACTCTCCGTTTTCACAATGAATTTTTCCGGATCTATCACTCAGTTTCTTCTCATCGGCTATATTCCGAAGTTCAACAAAGAGTCTTCCGCTTGATTTCATTTTCCCTGTTGTTATTAAATCCGTTTTCTGTTCCTCTTCCTCGGTCGAAAACGAGGTCAGAATAAACGAATGCGAAAACCTTTCAGAGCTTTTACTAATAGCGGCTTACTTCTCGACGACGTTGCATGTACGGGCTTATTGGAGGTATCTGGAGGAGAGATGGGTAGATCTCGTTCCTTTCACTGAGTCTACTAGTACGAGAGGAAGAGAGACGTCGATTATAATCGTTTCTGTATTTATCCATTAGGGCCAAGGGCGCTCTTTTCCATTTTCCCGAGCTTCGGGAGTAATATGTCCTTTTGGACGAACATTATTTATTTCTATAGTTCGCTTTCATAAATCTTCAATCGATCGAACAGAAATGAGCAAGCATAAATTGCAAGTGTTATCGAGCCAATTTCTTCACAGTGGCTTCTCACATTCGTCATACCGACTGAGTAACCTAAGTCCGAAATCATTTTGAAATATTTCAAAAGTCAAAGTTCTGGATATTCTCGTACGTACTGTACGAGCTGCGCTGTAAAATATCTGATACACAGGTTGAATGTTTCAGGATTTACCCCCAGTCTCACTTTCCTTGTTTGCCCACTGCGTCTAGTTTGTGCTTTACGTCTGAATCTTACGAAGACATCTCAGGGCGTCCCTTCTCAGGAGCGGAACGACCCTGAGTATACAGTGGTCTTATGAGGTGGAAGATGAATCAAAGTTCTGCCATTCCTAGTGCCCCTATTGTGCACCTGCGACATATATTTAAATTTATTGTACAGGCACTCGACGACTTCTGTATTACAGCACTTCAAACATCATCCCAGCCAGTGCTAGCTTTTCGTTCTCTCTGCTATCTTCAGTCATGCTAGCAATGTGAACGCAGGCGTGACATGCTCATTGGGCAACAAAGCGCGCTGCCGCACTCTGGGCTTTTTCCAGCCTGAGCACGGACTCTCCTCTTAGGTCACAGTACGCAACGGCAGCATAATCAAGAAACGGAAATATAAGGGACTCGACCGAATGCATCCTCACTTTTTTTGGAAAATCCCCAGCCGCCCTCCACAACTGATAAAAGCTTCTGAAAACGGTATTGCACACTTTCGTGACTTGACTTTCTCAACGCAGAGTTTGTATGATTAAGACCAAATTGTTGTCTCAATGATCATTTCTAATCTTACTTCGTTCAGCATCAAAGGCGGTATGGTCTTGTCTTTCAAATTCTTCAACAGTTTCAGAGAGAGAGAGAGAGAGAGAGAGAGAGAGAGAGAGAGAGAGAGAGAGAGAGAGAGAGAGAGAGAGAGAGAGAGAGAGAGAGAGAGAGAAAGATAATGATGCTCTTTGCAGGTCATCATTATTCCTCTCTAGCATATCAGTATACAAACAGGAACAATACTCGAAATAAGGCAGTATCATGCCTGAACGAGCCTAACTTTCACATATTGAGAAAAAGGGTAAGTGAACTTCTTCAACTGGTGCAAAGCTTTGAAGGAAGCGTTTCGTGTGTAACTAATTTGTGCATCCCAGGACAAAATTTTGGTTATCAGAACCCCCAGATCTTTTATTTTATCCTGGTAGTCAAGCACGACCCCGTCTACTTGTATTTGGCAAACCTCATTAAGAATAACTAATTTAATCATGAGCTCCCCAAAATCATGACCTTACATTTTGTTGGGTTCACCTTAAGATTATGCTTTTCGCACCACTTCACCAATTTGGAAATCTCCGTATTTAATTTGGCGACTAAAGCGTTAAGATTTGCGGGTTAGGCCGAGGCATAAACTTGTAGGTCATCTGCATACATCGTATACTTTATTTCACTATGCGCTCTCAATATCCTAACTATTTTATTTATATATATGATGAAGCAGAGAGCCGACAGGAACACCAACCACTATTTCACGCCAATTATATAGTTGCCCATCCGGTGCAGCACTCGTTGCTTCCTCCCATTTAGGTAAGAGCCAAACCACTTCCCCACCCATCTATGGCAGCGAAGAGTTGCAAGCAACAAATCATGCCTAAACGATTCGAATGCTCTAATAAAATCAAACATAATGAGCACAGTGACTTTTCTATCGTCAATACCCTTCCGCACATCATCAACAACACGCGTCAGTGCACTTTCGGTGGTAAGACCGAGAGAGAAGAGAGAGAGAGAGAGAGAGAGAGACTTCTCCTCCCTGAAATTTACTATACACAAATCACCTCCACAATTGAATTGTACATGACGTTCGAGTCTTATATAGTACAATGACAATAAAAAATAACCTCCAATTTCGCGTGATTCTCTATATTTATATCGCTAATAACATAACTCATCAACGTTTATGCCAAATAAATTACGCGATTTCCTACTAATTATATCACATACGCGTTAATGGGGGTTGGTGAAAGAACGCCAGCCAGCGCTAAGCCCAACCCATCAACGAACCTCCCTCCGAACAGATAAAGAGAGAGAGTGATAAGCAAGCTTTTAATGTTCGGATAATCTCATTTTTTTCAATTGTTTTGTTGGAGTTGTTACCCGTCTTTTTACAACGCATAGTTGCACAATTGCAATGTATGAAATATAAGTACACGTTCGTAGAAGACACTACATCAGGTCGATCAATTTCACCGTGCAAAATTCGTAAACACGTTCGCTTACCTCCGTTATTTATACGGAACGATATATCTGCGTTAACTGAAAACACGCTGTAAGTTCAATCTAAATAGGAGAAGCCATTAAAAAAAAAAAAACAGTTCAAAATTTTGTTTTTGCTTCGTAGGCTTAAAGAACCGTTCGCCGTATTTTTACAGACACGTAAAAATTCAGTTTTGAATTAGTAAAATGTACGCCACAAGTTTAAAAAACGAAATTACGAAAACTCATCATTTCGGAAAACTCATTCTCGCTACGGTCGAAACTGCTCATCTTTGAACGACAACAAAATAAATGAAAAAACACACGAAGCTATTCATAATTTGAAAAGAAGGTAAACATGCGCTAAAAAAATCGTTAGAGCTGTTTAGGAAAGAGAGATCAAGGCATCTACTCTTTTGTAGCGTTTCCTCTATAATCCCACAACCCTAAAACCACTCCAAATTTCAACATGATTTTGTTGAGTAGTATCGTGTTTACGTTTTTGGAATTATCTGGTAAATTCTGATATAAATTCGTGATTCGTTTGTGGTTTCATAAGAGTTTCGCCATAACTTGTAGGTGACTTTCAATAGTGAAATGGAAACGTTGAGGCTGGCGGGCGCGAAAGAAACCTTTACACAAACGTTGGGTACAGCTTTCGTACAAGTACGCAACCACTAGGGACATTTTATGTCTTTTATTTTTGTATTTTTTTAAATGCAATGATAACTACGTTTGATTGTGCTCGTTGATGGTTTCGATATAATGGCCGCGTCAGTTGCAATTGACATCATCACTTGGTCACTGAGGTTATTAAAACGTGTGATGTTACCAAGCGTTAGATTTTGTAACAGACGTTACCATGCACTTAACCCAACACAAATTTAGTGATGCTTCTCCGTTACATATCCCGCGTTACATTTTCGAGTTTATGTAGCAAAGTAAAGACATAAAATGTCAAAAAAATAATCGTAACCCTGGTGGGACTCCAACCCACACAACCTCCGGTTTAGGAGACCGACGCCTTATGCATTACGCCACAGGGGCTGTGGTTGCAACTCGGGTTAAAACGTTGCCTTGTCCACTCGGTTTCAAGGTTAAATTTCGCGACGCTTGGCTGTTACACTTGGCCGTTACATTTTCGAGTTTATGTAGCAAAGTAAAGACATAAAATGTCAAAAGAACCATTTCTGGTCAGTCGTTCTTATGCGAATGTAGTTAGGGACTCGCTCACGAAGACCTCGCATTGAAACGACCGACGTTTTTTCGATTCAGGAGTCATCAAAGCGCAATTTTGAGATTCTTGATGAGACTTCATTTGTGATCGATTACATTTTCTCGAACCTTCGGTCCGACAAGTGTTTTCTACACATGTTTTGTCGATAGACAAAACGACGAGGAAAAGCTTATTAGCGCCGGTTAAACTGGTAATTCTGAAGAGGTCTTTTTACGTCGGCTGACGACCTTTTCGGAAGAGGGTAATAGCTCTCGAGGGCCCCGAGCGTTTGCGGGGAACGGAAAATCGACTTGCCGACGAATGAAGTGGACTGTCGAAGGGTTGGCAGGTGATCGTCTGATTAGTAAATGCGTGACTGTGTGCACAGAAACGACGTGTGTGTTTCCAACGAGTCAACGCCGAGCCCCTCTGCCGGTTGTCGAAATTCGGACGGTCGCCCGATAATCCTGACAAAGCGGAACAACGCTTTGAAAACATTGAAGCTATCGATTGTAATCTGCTAAAATCTTTTTCGCTCGATAAAAGCCAAACTGGAGTAAACTAGTTTCTTGATCGTCGGTACAAGTATAGCCGGGTGAGGAGGAACCTTTTCAATGTAAGTGGACGTGGCGAAGGAGCATTTCCTCTCCTTTGATCGGATCTAATATAAAAGAAAACCTTTCAATTGTCTCCTATATTCGTTCGCTCCCGAGAGTTCATGAAGATTAAGTGATGCTGCATTTCCGTTCATCCTTCCCGCACTCCTTTCATTTTATTATGATTTTTTTCCGAAGTAGAGTAAACTGATCCAACAAAAAGAGTTAATTTTGAGAAGTAAAGCGGTCAGATCTCTCCAAACAATCTTAGTGTAGAGAATTCAAAACTCAAACATCCACATCTAGTTTTCCTGTCTGCCGGCTGTTAGGCGTTCCAGTAGTTCTCTGCGTTTATAAGTCAAACCAATGATGTGAGGAGAAATGAATGTCCCACGCAGTGCAACACGGTGACTTATCACGCTCTGAATATCTCGTGGTTGGCTGGAGTGGGACTTTTTGTGCACTCTGCCCTTGAGAATTTCCCACTTGCGGGTTTGAAAAAACTGAAACTTACGCCCGACCGTATTAAATTCAACTAGAAGAGGTCTGGGATTGCTCCACACTCAGGTAGTGGTTAGGGATGGCTCTGTGCTGCCCGGGTGGATGCGAAGGAAAGAAAAGTTGGTTAATAGGCCAAACATTGTATTAGTTCCCTGCTGTTTAAGTCGTTGGCGTTGGGTTAGAGCCCCACAATGTTGGGTTTGCTGTGAGCTTGTCTTTCGAGTTGTGTTCTGTTCTGAAGGTTGTTTTACGTGTAGAAACTACCGCGCGTCCATAAAGGGGCAGACTGATTTAACCAGATTCCCTCTGATGGTTCAGGAGCGGCCATTAAAACAGAAAACCAACCTGTCTACGAAGGAGCCCTCTTTGACTGAAGCTTTTGTTCCCACATTAAGTAAAGGATCTAAAGGTCACTTTGTGCGTCCGGGCAAATCTACGTACTTCCAAAAATCAGAACCGTGTGTGTTTTCGTTCACAGTACAACTGTTCTTTACACCAGCAGTCTTCTGGTAGGGCGTGTACAGCTTGGCTTTCAGAATTATCCATCACTACAACTTTGACTGAGCGCTCACTGGGCTCTGTTTTTGATCCAGCCTTTTGTAACGCCTTCCTCTTATAAATATCTGGTGCGTAGCAACACACAACTTTCCGCCACCCCCGTAATTTCGAACACCACCTACATAGGCGGGCGCTATATCTTCGTTCAACGCATTTTTACAGGAACATTTACAAAGAACAAAGTGTAGGGACTAGTTAGCTGAGAGTACTCCGTAAGTTTAATCGAAATCGTTAGAGCCGTTTTTGAGAAAATTGGAATACCGATAAATTAATATTCGAAAAATCTCCTTTTCTGAGTTAACTTGGCTTATATCTCCGTTCAACATATATATACAGAAATAATTATGGAGAACGAAATGTTGGTATGGGTGACTAAAAGATACTCCATTAGAATTTATCACATCTGGTGAATAAGTTACCCTGGAATTTACGGAAATGTTCGAAAAAACGTTATTTTTGACACATTTTGATTTTTATCTCTGTTTAATGGACCGCCACAGGAACATTTATTGAGAACAATATGTAGGTATTAACTATTTGAAAACATCCTGTGTGTTTAGTGAAAATCGCTGAAGCCGTTTTGCCAAAAAGCGTAAAAAACCTATTTTTGCTTCATGGGCCTATATCTCCGTTCACCGTATTTTCATGGAGATAAGTATGTGGAAGAAAAGTTAGGTATTAATTAGTAGGAGATAGTTTGAAAATTTAATCAAAATCGTTAGAGCCGTTTTTGAGAAAAATGCGAAAAACCCTAGTTTTTGGTACATTTTCGTCCCCCACCCCCCCCCCCCCCTTTCCGCCGGCCGAAATCGTCCATAACCTTATTTTGATGTCTACAAAAAATAACAAACGAACAAAAAAAAGAACCAGCTCAATCGGGTTAGCTGTTCTCCCGCAAATCGAACTACAGACACACACATACATACACACAGGTCTGTTTCCTTATTTGATGATTGTACCTAAACCCTCGACGAGGGTTATATCAGTCACATACATACACACGGACCACCCGCCGAAATTAGGTTTTTTATACTCAGTAGGCCTCAAAACGTAAAGATCTGAAGAAAACCCAAAATTTTTTTTGACCCGATTACTATACTATACTGAGTACTGACTTAACGGCCAGACGATGATGTCTTTACATCGAAAGCGCTTGCCCACAGTAACTCACAAGCCAGAGGAGACGGACTCACCTAACAGGTACGTTAACTTTAGTACTATACTTTCCTTCCCTTCGGGTAGCGGAAAGTAAAAATTGCCGTTGTGTCGATGTGGGAAGTTAACTGGCCTATCGACGAAACCCTGTCTTCTCTCCCGCAGGTGGTGTGGACGTGTTTGGCGCATACCGGTCGCTTGAAATTCCCCAAGACAGCAAACACTCCATTTGCTCTATCAAGTCATGAATAGGACTAATATCACTAATTCCTTCTTGTGGTTCCCAATATTCCTGTATGTGGGCTGAGGTACTGTCATGAGAGATGAAATGTACGCGTTGCTTCATGGTCAGTTTATTATGCAACGACCCACCACGTCTTTTGGTCAGTACACTCCTTGGAGGCTCCACTATTTGCTGTATACGGTGAGCCCCTGTCATAGGTGTCCAAATCATTAAAGGACGCCGCATCACGTGGTGCAAGTTCGACAGCAATCTTATAAAAAGTTTGTTCTCTTCAATTTTCGCAACTTTCAATTTAACGATCTAAATCAAGCCTGTACAGCTCTGACGTTAGAGCATTCCTACGCAGATTCTGCAATTTTGTTCATCGACACTTTTCATCCCAATTATCATTGAAGTATAGAAAACTTACTTTTCCCGTGTTACCGGGGTTAGGAGGATCGTAGTCGTCTTCATTGATGTGCTTCGGTGGAGGTCAATGAAACTATAATGTCTGCCCCTTGGACAGTATGCAAGTTAGGAACGGATTATGTATATATATAAACGTCTATAGACATACTAATACGCTATGTTTGGTGACTTCACATTTTAGGTAGAATCAGCTGTCCATGAGATCACTCTATTACAATTCCTTAATTATAATATTCTTCTTCCTGCGACTAGTACATTCTTTATCGTAATTGCTATGGGGGGGGGGGAGATTAATATTGAAAGGGATATCACACTAAGTGAGTCAGGAAGTATTACGATATCAAGCCGAATGCAATTGGAACAGAGTTTTATTCTCAATAGTATTCGAGGAAGTTTTACCACCACAAACAGGGAACTGGGTGGGAGCGAACGCGAGCACGGACGACACATCGACGACGGAACTGGCTCGGTTACAACTGACGGCAGCAAAGTCTCGAGCGAATTGAGGCATTTGAGGCGCCCAGTCAGCACGCCCCGGACGAGCCTACGCTGAATCGAAGGGTTTGGTTCGTCCCGGTACATCGGTCTTTCCTCAATCAATTGCGTGCACTATTAAATAAATTGTAGTTAATTAGAGACATTTTAGTTGGCGACGAGGGAGTGTCCGCCGTTCAATTAAAGTACGTAGGTGTGCCCTTATCAAGGCTTCAACTTCCTCGCGTGCATCGACGCCAGATCAAAATGGGCGGAAGTCCAAACACTCAAAGATGCGCCATTCAGCGCAAACACAATCTTTTTACTTGAACAGATTTTTGCTAGCCGTGGCTACGCGAACATACTGGCATACGACAATGTCTCAATTTTTTGAAGCAATGCGTTTCACGCCTACTGCGGAGAAAGAGGCATTTTCCCAAAATTCATTGCACCGGGACATCCTCCCACAAATGGATTAGCCGAGCGTTCAGCGCAAACCGTAAAGAATCGCCTCAAAGCTGCCTTTACCAATAACAATTCCATCGAAGAGAAGGTTCGAAACACCCTGATACCGGACAACCCCCAATGCTTGTGGACAATCTTCTCCCGAACACTACCTACAACTGAGGATCCGAATGGACGCCTTATTCCCTCTTCGACTTAAAGCTTCGGAAGGGTGTAAAGTCGTATGTTCATCAACAACAAGAATGTGTGGCAGTTTGGAGAAATCAAGTAGAAGCTGGGGACAAAACGTTACTTGGTACCTCTAGATGAAACAGGGCGGCTCCCAAAACGCCACACAGATCAATAGCGCTCCATCTTGGTACCAAAACCAGAACCGTCAATTTCGGACCTACTCGACAAGTTTCAACATCCCAATGACGCCACAACCTCCAGCTCTTCGAAATACCACTCTAGACGTCTCTGCAGCTTCACCGCATTCAGATAGTCAAGTGCTACCTTAATCTACTAGCCAAACAATTCGACTCCCGAATTCCGAGCTAGACCACTACGGCAGAGGCGCATACCGGCTCACTTAAAGGATTTAGAGTTATATTGATTCAAGAGGGAGTTTTCAAAATAAATGGTGGAGTGGTGACTTTATAGAATGATAGAATCAGCTGTCCATGAGATCACTGTATTATAATTCCTTATTTATAAATCCTAATATGACACATTTCGGCGTCGAAGTTGTAAAAATACATCCTTTTTCTGAGTTCTTTCCTCAATCAATGGCGGGCATTATTAAATAGATTATAGTTAAGGTGACCAGACGTTCCGTTTTCGAGAGAAATGTCTCCTTGTCCCGAACAACCCTGTCGGGACGCTTGTCCCGTTTTCACGAGTATTTGTAGTTGAATTATTCGGTTATGTTACTATTATTTTTTAGTTTAAAATATTTTGTAACTGCTTTACGCATTTAGGCTGAATTCTGTCTGCATTTCGACGTGCAAATAGGTTGTACTGAGTTAAAATACAAATAACCACCTATCAGAATAATATACGTAACCTCTTTCCTGAATCCTATTTCAATTTACACTATCATCGGCCATTGCCGGCGTTGTTCGTGAGCGTTCGGGCTATTTACCGATATCCCGATCGCAGTGACTTGGAATGAAAAACAATTCATACCTCTAGTGGTCGGTAACTACATCAAGCAAGTAAAAGATGTCGACAAGGAGCAGATTTCAGATACTATCTGCACTTTCTGTAAAAACTGTACCGATTATTTAAACATGTGGGCATGGCATTTTGATGACATGGAAAAATATCAATCGTTCGTTTTGGCGGCAGTGCCAGAGTGGGAAAGAATTGAGGAACGGATAGATTTGACTTCATTTACAAAACTGAAGATTTCAGGTAGTGAGCTGTTTGATGAAGTTACATCTAAGGGAATTACTAACACAAGAAAAACTACTGAAGTGGGCAACACAAAATGAAACAACTCCTTTGGATCAGAAATGAGTGACAAAACAAAATGTCCCAATCAAAAACTTAAAACTGACTGTTAGGTTTTTACTTTCCTTGGCTCTACGGAGTAGAAAGGAAAGTTATGTAATCGGCTGAAAAAAAAATTTTGAGTTTTCTTCAGATCTTTTCGTTTCAGACCCTCCTGAGTTCGAAAAACACTATTTGGGAGAATGGTCCGTGTGTGTGTGAACGATTTTTAGAGAAAACCACCCTACCAAATCAGCTCAAACTTCATATCTCGCCCGCAGGTTACCCTGGGACGCCAAAATCCACCGAAAGTTAACTACAGTTGTCATAGTGATCAAAACACCAAATATTTTTTTTCTCAAAAACGGCTCTAACGATTTTGATTAAATTTTTTATATTGATAGCTCTCAATAAGGCAATTATACCCTAGAATTCCCATTCGTGGGAAAATGACGAGAGCAGCACAATAAACTACCAAAACTTTCGACGAAATCTATTTTAGCGCAGTTTTTAGAGAAAACCACCGTACCAAATCAGCTGAAACTTGATGTCTAGCCTACAGGTTACCATGGTACGCAATGATTAGGGTATGGGCAAAATCCATTGAAAGTTAACTATAGTCATCATAGTTAGATAAAACACCAAATTTTTTTTCTCAAAGAGGGCTCAAACGATTTTGATTAAATTTTTAAATTGATAGCTCTCAATAAAGCAATCATACCATAAAATTTCCATTCGTGGGAAAATGACGAGAGCAGCACAATAAATTATCAAAGTTTTCGACGAAAAGCGTTTTTGCCGCGGTTTTTTCCTTTTAAATTCCGCTGGAATGTTACTAGAATGTTATAAAAAAGTCTTGTTGTATTCCAATCCGATACCTATAGGGTGAGTGTTTAAAAACGCTCATGAGGTACATGGGGCTTACTCCAGAAATTCCTGAATTTCAACTACTGCCGTTAAGCTTACTACCAGTTCTAAACGTTTTTACCCAATAACTCTGCAAAAGTAATTACTATCCTTCTTCAAAAAATTTGTGTTTACAGCCTCACTAATTATCTGTCTTTCAATCGCTGAATAATGGTTCTGCGATAAGTACGAGCAGCACAATAAAATCTGTAACTGTACGCGCTACCGCTTCCTGCTGCCGTAAAGCGTTGCTTGACCAAGTTCAAATTAACTGAGTGATAAATGAATTGATTAAATAGAAGTTAGCCATGTACAAAGTGAATTGTTGTAGAGCTAAGGAAAGTTGCGTGTTGCAACGCACCAGATATTTCTCTCGCTACCAGGAACGAACGCGCGTTTACGTTGAACAATGACATTTGGTAAGAGAACAAATCCCAACTAAAAACGTCTACGCTGAAAGCAACTTTAACATGTCACCTGAAGCTTTCTTGGAAATGCTCAAACAAAAACGAGACATTTTGAGGAAGATTCATTGTCAGAAAAGTATGAGAAATAAACACATGACATTCTTGAACATTTAGAAATCTGTGGCTACAGATTTTTGTGACTTGATTAGGCTAGTTTACTTTTGTAATCCTGTATTGTTTTAAACATGCACATTTTCGTGCATGTTCAAATCCACCTTTATTATGAGAAGTTAAATAAAAACATGCTCTAAACGATTCAAGTAGAAAATAAAATAAAATATTGTTTACAGGAGAAAAATAGTAAATATAAAATGGCACATAGTTTAAAAACTATCTTTTAAGTCCCTCAAAACTCATAATTTCACATCCAGTTTTCAAAATTGTGTTGGAGGGACTCCGTACATCAACCAATGCTTCGACTCAGTTTCAACATGTGTCCCGTTTTGGATGAACCAAAATCTGGTCACCTTAATTATAAATAATTAGAGACATTTGACTATATAAGTGCTGGGCGAATGTCTTCCCTGACGGGCAGTCTACTGCGGGAGAAAGAGTATTGCTATTTAAGTTGAAACAGTTTATCATTTGCTTCTTGTGGGAAGAGAAAGGCAGTGGGAACTCATGATGGTGTTGCGGGGTGGGGGTGGTGAAGCGTCGGTAATTAAACATTCACCACCTGCAATAATCCATTGGGAACGAAAAAGGATTAGAAGCGGTTTATCTGGTCCCGTGGTGGTTAATGTTCTCCCTCTTTCGTGGGTTGGTCAGTAAATCCGTTAACGTATTTTTTCGTTACTGTAACTTTGAAGTTCATCAAAGACAGTTGCATCACTTCGCGTTAGCCGTTCGTAAATTACTCCTTGAACAAATAGCCAACTGCTTTCCATATTTGAAAACTACTTGTTCATCATTCAACAATTCCCCTATAAAATGATTACCAACTCAGGAAAATGTACTAACTGTATCCGCGTATGCCCTAACGAGAGATAAAATTACCCGAGAAGTAATTTCACGGTCGCATTCTCATAGTGGAGAGCCGTAAAGATCGACCAACGGCCGCAAAATCCGACCACGCCTTCCGTAAGTGTTTTAGGGCAACGGGGAGTTACCAGAACTTGGGTTGAGTTGTGGTTTGTTGGTTTAACGTCGGTAACTCTCCGCTCGAGCCAGCCGGTGACGTGATTGTTTAGTTGTGAGTTCGATCGAAACTTAATCGACAACAAGCAGTAAAGGAACGCGTGTTTTAGTAATATTTTGTTCGCAATTTTTCAAAGAATCAGGTAACTCAGGTTTTTACGCATTTGAAGTTTTGAATGAAGAAAGCTGAAGTCATTACAGCTGTATGTAGTTGGATTAAGTGTTTACAAGCGTATATTTCAAATTTTTGAGGACATTTTCTGCGTGCATTTCCGACGATCTTGAAAGATACCTACATATTTTCGAAATGTACGACGAAAGTCGCCCACTATTTATGTTAAATACGTGGTACGTTGAAGTACATAAAAATCCGGTCCCGCAGCGTACTGTGCAGCCCGCGAACCGATTTTTTATTTCAGAACTCATCAATTTCACGCTTTTATTCCTCGATCGATTCGCGCAATCGGCGAGATCAGAATTCTCGACCTTATTGCTAAATGATGGAGGTCACAGCTGTCTCGATTTACTAATAGCCTGCCGAGAGTAGCTCGTCAGGTTTTGAGCTTTTTAGATTTAGAATGAATGAATGAATGACGGCTTTATTAATACATCTGGCGAGATTTGGTCGTACTCGACCATTCTCACACCTAACCAGAAATTTTAAAATTCAACATGATAAATGCAAATGCGTCAACAGTTTTCGTTTCTTCTTCTTATTAACTAGTTTTCTACTAATATAACAAATCTTCGTTTCATTATTTGATTGTTTTTTTTATTATTATTATTTTTTTACTATTATTTTCTTCTCAAACAAAATTAAGATACAATTCTTCTTCTTCTTTATGTGTTTTATCCGGCTAACCGGACGTTGGCAATCACTGCGGCGAGAGCGTCCCGGTCCTCTTCAGTCCTGAAAAGCTCCTCCGCACGCTGTATACCCGTCCACTTCCTCAAGTGATTCAACCAGGAGAGCCGTCTTCTTCCAGCACCGCGCCGACCCTCGATCTAATAATTCACATAATTTAATTGCCTAATAAAATAAATTTAAATAGCCTGTCGTGTCATGATTTCAGAGAGCTTAGTGGAATTTAGTAAAGGGATAGCAAAGATTCTCTCACACGTTTCTTGACAGTTGTATGACTTTTTAGTTGTTTCAGTTCTGATGAGAGTCCATTGTAATATGATATGCTTTGTGAGATGAATGATGATCTATAGGCAGTGGTACGGCATTGTGGTAAACGGTAATTTAAGAACTTGTTTCTGGTTTCTAAATTATGAATTTGTGAAAATTGCAAATATTGTCGCGCGAGATATGGTGGTTATTTAGTTGTGGTAATTTTGAACATGATTGCTAACATAGCGTATTGTATTAATTCATTAATTTTGAGAATTTGTTGTTTTTAAAATTTATCACGAATTTTATCATCATATTTCAGATTTAAAATATATCTGATGGAACTATTTAAGGCTCTCTGCATCTTGACACGACAGGTTGTGTTGAGATCACACATAACCGATACACTATACATAAAATAAGGCATAATCAAGGTTCTAAACAATAATTTTTTTATTACATTGATGGATTTACACATCAGCAGATTTCTGAATGCATAAAGCAGTGAGTGCACTTTCCCTACTATAATGTCTGTCTGTAAAGTCCACGATAGATCATTTTGTAGCACGATTCCTAAACATTTACTTTGTGTAACATATTTTATTTTGTTGTCGTTTATCGTCAAATTTGGTAAATCGCTCAGAGGAAGTTTTGCGCGTAGCCTCGCATGTCCTATTATCATGCTGCAGCATTTTTTAGGGTTCAGAACTAGGCCGTGCTTAGTGAACCAATCCGACAGATTTTTCAAATCATGATTGACCATCTATACCGTGTTAATGAGATCTTCTGGACAAGTGGATGAAATAAACGGCGCTACTGTGAGTCGACAATTATTATCGACGAAACTGTTCGTAATGGAAAAGAGACGCGCAATACGGATACGGGTGTTTGATTGAATGCCAGTTGCAAGACCATGAAATAGAGAAGAGAGAGAGAGAGAGAGCGAGCGAGAATGAGTAGTAGCTTCTGTACATATACTAATTCGAACTATTCTTCGAGCTGCACAGGATTCAATTCAATTCACAATTGGGTGCTGACGTAGTTGACAATAATCTGGGGCCGGAGTACCGAACGTTTATTAATGACATTCCACTCGTTTTCAAGGTTTGTTAAATTTTGCCACGAACGCTGGTGGTTACTTTGATTTACTTGATGAGAAGCGCACTTGGGCCACACGCGTGAAAAAAACCCTAACAGCTGGCATCGGCGGTGGTGTGGGCGGCTCAGAAAAGTGTGGGGAAGACATGGGGGCTAAGGCCAGGGATGATAGCTGTACACTATGGTTGTTAGGCCTGTAGTCACCTATGGAGCTCTCGTCTGGTGGACTAGGGTGGAAAATAAAGCCGTGCAGATGCAGTTGAATAAACTGCAACGTAGGGCGTGTCGGGCCGTTACAGGTTGTATGAGAACATGCCCTAGCTGCACTGGAGGTCTTGTTAGATTTAGCTCCTCTCCACATACATGTTAAAAGAAGGCGTTTCTCCAGGCTGTGCGTATGTTAGAGTTTGATCTAATCATGCCGGGGAGGAGAGTTTCCTGCCACTTGATCCTTGACAATGTGAAGGTGGAGGGGCCCGAGCTGCATGTGGTAGACTCAATGCCCACAAAGTTCAACTTCGTGCAACCCTTTTGGATACTGATCCATGAGCGATCCAGGAAGGGGTAGTTCCTGCGTTTGAAGCTGGGGCCCTGGTATATTACACTGACGGCTCGATGCAGGGTCGCTGGGCAGGGGCAGGTATCTTTGTGCCGAGAATTAGAACAGCGATCTCATTGGGGTCGCTTGCCACGGTGTCAGGCAGAGGTGTCTGCAGTGACAGTTTGTGTGCAGCAGAGGGGACTGAAGCGCCAGAAGATCTACATTATGGTGGACAGTCAGACCACTCTCAAGGCCTTAGTCTCGTTTTGTCTTACTTCACAGCATGTGAGGGAACGTATCAATGGACTGAAGGCCCTGGCTGAGGACAACAGCGTAACCCTGGGATGGGAGCCGGGGCGTCAGGGAATGGGCCGATCAGGGGCCAATGGGCTGGCAAAAGGGATTGGCGCAGATTCTGGTCAGCCCTGGGCCCTTTGTTGGGACTACCTAGATCCACTTACTTGGAGAGGTTGGAAAATGGGAGGATAAGTGCTGGGTTGTCCATTGGCAGGAGTTGCTTGGGCTTAGACAGTCAAAACTCTTTTATCCGACTCTCCAGAGGGAGGGCCATGGAGGTGTTTGCACTGGGGAGGAAGGATATGAGGATCGTATGTGGCCTGCTTACAAGTCACTGTCCACTGAGGTACCACCTTGTTAATATTGGCAAATGTAAGGTACAGATATGCAGGTTCTGGGAGACAGTAGAGCATGTGTTGTGTATCTGCAATGGACTCGCGACATCGTCGAGTGTTCGGGAGGCCCTTTCTTCAGACAAAGAGGGTGCGCATTGGTGACATCGCACCATGGGAGCCCAGTGCCGTGGGGCCTGGGGGAGCTGAGGTCTATTGAGGCCTTACAATAGGCGCCCTTCGAGTCTCTTTTTCCTCTGTATATGTAATTCACACTTTTCGTGTTTGGAAGGCGTGAGCTGGGGACTACCATTTGATCCTTTATCCCCTTGTATCTATAACATGGAGTCCATTTTCAGTTAAGTTCAGATTAATTCCTCAACAGCTTATATCGTACAGCGATTGACGTGAAACTTTTCAGTACATATTTCAATAAAACTCGTGAAGTAGAGGAGGTCAATCCCTATAATAGTTTATTTTAGTTGTTCTTCTTCGATCTGAAGCTGGCTTCTCTTGCAGAATGCCAACGAGTATAGTTTTCAGTTATTGATTTATAAATCGTTCACGATGAACTTCACTTGAACGTACACTTTATGCTCATCATCAACGGTTTAAAACGGTAAATTAATGGCCACTCATGCTGTGCAAAATGGCCGAAAGAGATTTCTCACTCGATAAAGTCTCTGTCAACATGTTTAGCCAATAGGAGTTAGTAGCGATAGCGAGACTGTGGTTGATTTATGAGGAGATCGTCGAGCGGAGCGCTTGTTTTACTTGTGAACTGAAGTTTAATCGGCAGAGTACACACACAAGCTGTTCTTCCGCCAGAAAATTGGTCTACAGTTCGGCTCAACGGGTCACGACTAGAACGAACACCTGCTAACTAACTACTCTTATCCCGGTGATTGCATTTTTATGGCTTCGAAAGTACTGATGAGTTCGTAGTAATATTAATTTTGGTGGTACACACAGAGTCTCCTTCATGAATAATAATTTCATATTTGCGGGGATATTACGTACTACCATTATATATGTGAAGAACAGCCGAGAAAATACTAAACTAATAATAAAAACGGATAGTGGGCCACGGAACTTCCTGTACGATCACCGTCAATTTTTATAATCTTCGAATAATGGCGCCGCTCATCTATGGCGTCCAAAAATTACAAACCGCAAGGCGACCAATTTCTGGTAAGCCCAAAGTAGATAACTTCATAGTTATTTGTGCACAAATATAAATATATAAGCACCTTATAGTTATCGTAAGTATTGCAAGAAAAGTACGGCTTTCTGAGGGGCCTAAAATCGTTGTGCTGTGGGCCCGAACCGATCGTAATTTCATACATGCGGTCCACAACCCTGACTCATCGATAGAAGTACGGGCTACAAAATAGTGACTCTATTAAGATTGTGACATAAAATCCGACTGAAGCAGTTTCGGCTTCAAAAATCCACGAACCGTTGCTGCCGGGAACAAACCTGGCCAGAACGAAGACTCAAGGACGGTTTCTGAAAGAACGTTACGCCTGACTATCTTTTCTCTCCCTTTTGTCCTGGAACATGTTCCCGTTTTAATTTTATCGATCGTATCTCCTGCCCCCTGCTCCCTTCCCGTGCGAAAACGGTTCTCTGGATCTGTTTGAACGAAGAGGAAGTATGTGGCTCTTAATTTCCATTTTCTTTTTGGCGTGCCGTGGGTAGAAGAGGACATTTAATTTATAATTCCAGTTCCTTTTCTCTTAACATTATAAATTTACTTTTTTTTGGTTATGTATGAGCTCAATTTCTATTTAATACAATTCCTTTTGAATTTGTCTTAACAGTTTGGTTTTTTTTTCTTTTTTTCTTCCCCCAATGATAATTTATTTTCTTATTTTCCCCTTTTCTCTTTATTTTCGTGGCAAGATGTTCCGAATTTCGATTTACAACCTTTTGGTTATAGCCTTCCCCTTCTTTGCTTTCTCAATTGAGACAGAGCCTGAGGTCTGTAGAAACAAAGTAATGTAAGAAAAACAGGAAGCGAAAATAATTCGAAACGGAGTTAACGGCAAAGAAGTTGGATGATGGTACAAAGGCGACGAAGGAACTCAACGTAATGAACGAGCGTGCACAGCCGGAAAAAAGGTCGCCGTTGGGTTGTGGCGTAGAATGTAGCCGTTGAATCGGGAGTGTGGCGCTTCGAACAAAAAATAGCGATTTAACCTCGTTAATTGCGGAAAACAATAATTGGATAATTCGTTGAGATTGGGTCAATAGAAGAGGCTCAACCGGTCCAAAAGTCAATATTGAAGCAGTGCGTGAGAGTGTTGGTGGAAGCCCAGCAAAATTAATTCGGCATAGTGGACAAACCTGATTCGTCCTCAATTGTGTTAAATTTTCGATCTGCGGCCGCCAAAGTTTCATTATTTAAAAAAATATTGTAGGTGCATTGTATTTCACTGACCCTAAACTCACGGCTTTCAAACTGTTCTTTTTTACGCGTTGTCAACAACTTGAAATGACGGCAAATTTAAATCGTGCGTTAGTTTCGGAACACATTTAGTTCTGTTCGATGGGTAGTTAAAAGAATAGTCGTGAGTAACGAAATCTGATTAATCGAAGCACCGTGTCTTTTGCCCATTTCAGTCATTTTGGTGAACTGTAGTAGAAGTGCCACTGTACAGAAATAATGAAAGGGAACTTGAGAAGCGATAAAGCTAACAATAACAAAAAAAATTACCACAAACTTAACAATTACGCGGAGTATTATGCAAACACGTAGAAACAAAAATGAGGGTAGAAGAAAGAAGAATGTATTGTATTTGCAACAAGTTAGAAATTCCGACGAAGAATCTATTCAACACCGAACAATAGGTTAGAAAAAACAGCACTATAAAGGACGAAAAGTACGTGTAAGTGAATTATGAACCAGTGAACACTAATTGAATTAAAACGTCGAGCGGTTGAGCAGATGGCGCTCGAGGTATAAAAAACGGTCGCAAAATCAAATTAGCCTAATGGCACGAATTATTATGAAAAGTAGCGCTGTCGCCTCTTCGATTGAAGGGATTCTCATGTGACTGTAACGGTAGCGCTACCCCCCCCCCCCCTCACTCTCACTCTTTAAAACTCTGACTGGCTAATTATCCGTTATCTGTGTTTGAAAAAAAAAGAAAAACGATCGAAACTTTGACTAATTCAATCTCCAACTACTTACTCAGAGTTTTAATTGGAGAATTGATAAACTCAACTGTGATCCATCTGTTGCAAATTTCTCAAGGCATTGGGGAAGTCATTGAAAGCATTTCGAAAAGTTGAAAACGTTAAAAATGCGTCTTCTGTGCATTTTGGTTGTTATCTCTCTTCAACGATTTTGCGGAGAGAGAGCCATAAATTGGCTGGGTAAAAAGAACCTGTAGCACTGAATCGTGGACGGGGCTGTTGGTTGCAAGAGAAAGAGAGAGAAATAAAGACTTGAGAGAGGAGATAGAGGATAGTAGTTATACATTGGGTTTCCAACGGTCGTTTGATCAGAGTTGGGTTCGGAATGAGCAGCGTGTAGTTCATGCGACGGTAGGTCTCTTGATATGTGAACTGGTGGACGAGAGCAAAGAGCTACCTAACGGTACTGGCACCGATTGTGGAACGTCTAGGTTTTGAGTGGAGTCTGGAGAGCTTAAAGTAGGAATCCCTAAGAAGAGGGAGGCGTGGACATTCTGGAAACTCAAGGGTAAACCCCATTGTTGACTTTGGACATAATACTTGAAGCGTTTTGTTAGCAGGAGAGGCTAATTGACCTCCCGACTGGTAAGGGAAAACCATTCACCCGAGGGTTTCCCCTGTCAGAGCCAAGGGCAACGAACTACTTTGGCCAGAGCTGAGCTTAACGTGTTCTTCGTGTTTTAGCGAAACGTTACCACTTTTTAGTTTATTGGTATTTGACTCAATTCAATGGTTGTACAGAAATGTTTACTTGGTTCGAAAGTATATTGGAAATGTTAAACCAAATATCTGGTGCGTTGCAACACACAACTTTCTTTAGCGCTACGTCAATTGACTTGTGTACATGGCTTTTTCTATTTAATCAATTCATTTATCTCTCAGCTCCTTTGAACATGGTCGAACAACAGCGGTAGCGCTGGAACTTATTGTGCTGCTCGTACTGATTCCAGAACCATTATTGAGCAATTGGTACACAGATAATCAATGAGGCTGTAAACACACATTTTTTGAAGAAGGATAGTAATCACTTTTGCAGAGTTATTGGGTAAAAACTTTCAAAACTGGTAGTAAGCGAAACGGCGGTAGTTGAAACTCAGGAAATTCTGGAGTGAGCCCCATGTATCTCATGAGCGTTTTTAAACACTCACCCTATAGGTATTGAATTTGACTACAATACCAATTTTTTTTAACATTCTACTAACATTCCAGCAGAGTTTATAAGGAAAAAACCGCGCTTAAAACACTTTTCGTCGAAAATTTTGATAATTTATTGTGCTGCTCTCGTCCATTTCCCACAAATGGCAATTTTATGGTATATTTCTCTTATTAAGAGCTATCTATGTAAAAGATTTTATCAAAATCGTTAAAGCTGTTTTTGAGAAAGAAACATTTTGGTGTTTTGATCACTATGATAAGTATAGTTAACTTTCGGTGGATTTGGCAAATACCCTTATTCTGGCGTCCCATGGTAACCTGTAGGCTAGACATCATGTTTCAGCGGGTTTGGTACGGTCGTTTTCTCCAAAAGCCGCGCTAAAACCGATTTCGTCGAAAGTTTTGGTAATTTATTGTGCAGCTCTCGTCATTTTCCCACGAATGAGAATTTTATGGTATTGTTGCCATATTGGGAGCTACCAATATAACAAATTTAATCTAAATCGTTAGAGCCGTTTTTGAGAAAACAAATATTTGGTGTTTTGATCACTATGATAACTATAGTCAACTTTCGGTGGATTTTGTTCATACCCTTATTTTGGCGTTCCACGGTAACCTGCGGCGGGATATCACGTTTGAGCTGATTTGGTACGGTGGTTATCTCTAAACATCGTTCACAGACACACAGACCATTGTCCCAAATAGTGTTTTTCGAACTCAGGAGGGTCTGAAACGTGAAGATCTGAAGAAAACTCAAAATTATTTTTCAGCCGATTACATAACTTTCCTTTCTACTTTGTAGAGCCAAGGAAAGTGAGAACGTCGATTTGTTTCCGAAAAACTTGCCAAAAACTACATCTTTGTGGAATATTTAACGAAAGTGACTACCATTTATGTTAAATATCTGGTACATTTAGGTACATAAAAATCCGGTTCCAAACAGTACTCGCCTCATTTCTGCGTAGCCTGCAGAACGTTTTTTTTCGGAACTCATCAATTACGCGTTTTGTTTCTCGGCTGATGTGTGACCTTATTGCTAAATGATGGAGGTCGCAGCTGTTCGATTTGCTAACAGCCTGCCGAGAGGAGCTCGTTGAATTTCTCGCTTTCGAGATTCGAAAATAGAAAACAGTGACGTGACGATGAGACAAGCAAATGAAATAAACGACGTTGCCGAGAGTCGACAATTATTATCGACAAAACTGTTCGTAATGGAAAAAGAGAATTGCAATACGTAGATCGGTGAATGTCAGCCGCAAGACTTTCAAATGGAGAAAGAATCTTGCGTTGAGAGGCTAACTCGAACTATTCTTCGCGCTGAGAAGAACTAAATTCAATTAATAATCGGGTGCTGACGTAGTTAACAGAAATCCCGGGACCGAGGACCAAACTGTTCAAGTAAATGCACAACTTTCCTCAACCTCCGTAAATTCCCCGACCTGCTACACATACGGGCGCTATACGTTCGTTCAACGCATTCCTATAGGAACATTTATGACGAACAAAAAGTAGATCAGTTATTTGTTTGATCGAGTTCGAGGTTTTTGAGAGAACCGGTAAACTGACAAGTTAATATTAGGCAATTCTAATTTTCCTAGCTATGATGGCGTATATGTCAGTTGAATAGAAGTTATTTTTTTAAATTAAAAAGTTTTTAATTTTTGTATAACACAAGTTAAGCGGAAAGAATTTAGTAAATGACAAATTGGAATGCACTTTAACTGAATGGGTGGTAAATAAGGAACGGACGACGGACAGCAAGACGAATACAGCAGAACTAATAACTGGCGCAGTCGGTAGGAAAATTGTTTCTTCAATACTAATAAAAAAATTGTTTCTACTTTAACTAGGTTTCTTCTTTCTTCTTGGTTTCTTTCTTTCAAAGTTTTCTTATGCTATGAACGCGGGGCGTGGCGTGCGTTCCCTATCCTAAATTTGAGTCTGGGCGTGACTCGGGTTTTTGGACCGGGGCGTGGTCCCAAATTTCGGGGCGTGAAATCTGTTTTCTAACGGGCGAGGAGGCTTAAAAGGATTGTTTGTGTACTCATAGCACCAAAAGCATGTTCCTCGTCCGGAGCTTGCTGCACCAAGCCGTGCGGCCGTCCCTCGTTGATGATGATGTGCACTTCCATTCACGAGTTGTCGTTGCGGCGACGAAAAAGGGTTCGCTTTGGGCACGTTACTAACGATTCCGCGTACTTTTTCAACGAGAGTTTTCGAACCGGAAGTTAGAGTCCACAGCGACTGCGCCAGTTATTTCTCCGTTGTCGGAGAAAGAGTTTTAATTTTTGTATAACACAAATTAAGCGGAAAGAATTTAGTAAATGACAAATTGGAATGCACTTTAACTGAATGAGTGGTGAAAGTAGGAACGGACGACGCGCGCGGACAACGGACAGCAAGACGAATACAGCAGAACTAATAACTTAGATAAATACAGAAATAATTACTGGGTAGGAATGTGGTTATGTGTTGCTATAAGACACTTCGCAAAATTGATCAAATCCAGTGACGCACTTTTTTTTTCTTTTTTTTTTGACCCGAGGGCGTGTGGGACAAGTCCCTTTGTCATTGCGGTCACATATGCGCCTATTGTGACGGCCCTTTCTTAGTAGAAGGCGTCGTACATACCCGCCCCCCTTAGGAAGCCGAGTATGTCCTTCACCGCAGAGTCCGCTACGGTTTGGGGTTCAGTGGTCCCCTGACCGAAGTATTCAAAGCGTTTTGCTGCCAAGGCAGGGCATTCACATAGGATATGCTCTGCTATCTCGTCCTCCTCACCGCAGCGTCTGCATTCCACCGCCTCTAAGATGCCCATCTTGTTGAGGTGATATCTGAGTGGGCAGTGCCCGGTGAGTAAGCTTATCAGTACTCTCTGATCTTGTCTAGAGAGTGTCAGCATCGCCTTCGCCCTTTGACAGGAAGGCGTGACAAGCCTTTTCGCCTGTCTTAGTTGTGGCTGGCGATGCCAATGGGCGCCATTTTCCTGTATCTCCCATCGAGCAACCAGACGGTTCAGGTGACTTTTCGTCATACCTACGTGTGGTTCAGGTCCGATGGGTAGGGATTCTGTACCCCTTTTCGCAAGGCGGTCAGCCTTTTCATTGCCCTCATGCCCCCTGTGAGCTGGCACCCAAATGAGGGAGAGCCTGTTACGGGCGCCGAGCTGCTAGAGCGGATGGAGGCATGTCTGAGAAAATGTAGATCCGCTTGCCCTTGAGTCCTTTGTTCAGGATCTCTTCTGCGATCTCTTGGGTTTTGCCCTTTGTTCGCAGCTGCTTATTCAGTCAGCATGCTGTCCTTATTCACAGCTGGCCGCAGACATGCCCCTGGGGACAATGCCGTGGCCGTTCCACTATCCACAACCCGTGGTCGCGCCTGGTAGCATGGGCATGCTCCTGGGAAGATAACCCAGAACCAGGTCAGTGACGCACTTACTCAGGAAATTACAAAAATATGGGGATATGTAACGGAGAAGCGTCACGAAATTTGTGTTGGGTTAAGTGCATGGAAACGTCAGTTACAAAATCTAACGCTAACATCACACCAATAACCTCAGTTAATAAGAGAATCACTGAGACTAAGTGATGATGTCAATTGGAAATGACGCGGCCATTATACCGAAACCATCAACGAGCACAATCAAACGTAGTTATCATTGCATAAAAACAAAAATAAAAGACATAAAATGTCCCTCGATTTTGCGCCCCCCCCCCCTTCACGACAACCAATGCTGGGAATTGTTAGTTTACTTAGCTCTCTGAAGTAAGGATGGAGGTTGTGTAATCAACTCAAAAAGGTTCTTTACGCTCCCAAAAGCTCCTTAGTACATAATATCTGGTGCGTAGCAACACACAACTTTCCGTCACCTCTTTATGTTCGCTACATATGCGGGTGCTATATCTTCGTTCAACTCATTTTTACAGAAACATTTAGGGAGGAACAAAATGTACGGACTAGTTAGCTGAGATTACTCCGTAAGTTTGATCGAAATCGTTAGAGCCGTTTTTGAGACAATTGGAATTCCGATAAATTAATATTCGACAAATCTCCTTTTCTGAGTTAACTTGGTTTATATCTCCGTTCAACATATACAAATTATGTTTGCCCGAAGGGAAACTGAGTTTTTAAAAAAAACTTTGAAAATTTATTACGGAAGAACGTGGTTTACAAAGGGTACAAACGTTGGAGACGGCTAACACAAAAGTGAAGTTTCTCAAGTGCTGTAAGTCTAAGGACACCTCGTAGGGAGGTGGATACTGCTGAGCTAGTCTTTTAATCCCGAGAATCTTCGGGTTAAAAGTTACACACTACGCAAATATCTTCTCGTAACTTACATATATAGAAATAATTATGGAGAACTAAATGTGGGTTTAGACTGCTGGAAGACACTCCATAAGATTGATCACATCTGGTGTAGCAGTTACCCAAATGTGTAGCAGGAATTTACGGAAATGTTCGAAAAAACCGTAATTTTCGACACATTTTGATTTTTATCTCTGTTTAATGGAGAACAATAATGTTTATGGAGAACAATATGTAGGTATTAACTATTCGAAAACACCGTGAGAGTTTGGTGAAAATCGTTGAAGCCGTTTTGGCAAAAAGCGTAAAAAACCTATTTTTGCTTCATGGGCCTATATCTCCGTTCACCGTATTTTCATGGAGATATGTATGGAAAAGAAATGTTAGGTATTGATTAAGAGAAGATAATTTGAAAGTTGAATCAAAATCGTTAGAGCCGTGTTCGAGAAAAATGCGAAAAACCCTAGGTTTTGGTACATTTTCGTCCCCCCCCCCTTTCAATCGGCCGAAATCGTCCATAACCTTATTTTGGTGTCTACAAAAACAAATCGAACAAAAAAAAAAAAGAACCAGCTCAATCCAATCAGCCGTTCTCTCACAAATCGAACTACAGACACACACACACGGACCACGCGCCGAAATTAGGTTTTTTAGACTCAGTAGGCCTCAAAACGTATAGATCTGAAGAAAACCGAACTTTTTTTTTTACACAATTACTATACTTTCCTTCCCTTCGGGTAGCGGAAAGTAAAAACAGCAGAAAATGGCCTATGAACAAGTTTTGTATGTACTGACGGTGATGTGAAAACTGAAACCCGGTTACAAACAAATTCCCATTGGAAATGGATCCTTGAAATTCGTTTTTTTTTTTTTGTATCCTCCGATAGCAAACAAAAAGATTTTCATCTCGCGTGCACCTTCAGCGCGAACCAGACTGCTCGTGGGATCACGTCAAACTAAACGTTTTTTTTTTTCACTTTTTCCCAAAAAACGGCTCTAACTTTCAAATTATCTTCTACTTAACTTTCGTTCCCCCTAAATGTCTCTGCAAAAAAACCATGAGCGGAGATATAGGCCTGTGAAGCAAAAATAGCTTTTTAACGCTTTTTGGCAAAACGGCTTCAACGATTTTCACTAAACTCACAGGTTGTTTTCAAATAGGTAATACCTATATATCGTTCTCAATAACTGTTCCACTGACAGTCAATTGAACAGAGATAAAAATCCATATGTGTCGAAAATAATTTTTTTTCTAGAACATTTCCAGGGTAACTGCTTCACCAGATTTGATCAATCTTGCGGAGTGTCTTCTCGCTACCCATACCCACCTTTCGTTCCCCGTAATTATTTTTGTGTATAGCTGTAGAACTTACATGTAAGCGAAGTTACCTAAGAAAAAGAAAATTTGTCGAATATTAATTTATCGTTTTTCTCAAAAACGGCACAAGTGATTTCGATCAAACTTAACGGAGGACTCTCAACTAACCAGAACCATAATTTATTTCTGTTCAATGGACTGTCACGTCGAAACGAATCGTAAACTGTGAATTTATACGCATCAGAACATCTACAGGGTAATCGTACTGTTTAATATTTTTTAAGTAATTCCTTGTGTTTCGTCGTTAAGAAATAATGTTACTTTTCAATATTATTAATCGAGATCTAAACGCCGATTCGGGGGTATGCTACACTACAATTATTTCTACCTCGTTAGGTCGTTTTCTTCGTTGGGTTTTCGTTAACCCTTTGACCTTTTGTTCCAGTAGCAACGATTTCCCTTCGCCACTTAATTCGTCTTTTTCTTTTTCATTCCACTTAGCCGGTAAATTTTTGGTTGGGAACCGAAGCTCAAGAGCGGGGACGAGGTCAAGGAGAAAGCAAGTCGTTTGCCCGTGATATCGATCTGGTAACGCGGCACAACACACACACACACACACACACACACACATCCAGAGCGTGCGGAGCATTTCCACTGAAACTGTTATTGTTCCTTATCACCGCGTTCAACCCATCTATTGCCGTTTCGAGGGATTGCGGCGAAACCCATTCGAGCTGTAGCAACTTGTTGATACTACACTTGACCTGATTAAACTCCGAATTGAAAACAAAAGAAATTCGTGAAAATTATCGCCCTACGGATTATTTTCAACGCCTCAATTTGCATAATGAGGGGGGGGGGGTATATTTTTCGTGTTTATGAACGATCTTCGGTGCATGGTGGAACCTTGTTTTTGGCCGACAGGTTTACGGGCTGTTGAAACTGTAACCAATACTGATTCTATTTCTAAGTGAAACCCTTTAGTGTATCGCTATTGATAAAAATAACGTTCCCTCCTTTCGATTAGGGAATGTGGGCCCATTTTTACCGCCGTTGTACGCCAACGCTTTTGATCGTATCGAGCGGGTCCAGCCCGAGTTCCATCTGAAGTGAGCTGGTCTGGCTGGTTAGCCTTGCAAGAGCTTTCCACTGAGTTGTAATTAGCCGATTGTTGTCACGTTTCCTCGAATAAAGAGTATTGTGTTGATTTCCAGCTTGTCAATTAGGTACTGTGTATGCATTCACGTAGACTTGCCGAGGAAGGAAAAGACAGGGCAGCAATTGAAATATATTCTTCAGGAAGACACAGAGTTGTCAGATTACTGCAATGGGCGATTACTCCTCGTTCATTCAGTTACACTGTTTAGTTGGTACCGACAAAGTCCATCACATAGGACCGCAGTTTACGCAGGGTCGTTTTTGGTACAGTGGATTTAATTGTACAACGAAGATGTGGATCTGTCTGACTTGAAATTGATGCTGAGCGCTTTCAAAGGAAAATTTTTTTTTTCAAGTTGCTTGAAATGTATAGGGGACAAGTGATCGCAACATTATTGTGTTAGGGAGGGGGGGGGATTAATATTGAAAGCGGTATCGCACTAGGTGAGTCGGGAAGTAGTACGATAGAAGCCGAATGCAATTCGAACAAGGAGTCTAATTCGTGAAATACATTCGGGGGAGTTTTACTGCCACAAACCGGGAACTGGGGGGGAGTGAACGCGAGCGCGGGCGACACAGCGACGAGGGAACCGGCTCAGTTACAAGTGACGGCAGCAACGGCATTTGAGGTGCTCAATCAGCATAAATGCCCCGGACGAGCCTCCGCTGAATCGAATGGTTTGGTCCGTCCCGTTACACCACTCCGCCCTTGATGAAGTGCTTGTCCTCAGGTACTCATGAGCACTGCAGTTTCTTGCCATGTACTGCAGTCAGGGCGTTGATGTCCACTGAACAAAGGGGAACCTAATCTTGAGGAAAGAGAGAGAATTTCGATCAAAGTTCCAAAAGGGTGCCCATGTTTGTGATGGAAGTATTGAATTTAGAACTACAAGTAAACAGTCACCTCACAATGTCTCTGACGTAGACATCTTGGGATGTGTTTTTTTGCCAGAAACGGATTTTTGAATGGTGATTGAAGGGACCGGAAGTTATCCTGAGAAGCCTTTTTACTTTCCTTGGCTCTAAAAAGTAGAAAGGAAAGTTATGTAATCGGCTGAAATTTTTTTTTTTTGAGTTTTCTTAAGATCTTTACGTTTTAGACTGGTCTGTGAACACCAGTTACCATGGGACGCCAAAATAAGGGTATGAACAAAATCCACTAATGTTAACTATAGTTATCATAGTGATCAAAACACCAAATTTTTTTTTTCCTCAAAAACGGCTCTAGCAATTTTGAATAAATTTTTTATATTGATAACTTCCAATATGGCAACTATACCATAAAATTCTCATTCGTTGGAAAATAACGAGAGCAGCACAATAAATTACCAACATTTTCGACGTAATCGATTTTAGAGTGGTTTTTAGAGAAAACGACCGTAACAAATCACCTCAAATTTGATATCATGCCTGCAGGTTACCATGGAAGGCCAGAATAAGGGTATGAACAAAATCTTCTGAAAGTTAATTATAGTTATCATAGTGATTAAAACACCAAATATTTTTTTTCTCAAAAATGGCCCCATCGATTTTGATTAAATTTTTTATGTTGGTAGCTCTCAATAAGGCAATTACGCCATAGAATTACTATTCGTGGGAAAATGACGAGAGCAGCCCAATAAATTATCACGAAATCGATTTTAGCGCGGTTTTTTCCCCTACAAACTCTGCTGGAATGTGTAATGGTTTTCGCGACGGACTGCGCGAAGTGGCAACACTGACCGCCACCTGTGCAGCCCGCGGCTGTTTATATTAGCGACGAGGCCAGGCTTCTCAATCAGAATGGCTGCCGGCTTCGTTAGCGAATTATTCCCTGTTATAAGCCAGTGTTTAAATTACCCTTTTGATTGTGTGAAGTAAGGTAAGCGATCAGAGCTTTGTGTTTCATTTTCCCCATTGTCCCTTTATTGTCATTTAATACAATCCGAGCATAGGTTATTTATTTCATTCTAAAAGGAGTTCGTTTCACTTCATTCATTTCGAGTTTTGCCGATTAAATTCAAGTGGGTCTTAATTGCTTTATAATTTCCTTTCCCATTACTTTCTTGAGAGTTATCATTTTATTTATTTGATTATTGAGCGTATTTGATTTATTGTTTTCTTTTGGGCCCAGACACGAATTTCACCAGTGTTCTGTACGCGGGAATTGTGAGACAATTCACCAAGTACGTCACAAATCAAAAGGGGAATTTAAACACTTACTTATAACAGGAATATTATTCGCCAACGAGCCGATAGCCGTTTTGCTTGAGAAAAGCGGCTCCGACGCTAATATAAACAGCCGCGGCCTGCACGGGTGGTGGTCAGTGTTGCCACCTCCCACAGCCCGCCCCGAACCATTACAAATGTTACTGGACGTTAAAACAAGTTGGTGTTGTAGTGATAAATGAATTGAGTAAGTAGAAAAAGCCATGTAAAATGTGAATTGACGTAGAGCTAAGGAAAGTTGTGTGTTTCCTGCGTCAAGGATGCAAAGACTTCCGCTGCGGTAGCGGTGGAGAATCGATAGAAGAGAAAAGAATCGCTGAATCAGTGCCCGAAGACCGACGGATGACTCACATTTGGTTGCGATGGAACTGAGCTGGGGGGAGAAAGCAAAAAACGAAGAATCCTGAGTCTGAGATTTGGTTGATGTGACGAGTGGAGATTGGGTTTGGGAGATTGACTGAGCCGTTTCACTTTGGAACGTGAGGAGCACGAAACCATCACATTCACTATGGCGACAGTGCCATTACACTCAATACCTTAATAGTACCAATATTGTAGAATCCGTCGCTATCGAATCGTTTTTCTTTGCCATTTGGATAAGATTGGAATGCTGGAATATTTAAAGAAACATTGTGGAAATTAAAACCTTAAACTCTGCTTGTCAAACGAACTCTTTTGCTGGACTGCAGATCGAATGGTGGTGCTGTTCGAATGAATTCCGCGCGGCATTTAAAAAAAATTGAACGTAGGCGGTGAGAGGTTCGACGTATATTTTATGGCGGAAGGCATTGTGTCGGTGGTTAAAACAATATTTCATTAAACATTTTAAGGAGCATTTCGACGATCAATGCATTGTCGTAAATTAGCTTCATCGATTTAGCCATATTCTTCCTGCCCAAAGTGACTAACTCTTATTTGTTTGTAATTTCTATTACCTTGGTAACAATAGAGGCCGCCTAAAACGCCCCGCCGCTCTTCATTAATCAGGGAGCAATATCAGCTCATTTAGCGTCTGTCAACATTGTGTGTGTACTTCTGTCCAAGTCATTAATTTTTCGCCGGATAACTAGAGAAATAAATTAGAACTAAGTTTGATTTATGACGCATTAATTATCTAACCTATTTCAGATGTTGATCTAGGTTACTATTCGAGAACGAACGCCATTCACCCAGTGTGACTCGGGAGATCAAGAGAGTTAATACGAAACCATGGATGTTCTTTCGCACGACGAATGCCGTAAAATTACCAAAACCTGTTTAGGAACTTCGGAAGCGGAGGTTTTGTCCTGCGATGTTAAATACGATGGCGATCCGGGATCGGGATTTCTCGGCGGTTATTTTTTTGTAGAGGTAACGGCGTCTTACCGCGAGAAAATCGTCAATTTGAATTTTTTCGTGAAAACGTTACCCAACAATTTGTACCACAGAAATAACGTTTTGGTTTCTAAAATTTTCTACAAGGAAGTTGAGTTTTTTCAATCGGTTTTGCCCAGACTTTCGAAGTACTTCGCCTATAAAATAGCTCCAACTTGTTACCACGCGGACGCCGACAAATTTTTAGTTCTTGAAAACCTCTCCGCTCAGGGCTACAAAAATTACAATCCGCTTCAGTTTTTCGACGTGACCCACTGCAAAGCCGTTTTGTCGCGGCTCGCGTCTTTTCACGCTTCGTCGTTTTTGTACGAAAAAGAAGTGAACTCGTCTTTGGATGAATTGTACCCCCATTTGTGCTACGACGAAATCAACTGGTTCAAAAACGAAAAAGGTCACCCGGGCTACGAGCATTGTCAAACTGGCGTCAGGGCCCTGGGAGTCATCCTCGACAATTACTTCGGGCACGTCGAAAACGAAGTGAGGGAGCGAGTTAAAATTTTGCTCGCTTCCAACCCTTCGTTGTTGCTCAAATCAAACAAATTCAGAAACGCGCTCAACCACGCGGATTCGTGGTGTAACAACTTGATGTTCAAATACAACGAAAATAACGAAATCGAGGACACGATTTTGGTGGATTACCAGCTTTTTGGTTATTGCCCGCCCTCGACGGACGTCTATTGTTTTTTATTTTTATCAACTAGCCGCGAGTTTCTTCGAAAACACCTCGACGAATTGACCGATTTCTATTTTGCCGAGTTCAAAGCTTGCGTTGAAACTCACAACGAAAATCCCGACGAGTTTTTGACGCGAGAAGAATTTTACGACAGCGTCTGCGAATCCCTTCCAGTTGCCCTCACCACCACCGCCATTTCCCTCCACTACGTCCTTCTCCCTCGCGAAGTTCTTAACCAAGTGTTCAGGGACAACGGGGAAACGAAAAACTTCATGGAGAATGACAGGAGTAGCTTCGTGTTGTGGGCTCTCGAAAAAAACGAATGCTATCGTAATCGTGTCCTTGAGTCATTGAGCAACTGTATTGATTATGTCTCAGGGAGCCTACTGCGTTGAAGACTCTTTCAGTCCTACAGCGAAGAAAGAACAAGAGCAGGAGAGAACCTACACTGTACTCAGGTATTGATGCACTGTTGCCCTTAAAATGACTACATATCGTCTACAGTAACGTGTTCATTCGGAATATTCTGATTACACTGATTTATAAATATGTAAATTGGTCCGTTCAAATCACGAAGAACAGGAAAACCGCATCACACTACATTTACTGTGTTTCTTTTGTACTATTTATTGGCCAGAGTCTAGTCTTTGTGGTTTACTATTCGAATATGTGTCAATAAAATTTTGAAACGTTACTTGCATGTTGTTCAACAATTCCGCTTACCTCACTAGTTTATCGTCCAAGAAAGACATGAAGGAAATTCTTTGTTGACATTTTATGTCTTTACTTTGCTACATAAACTCGAAAATATAACGCGGGAGATGTTACGCAGGATATGTAACGGAGAAGCGTCACGAAATATCGAATGGTTGAAGTGTAACGCTTGGTAACCTCAGTGACTAAGTGATGATGTCAATTGCAATTGACTGACGCGGCCATTATATCGAAACCACCAACGAGCACAATCAAACGTAGTTTATCATTGCATAAAAACAAAAATAAAATACATAAAATGTCCCTAGTGGTTGCGTACTTGTACGAAAGCTGTACCCACCGTTTGTGTTTCTCAAAAAATTCAATAACGAGCTTAATTTGGTTACAGCAGACTCAAATGTTTAGTCTCCGTATCATGTGTCTAAATGCACTTAGTTTTACGAAAATTTCCTGGTCACTTGAGTCCGCTGTTAGTTGCATTAGGGATACCGCGAGGAAATTACTTGCTTAGCTAGAAAAAATAGTAACACGATTTTGCGAGGGGTGCACCCCTCGATAGTAGTTACTACAATGTTGTCTAAGCGTGTGCGTGTGTGTGAAATGAACAGTAACAGAGCGAAACTGTATAACCCTAGATCGAGGAACCTCTCAAGTTCACACTGTCCATCTGGAACTGTGTGAACGACTGGCACGAGGTGGACTCCTTGTTAAGTTGAGGTCACTTTAGCGGTCAGTTGGCGTAAATGGAAGACATTCGTGGCAACATTAGGCTCTCCTCAGGTCACTACTACTGGTTGGCCATGAACAACTGGTGGAATTTTTTGGAGGGTTGTAGCGTAGGTGGGTGAAGACGTCCCCCAGGCTAAAACATGCGGAGGTTCGACAGTCTCCCGGCTGTTGCCCGTGTGTGACCGCGCGGAGGTGGCCACCCGAGAAATTCCATACCATCCAGGAGTTCTTCATCTGGGTTCCCACCCAATCAAACTATTTACTTGGGTGGCTTGCTTCAAAGGGAACTGTGACCACGTTTCTTAGCTATCACCTTCTTTGAGAACTCGGCGAAACGGTTATAGGATCGCTTTGCTGCAGTCAATGCTGCTAAGTTCGTCTGCCCTCCCAACGACCGTCGCTCTACAGTGGAGCAGCAAGCGGTTTTGTTATTTTCTCCGCACTAGAGGCGCAAGGCGTGCCCGATGAAGAATCTTTGAGAGAAAAGACGCGCATTGAAATCGCCATGTCTCGTAAGGAACTGGCTCGTGCAGTGGTCTGGCTCAACCCACTTTCTTGAAAGGCGTTCACGGATGTTGGGAACTTGGGTCAGTACGACACACGACGAAAGATATTTCACTCCACCTCGATAAAATTGTTCAGTTCTATCGCGTGCACATATAATTTGGTAAAATACCTGGCGCAACTCATCACACAACCTTCCTCAATTTCACGCTTATTCAGCGATTTTATCAACTAGCGCGTTTTCCATTGTGCACCTGGTACAACTGCGAGTTCAACACAGAAACAGCGCCAGCAGAGTGTTTTTGGAGCAGTGCTGCTTTTCGCAAAAGGATTGCCGCTGTTGGCCCCAGTCATTTTTAGTCAAAATAATCTCTGGAAACCGGAATCCGACCGGGTTCAGAGCAAAAATATCATCTGAATGGCAGAGTGTATAATTGTAAAGGACAATTATTTTTATTTAAATAGCACTCGAAGAGTGATTGTCACCAGCGCGCTCAGGCGAATTCTCTCTTATTCTTCGTTCAAACGAACCTGCGGTCGAAGTGAGTTTCGAGATCGTTTCGCTCCTATTCATCTAAAAAACCTAACCAAATTTTAGTTTTGGCGCTCAGTACTTTTTCTATACGTCATTGACGGCGGCATAATTCGTACGGGGATTGTTCATTACGGGGACAGTACTCCCTACCTCACATGAGCCAATTTAGGAATAAACTTCTGGTTCCAAGAAGAGTGAAGACTGGGAGGAAATACCGCTCCTGAATCTCCCATACAGCCCAGCAGCACCTGCATTTATGAGAATGGCGGCACCCCGCAAGGTTCTCGTTACGTATATTTTATCTTGTCAGTACACGAATTAAAATATACATCGAAAACCAAACACAGAAGGAGAAGAAAATAAAAAGTGCCAGGGATGTTCTAGCTGGGTGTATAAGCAGGCCCCCTTCAAAGCATTGCCATCACTGTGTTACACTCCACCTAGAGCGTTCTATCCCCATCTTTTGATTTCTGGGACTTACTTGCTTCCTTTTCATGCTAACCTTCACAAAAACTAAAACTGAATAGTAATTAAAATATATGGTGAATCGCACTGTAGAAACTAATCCAATCTGCCCTTCGTAGAAATTAACTAAACGTTCTGGATAGAAACTGGTAGTGCTGAAGGTTCCCGAATTCAATGATTTCTTCGTATTTACGTCACGACATTTATTGAGTCAACATTGCATAGCTAGTTTATGAGAGAATGGAGGAAACACTGCGAATAAAGTTTCTCAAAGAAACGACAATATTTTTAATCCCTGATTTTCGTGAGATGTCGTCTTCTACTGTATAACTGTTACTAAACTACCATTGAGTAGGTAGCTTACTGTGGAGGAGTTATTCGGAGAAACGTAAGAGAAGAATTTGGGATGAATAGTGGTAGCTCAATTAAATATTACGTCAAACTTAGAACGCAGCTTAGCTGCAGCGTGATCCGCAGCGGATGTATTATGGCGATCTACATCAACTTTTCGTTGTTCTTCAAGTCCAGAAACTCTGAATTTGAGTCACGTGGATATCATACAGTTGTTTCAAAAAAATTGTATTGGGACGAGGGTTTATTCTTCAACAATTCATTGGTGGCTCAATGAATAGAGCGTTCAACTATAGTACATGAGGTGTTGCGTTCGAACTTTTTCAAGAGGGAGGGGAGGAGTACTCCTACTACAGCTCACTCACATGGAGGCTCGTGGAAGAAGGCTGGATTGAGGTGGGTAGGGGGGGGGGTGTAAAAATGACGTGTTATAACCTAATTGGTACAAAAGTTATTTCATCTAAACACTCGGATTTTTCTGTTGGGTTGGGGGGTGGAGAACCCCTACTATAGTACATTCGTTAGTGGGACGAGACTGTAAGGAGGGGTGGGGTAACAAAGGTCGTACTATAACGTGACTGGTTAGTGGGAGGGGCAAACCGAAGGAGAGTTGGACAACTTCCGGAAACTGTGGCAAGTGGTGGGGGTGAAAAAGGTTGTACTACAGTACGATTGGATGAAAAATGTGGTGGAGGGCGTGAATGGGCTAGAGAGGGGATAAAAAATGACATACTACATTGTGATTCGTCAGGGAGCGTGGTTTTCTTCCCCCTGTCCTATTGGGTCAGAACCAGCACTTCCAGTTTCGCTCCCCCATTTCTCCCCTACTAAGGAAGGTTTCAGTTTAGTGGTCCCTGCGTATTAAGACCACACCCATGAACCATTTAGCCTGTTGCATCACTTGGCGCGGCACGACCCTCTGCGATGTCAAATCTTCTTTCTTGTCCGCTTCACCCGAACGAGAACGTTGCGGCGTGCTGCCATTCTCATAAAAAGCAGTTGCTGCTGGGCTGTATGGGAGGTTCAGGAGCGGTAGTTCCTCCACGTCTTTATTATCCTTCTATGGGAGATACTGGCCTCAGACCAGCAATCTAACTAAGAGCTGCTCGAGCAAATTGAGCAACGCACCTTCGGAATTCAATTCGGGGCGAACGCTAGACTGTGGTGTGATCCGGCTGACTGTGTCCTCCACCGTGCACCGCCAGCCTGACCACTTTTGGCAGGAGAAGATGGGATCGGATGCATCAGTCTAGTGCAGGCAGTTTGGATGAAGCTCTAAATGCTTCATATCTAGGTAAGATCTCATATCACTTTAGTGCTACCAGAGCCACGGACCAAGTGTTGGAATCAGCTGCCTGGTCCACCCCTTTTTCTGGGAACTTGTCTTGGCCACCTCCCAAGGCCTCCTCCTTTTCTTCTGGTAGCTGTACTCCAGTTGCCCCCATCACGGGTTCCAGCTCTTTCCAAAAGGTGGATTGAGGATAACGCCTGCAACATTGCCTCCTGAGAAACGTGTGGTACGAGCGAGCAATGCGAAGGGCGCACTTCCTCTGCTCTTCTGCGTTTCCCGCAGTTGGCAATGGTCAGTGTATCAACTCACACCATATATGAGAATGAAGCGTACAAGGCTCATACGTTTGAATTCGGCTCTCTCGCGTTGGCCATAGTTCACGTAGAGTGAGTGATGAATAAATAAGGTTAGTTTTCAGAGCGATCAAAACTGAATTGATTGCCAACAATAAGCTAATTTCCGACGGTAACAGTAAACGTAACTCAATACGTCATCGTCGTAATTAACAACCGTTGAGGATGTTGTTGACTTTCTTAGTTATGAATCCAATGCCACCATTGTATTAGAAAATGTTATCTTTCGATCTGTTTGTCTGTTATTCGACGTATGTGCCTTCGTAGCATTTGCAATCAAACTATAGTTTGCTTCCTGTTGTTTTTGGTGTTCGTTTTGCATTTCGCTTATTTTGGTTGGATCGTACACATTTGGTTGAACTAAATCGCTTCTATCGTGATTTAGTAGAAAATTTATGGAAAGAAGATTAATGAAAGATTCGGCTTTGCTTACCAAGCCCATTCGGTAGCGGGAGGCTTCAATTAGTAAGAATCACAATTCACAAGCATATTTTGTACAAGTCAACGCGATAAGCGTATGAAATTCCTGGAAGGTTACTTCGATCTGAGTCAAAGGGTTGAGGAAGAGTGGGGTTGAATAAACGTATCGCAGATTTACTTATGAGCTCAATTAAAATTAAGTCAATACAGTAATGTCTACAAAGGCAAAGGATGACTGATGATGGGAAATAGAAAACAACTGATAATACTTGCCCAAAGCACCATTAGCCACTAGAGCCGTAGGAGGAATGAGAGCTAAAATGAAGGTTGAGTTTATGTTTGACGGAGCCAAGACGACCAAGGAGATCAGGAAAACCAACCCGTCCTGTTAGAATGCAACATCAGCGCAAGAGCAATGGTCACGGGAAGACAGTAGGCAGAAGCAGCGAGAGAGTTTATCATTGGACAGGTCTCCACAGGGAATGAAGAAGCTTGTAACCAAGATAATGGAGAAGCGCTCTAAAAACACGCTCCAACTGCGCTGACACTCGCTGTGCAGTGTACTCCAGGATTCGATGCACCAGAGTCACTAAAACAGGGGCATGCGACAACTCTCCAGTTTCCCATTTTATGAAGGCGAGCATGCGCAGTCAAGAAACTGCCACCTGAGGTTTGAGAAGGAGGACTGGGAGTGTGGTGTGGAGGACAAGAGAACAGCTCGAAAGAAAGAGGTGATAGCCCATGTTGAGGGGTTGAGGGTCATTGAAATTTCACCACTGACAGAGGGCTGATGTTCTGTTGAAGGAGAAGGCAGTCTGAGGGGTCCCGGATGGATTAAAAGGCTTCACTTCGCATAAATTAAGAAGTTAGTGCAATGAAGGAAGGAACTGTTGATATCAGAAGGTTGAAGAAATGGGCCAAAAATGTCGAGAGATGAGCACACGTAAAGAATTGTACAGTTTGAGAGCCTGTTGCGTAGTCGGTCGTGAGGTATGACGATAAAGAGACGGGTAATGAACATGAGGTATGAAGAACATGGAGTAAGCATTGTTGTGAGACTAAGGACGGCTGTTGAGTTCGAGAAAACCAAATTATTACTTTTGTCAGCTCAAGAGGAATTAAGGAATACTACAGCGTGGAAGGTCCTTCAAAATCTTAGGTGTCTTGAAAGATCAGTCACAAAATGACTAAGCCATTAAGAGTAGGTTTTACGTGGTGTGCCAAAAAACACCAACTTGCTCTTGTTGCACTGCGCGCGATATAAAGAAACATTAAAACCCTTTCAGGTTCAGCTTAAACTGGTGTTTTAATTTCTTTAACAAAGTTCATGAGAGAGGCCTCACACACGTGCTCTGCCATCACTCTCCACACATTCCAACCAGAATATGAGCGGCGAAGTCATTTTCGGGGGAATAAAGAACGGTTGATTAATTATCGCAGGCCATTGTTTCCCAGTGACGGAATAGTCAAATCAAAGAGGGAGAGAAAACTGCCGAATCGACGGTTCCTTCAAAAGCTGGTAAATAGCACAAAAAGCTCTGGAAGGTCCGCCCAAACGCTCGGAGGCATTCAATCACCTACGCGAAAAACACATGGGCTCCATTTTCCGCCTCACTGACCGTTTCAGTTCACCAGCCGAGCAATAGGAACCGACGACGGGGTTTGGGCATGAGAAAAGGGAGGCTGGAAAATATCGCCGTGCCACAATGGACCTGCCACTTGTTCTATTTTTAATCCGCCCTTCATGTAGAGCGACAAAACGAAGGAACCTCGGGCAAAAATTATGAAACTGGCGTAGTTCGTTCCAGATACGTTGAATGTGGGTGAAATATTCGAAAAACGTTGAGCTCGAGTTAAAAAGTTGCTCGAATGCCACCAATTTGTAAATCAATACATGCTGCCTTCTAGATGAGCTTGTTTTTGGCTGCTTAACGCATACCAATTAACGAAAAGACGTACCCCTGATATAAGCTATCGTTCATTAGTTGGTGTTCTGAACGTTTTGTATAGTTTTCTTCTCTGCACACCTAGACAGCTTTATTCGGCTTTCTTATCCAACAAGTAATCTGATATGAAATAAAACATTAAGCAGCTACTTGCTCAGCTCGAGCCGAACCAGCTCAATGCTCTAACGAATGATTCCGAGCTCTGGGCCTTTTCCTAGCTTTCCACTTAAGCTGCCAATCCTGGAACACTGGAGCCCTGATCATCAATCCTGTCAGCCAACCCAGAACTCTGTCAGAACTCTAGACACATAATTTGCCTAACGCCGTCTCCGTCAAAGCAAGTAACCAGCGGTGTTGCAAGGAAGTCACAGCAATCTTAACGGATGAGGATTGCACTTTCTCCACACCGACTCGACTATAGCATCCTGTATTAGAGTCATTGGGTTCCGTTTTGACAATGCGCCGAGCGTTGCATCACGCCAATAGAATATCAAAGGACTGCACGAGTGTCCCCAGCAAAACCCCGCGAAATACCAACCGGGAAAAGAGGTGTCCCATTTTGTTCTGACAGGTATTTTGGCAATCTCCTTATCCTGTGGTAAGAAAACACATCTTCAACAACGATATGTGTAGGTCGTGTGGTTCAAGACCTGAAGCAGTTGGGGATAATGCTCAGCCTAGCGGCCTTTACGTCACTCCAGCCAACACGAAATAGAACATGGGAAGCTTTTCATGGACATCGCGAATCCAACAGTTAATGGCTTTGTGGCCGGTGACAACCCCCGGCTAAAGGCTCCAGTGGTACCATTTGAGTTAGCTGCTGCTTGAGCAGTGTATGAACCATAATGGGTGGCAAGCCCCTGTGCAAGCGTTGCCGAGAGGCGTTCTCCCTGCACAGGTCTGTTTCCTTATCTGATGACTGTACCTAAACACTCGACGAGGGTTATATCAGTCATGGAAGTTGCGGTTTCGCTAATATGCAAGAGGCCGCCTTTGCAGCATCCACCGAACTCAGACCTGCAGAGGTACGGCAGGTATTTGGTCGTTGGCCAGTCTCCCGGTAGAGAGCTGTTGCCCGTGTCTGACTGCGCGGAAGTGACCACCTGAGAAATCCCGTACCATCTGGAAGGAGTTCTTAATCTGGTTTCCTACCTGACCTAACTATTTACTTGGGTGGCAAGTTTCAAAAGGACAGATCAACTATGACCACGTTTCTTAGCCATCACCTTCTTCGCGAACTCTGAAAAATGGTTATAGGCTAGCTTTGTAGCAGTCAATGCTGCTAAGTTCGTTTGCCCTCCCAACAACCGTCGATCACTGTTGTAGAAACTACAGTGGAGCAGCACATGGTTTCTCGTTTCCTCCGCACTGGAGGCCCAAGACGTGCATAATGGAGAGTCTTTCAGAGAAAAGAAGTGGAGCCGCGCATTGAAGCCACCATGTCCCGTGAGGAACTGGCTCAACCCATTTTCTAGAAAGACGTTCACGGATGTTGGGGAAGAACTCATACGTATCACGTCCCTTTGACGAGGATTCCCATCTCGCTTGCCATTTCTCTAGAGCCCATTCATCGATGGCGGCAAGTTTCTGTTCTGTGGTGAGATCCGCACGGAGTTCAGCCCAAAGCGGGGGAAGCTCCCGTTTCACTCTCCACTTGTCAACCATGCACTCAACGGCCAAGTCAACTGGTAACTGACCAGTGATTACCTGGAGTGCTTCTGTTGATACAGCCTTGTAGGTCTTGGTGATCCACTGGAGCGCAGCTCTGTGGGATTGGGCCAATCACGCCTAGGTATATTGCCTTATACATGAGGATAGTGTCATGGTAACACACACCCCGAGTGGCCTTTGTAATTGCACGCAGTGAGGCAAACCTTGCAATGGTAGTGCCTTTAAGGGACTGGAGGTGTTGGTTGAAGCCCCACCTCTCACCTATATTCACTCCTAAATACTTGACGTCCTTTTCAAGAAGGAGCCTGTGGCCGTCAAAGCGTATTGAGGGTGGATTATTCACTTTGCCTTTCAAGAGGATTAGCTGGATTTTTCCTCAGCCACCTGCATCTTGACATGCTCGCACCATTGGGTGACGGTGCGGAGCACGTGGTGGGTTTTTTCTTCAATCTGGCGGACTGACTCCACAAAGATCAGCACAGTCAAGTCATCCACATAGGCGTACGGCTCGCAGTCATTCTCCATGAGTCTCCTGAGAAGACCTTAGAAGAAGGCACCTACGCTGTATTCACACACGGATTCAGAAGATTGCCCTCGTGAGAACAGGGGACCTGAACTTGTAATGGTTTGCGGCGGACTGCCAATGATGGCAACACTGTTGCCGCCACCTGTGCAGTTCGCCGCTGTTTATATTAGCGAAGAAGCCACATTTTTCGATATAACGGCTACCAACATCGCTGACGAATCTTCCCCTTTTTTAAGCCAGTGATCAAATCTTTAAATTCTCTTTAGATTGTGTGAAGTATGGTAAGCGATCATAGCTTGGTGTCCGAGCATAGGTTATTTGTTTCATTCTAAAAGGATTTCATTTCATTTCGAGTTTTTCCTGATTAAATTCAAGTGGGTCCTATTTGGTTTATAATTTCATTTCCCAATACTTTCCTGAGAGGCATTATTTTTTTTATTTTCATCAAGTGAGTATAATTGGGTGCATTTAGTTTGTTCGCTTCTTTTGGGCTCGGGCACGACTTTCGCTGCGAATTCCCTAAGTACGTCACAATCTGTAGTCCCCTTTAGCCAGGTACCAAGCAAGTGGGTTTAGCCGTCCCTTCAGAGACACGCCGCTACCCAGTCTTCAACATCATTAATAATATAACTAGAAATGTGTTGTCAAATGAAGCCAAGTATTCATAATATTGTCTCTCCGCCGATTATCCATCGTACTGCAAATCGCCCAAAGACACAGGACAATGCGCTGCAGCACGCTATAGCGACGTTCGACGTGACCTGGACGCATTAACTGTAGAAGACTTTCTAATAGCAAATGGCGCGGATTCCACATCAAAGATTACAGTATGAAAACGAGGGTGCGGTTCAAGAAGGGAAATTCTAAAAGGGTGATGGCGAGTGAGTTGACGCGGTGGTGGCGGTGGTACGGGCGGAGGGGAATGGAAATAATGCGAAAGTCGAGTCAAAGGAGCTTGAGAAACTGCGGGAGACAGAATTTTTAGTGCAAGGCACGCACTGTCACTGCTGCTCACCGTCTCTTGCATAAATAACCCTGAAATATGGAACATTTTTCTTCGTCTCATCTCAAGCGGAAATCGCGGAAAAAAATAAAATTCTTTCTCCTTCAGCCTCTTTTTCGAACTTCTCTTCCCTCCTCTTCACCGTGGAGTTGTATATTTAATTCCTGCCGTTGACAATCGACGTAACTTTCTTTGCACTCCCCCAAAACAACGACGCGACCTCCAACTGAACCGCTTTTATAAAATGAAACCTCATCTGATTTTAACTTGAGCGCTCAGCTGAGAAACCACCCTGAAAAACTCTTCACTCTTCGCGTTTCAACTCTCCGCTTTGCAAATAGCTTCTGTCCAGTGCGAGGCCACAGGCTACGTTCCAGGTATCTTGTTCTACACATTTACCCAGGAACGCTTATGGAGTAAAAAATATGCCTACAGACTATACTTCGTGAGTTTGATCAAACTCCCTTGGATTATTGCTCGGCAAATTTCATTTTCTGTTCAATGGCTTATGCCTCCTTTCAAGGTATGCAGGAATAGTTGTGTAGAGCGAAATGTGAGTACAGGTCGGTAGAAGATTTATAAAATTAAGTTTGTCGTTCATGTTAAATTAATATACCGAGTCTTACCGGTTTTAACTCACAATCTCAGCAAAATGTGATGCCGGTTGCTGAAGTGCTTGTAGAAATGACAGCGGGTAGTTTCTTTGGGACATTTACTGACTTCACTCATTCGACTTTCCTACTTAAGCTCAGTTTGCGGACGGCGTTGCAGTCTTCACCTTGGTTCACACATTCTCTCTGAATGGTGTTCACAAACATAAACACTCACACTGGTGTGGTGATCAATAGCTTCAGTTCAATTGACATTGTTGTAAAAGAAGTGGTTTAAACTTGTACTGAGTGACTCCCATTTTGGCCACCCCTGAGATTGTAGTCTAGTGGTAAGACAAAGGTTCATAATCCGACGAAAGTAGGACAAAAATTACAGCGATCCTGAGCTCCGACCCAATAGCCCAACATTCATCGGATTATGAACCTTCATCATTACCACTAGACTACATTTGCAGGGGTGCCCAAAATGAGACTCAGTCTGTACACATTGAGGAGCAGTTGGTGGATAGACCTTCCCGAAAGATGGCTCCACCCAGCAAGGGTAGCTGATCCAGATGATGAGTTGGAGGAGGAATCTATGACCTTTGCAGCAATGTGAGCGGTAGTAGAGATGACTGTTTATGCTGGCCAGAGGCATCTGGGCTTACTGGCGGGAAAGGTCCCCCCCTCAAACTATCAAACTGAGGTGCATGCCACTTTGATGGCCTAGGAGTGGCTCGCCCGACATTACATACCGACCTCTGACCGCTCTGCACTAATTTAGACTAAGAGTCAGGTTTGCCTGAATATCCTAGTAGACCCTAGGAATTACCTCCCGACAACCGAACGAGCTCGTGAGGTTCGCCGGGAATACTGAGACGAGAAGGTATGTTCAGTGGGGATAAAGTATACCCAAGACCGTTTAAGCGCAAAAGGCAATGAAGTGGCAGATGCTTGCGCAATGTAAGCAGCTGTGAGTGGGCATCTTCTCCTGAATTTTCCCTCACTCCGATATTCAAGATTAGCTCATGACCAGGAAATCAAGGAATGTTTCCCTTCAGTAAAGGAGAAACTGAGGGTGGACCTCTCATTAACTATGCAATTGACGTAGTTGCTGTATGCACACGGTAGGACCAGGAAGTATCATCATCAATTTCACCTCCCGTTACTTGGGACAGTTTCCTGTTTAGACCTGTCTTCGAGCAATATTGAGCCTAGTTTGAGCAGAAGTAGATCATGGAGAGTCGAACACTTAAATTAAAACCGTTTAAATGGTTGTTCGGCTACGATCTGGCCAAACAAGATGGTGGTCCCGAGCTCTCACGAGAAAGCCGGGGTCGGGGTTTTCCTTACTTCATGGGAGTTCAATTAGCATCTCCTGCTAAGAAAAGGCTCTACGATTATTTCCATAGTCGACAACGGGTTTTAGACCTGACTCAAAAAAACCAAGTTTAGTGGCTCTCCGCTCTCATCCTGACATCAGTTCACGTATCTGGAGACTCGCTGTGTCGTATGAACTAGTACTAGTGGCTGCATCACAATTCTATCAAGTGACCTAAACATTAGATCTCTATCATGGTAATCAAATGACCTATTAAAACCAGTGTATCAATACAGTCCTCTATCTCATTCGTCTCATTCGTCAATCAATTCAAATCCTTATTGCTCTCCCTTTCTTTTGCACCCAACAATGATGTTGTTGTTTTCCTCAATTCATTTGACACGAAATAATTGCGATGGTGAGTAAGCGAAATAAAAATAGTGAAGCGACAAGTTGTGTAGTTGTTAATACCATGTTAAAACTGAACTTATTATGATTGTTCTTGATTGCATGTAATCAATGCAGAAGCGTGTGTTCAAATGAACGTCCTCAGTCTAAAGCTACTAGATATGCTGAGGAAAAAATAAAAAATTAAACAACACGCCCAGACCATGTCCTAAAAATGTCATTTGAGAAGGCACTCAAACGTAACAATCTGAAGATAACTCTATTTATTTTTCTGTCGACTTTCCCGCTTCATAGGTCTGAAGAAAGTAAATCTCAACCCTCATGAGCACGAAGGGGCTTCTGAAAGAGCAGGATATGAGGAGAGTTGCGGTCAAATTTTCACCAAAAAAAGAACTCCGCCATTTTAGGCGGTTGGAAATGGGCCCGCTTATCAATTCCGCAGTCGTTTTTCCGGTTTAAGCTCCAATATAATTTCCATTTGCCGCTGCGGTGGTAACTTACGACTAATCAAACTGTCCTTACACGTTTTTCATTCTGCCGCCGCACCTAAGATTTCAGAAAATAAGCCAACTGTAAATTAGTGGCGTAAATACCGATGAAATATTGTAATTGTGAATGTAGAACAATCGAGATGAGCTCTGCGGTTCATGGCGCCATTCCAAATCGTTTGCTTCCCTTTACCCTTCGAATTAACTCGAACAAGCGTTTGCCATTTAACGTCCATAAATTTCGCCTTCCGCGTTGTCGGAGGCCAAATAAGGAAATCACGAACGAAGGTCGGCTAAGGATCCTGTACCTCACGCTGTGCAGTCGTTAAATTACTGTAATGGAAAACCTCTGAAAGATCAACTCATTTTTTGGCGATTTTCGTCATCATTTAACACCTCGGGGTGTCTCGAGACCGTCCAAATTTTCTTTCATACAGTTTTATCAAAGTTTTTTTTTTTTTTTAAACTATGTGTGAAAACAGTCTGTCTGTGAAAGCAATTAAGAGAGAACGGGTGAACCAATTCTGCACTAATTTGATATTCAGCCTGCGTATCGGCACTGTGTGGAAAGATAATGTCAGAGCCAAATCAGGACGAACGTATTTTTTACTTAACACGACGTACAGGGTAAACGTGACCCAAAAACACACATTCTACTCCAAACCTTGCTTCTCTCGTCTGTCCTTTGTCACAATTCCACGCCACTCGCCACCAATTTACTTTAATTAAGAAACCACACTGGCTCAAATCAGTTTCTCTTGTCTTGCACCAACATTTTGGGCTTTACTGATTTTTATTTTCGTGCGCGGAACGATTAATCTTCGCTCTGTATTCAATGGAGTTCATATTTTTTGTATCTACGCGCCTTGCTCAATCAATAATGTGTCGCATCAACCGGGTTTGATGCTATTTATCCTTTACACCAGAGGAGCTCAAACGGTCGATCGCGAGTGCATTTTGAGTAGATCTCGAGAAGAAAAAAAATTTTAATAAGTAGGTAGGTAACTAAACTTGTAATGGTTCGGGGCGGGCTGCGGGAGGTGGCAACACTGACCGCCACCTGTGCAGCCCGCCGCTGTTTATATTAGCGACGAGGCCAGGCTTCTCAATCAGAATGGCTGCCGGCTTCGTTAGCGAATTATTCCCTGTTATAAGCCAGTGTTTAAATTCCCCTTTAGATTGTGTGAAATAAGGTAAGCGATCAGAGCTTGGTGTTTCATTTTCCCCATTGTCCCTTCATTGTCATTTAATACAATCCGAGCATAGGTTATTTATTTAATTCTAAAAGGAGTTCGTTACATTTCATTCATTTCGAGTTTTGCTGATTAAATTCAAGTGGGTCTTAATTGCTTTATAATTTCATTTCCCATTACTTTCTTGAGAGTCATTATTTTATTTATTTCATCCAGTGAGTATTATTGAGCGTATTTGATTTGTTCTTTTCTTTTGGGCCCAGGCACGGCTTTCACGAGTGTTGTGTACGCGGGAATTGTGAGACAATGCCTCAAGTACGTCACAAACTACAAAAATGTATTACGTAATAAAATAACACTGCTTGCTACAAAAGGCGGCTTTATCGAAGGAACGTGCGGCACTTGTCAAAGAAAAGCCGCGTTGTTTCTAGACTAGACTGTACTGTCTAGTTGCGCCTGCAGGAATTGGAGTCATTCCGAATTGTAACTTGATGGCGATGCTACGTCGATACAAAGTGTATTATTAAATAGTGGGAAATGAGTGCAGTGAAGAAATCTAAAACGTATCGTTTTAATAAGGGTTGGGAGGAAGAATTTTTCTTTTGTATGGCGAAGGATAAGTGCATTCGTGTTATTAGTCGTGCGTCAGTTGCAATACCTAAGCGTGGTAACTTAGAGAGGCATCATAAAACGGTTCGTAAAAACTATGAAAAGGATTTTCCGCCACAGAGTGAATTAAGAAAACGAAAAGTAAGTGATTTGATATTTTGTTTGTAAAAAGAACAAACCACCAGACCAGCCAAACAATCAAAAGCTGCTACGATCGGGTCATTTAAAATATCTCATACATTGGCGAAACACAAGAAACCATTCGAAGATGGATCGGTGGCGAAGGAAGCATTTATTGAAGCGGGTGAGACTTTACTTGGAGATATTAAAAATAAAACATCATGCCTGCTGTTAGAGAACTTCAGTTATCCCGTCCGACTGTCACAAGGCGTATTGAAGTCATGAGTCAGGACATCGCAGATAAACTAAAACATGATATCATGGAGTGAACATACTTTTCTTTACAGTTCGACGAATTCACCGATAGACATACACTGCCCAGCTGTGTATTTTTATTCGGATGGTATTCAATGACATGTTGGCCAAGGAAACATTTCGGACAATCATTCCTCCGAAGATATATACGACGTTTCCTTCAATTTTGTAAAAAACTGGGAGCTACCAATATATAAATTAGTGTGCATTACAACCGATGACTCGAAACAAAAACGGTTTTGTGACATTGTGTCGAGGTGATGAAGAATTCCCTTCATTTTTTTATTCATTCCATTGCATTATACATCAACGATTTTTGTGTTCAAACGTTTTAAACACGGAGGAAATTATGGGCATCGCAACAACAATTGTGAATTTCATCCGTGCACGTAACTTGGAACGGCGGCTCTTTCAGTTGCAGTTGGAGTCAGTTAAACACACTGATTTAGTTCTTCGCACGGACTTCGGGTGGTTGAGTCGCGGAAAATGCCTGGAAAGGTTTCAAGAATTATTGCCCGAAATAACAGCTTTTCTAGACGAAAGAGGTGATGACACTCAGACTTTGACAAAACGAAAAATGGCTGACTGATTTGGCATTTTTGACTGAGATCACAATGCACTTAACACACCGTTAACTTGAAGCTTCGAGTTAAAGGGAAAATTATTATTGAGATGATTAGCGCAGTAAACGCATTCAAAAGTACATTTCAACTTATGATAGATGAACTGAAAAGAAAGAATCTGAAACATTTTCCGTCTTTGAAAGCAAGGGTTCCTCAGTTGAATTATGACACGTATGAACTGAATTATCAAATATTTTGGGACAATTCGAAATACGTTTTTATGATTGTTGTAAATTGGAAAATATAGCACCATTTACGAGTTATCCTTTTTCATGTAAAAACATTGAGGAATTAGCTACTGAAATAGCAAGTCAGTTTGAGTCAACTGACATGAAAATAATTAAGTCAAAATGTCGCAATCGACTAACTGACGATCATGTGTCATCATGCTTGCGATTAGCACTCAGTGGTTACGTACCATCTTATGAAAAGTATGCTAAGGGCATGCAGTGCCACGCTCCAACATCCAAAGCCACTCAGTTTAACACCATATGTTACCTTTTTGTTTATCTACACGGACGGTTCATCTGACAGGGCAGCAGGAAAGTCTGGCGCAGGATACTGCTCTCCAGGCCACTTCGAGGGTTCATTAGCATTGGGCAGGCTAGCGTCTAATTATGATGCTGAATTGAGAGCTATTCATGAGGCGGTGGGGTGCCTGGCAACCCTCGAAACAGCAGAAAGAAGAGCAGTGATTTTCGTGGACTCCCAGGCCGCAATAATAGCTCTCTGCTCAAGCGACCCAGCACCGGACGCTTTCATGCGCACCACAAGGAGAGCTATTGGAGCGCTTATCGCTGCTGGTTGGGAGTTAACCCTTCAATGGATCCCTTCACATTGTGGGGTCCCTGGCAACGAGAGAGCAGACAGATTGGCAAAGCAGGGCAGCAACCAACCTGCTACCTTATCGGAACCCGTTACCCTAAGCCAAGCCATAAATGATGCGCGTCATAAAGTTAAGGATAAGTGGCTACAGAGGACACGGGACCAAGCAGATGGGAAAAAGTGGGCTCAACTCGTGAAAGAGCCAATACCACCAGGATTACCACGAAAGGATTTCGTTACGAATTTTCGCATGGCTACAGGCCACGACTTTCTCCAGAGCCATTTACACCGTATTGGAGTTGCCGACTCGCCTGTGTGTCCCCTTTGTGATATGCAGGTGGAAATGGACGCTGGTCACTTAGAAGCGTGCCCAAAGCTTACACAATTACGACCAATAAATGACGATTCCTCAAGATGGAAGAAAGAAAGTTATATGTATTGGGCTGCACGGAGGGAGATGGCACTTTTGCCACCAACCGGCAAACGATTAAAAAAAAAAAAAAAAAAAAAAAAAAACCTTTTGTTTTGTAAGAACCAATAAACTGACTAAATAATGTACCTATATTGTGCAGAAAGCTAATATCTATATATGCTACGGTACACCCTACCTAGGTGTACCCCGACTATTGACCTGCTAGGGCCACTCCAAGCTGACTCTTCCAGATCAGCTCTTCATAAGCTTCTTGGGCCATAGTGAAACGCCCGTTCGAGAAGAAGCTTGATTTTAGTAAGTAGGGATCGATTGCCCAAGGGAAGCACTAATCGTCAATCCTCTTCACCGCAGACAAAGGGCGTTAATCGACGTTATTATTGCAAAGATTCAAAATTTGAAAAGCTGGCTCGTGAGTGTTCTGATGAACGTCGAAGGTTAAGAAACAGATGGAGTATCCTCCGTTTCTACCAATAAACTAACGCCCGTCGTCAACGTCCAATAACTGCTTTTGCCAATCAGGACCCTCAACTAAACCGGCTCAGTCCTGTCTGCGGTCCCAGTGATTAATAGGTCTGCGCGACCGAATGCTCGTAAATTTCAAGTTTGATTACCTTAGCGACACGGAGAATGTAAATGACTTGGACGCCCTTCTACCCTTTTCATTTTTTCTCGTACATCTTCTTCTCGGCGTCATCCATAAATGTCAGTGCCGTTATTCATCTGTTGTGCCGTTACCGTCCAAACTTTGTCCACTTTCCCCTGAACCGTATCGAAATTAATAGTAGCAATAATAAAAGTCCCTCGTCAAATTGTGCGCATTTTAATGCTGGAAGTCGTTTAGTCCGAGAACTGTAGGCGCAAGTGAAAATATGCGGATAGAAGTAGAAATCTGGTTTGGGAAATGATTTGAAGGATGAAGGAACAACTTTTGCTATAAATCGCAAGGTTCTCGCTCTGATACATTCGATGGGACGCTGAATCTGTGGAACTTCCTTGTGAGTTTGATGAAAATCGTTACAGGATTTGTGTAATTTGAGAAAATGTGAAAAAAATAACTTTTAACGTGCGAAGTCTCTGAAGTATTGACGAGTTAACGACCTAAGTGAAATGTTCTCTTCTACGAACTCCCATTCTGAACTTCTTTTTTTCTTCTAGGCGTTTGCCTGTTCACAGTACTTTCACTGAATTGTTTATTAAATGAAGTTGTGAGTTAAACCGAATGTACTATCGTGAAGAGAAAAATAACCATCAGTTTTGGAACATGTAGTTGGAAAAAACGAACTCTTCAATGTAGCGATGGCTCGTCCAGGACATTTGTGCTGACTAGGCACCTCGAATGCTCCGATTCAGTCGAATGTTCGGTGTCATCAGTCGTAACTGAGCGGTTGTCTCATCGAGGTGTCACACTCCCGCCTGTGCTCACGTTCGCTTCTACCCAGTTCCCTCGAATAAAATTGCGAATAAGACTCCTTTCTCGTTACAATTATTATTCGGATGACATTGTACTTACTCAACTCACTTTTGTGACATCTCTCTCAAAGTTAACACCAGTCATGAGTTTTTTATAAGCTTATAACTTATACACATTTTGTACAAGTTTGAATTAATTAAATAGTAATAAGTGCTTTAGTCGTTATGCCAGAGCGGAGGAACTTCCGACTGCCCTTCAATGTTAGCTTTCACTCACGGGAACGATGGGAGAAGGAGACGTTCTGGACTGAGGTGGGCGCCCTGCAGTGGTATACTGATGGTTCAGTTATGAAAGGCAGAGCTGGACATGGCATGTAGGGCCCAACTACAGTCTTGCTAAGCCGCTGTGAGAGTAGGCCACGATATTTCAAGCAGAAATCCTAGCTGTAAAGATCTGCGCGGAAGAGATACTGACTAAAGGGCTCATGGGCAAGGGGATCTACATATTCTCGGACAGGCAGGCCGCCTTAAAGGCTATTGCAGCCTATAGTTTTAGGTCCAAGCTGGCATGAGAATGCCTTCATGCTCTCAAGCAGCTCGGTGCCCATAACAGGCTCTCCCTTATCTAGGTGCCAGCTCACAGGCCGGGCATAAGGGCTTGAGGGCAACGAAAAGGCTGAACGCCTTGCAAAAAGGGGCACAGAGTCCCTACCCATCGGGCCTGAACCATACGTGGGTATCAGAGACCTGAATCGTCTGGTGGCTCAATGGGAGATACAGGAAAACTGCGCCCATTGGCATTGCCAGCCACGATTAAGACAAGCGAAAAGGCTCGTTACGCCTTCCTGTCAAAGGGCGAAGGCGATGCTGACACTCTCTAGGCAGGATCTGAGAGTTCTGACAAGCTTCCTCACCGGGCCACTACCCACTCAGATATCACCTCAATAAGATGGACATCTGAGAGGCTGTGGAATGCAGACTTTGCGGCGAGGAGGACGAGACGGCAGAGAATGCCCTGCCTTGGCAGTCAAACGCTTCGCCCAGGGGACCATTGAACCCCAGATCATAGCGGAATCCCTGGTGAAGGGCATACTCGGCTTCCTGAGGGGGGCGGGTATGTACGACGCCTTCTACTAAGAAAGGGCCAGTGTCACAATAGGCCCATATGTGACCGCAGTGACAAAGTGCTTTATGGTGATTGAACCTCTTCAATGCCAACTAGAGTTAACTTGAAGTTCATAATATGATGGTTGAATGAAGAGTAAAGACACAGCCAACAGCTCCATAACACGTTAAACTCTACTGATCATCAAAAAGTGAAATATAAAGGTCGAGCTGGTGAATAAACCTGGCTAGACGACGCTGTTGAGTTTTATGACCTTACGAAAGCAGGATCGAAGAAAGTTCATACGAACGGAAGGGCGTAGAGCTGAAATATGCGGTGCAACGCCGACCCGGTGACGTTACCGAGGCAAACTATTAGCAAGGTGTCACTCCGAAAATTATGAACTGGCCCTAAAGGGGATATTGTACGATGTATGGTACGACGTCACCGTCGAAAGTTTCCGAAACTGCGACGACTGGTTTGCCTTGCAATAACACTTGCCCCACTGATGCAATAGGAGTCTTATTGAATATCTCACCCCTTTATCATACACATTTACTGTACCTCATACCTAACAGCAATACTGCAATATTTCTATCAGAGCAAATGGAAGCTTTCAAGGAACTTTAAAACATATCAAAATAGAAGAGGATGTGATGTGTCTAGTTGTTTTGTAATTCAGCAGTTCGTGCCAGGGCCCTATATACTTAATCAGACAAGGACTCACTAAACTCACCTCAGATATCAAATAAATAAATTACTCTTCTTGGGGAGAAAAAAAAGGAAATAAAACTCAGAATGCAGTAAGACCCACTTTGAATTTAATCGAATAAATAGAAATGAAATAAATTTGCTTGGATCGTTATGAAGGACAATATCGAGGCAAGGGAGTTAGTAAACAGGGGTTTGCTCGCCTTTATCCAACAATATTCAAGCGAGGGAGGAAAACACTGAGTCTCGATTAAAAAGTCGCACAGCCCGTGAAGAATCAGAATGAAAATCAGGAGCTGAAGGCCTCACAAAATAATCGCTCGCCCTTGCCACGCTATTCGGAGCATGGCAGAGAGCGCCAAGGAAGGAGAGCCAACGGAAATAGAGGTTATATCCTTAACACGTTTTACCAGAGTATATGAATTTTCCATTGCCATTCAGCGTCTCCATCGGCTCTCGGGAACAACGGGAAAGAGGGCTGTTCTCATCTGCTATGGTACACGGATGGTCTTGTAATGAGGAGCAAGACTGGTGTGGGCGTCGAAGGACTCAGCATTGCCAAGCTGCTGGTAGAGTACGCCACAACGCATCAAGCAGAAATTCTGGCCGTAAGGCCATCCTCCCACGAAGGATTCTGGCTAAAGAACTCAAGGGTGAGCGGATGTATATAGAATCGGGCAGCCAGGCAGCCTTAAAGGCCATCTCTGCCAGGCTGACACGGAAACGTCTTCAGGCGCTCAAACGACTCGGCCTCCATGCCTTTTCTTTATAATGGCTCGTACAGGCCGCTAGTCTGACCATAGTAGTGACCAAAAGCCACATAAATTTAGTTTTTCAAGCCGAGATTTATGCTATCGTTGCCGGGGCCACCATAATGCGCGATCCAAAAATTTTCTCCGAGTTTCGCACAGTTTTTTTACTCACTTTCACAGTTATTTTTGGTATGAATGGAAGTAGTTAAAAGTTACTGCCGGCTATTTATACGGCGAAGAAATTCTTGGTCTTAGATTCTTGGTTAGATTGCTTTACTGATTTTGGGCTGTCCTCAGAAACCAGTGAAACAACTTAACGAGAAATGAACGAATGCCGGTGGCCCGCGGAGGACGTAAAAAACTAGAGCAAAGCGCGTAACTTAAATTGAAAATGGCGAAGTCAAGTAAGAAGTAAATCGTAATTTTTTGTTTTGATACAGCAAAACTCCCCAAATGAGGATTAAAATCATGAGCCTGCGACACAGTCTGTTTTCGAGTAGGTGGAGAAAACTATCATCGAAGAAAGTCGATCGGCGAAGACGGTTTACAGCCAGTGAGCGCCCTCAACTAGGTCAAGTTGGAATAGAGCTACATAACACGAGTTTCAAGTCGTCTCTTATCTTCCCTCGGTACTTCTATCCGAATCGAACCCTTTTTATTTTCTCGCCGCCTTAAGCGGAAAACTTCGTTTTAATCTAATTTCTTTGAAGCGTGTTCGGTTTTCTGTTTACTTGATTGGGCGATGTTTTTAGCTTGTCTGATTGGCGAGGGAGAACTTGTGAAATGAATGTGAAAATATCAGGAGCGCCGGATCACACAACTTTCCTTAGCTCTACATTCAATGGGATTCGTGTATTATGCTACTAATTCAATTCATTTGAACTAGGTAAACACCCTTCACTGAGGTAGAAAGCGGAAGAACTCACAATTCCGGTATTTCTTGTTCTGTTCGAGCTCATGCCTGTTATATTGAACGGATATTACAAACAGAATCATAAACTGTATTAAAATTGGTTTTCGTCCAATTTATTATGCTTGTTGGGTGCACGAGAGGGCGAGAGTTGAACATGGTGATAAAAGAAACTCGATGAGCGTGAGGAGGACTGTATTATGTGCGAGTAGAGTTTGTGTACAAAAGACACAAGGGGACGACTCGTAATATACGTGAACTGGAGCGGGAAACTATCGAAAGAAGATAGCGAACTGTATGGGCTGAGAGTGTGAGTGAGCACAGGGAGACAAGTCTTTTGTGTTAGGTATTAAAGAAATTGGGTTATGTCCGCCAGTAGGCAAATTACTAAAGTTAACGTACCTGTTAGTGAGTCCGTCTCCTCTGGCTTGTGAGTTACTGGCGGACATAACCCAATTTCTTTAATACCTAACACAGCCAGTCCGGCTAAGGTACTACTAACAAGACTGACCAACAAGACCTCTCCCCGCCCCTTCCCCGACGCTCCATCACCCCTTTCCCCTTTCTCTTTGTATATAAAGACCACGACCAACTGACTGACTCCAGTACTGACTTAACGGCCAGACGATGATGTCTTTACATCGAAAGCGCTTGCCCTTAGTAACTCACAAGCCAGAGGAGACGGACTCACTAACAGGTACGTTAACTTTAGTAATTTGCCTACTGGCGGACATAACCCAATTTCTTTAATACCTAACACAGCCAGTCCGGCTAAGGTACTACTAACAAGACTGACCAACAAGACCTCTCCCCGCCCCTTCCCCGACGCTCCATCACCCCTTTCCCCTTTCTCTTTGTATATAAAGACCACGACCAACTGACTGACTCCAGTACTGACTTAACGGCCAGACGATGATGTCTTTACATCGAAAGCGCTTGCCCACAGTAACTCACAAGCCAGAGGAGACGGACTCACTAACAGGTACGTTAACTTTAGTAATTTGCCTACTGGCGGACATAACCCAATTTCTTTAATACCGAAACTAAATATTCCCCCGGTGTAGGCAATTGGCACAACGTTGCGAGTCGAGTGAGCGGGTGGTTTTGATGAGACGGGAGAGAGGGAGTACTAACGACGAAACGTCTACTTCCGCTGTAGTTCTCGCGAGTTCATTTAATTAGTAGACTTTGGCTCACTGTAATTACTGCAATTTCACTATACGCAGTTGTACCCGTCTGGTACTCATTCCATTCAACCCGGGATGTACAAATACCTTGAAAACGATACGAAACACGGCGTATTTGAGATTATGCTGCGTTTTGTTACTTTTTTCTCCATAACAACCATGGGCTTCGTCCAATCGAATTGCGGAGATGGCGGGCACAACTAGATACCAAATGGGATTTTTGTGTGAAAGAACGGATTTTTTAGACCACGTTAAAGGCACAAAACGGCCCTGACGGCGGACGGACATTGCAGATTCGAATTCCCCATGTCTTGAAACGTAAAGTATCAAATTTTGAGGGGGGGTTGTGAAAAATTGTCCCTGACCGAAAACATAGGGTTATTATTTATAATTAATAATAAACCAAAACGCAAGCCAACAATTCTGGGCTATATGCGACACTAAATAACAATATGCACTAAGAGTTTTGAATAATTTCGTTTAAGTAATTTAAATTTGGTTAACCTAATTTCCTACGAACTTTGAATACTTCTAAAAGGGCAGATATTCCTGACGTTAAATAGAATCTTAACAGGACGTCCCAAAGTGAACACAACGAGAAGAGCTAAGGGGGACACATTTGTCAGCTCATTTGAGCTGATTCATGAACGTGATCTTATGACTAAGCGTATTAATAAAGTTCTGCAATTTTTGTTGGTACGACTTCACATAAAACTTACGCGCAAGGTTGAACCGAGAAATTATGCATCCAGTTCGCAATTTTCCCACTGTTCGTTTCGTTCAGTCCCCAGTTGGGCTATTGCTCAAGTCTAAGTGCGATCAAAAGTTGTTGTTGATGGAATGAGCCCAGTACCATCAAAAGAGTTATAAAAGCAGATCTGGGGAACGAAGGTCGGTGCGAAGGAGGTGAATCACTCCAAACTTCACTATTGCTTTAATTCAATGCCTGAAAACCAGACAGAGGGCAAGCTTGGAATGAACGCACAAAACCAAAGTGGTTGTGAATGTTGAACTACAGATAACGCTGAAGCGCGGAGAGCAATTGTTGAGCTCATAAATGATTGTGAATATCTTGGTACTATCCGAAGCTCATTGACAAGGGAACGCCGATCAGTAACATTTTTTTTTAGCAATATTATCAAGTGCAGTTCTTTGAATAAAGCCGATTCGCTTTTCTAAAATATCTGCATTCAAAATAGCGTTTACTATCACGAATTCGTTTACAATATGAGTTTAACGTGTCGTAGTGCGTTTGCACAGCGGTGCAGCTACGAGTACATTTATTAATTGAATTTAAATGAAAACTACTCAAAATAAAATTTTGTATCTGTTATTAAAATATACGTAACATAAAATAACATAAGCAATAAGTCAATAGTTTTAGTGAGAAGGATGAGCCTGATGCTTTAATAATAAATTACCAACATTTGGCGTCAATTTTGTAAGGGTTAATCTTAAATCTCTTCGGCTAATGATGTCCAGTCTGTTTCTTTTTGACATTTTATGTCTTTACTTTGCTACATAAACTCGAAAATGTAACGCGGGATATGTCACGAAATTTGGGTTGGATTAGTTGCATGGTAACTTCTGTTACAAAATCTAACGGTAACATCACACGTTTTAATAACCTCAGTGACTAAGTGATTATGTAAATTGCAATTGACGCGGGCATTATATCGAAACCATCAACGAGCACAATGAAACGTAGTTATCATTGCATAAAAACAAAAATAAAAGACATAAAATGTCCCTAGTGGTTGCGTACTTGTACGAAAGCTGTACCCACCGTTTGCGTAAAGGTTTCTTTCGAGCCTGCCAGCCTCAACGTGAAACGCTACGACACTCCACCGTTTGAGCAACAAAATCGCTTTCGCAAGGAGGTACACCTTCAGGGGCTCTCAGAAGCTCAGTTATGTCTTTACTTTGCTACATAAACTCGAAAATGTAACGCGGGAGTTTTTCTTATAATATCCACTCAAATGTTATCGGGATCTTCAGAAAAACTCACGTAGTAGTCCAGTCCATGTATCCATACGATGGGTGTTCAATAACAAATTTACAGGGACTACTCTAGAAATTCCGGAATTTCAATCTTCGCCGTTTCATTTATATCTATATTTAAACTAAACATGTTTTGAAATGGATTGCTTGCTATCAGTACAGTACAGTTTACTCTGCCATGATTAAATTCACCTAACAACAAAGTGAAACGTTGTTTGCGAGGGAGAGTTGTTAATCCCGACTAGAGACACGTCAAATTTTCGTTAGGAGATTGGTAACAGCGCTGAACCGTCTTTCCACTAGGTCCTTGAATAAATATTGTATATGTCTTGATATTATAAGATAGTATGATGTAAGTAAATCAGTATCAGTGTGTGTGTTGAGATCCACTATCGTGGACCCCCATTTTCATTTCATGGACCCCCAAATAGACCCCTTGGGTCATAGACCCCCTAGGGGTCGATATAGACCACTTTGGGAATCACTGCTCTAAAGCGAGCTTCGGCCAGCGGGCTTTTTAGTGTTAACCGCATCGCTGCTGACACCGTTTGGTAGCGCACTCTTATTTCGACGGGGAGGATAACCGAAACAATTAGCGGTGAAAGAATGACTAGTAAAGGGGAATGAGGAGAAGTGCATTTGAAAGACGGGAAGTGCAGGAAAGATTTGGTGGCAGATGAAGACCTAAAAGAAACTTAAATCGCGTTGCGCTCACAATTTTTGGAAACATACAGCATCTTAAGAACTTAGTTTAGTCGTTACGCGTGCTGTCGAGTTACTGGAAGGTGTTAACCGGTCTGCAGCCCAACTTTCGAGAGTCACGTTGACAACACTATCTCGTTTCAATTGCTCTTAAAATTGAATGATGGATAACAGCGGATTCATTATATTAGTCATGTAGTATCGCGTTCTTTCGATATTTTGTTTTCTGACTGTTATCTTACCTTTCAGATGAGGTGTGGTGGGGGGAGGGGGAGCCTCCAGCCTGACCGCTCCTGTCCATCCCTAGCACCACCATCGACAGACAGACATGCCAGGAGGCAGAAGGGGTCTCGTAGCTCCCCAGAACACCTTCCTCGAGAATATCATCAGAAGGTCCAGCTCACAACGTGAGTACTCCGCTGTGATTTCGTTCAATTTGTAATTTAATAATCAATTGTTTGAAGCTGAGAACGATTGTTTTGACTCTACTTTCAGCTATAAAGCGTCGAACGGTTATGAATAGTATAAGGGAGACGTAATATTCACTAATAGCCTCAGTTGATGGCGAGTGCTTCACGTGGTGACAATTATCTCCTCATGATCTCATCTTACATATGACTATTTTAATGAGTGAAGAGAGTCTAAGTCATTATGTTTTAACTTAATCCAATGTTATGGACCTACAGCATCGTCCACTGTGGGCATTAAGGTGTCTCTTGAATGACACAGTCGTTAATCAACCTTCCTTCATGGACTGTAAACAGTTCTGAGGAAGGTTTCGCAAAAAAAAAAGTTGCTATTGCTAAGAAGTATATGTCAACACGGTTTAAACACGGAAGAGAAATGCCCGAAATTCCTCCCACACGACATTGAAGCATTCACATCGTGTTACGTGCAAGACGATAGGAAGGATTGTGAAGCCTGCAGTGTCCATCTCAGATTGATGGATAGTGTGGAGTAACGCCATCGAATGTTGCTTTTCCGCTATTTCCAGGCGCCCAAGCTAAATGCTACTCTACTTGGCTAGTAAGCGACATTGCTGAAAGATGATAGGAATGGGAGTGTAAACAATACCGTTTTTCCTTCGACGCTAAGATCAATTTACGAACGTCGGTTTCAACTGTAACCTGTTGCTTTCAGTTCACTTCCATTTTGAATTGCGCGAGGAAATCGATCCAGATGATTCTTTCCTGCCGACCTTCTGTCTCGTAAATGTTCAATTATTCAACAACCGTTTTATCACTCAAGTTGAGCCCTAAAATGTTGTAGCGAATCCCCCGAACTGGGAAGACAAGACGAATGAGCGCGATATAAATATTTTTCTCCGAGACCAGACAAGTTCCGCCGTGCGGGAGAAATTGGGGGGTTTAAATGAAGGATAATATCCAATATACTATATCGTATGAAAGGTAAATTTATGAAGAACTGAACTTGCTTCTGGGGATTAAAATAAAAGTACGAGCGACCACCTTTGAATGCACAATCTTCTGACGCGTAAAATATAACAATAACTAACGCTGCGGCTTGTGTAAAATGAGTTTTCCATGTGTGCAAAAGAGAGGGAGCCTCTAACTCTTCCCAGCAAAGACTGTTGTATGTAGCTGATACTATTTCACAGCTTACTGAATGGCTAAAGAAGAGTTTCACGCTATTTTTATCTGCCAGTCAGTTCTTTCCATTCTGATTTGGAAAAACGGCTCTAGTTCTTAAAATTCTGCATTTTGAATGTGGCAGATGACGTTTTGTAGTCCAGTCAATCGCTGTAAACTCATTCGCTGCGTTCAGGTATCAACTAATTATTCAAATTTGAACACTTTTTGACCATCTCTGCTCGCAAGAGTACTCGAAACGAGGAAAGCAGATGTTACGGGCGCGATCGGATTAAGCTGTAACTTGGAACACCGGAGCCGCTTCTATCGGGCAGAGCCGCTCAAAGCAGCTCCGATTAAATCTGAAGTGGAAGAAAACTGCTGAAGAACAGTGAGAGGGGGGACCGCATTGCCGCGATCGGGAGGATAGGAGAATTGGGTCCGCCTACAACTTCGCTTCGCTCCTCTGTCCTATCTTGATACCTGAGGGCTTTGGCTGTTTTTGTGCGAATATACGATACTTGGTTAAGAAGGAAGGAAGTATTATTGCGAGATGCCCGAACACTGGTACCCAACGTGGGGGGGATTAATACAGTAAGTGGTATCGCACTAGGTGAGTCGGGGTACCATAGAAGCCGAATGCAATTGGAACAGAGTTTTATTCGCAATTACATTCGGAGAAGTTTTACTACCACAGACTGGGATCTGACTGGGAGCGAAGGCGAGCGCGGGCGACACGGCGACGAGGGAACTGGCTCAGTTTCAACTGACAGCAGCGAAGTCTTGAGCAAATTTGAGGTGCCCAGTCAGCATAAATGTCCCGGACGAGCCTCCACTGAATCGAAGGGTTTGGTTTGTCCCATTACACAGACATAGTAATTTCTGAAGTATTCTACGAGTTTCACAAAATGAGAGTCGGTTTTCATCGGGTTTCGGGAATCCACCGTACAAAACTCTGACGTCAACTGATAAGTCAAAATTTGATTCAATATATGACGAATTGGAATCTAATCTGCGGACAAGTAGCAGACTCACTTATTTCGTCACCATTCAACAGCCCGATGGAGTTGCCACAGTCACAGCCGTCAAATGAACAAGTCAAAATTTGATACAAATTCGAACAAGTTATGAAGTCCGAAGTTATGAATTCGGAATGTACGTGCCAACTATTCCACCGTGTTGTAACCATCAAATATTAAGTCAAGTTTTGACAAATGTCGACAGTTTTGTTAAGCCATCGTTTTCTTAGTTCATACTTCACACAGAGCAAAGACCTGGTTTTTCAGAGAATCGAGGGAACTTTCACCTAATGGGCCGACGTTTTGGGCCTTCGGCTCCGGGGTTGGTTAGTAACCAAATGTACCGGAAACGACCCTTTTTCGCAGTCTTCTTGAAAGGAGAACCAAAATATCTGGTGCGTAGCAACACACAACTTTCCGCCACCCCTTCAAGTTCGAACACCACCTACATATGCGGGCGCTATATCTTCGTTCAACGCATTTCTACGGAAACATTTATGGAGAACAAAATGTAGGGACAAGTTAGGTGAGAGTACTCGGTAAGTGTGATCGAAATCGTTAGAGCCGTTTTTGAGAAAAGTGGAATACCGATAAATTAATATTCGAAAAATCTCCATTTCTAAGTTAAGTTGGTTTATATCTCCGCTCAAAATATAAATTCAGAAATAATTATCGAGAACGAAATGTTGGTATGGGTAGATAAAAGACACTCCGTTAGAATTTATCACATCTGGTGTAGTAGCTACCATGGAATTCACGGAAATGTTCGAAAAAACGTAATTTTCGACACATTTTGATTTTTATCCCTGTTCAATGGACTGCCAGAGGAACATTTATTGAGAGCAGTATGTAGGTATTAACTATTCGAAAACATCTTGAATGTTTGGTAGTAATCGTAGTAGCCATTTTGCCAAAAAGCGTAAAAAAACCTATTATTGCTTCATAGGTCCATATCTCCGTTCACCGTATTTTTATGGAGATGTGTATGGGGAAGAAAAGTTAGGTATTGATAAGTAAAAGATAAGTTTCAAGTTTAATCAAAATCGTTAGAGCCGTTTTCGAGAAACATGCGGAAAACCCTAGTTTTTGGTACATTTTTGTCCCCCACCCCCTCTTCCCATCGGCCGAAATCGTCCATAACCTTATTTTGGGGTCTACTAACAATAACGAACAAAACAAAAAAAGAACCAGCTCAATCGGATCAGCCGTTCTCCCGCAAATCGAACTACAGACACACACACACGGACCACGCGCCGAAATTGGGTTTTTTAGACTCAGTAGGCCTCAAAACGTAAAGATCTGAAGAAAACCCAAATTTTTTTTGACCCGATTACTATACTTTCCTTCCCTTCTGGTAGCGGAAAGTAAAGAAGGAGGGGGTTAGGCTGGAGAGGAGGACAGGATCAGACACTGATCGAAACAACACAGTCCCACAACAACCCAGGTTCGAACAACTACTGTACCGATTTTCATTAAACTTTAAAATTATTTATTACCTAACCTCTCTATAAATATGACTGTGCGAATCCGGTGAATGGAAATGTGGGCCATGATATTAGCAAAAATGAGGTTTGCTGAACCACAAATTATCGTTTTTCTGGTTTCCTTAAAAAGGGCTATTGAAACTTGTGGGTTACTCTCAACTAATTAATACCTACATTTAATTTTGCATGATTTTTTCCGTAGAAATGCGTTAAACGAAGCTACAGTGGCGGTATAGCACATGGGAAAGTTGCTGATGACCAAAAAATCGTCCACTTCGTTTTAAACAATAATTAAAAAGTACTTTCTGTGAGCAATTAAGGAAAAACGTTCGGCGTAACGAAATCGAAATTGAGTGAAATGTCGCGCACTATGCTTGTATTGTTGCTCACAAGGTAAATGCAACGAGGCCTTTTTTGAAGTCGCTTAACTCTAAACACACTACGAAATTGAGGGAATGGAATTCCGTTTTCGTGCCAGGGCCACACACGCTCGCGACCCTGCAGACTCCAGATAAGGGTTCAAGCTTAAAATCAACTTTCTTCACAATTATGCAGTACGTGCGGCAGCGGCCTTTTTCCCACCCTCTGGAAGTTAAACACTCGAAGCTAACCCCACACATACCAGGGCGATATCCCTTCACATATTTGCTCATCTCGTTTCGACGGGAGAAGCGAGGGTTTCTCGAAGTGCTCTCGAGCGTTTCTCCTATCATTTCCTTTTGTCGTCCAAGTTGTGCAAGACGAACCGGAAATTTGAAGTCAACCGTCAAATAAGTCGTTCGACTTTATGGCAAGTGAAGGGAGGTTACCATGAGAGAGAAGATTTTCTAATCTCAAACACCCTCATATAGAAACAGTCTAAGTTTCCTGTACTGCAGACGTTCCCACACCGTTACTATCGTGATACTCTTTGACAGCTCTTCTAGCTTTGAGCGTTCGCCCGTTCTACCTAAACTATTCAAATTTAGGTGCACTTTGGTGCCAACATGCAGTTAAACAACTAATATGAAAGTTAACGTAAATACATTTATTCTGAAATTTATACGCGATGCTGGTTGAAAACTCGTTCATTAGGAGGCTTGTGGGCCTGACTGTTGTGTTCCACGCTGTAAATATTACGTTGAGAGTGGTCGGTAAACTGCTCCGGGGCCCTCGAGAGTTTTTCCGAATAACTTCCCACGGCTGCCCCGAAAATCGTGTGTTGCTCACGGTAAGGGAAAGAGGGGTTTCAGTCTGGAAGGAAAAACTTGTGTGCGAGCGTAGAAATGATTTCAAATTGCGTGTCCAAACGCCGGTGGCGTTCCGCTTGGGATCGTCAACCCTGAACTGATGTTAACGAATGTCAAAACAACAGGGTAAACATTAAAGAAATCGTACGCGTGAAGAGGGCTGATAGATTGACGGGCTTGCAAGTGCAAAGGCAAAACTAATTTAAAGCCGTCCTGCTGCAGACATTCTCCCTTGTCACCATTGATCGCAGACATTTATATGGACCATATCGAGAAACACATTCTTAACAAATGCAAACCTAGTAACCTCTTGTATTGGTATAGATACGTAGATGATATTATCATACTGTGGACAGGAACAGAAAGACAATTAAATTTTTTTCACTTGATGCACATATTAAATTCACTCTTGAGTTAGGCGGTAATTCTCTCAACTTCCTCGACCTTTCTGTCTCCGTGAATAACAAACGGCACGAATTTGCTATTTTCCGAAAAGAGAGCTATAGCGATATCACTATTCATAACTCATCAAACCATCCACGAGTTCACAAGCATGCCGCTTTCCATAGTATGATAAATCGAGCAGTATACCAATGAGTAAGGAAAATTTATTCGACGAAAAATCAGTAATTAAGAATATAGCAGCGAGCAATGGTTATAATGAAGAGCTCATCAATTCTATCTGGAATAGGGTCCTTGAGAAAAATAGTAGAGCCGGGGTTTCAAAGCTAGTTAGAGAGGTTGTAGTTGAAAATAGGAATTGGATTAGTGTACGATACTATGAGCCTGTTTCCGACAAAATATCCAAAATTTAATAATCTAGAGCAGGGGTGCTCCAACTTGAACTGCTGGCAACCTGCCTCAACATTTTTGGACTACTTACTGTGTGATGCAGGGTTCACCTCGGTAGGGTGTATCGTAGCATATATTATATTATATTAGCTTTCTGCACAGTAGAGGCACATTATTTTAGTCAAGATTTGGGTTAGGTTTAGTTAGATTCTTCTCTACAATATCAATGAAATATCTGGTGCGTAGCAACACACAACTTTCCGCCACCACCGTAATTTCGAACACCAGCTACATATGCGGGCGCTATATTTCGTTCAACGCATTTTTACAGGAACATTTATGGAGAAAAAAACATAGGGAATAGTTAGCTGAGAGTACTCCGAATGTTTGATCGAAATCGTTTGAGCCGTTTTTGAGAAAACTGGAATACCGATAAACTAATATTCGACAAATCTCTTTCTATGAGTTATCTTAGCTTATATCTCCATTCAACATATATATACAGAAATAAATACAGAAAACGAAATGTGGGTATGGGTGACTCAAAGACACTCTGCAAGATCTATCACATCTGGTGAGTAAATTACCCTGAAATTTACGGAAATGTTCGAAAACACGTTATTTTCGACACATTTTTATTTTTATCTCTGTTCAATGGACTGTCCGAGGAACATTTATTGAGAACAACATGTAGGTAACAACTATTCAAAAGCATCTTGAAAGTTTGGTGATAATCGTTGAAGCCGTTTTGCCAAAATGAGTAAAAAACCTATTTTTGCCTATATCTCCGTCCACCGTATTTTCATGGAGATATGTATGCAGAGGAAAAGTTAGGTATTGATTAGTAGAAGATAATTTGAAAGTTTAATCAAAATCGTTAGAGCCGTTTTTGAGAAAAATGCGAAAAACCCTAGTTTTTGGTACATTTTCGTCCTCCACCCCCCTTCCGATCGGCCGAAATCGTCCATAACCTTATTTTGGTGTCTACAAAAAATAATGAACAAAATAAAAAGAGAACCAGCTCAGTCGGATCAGCCGTTCTCCCGCAAATCGAACTACAGACACACACACACGGACCACGCGCCGAAATTAGGTTTTTTAGACTCAGTAGGCCTCAAAACGTAAAGATCTGAAGAAAACCCAATTTTTTTTGGGCCGATTACTATACTTTCCTTCCCTCCGGGTAGCGGAAAGTAAAAAACTCATAGTTATTCAAAATTGCGACTTTATTGGTTGTTACAAAACAAAAGAGTTACAAACGGTGTTCAACTTAACTAAGGAGTGGCTTTGGATGTTGAAGCGTGGCACTGCATGTCCTCAGCATACTTTTCGTAAAATGGTCCGTAACCACTAAGTGCTAATCGCAAGCATGATGACATGGTCGTCAGTTAGTCGATTGCGATATTTTGCCTTAATTACTTTCATTTCAGGAAATGCAGACTCGCACAAGTAAGTTGACCCAAACAATGCCGTCAGTTGAAGGGCGATTTGCCTTAGATTCGGATATTTATCTTCGGATATGAAACACCAGAAATTTGTATCAGATGCTGTAGCTTTGAGATTTTGAGATGTATATCTGATGATCCGCACCAAGTCATTTTCAAGAGAACATGAGTTCATATTAAACTGACTTGCTATTTCAGTAGGAGTTTCCTCAATGTTTTTACATGAAAAAGGATAACTCATAAATGATGCTATATTTTCCAATTTACTGCAACCATAAAAACGCATTTCAAATTGTCCCAAAATATTTGATAATTCAGCCTCATACGTGTCATAATTCAACTGACACGCTTCCAATTCCTTGCTTACAAAGATGGAAAATGTTTGAGATTCTTTCGTTTGAATGCGTTTACTGCGCTAATCATCTCAATAATAGTTTTTCCTTTAGCTCGAAGCTCCAAGTTAACGGTGTTTAAGTGCATTGTGATGTCAGTCAAAAATGCCAAATCAGTCAGCCATTTTTCGTTTTTCAAAATCTGTGTGAATCGAATGTTCCCGTCAAACGCGCCGTCCGAAACTAGACAGTACAGTCTAGTCTAGAAACAACGCGGCTTTGACAAGTGCCGCGCGTTCCTTTGATAAAGCCGCAAGCAGTGTTATTTTATTACGTAATACATTTTTGTAGTTTAGTTACCTACCTACTTATTAAAATTTTTTTCTTCTGAAGATCTACTCAAAAAGTACTGGCGATCGACCGTTTGAGCACCCCTGATCTAGAGGGTATAAGGTTGGGTTTAAAAATCAAAGCAGTCTTAGATCTTCATTAGGCTCGGTTAAAGATAAAATACAAATTCACGATAACAGTGGGGTGTATAAATTGAAATGTTCTTGTGGGCTAGAGTATTGTGAACAAACAGGACGGAAATTCAAGGAAAGAATTAGGGAGCACGAAAAGGATTATAGGGATAACAAAGGTGGTTCAGCTTTTGCAAATCACCTGACCGAATCCAGCCACTCCTTCTCTTTCGATCTAATGGATAGGCAATACATTGAATTTCTCTATTTTTGCCCCATGAGACGTATGTTGGATGTACTTGAGACATTACAAATCATCAAAAGTAACGGGTTAGATGGGTGTTTAAATGAGGTGTTCCCGCAAAGCATTCCTCCATTGATGGCTTCCACTTTTATGAGACCTTGTTTGACCTTAGTACAATAACCCCTTATTAATTTTCCCTTACGATGTACCTCCCACTGGGAAAACCCGAATCAACATTCTGTGTATAAGAGAACCTCTCTGCTGTTCCCCTTTCAGTTGCCTTTTTTAATACTGATGATGACTTGATCGTCGAAACTGATCTAATATTGTTATTGGAATTGGACACTCGTCTCGTCTGTTTATTCCAACGCCTTACACATCACCATTGGCAACGCATTTATTTATGCCAGCTGGGATCTTCAATTCGTCTCTCCTAAAAAAAATGTCGGTAACAAATTGTGTCGTGTCGTTTATCTCGTTCTTAAATGTTTTTCTTTTTTGCATTCTGTTTTAAATACAAATTTACTACTTTAAAACAGTGATCAAATTTCAATAGGTTATGGGCCCAGGCCACAATTCAACAACTGTGAATCTGTAAGTATTAGTATTAGTGCCATGAATTCTTACAGAATTGAACCACTGAAGCGGAACAATTTTGATACGTGGAAGTTGCAAGCACAAGCACTTCTCATACTTTCTGGCTTATGGGACTACGTTTCGGGTCCAATCGAAGACCGGAAAACGAAAGTGGGGATGGCATAAATACTGCAGACTGGGACAAAAATGACTTGAACGCTCGATCGGAATTAATTCTGATAATTTCACCATCAGAATTAAAACAAATAAAAAACTGCCAAACATCGAAGCAAGTTTGGGATACTCTGTCGAACATCTATCAAAGTAAGGGACCTGCCCGAAAGGCTACTTTATTGAAATTCCTCATCCTTCACAAAATGAATGAACAGGAAGATATTCGCGACCATTTGAATAAATTTTGTGACACCGTCGACAAACTTGCAGAAATGGACATCAACATTAATAATGATTTGTTGAGCATAATGATGTTGTACTTTCTTCCACCATCATTTGAAAACTTTCAGGATTGCTATCGAATCGCGTGATGAACTCCCGTCAACAGAAAATGTGAAAATAAAAATAATGGAGGAATATGAAGCGCGAAACAAGAACAATTCAATAGCTTGAGGGAGCATTTTTCGGAAAACGATTCAACAATCAACGACGTAAAAACAACAGCAACAAAAATCAGTCGCCTGAATTAAAACCAAAGTGCGATACTTGCTCAAAATTTGACATATGACAAAGGACTGTTGGTACAAGAAAACGGGGAAGAAAATGAAACAACATTCAAGGTGGAAACAGTGTTTATCCTCTAATACACAAACTAAGGATAATTCATGGTGCCTTGACAGTGGTTGTACTTCCCACATGTGCTCTGCCTTGTCGGACTGAAACATTGGACAAACTAAAATCATCGGGTGAATTGAAACTTGCTTCTAAAGAGGCAACCACCCTGATAGACGGCACAGGAACTGTCACACTAAATTTAAAGAAACCAATGCTCTAACGTTCATTTGCCAGAAACTCTTTACGTTCCAAATTTGACTACGAATCTCTTGTCAGTAGGAAAAATCACCGACAAGGGATACAAAGTAATTTTCAAAGTCAATCGCTCGGGTTGTAGATCAACGGGAGACATCATCGTTGATGCTAAACGAGCAGAAAATGGACTTTACTATTTAAAAACTATCGATTCATCATCTTCAAAAGCCGAAACATCAAATTTTATAGTCGACAACAAAATCATGTATTGGCACAAAAAGTTGGGTCATCTAAACGAAGCCAACATGAAACTCGCAGCAAAAAGAAAACTCCTTGATGGATTAAATTTTAATACCTCTGCAAGATTGGGAGACTGTGAAACGTGTATACGAGGAAAGTTCACAAGAGTTCAATATACCTCCAGCGAACAAACGAAAAATCTCGAACTCCTCGAAATCGTACACTCAAATGTATGGGGACCATTTCGAATCCCTTCACCAGGTGGAGCTCGATACTTTGTCTCATTCATCGACGAATACTCAAGATATTCAATGATTTATTTCATGGAGAACAAAAACGAAGTTATTGAACATTTTAAGACATACAAAAATCTCGTCGAAAACATGACAGGCAAGAAAATTAAATACCTGCAAAGTGATAATGGCAGAGCTGAATATTGCAACAAAATTTTTGACGAATTTCTCAGGCAATGTGGCATCCAACGGAGATTATTGGCGCCAGGAACACCCGAACAAAATGGACTCGCAGAGCGAAAAAATCGCACACTACTGGACCGCGCTAGGTGTTTACTTCTTGAAGCAAAATTACCTGAAATATTTTGGGCTGAAGCAATAAACACAGCAAACTACTAGCTCAACCGCTCCCCATCACGATCCATAGATGGAGACACGCCTTTCCACAAATGGACAGGGCGTATCCCCTTCCGCTCGACACTTCAAAATTTTTGGAGCAAAAGCTTTGTGCACAACAAAACCGTAAACAAGAGCAAATTCTCTCCCAGAGCGATCAATGGAATTTTTTTATGGGCTACTCAGAGATCTCAAAGCATACAGAGTATGGATACCGCATCAACAAAATCGTTATAAGTAGGGATGTTAAAGTTTTTGAACGAAATTGATAATGCCTCTGCAAATAACATCAATACTCTAGAGCTCCTGAGCGAAAATATCGATGAAGACAGTGACATCGAGATAATTTCTAACAAAAACTTTATCAAGTGATGAAGAAACCAGCAGTAGAATCTACCAGCAACCAGCCTCTGAAATTGAAGAATCCGAAGAAGAAGAAACAAATGAAGACATTGAAGAGTCAATGACTACAGAAAAACCTACAAGCAAAGATGATGGAGAAACAAGACCTCAACGAAACAAACCCGACCAAATTGGTTTTCGGACTATTACACATCTTTTCTATCTGAGAATGGCGATTTCTTATCTGAAAATGCTCCTGAATGGAATGAAGCAATAACCCAAGAAATTAAGTCGCACTTAAAATATGGAACATGGGTTATCGTGGATAAGAAACCAGAACACAAACCAATTGCCTACAAGTTTGTTCTCAAAGACAAACATAATCCAGATGGTACTTTAGAACGAAAGAAAGCACGTCTTGTAGCTTGCGGATACACTCAGCGGTTGAACGTCGATTATTCGGAAACGTTCGCACCAGTTACAAAAATGAGTTCCATTCGCATGCTCCTTGGTGTTGCTATCGAAGAAAATCTCCACGTCACGCAAATGGACGTATCCACAGCATATCTCAATGCTGAACTTGAAGAAGAGATTTATATGGAAAAACCTGCCTGCCTTGAACAATTTTTGGTAAACATACTTCAAGAGAGTTCAAATGAAAATTCGGAACTTTTGGCCAAGGCGAAACAAATGTTATCAGACATGAAAAAAGGGAGTAAAGAAAAAGTTTGTCTTTTGAAACGAGCTCTCTACGGTCTGAAACAGGCAATGGTTTAAGAAACTAGACGACATCTTGAAGATGATAGGTTTCAAACCGTCCAACGCTGACCCCTGCATATATATCCTGACCAAGAATAATGAAAAAATGATCATTTCAGTCTACGTTGACGATATCGTTGTCGCTTCTACAAGTACAACGTTCGCTGAGAAAATTAAGAAGCAATTACAAAAATCGCTTGAAATTCGAGAAATGGGTGATCTGAATTACTGTTTAGGGATTCAGTTCTTCTTAAAAAATAATGAAATTTTTATGAGCCAAACCAAATATATCGATGAACTTCTCGAAAAGTTCAACATGAAAAATTGTAAGCCAATTTCTATCCCCATGGAAGCGGGACTCAAGCTCGAAAAATCGACTTCTGATAAAAACACCAATCTGCCCTATCAAAATTTAATTGGCTCATTGATGTATTTTGCCGTAGCAACTCGTCCTGACATAGCGTTTGCTGTAAGCGATCTCAGTCAGTTGAACACCTGTCACGATGATACACACTGGAGAGCTGCTAAAAGAGTTTTGTGCTATCTCCAAGGCACCAATTAAATGGGACTTTTGTTTAAACAATCTGGGATGCCTATTTTCAGTCTGGCTGACGCTGACTGGGCATCGTGCACCGTTGACAGAAGGTTTTATTTACTCTGGAAGACCAATAAGTTGGGAATCTCGGAAGCAGAGATCGCTTTGTCAACAGCTGAAGCTGAATACATGGCCTTGACGGATGCAGTAAAAGAAGCGATGCGTTTGATCCAATTAGCAATGGATTTTGGAATATCTCAATCAAAAATTGAAATATTTAATGATAACCAAGCTGCACAATATTTATCTACCAACCCAATCGCGAGTTCGAAGTCGCAGCACATCAGCATCAAAGAGCATTTCGTTCAGGTAGCAGTCCAGACAGGCATCATCAAGCTTAGTTATCGGAAGAGCGAAGACATGGAAGCTGACATTCTTACCAAAGCTCTCGGGGGGCCGAAGCATAGAGAATTCCGAAGAAAGCTTGGCGTTGTTGTACAGTAATACTCGTGAGGGGGAGTATTGGAATTGGACACTCGTCTCGTCTGTTTATTCCAACGCCTTACACATCACCATTGGCAACGCATTTATTTATGCCAGCTGGGATCTTCAATTCGTCTCTCCTAAAAAAAATGTCGGTAACAAATTGTGTCGTGTCGTTTATCTCGTTCTTAAATGTTTTTCCTTTTTGCATTGTGTTTTAAATACAAATTTACTACTTTAAAACAGTGATCAAATTTCAATAATTGTAACTCAAATTTAGTGGAAATAGACAATCGTTATATATTTTTATCCGTTTTATTTCATGTAACGGGTTTCCACAATTTCATCGCGAGTGATTTAGTTCGTTTCGGCCAACGGTCTTTAGCGGCTTTTGGGGAAACGGAGGATGGTTTGGGAGTGACTGCGATCTGTTGGGGTCAGAACGTCGAATCACGATCGAATAATGGCACGTCGCTAGTGTAGACGTTATAAAAGTGGGTCTTAGGGGGGGATTTAAGAGTTGGTTGGCCAGGGAACTGACCGAACAGGGAATCCCCGACACTGAGTCACTCCGCTCTCCACCTGCCGATCGTTTGACAAGCGGTAACCTGATTGTCACGACTGCGTTTACTTTGCAGAGCCCGTCGATCAATAACGGCTACAATTGAATTGACATCGGGGCGAAGCTGCTTCCTTTTGGCTCGCGTTGAAAGATCCAAGTCGTTGAACTCCGCAACTGACAACTTCGCGAGGTCGATGTACAAAACCGCGGCTTATTAATAGAACGCTGTGTGTGATTGAGTTGAAGTTCGCAGTATGACGTAGACGCTTGGGAGGATTGGGAATCAAACCTCTACCATCAAAGGAACGCTGTCCACTGAGCTAAATTAACTGCGCAGTGGCTTCGTCTAGTGACCGACGCTGGTGTAGTGTCCTACAATAGTTACTATTCATTGTCCTCTTCTTGCAAGCATCATGCTACATTTATAGACTTCGGTAAACCCACCAAAAACCTGAGTTATATGTGTAGTTTTATTTTTGCCTAAGGTATTGGTGATTTTTCCAAAGGAACTGATTTCGATTGCGTAAAGTAAGTTCTTACCACTAAAATTATATTTTTTACGCTTGGGTTACCAGAACAATCATGCACCGGGTACAAGGAAGTTATGTACTAAACCCTTTTGGAGCAAAAAGTGGCTTTTTAATCAATATGTTAGTTTTGAACCGAGTTTGCTCATACCCCCCCCCCCTTCTCATTTCGGTGATTGTTGGTTGATATGTAGACCTAATCTCACGTTTCAGTTGATTTGTTGGTTCATGGAAGCACCCCAAAACGAAGTACACAAATTAAGACTGAAGAAATGACCCCCCTCCCCCCACCACCCAGAATACCCTACGCCATCTCTTGGGGTAGGATCGTTGGGGGTGAAAGGAGAGAAGGATAAGTGGATTCACGATGGAACTTCCACCAGTTCAGGTACGAGTGCTGCAAAGAGCGGAACGTCTACGGACAGACCTAGGAGACCCTTCAGCCCTTTCCTTGCACCACTCGCTGTTCCAGGAAACGACAGTCACTTCTGCAACCGTGCCTAACGTTTTTGCCTGGTCAAAATACAGTTTTGTTTTTCTTTCTGAAAAGATTACGGAAAATGGGACAGTGGTGCCCAAAAAGGAGAAACTAAATAAATGCAATTAAGGAAATGGGTGGAGTGCCCGGATTACGCTGGCTCTTGGGATATAAAGATTGGGATGAGGACGGAAAGGATATGAGGACGTTCCACGGCGGAACGACCACCAGTTTAAATACGACCCGAACAACATTAGGGTGGTGATACCGCGGATAACGCCTGCTGACACACTGAGTCGACACATTTCCTGAGTCTTGCGTCCCACTAGAGCTCCCACTTTACTTGCACCACACGCCCCACCAGGACACAGTCAATGCTCCAGACCTGCCTCCACTTCCGATACCGCCATACGAAGATCCGTCCTGTCGTATTTGTGCCTCCTGTTTTGCCAAGTGAGTGATCCCAGCTACCACCTGGACATCCAAGACTGCGGCAAACTGATTACGACCTACAGCGACGATGTTAGGCCTCAGTCATTCTCCAGAGACAACCCTGTAGTGACGCTCTCTCTCCACTCCCCACCCTTAGATGGCAAACTGCTTGCAGACCTCGTCATGACGTTTAACTCGGCCCCCATGAGTAGGCGGGCACACATACACTACATGCTTCAGTGACTAAGACCAGGTCTTCTTCTGGCCTCTTGTACACCTCATCATTGTTAGTACACATAGACACAAACAAACACACCAATTTCTTAAACGTTGTTTGATCACAACCTTGGATGACTCACATACCTTGGAATCGTAAAAATGTAAATACAACTCAATTTTTAGCACCTCAACCGATTTCACAGCTTTCCTTCCTAGTTCGTCGGGCAAATGACTGTAAACATTGATAATCCGCCATTTTTGACGGCTTGAGTCACGTAGCTCACCTTAAAGAGATCAAGTTGGAAACGGATAGGACGTACTTACGTTTTTGATTGTCTAGCGGCCAAACATGAGTTACTTGATAGCGACTTCAAAGAAGCACTGCAATTTTGTTCCATGCTCTATTGATAAATTCAATAAGAGGCTCGTCAAAAACATTACAGCGTCGTTGCGACGTTCGGTAATGAAGAATGACTTCGAACCTTACAATTCACTAGACGATAGAAATAGAATGACGCCCACCGAAGTGCTTACGGGTGTGAGAGCCGTGGCCGATCTGCAAGATGAAGCGTTTCGTATCAAGAATCTACTTCCTGCCTGAAACGTGGTAGGAATTCAGATATCGACGACAACGGAATAACTCATCCGGTGAACGTGATCTCACTTCCGGGCCAAACCTGTAATTTAACGATGCAATAAAAGTGAGCCGATATCGCGGTTCTCGAGAGGCTTCTCCTTTTGAAGGATGCGGCGATCGAAGAAAGAGAATCTAATGTACAACTTCTCTTCAAACCACAAACGCCTTTCCGCATTTGAAAAGTAAAACTTACGCCGTCGTATTAAAAAGGGCGGTTTACAGAAACGATTGTATCAAAATTCATTTCGCGAGTATAATTTTTACATCATCACAACTTCTGCTGTGTGTTCTCTTCCCATCTTTCTGGTCACAGTGCTAGGGAATTTTACGAAATGAACTGTTTCATTTACGATATATATTGACATTACATTCGACAACTTTAAGTTGGATCAGTTCAAGTTACAACCCCACTGAACCTGTTCTAAAACAGTCTTATCGATTTATTCGTCTTCCCACGTACTTCCATCAATAACATGTATGATGAATGCAATATTTGGTACATACAATATTATAGTTATACCCACATATCTTGTTGAAAGATGGACTCGAATGACGCGAAGAATTATTTGATGAATGAGACGACCGAGAGATAAGACGGTGCACTGGTTATTTCAACATTCATTTGAGGTATACGATTGAGATATGTTTAGAGTGACTGGAAGATAGAGATGAGCAAGTTCAGGGAGGAGAGCCGTGAGAGAGTATTTTACCTTATGACTGCTAGGGCCATAAGGAGGTATCAAAAGTAAGTGGTGAGAAGTGACATTGACCCGCTGAGCACTGGGGAAACCGTACGTGAAAACGTTGTTGGCTCCGTTCTGCAAGGGTTTAAATATCAGAGAATGATGGCGATTGAGATTCTGGATTGGCGGCTGATTGGTCAAAGCTGGAGAAAGCCCCGGATCAGCTCGACCTAGGGATCTCTGTTGAGGATAGTAAACTTTTGTACCGATTCAGCAATGTGTATACAAAACGAGAGATTAGCTGCATTTGAACTTTCCAAGCACAATCGCATTTTGGTAGTGTTTACATATATAAAAGACAATACTTCACGTTTTTGTTTTGATCGTCAGAACTGACTTAAGTACATGTGGACTTTAAAATACGAGTATACGATCCAGGATGTTGCTGAATGTCATAACACGGATTCTTGTGCGCAGTAGAAAATTTTGTTTACACGTAAAGCAGTCATTATGGTAATTCAATGTTTGACGGAACGTGGCTCAAACCAGCGTGAGTTAGAGAAGGTTTTCGTGGTTGTAAGCCTGACCTTGAATTATGTGGAAAAAATCGACTCTCTTAATGTCTGTGGCCTTTTGATTAATTCACTTTCCCTGCTGTCGATCCCTAACCTCTGGTAAACAGGATTAAGGTAGGAGCAGGATGAGAACGCTATATATAGTAGGCGCTGTGGTAGTTATAACTGCTTGAGAGACCCTGACGTAGAGGTATTCGCCGTTCGGCCCCTGGGAAATAATGCTCTGACCGTGCTCTCATCCCAGCCATCTCCCTTCCCCTCCACTAGCGCCTATACGTCATCCAACTGCTGAGCCTTTCCCTGAATCTCCATCCCCCCCCCCTTCATATTTTCTTCAATCTTCCTTGACCTCGTTCCACTATACGACACCACTTCGTCACACAAACAAATTCAAATTGATCGGCCGGGTCCATAGAATTCTGAATCATTTCAATAGTAGCGGTCGTTTATGCGAGCAAATCGTGAAAAAGGGGCTTCATAAATGTTATGCTACTAGAAGTAATGAGGGTTTCAATGGCCTCCTTTCAGACACACTGTCCTTTGTGAAGTGAGTATGGTACATTTTGAGCTAAGATGCACGTTCCTTCTAGGAATAATCCGGTTTTGTAAAATATGACGCTTTGTGAAAGCAAGTAAAGCTGAACACGTTGCTGATATTCTTTGGCTCTCAAATATCACTGTGTTTAAGTTCTGCACAGGCTGAATGGGTACCGTGAGTTGTACTGTTACACAATAGAACCCTTCCGAAGAGAGTTCCAATCGCGAGTACATTTTTATGAATTGTTAAAGAACCAGCCTCAGAACTCGTCTGAAACTTGCCACTTTCACTGTTTTACTCTTTAAAACCACTATCTGGTGCGGCGTATCACACAACTTCCTCAGCTCGTTTTGCATTCAGCGTTTAAGGTCGTGGTAATCGGTAATACAATTTGTTTTTCACTCAGTTAATTTATGTTTAGTAGAACGTACACAATTGTTGGGTGCAAGAATGGGGGAGCTGAGGATCGCAATGAAACTGAAACTCGGTGAGCGTGAGGAGGACTGTATTATACGTGCGTACAGAATTGAGTAGTATTGAAATTGAGGTGAGATGGAGTACAACTAGGCGACACAAGGGCAGTACTCGGAACGCGTGAACTGGCGCAGGCAACCGTGTGAGAGAGTGAGAAGGGTTACTGGGGTGGTAGTTGGAAGCAAATTGGAATGATTTTGGAAGAGCTCTGTCGTCGATAGGAAAATGAAATTGGGAGAAAGAAATAAAGAAAGGAGAAAACCTAGAAGAGGGGCTGGGGGGCCCGCAGCTGAGGGATTCCCGCAGGTGATGGGCAGGTATCGAAATAGTTGGAGACAATGACGCGGGGAAGTCCGAGGTCAAAGACTCTGACAACACAATCCCGTGGTGCCTAACGTTGTGGTAGTCATTTAGCTGATCCTATTTACGTCACAACAAACAGTTAATGATAATGAAACTAGTTTAGTAACTATGAGGAAAGAACTGAAAACTGTATTAGGCAAAGAAACGATATTAGTTGGAACTCCGAAATGTTACAGAAAATGAAATGATTCTCAAAGTTCTCTTATAATAACTGCGTTCTTAGGGATAAAACTACATTAAAAACGCGTAGAAATTTTCGGTTATTTATTTTGCTCTGTTCTGAGCGCGCGAGTAAAAGGAATCACTAGGTTCCCACGGGATTGGGTGTCATGCCAGTGTACATCGGAAGCCACCGCAAGGAGCGATATGTTTACTTTAATCAGATTCAAAACTGCCAAGACATATGCACTAGGCAATGTAAGAACGACAAGGCGAGCAAACAAACCCCTACAACTCTCGTTCCATGAGAAATTAGTCAAGATTCGGATGGCACGTTTTTGTTGTTTAAATATGTCAATTGCATGACTACTGTTACCCCTTGCAACAATACAATAAATTGCTCTGCTGGCAAAGCAAGCATAAACAGTACGCAGGACTTCATCAGAAACGACGCACTTCAACCTTCTAAGCATGAAAATAGAAGATGATAATTTAGGGGACAACGCCTCAACGTGGGCCTTCCAGGAAAGTCGGTTATTTACCGACAAACCCAGGAAATTAACTTATATTGCGGATTAAACTGCATTTCTTCACGGGAACAGCCTGATGCTGGGCAAGTGAAGTCGTCAGCAAACAAGAATATGTTGTTTCAATCCTCGAACTGGCTAGGTAGGTCATTGATATACAAGAGGAAGAGGCAAGGTTTCCCATTGAAAGAAACAATCTGAGACCAACCCTCAAGATAGCTCTGTAGAAACAGAACCATGCAAGGGCCGAAGCCATAGTGCTCTAATCTGAGGAGCAGGTTGTGTGGCACCAAGTCGAACGCCTTTGAGAGGTCATAAAGACGTGCGAAAATTGCGCCGGCCATTCTCTTCAACTGACAAGAGCCGAGAAACAAGAGAGCATGCTGCAGAACAAGTACTTTTCCTCCGCTGAAAACCAAACTGCTGGGGATGGAGTAAATTGAGACCCTCCAGGTGGCCGCTTATCCTTTCTAGCACTGCTTGCTCAATTACCTTAACAAAAACGGGCAGTTCGGAGACAAGACGAAAGCCGTCGTAATCCTTGGAGTTCCCCTTTTTTGGAATAGGTGTTATAACGGATTTCTTCAAGCAATCAGGGAACCATCCTCAAAGCACCTATTAATAATAAAGGCCAACGGCTCAATAATGAGACTAGCTACCGATTTCACAATGCGAATACCCTCATTTTGGCGTACCAAGCTTGAGTTCGAAGCGACATGACTGTTTCTGAACGCTCAGTGAGAGTTATATCAGTCGACTGTCATAGTGGTTGCGGTTTCGCTACTATCCAAGGGTCTGGCCACTCACGCAGCATCCACAGAACCCAGACCTGTACAGGAACGGCAGTTTGTCATTCAGCCAGTCTCCCGGTGTAGAGTTATTGTCCATCTCTTACCACGCCGAGCTGTGAACTCGGAGAGGAGTCCTTAATCTAGTTTCCACACCTGATCTAACTACTAACTTGGGTAGCAAGTTTCAAAGGGATAGATGAACTGAGACCAAGTTCCTTTGCCACGGCCTTCTTCATAAACTGGGCAAAACGGTTATATGCTTGCATACGTGGTTTCTTGTTTCCTTCACCCTGGGGGCGCAAGATGTAGGATGGACAGGCTTTGAGAAAAAAGAAGTGAAGCCGCGCGTTGAAGTCGTCATGTCTTCACCTAACTCATACGTTTCACGTATAGCGCCCTTGACACTCTCTACTTGTCCACCATGCACTAGTGTCCAACTCAACAGGTAACTGGCCAATAATCACTTGGAGTGCTTCACATCCCTTTGACGAGGATTCCCATCTCCCTTGCTGTTTATCTATTGCCAACTCATCTGGTGCAGCAAGTTTTAGTTCAATAGGGAAGTCTATCCAGAGTGCAGCTCAGAGTGGGGGAAGTTCCCCTTTCAGTCTCCACTTGTCCACGCACTCAACGACCCAGTCAGCCCTGGTAACTGACCAGTGATTGCTTAGAGTGCTTTCAGTGGATACTGTCTTATATTCTTCACAGATTTTTGGCAGAACTAAGAAAACGACTGAGGTGGCAAATGTAGAACTTGCGGATATCCTCCGCTTTGTGCATGTTGGGGGCGCATAGGTGACGTCACACCAAGTGAGACCAGTGCCGTGGGGCCTGGAGGTGGTGCGGGGGGCCATGATCTGAGGATCATGGACACCCTTACAATGGGTCCGTTTGTTGCTGCAGTGAGGGTATCGCCTGCATCCACCGTTAAAAAAAAAAAAAAAAAAAAGAACTGAAAACGACTGGATGTTTGTGGGGTAAAGGAAAGTTGTGAGATACGGCGGAACGCCTTTCTTTACTCCTTTAAAGTTTTTTTGCAGCCGATTGCGTGACTTTCCTTTCTACTTCGTGTACTAAGAACAGTACACACTTCTAAGCGTTCTTATAGCAATCCGATCATGAGTAGGCTATGTGACTACGATACTACAAAATACATCGGCCCGTGAGTTGCTCACACGTTTCACTGCTCTGGTTGAAAACGTGAAAATTAGCCGCGCGTTGAGAGTGGAATGAGTTTAACGGGAATTACATCCACGGGAGTTGGTACAAGTTGGCGTGTAGCTGAAACGCGCACACACAAAATTCCTCGTTTGCGGGGGGGCAACACCTCCGGGATGTTAAGCATGAGGATGTTGGATCACTCGTGAAATCGTAATGCACGAGTGTTGAGGTGTTGAGTGCTTCTATTGCAAATTTACCTGATGTTCTCTCGTTTGCTGGATGAAGAAATTCCTGAATAGATACGCTTGTACGTACTGAAACAAGGAATCGATGAAAAGTAGTTGGGAAATTAACTAAAAATGTAGGAAAACAGAAACTGCTGTGTAAGTGTTGAAAACGAATTTTCTGGAAAGCTATGTACGTGAAACTATTGACAAAGCGAGTTGAAGTTGTAAGACGTATCAAAAATTATACACACAGTTGAGGATGGATTCAAAAGGGACAAAAAAGAAAACTTTCTTCTAAACAAAGCTTATCGTACATGGGACAGCGCAACCCGAAAAAGAATTAAACCAAAACCAAACTCAAAATATCTGGTGCGTTGCAACACACAACTTTCCTTAGCTCTACAACAATTCACTTTCCACATGGCTTTTTCTACTTAATCAATTCATTTACCACTCAGTTCATTTGAACTTGGACAAACAACACTTCACAGCAGCAAGAAGGGGTAGCGCTTACAGTGCCGTAATTTATTGCGCTGCTCGTACTAATTCCAGGGCCATTATTCATCAATTGGTACACAGATAATCAATGAGGCTGTAAGCACACATTTTTTGAAGAAGGATAGTAATTACTTTTGCAGAGTTATTGGGTAAAAACGTTTAGAACTGGTGGTAAGCGAAACGGCGGTAGTTGAAACTCAGGAATTTCTGGAGTGAGCCCCATGTATCTCATGAGCGTTTCCAAACACTCACCCTTTAGGTATTGAATTGGACTACAAATACCAATTTTTTTAACATTCTAATAACATTCCAGCGGAGTTTTATAAGGAAAAAACTGCGCGAAAAACGCTTTACGTCGAAAATTTTGATAATTTATTGTGCTGCTCTCGTCATTTTCCCACAAATGGGAATTTTATGGTATAATTGCCTGATTGAGAGCTATCAATATAAAAAATTTAATTAAAATCGTTGTAGCCGTTTTTGAGAAAAAAATATTTGGTGTTTTGGTCACTATGATAACTATAGTTAACTTTCGGTGGATTTTGTTCATACCCTTATTTGTGCGTCCCATGGTAACCTGTAGGCTAGACATCAAGTTACAGCTGATTTGGTACGGTTGTTTTCTCTAAAAATCGTTCACAGACAGACACACACACACACACAGCCCATTTTCCCAAATTGTGTTTTTCGAACTCAGGGGGGTCTTAAACGTAAAGAACTGAAGAAAACTCAAAATGTTTTTTTCAGCCGATTATATAACTTTCCTTTATACTTTGTAGAGCCAAGGAAAGTAAAAAAACATTGTTCTAGTAATTTTTTACCTGCAAAAATACCATAGTCAATGTGATCCCGTGCCGTCCGGACCTCGATCGAGTCGCTTTGTCTTCCCTCTCACTATCGCCGTGTTTTCTCTCTCACTCTTTTATCGTTGTTCGCTCTTGTTTGTAGTTGTTGTTTCGTTGTTACCGCGTTGCTTGTTGGCTCTCATTCGTTATCGTGCTTTGTTCGCCCGAATGTTATAAGGGATTGCAAGACCTGCTCTCGGCAATTACATTTTCCTCAGAAAACTGCGAAATGTGCTGTGTGCTCTGCCTCTTTTCACCCTTCTAAAGACCGTAGAAAATTATAAGAAAATGAAAAACGAGCTCAAGATGAAATGGAAATGCGATATGTGCTCTGCTGGGTCGGATAAAAAAGAGCCTGAGTTAAGCACTGAGGTAGGAAATGATTCTAGTGACAGTGAACTGTCGGATGGGCAAGCAGATCGTAATGCTCCAACAACTTTCACCAAGGAGGATGTAGTAGAATTATTTAAACAGTTTGAGGTGAAATTGGGTACAACGGTGCGTGAGGCTGTTCGCTCGGAGATTTCTGAGTACGTAGAAAGATTGGAGAGTCGTGTTGCAACCACTGAAACTACACTCATGGTCCAGGCCTCCAAATTGGATGGTTTACAACAACAATTGAATGGAATGTCTGTGGAATTTAATGAACTCAAGGGAACTAATCTTGTTGAACGTGTGGAACGTCCGGAACGAGTTGCTGAGACTTCTGCTTCTGTGCTAACTTAAAATCTCCCGGATGCGGGCAGTTTTCGTTTAGAGAGGGTTCTATCCGAATTGTGGGAGCGCCAGAGGCGTGCAAAAAATGCTGTTGTTTTATGGTATTCCGAAGTCGACCTCTGTGTCTCTGACTGTTCGCATTGAGGACAGTGATTTTCTCAGGGTTGCTTTCGCTAAGCTCTCCGTGGATTTAAGAACACTGTTTTGAAAATCAGTCGCATTGGTAGACGTGAGAGTGTAAAGATTCGCCCCTCGATGGTCGCTATGAATGACTCTTCTTCCGTATCCAGGGTTTTGAACGCTAATCGATCAGCAAATCCTCCACCTTATCGGGTTTCGCAGGACACATCACAGCAGAAGCGAGACTATCTCAAGCAGCTTAGACGTGAATTGGATCGGCGTCTGAATTCTGGTGAGGTTGATTTAACTATTAAATAGGTCTCCGGATTTCCTCAGATAGTTTCAGGCACTCCCAAGCTCCAGCACTCGTCTCGTCCATCTAAGTCAGCAAAAAACGATTAAATATCGCGACGTGAGGCGGACATGCTTCTCCTGCATGGGTTGACAGCGGGTCGACTGGATTGTCCGTATGTGAACTTCTACGCCCCTCCATACGCTACCAAACTCCATCAGCCTTTCAATATTGGTAACTGCCCGTATATGTTATAAATAAATAAATTGCTGGTTGATTAACTGAATAGTGGAAGGGACAATTGAATAATCAGCCGCGATAATGACGAGTCTGTGCTGTCTGTAGTACATCTTCCACGAAAGGATTGAATCGAAGGAGTGACATAAGGTAGAGCCGTCATTGTGCTGATCGCTCCTATTGCAGCATTACCTGACATTACCCAGTTTGCTGAATGAAGAAGTTCCTAAATAGATGCGCTCGTACAACCTTATCGCGCTCATGATCTTAACAGTTTTCACCTTGTAAACCCGCAGGGCAGCAATTTTCAGATAAAATAGTTTCATTATGCCCGTAATTTAACGGCATCTTTATTGAAAAAGATGGAAAAGGGTAGATGGAACGTGGATAAGCGCTCCCACTGTGTGGAGCTGATAAGCGCTTTTGGTTTGGTGGCTTCGACCACATTTGGGTCTGAAGCTAATTCGACCTCGGTTTATCGGCTCATAATTCTGAACAACGTCAACTTGTGTTGTTAAGTGCGTAAGTTATTTCTGGAGGTAAAATGTAGTAACCTAAAGATTTCCGACGAGCTTCATTTCAATTTTTCGTTACAACGCAATAATTGGATCCATGAATGTAATGTATGAGTTTAACGTCGAGATGGAACGTGGTGATAATGCTTGATGCTGAAGAGTACACTTTCAATATTGACCCAAGATCTTAGTCCTTGGGCAGTTAATACATTTATTAATAGCCTCGTGCACTCATCACTCAACTATCCTCAGCCCCGCGTACTTACAACGATTTTAACCGCTTTAGCAACTATTAATAAGCAGTAACTAAACGCAAACATGGAAAAATTTCCATATTGAGCACTCCTCACAGTTTCCTGAGTCGAATGGCCTGACATTCAAGCACAACAAGCTGCCCTCCCACCCGGTAACACGCCAAGGAGTCTGAAATGACTAAACTGGCACAACTGGCACTGCGATTGAATTCCCGATAGGGAGCAAACCTCCCCGAGGCCTCAGTACGTCGCGCATTAAGAGGAGTTCTTTTCCAGCAGATTTTGTATGCCAATCTCCAACATTGGGGGGTCCAGTGAGTTGAGTTTGAGGACAATGCCGAGACTCAAAGTCAATACTGACAGTCACTGCCACTGCCTCGCTTCTTGGAAGAGAATCGGGCATCTTCGAGACCCTCAAGATGTAATCAAGGCACACAGGGGACACAAAGACACGCAGTGGATTCGTGGAAGCCCCAAGTTGGTGCAGCGTAGCAAAGTTTGCGCTAATTACACAATTGAACAGGTGTGCCTCTCCTAAAATGGAACCCCAGGATTCGACATGAGAGCCCCACCAAGTACAGTTCATGGCAGTCGTGGCTTGAAGGAAAGTCTGGGCGTTAACACCATTCCCAGGTTAGCAAACTCACCAATAATATCAACGTCAATGTTACTACCAGTGTAATTCCACTGTTCTGAACGCCTACCAATCTGAAAGATCATCTTTGATTTCGCTAAATTGATCTGCAGACCCCTTTGTACGCAATCCATATTATTCTACAGCTGCCTGAAATCATCTGCCAGTATCACGAGGTCCTCAGTGTATATGGGAGAAACCTAGCAAAGAGCTAAACATATGTCGTGTGCATCCTATTTCCTGCCCTTTTTGTCGGCGTATCGTTCGGTCTCGATCGTCCCTTATCGCCAGCGATCGCAAAAGATAAACTAGATCTCGGAGACTCGAATCGCTCACCTTCTTACCTTCTTTTTCATCAGTTCGCTACACTCCGCGTTTGTGATTGATTAATCCGCTTTTGTTCCGACGTTCGCTTTAAACGCCAAAACACATTTACCATTCTGCTCCTAATCATTTGCCCAACCGTTTGGCATTTTGCTGCTCTGGTTAGGGGTAATAGGAGACTGCCGACCAACGCAGTTCGTTGCACGGAACCATGAATCCCCCCCCCCCCCCCCGAGAACGAGACTACGAAGACGCAAGGTAAGCCCTTTTGCCTTCTCAAGTCCGAGCTAAGTTGGGTGCCGGACGGTGATTTGGAGCTAGAGGTTCCCTATATTGTTTGTAACACTGACCAAGGCATCAATGGAAAGCCGAACAGGAAGCACTCTTCCAAACAAGGTAAAAAGGAAAGAGCTCGGGGGCATCATCGTCCTTTCCAAATGGTTCCAGCCTTCCCTCCCCTATCGATACTGAAGAAGTGATGTCACTGTACACACCACGAAGTATTAAGATGCATTTCTGGGATACACCAGCATCGAAAGGGTTGCGTAACAGCAACTGGATGATCGCCGTGTCACAGGTAGCCTTAAAATCGACAAAGAAGGCGTATTCCTTCCCACTCGGCTGGTGCAACTTCAACTTGACAATACCAGTGAGGAGTCAACTGTTGAATACCCTCATCTAAATGCCGACTGGCCCTCCTGTAGTATTGCGTCAACCTCCACGAATTCGTGCAGCAGAAAGGAAGGACAAACACCTGAAGTAGGAAGTGTTCATAGGATCTTTTTTTTCGGAGCGGAACCTTACGTCACCACCTGTGAGGAGTTCTTAAATGCATCTGAAACAGAAACTGTGTTGTTTAGTCTGTAGATATGCAGCAACTTCCATGACAGATATATCGTCATGGTATAGGAACAGTGTGCCAATAATAACTAAAAGGGTAACTTTACTTTTCTAAAGACCCAAAAAAATTAAAACAAACAAAAAATCTAGGGAGAAAATTTAAAAGAAATTATGAAACTCGAAATCAGGTTAAATGTAATTATGAAGTAAAGTTAAGTTTGGTTGGAAATCAATTATCTTCTCAGGGTATAATGGCACAAACAATAATTACAATAAATATCAAAATGAACTGAATCAAAATAAACAAATAAATCGGAAAGGAAAACTTAATATTCCGGCAACTGGCGGCGATGTCGATATGATAGGTATGGAGATCGACGATGAGAGCAGTCGGTGGAGAAGTATCCGAGATTTGAGGAGTGATCCTTCGAAAAGAGGAGGAAAAAATACGGGACTTCGAAATGTCGGGATCGGGAATCCAAAATGCAGATAACCTCCTACGAACGTTTTTTTTTCGTCTCAGGTTATCTTGGTTGACGGGAAACGAGACTCTGGGACATAGACTACTGATGAGATGGAGCTGCATGCGGCGGCGTTTGGAAGGTAGCTCCTCATACGAGACCGCGTAAAAACTTCTACGTTACAACAGTCATCAAATAAGGAAACGGACCTGTTTCCGTGAACGATTTTTAGAGAAAACCACCGTATCAAATCAGCTCAAACTTTGTATCTCGCCCACAGGTCATCATGGGACGCCAAAATAAGGGTTTGAACAAAATCCACCGAAAGTGAAAAAACCGAATATTTTTTTTCTCAAAAACGGCTCTAACGATTTTGATTAAATTTTCTATATTGATAGCTCTCAATAAGGCAACTATACCATAAAATTCCCATTTGTGGAAAAATGACGAGAGCAGCACAATAAACTACCGGCATTTTCGACGAAATTGATTTTAGCGCGGTTTTTAGAGAAAACGACCGTACCAAATCAGCTGAAACATAATGTCTAGCCTACAGGTTACCATGGTAGGCAAAAATAAGGGTATGGACAAAACCCACCGAAAGTTAACTATAGCCATCATAGTGATCAAAACACCAAATATTTTTTTTCTCAAAAACGGCTCTAACGATTTTGATTACATTTTTTATATTGATAGCTCTAGATGAGGCAATTATACCATAAAATTCCCATTTGTGGGAAAATAACGAGAGCAGCACAATAAATTATCAAAATTTTCGACGTAAAGCGTTTTTCGCGCAGTTTTTTCCTTATAAAACTCCGCTGGAATGTTATTAGAATGTTAAAAAAATTGGTATTTGTAGTCCAATCCAATACCTAAAGGGTGAGTGTTTAAAAACGCTCGTGAGATACATGGGGCTCACTCCAGAAATTCCTGAATTTCAACTACCGCCGTTTCGCTTACTACCAGTTCTAACAGTTATTACCCAATAACTCTGCAAAAGTGATTACTACCCTCCTTCAAAAAATTTTTGTTTACAGCCTCATTAATTTTCTGTATACCAATTGCTCAATAATGGTCCTGAAACGAGTACGAGCAGCACAATAAATTCTGGAATTTTAAGCTACCGCTTCCTGCTGCTGAGAAGTGTTGTTTGACCAAGTTCTAATGAACTGAGTGGTAAATGAATTGGTTAAGTAGAAAAAGCCATGTACAAAGTGAATTGACGTAGAGCTAAGGAAAGTTGTATGTTGCAACGCACCAGATATTTCTTCGTGATAACAGCTGTAACGAATTGGATAATGCGGGGAAATTGCGAGAGTAGATCAACGAACAGCGAATTTTGACGAAAATAGTACGATTTTAGTTCGGTCGTTTCTTTATAAATCCCACACTACGCCGCTACAGTCTTAGTGCGGTGTGACTCACCAACGCCCTCAACTCACGTGCGCGTTCACCAAAGTAAAGCGATTTTAGGGAAGTTCACCTCTATCCCTTTCATATCAAGTACGTCCATCACAGTCAACAGCGTCAATTTTTTTCTTTCCTACTTGGACCGGCCATACTCAAACAGAAATCGCCTCGCTACTCCCTTTTTGTTGGCGTCAAAAACAGGAAAATGTGTACACCGAAAAAAAGCGAGTTTCAACTCACAATAGCAAAAGACCGGAAAAATGTTGTAACGTTTTGATAAGTTATGAAAAACCGACGAAATAACTTGTTAAGGGGGTTGAGCCAAAAATCCCAAGAGGCGCCAGAGAAAACATCTTGCCCTCCTTTTATCAACTAATTCTATGAAAGGTTTCCGGCACAAAGGCTTGTTATTAAAAGGGCGAGGTGCCTTTATGTTACGACTCCGATAGATTTGATTACGAAATAACAGAGAGAATCTTAAAATAAATGTTTTCTCGTTCCTCTGATGCGGTAGGAAACCATTCTCTTTCATTATGTGGTCGAATACGTGTCAACTCATCCCTTTACCTTATTAATTATAGTACGAAGTATGTACTACGCATATCTACAACCGTGGTTTATGTGTCTGTGTAGCATCGGAATCACTGACGTACAACATTAAAGACGCCTGCTTCCACATTGGTTTTTACAAAGGTTTGGATGGTTCTGTGAGTTTTTTAGTAGCTGGATACTGCTATACTGCTGATGTGAAATAATATATTCAACTGACGGATAAGTTCAGTGATAGACAGTTAGTACCATTTTGAGAACACAAAACGCGATGGGTGGAAGAGGGAAGCGATCTCTGAGCCCAAGGATTGGGCGATAATGCAACGTTAGAGGGCAATGCTTCTCGTGCCAGAAATGGGCAGGCTGACGGCGCACAGTAGAGGACACAGTTTCACACCTGAGGCATTCGTCCGCCTCACGTTAAATTCCGATGGAAGGTGGAGGTGTATTACTCAATTCGCCCAGGCAGAGCTCAGTCAGAAAACAATGAGGCTGGCCGATCCGATGCCAGTACCTCGCAGGAATGAAGACAAGGAGGAAAAATGGCTGTTGAACCTCCCAAACTGCTGGGATGTTTGAGAATGGTGGCACGCTGCAAGATTGTCCTGGGAGTGAAGAAGACAAAAAAGAGCTGCTCAACCTGATGTAATTCGCTAAACGGTTCCGAGTCGAGTCTCGATACGCAGGAATAAATTCACGAGGCCAGTAGAAGCTGACCATCCCTCCTACGTCAAAAAAATCTCGGCTAATATATCGAGAGCCATCAACTAGCCTTCTTTGGACAACTGGCGCCAAGGAAAGACAATATCATATGGGCGCCCTCTCGACTTATCGGCTTTCACAGGTAGACAACCGTTCGTCCTCTCCAGAGTAACCGAAGAGCTACGTGATTATCGGAGCGCATGACTGAAACTACTGCTACGGAGCCAACACCCTAGATGGTAAACGCCACCATTAAAACTCTTAGAGAGGTATTAAAGTAATTGGGTTAGTTCCGCCAGTAGGTAAATTACTAAAGTCAATGTACCTGTTTAGTGAGTCCTCCTTATATCAGTATCTCACCAGCCAGAGAAGACGTACTCACCAACCAGGTACGTGAACTTTAATGCTCTTACAAAGCTCGGAGGTAGGTCAATCCAGGCCATCAACAAGTACATCAGCTCGATTTACTGATTCGAAGCCGATATATTCACCTCCTTCGTGAAAAAGTACATAAAAATGTCTGGTGCGTTGCAACCCACAACTTTCTTTAGCTTTACGTCAATTCACTCGGGTACATGGTTTTTACTTTCCTTGCTGTACGAAGTAGAAAGGAAAGTTATGTAATCGGCTGAAAAAAAAAATTTGAGTTCTCTTCAGATCTTTAAGTTTCAGACCCTCCTGAGTCCGAAAAACACAATTTGGGAAAATGGTCTGTGTGTCTGTGAACGATTTTTAGAGAAAACCACCGTACCAAATCAGCTGAAACTTGATGTCTAGCCTACAGGTTACCATGGGACGCTATAATGAGGGTATGGGCAAAATCCACCGAAAGCTAACTATAGTCATCACAGTGATCAAAACACTAAATTTTTCTTCTCAAAAACGGCTCTAACGGTTTTAATTACATTTTTTATGTTGATAGCTCTCAATAAGGCAATGATACCATAAAATTCTCATTCATGGGAAAATGACGAGAGCAGCACAATAAATTATCAAAATTTTCGACCAAAAGCGTTTTTCGCGTGGTTTTTTCCTTATAAACTCCGCTGGAATTCTTGTAGAATGTTTTTAAAAAATTGGTATTGTAGTCCAATCCAATACATAAAGGGTGAGTGTTTAAAAACGCTCATGAGATACATGGGGCTCACTCCAGAAATTCCTGAATTTCAACTACTGCCGTTTCGCTTACTACCAGTTCTAACAGTTATTTTCCAATAACTCTGCAAAAGTGAAATTTTTTACTACTTACTCAATTCATTTATCACTCAGTTCATTTGAATTTGGTCAAACAACACTTCACGGCAGCGCTACCGCTTCCTCATGCCGTAAAGTGTTAGAGCTAAGGAAAGTTGGGTGTTGCAACGCACCAGATATTTGTTTGAACATTCTAGTACCATTTTAGCGGAGTTTTGATGGAAACTAGATATCAACTTTGAACTGATTTGTTATGGTCGTTTTTTCTAAAAACCACTCTAAAATCGATTACGTCGAAAATTTTGGTAATTTATTGTGCTGCTCTCGTCATTTTCCCACAAGTGGGAATTTATGGTATAATTGTGTTATTACGAGCTATCAATATAAAAAATTTAATCAAAATCGTTAGAGCCGTTTTTGAGAAAAAAAAATTGGTGTTTTGATCACTATGATAACTACAGTCAACTTTCGGTGGACTTTGTTCATACCCTTATTTTTGCGTCCCATGATAACCTGCGAGCGAGATATCAAGTTTGAGCTGATTTGGTACGGTGGTTTTCTCTAAAAATCGATCACAGACACACACACACACACACACACACGCACAGACCATTTTCCCAAATAGTGTTTTTCGGTCTGAAACGTAAAGATCTGAAGAAAACTAAAAAAAAAAAATTCTGACGATTACTTGACTTTCTGTTCTACTTTGTAGAGCCAAAGAAAGTAAAAACACTTCCGGCAAACTTTTACGAAGCACAATTTAACGTTTATCTTTCAAACGAGGTTCAACAAGATTTATATTTTCAGGTGCTACATTTTGATCATGTGACGAAGCGTGGTTATGACTTCGTGATTTCTAGTAGGCTGACGGCGATTGACAGGCTGCCAGATGAGGTTGAACTGCTAAATGAGGATTTGAGGAGACTTCGTGAGTGGGTGACGTCACATTGTATGAAGATTAACCACAATAAAACGTTTTACACGAAACTGCTTCTTACGTTAGAGGTAGCTGACCTACCAGCAGTAAGAATGAACAGCAAAGTACTTTATATTTACTTAGAAACAAAACGTATGGAAGAGTTATAGGTATGTTTTCGGGCGTCACACAATAATCAACACTTTCTTCCAATAACCAAAGTATCGTGTATTCGGTACGTTCCAAGAAATAGCCAAGCCAACAGATACAGATAGAAAGAGGAGCGAAGTGGTGCCTTAGGAGTCCGGAAGAGGAATAGGCCGGTCGCCTCGTTGCGCGCCGTGGACCCGATTTTCCTAACCTCCCGATCGTGGCAATGTGGTCCCCCCTCTCACTGTTCTTCAGCAGTTTTCTTCTTCTTCAGATTTAATCGGAGCTGCTTTGAGTGGCTCTGCCCGGTAGAAGCGGCTCCGGTGTTCCAAGTCACAGCTTAATCCGTTCATGCCCGTAACATCATTCCCCCTTGCGAGAAGATCATGCCCAACTCACCTCTGCACGGTAGACGCAGCATCTTCTGAGGGCACGTGTCCTCTGAGGAGGAGGCACCTGTATGTCAGAGACATTGTGAGTGACTGTTTATTTGCATTTATTCAATACTCCCACCACAAACATGGGCACCCTTTTGGAACTTTAATCAAAATGATCTCTCGTTCGCTGTACTCAAGATTAGTTTCCCCTTTGTTGGGTGGACAGCAACGCCCTGAACTGCAGTGCTCATGAGTGCCTGAGGACAGGCACTTCATCAAGGGTGGAATGGTGTAACAGGACGAACCAAACCTTTCGATTCAACGGAGGCTCGTCTGGGGCATTTGTGCTGACTTGGAACCTCAAATGCCGCGATTCGCTCAAGACTTCGCTGCCGTCAGTTGTAACCGAGCCTGTTCCCTCATGGCTGTGTCGCCCACACTCGCCTTTGCTCCCACTCAGTTCCCTGTCTGTGGTGGTAAAACTTCTTCGAGTGTAATTAAGAATAAAACTCTGTTCCAATCGCATTCGGCTTCTATTGTACTACTTCCTGACTCACCTAGTGCGATACCGCTTACTATATTAATCCCCCCCCCTATCAGAACTAAGAATTATAATAAATGTGGTAGTCGCTGCTACAGCACAGTCCTGAATGTTCCTGGTAACGTGTTTTATTTGTGTGTGTTCAATTCCCACTAATTATGTAGGGATCCCTCTCGAGGTGGACTTACACACATAATTGATATCAAAAGTATGGGGTTTGGAGCACGAAAGTTCCGGAATTTCTCGTCTTTGTAGGGCGGTTGCTAAAGCAAAGCACGACTGATTCGTTGAAGAAGGTAGATCGCATAAATGCGGAGGTCATCACGCATTCGCCAATCGAAACGTAGGGTAGTAGTACAAATCAAGCGGAGCCCTCTTTGTAATGAACTTCTGAATAGACACGGAGGTAATTAATGGACCAAAAACCTCAAAATACGAGAGAAACTTGCTTTATAGTCACTTCTTGTTTCTCCAGTTATTTCTCGTCGATGCGTCGGGCTCAGCCTCAGAACGCTATAAACTTCCCAGACTGTACACCGCAATCCAAATCCAATCGTACCTTTCTAAACCAGCGGTCGGTTTTGGTCAGGAGAACCAATTAATTCTCGTGTGCTTTCCGTCCGATTCGTTCTCGACGGAGGTTTTGAATATTCTTTTACCTTTTGACATCCGCCCAAATCGCGCTATTTCGCCGGTTTGCGACGAAACTGCGATGGAAAGAGAAATGTTCGTCCGATGTAATTGAACTGTCAAACACTCATCGGACTAAAAATAAGGGGTTTCTTATAACCGCTTGGTACTACGTAACGATCTAGGTTTCAAACGGTTTGATCTAGCGGTCTGGGCTCACTCCTCCTTTCTTGGCACTTATGTTTGTTGTTAGCATTAGCAGAATAAGCGCATGCAATAGCCGTGTTTTTACTGTCCACGATGGATCCCCGGGCCCCGGGCATTAAGAACACCCTGAGGAACGGGTCCCGGGGTGTCCACTTATGCGAGGGTGGGCTCGATGCCACCTGGGGGTTTTGCCCCCCCCCCCCCGCCCACAGCTGGCAGGTATGAATGTGGAATGTATGGATGGTGTAAGTATGTAATTTATTGAGTGAATGGTTTTAGGTTGGAGTATGAGTGAGGATGGATGGATGTAATTTATATGGGGGCTAGGTAGGGTGAATGGGAGATGGGTGGGAGTGGGGGCTTGGAGGGAACCCCCCCCCCCCCAGGGGACAGGATCTGGCATTTGCGGAGCCCGTTCCCCCCTTCCAGCTGTTGGGCGTGGCTGGTTGGGGGTGGGTCCTTGCGTACCAGGGACCTGGGGTCCTTCGGCAAGGAGGGGCAAGTCCAAACCCCTCCAAGGCGGAGGTCCTCAAAGCCGTAAGTCTGGACGCAAGTCTGTGTGGGCTAGCAACCATTCTAGCCTTAAGGGATATTTTTCCCAAAATGGTACTGCGGGGGTGGACAGCCCACAGCGCAAGCTGGTGCACCATGGGTAGGTCCGCGAAAGACGGATGCCTCTGCTGGGGTCCAGCAATAGGCCCTTGCAGATGTCGCAGTGGTCGAGGGTTTGGCCGATGGGGCGAAGGAAGGTCAGGGCAGATGAGGCCGGTACTTCCTCCGCACACTCCTATATTGGATCGTAAATGTCCGCTACCCAAACAGCAAGAAAAGCATAGGACGGGTAAGGAAAGTATAGTGATGGTGTCAAAAAAAGTTGGGTTTTCCTCAGATCATTACGTTTTGAAGCCTACGAAAAACCTAATTCTGGTGCGTGGTCCCTGTGTACGTTCACGCTCTGCTTTGATCTGGGGGACTCGGTGTTCCATCTCTCTCTACCACTATTTCGCTGTGGCTGGTCTTGGATTCATCCAGGGTGAGCTGCGGTGGTGAGACATGTCGATTCAATCTGCTAGCAAGTCCAGTAAGTCTTCAGGGTTCGTGGCTGCTACTCTGCATGGTTGGGTCGGCGGATGGGAACAGTCAGGCAGTGTTTTATTCCCACTGGCCGTGACTCCCCCTACTCTTCTGCGTTTGTGGACATTTATGGAAAGGATTTCCGGAACTTTCACGCCGTTCGTGCGACGGCACTGCCTACAGAGAAGAGGTGCACAAGAATCCAGGATCATAATGTTGGGAATGCTCCCTGTCGTGTTGGAGCCGATGAATCATGTGGTGCGGGTGGGTCTACGTAGGGCCACAGCAAGAATAAGTTGCAAGCAGGTTGCCGGTGCATTGTCATCTGAGGGCTTGGAAGTGGGGAGAGAGTGGCCACACTGGGTTGAGGCTTGAAGTCGTTGCCATTGGTCCCGACTAGTCTGCAGTGATCCTGGATGTCCAGGTAGTATCTGGCAGCCGGCATCTTGCGCTAACTTGGCGAGACAGAACGGATCTTCGTATGGCAATGTTGGAAGCTCGCGGAGTGGAGAAGGTAACATCAGGCAGCATTGACCGTGTGAGGATGCGTCGGCAGGCGTTCTCCAAGGCATCACCACCACTCGAATCGTATCTAAACTGGTGGTCGTTCTACAGTAGAACATCCTTTTATCCTTCATTCCTTCCCCATCCCATTCCTCGTTTCCCTTGACCTGGCGTATAGTAGTCTGGGTTTAGTTTCCCCTTTGAGAATAATAATAAGCACAGCTTTTGATCCTTCCATTAGCGCTACAACCTAGAACTCACTCAGAATTATTGTTATTACCTCAAAGAGACTTCGTTTGACGGATGAATGAAGCAAATCGTTCGAGTCGCACGTATAAATTAAGGTTATGTGTTGTGTGGTTTATAATTCCTTAAATTGGCTTGCGGAACCGGTTTCTGAATTCGTACCCATTGTCTTTAGACTTCGACCACCCGCAGTTCATGTGTCTGACAATGGTTCATAATTAACTGTAAGCAAACTCGAAAGGGGCAGCGAAGCGCACGAACGTCCAAACATCGACCATGTTTTCAACAAAGGGAAAGTAAAACAATTAGTGTTCACGTACTTCATACAATGCTTTTCTGAAGGCGTTTACGAACGCAGCGTTTGTGTTTAATCAAATCGAAGTTCAATTGTGTCAGCAGTTCAACCAAAGCCGAATTAAGAAGAGGAGGGGGGCTCATATCACACTATGTGGGAGCTGGTGGCGGAAGATGCAAAAAGTCCGTCGAGCAAATAAGGAAGAAGCAAGAAAACATTGACGCGGATGGGAGGAGATGCGGAGAACAAGCTTCAGAATTATCATAAGCTCACGACTTCGTTACCTTTTGCTTGTTGCTACTTGTAAACTGATTTCATTTCGCAATTCCCCTCCAGTCTCGTCTCTTACATTATTACCTTATCGTATCTTCCGGTTAACTGCTTCCTATCTCGCGCTCTCGAAATCCGAGTGGAAGGGGGCTGTTAAGGAATCTCTGTAGCAATACTTATGAGCAGCGGTAACGATGTCTTCTATTCAAGCGGAAATCCCATTTGGCGTGCAAGAACTAGGAGCAATTAGTTATTAGATGTGTTGATGCACTGTCGCCACTCGTTGGGAAAAATACTAACGTAAAACTACCATTCGGGATTTTAATTGGTAACTAACGCCATGTTTTTCTTTTTACCAGGTGGTGAGGAGAAACGGGTCAAAATGTCTCAAATCAACAAAAATATGGCATGCTGGGTATAGTTTTATTGTTTCGTTCAGTTTTCTCCCCTCAACTTATTAGATATTGGTTTCCTCGTTTTTTTTTTTCATATCGTAATAACTTTGTGCGGCGTGTGAGCATAATGAATAACATGTATCTTTGAAGCTGAGCATTACTTTGCTTCGTATTTATTTTGGAATTGTGTTTGACGCTAATTTCTTCCCAATTTTCTTATGATTCTATTGAACACGTTGTGGTTTTTTGAGTTGCTTCGAACACCTTTTTTTATTTTTTGAACAGTAAAGGGACACTGTGAAACGTTTGGTCACCGTAATTGAGCCATTATACGCATTTGAATTTTGGTTGGCACTGAATTGTCCTTTTCGTAGTTTTGTTGACGAATTTTCATAGTATTTCGTTAATAATTATCTTCCTATGAGCTTTGATACTGTACCTTTGGTCTTCATAATGCGTGGCGTGATTTTTAAAATAATTCCCAACTACAGATTAGGGGATCTTCGAAGGTGTGGATTATGCTACGAGTTGGACGCCGTGAACACGCTCAGTGTAATGGAGGAGAGGACGTATTTTTAAAAGCAAGGCATGAGTAGAATGTACTGGCTGCCGAACTCTAGTAGTTTTCAGTTTTATTCTAAAAATTATCAGGCTGTTGCAAACTGTGTAAAATAGTTCGTCTATTTGTAAATATTTAGTTGGTAGCTCACGTGAAATTGGAGGCTTGTTCTTTCAGCAAACATCATTGGGCCTGACTTCTAAAATCACTTCAGTATAGTTTAATAATTGAAAGAAAAGAGTTCGATTGACCAACGAAGGGGATCTCGTGAATGTTGCGTTGGGCGAAACGGACTGTTTTCTTCATTTGAGGAGAGGTATACTAATTTTTGCACAAAAGGTGCTGTGAACGAGGTTAGAGCGAGGAAGGTAAGACGCTCACAGTTCGGTGGTGAGCGGCCATTGACTTAATGAAAACTAATGTCTCAGCGTGACTTGTACTTAGGACGTTGGATCATGTACATTCTTCTACTTGGGGTAAGTTGCGGGATAATATTGCGGAAGTTATCGTTTCTTCCAGGCCTCTTCTCATTTCCCACATGGCACTCAGTCTCGCTCCAAACACCAGTGATTTTGACTCCTCGCATAGTGCCAATGGCCTAGCGTCGGCAGGAAAACGTCAATTTTCGTTGTTCCTTTGTGGTCAGGTCATGTTTCGTATCGTTTACTAATATTTTCTGAATCGAATGGGATGGATTCAGGAGGTGCGAGACTGCATCAAGCTGTGCAACAGGATAATAAACCATTGCGTAATAATGTGAGTAGTTAGGTCTATGGCACACCTGGAATGAGTGCAGTAATCCCCCCTCACCACCTGACAGCTGATGTATGACGCCACCCCCTCCCCTCCTGGCCAGCTGATGTATCATGTACCCCCCCCCCACAATAAGCTAATGTGATGTCAGCCTCCCCACTCCCACCATCAGTCGCATCATCATCATGTGCACCCCCTCCCACAGAGTAACTTTTGAGAGTATCCCCCTCCTCCCATATCCAATACAGCTGATAAGGACCGCCCCCCCCCCCGTCTACATGTGACGTCATGCCCCCACAATTGGCGCACCTTCTGAAGGGATCAACCCCCGACCCCCCAATGTGACGTCACGTCCCCCACCACTATGAATCTTGGGATTTATTAAGCGTGAAAACGTATGCTGGGGAGTGGGGCATGACGTCACACGAGGGGATTCATAGTTGTGGGGGATGTGACGTCACATTGGGGGGGTTGATCCTCTCAGAAGTTGCAACTATTGTGGGGGCATGACGTCACATTAGGACTGGGGGGAGTTACTTATCAGCTGTAGTGGATATTGGTGGGGAGGGGGAATACTCTCAAAATTTACGCTGTTGGAGGGGTTCATGATAATGATGTGGACAGGGGGGACATGATGATGATGATACGGACAAGGGGGAGCCGACATCACACTAGCTGTTTGTGATAGGGCAGGAGGGGGGGGGGTTGTCAGGTCAGCTGTAGTTGTCTGGAGGGGAGTGACGTCACATCAGCTGATTGTGTCAGGGGGGGTCTTACGTCATATCAGCTGGTCAGGAGGGGAGAGGGTGAAGTCATACATCTGCTGGCAGTAGCGGAGGGGGGATTACGTCACTCATCTCACGTGTGCCATAGACCTAACTACTAATGTGTGCAGGTTTATTTTAGATATACTCAAATAAGTTTCAAGTCGATGTGCACATCAGCCTTCGTTCGCGCATCTACTGGTTTTTAAAGTGGGGGGTGGAGGTCGTTTCTTACATCTTCACCTTCTTCAAAAAAGCACATGTTTCAGATACGACGAATTACACTCTTTTGCTATGGGCTTTTTTAATGTTGTTGGCTGCTCAGTTAGGCTTGGTGAAGTATTAAAAGTTATGAACTAGACTTTTCCACAGCCTCTGTTACTGGTTTCCCAAACGATTGTTATTCATTGTTCAACTGCAAGGCTTCAGTGTCGTTATAGCTGATTCAATTAAAGTCTTAGTTGCGAGGGAAAGAGAAAAAGAAAGAGCCAAGGCTGGATGGTCACAGATAGAAATGAATAGCCATTGATAGTCCCCACACATGAGGGAATACATAAGAAGAAATGTAGAATGGAAATTACGCCGTTAATTACCGAACTAAAAAGAAAGGGACTAAATAAGAGCCTTGGGATCCAGTCCCAGAATATTCCTAAATCAATGCTCAATCACCCAACATCCAAAATCGTGTTAGGAAGCGAACAGAAGCCAGAGCAAAGCGTTCCAAATGGTTTCAGCGGAAGGCTGGAAGAGATCGCGCAATATCTGTTCCAGGTGTGGTATAAAGTAATGCCAGCCTTCGTCCAATAAAAATGGAAATGTAGTTCGTTCCTGTCAAAGTATCAAAAATTCCGAAACTCGTTAGCTCGAAGGTAACTGCACTTGCGGCGTTGACTCTCCGTTACGGTTCAGGTTGAATTCAATCCAGCATTTTAATTATTAATCACTTATTCGTTTGACGGGAACCTCGTGCTACCTGAAGCTGCTCGAACATAATGAACTGCCTCGTCTGTCCATATTATTGCCCAAGCTCCAACAGTTTCGGTAACAAGCTAAGCTTCGAAACTATTTCCAAGCTGAAAGCTCGGTTTCATTTTCACCTCTTCGCTTTTTCATAATGCTGTCAAATTACTGCGAAGGTTGAATGTGGGGCAGCTCGATGCCCCGTGCAGAATGTGATGGGGTCGCGGAAAATGGTCCCTCGGAGTTTCCACTTTGCAGTAAACCGCCTTTTCCATCCGCAGCTTAATCCCGAGCGTCTGCTCAACAGCTTGGAAAGGAGTAAGCGGCGATGGTTTCCTCCGGAGATTTGACCGGATTAAAAAGAGCGAACTCTTCTTTTTTTTGGATGACGGGGAAGGGGTAGGGGGTGGAAATCGGTTTTTAAAAAAATAAAAAAAGGCGGGGTTAGTTTCCCCCTTGGGCCCGTCGGATAGACGCACATTTGAATCGTAGTGGCCGTCTGAATTTAAATTTGATGTTAGGTTACGAATGATCATGAGCGGACGCTGTGATTTCGAACTCGAGAATCCTGCATAGCGAGAAAACACTCTGTTGGTAAACAGGAGGGAAATACTCTTATATTCTCTCGTCTACTCTCAATGAACTGTAGATCCCTGTCGTTATTGCTTCCTTTCTTGAGAGCCCAGTGTAGCGAGCTGAATATCACCCTTGTTATCTGCCATAACTAGTTATTTTTCATATCTGTTATTGCTTTTGTCCGCGGCTATTTCGTTTCACGGAGAAACAAGAAAGATTGGCCTCGTCCATTTCTCAGCAGCAAGAGGAGTGAGAGCGTGCAGTAAATTTCATAATTTGCGTTACCAGCCAAAATGAACAATTATGAAACGGTGGAGTAACAAAACGTACACCTATCGTCAACCAAAATCTGAGTGTGGATAGCACGAATTGTGGAGCACCGCTCAGCACCAAAAATGGCAGGAAAAAATGTTGCTCGGGGGGAAATTTGTTTCTTTCTCCAATTTCTCGCCTAATTACTCGCGCTTCCTTCGGCCTTCGCACATAATGCAATTCCTTTGAAAATTGTCGCGAAATTCCCTCCCGCTTGGAGCCTCTTAAAGACTTTGCACGTTCATAATCACTCGATCTCTCCTCAGTAATTGAGCAGATTGAAATTAATACTCTTTTTAAAAATTGAACTTGCATTCTCTCGACAAAAGCAAGCTGAATAAAATTGAAGCTCTCCTCAATACTTTGCACTTAGTCTTAATTACCAATTAGAAATTGAATAAAAAGGAATGGAAGCCCTCCTAAAACTTGCGCTCGTAATTATTTAAGAATTTATCGAAACGAATCGTTTTTCTGCACACAAAAAACGGAAGACCTCAATAAAGGTCCTTTGTCCGGAATGAGTTGCATTCGCTTTCAGTATTGAGCAGTATGAAATGTTATTTTATTATTAATAAATCGATGGAATTGAATTTTGCAATAAATACGCGTCTTTCGCTCTACGGAGAATAAAGCAGAATAAGAATCGAGGCAGTTTTCATCGTTTAATCGGATTACTTGCCAAAACCTCAATCAGAACTTCAGTTGAATGAAATTCATACTTTTTTTACTTTCCAAAGCTCCACGAAGTAAAAGCATATTTGTGTGATCGGCTGAAGAAAAAAGCAGAGTTTTATTCAAACGTTCAAACCTTACGTTTCAATGATAGGGGGACAGGAGGACTGGACAGGAGGGCTTCAGGCCTTTAGGTTTCAAGGAAAATCCCTAATGGCCGATGTATTCTTCTTTTTTTTACTGCCACTGTCCGGATTTACTGTGACCTTTGAAAATGAAAGAAAAACTCTGTGTATGTTATTGGGCAATAATGAAATAGCCCCAAAATTGATATTTAGTCTTCAGACCACCATGGAACACCAAAGGTAGGCGAAAAACGCTGCAAATGATTACACAACGATTTCTTATTCTCTTGTACAGCTTGTGGTAGTCTCGCACCACTTCGGATACCCACCCTATTCGATTCAGCATCGAAAAATACCAGTTAACGATACGAAACATGTGCTGACTACAACGGAACGACGAAAAGTGGCATGACATGACGAGTCGAGCTGACAGGTAGATGGAGTGAAGCGTGAGGGAGTGCCAATGATGAAACGGTTACTTTCGGTGTTCCACTGGTTCTTCCAATTAGTAGACTGGCTCAATGTAATTATTTTGATTTCACCATTTCGGTTTAGACGCAGTCGTACGTCTCAGAGACTCGTTCCATTAGATACCAAACACGGCCTATAAAATTTAATTGATGCGTTAAGCGCTAAAACTTTTTTATTTTCCTCCAAAGGTGAAGCGTGTGAGTGATATCTGTAATCTTCAGCACTTCATTACAAAACAATAAGAAGGGGATTGCCCTGGGCGTTGTCAAAGTTTTGGACATCAGCTTGACGTTGCCTCCAACGGCTTGCGTGTCCTCCATTGTGTGAGCTCTCTGCACCGCAGGGTGTCTGCAAATTGGAGGTGAGGTATCTGGGGATGTGGGGATAGGGCGTGGCATTCTAGAGGGCCTTCTTAGTTCAATCTTACGATTGGCACTCCAGTCTTGTTGAAATATCCCAGACCATTGTCCACGCTTGGCTTCCTGCCCAATCCACCCAAGCATCCCAAACCTGACAGTTTTGTGCTGTGTCGCACTTGATATGTAAAATAGTTGTATGAAGGTATGCCATTTCTCCGACAACTGATCGGAATGACGTTTCTGACTTACATCTCGTTTATTGACTAGCTATTTCTTAATAACTCCAGTAGAATGCGATGCAAGTGTTAGGGGGGGGATTCATACTGAAAGCGATATCACACTAAGTGAGTCAGGAAGTAGTACGATATCAAGCCGAATGCAATTGGAGCAGAGTTTTATTTTCAATAACATTGGGGAAAGTTTTACCACCACAGACAGGGAACTGAGTGGGAGCGAACACGAGTGCGGACGACACGGCGACGAGGGAACTGGCTCGGTTACAACTGACGGCAGCGAAGTCTCAAGTGAATCAGGGCATTTGAGGTGCCCAGTCAGCATAGATGCCCTGGACGAGCCTCTGCTAAATCGAAGGGTTTGGTTGTTCCAGGAGGAAACACAGTAAGAAGGGGATTGCCCTGGGCGTTGCCAAAGCTTTGGACATCAGCTTGACGTCGCCTCCAACGGCTTGTGTGTTCTCCATTGTGTGAGATCTCGGCACCGGGGGGAGGTGAGGTGTCTGGGGATGTGGGGATAGGGCGTGGCGTTCTGGAGGGCCTTCTTAGTTCTATCTTGCGATTGGCACTCCTGTCTTGATGAAATATCCCAGTCCACTGTCCACGCTTGGCTGCCTGCCTGATCCACCCAAGCATCCCAAACCTTACAGTTTTATTGCTATTAAGCATGCTTATACCTGTTCTACAAGTTTGCAAAGAAGGTTATTACAAAAGACACAGTTGATCTTTCCCTTTCAAACTCGCAATGCGAGTAAGTATTTAAATCAAGTAGGAAACTAGAACTAGCGAACTTCTCACAGGTGGTACGGCATTCCCAAGAAAACTTTTGTGATGTGCAGCACTTGATATTTAAAACAATTGTATGAAGGTATGCCAATTGTCCGGCAACTGATCGGAATGACGTTCCTAATTTACTTCTCGTTTATTTACTAGCTATTTCTTAATAAGAATGCAAAGCAAGCCCTTTTTCGGCTTTCCGTAAAATACTTTCCGTTCCACTAAATACGAAGCGCAAAGTAATCCATGCCCCTCCTGAATTGTCCACTGCATTTGCTCATGAGCGGAAATGATTGAACTCCAAGATACGGGAATCAATTAGTTGTAGATGACTATTTGAGAAGGGCGGGGTTGTTTGTGCCAGACTCCTCGGCCCATGCTTGTAAATTTACTTGATTGCTCTCCAAGCATTGGCAGAGCCAATTCACTTTGATCTGTTTGGTCATTCGGTTTTCCTGCATCTGCCGTCTCGAATGGGAATTGCATTCCACCACTCGTCAATCTGAGAACTCGGAGTTATTTGCCTCCCTTACGCTATCTAGTAAATTAACAGGTTATCAGCCAATATCGTTGCTGATACGATTGTTCAACGGGCTATTTGCGTGGTTTGCTATTACTTTCCTTGGCTCTACGAAGTACGCTCTACGAAGACGCTCTTGAGTCCGAAAAACACTATTTGGGGTCTGTGTGTGTGTGTGTGTGTGTGTGTGAACGATTTTTAGAGAAATCCACCGTACCAAATCAGCTCAAACTTCATATCTCGCCCGCAAGTTACTATGGGACGTCAAAATAAGGGTATGAACAAAATCCACCGAAAGCTAACTATACTTATCATAGTGATCAAAACACCAAATATTCTTTTTCTCAAAAGCAGCTCCAACGATTTTGATTAAATTTTTCATGTTTGTAGCTCCCAATATGGCAACTATACCATAAAATTCCCATTCGTGGGAAAATTACGATAGCAGCACAATAAATTGCCAAACCTTTCGACGAAATCGATTTCAGCGCGGTTTTTCGAGAAAACAACCGTACCATATCAGCTGAAACTTGATGTTTAGCCTACAGGTTACCATGGGACGCAAAAATAAGGGTATGGGCTAAATCCCCCGAAATTTAACTATAGTTATCACAGTAATCAAAACACCAAATTTTTTTCTCAAAAATGGCTCTAACGATTTTGATTAAATTTTTTATTTTGGTAGCTCCTAATATGGCAACTATACCATAAAATTCCCATTCGTGGGAAAACGATGAGAGCAGCACAATAAATTATCAAAATTGTCGACGAAAAGCGTTTTTAGCGCAGTTTTTTCCTTATAAACTCCGCTGGAATTTTCGTAGAATGTTTTTAAAAAATTGGTATTGTAGTCCAATCCAATACCTAAAGAGTGAGTGTTTAAAAATACTCATGAAATACATGGGGCTCACTCCGAAAATTCTTGAATATCAACTACCGCCGTTAAGCTTACTACCAGTTCTAAAAGTTTTTACCCATTAACTCTGCCAAAGTGATTACGATCCTTCCTAAAAAAATTCGTGTTTACGGCCTCATTAATGATCTGTGTACCAATTGCTCAGTAATGGTTATGGAATGAGTACGAGCAGCACAATAAATTCCGGAACTGTAAGCGCTACCGCTTCCTGCTGGTGTGAAGTGTTGTTTGACCAAGTTCAAAGGAACTGAGAGATAAATTAATTGATTAAACAGAATTAGTCATGTAAAAAGTAAATTGACGTAGAGCTAAGGAAAGTTGAGTGTTGCAACGCACCAGATATTTTTGAAGTTGAGTCATTCTCGATCGAAGAGTCGTTTCATTTTAGTTTGGTTGGATATAAAAAGTATGGTAACTATGAAGATAAATTCCTTTCGGTCAACTTTTCTCAAAGCCTAGCACATTATTTGCAACGAACACTCTGAATACTATGAAAATTAAATATTCAGAGCGTATTTGGCACTGCCAGTAAGTGTATTGCAATGCTACTTCTCAATAAGAAAATGTTGAAAGCTGTCTTGAGCCACATCCAAATAACTTCCAAGATTTACCCTTCAACTGACCATCTTGATACAAAAGGGGTTGAAGTAGTTAAGATGGATTGCCATTTCCCGTGAACTTCAACCTTTACAAAGAGCAACAACTATCACCTTATCAAGGAGCTTTAAAGTGGTTATGGAAATGAGTGTTTATCGCCTAATGGGAAGTTTAGACGCAGATAAACGCTCCCTGCCAGATTGTCATCAACCAAGTCCGACCCTTCACTTGAAGCCTTCTCCACAACGCTAGTCATTGATCCTGCCCCCATAAAGGCCAGACCCTTTCAGAGTCCCTTCCCCTTTCTCGCCATCTCAAACGCCCAACAGTTCTAGTCCGCCACTTCTATAACCGTTGCTTCCACCCTTTATCTCTCGTCTCTTCGAGCTGACGAAATTATTCTGCCAGCTCGGATGATTCCCGCGCTCACCTTCGTCATCTCGGTTCGAATCAAATGTTGGCAAATACCGAGACGTCCGCCGAATTATAACCGCTCGACTGGGGCCTCGGCGAGGAGCGACGGTCTTCTTGTGAGATTAATTCGAGCGGGGACTAGCGATATCCTACGTTTACGACGTTCACGGTTAACTTCTGCCAATGAAAATCTGATTGCCTTTCACAGTTTCGAATAAAGTCATTGAAACTCGAGACTCCGACACCCTCGTTAAGTCCTTTTAGAAGTTGGGCGATCGAGAAATCGATTGCTTTCGAAAATACACGAAAGTCAACAGCGTTTCGAAAGTCGCTACACAACCGGGAACATTTTGATTTTCCGTTTGTTAGTGCGTCCGAAATCGTCACCCCTTCTTCAATTTTGATCCAATTTTTTGAAACTTCCCACGAACAGAGGGAAATAAGAGCTGAGAAGCTCCCCGTACGGTTTCATCGAAAACAACCCTCCGTGTTTTTTGTCTTATTTTGGCGAGCGTATAAAATCCTCAGAAAGTTACCATGTGGAAGCGCAGTTCTGACCGTTTAGATTAAACAACAATGTGTGAGGCGTTTGGCTTCGTTAGTCGCTTTAGACGCTCACATGCACTTATGTATTCTACCCTGGTACCGTTTTTCACACCAGGATGTGGGGGGTTGGGCGTGCACTAATTCAAGCTGCCACTCCTGCGACACTTCTTTCCTCACGCAACAGGGGTTACACCAAAGTATTGGCTATCCCACGCCGTCAGTGTCTCCACTAAGAATATGCACCCAACTATACCACCTCCTGGAATCGCTGAAAGGTAGCGTTTCATTTGTGACAGACGAGGCATTTCGAGGCTCTTCCCTGTAGCATTCCGCAAACACAGGCACAGAGGATGACTAAGCCAAGAATCAAGAATTTTTTGTATTTGCAGGGGCCTAAGAACAGACAATACAAACGTCGGGAAACGGGCAATAATTACACCACATAGGCAAGTAATATGAAAAGATGGTGGAGACACGGCACCACAACTAGCAAAAAAGAAACACATCACATAATGAAACCGCGACACTACACATCCCACGCAATCCCAAAAAACTCACCAAGCGAGTACAGCTTTGCCCTAATGAGATGAACTTTTATGACTTTAGTGAAAGACTTAGTAGGCAGCTGTTGAATATTATGGGGTAGGGCGTTCTACAGACGAGAGCCTACTTGGATTGGGGCATTTTTCTGAGCTATACTTAGGCGAGTAAAAGGAATCACTAGGTTCCCACGGGATTGGGTGTCATGCCGGTGTACATCGGAAGCCACGGCAAGGAGCGATATGTTTACTTTAATCAGATTCAAAACTGCCAAGACATATGCACTAGGCAATGTAAGAACGACAAGGCGATCAAACGAACCCCTACAACTCTCGTTCCATAAAAAATTAGTCAAGATTCGGATGGCACGTTTTTGTTGTTTAAATATGTCAATTGCATGACTACTGTTACCCCATGCAACGATACAATAAATTGCTCTGCTGGCAAAGCAAGCATAAACAGTACGCAGGACTTCATCAGAAACGACGCACTTCAACCTTCTAAGCATGAAAATAGAAGATGATAATTTAGGGGACAACGCCTCAACATGGGCCTTCCAGGAAAGTCGGTTATCCACCGACAAACCCAGGAAATTAACTGCCTGGTCTAAACTTCTGTTGAAACCCACTACAAAGGTCTGGGTTTTAGTTTTGTTCAAAAGCATTTGCCTGACACACTTCCACTATCTCAGATTTATATTGCGGATTAAACTGCATTTCTTCAGGGGAAGAGCTGGGCAAGTGAAGTCGTCAGCAAACAGGAAAATGTTGTTTGAATCCTCGAACTGGGTAGGTAGGTCATTGATATACAAGAGGAAGAGGCAAGGGCCGATGATACTCCCCCGTTTGACACCACAGGGGATTGCAACCTCACTAGAGGTAGTCCCATCGAAAGAAACAATCTGGGACCAACCCTCAAGATAGCTCTGTAGAAACAGAACCATGCGAGGGCCGAAGCCATAGGTACTCCAATTTCCTGAAGAGCAGGTGGTGTGGCACCAAGTCGAACGCCTTTGAGAGGTCAAAAAGACTAAGAGAGGTGCGCTGGCCATTCTCCAAAACTGAAAAGAGCCGAGAAACAAGAGAGCATGCCAGCCAGTAATTGAGTTTTTTGGAGGTTCACAATATCATTCGTTCTTCTATCCAGGGATAGACATTTTCAGTGTGCCCTTTCACCGCTCAGCACAGAACGTGCTCCTCTGTGCAGCCGACAACTCAAGGACTTAAAGCTATAAGGATATGAAGCGCGAATAGGGGTTTTAAACTTTAAAAAAAGTGGCTATACGGATTTAAATCACAGTCAAATAAATGGTCTTTCAAGGTTGGCATAGGCAAATGATGTGGTTGATCGGAAACGTTGCACTAAACGTTGCAAATTATTACAAAACGGCTCATTATTCCCTTCCACAGCATGATTGTCACCAATGCTATTCAATCCAACTTCGAAACGTATTGAGAATAAAATACGTTTGGAAAAAACAGGTAGAGCTCGTAAAATGGAAGATCTCGCGTAGGCCCATGAGCCCAGCCTTACGCTACACAGAAGATTTCGAACGAATACTCCTTCGTAAATTGGTCGTCCTCCGGTTCATCCAAAGCCTTCGAAAAGAGCGCAATCTGTTTCCTTGATGGGAGGAAATTTTAGACTGCAGCGTCACGGGCTGCTCTGCCTCAGCCCTCATTACCCTGACGTGGGTTAATGGAGCGGAAAATCACGGAAAGAAAAGGGGTGGCCGAGCGAAAAGTACCGAGAAAGGGAGTAACTTGACGAGCGGCGCTAACGAATTTTAATTATGAGGCCGAAAATCTGGCAAGAACTATGAGCAAATGAGTTGTCGAACGGAGTTTCGAAACGGCGGTTCATTAAAATGTTACGTCGTAACGCGAAGGTTTAATTATCGAATACCTTCGTTTATTCCCAGAAATTCCGCGTATTGAACGGGGTCTGACGACGAAAAAGTGGGGAATTAATTAATTTTCAAATGGACAGCTGAATACCGAAGTCGTCTCAATGTCCTCTTTTTAGGAATTTTCCACCGGTTGACTAAATATAACCGTTGAAAAGCTCCTGCAGTTTGGAGAACGTTATGACGAGAGTGACGATTTTCAAATGAGATTTGGACAAAAAAAACAGATTGATTGGGCGAGAATAATCAATCTGAATTGCCCACGAGAGAGTTTTAGACTAATTAAGCTGAAACGCAGGGCGGTTTATCTTTTAATTTTGTCACCATTCATTTACTTCAGTTGAACTGAAACGAATGAACAGTATCTTAAACTGTTCCGAACATAATACTTGCTCATGTGAAGAGATCTACGCAATGACTTACGAAGAATCTTCTAAGTCACACGTATGGTTTTCCCAGGTGCGTAAATAAATAGATTAAATGTCAAAAAATGGGCACACAGTGGACGTTAGTGTAGAGGTTATACTTGAAGGAAAAATACCGTCAGCACGTTTTAACGGCCATGTTTCATCTTAAGAGTAAGTCAAGTACTTAGGCGAGAGGCGGCGTTTCAGTAAATAAGTCCAGTCCTTTGAAGGCACTACCTTCGCAAGATTTACCTCATCAAGAGCAATAAACAAGGCCACTTGGGATGTGAGTTACCGTGACCCAATCCTCATGTACAAGGCCATTTACTGAGGCGTGATTGGCTATGCCCCGTTGTCTAGGTTAGGAAACTCTATCAATCAAAAGAAAGTACTGGCCGAATCCAGGAGAGCTGAGCTGCTGTGGATCAACACAAAGGATCCACAAAGGCACTCCAACTGATCATTGACCCATTGACATGGCCACTGAGTGCATGGTGGACACGTAGATAGTGAAAGGGATGCTTCCTTCTCTATGGGCCGAACTTCGTATGTAACTCATTTGTATGTACATTAGATAAATGGCAAGCGAGATAGGATTCATTGTTAAAGGGATACGAAACGTACATACTTTTTGTCAAAATGGAATGTTCTCGGAGTCTTGAAAGCATGTGGCTTGCGCCAGACGAGCGAGCCTTTCGCCCAGTTTGCGAAGAAAGTTGTAACAAGAAACGTGGAATAGTCTGGTCAGGTGGGAAATTAGATTAAGAACACCTCACAGATGTAAAGAATTCTCCAGGGTTTAGCTCCGTGTGGTAACACATGAGCAACAACAACCTACTGGGAAACTGACTAAATGACAAGCACTCATCCACTGGACCTCCACAGGGTAACAGACAGGCCACAGCTCTCCACCAGGAGACTGGCAAAATAACCAAACCTGCCATACCTTCACAGGTCTGCTCTGTGGATGCTGAGCGAGCGCCCTTACTACTCCACTATACCTCCATGGGGTAACAGACAAGCCACAGCTCTCCACCAGGAGACTGGCAAAATGACCAAACCTGCCATACCTTCACCGGTCTGCTCTGTGGATGCTGAACGAGCGCCCATAAACTCGTTCGCCAGCAAAACCGCAAACCCCATGACTTTCGATTGATACTCTCTTGTAAACGCTAAGGAACACCGCCCTGTGGAGGTACCGCCCTGATCACGCAGTTAGTGTAGCTGAGCCGAAAGCATCTACTTTATAAATACGGCGTTTCATTGACTCAATCCCCCCCTCGTTTGACGCGAGTAACGAAATGATCCATGAAAGATACGTAAATGCCTCCTCATCATTTCCTGACGTCACTCTCGAAAAAAAAAAAACGAAAATATTCCGCCCCGCAGCTTCTTATTCCGTCGAAATCGTTACTACATCCACTTTTCACATTCATTTTCGAAACAAAATGAAACTTCTATTATCGAAATCCTTGTTAGGGTGATTGATCGACTTCCCAGTCAATGCTATCCGAACTGTCCGGAGATATGAAATATTGGTTGGGAACGAGATGAAGGAAAAGCTCGTCCGTCTTTTCTAAGAAATTTTTTGCGGAGCGAGAAGGATATAAAGTTGTTTTTCAGCCAATTGGCAGTGACGGGACGGAAGCGGAGTTGAAGATTTTCACGCCCTTTCTGCCGCTTTCACCTAGAACAATAAATCCTCTGGATACGTTATTAAATCCAGGAGCCTTGATTTTCGTCAAACGCGTTTCAATTAGTGTCAAATCGTTTTGTACGACTTGATTTCGTCGAATCGTCACGAACGAATAATCGTTTAAAAAGTAAATTCGAGTTGTGGATTTTTGCGGGCCGCTTCCTTCAAATTTTCTAGTAGTGTAACTCGTGTGTAGAACGCAGTTAAATATGTTTGGGAGCTCTAAGAACCCCCAAATCTTCATAGAATAGTGAGTTTTGCAAAAGCCTCATTACCAAATCAAAAGGTAGACTCGGTCTGGCATTCCCCGCTCATTTTTAGGGGCAATAGGCCTTTGAGAGGACAGTAAAAGTAAAATAATAAAACCTCCAAACCTGCTTTGCTCCTAACTATATTTACATAAAATTTAATAACTAAGAAATAAATTCGCTTTCTGATAAAATAAAATTGCAAATGAAAGAAAATGAATATAATCGTCCGTCTTATAGTTGAACTTTATTCTTCGTAATTGTCTTCGCTTGAGAGCTCCAGCAAGGAATGTATAGTCGTGGTAGTATACGTCGACATTGGAACAGCCTGCTAGGAGAATTTCAAGCTGTAGAAATAAAAGAAAACGCTGCAAATTATTACACAATGGTTTATTATTTCCATGAACAGCTTGACCTAGTATTACTGCTCCGAGACCCATCCCATTCAATTCAGCATCGAATACTAGTAAACCATACGAAACATGACCCGGCTACAATGGAACTACGGAAACTAAATATTCCCCCGGCGCCAGGCGCCCGTAAACGTCTGTTGTATGTCACAGGCGTGCGGAGGAAGTGGCCTTGGCGCCCTGTCTCGAAAGGGCGTTGCAAGGCGAGCGGGCAGGTGGTTTTAATGAGACGGGAGGGAGGGAGTACTAACGACGAAACGTTGCATTCCAGTGTAGTTCCCACGTTATACTGCGTTTCGTTAATTTGTTTAACCATTTTTTGCCCATAACAACCATGGGCTTCGTCCGATCAGATTGCCGTGATGGCGGGCACAACTAGATACCAAATGGGATTTTTGTGCGAAAGAACAAATTTTTTAGACCATGTTAAAGGCTTAAAACGGCCTGGGCGGCGGACGGACATTGCAACTTTGGAATCTCCATGTCTTGAAACGTAAAGTATCAAATTTTGAGGGAGGGGGGGGGGTTGTAAAAAAATGTTCGTAACTGAAAACATAGGGTTATTATTCAGAATGAATAATAAACCAAAAGCTCAGATCGTGTCGCGTGGGCAGACGAAAATTGAGGAATGGCGGCTGCGGTAGACCTCTGGTCGCGGCTAACTAGTTTTCTATCACACCACTTTCACTATAACTTAACCATATTTACTTTCTACATTAAAAAAAAGAAAATATCTTTGAATAAAATAAACAAATATCCCTGATTTATATAGGCAGGAGCAGGGACGTATTGTGGAGGCCCTGTCCTACCATGGGTGCCCTGTTCCGCCTTAGCTGTGGATTCAGATAACCTCCCACACGCTATGGGGAACGTTAGCGCTATGTAGGCGGTATGATTAGTATTACGTCTTGGAATTAAAGAAGAAATATTGACCGGTTATTTATGTGGGCTTGGCGGTCGAACGAATACACAAAGAACTCCACTACGGAACATCCAGAGAGCCATCTGCTACAAACACGACCGTGACCGTCCACTCTACGTCGAGCCGACTGCATACACTTAGTACACACAGAAACGTGGCACGTCGACTGAAAACCATTCCACTCACCGAACACAGCGACTAAAATGAACGGGACGCCATCTGCGTACTGCACAAAGGAAAGCGTAAACGAAACAAACTATTGAACCAAAACACGCTCGAGACGATGTACGTACACATATACAGGACCCAAAATCGGGAAGAAAATAAATCATCACGCAAACGATTGAATTACGTGCAGACAAATTAACACACTCAGAGCCCAAATTTTGCAACACATGCATCGGCTTGTTAACACGTAATAAATCCATCATCGCCTTTGTTGATCCTTGAAATCCAAGCTCTGCAGCTTAGGAGTCTGACTTCATTCACGACTGTACGGAGGTTTGCGTCGAGGCATTAGGTAGCCATACACGAGCAGATATCTGCGACAGATATCGCGTTTTTAAACGAGGTCTGTGGGAAAGAACTGTGCGTTAGTGGGCGTTAAAAAATGATGATAGATGTGAAAATCGACCAGAGATATCTGCGAGAGTTCAAATCTGGCCGATGGCAGTCGGGCGTCCCCTTTAACCCGCAGACTTCTCGGAAGCGATGTCTGTGGTTCGCAGAACTGTTCGATTGGATCGGGCAGAGTACCTTAACGTTAAGATTTTCAGTTGTCCACGAGTGTTTTCCCCTGTGAGATATCTCCTCTAAAGAAATCAGTTTCTATTGGTGTTTTTTGTGCGGTATAAAAAAATGGGTAAAAACGAGTGGCCAAACGAGTTAATTGAAATGATGATCGACATGTATAGAGCCAGATCTTGTCTGTGGCAGTTGAAGCATGTAGACTACATGAACAAAACGTCAAAAACATTGCTTTCGACAAGATCGAGGCCGAAGTGAATAAGGTGATTCCGGATGCTGACCGTGTAGTGATGAAAAATGAATTGCCAAACCTTAGGACGCTCATGCCTACCACCTACCAGTAACTTCCAAAAGTAGGACCTTGGGAGTACCACTTAAAAAAGGAGTACCTACCATTTCTTCCTTTTCGTGTTTTCAGAAATATGTGAGGTCCCAAACTCGAAAAGTACATACTTAGTTGGTACCTGCCCTCCCAAAAGGAGTACCTCTGGTCACTGGATGAATAGATATACTTTGTAGATAGGTACTTACCAAGAAGTACGTCGAAGGCTTCCTCGTTCAGCCGCAGGTAGTTGTGGAAATCCCGCGGGTTGTTCTCCCTGAGATGTTTCAACAACTTCATGTGCCCAAACTTTCTCCTTTCCGAAACCCATGACTTCTCCCAAACTTGTTTTGTTTTTTTGGCTTATCCGTTTTATGGGCAATAAAAAAAATACCCGCCGCAAAAGCCGTTAATTTACGCTTTTTACTACGGACAGTCACTAACCCCATGGCATAAACTTACCGAATGTGTGGCCAGTCTTTTTTTTTTTGTTAATTTTGAAAACTTTTTTTGTACCTTCCGATACACCACAGTTGTGTTTAAAATGGTATGCTGTGGTACATGTTATGCACTAATTAACATGTAACTTGTGCAGGATTGCTGCCCATTAGCAGTACCTGTTTTTAGTTAGTGGTAACAATTAATTAGAATAACAAACAAACAATGAAACGAGGCTACATCGATAATACAGATCATAACAATGGAATAACTTAATTGTCAACATTGGTCGTTGGTCACTGTTGTAGAAGATCTGCATGGTGTTTGCGTTCGTTTCAGTCTTCTTCTGGGACGGGGCTGTGGGGCGTTTTTTAATATGGCTCTAGCGGTTTGATTAGGGTGATTGGTGAGAGCAGTATGCAGTTGGCGGTAGCACGATTTAAATATTTCATCCACTGTCTGAAGCTCCAGGTCATTGTGCAAAGCGGCGTTCCGGCAGAATAAAAGAAGCCAAAGGTGTAAAAATGGTTATTGAGTTTCACACTGACTCTGGGGATTTGATGGGTACGTTCACAAATAGGGGGCAATTGTGTAAGGTCTATTGAACGTTTTATCAATATGGCTGAGCCTCCTTTTCTTGTTCCCGAGGGGTGATCAGATCTGTTGATGTCATAGTTCGGGACGTAAACGTTTATTCGAGCTGCGAATTTAGTTTCCGAAATGATAAGTATTGCAATATCATAAATTTGCAAAAAATGGACTAGAAGGTGATATTTATTGTTTAGACCTCGCACGTGACCGTCCTGGAAAAAATTTCGGATTCGACCGATAACTCGAGTCTGCCAGACGAACGTCGGTGACAAACCTGAATCTGTCAGATTTCATCACACGAACGAACAGATGACATCGGGCACGGGTCAGGTGACAGATCTCGGGCATGAAAGATCGGCCGACAAGTTTTTTGTGTTAAGGGGCAACGACCGATCTCATCGGTCATTCCAGATCGTTAGCGATATCTGTCTGATGAGATCGGGCGACCAAATGTGCCGCAGATATCTGCTCGTGTATGGCTACCTATTAGAAGCTCGCAAAGGAGCGGAAGAAATTAGTTGTAGCGTGAGGGTTAGGTAATTCAATAAAACGTTCTACACATTTGCAGCTTTTAGAGTTATGAGCTGCAGTGGTGAATGAACGGTAAGACCAACCAGCTCTGGTTCGTCTATTTCGTGAGGAAGATTTTTGATCACCTTTTGATACGGAAGGGCAGTTAGATCAGGTGGAAAATATTTAAGGTACGGTGCCCTTCGTGGCTACACACTGTAACAGCCATGTTGGAACGTATCTCCACCTTCCGTCATTCTATCGCAAAACTTGCTTTTATTCTTCTTTTCTTCTCATCCCAGTCCCTTTTCCCTGGAGTTTTCATCAGGTTGTTGAGCGCTATCCCCCGCGTTTTATTTCGATTTACCTTTTATTTCGATTCCCAAGTGGCGCCTTCGTTCTATTCACTGCGAGCTTAGCAGGAGAACGAGCACATTGGAAAGGACGCCGGTAGCGGTGTGTTTTGAGGATATAACTTGAATGCCGTAACAGCTTAGTAGCAGAACTGTTTTCTCATAAATAGCGTAGTGGTGGGGATTCTGTTGGAGCAAGTCGTTATTATTGGAAAGCACGAGACCAAGAAAACTGCAATGGTTGGGATGAGGAATAGATATAAAGTGAAAACGATGAATTTGCTTCGACAGCGCTCACCTGAATTATCGAGCCGGAGGATTTCCTCGGATACCCCTGGGGAAGACCCAGAAATACAATTTACTCTGAAATGCATTCAATCAATTCCAGGGAGAGTGAAAACCTCAACGCTGGATCAGGCGTTTGCTCGCTCGGTTTGCTCCAACGGTCCGAGAGCTTTTGCTTTTACCCCCCCACGGGATCTGAAGAGACAAAGGGCTGGTAAAGTTGCGGCCAACAACGTCCGACCACTGTGGACTGAACAGAGTATAGTACACGAGGGTCTGACATAAAACCAAACCGCATCACGAGCGTAATTTCCCAACACGCATTTTCCGCTCCACTCCGCCCCACAAATTCTGAATTACTTCAGTTGAGGAGGCAGTCATTAGTTGAGCACCGCCTGGAAGTTGCTCCCTCTCGGAAGCCAACTTGTGTAAACTTCCCTCCCTCATCGCGAAGCAAAAACCTCAAATTATGGAAATTGTGAGTGAGAGGGGAATCGGACAAATAGTAGCAATTCTGAAAATCTTTCTTCGTCGACGTAATTTGATGAATTTCCGAGCTTCCTATTTCGGCTCTGGGTCGTTTGACAATTCCATTGCAGGATCTCTAAACTGTCAAAACTTCACAGAAACAACTCAGCAGTAGCGTTCAAAACACCAGAACCCGATGTCCACTAGCTATATATATAGTCTTCTGACTGTCCCACTGGTGGGATGTGCACTGTGGCCAGATGACCTATTGTACCAGTCCTAATATCTTACAGGTCAATGCCTAGCACCCTGAGGAAAGCCAGGTAGTTCCTGAAAGTGTTTTCGTTGGTATCCATCCTGGGAGAAGTGGTGCTAAAGACCAACATTCGCTCCCTCTCAAGTCTCTGGCACTGGGTTAGGACATGGTAGGGAGTCTCCTCATCCGTGCCACACCACCTGCATCGAAGGGGGTCGACTATACCCATAACATACATGTGTTTGTCCATTCTGCAGTGCCAGGTTATGATCCCAACAATCTGTCTTAAGTCCTTCCTCTCCATCCTCAGAAGGGTTAGGGTTAGGTTTTATGTTTCGTTGGCGTAGCATATTGAAATACAGTAATGAGCCTTTTCTTTCTACTTTGATGTAACTTGGAAAACCATTACTCGGGCCACAAATGGGCCTATTGAGTGGACGTACATGATACACCTCTTGTCCTCCCGGTTCCACCACCAGCTGGCGTTCTCTGATGCTACTGTAACGGGAGGAACCAAACCCTTCGATTCAGGGGAGGCTCGTCCGGGGCATTTATGCTGACTGGGCACCTCAAATGCCCCGATTCGCTCGCGACTTCGCTGCCGTCAGTTGTAACCGAGCTGGTTCTCTCGTCGCCGCATCGTCCACGCTTGCGTTCATTCCCACCCAGTTTCCTTTCTGTGGTGGTAAAAATTCTCCAAATCTACTTCATGAATAAAACTCCTTGTTTGAATTGCATTCGGCTTGATACCGTACTAACTCCCCAAATCTGTTAGTGTAGTACCCCTACAAATTAATCTACCCCCGTAACATTGGCGCCCAAATAGTGGTCGAACTTTCCCCACATTAGTTCGAGATGGGATGGGAAATTTTGATCCCCCACCTTCAACTTATCTACCTTAAAGCTGTGACCTACTCTCTCGCCCATCATTATGTTCGAACGTTGTCAGTTCTTGACGAACAGTTGAACACAGCCTTGAGTTCAACCGACGACGGCTGCTTCCAGGAAAGCAGGACGGATGTAAAGGAGCTTCTGATCTATCAGCATCTCACACACATCTACATAGAAAGGTCAAGGCTTATCTAGCATCGTAGCAGCATAAACCTACTAGTCAGCGAAAACCTACTAGTTCATCTCACAACGAATCCCATCATGCATCAACATCGACATCTTCCAGCGTGTCTGTCCCCAAATGACCTCTCAAACAACGAGTCTGGGGAAACCACGCGCCCTCATAATGGCCTGGTGAAGACAAAACTCCATCGCCAGAGCCACAGCCCTGCCCTATCTGCGGCAAACATCGTGGGGTAAAAAAAGTGCCCACATTTCATCAACTCCAGCCAGGAGGCAGGAGGCTCGAAGAACCTAAGTGGAAGTGCACAAGCTGTGTATGAATTGTCTGGCAGCCTAACACACACTCAAGAGCTGCCACTCAACGTACATGTGTGAATGCTGTCAACACACGCATCACATCCTGCCCCATCCCATGAGCCAGGACGCTGCACTTGTTCCCAAAAGTGCAACTAACTACTGCAAGGTAGATGCACCATCTGAAGTACCCCTTCTGGAACTCCTGAGAAAGAGGGAAACTCCGACTCCCCTTACTCAGACAATCGTCTTTCGCCAAGAGATGGACCGATTCTCTGAACCACGGATGTTGCAGCTGTGTGGGACGAAGACGTACGATCCACACAATAGACATTGTCAGAGACATTGTGAGGTGACAGTTTATTTGTAGTTCTAAACTCAGTACTCCCACCACAAACATGCGCACCCTTTTGGAATTTTAATCGAAATTCCCTCTCTTTGCTCAAGATTAGGTTCCCCCTGATTGCAGTACATGGCAAGAAACTGCAGTGCTCATGAGTACCTGAGGACAGGCACTTCATCAAGGGCGGAGTGGTGTAACAGGACGAACCAAACCCTTCGATTCAACGGAGGCTGACTCAAATGCCCCAATTTCGCTCGAGACTTCCCTGCCGTCAGTTGTAACCGAGCGTGTTCCCTCGTCGCCATGTCGCCTGCGCATGCATTCGCTCCCACTCAGTTCCCTGTTTGTGGTGGTAAAACTTCTCCGAATATAATTGATAAACTCTGTTCCAATTGTATTTGGCTCCTAGTGTACTACTTCCCGACTCAACCAGTGCGATAACGCTTTCTATATTAATCCCCCCCGTATCACTGCTTTCCCAGTTCCGTTCTCGCACAAAACGGAAGACAACCTGCAACCTCCTCCGGCCGCATCTGACGAACCCCAAGCGAACAGGCCAGATACCATCCGTATACTTCCTCTCTGTGGACTGTGGTTCTCTCTTGTTCGCCCTGTGAAGTTTGATTAGCGTAGACTGGCTTTGGCCTAACGCTTATCACCAGCCCTTGGCTTCTTTTCCCACTTGCCAACATTCTTATTCAAGTGGGCTCTTGGTGGTTCCTACTAAGGGCTCAGGTTCTACCGAGAGAAGCGCAGATCCTCTTCTAACCAGTTCGTAGGTCAGTTAAAAAAAAAATCCTTTTCCGTATCCACGCGCTCGTAGCGTTTTCACAATATTAATCAGATAAACAACCCTATTCGGTAACAACGTTCATTGCAAGAAACAAACAGAGGAGTTCCGCAATTCAAATGCCCGCCTATTCGTGTACTGACGTCGTTCGCAGTTTTCACTTCTGGCGAAAAATCTCGAAAAAACCATGTTGACAGTTGCATAAATCGCCTATGCACTCGTTACTTAATCAAGGTCATTGCATGAGTACAAATTGATAAATTATCGAACCTCAACTACTGCCAGTCTATAAAAAATTACTTGGGGCTGGGAATATTGTGTGTTTTCAAACAGCATAATTCTCTAATCGATTAGAAACTTAAGGGAATGCCTATAACAACGATTATTCTGGCCATAAACGACTCGTCAAACAAAATGCTGACTTGTGGCGAATATTTATTTTCTTTAGTTGAAGATTACTGGCAACGCATCGCGGTTCATCAAGTAACACTCGTTCTTCAAATATCCTGAGTATAGTTTTGAGGACGCGTAACTTGAATGGCTCGAGAATAACATAACGCCAAGGTTTCACGAAGGCTGGAAGGAGCCCAACGTGGAATTCGTAGCAGTTACAAATACGTTCATCCGTTCAAATTTATGAGCGGCCATTTTTCACGCCAACTCTCACCATTTTCGCTTTCCCTCCGTTCGCATCTCAGAGTGCAAAGCTTGAAATGAGCCCGATTTCCCAGCTGACGTATTTCAGGAAGCCCAACTATGTAATTCAACGTCTGCGGTTGAATCTGTTAAATCGCGTTGTAATTGAATCGTGAATGGACAGAACACGCGTCTCCCTCAGAGGAGCAACACATTTCTAAACGTATCCCGTTTTCAGGGGAGGGCTAAACGTCCCTTAAAGTGGTTAGCTTCCTGCAATGCGACAAACTGTAACCTACAACTCTTGATATCAAACTTGCCACTCCCTTTCCTTTTCCGCAAAAGGGTCGTTTCATCTCCGGAGGTTTTTACCAACTCCCCGTGTCCTTTCGTTTTGGAGCCTCGATCGACCGATATGCGCGTACTGCGCTCCAAGACACCGTTTGTAATTATAGTCGTCTTACTAAAGTTTAATGGTGTACCTCAGATGACTGCATTGCAACACGTATTATATTCTATCTACTGTTACACGAATATAGTATATGTAATTCGTAGAGTATCTTAACCGATGGTAGTCCGGTTCGCGATCAGATTACATACTTCGTTGTTATTTACAACTACTAGTGATATTGGATTGCACCACTTTCTCAAGTTTTTCAGGAATATCCTTCCAAACCTTACTTGCTGTCGATTTTGGCTTCCATTATTCGACGTGTAGTTTGAATTTTCATCATTTTCTGGTCGTTGTAAAATATTTTGACGATTTCATCGTTAGTAATATTGTAAATCCGAATTTGTATACTAACACGTTTCGAATCGTTCTAGAGCAGGGGTGTCAAAATCAGTCTTACAGAGATAAATTTAGAATACGTAGACGGCCCGGATTCAAATTAAAAATATCTGGTGCGTTGCAACACACAACTTTCCTTAGCTCTACGTCAATTCACTTTCTATATGGCCTTCTCTACTTAATCAATTCATTTACCACTCAGTTCATTTGAACTTGGTCAAACAACACGTCACAGCAGCAGGAAGCGGTAGTGCCTACAGTTCTCGAATTTATTGTGCTGCTCGTACTCTTTGCGGGACCATTAATGAGCAATTCGTACACATAAACTTAATGAGGCCGTAAACACGAATTTTTGAAGGAGGATAGTAATCACTTTTGCAGAGTTATTGGGTAATAACTGTTAGAACTGGTAGTAAACGAAACGTGTGTTGCAACGCACCAGATATTTAACATTTTAATGGGTTTCTACAAATTTCCATTGATCCAGGCCTACAGGTCAACATGAGACGCCTGAAATTAAACTAGTAACATTTCAGCGGAGTTTGAAAGGAAAAAAACCGCGCTAAAGCCGATTTTCGTAGAAAATGTTGATAATTTATTGTGCTGCTCTCGTAATTTCCCCTCGAATGGGAATTTTATGGTATAATTTTCTTATCCAAAGCTATCAATATATAAGATTTAATCACACTCGTTGGAGCCATTTCTGAGAAAAAAAATATTTGGCGTTTTGAACACTATGATAACTATAGTTAACTTTCGGTGGATTTGGTCCATACCCTTATTTTTGCGTTCCGTGGTAATCTGCGGGCTAGATATCAAATTTGAGGTGATTTGGTTCGGTCGTTTTCTCTAAAAACCGCTCTAAAATCGATTACTTCGAAAATGTTGGTAATTTATTGTGCTCCTCTCGACGTTTTCCGGGTTTAAATGGGAATTTTATGGAACAGTAGCCTTTTTGGGAGTAATCAATATAAACAATTTAATCATAATTGTTAGAGCCGTTTTAGAGAAAAACAATACTTGGTGTTTTGATCACTATAGTTAACTTTCGGTGGATTTTGTTCATACCCTTATTTCAGCGTCCCATGGTAACCTGCGGTCGAGATATCAAGTTTGAGCTGATTTGATATTATGGTCGTTTTCTCTAAAAATCGTTCACATACACACACACAGACCATTTTCCCAAATAGTGTTTTTCGGACTCAGGAGGGTCTGAAACGTTAAGATCTGAAGAATACTCAGAATTTCCTTTCAGCCGGTTACATAACTTTCCTTTCTACTTTGTAGAGCCAAGGAAAGTAAAAATGTACTGAGTTGTTAAAACATTTTTATTTAATTATATAGTATATATTAGTGTGGTAGTTAAAAAGCATATCAAAGTTATCTATGATCATTGATGTCGCTTATCATATTCGTTGAAATTATTACTCAACGCAAAATGCGTGCTGCATGCTTTTTCGAATTCCGGGTAGTTTTCCAAACTCTACAAATATTGTGTATAAAATGTAACACCATAGTTATAGTTTTCAAAAAAAAAAGAAAAGTCTGATCCATTAAAACTCGACTAATAAGCCTCAGCCTTGATAGCGATCGCGTGATAATCAGAAGCAACGTAACCTCAGAAATTTAGAAATTGCAAGTGCTGTTCTCGGTTCACAGCGTTTTCCCAACAATTCCAGAATGACAACCACGATAGTTCTGTATTTGACGAGTTGAGGCTCAAGATTCTGTTACAACTACTCGAAACACGGTGAGGGCGTTTTGGAGAAATATCCATGTTTCTATCTCTATGACAAATACAGTTAATTTTGAAAGGATTTTGCACGCAGAATATCAAAGTCAAATTTGGTTCTGACTCTGAAATCGTGAAGATCTGTAGAAAACTGCCAGCCGATTACGTAATTTTCTTTCGAACGCCACGACTAAAGTAAAATGACGTCCTTTGTTTCAGCTTAGATCTCCACTTTGACTGGCTCGCGGGCCAATAGTTCAGTGGGGTGAACGTGTCAAGCTCCTGGTGGCCTCTGAACAACTCGGTGGCAACTGGAAACTATTTGAACCCTCCTTCCTCATTACACGTCCAACTCGCTGCGGCCTCCATTTAATGTTTCGAAACTTCGAATCGCGTAAAATAAATTCTTGCTGCTAGTAAATCTTTCACGCAGGCCCCTTTAAATGACGTCGCTCACTCGCAAACGAACTGTCGGAGGCTACTCGCAGCCATTTATATGAATTAGTCACGTAGGTGGACCTTTTAAAAAAAAGCCCTGAAAAGTAGTAACCTACTAACTCAACTTTCAGCTCAGATGCTTCTGTCTTCCGAAAAAGAACTGGGGTGAGTGGCTGGAGAGGGTTTTCCTGGGAGTGGAGCCGCAAAAGTCAAAAAGTACAGTATTTTTCTCGCCAGTGCGTTCGTCACTGTTGAGATATGATGACTGGAAAACACAAAATTTCCATTGCATTTGGGCAACACGAAGAACATGATCATCAGATCATCACAGGCGAATGGAAAGCAGGGTGTGTTAAAACTCCAAAACTCTCGTCAAATGTTCAAATTTTTGGCGCTTCACATTGAAAATCCTTGCAGACGCCGAAGGTTGTTGGATTCGGGGAGTTGTAACGGTAATTGATGTCCTCAGGTCGACCATCGTCGCAGGAGAATAGTCGATTTAGATTCATGTGTGCGGGCGGAGCTATCGTTTGACGAAGAAGACCGGCGAGACGAGGAACATAATGAATTTAGCGGAAGCAGAGTATGCAAATGGTTGGACCACGAACGACCGTCAAGTCAGTGTGCATGCTAATGGAATCTGAGTAAGGGCCCGGCCCTCAATAAACAGACCCTTCGGCTGGAATCTCGACGACATTTTGTAAAGGCGGAGGCTTTTGGAGCCCCGGTCTGCGGGTGAAATCAAAATGCTGCGACAAATCAGCGTCGTTACGATGAATTTTTTCCGGAGAAGTACAGAAACCTTCCTAACGCTCATCATTTCTAAATCTTACTTAATTCCTTGGTATCTCGTAATTGTAGGGTACTTGAAGTCCCATAGGTGCATAAGTTTGCCTTCTTGAGCGTAAAAAGATACAAAAATATTCTCCTTTTTTCTAAATTTGTAGTTTCCTCGTTTTCAACCAGTAAAAGCGTGAGAGAGTTTTCTGAAGTGGCCAAGTCTATGTCCACCGGAGGGTCGCAGGAGATACTGGTACAGCTCAGCTCAGCTCTTCTGTGGCTGTAGGGAATTGTTTATAACTGGTGCGCTTGGAATTGAATCATCAGTTACGTTTATTCATACCTCAGAAAATAACTCTCGTTCGACGCTAATCCACTTCTTTCTTTCTTCGTTTAACGCCAAAATCATAAAAGCCATTTTTGAGAACAGACATAAAAGCAACCTTTGGACGGTCGAAGAATCGTGTATTGACTAATTCGTGTCGTGACTAATTCGGGGTATCTGATTGAACCAATTAAATCAGTCACTTACTTTAATATCGGAAGTTATGAAGATTAAAAAACACAAAACAAAATGAAATGCCCACTTCTGATCTTTAAGTTGCTGTGAGGCTGTCGACTTCAGATGTTCCGTTTGATTTCAATCTTACTCTCCAGAAACACCAGGAAGACCGAATGATAAAATTAACGCACAATCGCAGAATGTTCAAAGAGATGAAAAACAAAAATATCTGGTGCGTAGCAACGCACAACTTTCCGCCACCCCTTTAAGTTCGAACACCTCCTACCTATGCAGGCGCTATATCTTCCTTCAACGCATTTCTACAGAAACATTTATTGAGAACTAAATGTACGAAATAGTTAGCTGAGAGTACTCCGTAAGTTTGATCGAAATCATTAGAGCCGTTTTTGAGAAAATTGGAATACCGATAAATTAATATTCGAAAAATCTCCTTTTCTGAGTTAACTTGGCTCATATTTCCGTTCAACATATATATACAGAAATAATTATGGAGAACGAAATGTTAGTATGGATGACTAAAAGACACTCCATTAAAATTTATCACATCTGGTGAATAAGTTACCCTGAAATTTACGGAAATGTTCGAAAAAACGTTATTTTCGACTCATTTTCATTTTTATCTCTGTTCAATGGACTGTCAGAGGAAAATATATTCAAAACAATATATAGGTATTGACTATTTGAAAACATCCTGTGGGTTTGGTGAAAATCGCTGAAGCCGTTTTGCCATAAAGCGTAAAAAACTTATTTTTGCTTCATGGGCCTATATCTCCGTTCACCGTATTTTCATGGAGATATGTATGGAGAAGAAACGTTAAGTACTGGTTAGTAGAAGACAATTTGAAAGTTTAATCAAAATCGTTAGAGCCGTTATTGAGAAAAATGGGAAATACACTAGTTTTTGGTACATTTTCGTCCCTCCCCCCCCCCCCCTTCCAATCGACCGAAATCGCCCATAACCTTATTTTGGTGTCTAAAAAAAATAACGAACTAAACAAAAATAGAACCAGCTCAATCGGATCAGCCGTTCTCCCACAAATCGAACTACGGACAGACACACACGGACCACGCGCCGAAATTATGTTTTTTAGACTCAGGAGCCTCAAAACGTAAAGATCTGAAGAAAACCCAATTTTTTTTTGACTCGATTACTATACTCTCCTTCCCTTTGGGTAGCGGAAAGTAAAAAGGAGATTGATGATGAGATGTTCGATGGTTGTACGATGATAACGATAACAGTAATAGTGATAGCGGTGATAAGATAATGGCACTTGAATCGATTCTGTTGGAGGAGAACGACGCAGGGTTGTCTGCCTTGTTGATGATGAAGAAAAGAAAATGTCATGAAGTAAAAAGAAGAAACGAATGCAGGATGGAGTTGAAAAATAAGGTAAATTGAAACATACCTCCCCCCCCCCCCAATGCGCAACCACAGGTATGCATGAGGCATCAGGATGGAGCTTAGACGCATTGGTACCAGTTTTGCAGCTGGTCGTTTTTTTTTTCGACAACACTCGGACCTGGATGGAGTGCTAATATTCTACCAAGCGGCCAAACGGTTGGGGAAGCGTTGTATTCCCGAGAAAGAAAGATCGTCGTCGACCTTAAGATACGGATTCCTCTTATCCCACTTCTGTCGTACTTGAAGAGCGCTGATGTACTCATCCTTCCACCGGTCCCAGAAATGCGCCATGAATGCGCTGGCGAATGAGCTGCCAGCGGTTCAGCCGGTTCTCAGGAACACCAACCTCTGGACGGTCGAAGAATCGTGTATTTTGTCCGTCTCCGTTGATCCAGTGATTAAAGAAATAGCTGCAGGGAATATTATCTGGGTACAGATTGATAGATGACACACTGTCAGATTGATCAATCTCAGTATGCAAAATATGAAATGTGAAGCTGCAGGGAAACATTCGAACGGATTTTTACTTTCCGTTACCCCAAAGGGAAAGGAAATTATAGTAATCATGTCAAAAAAAATTTGGGTTTTCTTCAGATCTTTACGTTTTGAGGCCTACTGAGTCTAAAAAACCTAATAATTTCGGCGCGTGGTCCGTGTATGTGTGTATGTAGTTCGATTTGCGGGAGAACGGCTGATCCGATTGAGCAGGTTCTTTTTTTGTTTTGTTTGTTATTTTTTATAGACACCAAACTAAGGTTATAGGCGACTTCAGCCAATGGGAAGGGGGGGGGGACAAAATGTACCAAAAACTAGGGTTTTTCATATTTTTCTCAAAAACGGCTGTAACGATTTTGATTAAACTTTCAAATTATCTTCTACTAATCAATACCTAAATTTTCTTCACCATACATATCTCCATGAAAATACGGTGAACAGAGGTATAGGCCTATGAAGCCAAAATAGGTTTTTTTAGGCTTTTTGGCAAAACGGCTTCAGCAATTTCCACCAAACTTTCAGGCTGTTTTTGAATAATCAATACCTACATGTTGTACCGAATAAATGTTCCTTTGACAGTCCATTGAGCAGAGATAAAAATTAAAATGTGTCGAAAATAACGTTTTTTCGAATATTTCCGTAAATTCCAGGATAACTGCTTCACCAGATTGGATCAAACTTACAGAGTGTCTTTTAGTCACCCATACCCACATTTCATTTCCCATAATTATTTCTGTATATATATGTTGAACGGAGATATAAGCCAAGTTAACTCGGAGAAGGAGATTTGTCGTATAATAATTTATCGGTATTCCAATTTTCTCAAAAACGGCTGTGACGATTTCGATCAAACTTACGGAGTACTCTCAGCTAACTTGTCACTACAATTTTGTTCTCTATAAATGTTTCTGTAGAAATGCGTTGAACGAAGATATAGCACCCGGATATGTAAGTAGTGTTCGAAATTACGGTGGTGGCGGAAAGTTGTGTGTTGCCACGCACCGCTCGTTGTGTTTTTGAATCGTCTTTGTTGGAGTCTTATTTTTATCTTAAAAATTGGTTTATTGTTTGTTTGGTGTAACCATTATGTTGTGCGATGGTGTCGATAATATCAAGTTCATTTTACTTGCCATGGCTCTACAAAGTAGGAAGGAAAATTACGTAATCGGCTGAAAAATGTTTTTTGAGTATTCTTCAGATCTTTACGCTCCAGACCCTCCTGAGTCCGAAAAACGCTATTTGGGAAAATACTATTACTGAAAGATGTTACTAGAATGTTTTTAAAAAATATAACATATCTGGTGCGTTGCAACGCACAACTTTCCTTAGCTCTACGTCAATTCACTTGTGTACATGGCTTTTTTTCTACTTACTCAATTCATTTATCACTCAGTACACATTTGAACTTGGTCAATGAACGCTGGGAATTAGTACGAGCAGCCCTAAAATTCCGGAACTGTAAGCGCTACCGCTTCCTGTTGCAGTAAAGAGTTGTTTGACTAAGTTCAAATAAATTGAGTAAGTGGAAAAAGCCATGCACCCGAGTGAATTGACGTAGAGCTAATGAAAGTTGTGTGTTGGAACGCACCAGATATTCTGTTATGTTGTTCGGATACTGGGATAGTTTTTAGTTTCCGTATCATGTGTCTGAATGCACTTAGTTTACGTTGTTGTGGGTGGTTTGATGTATAGTGTATGGTTGTATCTGTAGCCGTTTCATTTTCTTCTTTTACTGCTGTTTTTTGTGATCGCCGCGATATCCCTCGACAAACTCAATAACCTATGTTTTGACTCGCATGCCTTTTTGCTTACTTTTGATGTCACTGACGATATTTTAAATTAACTAACCTATGACGATCACAACGTATTTGCGTAATGACACCGTCCAAAAATGTTTCCGCCGCGCAATTATTTCGTTAACGGTACCCACGAGCGTGGAGCGGGATGTGTAGTTCATCGCCGTACTTCCCAAGAACGAACTTTCGACATTCCCATTTTATTATCACTTTACTAATTAGCGGTTGCTTTGTAACTTGTAGTTGGGAAGTTTACAAGTAGGAAGTTGTTTATGGAAGTTGGGCGTCAGCCAGCGGTACGTTTGAACCTGGCGGGTCTCAAGCGCGGTAACAGCGACCGCTTTGGGCTCAGTTGATGAAATTACCCGAGATGAGCGAGTTTGGTGAACAAAAGCTGTGCTTCCTTGCGTGAAGCCAATCGCTTTTTGCCTCTTCTGGCTCAGTGCCGTTTTCCTGTGCGCTTCTACTTTTAGAGTCTGCCCTACTGTAGGTTTTTATTATTACTGTCGTTACTGAGATTTTTCGCTCGTTGAAGATTTTGTGGACTTTTAAAGCGCTTGACGCTTCATTTAGGCGAACATTAAAAAGTGGACAAAAACAACTCATGGCGCGCTTAGTGAATGTAAGGTTTTCCTCTAACAATCCATTACCGGATTTACCCACGTTAAAAAAAACAAAAACACAGAAACACTGGATGACTTACAGTTTCCGTCATTTTGAGCTTTCTGTGTAGGCCAGAGAACCTGTAAGTAATCCGTTTATTATATGAGGCATATGAACGCATTTCGTGGGGTGTGCAGACTGAACAAATCATGTATCTGCGCTACTGTGGGCGTTTTCACCCAAAGACGACGTGAAATCTTCACTTTTCCAGAGGGTCCACAAAGCCAGTCAGTCCAAGGGGGTTCTACAATTTGTTATACTGAACAATTTCTTACCTGAAAAGCCACTGTGATGACGTTTTCAATGAGACCGCTCACCTTCGCTTGGAGCGACTTCTTTTCTCCCGCATCCGCAACTTCATTATTCTCCCCAGCTTCCCCTTTTCTTTATACTTACTCAACCCCTGCTTACTGTTCTAGTGATTTCTTCTCATTCTCCTTGCCACAATGGCACATGCTGCCCAGAGCACCGCTTTTGGCTTAGGTTAGGCACAGTATACTAAAAATCCTTTTAAGGACTGATCCCCTCAACAAAAAGGATAAACCAACCTGGTACTTGAAACCAGGGTGTAGTGGTATTGTGTCAGACATTGTTCAGTTTACTATGGATACTGGGATTGTTTATTCGTTTCCTAGTGATCTGCGTTCAATCTCCAAGTTTTCAGTTCTATTCTATTCTAGTCAGTATTATAAAAACGTTTATCGAGTATACCGTTGCGTGTTATAATTATTACTCACGTTATTAGTCCACAACAAATTGGCGACGAGGATGGGATTGAATCACCTACCTTAACGTACCAGGCTCTGAAAGAAGCTACCCAGAAAGACGACGACCTATCAGCTTTGCTCCAGCAACTCCGTCAAAACCGAGTTGAAGACTCAGAATTTACCATAGATGGTGACATCCTCTTCCGTGGACCTCGTGTAGTGATTCCTCAATCAATGCAATCCGCGGTCTTGGGCGAACTTCATCAAACCCATATAGGAACCACGAAAATGAAACAATTAGCCCGACGCTACGTTACTGGAAATCAATCGACAAATACATTGAACGTTTAGTACGAGAATGCCCAGATTGTGCTGTGACTCAAAATAGCCCACCAAAGGCTCCTCTCCATCCATGAATGAGCTCAGAGGGCAACTGGCAACGTGTCCATGTTGATTAATCATCACTTTTTCATAATGTGGATGCCAAGTCTAAATGGGCTGAAGTCCTACCCTGCTCATTGGCACCAACGTCTACTTCAACTATTGATCTCATGCAGGAAGTATTTTCCAGAAACGGATTCCCTGATGTCCTCGTTAGTGAGAACGCTTCCATCTTCACCAGTGACCAATTGAAAAGCTTCTCTTTAGCCTCTGGTCTTTCCCAAAGATTCATTGCTCCTGGCCACCCATCGACTAATGGCCTAGCTGAACGATATGTCCAGACCTTGAAGCATCGTCTTGCTGCAATGGAGTCTGAGCCTCTTCCTGTGAAAAAGGAAATCCACAAAATTATATTCCGATATAGAGCAACGCCACTCATCGACGGGAAAACACCCAGTGAAAATTTTCTGCATCGACAAATTCGAATTACACTGGATGCCCTCAAACCGACAACCATCGAAACACCGTCGACCAGTTCAGCCAGACAGCTCTCAGTTGGTGACAGGGTGCAGGCTCGCTATATTCACAACAAGCTACAATGGGAACCTGGGGTTGTTGTCTCCAAGTTTGGACAGCTCCATTACTCTGTTAAATTGGACAACAACCACACATTTAAGCGATACATCGATCAATTAAGACCTTCTAACACCAAACCAGTACGCGTCACGTTTGCCCCAGATCAAAACAATCTACCCCTACAACACCCACCGGAACATACCAACATTCAGCACCCTACTATTTGTGTCCCGCAGCAACCAACCGAACTATCTACTCTGCCAGCTCAGGATGAGGAGCCCGAGCAGGTTACCGCAAGTCTTTGACGTTCAAACCGAATTCGTCGACCACCGTCATATCTTGAAGACTATGAGGTTTCAATCTAAGCAAGGGAGGACTATTGTGTCAGACATTGTTCAGTTCACTATGGATACTGGGAATGTTTATTCGTTTCCTAGTGATCTGCGTTCAATCTCCAAGTTTTCAGTTCTTTTCTATTCTACTCGTAGTCAGTATTATAAAAACGTTTATCGAGTATACCGTTGCGTGTTATACTCACGTTATTAGTCCACAAAGTGGGGAATGTGGAGTAGTGAAGAGTTTTGGTCGTTGATGGACAGCGCTTGAAATTTTGAAGAGTGATCTTCGAATGAGGATTTCCCGAAGAAGTAAATATAGTATAGCTGCGACCGATGCTTTGAACAGGGAAACCGCATTTGCCAAATGAGGCAAACATTCACTTTTGCAGCTTTTCCAATAGCAACGACACGACAAACGTGCCCTACGTTGCATTTTCCCTCCTTTTTAAAATACCCACAGTACAAGGAACCCTTTTATCAATATTGTATACGGTTTTTTTTTGTCACGTTCTCATAAGAGCTACTTGCCTAATTTTATTTTCACACAGTTCAACAGTTGCGTTGAAATTAACTATCGGAAAGTACGAAATACCTCGGCCAAACGAAGCCCTCTTCGGATAATGAAAATAAAGTAAAAACCCGACCATAAGAACTGACCTTGAGACCACCGAGGGATTATATAACAACAGGAGGAAAAATCGAGAATCCTTTTCCGACCCTTTTCATTCTCCAATGGACGTCCAATGGACCATTCAATGGGAAAACCCCCGCCGAGAGAAAGGTAGAGATATTTTATTTTCGATAGAAGCTTGGAATGGGACAACCACATATTTAACCGACCAACTTGTTTCGTACCTTCATAAACCCAGTCATTTGCTCTGTTCGTTTGTCCCCGGGAACGTGCTCCTTCACGAACAATATGAAAGAGTTTCGATCAGTATTTGGATAGTAAAATACTAAACGCTTACGTCGTTATTTGCCGCAATTGTTGGGAGTGTTTGTGGTTGGTTGTGAATCCCCGTACGAGCAGGTAGGAGAGTGGGAGCATCCCTTGATATTTTAAAAGACGTTATTCTGCAAATTCCTTCATTCTTGCAAGTCCTTCATTCTTTTGTTCGCACACTTGTTCATTCACTCTCTTTTAGCTAGTCTTCCTCTCACTACTGAACTGCCAGAGTCCAACTATTATCCCACACCTCTCGCATGTCTCTCCCAAAAGCCTCGTCCATGTTTTCATGTTAACATTGAACAACACTGCCCAACACTTCCCTTCTAATCTCAACTACTGACACGCTCATTTACTCAATTTGTTCCAACTTCAGAGATTCAATTTCAAGACAATTTCCAGTGGGATGACGAACGTTGGTACTCTTTTTTCACTCTACTTTTGTGCTCAAATCTTCGTAACTTTACCTAAGAAAGATCACAGTATTGCAAAGTATGTAACGCTTTTAACAAGGAAGTGGCTGTTTTAATCAACGACAACGTTCTCTACTTTATAACAAGTCACTGCGAATAACACCTGTGATAACAGGAGCAACCAAAACAAATAACAACTGAGTAAATCATTATCCCGCATTATCCCCCTTTTCTTTAATTGGCCTGACGTTCGCAGTTGGTTGACGGTTAACGCGTAACTGTCGCTTCTTGTAACCCAGCTTCATATCAAATCGTACGTCGTTGACGCGTTTTTCCACGACCCAAGGGCCTGCCCAGGTAGGCTTGAGATTTGGGGCGTATAACCAAATCCAGTCGCCTTCCTTAAAGTTGGGTGGACGGCTCGTATCAGCGAACTGTCGTACGTACTTGCTCCAAGCTTCCTCGAAAGTCAAAGGCGAGTTCTGCTTGCTTGCCTGCTTCGTCCGCTGGGGTCACGGGTCTATGACAAACGTAGATCCCGGCCACGTATTAGCAGAATAAGAGGCAGTTGTATGGTGAGTGAGCCGCTCATTGCTGCTTGCTCCATAACTGCATTTAGACGTTCTCAACAAAGCAGCCAGGCATTCTGTTTGCGGAATCAGAAACCCGCTGTTCTGCTTTTGCAATTGGGAATTTTTTACTCGCTCCTAATAGCTGGTTTAGCATCGACTCCAATTCAGCAGGTCTGGAAACACAGGATTACTTGTAGGGCCCAAATCACCTTCAACCATTCCGGAGGTTGGACTGTCTGTTGACGACGACGTTCAGAGTCTAGTTGGAACTGTCCTTTCAGCATACTCGAAGGCGGGGAGGTATTTCCTATTGTTTGTTGACCTGTATCAATTGGGGCATAAAACAAATAACTCCTCAGCCCTTCATCAAACTTTCAATTGCCCGTCATAGTGGTGCTCGAGGCCAGCTGGGGGTTTCTGCCTCCCCTCAGCTTACAGGTATGAATGTGGAATGTATGGTTGGTGGAAGAATGTAATTTATTGAGTGAATGATTTTAGGTTAGAGTATGACTGAGGATGTAATTTATATGAATGATAGGTGGGGTGAATGGGAGATTGGTGTGAGCGGGGGCTAGGAGGGAATCCAAATCCTCCCAGGGGACGGAAAACTGGCATCTGCTGGGCGCGGCTGGTCAGGGGTGTGCCCTTGCGTACCAAGGACCTGGGGTTCTTCGGCAAGGAGGGGCAAGTCCAAACCCCTCCAAGGCGGAGGTCCCTGAAGCCGTAAGTCTGGACGCAAGTTTGGGCGGGCTACCAACCATTCTAGCCTTAAGGGATATTTTTCCCAAAATGGTACTGCAGGGGTGCACCATGGGTAGGCCAGCGCAAGGCAGGTGCCTCTGCCAGGGTCCAGCAATGGGCCTCTGCAGATATCGCAGTGGTCGAGGGTTCGCTAGAAGTAGTTCCTGTCCCAATTTCCCCTACTCTTTTTGTCTGATGTGGCGGAGGAAGGTCAGGGCCAACGAGGCCGGTACTTCCTCCACACGCCCCTATATCGGAACGTAAATGTCCGTCATAGTTTGTGGAACAGTGTAACTCGTGCAATTGAAGCACGCTGATTGTGAGGTTAAACGACGTATAATAAGGCCTAAGGGTTGCTAAGGCCTTTCGACAGGGTCTCCTATGCAATTCTCCTTGAAAAGCTGGAGGCTTTTGGTTTTTTGCATCGTTACTTCCATGGCTGAGGAGTTATTTGCTGGGTCGTCTTTTGGTTGTCAGACTGAGGGACATAGTCTCTGATTCATTCATTGCCACATCGGGTGTGCCCCAGGGATCACATTTGGGCCCTTTACTATTTCTCATCTTCATTGATGACGTGAGTAAACTGTTTGAGGGGACTGTGAAACATCTGCTATTCGCAGATGATATGAAGATTTTTTAAGGAGGCGATTTTTTTGGGGGCGATTGTTTGGTTCTTCATGCTCTTACAGGTTTGCATGGATGGTATTTGAAGAATGAGCTTAGCCTGAATATTGATAAGTGCTCAGTGGTCGGTTTCAGTCGAGGAGTATCCAGCCTATACCATGGCGACTCGATAGGAGGGGCGTCGTTCCAGCGTAAAACCCTGGTGCGGGATCTTGGAGTTTTGATCGACGCAGCAAATATGCTCATAAGCAATGCGAAAACTGGCCTTTCTCAAAAGAAATACGAGGGATTTCAAGGAACCAAACGCCCTTAAGCTGCTATTCACTTCCCTTGTCCGTACACCTCTCGAGTTTCCCTCCCCTGTGTGATCACCGTGGTATACCAGTGCCAAGAATACATTGGAGCGTGTTCAACGCCACTTCCTGCGCTGTCCTACAAGAGAGGCAATAGGCGGGAGGACTTTTCCTACGCAGTGGCACTCAGGAGGGAGGGCATGCCCTCTTTGGAGAATCGGCGACGTGAGGCGGACATGCTTTTCCTGCATGGGTTGACAGCGGGTCGACTGGATTGTCCGTATCTGCTTTCAATGTTGAACTTCTACGCCCCTCCATACGCTACCAGACTCCGTCAGCCTTTTCAAGTAATACCTCTCCGACCAACTATCTCCGCAATAATCCCATGGTGCGCTTTCCGGTGGACTTCAACAGGTTGTCACACCTGTCAGGTTGGTGGACCTACTGTTGTTGTCGAAAGACTCTTTTCGGTCCAAAATTCGACGGCTATTGTGATCTCCGTTTGTTGGCTCGGGATTGCTGCCGATTGTATTGTGCCAATTTATTGTGATTTATATTGTCCTATGTTTATTTTTATTTTTCTCACTGTTAAGTTGGGCACTGCCCGTATATGTTATAAAATACATAAAGAAATAATTTAGCCTGGAGGTCACGATCAGTTAAAGGCAAAGTTCAAGTTCTATCTCGAACACTGAAGGAATGCGGTTCTGCTGGTAGTTCACAAGAATGCAATGCCAAAGTGCAAGGTATGTAATGTCAAGAGATATAAGTTTGAGTAGAGCAACGGTAATTTGAGGGGTGTGCTTTTGCTACGAAATGGTAGCGTCTTGAAGAAGATTGAGCTCTACGGACGATTTATTCCATCCTCAACCCGCGAAGTTCACGTGTGGAATGGAATCAAATGAAATTCCTTGTGGGATCGGTGCTCAATTACGGCAAACCGTACCCTTATTATTTGAAAGAAAATCTGATAAAATTCACTGTCTGTCGTCTTGTAAAATTGTTGAGAGTAAATCGGGAAGAAAAGAAGACTCAAAGACAGAAACTACTTCACAAGTTCCAGCAGAACTACCTGAAGTTGAACGTCACTCACAAATCACTTAAGAAATGTCCGGCCGAAATGGATGGTTTGTTTTCATGGTGTTCAGAAATTTGTTAGGTTTCTAGAACTCTATCAGCCCTTAGTTTTTCGCTCGAGTCGGAAACACTTGAAGCGGAATAAATGTGATACATGAGCGGCCTGTCGGAAGAACAGTGAAAGCCACTCAAGGCCAAAACGAACTAATTTCATGCTAACGAACGGTAATAGCTTTCCGCATCTGCGTATTGTATAATTGGCCGAGCACATGTTCCATGTCATTTGCCTAATCACCACGCTCGATTACGATATCTAGCGACCGCAATCAGACAGACCCGCGGTCGTGAAGACTTACAGCTTCTTTCCACGTTAGGCTGAACGTTAGAGAGCACGATGTTGCCGTCCCTTGAAGGCGTATTTGGCCACAACCTCACAGACAGAATCAAAGTTAAGGAAAGTCCATATTGAAATCCACGATGTTTCTCGTGGAGGCACAGGCTCCGGGGGAAACAAGAAACTACGTGCTCCACTGTAGTTTCTACACAGCGGTGGTTGCTGGAAGAGCATCAAATAGCTTTGACCGTTATTGAGCAAACTTTTGACCGTTCCGCATAGTTTACAAAAAAGGTTAAGGCAAAAAACAAACAGTTGATTTATACCTTTGAAATTTGCCACCCAAGTATATAGCTAGATCATGTGGAAAGCCATTTGGTACAGATTTGAATGAATAATGATTTATATTTCCGAAATATTTACATATATAAGGAAAACAAAACAGCGAAAAAAACGCAAAGAGAAAATCAATATTAATTCCTGTCCTGTCATGGAAACTACCCCCCTCATGGATCATTGATCCGTGCCAAGGGGGGGAGTTGCAGTAGTGAATTACTTCTTATTCTATATTAATTTATAACATTTAGTTCCTCAGATATTGACCTAAGGTTTTTCATAAACAACTAGTTACTATATACCTACCTACTATGCTTAAAATAAAAACAGAAAAATAATATGCTTAAACCTACTATGCTTCAAAGAAAAACAGAAAAATAATATGATATGTAAAAAAAAGTAATAATTTATCAAACAGTATAAATACTGCACATCATGGCATCACATTCCGAGGGAGTGGCAGCAATGAGGTACGAGAAGACTGACTTTTTGTAAACCATTCTGCTGACGGAATGAGGGTGGGCCAGAGAGCTCGATACGGTCCGCAAGATGTATGGCAGGTTGTGATACAGGTGGCGAATACGTAGATTAAGCGGCTAGGTGGTATAGGTATCTGGAAGTAAAGCAGAGCGTGCTTTATATAGAGCTGCTTCATAGTAAAAACTTTGGCCTCGTCAAACAGCTCAGCACTAGGGAACCTCCGGGGTTTTTTTAGAAGTACCTTCAAAATAGCTCTTTGCAGTACATTTACTGGTTCCAGCACGCTACTGTAAGCATTACCCCACCAGAGAACGCTAAAACCAAGTACTGACTGTACTTTGTACAATAAAATGAGAGTGCTCTTCGAGAAGTAGTTACGGATGGTATGGAATATGTGAACAAATTTCCTGATTTTCTTCGCCAAATCGATCACCTGGGCCTTCCAATCAAGACTCTCATCCAACACGAACCCTAGGTACTGTGCGCTTCTAACTCTCCCTGTTTCCGAGCACCCACATGCCATGTACTCTGAATTACAGAAGTGAAATTTCAGGTTGTAAGGTTTCCTTGTCTCTGGCACGGGGAAACAATAGGTATTGTTGGGAATTTTCTATTTCACAGGGCCATTGGAAACAAACATGTTTGCGTCGGCTCTTCTGTAAGTTTTAGATCTTGGTGTTATCAGCTTTCATCGCTGATATATTCACTTTTCTTCGGTTACCGGGGGGGTTGTCTATTAACTCTGCTCGAATCGACCCTTGTTTCTTCGTTGATCACTAAGCACTTGTTCGATTGAGGGGCACCTAGCATTTCCAGAAGTCAGTCTGACATGACCTCATCCACTTCAACGCCCAATGAACTTTCCTCGTTCACTCAAGAAAGGACCTCTCCTCGAACTTCCAGTACAGATGTCTCATGTGACAGGTCTAGTCAGCAAAAAGAATCCGGATCCGTTCGCTAAATTGGTGCGTTTGTCTCGCTAAACCTGGAACACAATGTATACAATCTTAACCCTAGAATGACCTCAGGGGTCCTCAGGGGTCGTCATACTTCTTTTCGTCATGCCACTTTTCTGTGAATCACAGCTTCCCCTCTCCCCAGCCTAAATATACTTCTAACCCTCTCCTTCACGATTCCACTATCAGATAATCCAGTTGCCATCTAGAAATCGAACAGTGTGCGTATAAAGTGGCTCTCGGGTCCAAAGGACCCCGTGTTGTAGTTAACGCGTGATCTTTTGTGCTTTTGTCGGGAGTCAGAGTCATGTTTCTCACCCATTTTTTGTAGTTTAGTTTTTTTGTGAACAGCATGGCGTCAAAACCTCACATCCCATTGGAGTTCGTGGCCAAGGGAATTCCAGTAGGTTCCTCCAGATTCGGATTCGATCATAAAAAAACTCTCGTTTCCTACGCACTTAGAAAAACAAAGTCGTTCGTTCCTCTTCTGTCGTCCCTACACGACGATGATGCCATAAATCGTGGTACTGGCAAAACTGAGATCATTATGACGTACAATAAAACTGATTCATTTGATCAGTTGTGCCACACATACACCACACCTAGGAAGACTCGCCGATGGCCAATGCGTTTTTTCTTTGGAATGCTTGATCAGGCAGGAGTCAATGCCGCAGTTCTTCATGGAATGACCAACTGGGGCAACAACATTCCTCGATAAAATGTTCTATACGAACTGGGCTTTACATTGATCAAACCATGGTTGGGAAAAAGATATAAATCAACCGTACCAACGTCTCTCAAACTTACGATTGGGCAGATTTTGGGAGGAACCCCTGATATTGCTTCAACTTTCAATGAAAAAACGATGCTTGATAAAAAACAGTGATGTGCTTTCTGTAAGAGGGAAGAAGACAAAAAAACCAAAAGATTGTGTCAAGGATGTAAGAGACCAATGTGCGATGAACATCGTTCAGCGAAATGCTATGAATGTAGCGAATAGGGAAAATTCTCGTGCTCGGACATTTTTCACGATTTTGACGATCCTTTTTTTGATTTTGATTCAGAAAGTATTTGACTTTTGAAATAATAACGTCTTGGTTTATTGAGAAGTATATAGAATTTAGTTTTTTCAAATAATGTAAGGAAATAAAAAAGTATCGATCGTATTCCATGTGTTTACTGTTAATAAAAAAATAAAACACTTCACCAACTTTTGTTTTGTTTTGTTCCTTTTCTTCAAACCCATAGAGTGAAAAAGCAAACTTAGTTGGTCGAAATAACAACTAGAAAAATAAAAATAAATAAAATAAGGGGTGTGGGGCCCAGGGGACCCCTGTTGTCAGATTAAGGTGAATGAATAAGGTTGTCATTTTAGGGTTAAGGTCAATGACAGGCCAATGTACCTTTTTTCAATGAAGGCAAGTTCTCTGCTAAGATGACACAGACGATGATGTCTTTTTTAACTCCAAGCTGACATTTCTTCAACTCTTGCAATGACGTTCTGTGAACCATCTGAAGAAACAGATAACAAATAACCGGCTAAAACTGCTCCATAATCGGACGAATTGCCGCTAAGTGAGTCTCAATCTTGCTCTGTTTTGTTCTGAACGGTTGTTAGTTTGGTTTGGTGAAGTTCAGTGCTTTGTTATGGACTCATTTCTTGTCATTTCCTTAACCTCCCCAATGCGCTCAACAAGTGCTATCGATTACTGTTGTCCCACTGCAGCGTCGTAGCAAATTTATGTCAATAACTCAAACGCTGCTTTCCAACATAACTTTTATTTTTAAAAAATGCCCAGTGACAAGGGGTTATTGTTTCTTTGAAACATTTCCTACAATTGTAACAGTGAGAACAGCAAGACCAAAAAGAAAGAAAACAAACGACAGCCACTGACGCAGGAACCGCAAACTTATAATACGAACCGTGAGGTGGAAAGAAGAGACAAGCTCAGCCCTTTTCTTGTATTATTGCCCAAACCCGAGCACGTAGAGCAGTTTATAACCGCCGCAGTTGTATGTACTCAGTTCGGTCAATGTTGCTTCCTTATGTTCTACAATTCTCTCGAGGAAAAGACAGGCAACGCCTCGGCTACAAAGTTGCCTCGTTCTAACCGGAACCTCTTTCCGATGGAAAAATTGTATCTTGTTTCATTACCAGGAGCATCCTAACCTGATTTGAAAATGATTCGTTTGAGTTTCACACTTCTAATTGGATCTTTGCACTACAAGCAAGCTGACTACACAAGATTCGAGAGACTCAGAGCTAATTTCAACCAATCCTTTTTGTCTGTCGGGGTTAGGTAGTGTACCAAGGAAATGCACCCCAGAAAAACAGTACAGGAATCAGCCATTGGTGTAGACTTCGCAAACATTAACCACACTTCATTCACCTGGGGCTCATTCCTATATTCAATAAGGTGAGGACTACGGGTTGCTTGTGGTCGTCACTCCTCAGGTTTGCGTCGATTCTGATGTCGATTCTCGTTTTTTGACCCAACGGCCCACGGGATTAAGCCCTTTCATCACTGCGGCCTCATATTGGGCATATTGTGACGGCGTCCTTTACCTAATAGTAGACTTCGTACGTACCAGTCCCTGCAAGAAGCTGAGTATGCCTATCGCATACTACGGTTCAGTTTTTGATGAATCCCTGAAAAAAATGTTTGACGCGCCTTACTGTTAAGGCTGGGCACTCACTCCGCCATTTCGTCTTGGTGGTCGCCAGTTAGTGATATCTAAGTGAACAGTGCCCATCTGGTTAGTACTCACAGTTCACTTCTGGCGAGTGTAAGCATTTCCTTTGCCCTTGCCACCCACTGCGTGACCTGTCGATTTAGTCGAGTTTTCGACGCTTCCAGCCTCACGCCTGATGGATTCTGTGCCACTGTTTGCAAGGCAGTCGACCTTTTCATTGCCTCGTGGCTTTTATGGGCAGGTATCCAAATAAAGAAAAGCCTTTTACAGGCACTGAATTGTTTGAGTCCCTGAAGACATTCCCATGCCAGACAGAATGTGGCCTTTAAAACAGCCTGTCCGAGCCCAGCTGAATATATTCGCTTATCCTTGAGTCCTTTTAACCAGCAGAATCGGATTGGGGCAATACTCTTAATTTGATTCGAATATCTCAACAATTCATTAAAATCTGTTGCGTGGCCAAAAGCTGCTGTTGAAACCAACTTCAACACAGTGATTACTTTACTTGGTTCTAACTAAGTAGAACGGAAAGTTATGTAATAAAATGAAAATATCTTGTGCGTTGCAACACACAACTTTCCTTAGCTCTACGTCAATTCACTCGGGTACATGGCTTTGTTTACTTACTAAATCCATTTATCACTCAGTTAATTTGAACTTGGTCATACATCGCTTTATGGCAGCAGGAAGCGGTAGCGCTTACAGTTCCGGAATTTTAGTGCTGCTCGTTTTTAAACATTCTAGTAACATTTCAGAGGAGTTTAAAAGGAAAAAAAACGCGCTAAAACCGATTGCGTAGAAAGTTTGATAATTTATTGTGCTGCTCTCGTCATTTTCCCACGAATGTGAGGCGGTGCGTGTCGCAGTTTGAGGTTAAAAAGATTTATTTTTCCCCCGGTTTGAATTCGTTTGTTTTCGTCAAGCTGGTAACAAGACTCGTTAAGAAGAAAGCAGCACAAATGAAGAGAATTCAGAAGAGAGAGGATGCCTTTAATAAGATCGGAGTCACAGAATTCCAAAGCTGGAAGCGGAAACAGGAAGGAAGTTGACTTCTTCCCTAAACTCACAATAAAGGGATTCTTTTCTCCGCAACGCTTTTGTATCCACCGAATGAAGCCCAATAATATCCTCCGGGTAAATCGATTAGCTGCCACCCAAAAATGATTTTGCCGGAAGGGACAGAGTTGGCCGGGGCCCCCCGTATCGAATCCAACGGTAGAACTTCATAACATTAAACGGAGGCAAAAGCAGACGAACGGCTGCCGTTGAGCAAGCGGTTGTAGGGCAGGGGTTGAAACCCGAGGGCTGACCCAGTTTCGTAGGGAACATTGACACGGGAGGCCCCTGACCTTATACTCGTACTTCCTCGCCACCGCTTGTTTCCACCCACGAAATTTCCGTGTCTTCCCCCTCCGTTGTATTTATTCGAATTCACAAATAAACGGGGTAGCTTTGACTCGAATCTGGTTAAAATTCTTTAAGGAAGTGAGAATCAACCAGTGGAATGTATAAATATGAGGCTAATCACCGCACCGATTATCTCTAGACCTAAACATGAGCTTATTGTGGAGTAATAAGTAATATCAATGTTTTTCTTTCGTGTGTTTTTTACTTTCCTTGCTCTACGAAGTAGAAAGGAAACTTATGTAATCGGCTGAAAAAAATATCTGGTGCGTTGCAACACACAACTTTCCTTAGCTCTACGTCAATTCACTTTGTACATAGCTAATTCTATTTAATCAATTCATTTATCAGTCAGTTCATTTGAACTTGGTCAAACAACGCTTTACGGCAGTAGAAAGCGGTAGCGCTCACAGTTCCGGAATTTATTGTGCTGCTCGTACTCATTGCAGGACCATTATTGAGCAATTGGTACACAGATAACTAATGTGGCTGTAAACACGATTTTTAAAAAAAAGGATAGTAATTACTTTTGCAGAGTTATTGGAAAATAACTGTTAGAACTGGTAGTAAGCGAAACGGCAGTAGTTGAAATTCAGGAATTTCTGGAGTGAGCCCCATGTATCTCATGAGCGTTTTTAAACACTCACCCTTTAGATATTGAATTGGACTACAAAACCAATTTTTTTTAAACATTCTACAAGAGTTCCAGCGGAGTTTATAAGGAAAAAACTGCGCGAAAAAAGCTTTTGGTCGAAAATTTTGATAATTTATTGTGCTGCTCTCGTCATTTTCCCACGAATGAGAATTTTATGGTATAATTGCCTTATTGAGAGCTATCAATATAAAAAATGTAATTAAAATCGTCAGAGCCGTTTTTGAGAAAAAAAATTTGGTGTTTTGATCACTATGATAACTATAGTTAACTTTCGATGGATTTTGCCCATACCCTCATTATTGCGTCCCATGGTAACCTGTAGGCTAGACATCAAGTTTCAGCTGATTTGGTACGGTGGTTTGCTCTAAAAACTGCGCTAAAATCGATTTCGTAGAAAGTTTTGGTAATTTATTGTGCTGCTCTAGTCATTTTCCCACGAATGGAAATTTTATGGTATAATTGCCTTATTAAGAGCTATCAATATAAAAAATTTAATCAAAATCCCATGATGACCTGCGGGCGAGATATGAAGTTTGAGCTGATTTGGTTCGGTGGTTTTCTCTAAAAATCGTTCACAGACACACAGACCATTTTCCCAAATAGTGTTTTTCGGACTCATGGGGGTCTGAAACGTAAAGATCTGAGGAGAACTCAAAATTTTTTTTTCAGCCGATTACATAACTTTCCTTTCTACTTCGTAGAGTAAGGAATGTAAAAATTTTGAGTTCTCTTCAGATCTTTACGTTTCAGACCCCCTGAGTCCGAAAAACACTATTTGGGAAAATGGTCTGTGTGTCTGTGAACGATTTTTAGAGAGAACCACCGTACCGAATCAGCTCAAACTTGATATCTAGCCCGGAAGTCACCATGGAACGCCAAAATAGGGGTATGAACAAAATCCACTGAAATTTAACTATAGTTATCATAGTGATCAAAACACCAAATATTTTTTTTCTCAAAAACGGCTGTAACGATTTTGATTAAATTTTTTATATTGATAGCTCCAAATATAGCAACTATACCATAAAATTCCCATCTATGGGAAAGTGACGAGAGCAGCACAATAAATTACCAAAACTTTCGACGAAATCTAATTTAGCGCGGTTTTTAGAGAAAACAACCGTACCAAATCAGCTGAAACTTGATGCCTAGCCTACGAGTTACTATGGGACGCAATAGTGAGGGTATGGGCAAAATCCACTAGAAAGTTAACTATAGTTATCATAGTGATCAAAACACCAAATTTTTTTTCTCAAAAACCGCTCTAACGATTTTGATTAAATTTTTTATATAGATAGCTCTTAATAAGATAATTATACCATAAAATTCTCATTTGTGGGAAAATCACGAGAGCAGCATAATAAATTATCAAAACTTTCGACGAAAAGCGTTTTTGCCGTGGTTTTTTCCTTTTAAACTCCGCTGGAATGTTAGTAGAATGTTAAAGAAAATTGGTACTGTAGTCTAATCCAATACCTATAGGGTGAGTGTTTAAAAACGCTCATGAGATACATGGGGCTCACTCCAGAAATTCCTGAATTTCAACTACCGCCGTTTTGCTTAATACCAGTTCTAACAATTATTACCCAATAACTCCGCAAAAGTGATTACTATCCTCCTTCAAAAAATCCGTGTTTACAGCCTCATTAATTTTCTGGGTACCATATGCTCAATAATGGTCCTGGAATGGGTACGAGCAGCACAATAAATTCTTTAACTGTAATCGCTGCCGCTTCATGCTGCCGTAAAGCGTTGTTTGACCAAGTTCAAAGAAACTGAGTGATAAATGAATCGATTAAATAGAATTAGCTATGTACAAAGTGAATTGTTGTAGAGCTAAGGAAAGTTGTGTGCTGCAACGCACCAGATATTTTTTTTTTTTTTTGCATTTATTCATTAGGAATATAAAATCACACTCGTATTACAAAATGCTACGACTCTTTTTGAGTAAGCGTACTCGTGCTAAGAGTCGGAGCCTAGTCCACATTATATATGTGAAATTTAAACTTACAAAAGTAAAAAGTTCGCATTCAATTTGAAAAAAAATCCGGGTTTTCTCTAGATTTTGAGGCCTACAGAGTCTAAAAAATCTAATTTCGGCGCGTGGTCCGCGTGTGTCAATAGTTCGATTTGCGGGAGAACGGCTGATCCGATTGAGCTGGTTCTTTTTTTGTTTTGTGGGTTATTCTTTGTAGACACCAAAATAAGGTTATTTTAATCATCGGCCGATGGTAAGGGGGGTGGGGGAGGCAAATGTACGAAAAACTAGGGGTTTTCGCATTTTTCTCAAAAACAGCTGTGACGATTTTGATTAAACTTTCAAATTATCTTCTACTAATCAATACCTAACTTTTCTTCTGTATACATACCTCCATGAAAATACAGTGAAAGGAGATATAGGCCTATGAAGCAAAAATAGGGTTTTTACGCTTTTTGGCAAAACGGCTTCAGCGATTATTACCAAACTTTCAAGATGTTTTTGAATAGTTGATACCTACATATTGTTCTCAATAAATGTTCCTCTGACAGTCCATTGAGCAGAGATAAAAATGAAAATGTGTCGAAAATAACGTTTTTTCGAACATTTCCGTAAATTCCAGGGTAACCGCATCACCAGATGTGATAAACCTTATGGAGTATCTTCTAGCAATCTAAACCCACATTTTTTACTCCACAACTATCTCTGTATCCATCTGTTGAACGGAGCTATAAGCCATGTTAACTCAGAACAGGAGATATGTCGAATATTAATTTATCAGTATTCCAATTTTCTCAAAAACGGCTCTAACGATTTCGATGAAACTTACGGAGTCGTTTCAGCTAACTAGTCGCTACCTTTTGTTCTCCATAAATTTTTCTGTGGAAATGCGTTGAACGAAGATAGTGTTCCCGCCTATGTAGCTGGTGTTCGAACTTACGGGGATGGCGGAAAGTTGTGTGTTGCTACGCACCGCTCGTTTATTTTTTCGGAGAAGTATTTTTTTACCTCCATTTTGAATTTAGCCAATGATAGCTGTACTGTCAGTATTTTGCACGGCAAATTGTTGAACAAATCAACCCCCCAGGTGTTATATAAACGCATTCTCAATGCTGTTCTCATTCTGGATTTAGGCAGTGTGATCCTATCCCAGATCTTGTGAGGTTCTGGACCCTCGATATTTTACCTATCAAGAACATCGTGTATACATAACTTACAGTACGTTTTTCCGCCAACTCATAAAGACTCAGCACTGGGAACCTCATAAAAACTCTGTCCGTTGAACATCTCCTTGGTTTCTTGAATAGTATTTTTATTAATAACTTTTGCATTACAAATAATGGCCTTATCTTTAAAGTGGAAGACGAACCCCACGCAACTATGCCATAAATAAGTATCGGCTGTACGATTGCAGTATAGAACAGTGTTGTTAGCTTCTCCGTCATATACCCCCTTACCTCTACACATATTGAGGTTAATGAACGGAGCTTTCTGCTTAACTCTCCTATATGATGTTCCCATGTTAAGGATTCGTCGATTAATACATCCAAATATTGCGTGTGAGAAACCTGGTCGATAACAGGATAGTCACAGCCTCTACAATCATGGTCGGCATGACAGTTTCGTGCGAAGGGATGCATCAAAAGCTTCAACTAAATCAGTTAATTCCTTTATCCAAAAGAAGCCTGCAAAGTTCTATCCTCAAATAATGTTAAGCTAATCCCTTTAAAAAGGTTCAGTTCAACCACTAATTTTAGAATTTCTCTGACATTTCTGGAAAGGCTCATTTAAACAATACTTTCCCTGAAATTAGCAGCTAATTTTTACTGAGCAGCTCACAACGACACGTGTGGACCGACACTAAGGATTCGTTAAATTATTCGCGTACTTCCGCAACGCACGTTTTTGTCGTAAGTGGCCGGCCTTACGGCGTTTTTTTTTGAAGGACATCCTCTTCGAAAGGGAAAAACGAAGGAACGGACGGTGGAAGGCTACAACATACAACTCAGACCGTCGAACTACCGAAACCAAAGCACCAACGCTCTAAAAGATCCTCAGACTTTTGTTGCCCCCGCAGTAAAGGATTGGAAGGGTGAGGAGGGAAGAACGGAATGGACCAGGTCATCCGAACTGGTCGTGAGGGCGTGAAACCTAAAAGCGCTCGGAGCATGGGGACTTTATAGCTGAGGAATTTACTGCTTTCCCGCCCGAAAAAGAATTTTATGGTTTGGAAGATACTCATTGCTCGCTATTATTCGCCAGACCACTCCAATTTCTTGAGTTGCTTTTAGAGTGAAGTTGATGGTAAGATGGCTCAAAGCGGCATTACACTTCAATTCTGTTGTAATGAAACGCTTTACTGGAACGTCGTTAAATCCGCCCTAGAAGCTCCTCATTTTAGAAAATCTATTGAAAGCCTAATTTCAAGTTGAAAACAACGAATAAATGGAAATCCGCTACGCCAATTTCGTAATTCTTTGTTGAACCACCACCACTTTACTCATAGTGTCAGGATCCGGTCGAAATTAAAATTTCACTAGATATTACGGTTTAAGGCCCTGTTGTAGGAGGCGCAAACATCGAAATGAACGTTGTGTGTTTTCAATGTGCACGAAAATGTCCGCAGAATCCAACGGTTTTACTGACGCCGCTGCCCTTCACGAGTACGTAAATAGTGATTATGCTTCCCGTGAACGTTGCCAAACGGCAAAGTGGCAGTGCGAGCCCTACCCACGATGTGGTGAGTCTCTGGGTGGGAGATATAGGGATATCACCGTGGTACACCCAGTAGAACGACGGCACAAGTGGAAGGTAACTGCGCTATTTGGAAGGATGTGGGATTAATTTCTCTGTATTTGGCCACTGCGACTCACACCAGGCGCACCAAGGACTAGCTCGAGCGAGGAATCTCCAGCAGTATTTTTTATACGGCCATCCAAGCCGTCAACCAGAAGAAATTGGTTTTGTGAACTCAGGCAGCAAACTGTTGCCGTCATCAAGGCACTGAAAGAAATCACCATTGAGTGTGTAGTCCAAAGAGTCAAAAAGGAGCTTTACTCATTATTCATTTGCTAGGATAACTGCTCCACACAGTGTAACATTACATTGAAATATCTGGTGCGTTGCAACACACAACCTTCCTTAGCTCTAGGTCAATCCACTCGTGTACATGGCTTTTTCCACTTACTCAATTCATTTATCACTCAGTTAATTTGAACTTGGTAAAACAACACTTTACGGCTGCAGGAAGCGGCAGCGCTAACAGTTTCGGAATTTATTGTGCTGCTTGTACTCATTCCAAGACCATTATTGAGCAATTGGTACACAGATAATTAATGAGGCTGTAAACGCAAAGTTTTTGAAGAAGGACAGTAATCACTTTTGCAGAGTTATTGGGTAAAAACGTTTAGAACTGGTAGTAAGCGAAACGGCGGTAGTTGAAACTCAGGAATTTCTGGAGTGAGCCACATGTTTCTCATGAGCGTTTTTATACACTCACCCTATAGGTATTGGATTGGACTACAATTTGGAATTTTTAACATTCTTTTATCATTCCAGCGGAATTTAGAAGGAAAAAATCGCGCTAAAAACTCTTATCGTCGAATATTTTGATAATTTATTGTGCTGCTCTCGTCATTTTCCCATGAACGGGAGTTTTATGGTATAATTGCCTTATTGAGAGATATCAATATAAAAAATTTAATCAAAATCATTACTGCTGTTTTTGAGAAAAAAATTTGGTGTTTTGATCACGTGATAACTACAGTTAACTTTCGGTGGATTTTGCTCATACCCTTATTTTGGCGTCCTATGCTTACCTGTGGGCTAGATTTCAAGTATGAGTGGATTTGGTACGATGGCTCTCTCTAAAAATTGTTTACAGACACACAGACCATTTTCCCAAATAGTGTTTTTCGGACTCAGGAGGGTCTGAAACGTAAAGATCTGAAGAAAACTCAAACATTTTTAGTCAACCGATTACATAACTTTTCTTTCTACTTTGTAGAGCCAAGGAAAGTAAAAACAAAGGAAGAAAAGATTGGCAGCAGTCAGCCACAAGACTATACTATTAGTTCTTTTGGTTTTGTTGGCTATTTGTCTGTTGTTGTAATCGCTGTGGGCTGAGTAACGAATTTAATGATTCGCATTTGTATTAGTCAATATCTGTATTTGGAGGGGCTTTAAACATTTCTGTTATATTAATCTAAGAAGGATTTATTTTTTGCTTAGGGAGAGCAGCTTCAACGACACAGGTTTCGCTATGTGGTTGTCAATACTACACATTACACATTATGAACGTCGTTGGATTATTCACATATGGGCATATTGTGACACTAACCCTTTCTTTGTAGAAGGCATCGTACATACCCGTCCCCTTTAGGAAGCCGAGTATGTCCTTCACTGCAGAATCCGCTATGATGTGGGGTTCAATGGTCCCCTGGGCGAAATATTCGAAGCGTTTGACTGCCAAGGCAGGATACACAGGGCACTGACATATCCTGTCTGGAGAGTGTCAGCATCGACTTCGCCCTTTGACAGGAAGGCGTGACGAGCCTTTTCGCCTGTCTTAGTCGTGGCTGGCGATGCCAATGGGCGCTGTTTTCCTGTGTCTCCCATCGAGCGACCAGACGGTTTAGGTGATTCTTCGTCAAACCCACGTGTGGTTCAGGCCCAATGGGTTGGGATTCTGTACTCCTTTTCGCAAGGCGGTCAGCCTTTTCATTGCCCTCATGCCCCCTATGAGACGGCATCCAGATGAGGGAGAGCCTGTCACGGGCGCCGAGCTGTTTGAGCGCATGAAGGCGTACTCTCCCAGCGGCTAGGAAGACTGTAGTTGGGCCCTACAATGCCCAGTCCTGCTCAGCCCTCCATAACTGAACCATCGGTAGGCCACTGCAGGGCGCCCACCTCGGTCCGAATTTTCAATGATTACGCGAATAGAACGAGTCTCAGAGGCGTAGGACTGCGCTTGGATTACCGTTGAAATAACAGTAAATATTGTAAGGCGAATTACACTGCTTGAAGGAACTCACTGGGAAAGCGAATGCTGCCGTTTATCCCTGGCCTGATCTCATTCTCCGCGCTGCCGAACTCGAGTTTCCATAAATCCACGAGTAATGCCTTCAAAGCCTCAACATATTTTTAACAAATAGGACACATTATGTCGATCATAAGACCGGAGTAAGAAGATGCTGATTTTTCAGCAAGTCATTCGTTAAGGATATGAGTTGGCTGGGCGAGAAAAGTTGTGTTATACGTCTTGAGGATTTGTCCAGCAAACGGCATAGAGCCCCACACAAACGGGCGTCGTTCAATATTCCTGTGCGCTCATTCGGTAACGTTGAGTCGTCAATGTTTACTATACGAACCTTCTGACAAGAAAGCACTCGTATCGCTTCTATAATATTGTTGATGACGATCGAATGAGTTGACTTTTCGTAGTCAGCTTTGAACATATAAGTGGGGCCAGTGTTTCGTTCGACCTTTGAGCCGGCGGTTATTGATGACAAAATACGAGAAGATCGATAAAAAAAGGAAGAGAAGGACGTTGAAACCATAAAATAAAACAGCGCCGGAGCCGAAGTAACGTTTGAATTTTCTCCGGTTCTTGGAGCATATTTACTGGGATGTCGTTCTGCCTCCTTTTTGTCGACGTGAAATTGTTTGCACTAAGAGAAGCGGAGGTCGTTTGTCTCGCTGAATCTATGTTTACTGTGTGCTTCATATGAAATCGATACTCCTCCACGTCCCGAGGCCAGCGAGGATTCGAGCTCATTAATCCGCTCGTTTCAAAGGTACATGTCAAGGGCTCTCTTGAATTGAGTGGTCTCGAGCCTCCGAATGTATTTAATATTCAATAAAGTTTGTTTCCGCGAATAAATTGAGTGTATCGAGAATATTTTGAATAATCATTGGTGGTGAAAAGTATTGATGAATTCTCCGTAATTAATGTTCGTTCGTAACAATGTTCAGCGCTAACTAAGGTACGTTACTTATATGGTATTCTCTTGAACTGTAATACACTAGAATACATTACTATCACATGTCAGAAACCGTTGTCTTACGCTTGGCACGTCGATACCTCCTCGTGTGGTGCGTTCTTGTGTTGGCGTTTTAGGACGACTGCTGTTTTCTTACGTTGACTTTCTCTTTTGTAGAAAACGGTAATTTTTTACACGATTGTTTTCAAAATCAATGATAGATTGAAAAACTAATCGAAAGGCGTTCTGTATTGATTACTATGAATCGGATTCTTTCGATAAAACGAAAGTTTCGCTTGTTATGAGAAGAACTTTAACCACTTTCTCATAAATTGGAAAGTGGAAAAGTTTGACGTACAAACAAGTAGGTAACAAATTTATCTCCATAAAAAATGCTTGCAAATCTTCGAGTTGCCCGGAAATGAAAAAAACGGTCGAAGCGAGGAAGTAATTAGATTTTTGAAGCCCCCGCTCCGATTCCTCAAGTTTGGCGAGTAGTTTCAAAGTTTGAATAACGAACTCGAAGATTTCCATTGATGAATCGCTCCCTCCAAATCTAATTCAGTTGATTTCTCTTCGGACAGTTAATTATAAACCACAAAAACGGATGGGATTTCCAATTTGGAGGGAAGAGAGGAAATTCCTTTGAATTAATTCAGTTCCCCTTCGTTCGGAAATCCTTTTTTTTCGTATTTAGGTAATTAAAACCGAGTTGGGTTCGTCTTCCCTCGACCCTGATCGCGTGGAAAACGGGTATCAGGGGAAGAAGGTAAATTCGTTTCAGGATAAATTAACGAGCGAAGAGAACGAAGTTAGGGTAACTCGTAGGGCTTGCTGAATCAGAAAATGCCACAACTCAAAAGGTCTTCCGAATTAACCAGGAATGCAAGCCATCCTTATTTTCAGCAGCTCATCACCATTTTGCCGGGCACTCATCATGACGATGCTTGTACACTCACCCCGTGCGGCTCATTCATCAATATAAATGGACTGTACGGAAAAAAATTAGCGGTGTTCGGAATGTTGTAAAAAGAACTCACTGTGACCGACGTTCTTGAAGAGTAGTACCCAGTCAAGGGTGTGAAGAACAGCAGATGTCACGAGGGCGAATGAATTATAGTGAGCGTGAGGGAGAGCTGTATTACACTTGAAATAATAATAACGATATCAATTTGAGTGTGAGTATTTGAATGCGAACAAGGGGACTCTAAATACATGTGAACTGGTTGTGTGGGGAACAAAATGGGCGGATAGAAAAGGGGAACTAAGTGAAGAGAGAGAGATTATCTTTATTTATCCACCAGGGGAAAGTAGGGCCATACGGCCCTCTCTACCATTCCCTCTGGAATCAATGTACAACATCCGCTTGTGCTACAATATTACATTGCCCCCTGTTCTATATACTTTTCCACAAAAGCGAGACATTTCTCTTCCCAAAGAAAGCTCAATCATTCCAAAACACCGTTCATGCCAAAATAAATTACACTCATACCAACACATTCACGCCTACTGACACATAAACACTTACCTACTGCTATTTGAGAGAATTGAGTACTCGTTTATTCCTCCCCCTCTCAGCAGCACACAAACTAAAACTAATATACACAACAATCAACCTCATTCATGCCAAAATAGATTACACTCATACCAACATATAAACACACAACTGCTGCGATTTTAGAGGAGCGAGAGAGAGAGAGAGGAGAGAGAGAGAGAGAGACAGAAAATGACTGACTGAGATTTCATTCATCCACCTGGGGGAGTTATGGCTATGCAGCCCTCTCTTCCACTCCCCCAGGGAACAATTCCAATCCAAGAAAATTTGCCACATCCTCGGCATAATTAAACACTACATATTTTCAAATTGAACAATATATTTTCTTGAATTCCACAACATGGTTCCTTATTCCAAAATCGTTTGTCTTATAATTACAAGTGGAAACACATCACACAAACGATAGACACAAAAAGAAAATAAACAACGTTCACTCCGTAATAAATTACATTCATTCATCCTATACACACGCATGCACATTTGAGAAGGGCAAGTACTATGATATTCCTCCCCTTCTTATATTGGATCTTACGTTACACAGTAAAACTAAATTAAAACTAAAACATACAACACACACATTATTACATTATTGATGTGGTCCCATGTCTCTAAACAGTTCCAGCAACTTTTTTCTTATATTTGGCTTTGAAAGTACTCAGTGTCAACTTCAGGTCAAATAGATCCACCTCTTTGTTGTACAATTTCGTACCTCAACCAAGAAAGACCCTGCGTATACTGAGGTCCTATGTGAGAGAGAGAGAGAGAGAGAGAGAGAGAGAGAGAGAGAGAGAGAGTGGTGAGAGAGAGAGAGAGAGAGAGAGAGAGAGAGAGAGAGAGAGAGTGGTGAGAGTGAGAGAGAGTGAATGAATGAATGAAAACGTCTTTATTTATACATCTGGCGAGGTTTGGCCATACTTGGCCATTCTTCCACCTAACCAGAAATATTGTGTACATATAAATTTTTTGTTTGATTCAGGCGCCGTTGGTGGCAAGCTTACATTTCGCAATAAACTAAAATAAAACATCTTCTCTTCAAAAAATAACGACCGACAAAAATAACACCTTTTTTTTTTCCTTCTATTGCTCCTGTTGAATTAATTATTAGGATGGATTTAAGGCTGTTAATGCTAGTACCGGGAAAGTAACCATTGTTTCATTTGCTTTTTGAAAGTAGGGTAAGTCTTTAACTGTTTTATTTCAGAGGGAAGTCCATTGTATAAATTGATGCTTTGCATTAGGAAAGACTGGTGGTAGGCAGTGGTGTGACACACTGGCAGCCGGTAGTTAACCAACTTGTATCTAGTTCCTAGCTGATGAATTTGGGAAAACGTGAGAGAGAGTGAGAGAGAGTGAGCGTGAGAGAGAGTGAGAAAGATTGATTGATTGAGGTTTTATTTATCCACCTGGGGAAGTTAAGGCCATGCAGCCACTCCCTCAGGATACAATTCCAATCCAAGTAAAATTTGCCACATCCTCGGCATAATTAATCACTACATATTTTCAAATTGAACATTAGATATTCTTCAATTTACAACCTCTTAAACCTCCTTTTTCCTGCATTCGTTAATTTAATTGTTTGTCTTATAGTTACCAGTAGATGCACATCACACAAATGTTAGACACAAAAAGAAAATAAACAACGTTCACTCCGTAATAAGTTACATTCATTCATCTTATATACGCGCATGCGCATTTGAGAAGGGCGAGTACTAGGATATTCCTCCCCTTCTCATATTAGACACAGTAAAACTAAATTAAAACTAAAACATACAATACACACATTATTACGTTACTGATGCAGTCCCATGTCCCCATACAGTTCCAGCAACTTTTTCTTATATTTGGCTTTGAAAGTGCTCAGCGTCCACTTCAGGTCAAATAGATCCACCTCTTCGTTGTACAATTTAGTACCTTGCACCAAGAACGACCCCACGTATACTGCGGTCCTATGAGATGGAAGCTGCATCAAAGTTCTGGCATTCTTCGTGTCCCTATTATGCACCTGCGACATAAATTTAAATTTATTGTACAGATACTCAGGACTCCTGTATTTCAGCACTTTAAATATTATCGCAGCTAGTGCTAGCTTTTTTCTTTCCGCTATCTTCAGCCATCCTAGCAATCTGTACGCAGGCGTGACATGCTCAGTGGGCCGTACCCTAGCAACATAGCGCACTGCCGCATTCTGGGCTTTTTGCAGTTTAAGCAAAGAGAGAGAGAGAGAGAGAGAGAGAGAGAGAGAGAGAGAGAGAGAGAGAGAGAGAGAGAGAGAGAGAGAGAGAGAGAGAGAGAGAGAGAGAGAGAGAGAGAGAGAGAGAGAGAGAGAGAGAGAGAGAGAGAGTTGAGTTGTGACTAGTGCAAGAACTGAGAGACGAGTGAATCCGAAGACTTGAGAGACGAATGAGTTGGGAGAACTGAGAGACGACTGTCATACACGAGACTGAGTTTGGGGAAAGCTGTATGTTCTGGAGAGAAAATAACTTGAGGGGTGGAAAGGGGAAGAGGATACTTCGGGAAGTCCAGGAAGGAGGAAATCTGTTGTCACTCGGAAATAACTGAAGAGCTGGAATTTCCATGGATACAATCAAAAGGATTAGAGGTCACAAAGGTGTTCGGGGAAACAATGACTTTCCGTTAGGGCAAGTCAGTTCTGTGCAGGGCGAGTCAGAACATTCAGAGGCCAAAAATCCAACTAATTCAGCCTGTGCCGAACGGACGCCGACGTCTTTTTCGCATTCGAACTTGAATCTTTCCATAAAGTAAATAAGGACTTGCAAACGTGAACCATACTTACAGAAACCTAATTAAAGGTGCTAGTTTTCTTGAAATTCTAGACGGTTTTTAGAAATGCACGTACAAGCATTAACGTACAAGTAATTTCAATTTTTTTCTCCAACTTTCAATGTTTGAACTGCGATTGCGGACCTTGGGAGTTCATTTTTGATTATGAATGTGCATTACGTGTATGTTATTGTACCTTAACACTCAATCCAAAAATGAGGACAAAAATTGAAAAGAAGTTGTTTTAAAGAGGAGGGTTTTGTCGCAAAAAAAAAAAATAATGTCTCAGAACTAAGCGGTTGGTGACATTCTGCTCCACTTTTAGTTTAGTTTCAAGCTCAGTATTTTCCGTGAATTTTGTACCCGTTCGGAAGTCCAATAACTAATTAACGTCCTTCCCAGGTTGCAATTTATGGATTTTCATAACGAATAACACGATTTCTTCGTACAAGGACACGTCGTCAAACGTTAAGTCATTTACGGACGAATAAACTGATATTTCTGGTCAGTACTGCGCACTGAGTTTAACCGAACCAAATCGCGTTCAGCCTGAAGAAGAACCGCGCTCGTCGATGCCCTTCGAACTTACATGAACCAACAGCGTCTCTAAACCATCTCACTACTCGAGTGGAACACCAAGAGCGAACCGTGCTGCTGGCAAATCTAGTGCTATGAATTTATAAAATGTTTCACCATAAAAGTGACCTTTCGTGAGTCATAGACGTTCGATCGTGGAAAGGCGAGCTCCGAGCTTTGGGAATCCGCTAGGCTTCAAAGTTTTCAACTGGAACACTTCACTGAACTCAACATTTATTCGCTATTCCTTCAAATCCGTACAATTTCGGATAAAGTTTTCATTACACAATGTCAGGAACAAAAAGTTACACGTAAACTGGTCAATTAAAGGTGAATGATAGCTAGATCGTGATTTTTGTTTGTTTTGTTTCAGCGGATAGCAGCTTCCTTTTGGCCAATGCGCAGATAGTTGACTTTCCTATCGTTTACTGCAACGAATCGTTCTGCAAAATCTCAGGCTACAATCGGGCTGAGGTGAGTATTGGCGATTAATAATATTTCCTCTCTAAGAAACATTTTCAACTCCGAACTGTTCCATTGATGTAGCGAATAAGCTAAGGAGGTTGCGTTATCTTTTACTTCGCTCGAAGTTCAACCGAAGCAAATTGGTAGTCTCCTGTTATGCAGGTTTTCTCGGGATCTTTACCAGTTTCACGAAAATGTTCAACCCAGCGCCGTGCAATATTAATCCCGCTCTTCTTTCTTTGGAGACTTGGCTCCCCTGGGTGATATAAGAACTTTCCACTTAGTTAGTTATACTGCGCATTCAACACATTTTTTGAGAACATTGAGCCCAAAGTTATAATAATTAGAGGGAAAATTCGAGGAAAAACTTACCTCAACGTGTTTTGTCAGTCAGTGCTCTAAAGTATAATCGAAAGTTGTCACCCACAGAGTTTGAACCGGGAATAAATATACCTCTTCTAATTTCCTGAACTAAACTCGTTAACAAGTGAACTTTGGAAATAGGTTGCCCTATTATTAGCTTTATTATTTAATTAATTGCTTCAAGCGTTATGAACGTGAATCAAATTAAAAGATTGGCTATTTTTGTTGTATTGGTTTTACCTTGTACGTATTAAATGACAAAATCAATTGAAGATTAGGAAATGCATCAAGAATTGAGTTGTTGAGGTAAACTAGCGCAACTGTCTGGACATCGCGTAAATCTGTTGGGACTTCTAATAAAAATTGTCCAGAGATTACGTAAATGTTGTAAAGGATCAGTTTACAACATACCGGGGTAGCCTACCCTAATTTCTCTTGAATTAAAAAAGCGGACTGTATTTTCAAACACCCCGGATCCGATCAAAATTAGTTTCTCCCCCCTTGTCTGCAAACTATGCCTCCGCCGATGCCGAGACCTCGCCGACCTGAGAAGGAAACAAATGCGGGAACGGAAAAATAGGAAATTGAGGGACTCACCTTTAAGAACGTGACAGAAGCTTTTCCCCGGCCGGGAAACACTGGACTTAGCTAGGGGAACCACTTCGTCGCGTCACAACTATACTTAGCGGAAGCCCCACAAAAGGGGGGGGGGGTAAAAGATGATTAATATATATCGCAATTAATACATCCAAAAAAAATAACTCCGTCTCGATCGACCGCTCGATGGAAAGTAATAGGTGAGAAGGAAAGGATGGTGGTCTGTGGGAGGTGAGGCGGACACTTGGAGGGGAAAACGATAAGGGCCGGCCGGCGGGCACCAGGGCGAATCGGCGGGAAGCAGCTTACGTTTCCAACAGGATCGAAATTACGATAGTCGGAAAACTGACGTTAATGGTTGTCGGAACGCAGAGTTGATTTCGTCAGATTTTGGGGAACATATTGTAAGAATAACGGTTAACTTAAGACAAATTTAACATGTCAATTTTTACAACTGAACTTGACTACAACATTCTCGAACAACGACGCCGAATGATCATCTGTGATCTATGGAGACACCACACTACTCCCCTCGACATCTTCAGGCCCGTTTCTAGGCCGTACGTATGCACGGTTGAGTCGGTTGGCGTGTAGGAGGCGCGATTTTCGTCCCATTTGAACACGAAAAAGAACATCATTTTTTCTCTCTATGACGACCCATGGCCCTGTTCATTGTGGTTGTAGTTTGGGACATTTTCCTCGAACTCGTGTGAGGTCATGTACCCACACCCAATCGCGTTCTTCAAACGCCGGTCTCGAGGTTCTGGGTTCAAATCCTGAGAGTAGGTCTCTGTTGATCTAATACTTCCATAAGTTGGGCACGCGCTAGAGCATCTTGGAGAGTTTTAGGGAGACACATTGTCAGTGCAAGAGCAAGATTGTTGTCCCTAATGGCTTTCAAAAATGCCCTCACGGCATGTCGATCCCTATACTCCTTAGACTCGTCAGGAAAAGCCCCTCTCACCAAATGTTCAATATCCGTTGCTAGTTCGGTGTTCACCAACCTCTTGGCCAACAGTAACTCTTACAATCTTGATGCGTGGTTGTCCAAATCTACTGGCTAATTTGTTTTTCAAGCAACGATAGTTGACCATTTGCCTGTGTCGTCACTTGAGCGTGGATTTCAAACTTCTCAAGGTAATGTACCACCGTACAGCATCAAACTTACCTCGTAAGCAACGAATCAGTGGATCTGTTTTTCGTTCGATTGGTAGTGCAAGTGGTCTTGTACATTGCGTAACAGAGACTAAAGTAGTGAGTTGCTCGGGTAGACTCCAGTTCAGTGATTCGTTGTTCTATTTGTTGGCTGTTGGAGGAAGAAGGGCTATTCAGGTCCTCTGAGAAGTTGGGTACATTGAGTGTTGATGGACACACTGACGTGTCAACTGCCAATGGTCGATTCCTTGTACTCAAGGTTCGTACTGACGGTATTGTAGATCTGCGTGGCATAGTTCTTGTGTAATAAGACATGTATAGTATATGATCCCGGACGAGCCCCCAAATTGTAAGAATAACGGTTAACTTAACACAAATTTAACGTGTATTTTCGTGACAACAATCCTCAACTCAATTTTTACAACTGAACTTGACTACAACATTCTCTAACAACGACGCCGAATGATCATCTGTGATCCATGGAGTCACCACAATTAGTTGTCAAATGGGTCTGGATAGACTCACCACATAACATCTTTCAGCCCCACGTACATCAAGACCAACAAGACAGTGTGGAGACCCAACCTCTCAACATCTGACGATGTTGTTTGGTTGCTATGCATGACGTGGTTCGAGAGATTCTACTGCCGACCTTTCGGTCCGAGTTCTGCCAGCCCGAGAGCTCTTAACCGGTCCCCACGTCGTAGACGAGGGAAAGCAACCCCTAGGCCATAAAAGGCTGTCGGAGCCCACCCTCCAGCACCTAGTGAACCAGACCAGCACGAGTCCTTCCTCATTCTGCTAGTGGGCCCCCCTTTTCGGGAGATCAGCGGGGCTCTAGCAGCCCGTGCTACCAGTTGCTAAGTGGTCTCCCACGAAGCGGCCTTCTGGTATGCCTCGGCGTTCTAACATTGCCTGAGGGGAGGACCTCCCAGGCTGTTAGGCCGCCTACCACTTTCCTCGGCGGTGCTGACTAGCCTCCGCCTCTTTTCACCTTAGAAGTGAGTGCAATGAGGCTAAGAGGTGTCGAAGGCGGGTGCAATGCCGAGGGGGAGTTGGTACCCAATCGAATATAGACTATGCGAGGACGCTCCTCGCAAAGTCCTCCAGCGCTGGGAAGCCAGACGAAGACACGTAACGGGTCAGGTCAATTGGGAGCTCATCCCCAAACACCGTCTCCCTCAGACGTGCGCGCTGACTTGTCCATCTGGAGCATTCATTGAGTACGTGTTGCACTGTTTCTGGGGCGATTCCACAGCTGCACGTCTCATCGTCACAGAGACCGAGTCGGTAGAGCTTCGCCCTGAAGTCCCCATGCCCCAGCAGAAACTGAGACACAGAGAAGCCGGGGATAACCCACCTCATTTTACATCTGCCCTCCACAGACGAGAATAGGGCAAACGTCCAACGGTCAGTTTCAGCCCCAGACCACCTTTCTTGCCATACTCTTTTCAGGTTGGTCATAATCGCCCTTCGTCTGGACGAGTTCGTGTCCCCTTCATTGAGGGGTAACGAAATTTCGGAACAGGAAACGCCAAGTTTTTTCCTCACCTTCCAATTCGCATATCGTCTGGCGGCCTCCAGATCGACCGGGAATACTCCGCACGCGACCACAATGCTCGAGGCGGTCACAGTTCGGTAAGCCTTTGCAACTTTAATAAGTGCAGCCCGCTGTGCCGAGAGCGGCCTTCTCTTATCATTCGCATTGGCGAGCGCCCACCATCCTTGTGCATGACGTGGTTTAACTTTTCGTTACTAAAACTACTTCGTTCTCTCGCGTCCAAAGCTCTCCTCATTTATCTTCATAACCAAAGTGGTTTCCTCGCCGTATTTCTAGTGATCGAGACAAACAGTTCGATTGTGAGCTTTTCAGAAGCCTAACAGCGCGGTTTCAGCCCTGCCACTCGTGCAACTGGGGTTGCGCTCTAATTTTTTTCGTAGTTCGACGCTCACCTAGTCTCTGCGCTTGAGTAGTAAGTTTAGTTTTTTTTCCGTTATTTTCCAAGCATACAGTCCACTTTAATTTCGCGTAACCAATCAGGACTCAGTGCTGTTGGTAGAAGACGTTATCTTGACCCGGTAATCGAAAAACTATAACATAAAAAGAAATGTACAAAACCGTTTATTAATTTATACCAACAAAGTGGTCGATGAGATTGAAGTTTAAGACGGAATTTCCTTTTAGTAGAAGACAGAAGTGGAATTATATCATTCAGAGCGATACTATTGGAATGCGTGTAAGAAGGAAGAAGCTGTCACATCGACATGCAACAGGTTATCAACTGTGGAGAGCCGGAGGAAGTGGCCACTACAGAGATGAAGTGAAGTCAACCTCCTACACTCGACCTAAACCTTGAAAGAAGCGCTTTGTTTTAACCTCCTCCCTTTCCATCTCACCCTAATCACCATCCGGTTTGCAGCGAGCTTCATATTCCGTTCTTACCCTTCGCTGACCCGCCTGTTTTGTAAGCTTAACTGTAAATTAATCACTTCCCGCTCTAAAACAACGTTGCGTTACTCAACTTCCAAATAGTATCTCAAGTTACTTCCAGACCGACGAAACGATACATTCTGTTGAATATTCATCCCTGAGTTTGCCGTCCCTAACTGTATTTGTGCGTTTGAAATACCTTGTTAATAATTGAAGGGAGTACGAGAAGATCCTGGCTGCTTTGAGCTTTGGGAGTGTTGTAGTAGGAACAAACTCAGAAATTGCCACGAGTAAAGGGGGAAGGAGGGGCTTTTTACTGTAGGGGCAAAGTAAAATGGAATCAGTTGAAAGCGAAATGAACCGTATTCAAATCAGAAGTCAGAGTACTGGTTTAAGCCTGTACACAAGAGAGGTCCTTCCAGTTTTGACTGCTACTAAGCCAGCTTATTACCGTTACGCTCAGTTTGCGAAGGTAAGGCAGAAAAGTGGCCACATTCGATCTCTCCCTTTGAAACTTGGCACTTAAGTAAATAGATCTGGTGGTAAACTAAATGAAGAACTTTTCCCGGATGATAAGCATTCCCCTGGGCCATACCTCCGCACGGAAACACATGGGCAACATCTCTGTACCGTTAGACTTGCTAAATAGCAACCTGCCGTACCTCCACAACTCAAGATTCAGTGGATGCTAGCGAAACGGCCTCCTCGATGTTCATAAACGGCCGATAGAACGCTTTTACGCGTATTCAAAAACAGCCATTTTGAAATAGAACACGAGTGGGTACGCAAAAGAGGGTACAGGAAGCGACACTTCGGCTGAGAAGTCGTCTTCGAACTAGACCGAAAATTGGCGAACGGGCGTGGAGTTTGCAAGCTCACTGATCAAGAACTGAAGAGGAATTATGAAGCAAAAAAAAAATTAGGGTAGAAAAAAGGGGAAAGAGATTTTGATTGGAGATCGCCTTATTTAACAAATCTGTCCACGTTCGGCCGTAAAGGTCTGTCCCTATCAAAATGACTGTTCCTTAACACTCACTTTAGAGGAATACCAGTCGAAAGTAGTGGAAGTTGCGGTATGCGAGGGCACGAGCACTCACTCAGCATCCACCGAACCTAGACATGAAGAAACGGCCAATCTCTTCCAGTAACTGTCACTTACTGTTTTTACTTTCTTTGAATCTACAAAGTAAAAAGGAAAGTTATGTAATACTTTGAAAAAAAAAAATTTGAGTTCTCTTCAGGTCTTCACGTTTCAGACCCTCTGAGTCCGAAAAACACTATTTCGGAAAATGGTCTGTGTGTGTGTATGTGAACGATTTGCAGAGGAAACGACCGAATCCGGTAGGTTACCATGGGACGCAAAAATAAGGGTATGAGAAAAATCCATCGAAAGTTAATCATAGTTATTATAGTGATCAAAACACCAAAAAATTTTTTTCTCAAAAACAGCTCCACAATTTTGATTAAATTTTTTATATTGGTAGCTCCCAATATGGCAGCTATACCGTCAAATACTCGTTTGTGGAAAAATGACGAGAGCAGCACAATAAATTACCAAAACTTTCGAAGAATTCGATTTTAGCGCAGTTTTTATAGTAAACAACCGTACCGAATCAGCTGAAACATGATGTCCAGCCTACAGGTTACCATGGGACGCAAAAATAAGGGTATGGGCAAAATCCACCGAAAGTTAACTATAGCTATCATAGTGATCAAAACACAAAATTTTTTCTCATAAACGGCTTCAACGATTTTGATTAAATTTTTTATATTGGTAGCTCCCAACATGGTAACTACACCATAAAATTCCCATTTGTTGGAAAATGACGAGAGGAGCACAATAAATTATCAAAATGTTCGACGAATGCGTTTTTTACGCGGTATTTTCCTTATAAACTCCGCTGGAATTTCTGTAGAATGTTGAAAAAAATTGGTATAGTAGTCCAATCCAATACGTAAAGGGTGAGCGCTTAAAAACGCTCATGAGATACATGGGGCTCACTCCAGAAATTCCTGAATTTCAATTCCTGCCGTTTCTTGGCTCGTGGCTTACTACCAGTTCTAAACGTTTTTACCCAATAACTCTGCAAATGTAATTACTATCCTTCTTGAGAAAATTTGTGTTTACAGCTTCAGTAATTATCTGTGTACCAACTGCTCAATAATGGTCCTGCAATGAGTTCGAGCAGCACAAAAAAATATGGAACTTTAAGCGACACCGCTTCCTGCTGCCGTAAAGCGTTGTTTGACCAAGTTCAAATTAACTGAGTGATAAATGAATTGATCAAATAGAATTAGCCATGTACACAGCGAATTGTTGTAGAGCTAAGGAATGTTGTGTGTTGCAACGCACGAGATATTTGACCTGGGTGACCGACTCGAGCTCAGCTCTCTGCGAGTGAGTTAGTCCGAGTACATACCTCTGATTAACTACTGTGAGTTTGCGACCCCAGACGGTGAGGCAGTAGCCAATCCCGCCTACTTAAATGCCCGTACACAATCAGTCTCCCACTCAACCAGAAAATGCGTGTGACAAAACCCAGTTTACGAGTCAAGGTTGCTTCATAACACGTAACTAATACGTAATCATCAGGCAATCGTTATCAGCAATATAAAGGAGCCGCCACAAATACGAAGCCTGATTGTCCCACCAAACCAGATCATGAGTCCTATTAGGTAAAAGGATGATTTACTTTAGAAGATCAACGACATCCACTACACATTTTAAAATGCTTTAAAAGATTCGCTCATTTCTAGCGAATCTGTAGCCAAATTATTTCAAAAATAACATTTAACGTAGAATGCAGCGACTGTGTGCGTTCCCCGGAGCGCGAGGGAACTTGTGTGATGTGTTGCTTCAGATGTCCATAATTAGTCCTCTCATTCCATGCCGTAGAGGGTTGTGAAACGTAGTATAAGGTTATTCGATGGGGTTCTCTCCGTTTCAGATCAATCGCAATTAGTTCCTCTCGTCACAGTTGAGAGCCGTTTTCAGATATGAGAAACTCCTCGTAAGATTTCACGAACCGTAATCGCACGCTCTCCGTTCGAGCCGTTGCAATCCATTTCATGTTGTTCCTCCTTCCGTTTCCCTTAAGCTCATCTACTCAATAACCTATCAACTCATGATATGCGTGGAACACCCCCGGGGGTTTCCGGTGTAACTAATCAATGAGGCTTATTCAGGGGCTTCCGCGCATCGGCAGATGGGAAATGATGTTACGAGTTTCACGATAATGCGTACAATCTGTGGATATCCCTTGCGACTTGAGGTTTTTACGAGTTGAGAAAAGTTTGAGGAGTGTGCTCGATGACACTCACCCCTCGTTGACCATTTTTCTCATGGCTACTTCAAACCAGACTTGAGCCATATCTAACTCGATATGTTCGTTCGAGGATTTAATCAATTCACTACTTTCTTCTTTCCTTAGCTCTACGAAGAAAAGTAAATTACTCAATTGAACGATTTTTTAAATAGTTTTCGTCAGATCTTCACGCTTTAAAGACTTCAGACTTCGTGTATGTGTTTAACCGCAGTCGCGATTAAAACGAAGCGGCTGAACAGCATCAGCTCAAATTTGAGTTTCGACCCGAATCAATGTGAGACGCCTAAATAGGAAGTAGTGAAAAATCGGTCCAAAATTAACTATAGTTATTGTAATAATGAGTATTATTATTAATATCCGTTTCATATTGAACTCCGAGAGTAGGGGAAAATGACAGAGCGAAACTGAAAGTGCGGGTTCTGGCCCAAGTGGAGTGGGGGAAGAAAACCGCGCCCCCCGACCAATCACGTTGTAGTACGTCATTTTTATCCCCTCCACCCTGCCCATTTACCCCCTCCACCACTTTTCCCAACCAATCGTACTGTAGTACGGTCTTTTTTACCCCCCAACTCTTGCCACAGTTTTCAGAAGTGTTCAGCTCTCCTTCGGTTTGCCACTCCCACTAACCAGTGACGTTATAGTTGAACGTACTTGGGGAATTGTCTCACAATTCGCCGTGAACAGAACGTCTGGGGCCAAAAGAAAAGAGCAAATCAAATACGCTCAATTATACTCACTTGCTGAAATAAATAAAATAATGGCTCTCACGAAAGTAATGGGAAATGAAATTATAAAAGCGATTAAGACCCACTTGAATTTAATCAGCAAAACTCGAAATGAATGAAATGAAATGAACTCCTTTTAGAATGAAATAAATAACCTATGCTCGGATTGTGTTAATAACATTAAGGGACAATGGGGAAAATGAAACACCAAGCTCTGATCGCTTGCCTTACTTCACACAATTTAAAGGGACGTTTAAGAACTGATTCACTGGCTTAGAAAAAGGAGACGGATTTGCTGCGAAGTTGGTAGCCTTTCACATGGAGAAACCTGGCTCCGTCGCTAATATAAACAGCGGTGGGCTGCACAGGTGACAGTCAGTGTTGCCACCTCCTGCAGCCCGCCGCGAACCATTACAAGTACGACCGTCCACCCCCCCCCTCCTTCAGTCTCGTCCCACTAACTAACGTACTATAGTAGGGGTAACCCCCCCCCCCACCAACTGAAAAATCCGAGTGTTTGGATGACATCACTTTTGTACGAATAACGTTATAACACGTCATTTTCACACACACCCCCTCCCACCATCCAGCCTTCTCCCACTAGCCTCCTGGTGAGTGTAGTAAGGTAGGATTATCCCCCCATTTCAGAGCGATTTTATTACGTCACTTTTTTTAAAAATTTCCTTCCCTGGGATCGAACGCAGCTCCTCACATACCATAGTTGAGCACTGTATCCAATGAGCCATCAATGAATTGTTTAAGGTGCTGCGTTCGAAAAGGTCAGTACTGTAAGGGGATATATACACATATTAGAATGAATAGAAGGAGTAAAAAAGGTCGTACTATAATGTGACTGGTTAGTGGGAGGGGCAAATGGAACAATTGGATGGTGCAGTGGACTTCCAGAAACTGTGGCAAGGGGTGAGGGTAAAAACGGTCGTACTACAGTACGATTGGTTTGGAAAAGTTGTGGAGGGGGTAAATGGGCGGGGCGGAGGGAATGAAAAATGACGTACTACAACGTGATTGGTCAGGGGGCGTGGCCAGAAACCTCATACTATAGCAAGAGGCGTGGTTTTCTTCCCCCACTCAAATTGGGCCAGAACTGGCACTTCCGGTTTCGCTCTGTCATTTCCCCCCTACTTCCGAGGAAAACTGCAAGCGCATCACTCAACATGCCAGGGCAGTGTTCAGCTAGAAGAGTATAGAGCTTGCTGATTGCAGGGATGAAGACGCGGAAGAAAGACCGCTCCTGAACCTTCCAAACTGCAGGGCAGCATGGGAGGATGTATGGCAAAGTAGGCACGTTGCAAGATTCTCGTGAGGGTGAAGAGGACAAGCAAGAAGAGCTGCCATCACACGAGTCGTGAGGGCCAACCTGAGGCATTGTGCTAAACGGTTCCGGGTTCGATCTTAATAGACTCTCCCTCCTACGTCCTACAAAAATTGTTATAACGAAAACGGCAAATTTTTTCTCGAAAACATTTATAAAAATTTCGATCAACAATTACGGAGAAGTTTCAAATGATAACATTTTCATTCGTACCAAAGTAACGAAAGGAGCACAATATATAAAAAATAACTTCCGGTCTTACTGCAGTTTTCATCGTTTACATTCTGCCGATAATCCCACGGCTCGAACAAGCGGTGTCAGAAGGTTCTGAACTGCGATAACTTTCTATAAAAAGCGAATAAATAAATAAAATGGCGGCGAGGAGTTGTGTTTTGCAGACCTTTCCTACATCGACCGTCGGCCCAAGTTGACGGTCGATGGCCTCCGCTCTTTGCCACCTTCTTTTCTTCGGCCTTTTCATCTTCAACAATTACCCCCGCCTAACAAGTGGTATAACGGTAAACTGTAGCGTCCTGTTTTGAAGAGTAAAAAAGTAAATAAAAAAAGTACGTTGCGTTGAGAAGACTCGTTTCATTCAAGTGGCCTCTCGCAGAAGTACAGAAACGGGCTCTAAAGGCAACTTGTGTTCTTGCGCCGCATTTTCCACAGCCCTTCCGTGACGTATAGTTGATGGTTACGAGTATAAGAAATCCACCACAGTCCAGACCGAGACGTAGAGTCAAGAGGAAACGTCCCACTGATTCACTTGAAAAAACTTTTAATGCCATCACTACAAACAGGACCATTTGAGGATCTATAAGCGAATTTGTTTTTGTTTTTTGTTTGAAACGTTGGACGCAGGCGATACCCTCCCTGCAGCCACGAACGGGCCTTTTGTAAGGGCGTCCATGATCCTCAGATCATGGCCCCCCCTGCACCACCTCCAGGCACAACGACACTGGTCTCTCTTGGTGTGACGTCACCTATGCGCCCCCACCAAGCGGAGGACATCCGCAAGTTCTGCATTCGCCACCTCTTCTGAGTGAAGAAAGAGCCTCCCAAACACATGCCACCTACGCACAACACATGCTCAGCCGCCTCTAGCCCCAGCTCGCGGAACCTGCACAGTTGTACCTTGCACTTGCCAATATTTACAAGGTGGTACCTCAGCGGACAGTGACCTGTGAACAGGCCACATATGATCCTCATATCCTTCCTCCCCAGTGCAAGCAAAACACCTCGTTGGCCCTCCCTCTGGAGAGTCGGATGAAGAGTTTTGACTGTCTAAGGCCAGGCAGCCCCTGCACCTATCCTCCCACTTGCCAACCTCTCTACGTAGGTGGCTCCTGGTAGTCCCAACAAAGGGCTCAGGGCCACTAGGCATCTGCCCCAATCCCTTCTTAGCCAACCTATCAGCCCGTTCGTTGCCCTCTACACCCTGATGCCCTGGCATCTATAAGTGGGTAGATACCTCATTCACATTCCAAGTCCATTATTTGTATATTTCCAAAACGTATGCTCTAGTACAATGTATTTTTAAGTACAATAAAGTATTAATTTGTTGTTCTTGAATAAGCTTCCTGCCAGCAATTCGTTCGGAAAGTTGTGTAACAATTAAACCAAGGTAACAGAGTTGTACATCATGCTTCTCCCCTTCCAATTACTTCCTCTCCCACTAGAAAACGTTTAGCCATAGATGTTATCATAGTTCAAGTGGCGCTATTCGGAAAGAAAAAATGAGCCCAGGTTAAGACCTCAGCAAATTGCTATTCTTTGGTTTCGGGTGAACGCGACCAAACGAGCGTGATGTATTAAACCGCTTTATATTTCATCTAGAAGCGTATGTTCTCTGATTAAATACTGAAAGACTGATGAAGACAACTATGTTGACGAGAACGTTTTCATAAAATTTTATCGTGAGTCTTTATTGATCGTATAGGTATTTAGTGTCAAAGTAGAATTGAGAATTATTTGGTTGTTTCAGGTTATGCAGAAGTCCTGTAGATGCACCTTCATGTACGGCGAACTGACAGATAAAGAGACCATTGCCCGAATAGACGAGTGCCTTGAGTCACAACTACACGATCAGTTTGAAATCCTGCTTTATAAAAAAAATAGTGAGTAGACGTTAGATTTAACGATCGGTGTTTTTATTGTCTTGTTTGATGAAGAGGTTGTCTACCGCCGAGTAAAATGGAAAATAACTGTTCAAATGAGTTCGTGATCCACACGTCTTCTCTTTTTGCCTTTACTTAAATGGTTAGTGGGACGTTCCAAGGTAATTTTGGAGATGCCAATGAGATTGGTCTTCAGTGAGGCTGACGACGTCTTCTCAAGTGGAGAGACTCCATCAATCACGAGGATCTTGACTTTGGTAGTGGTGAGAATTTTGAATTAGGTCAGTTTCGAGGGTGTGCCCTGAGTTGTATACTACACATACATCTCTAACACTCTCTTACATTATTCTACAATGAATCATTCGTAGCCTAGTGGATAGAGCGTCCAAATTTAGCACGAGAGATAGTGCCTTCGACCCCGGGGAAGAACATTTTTAAAAAACATGTTACGTCATCCCAATGCCTGGACTTGGAGTTGTGGAGGGGGCGGGACTCCTACTATAGTACATTTGTCAGAAGGCACGTGGGAGAAGTCTGGAAGTAGGGGAGTGGGGGGGAAACAATTATGTACTACAATGTGGTTGGTTGGGGGGGCGTGTCCACAAACCTACGAGGCGTGATTTTCTTCCTCCACTCCAAATCAGGCCAGAACCGGCAATGGCCATTAATCGATATTCTTTGAAGGCCGATTCATTCCTTCACTTGGTGCTTCAACTGGAATTCACGGAGTACAGAACTGTGCGTGCAAAGTTGCCCATACGCATCGTTACTCTTTGAAGGCTGCGTGCTTCTGCCTGCCAACCGAAGGGAAGTCGTTGAATGCATAATTGCTACTGGCAATGGTACTCCCCTGATAGCGGACTCCTCTCAACTAAACCAACGTGTGGGGGGGGGGGGGAAGGTGCGTGACTCGATCAAGTTGGAGTGTGACAAGAGTTCATGCCGTAACCCCTCAACCGTTTGCTCGCTTTTTTTGCAGCACTGCAAACCGTTCCTTTCGCACAAATGAACTTTTGGACGAGTTTTGAACCTTTGAAGTCCTCAGATGTAGTCTTGTAAACTAGGTTCCATCCTCTAATGTGTGAAAGATGTCCCCCTATTTCGTCCAGAAATTCCGCTCTCGACTGATGAGACTCTATTATGCGTGTTAGGAAGCATTCATTTGGATCAGCAAACAGACCTGCCAGCGATGCAGCAATGCCAGTGTAACGAATACCCAACAATCCGTTGGTCGCCCCCCCCCCCCCCAACTTAGGCACTGTCGGACTTTCGTTACCCTTCACACTATATTCATTGGTCCAAAATATTCGTACTCAGCGCTTGACAACCTCTTGTTTGTGTTAGCCGTGCGATCTTGTACGTATTTTTGATGTTGTGAAACACACGGATTTACTAACGTACCTGTCACAACAATACCTAAGTTAGCTAGTTAAACACGAAGGCTAAAAACCCTCCAATAAATATACGAAACACAGATTCCAAAGAAAATAACCAAAACAGATCCCGTGAACATCAGTTTTGACAGATTGTGTTGTACTTTATTGTAGTTCCGAAGTAGTTGCAACTCACCTTCTCTTCGTTTCGTCGTTCTTGCTCTCTGTGCCTTTTCGTAGAGTAGTGCGATGCCACGTAGATGTTTGTATTGTTATAATGTTATGTGTTGTAAAGGATTTTCAACGTAGTTGACACGCGAGAGCACAATTTTATGGTAAGGTATTTAATGCTGCACCATCACCGCACCAAACCACCTTCTACCGCATCACTAGCTACAATATAATACTCACTGTATTTCAATGGTAAGAATAGTGTTAATGTTGCTGAAATTCTACTTAAGAAGCAACTGACGGTTTATACGTTGTATAGTAGAAAGACCAATAGGTTACCCCTTTCGATTAAATCATATCGGTCTTGACACGTCACGACGTTTTATGTTAATGGGATGTGATCATTTTGGGTCCTTTATTCGTTAATTATCCACTCTGCGCTTTGAAGGAAATTCGTTATGCAAGGAACTATCCTCCTGTGCTACTAAATACACAAAATTCGTTTGGAAAATATTCAGTAACCGGTCAGTTTCTGAATTATGGCGTATGTGCACTTTGAGAGGTTCGTTTAGTGGAATTACGTGGCGTGTCGTGGTTGAATATTTTGTTGGTAACAGATTAGAGTGTATAAGTACAAAAATATCACTCAATGACGATTATTAAACGGTGCCACCTAATTCTACAGTAAAAAGCCGTGCGTCGTAAGAGGTTCAATAACTGACACGTTAGCTTCTTTATCAGGTATGAGAAGGATTTTCAATCGGATTCATAATAATATGTTGAGTACAGGTCTTGAATAAAGGGACGCGTCAGAGTATGGCTTTCTTTGATTTTCAGCTACTTTGCTCTTTTCTATCCCTTCCGGAACACACGCACCCAACGCATTTAAGATCTTCACCTCGTCAGCTTGTGTGGGTTTGCAGTTGAGTTCTATAGCGATCCCGATCGAAGTTCATCAATGGCAGAAGGTTGAACTGCACTCATAGGGAGTGAGGCGTGTACTGTGACTGACGTAGGATTGATAACCACTAGAATCGGATGGGTAGGTGGATGAATATATTTGAAGAAATGCGGCTGTTACGGGTGCACTGTGACTGCGTTGTTGGTAAAGTTTTACCACAGCAGAATACTGCTGCTATAAGACCAGAGCACCACTCATCGGGCATTCACTGTCAGAGATGATTATCAAAACGTGGGCATTCTGTAAGACGTAAGGACTGCCCTTAAGTCACGGCAATGAACAGGCACAAGAAGAAGCCCTTTCACGAGTGAGCACAGATAGGCAGAATAATTAGTTCTCCCAACAGATTTCGACTTCCGAACCGTTTTGTCTGCTTCACACATCTGTTAACCATCTTGAAATCCTGCACAAAGACAAACATCGCTCGCGATAACTACATCCGAGCCCATGTCTTGCAATTCGTAATTCGTTCTCATCCAACATGTTTTGTCCTCTTGGAACACACGCGTTCTGTGAGACTAAAGCCAGAGAACGCCAGCCAGCGTTGTGTGGACAGTTTTTGGTCTGTTCATTACGCAGTAGGTGCCGTCTCTCGTTAGAAAGTCCAGAACCAGATTTCACCTCTCTAAACTCAACTTTCAACAAAAATATTTGACGAGAGACGAGTGAATGGAAAATTCTCATCGAATAATGGCGATGGAACAATAAGACAGGCAGGAGCTCTTCCAGATGAAAACATGTACTGTAAGGTCAATTAGTGATGTCTGCACTGTTTAGGTAACCAGAATGGCTATTCTTTTTCACGCCTAAGACAGTGCTTGATCGTTATCACGTCACGTATGTCATAAAGAGGATACGTAGGAACAAAATTTACCATCCACAACGAACTTAGGATTCTTTTTTTCTAACGATGACGTCTTCACCAGTGGATCAATGTGTGAGGTACGTGTGGTGCGCATTCTACGCAGACACAATCGGAGAAACTCAATGAGATACTACTGGAATGACCTTTAATTTACTACACACTCTGCAACTCAGTCTCATAGATTCTTCTTTCGACAGGCTTTTTAAAGTGGTACGCTAATTTTCACCGAGCTTCAACTCTACTTATTATAACAGTAAAACTCACAGCGAGCTCGAGCGCCACACGTTGTTTTATCTTGACCAAAGACATTCAAGATATCCACAGTCACAAAGCAGCAGCTCATTCAACATCCAACCGATTAAATGCCTTCATTTATTTATTTCTTTTAACTAATTCTATGGTTTTGTCTCGATGAAAAGTCATCGATAGCATGGCTTTCCACTTCTTCGCTTCCAATTATGCTAAAGGAGCCTCCCCCCGACTAATCTCGTCCTGCTTGCGGAAAACCGTTCTTCATCCATCAATTTCCGTTTCAATTCAAAACCGCATGAGCCCCAATAGCCCATTAATGGCAAACGAAGCACTTTCAAATGCTTAGAATACGAGCTCCATAATACCGAGTCGACAGCCTTTATTTGTGCTTCTGTAAACCTTCCTCAGCCTTACTACCAGCTAAATATATCTACGTCTTTTCAAATCGAGCTTGCTCCTCTCAATCGATCTTTCAAGTACTTCAAACCTCTCTGAACTCTATAGATTTGTTTTTAAGTACCTTTTTTTTGGGTTGTACGAGTTTTTTTTTGTTATTTCCATTTCCGTAGATTGATGCATTCATTTTCATCTACATTTACTGTACATACTTTAACCCCTCTCAGTGATTTCTAATTCTAATCCCTTCAGCTTGCCTTAACAACACATTTGTCAGAACGAACGGTAATCATGAACGCTTTCAAAGGTGGCAACGGCTCATCAAGACGTTGTTACCTTCAAATTGTCATTTTTCCTCGTGCGATGAACGTTGGACGCGAGATATTAACAACGCAGGAGTTTGATTTTTCTAATTACGCTAAAACATTCTTGATGTGAAGCAGTTAGCGAGAAATTGATGGCGCACGAAAGATTCGATGATGTGGTTCGACTGAGTAAATTCCAGCTAGTACCCCAACCGACCAAAAATGTGTGGTAACCATCAACCCACTAGCCAGCACCTAAGTTCCCACGTTCTGGACCGACACTAAATTTAAAAAGATTGCACGCCTTGGTTCGCGTTCTCTCGTTCCTACAATAAAACGGAGATTGTGGTGACTCCCAAGTTCACAGCTGTGCAGGGTGGCCTTGCAGGGGCAGGCATCTTTGGGCCGAGAGTCAGAGCAGCGATCCCGTTGGAGTCGCTGGCCACGGTGTTCCAGGCAGAGGTGGATGCAGTGACAGTCTGTGTGCAGCGGCTGCTGCAGAGGGAACTGAAGCGGCAGAGAATCTACATCATGGTGGACAGTCAGGCCACTCTCAAGGCCTTAGCCTCATACTGTCTTACATCACGGCAGGTGTGGGAGTGTCTGACTGGACTGAAGGCCCTGGCAGAGGACAACAGTGTAACACTGTGTTGGGTGCCAGGGCATCAGTGGAGAGTAGAGGAAAACGAACAGGCTGATAGCTTGGCTAAGAAGGGATCAGCACAGATTCATATTGGGCCTGAGCCCTTTGTTGGGACTACCAGGAGCCACCTACGTAGAGAGGTTGGCAAATGGGAGGATAGGTGCAGGGCTGCTCATTGGCAGGGGCTGCCCGGCCTTAGACAGTCAAAACTCTTCATCCAACTCTCCAAAGGGAGGGCCAAGAAGGTGCTTGCACTGGGGAGGAAGGATATGAGGATTATATGTGGCCAGTTCACAGGTCACTGTCCGCTGAGGTACCACCTTGCTAATATTGGCAAGTGCGAGGTACAGGTATACAGGTTCTGCGAGGTAAGGCTAGATACGGCAGAGCATGTGCTGTGCGTATGCGATGGACTCAGGGCATCGCCGTTGTGTGTTTGGGAGGCCCTTCGTTCAGCCCGAAGAGGTGGCGAATGCAGAACTTGGGGATATCCTCCGCTTTGCGAGGGGGTGGTGGGGGCGCATAGGTAACCTCACACCAAGTGAGACCAGTGCTGTGGGGCCCAGAGGTGGTGCAGGGGGCCATGATCTGAGGATCATGGACTCCCTTAAAATAGGCCCGTTTGTGGCTGCAGTGAGGGTATCGCCTGCATCCACCGTTATATTAAAAAAAAAAAAAAACGTTCACTGCTGTAACAGGCTGTGACATTCCGTCTTTATAATGAGATGAGATGCTTCGTATGAATAGAGGTGGGATGGGTTAGCATTAACCTGCAGGGGTCAACATGCCTTCTCCTTACCCAACTTAGAAGGAGCTAGTAATTAGTAGAAAGAATCTTAATGTGTTTAAGTCCAATGGAGTATTAGTGGCTCCCTGACCACCATCAAACTTGAAGCTACACCACCATGGCTAGACCTGGCCGGGGCAGTGTCCGCAGATTAGACAGCCTCAGAGGTGATCAACCAAACCAGGACCAACCTGATACATCAAATAGTGAAGGGATGGGAGGCAAATTACAGGAGTTGACACTATGCATTATCATACTGCGCAATCTCAAACGGAGGCTGTAGCAATCGGAAGTAAGAGTAAGTCTTTTTTTCTTACCTTGCAAAATCTATGAGCGTTCTCAATGTTTCTCCGGAGAAACCAGGTTAACCCGATAAGGTGCGGAAAACTTATTATGAGGTGGTTGCAGTGTACAAACGTTCATTGACGTTTCCAAAATTCTCGACTGCCCTCGTCCCTGCAGATCGCAGTTTGATTTCATAAGATTAATTATTATCCCAACTCCTGATACCCGTTTTGAATTGAAAATTAATGGAAAAGCCTCCAATAGCCGGTAATTAACATTTCTAATTAGCCACTGAGGCAAATACTACATGCCTTGCTCAGTCGAAATCTCAAAGCTATCTGCGTAGCTTGCCGCATTGGCATCATATAAAGCGGTACATTCTACAACGTAACCGGCTGTACAGCGCTCACAAACATGTCAGACTTTTGCAGTTTCCAAGTACTTTGTACTGAAGATATTGAATCGTTTCACTTTCGATATAAACAGAACTGCCATTGTTCAGGCTGAGCCGTCAGTTGTAGAAAAAAAATATTTTTTTTTAAACCGAAAATGAACAGTTACGGGAGGAATAAATTGATAAAGTGCGGTTTGACTTTGGCAATTACGTCAGTTCAACCCGAAGGCCTCTTTAGGCTCTGCTGGAGAACAATCTAAACCTCAGGAAACCAAGTTTATTGGATCTGCAAACCGTGAAGTTGGAACGGCTTGATCAATAGTTATTACTATCGAGCCTAGACTCGCTGGTATTTACATGCTAGTACGAGCTCCCGCTTCCCACAGTGCCGAAGCGAGCTCGGATATTGGAAACACTGAAGATCGCAGAACGATCGAGCTAAAGTGTATATTCTGCAAACCAAAAATGTTGAATCTTCCGTTCAACCGGTATTAAGCCAGAACGAAATTAACGGTTTATCACCAACCTCCCTTTTACGGACTCTGGAAAGTTTATTTCGAGCTCGTGGGCATTTTTTTGCGATTTACTACTGGGGACAAGATAAGCTCAACTTCGAACAAATGGAAGGGGAAAAGTCTCTCGCCTTCGGTACTTGAAAATCAACTCCGGCAATATCTCTTTTATTTTGTCACAAGTTTCCGAAGAATCGTGTTTCAATTCAAAACCTTTTGCACCACTGTGACACTGGTTGAATGCCGGGAACTACCTGAGAAAACGTAGTACATCACTGGGATCCTTCCACTACGAACTTCAACAACTTTGTCTTCTCTAATACACTATTCGATCTGCTCAACAAGAAATGGCTGTCTGATACGGTTTCCTCTCGCTTCTTCAAGAGCGATTAAAGCTACAGAATTTTGTGAAGGTTAGTCAAGAGTTCAAAGAGTGATCAAAGGGTTTTTTTAATTTTCCTTCGCCAACATTTTTGTTGAGTGGTCGCTTAGAGGAGAAAAGTACGAGGTAGGAACCCGGGGGTCGCGAAGGAGTGGAGAGAAGACAAAGGGCCTTTAATTTATTATAACTCTTTCTTCACTATTCAAAAAAAAACTGTTGAAAACTTTTGGGCACGCGAGTTAAGACGACGTCCAATCCTTCTGCTCCCCACAACTTGAGACGTGCACCTTCTTTTATCAAACACACAAACCAGGTTCTTGCGACCAGAAACATTGCACAGAGTGTGAAGGAGTGGCGAAAATGCCTGACAACGGTAACCCTGTCGACTGTCAAGTCCAGTTCCATTTGCCCTCCATCTAAAAATGGGCTGGGTCTCCCTTTCCTCTCGTTGCCAATTTTTTTCATTCTCCCAAGCTGTGCACGTTGTGTTTATAACGTAGCTCTGGCTGCACGAACGCAATTATTACCTTTCTGCCAGTTTCCCAGCTCGCCATGTGCCGAACGTTGACTTAAAGGTCGGAATTTCGATTCGTGAATTAGTTTTGATTTAATTGTGCTAGTTATAATTTAACCGCTCGAGATCGCACGAGGAAAATTGTGATTCAAACCATTTTTTTGTAGCGTTCATATTATTATTTCAACAGGTTCATTCTTTATTTCGGTAACATCTGTTGAAAAATGAATTCTTTCAACCCTAAAGCACAGTTGTACGTATCTCTCATCTTAAGGAGCTATGATTTACTGTCACCTTTATCACCCTTTCTGGCCCTCAGTTATCTTTCCCTTGAAAATGATCATCATTCGGCCCTACTTACGCCCGTTTATTTCTTTTTTCGTCTCTCTGGCTCGCAGGCACTCCCAAAGGTACGTTGAAACTTATTTTATTAATAAAAATTAAAAAGACATCAAAACAACCATAACTACCAACAACTATAACTGTGATGGGGCCGGTTATATGGGCTGTTGTGTGTTGGGATGGGGAGGTTTTAAGGATTATGGATGCAAGGTAAGTGTAGTGGGTATGATGCATCATTAATGTTGAATATCAATGGGCATGTTCGATAAGTGTTATATATTGGAAAAAAACCGAACGGCATCAGGACTGCGCTACCTAGATATTGATGTTTAGAATAGTTGGCAGAGGAAACAGCAATCCACATAAGAATGATGCCATGCGTAATTGGATTGTTCGTGTTTGTTTTAAATAAAATATGTGTTCAAAAATCAGTATGTGGACATTTGAAATAAATCCGCTGCTTTCAATTTAGCATTTTAATAAATGAACATTGCATTGTTTGTTGCATTCTTCAATAGAGTTACATTAGTCAAAATAATTCACGTCTAATTTGGTGAAGTTGGCTGACGTACTGGGGTTTCTTGTAGGATACGTACGTTCTACTGTTTTGCTCTATTCCCACTGGTTTGACCAAAAAGCCTAGCCTACTTTCTGACAACGCGAATAGTAGGATTTGAGCATTAGATTAGTTATTAAGCATGAAGCATACGATAATTTCCGATTTTTGTTTAGAACAGCCACAATACTGAAGTTCGGGATGGGAAGCAGCAGTGGTGCATAGTTGAACACACTCGATTGCCTGTAAACCCCCAAGATTAGCTGTACAAACGTTTTCCTGTCCATTGCCCTACAAAGTAGCGAAAAAAGTTATGCGATCGGCTGAAAAAACAAATCGATTTTTCCTCAGATATTTTCTTCAGTCTCCTTGCGCCTACACAAATGTTCGTGTTTTTTTTTTTTTTTTAGAAAATAAGGTTAACAGCCACGAGCGTTGGACTAACATTTTGACACATCTAAAGTGTTTTGACGTTTTTCTGTGAAACTGCTTCGATTACGCTTTCGCAGTATTGTTTGCTAATTAAAACCTAACGTTCGTTCTCCGTGAATATCTCGGACAAAATGAGGTGAACGAGATGAGATGAGTTTTGTGTTCCGATGTTATTGGTGAATGTTGGTCAATGACACAACAGTATTTATCGAGTTACAAATAGCTATCTCTACAAACATCTATAATACGTACACCACGTTGGACCACCAAGCACAATTTTTTCGCCGGTTCCCACGAGCGATATTTATTAGGAAAAACTATACTAAAATCGATTTTCAACATTGATGACGTTTTGAAGAGTATTGTCGGAGTACTACTCACGATTTTATTAAAAACAGTAGGATTCGTTTGTCCAACACAAAACCCTTGCGAACGTAAATATCTGTAAAATTCACTGGCTTAGGAAAAGGGGACGATTCGTCTGCGAAGTCGGTAGCCGTTCTGATGAAGAAACGTGGCTCCACCGCTAATATAAACAGCGGCGAACTGCACGGGTGGCGGCGACAATGTTGCCGCCTTCAGCAGTCCGCCGCAAACCATTACACATCAAATGATACTTATTCTGCACTTGAGCATTTGATGGAAGATTATGAACTCGACTCGAGTATACTTAGCAGCACGACTACGGATAGTGCTCCTGCCATATCTGGCAAACATTTGGGCGTTGTAAGTAAAAAACATCAGGGAATTTTGTGCGATTCCACTTTATAATTCATCATTGGCGTCCAATGATTTCAAAATGAGCCATGTCATGCAACCTATAATTAAAATAGTAAATTTCATCAGGAGCAGAGGACTAAATCGTCGACAGTGATGTCCCTCATTTCACCATAGTTCGTTGGCTCAGTCAAGGATTTTTTGTATTACCTGACCCATTCAAGCTTTCATGTTAGAAAAAGGGAACAATGAGATAAGGACGGATTCGAGACGGGGTCAAGCATGAACGGAGAGGGCATTTAAAATTAGGTTTGGCGAACATTAAATAAAATTTAAAATCACTAACACTAACGGTGGGTACCGCTTTCGTACAAGTACGCAACCACGAGGGACATTTTATGTCTTTTTCTTTTAATATAACTTTGTTTATTTTAAATAAAGAAATATAAAATTACAACACAAAAAATATTTTTCATTTTTGTAACAGACGTTACCATGCACTCAACCCAACACAAATTTAGTGGCGCTTCTCCACTACATATCCCGCGTTACATTTTCGAGTTTATGTAGCAAATTGAAGACATAAAATGTCAACAACAAAAAAATCGTAACCCTGGTGGGACTCGAACCCACAACCTCCAGTTTAGGAGACAGATGCCTTATGTATTACGCCACAGGGACTGCGGTTGCAACTCGGATTAAAACATTGCCGTGTCCAATCGGCCTCAAAGGTTAATTTTCGTGACGCTTTTGGCCGTTACACTTTTTGAGTTTATGTAGCAAAGTAAAGACATAAAATGTCAAAAAAAACTCGATTTCAATTTCTACCGATTGCTATACTTTCATTTCCTCTTCGTAGGGCCAAGGAAATTAAGAAGAGTCTTATGGTAAACAACATTCGGAATGTGGGGGAGGTCAATCGAGGACGATAATAACCGGTTAGTTCCGGCACAATTATTTAGGTTGACGGCCAACCGGATCACGAGAAGAATATTAAAAGTGAAAAGATGTCAGGAACGACAACACCTTTGCATCATTAGGAGAAGAGATGGGGCAGTTACAGCAATCCCAAAATAACTTGAGTCAAACTCAAGTAGTAAAAGCTGTAGATAATATCAATAAAACTGTCGGAAAATTGAGAAAAGAAATTGTTGAGAAATAAAGTGAAAATTCTAGGAATACTTAATAAACATCTTATTAATATAGCAACATTGGTTGATTGTACATCAATTAATTGTTGCAAAATGTACCAAATAAATTCTGAACTCTTCGTCGTTCAGTCACAATTTGAAACTAGAGTCAAAATTGTTACGAAATTGATGAAAAACACTGTGATGAATTGAAAGATCGTTAACAAGTTGAAATAAAACTAGCTTTCAAATTGATAGAAAACTATCAGCTTATTTTTTTATTGGCAATAACCTACGATTACGAGTGTTAAAGATTTCAAAATTAGTTTGAGCGTTGGCTCTTTAACCCTCCGCTTAACTCATTTCAGTGGTTTGCAAGTAAAAGTAAATTCAAAACTATTATAACGTGTCAAGTGGACCCCCCTCATATTTATTATTATTGACAAATTCACAGTAAGAACGGAGCAAGATGTCTGTACTGTCACTCGATTAATCACTTCCTTGTTGCTCCTAATATGAAGTGGTTTAGTGAATGCAAATAGCGCTACGAAAGTAGTTACATAATTAACTAGGACTACCTCAACTCCTGAGAGTTGTGTATTGGGGATGGAGATTCTTGTTTCGTCTCTCGAAACGTCCCAAAATCGAACTACGTACATTCTTAATTCCTAAGTTGGTCGATATATTCGAGTAGACGACCGTGCGATAGTGTAATATATGCTACACCGTGCTCCGACTTCTCGAGCAAAATCAACTCACGTTTGTTCGGTAGATGCGGCACAAGCGCTTTCAATGTTGTAGGTGACGAATGTGTTGTCCATATTTAACTTCCTATGTGAATTCACGAAATGGTTTGTGCAAGTATTGCACGTTTTCTAATTATTGTCTGTCGTCGCTTGTTGTTATCGTTAGTACCTTTTGTTACTAACTCAGCTGAACAATCGAACAAACACCGCCGTCTGCCTCCTCCGAGTAAATAAACTAATTGCGGGCTGTTAAAAATTAACGTACCAGTGCGGATATCATTTCGAGTTTAGAGGATTTTGAGATTTTCATGGATTTTTTGACGAAGAGTTTAATTCTATTGTATTTATTCTATTTCCGCCTACAGTTCATATAGTGGGGCTGAAGACAACGGGTGAAGCAGACCACAGAGCTTATTCTTCTGTCAGCCTATTGTCTAGTAAAGGAAAGACATTGCTCTTAAAGTTCACGCATTTGACGAATCAGAGCAACTTCGATTTCCTTATTCAGCATACCGACCACCCAAAATTTTAGTCCAGATGCGAGCCTAGTAAACTGAGAAAGAACGATAACTCAAACGCCTGATCAGGGAGAGCACCTATTTTGAATTCCCTCGGGCTTCCTATGGCTGTTCGATTTCAAATGTGAGCCTGTTGAATACAGAATGACTTTTTATCTTTTTTGAGATACTTCGTTGCCACTTCGACTGAATAGACGATGAAGTATTGGGGGACACGCTGACGCTGAAACAGCCATGCAATACCTACCGATTGAAAACCAAGAACGCAAACGCCACAAAATAGCAGACAAAATCGAACGAATCATCAAAGAATACAGAAAGAACAGGACGGACCACAAAGGCGTACAAGCATCTAAACAAATTAGGACCGCACTCAACAAAAATAATTTAATTTTGACAAAAGCAGACAAAGGAAACGTCATTGTTATACTCGATAAACAGAACTACATGAATAAGACGACTGACTTCATCAACCAAACCCAATGCACGAAACTGGAAAAACCCTGCAAATTATTACACAACGGTTTATTATTCTCATGAACAGCTTGACCTAGTATTACTGCTCCCTCATCCCATTCGATTCAGCATCGAATACTAACCCTTACCGTCACAGGTGCCAGTTTTCCCGTCAAGGCCACATGTGTGCCTCTCAGGCACAGTACGTGTTTTCATCTTTTCAATATTTCTTTTTCGAGTAAAATCAATCATATTCTTACTACTGTTTTATTTTTTACTTTTTATACTATTATATTGTTCAGATATATGTAATTTTATTTATTTTACAGCTACGCACTCGACACAAATTAGGCAATCTACGGGGTAAAAAACAAAATAAAACAAATATCAACGAAGAATACCTCAAATTTATTAAACTTTGAAGAAAAACAAAATTTTTAAAGAAACTAAAAATATATTTAAAATTAGCATATTATCTTTACTACCGAAGTAGGGACTAGTGGGATCACAACTGATTCCTTAGTAAAATCACAAGTCTAGTTTAGGTTTTAGTTTTTCACTTTTTCACAAGAGATGCATACCTCGCGCGAGCATTCCAAGCAAATCGGTTTCTTACACTTTATACACATGTATGCAGTTTTCCGATTTTTAGCGTAAGGGCACGGTGAACTCGTTTTTCTCTTTCCCAATCTGTCATCATGTGTATGTTATTGATATGATGAAATGTGTGTGGGGTTTGCAATAATAATAATAACAATAAGCCAGAAGAATCCTAGTAAAACTCGTGCCGGTTCAATAGTGGCTGGCATTTCGGCTTCTTACCAATCAAGCCACATGTGTGCCTGACAGACACATACTTGGAATGTAGTGCTAGCCACATGTGTACCTGACAGACCACGTAAGTTTTGTAAGCGTATGATTAGTTACATTATTAATAAAAGATGGAGACACATCCAACCTGTACACTTGTTAATGATTGTCTGAAGGACGTTTACAAAGGTCACAACGGTTGAAGGGAGAAGGAGCAGGGTTGCCAACATTCGTAAAACAAATATCCCTACGTGCCTCACAGACCCACCTGTGGTGGTAAGGGCTAACTAGTAAACCATACGAAACATGACCTGACTACAATGGAACTATGGAAATTAAAAATATTCCCCCGGCGCCAGGCGCCCGTAAACGTCTGTTCCGATGGAGGGGTGGGACAAGGGCTTCCAGTGAACGGCGATTGGCAGGACGTTGTGAGTCCAAAGGGCACTGCGAGTCGAGAGGGCCTTGAAAACGAAACGAAACACGGCTTATTTGCGATTATGCTGCGTTTCGTTAATTTTTTTAACCTTTTTTTGCCCATAACAACCATGGGCTTCGTCCGATCGGATTGCCGAGATGGCGGGCACAACTAGATACCAAATGGGATTTTTGTGCGAAAGAACGAATTTTTTAGACCACGTTAAAGGCACAAAACGGCCCAGACGGCGGACGGTGGACGGGGGACGGCGGACGGACATTGCAGATTTGGAATCCCCACGTCTTGAAACGTAAAGTATCAAATTTTGAGGTGGGGTTGTAAAAAATGTTTCGTGACTGAAAACATAGGGTTATTATTCAGAATGAATAATAAACCAAAAGACCCTACGGACTCGTATCCAACACGAATACGTAATGCACATAGAAACCGTACTAACATACCAAAAGAACAACATCATAAATACAAAAACATGAACCCAAAACCACCACTACTCAACGGACCGCCAAAAAGTCATAAAAAAGGCACATCCATCAGCCCAGTCATAAACTTCACATCTGCACCAGCATTTAAACTCTCAAAATATTTGACCACAATTCTAAAAAGTACCATTACATTACCAAACAGATATATGATACGCAACACAGAAGAACTAACCACTAGATTAAAAGACGTGGCTATAACTCCAAATACTAGATTGGTATCATTTGGTATAAAAAACGTATACCCCTCCATTCCAATAAAAGAAACCCTCGACAAACTACTAACCAAACTAAGACAAATAGACACGACAACTACTAGAAACGTTACCAACCTCACCAAACTGACACTCGGACAAAACTACTTTCAATTTAACAACAGCATATACAAGCCAAAAGATGGGTTAGGTATGGGAAACCCTACTACGTCCATATTGACTGAAATATTTCGACAGCATTACGAAGAAACTCACATCCAGACCTTAACGACAAAACACGATATCAAACACTACGCCAGATATGTAGATGATATCATCTGCATACTAAGCCAAGATATCACTGATGACATATTGAAGGACTTAAACAAATCCACCATAACATCCAATATGACATGGACAAAGAACAAAATAAAACTCTTAATTACTTGGACCTGAAAATCACACTGTTGGACAACGAACTACGAATACGACATTTTTAGAAAACCTACTGCTACCGACACTTTACATCAAACCACCCACAACAACATAAACTAAAGGCATTTAGACACATGATACGGACACTAAAACCCATCCCACTATCCGAACAAAATTACAAAAAAATTATTACACAACGGTTTATTATTCGGATAAATAGCTTGACCTAGCATTAATGCTCCGAGACCCATACGGTTCGATTCAGCATCGAAAAATATCAAAATGAAACCCAAAAAAAGGTCGAAAAGAACTGAATCGTAATATTAAAATAAACAAAAAAACGAAAGTATCGAGAAAAAACTGAATTTTAATATGAAAACATGCACGCTAAATACTACTATCAAAATGTAACCGAAAATCTATGAAAAACAAAACAAAATGAGAATGAAACGAAAGAATCTAAAAAAATTGAATCGTATTAAAAGCAAAAAAAAATGAAACGCACGAACTATTAAATAAATAAACCAAAAATAAGCGAATAATGAAAAGTTCAATCGAAGATAACAGATATTTTGCTAATGGAAATAGTTGAGACGGAGCGAAACAGTCATTCGTGAAGGGGAAGACGAGAGCAAGGCAATCGGACGATAAAGAGACAAATCGTAGAGCCAAAGGTTATATACAAAACACGAGTGCTTCCTAGAGGAAGCAAAAAAAAAAAAACCGGCGCCCGCCCGTAAACGTCTGATGATTGTGCCCCATCAGGTCGGGGAAATTGGGCGAACTCGTTGCGAATCGAGTCGGAAGGGGAGGTGAGCGGTGGTGGCGTTGCCTATCCAGCAGGCGAGCGGTTTCATTGAGACGGGCGGGAGGGAGAGAGTACAAACGACGAAACGTTGACTTCCGCTGTACTTCCCGCGTTGTACTGCGTTTCGTTAATTTTTTTAACTGTTTTTTGCCCATAACAATCATGGGCTTCGTCCGATCAGATTGCCGAGATGGCAGGCACAACTAGATACCAAATTGGATTTTTGTGCGAAAGAACGAATTTTTTGGACCACGTTAAAGACACAAAACGGCCCGGACGGCGGACCGCGGATGGGGGACGAGGGACAGGGGATGGGGGACGGGCATTGCAAATTTGGAATCTCCATGTCTTGAAACGTAAAGTATCAAATTTCGAGGGGGGGTTGTAAAACATTTTTCGTGACCGAAAACATAGGGTTATTATTCAGAATGAATAATAAACCAAAAGAACTTGATACCATCAATACTATCGCAGAAAATAACAGTACTCCAAAAAAACAATAAACAAATTATTAAGACAATATGACCCCAAAATAGACGACTCAAAATACAGACTCTGACCACACGCTGCACATTTACGTACTCAGGACCAAAAATATACGGAATAACTAACATCCTCCGAAAGGAAGGCATACAAATCGCATTACGTACGGACAACACACTTGAAACCAAACTAACAGCAAAGACAGAAAAGACCGACCCACTCGACCAAAGTGGGGTACATAAAACAACCTGTACTTGTAAAACGTACATACATAGGACAGACAGGACGAAAAATACAGACCAGATATTCAGAACGCATTAAATCTCTTAGTAGGAACAAAGACTCTCTCTCTTAGGTGTCAGTTCGTCGTGGTCTTGATATACAAAGGGAAAGGTAAACGGGATGATGGTGCGTCGTGGAAGGGGGGAAGAAGGAGGTCATGTACCTCTGGAGAAACCCACTAGAGGCGAATGGAACGTCTCGAATGATCCCAACCACCTCAAGACAACTGGACATGAACCTACCAAAATACAGGACTGCGCCACCTTACTACATAAATAATACAAAGGACGAAAACTGAACATATTAGAAAACATGGAAATTCATAAACAAAAAAACTTCAATGGACAGATCATAAATGAACAAATCAACACAAAATGCGACACCATATTCACACCGCTAAAAACACTACACAAACGAAAACAACCTACTGCTAGATTTACAGACCATCCCATACAAAAAAGACTTAGAATCGACCACTGACTATTTAAGACGTTCCTTTCACCTCTAGTGGGTTTCCCCAGAGGCGCATGACCTCCTTCTGCCCCCCTCCCCTTCACCGATGCTCCATCATCCCGTTTACCTATCTCTTCGTATACAAAGGCCTCGACCAACTAACTGACTCTAGTACTGACATAACCGGCCAGACGATGATGTCTTTACATCGAAGTTGCTCGCCCACAGTAACTCACTAGCCAGAGGAGACGGACTCCCCTAACAGGTACGTTAACATTAGATTGGGGGAGCCTCAAACTGTATTCAGCTAATGGCGAGGACATTGTAAAATCCATGTCCCAATGAAACAGTTTCGGGAATAGCAGAGCATTTGTTGATGGGGGGACATAAATAATCAATATGCTTATCGACATATCTTTCTTACCGACTCTTTCTGACCATCAGTCTCTCCCCTAGGTACTATCCCCCTTCTTCACAAGAAAAATTGATTTTCCGATCTCGAAAGACTGAAAGAAACAAAACTTTCCGGCGATTGTATTTTTGTTTCCTTGCAAAAATTCCAAAAACTTACGAAAAAATCACAAACACCGGAAAAATATCAGGGGACCGGGAATAGCGCAATGAGGATTGTGGTTATAGGAAAATCATTGAGGAATTTCGGGAAGAAAAATATCCGGAAGAACGCCATCTTTGAACGGGTCAAAGTTAAATCCGTAAGAATTGTTAAGGAGTTCGATTATGGTAGTTTACATTTTTTCAGGCGCAACTTTGAATTGAAGGAACTGAACGTGGAAGTGTTGAGAAAAGGAAAGACTCGGCGGCGATTGTAGGATGAAAAATTCTCTTATGTCAATGCTGCTTCATTATTTATCGTGCTGTTTAAATATTATTGACTTCTCAGATAAGAATTAAAGCATCGAATACTTCATTCATGGAGGCAGAACTTCCCTTTTTAATCGGCTGACGCTACAGCGTGTTGGAACTCATCCAACTCAATTGAGAACCCCTCTATCCCTCCGGTCTATCTCTACGTTAAAAAAATTGTGATTTATAGAACGGATCACGTAGGCCGATAAACGTAGTCTGGTTGTTCCGACTGCCTGAAGGCGTGGGAATCGAATTTCTTCTCGTCGAAGGCCAGCAATCCACTAACTCCACTTAAGATTGGCCGAGTTCAGGAGACTTGAAAACTGACTACGTTCGTTTAAACTCAGAACTCGCCCTTGATTGATAATTGGCTGTTCTTTGGACAGTTCAGGATCTTTCTGTACTGATTTAAACAGTTCTCTGCCGTTTTTAGAACTGGCAGTTCAATACTGGGCTGAGATCAATTCGGTTTAACGCAAGATCCTGTGCGCACGATTGTCCCACTCATTCGGTGCCTGCTTTAATTTTAAGAGCAAGTCAAAAGTCAGTGAGCTCTGTGAGTAAATGAGTTAATTTAATTTCGTTTTTTGGTGCGAAAACACGTTCCAATATGTTGGCCATTCAGAGTTACCGAGTTCTCCGAGATGTGGTTTATTTTGAAGTATGAAGAGCAAGTTGATCTTTACACTTGAGAATTAATTATGTTTACTGAAATCGAACGAAAACTATGAAGCGTTCGATTGTAGAAATGTGTTCAATTTCAGAAGGATTAGCTCACTTCATCGTTGAATTCTCATAAACGCTTGAGAACCGTCACGCAGAAAGCTTTGACGAATTTCCACGGCATGTCGACTCGAGCTCAGTTGATGAGATGTAACTGAGTGAGATTATTGGGTCGTTGAAGCGGCGCCACTTCATGAGCCGCGGAATCATTCGATACTTCCGACGTGACAAAGGGATTCTGGTGATAACTACACAAAGTCCTGCTTCTACCATTACAAACTAAACTCCCCGAGTAGCGGGCGAAAGTGTACATTTCAAAGGACTGTACTGCGAATTTGGAAATCAGAACGCTCGAGGCGTAGAGTGGAAGTTTGGAATGAGGCGGAGAGCTGAAGGTCGGGATTTCGACTGATACAACTCTCGTATAAGCGTCCACAAATAGTCATTTTGACTCCACGTTGATAACTTTCACGGTGCAACAATTACCCTGTTATGATTCTAGTCACTGCTGCACGTGTTCGACGAACTTCACAAAACCTAGTTGCGATTAGTAAAAGGGAGTGGGAAGCTCCACGGGTCCTATTTTTTTGTTCAACGGCGAAGTATTGCGAAATGTTACGGCGTACGACATTGAGGTTGAGGGTTGCCTCAAATTAATTTTTCATTCGTATAACTATGTGTAACTTAGACGTCATAACGATACATTCATTCAACTCAGACTTTTGTATTTTTGTTCCTTCTTCAAAACCACAGAAACTCCACTATGGCTCCTTCTGCAGATAGCACCCATCAAAAACGAGCGGGACCTTGTGGTTCTGTTCCTCTTGACTTTCAGGGACATCACCGCCCTGAAGCAGCCGATAGAAACAGAAGACACGAAAGGAGGTAAGCTTGACTAAACAATAATTAGTTCGCTTTTGCTTCAGCTAGATGAAAAATTTAGTTGTCACACGTCCAGTGATGCGTCAGTAGAAATGTTCGCTAGTGTTCGTTTAGTGAGTCCTTTATCTTGACAAAAACAGCGTAACATGTACTGAAGGCTATGTCCCTAATTTATTTTAAAATGCTAGGCACGTGGACGTGGGTTTCGGTTAGACCTCGCCTTAGCAGGCCCCTCTGATTAGTTTCTTGTGGCACTTGACAACCACCCGGGGTGTTCATGGCATCATCCCTTCGAACTCTTCTTCATTCAATTTAAATTTTCAGGTTCCTCAGGCAGTGGTGCCTTCAACGTTGACAAAATTAAGAAAATACAGTTTTGAAATTTCGTAATGGGCGTATTTATGAATCAATAAGTAACCAGGCAGTCGGGTAGTAACGTTGAAAGAACCATAGACCCGTGGTTTATTCAGATTTCCCAAGGCAAGAGCTAGCGTTCCTATGTCAGTTTTTATAGTTGCTCACCTTCAACACACTGTGTACCCAAATATTCGCTGTGCTAATTGAGACACTTTCGGTTCCTTGTCTTCCAAATTATCAATATATTGAGCTTCTAGGAAGCGTGGAACAAGCACTCCAGCCCGGCTGATGCTGTCACCTCATTCAGCAAAGCAGGGGGACCCATCTCTGCTGGTTCATCCTCCCATATGTTATGATTGTAATAACCTGGCACGGTTTTTTGGCCCATAACAACCGTGGGCTTCGTCCGATCGGATTGCCCAGCAGGCGGGCGCAACAGATGCCAAATGGGATTTTTGTGGTACGAAGAACGAATTTTTTAGGTCACGTTAAAGGCACAATACGGCCCGGACGGCGGATGGACATTGCAGATTTAGAATCCCGATGTCTTGGAACGTAAAGTATCAAATTTTACCCGAAAAATAGGTTTATTATTCAGAATGAATAATAAACCAAAAGAGATCCACCCCCATCTGGCAATACACCTGTTCCACCTTGTCAGCTTCCTGCGAAAGGCTCCCCCGTGAGACTGCAAGCATGAAGTTATTATCCCACCTAAGGTTTTCTATTTTGGCTAAAATCCCTCGTAGCTGTATGGGTATTCAGGGCCGCCGTTTTCGTCTTCGGTGCTATCTCTAGGATTTTCACAAATTGCATATCTTGACTGTTTACCGGAACCCCCGCCTCGTTTTCGTCGATCCTCCCACACATTTCTTTTTTGATGCATCATCAGCTTATGGAAATCACGCGGAAGAGTTGAAACCTGATATTCATTACCTCAGATGTTGTAATAGCTGCTTCGTGGAGCATCGTTGTCACCTTGTCAGCCCATCCTCAACAAAAAGGTCAGCTGTACGTCCATCTTCTTGGGGATCAAACTTTGACTCTGTACGAACTGAACGAACTACAGAAGCGAATATCTTCATCTTGGTTGTATTCGCAATAGCACCGCAAGGTCCAGTTTTGGGCAGCTCAGAGAATGGTGGGGAAGACATGGGGCCTGAGGCCTGGGATGATCCGGTGGCTGTACACTGCCGTTGTTAGGCCTGTAGTCACCTATGGAACCCTGGTCTGGTGGACTAGCGTGGAAAATAAAACGGTGCAGTTGCAGTTGAATAAACTGCAGCGTAGGGCGTGCCTGGCCATTACAGACTGTATGACGACATGCCCTACGGCAGCACTGGAGGTCTTACCAGATTTAGCTCCACTCCACATACATGTTAAAAGGATGGCGTTTCTGTAGGCTGTGCGTATGTTGGAGTTGGGTCTGATCATGCGGGGGAGGAGGCGTTCCTGCCGCTTAATCCTTCACAAGGTGAAGGTGGAGGGGCCCAAACTGCATGTGGTAGACTCAATGCTGGTTAGGTTCAACTTCGCGTTACCCTCCCTTTCGAATATTCATTCATGAGCAATAGAGGTGAGAAGAGGGAGTTCCTACTTTTGAAGCTGGGGCTCTGGTATACTACAAGGATGGCTCAGTGCAGGGTGACCAGCAAGGGCAGGCCTCTTTGGGCCGAGAATCAGAGCGGCGATCCCATTGGGGTCGCTGGCCATGGTGTTCCAGGCCGAGGTGGCTGGGGTGACGGTTTGTGTGCAGTGGCTGCTGTAGAGGGGACTGAAGCGGCAGCGGATCTACATCATGGTGGACAGTCAGGCCACTCTCAAGGCCTTAGCCTCATACTGACTTACATCGCAGCAGGAGTGGAAGTGTCTGACTGGACTGAAGGCCCTGGCTGAGTACAACACTGTGTTGGGTGCCAGTGCATCAGGGTGTAGAGGGAAACGAACAGGCTTATGGGTGGGCAAAGAAGGGATCAGCGGAAATCCCTATCGGCCCTGAGCACTTTGTTGGGACTACTACTAGAAGCCACCTACGTAGAGAGGTTGGCAAATGGGAGGATAGGTGCAGGGCTGCTGATTGGCAGGGGTTGTCTGGCCTTAGACAGTCAAAACTCTTCATCCAACTCTCCAAAGGGAGGGCCAAGAAGGTGCTTGCACGGGGGAGGAAGGATATGAGGATCATATGTGGCCTGTTCACAGATCACTGTCCATTGAGGAACCACCTTGCAAATATTGGCAAGTGCGAGGTACAGGTATGCAGGTTCTGCGAGGTAGGGCTACAGACGGCAGAGCATGTGATGTGGGTATGCGATGGACTCGCGGCATCGCCCCAAGGCGGCCCTTTCTTCAGCCAGAAGAGGTGGCTAATGCAGAACTTGCGGATATCCTCCGCTTTGTGCGGGGGTGGTAGGAGCGCATAGGTGACGTCAAACCATGTGAGACCAGTGCCGTGGGACGCACTGGCGCAGTGAGGGTATAACCTGCGTCCACCGTTTAAAAAAAACAAGAAAAGGTCCAGTTTGACTTCCCGCCATAAATATATTCTACATGGATCGTAAAATAATCGGCATTACGCGGTGCTATCATCTTAGACCGGGCATTAACTGGGCGAAATTCAATTAATATTTTTTACGAAATTTTAGTAGTAATTCGACTCTGTTCCGAAAGTATACTATTGGCGTAACTGTGTCCTTGAAGGGTTGAAGTAGGTAAATATTAAGAAGTGGTTGGTTATCTCTCAATTATTTAGTTTTAGGTTATCTCAAAAAATCTGAAGCTGGAACTAATACATTTGGAAATGAATGACGTGTTCATAGAAATGCTGTTAATGTTGTTCTTTTAACCCTTAGTTTCATGAGCATGGCTTGTGGAGACAATGAAATATGATACGTATCAATTAGCTCTACGAACAATACTACCGTCCAATGAAAATGTAGCGTGTAGTTGAGGTAAGACGGTCTATAGTTTGCTAGCTGCTTCCGTAGTGCTGCATAGCGATGAGTAGTTAGCAAACGAAGGGACCACAGACGTGAGAGAACTATAGTATTTGATTTCGAACGTTGAGTTCCAGGATTGAGCAAATTCGCCAAGCTGGCGAGATCGGTGACGAGAAGTCGGTCTGTTCTTGTGTCCCAATTTTCGTCTCATCTCCCCAATTTGAAAGACACCACGAAGCAATCACACCTCGCTCACGTAAGTTTATAATTTCTACTACCGTCGTCAGCCGTACATGTTGTGAAGGCTCTCTCTTTGAGTATTAGTTATTATTATGGTTGTATAGGGAGTTTGTACAAGCACATACAGGAACGCCTCGTTCGAGTATTTGAGTGCGACTGTCCACTGGCCGACGTATTATTCCTAGTTCAGTTATGTCAATCATTTGTGTTGCTTACGTATTTTCTTTTTACATTCTTAAGCCTTAAGAAGTAGGAAAAAAGGTATGAAACCGGTTATACTTTTCAAAGACGATGTAACGGGATGAACCAAACCCTTGGATTCAGCGGAGGCTCATTTATGCTGACTGGGCACCTCAAATGCCCCGCTCGAGACTTCGCTGCCGTCAGTTGTAACTAAGCCGGTTCCCTCGTCCCCATGTCGCCCCCGCTCGCGTTCGCTCCCACTCAGTTCCCTGTTTGTGGAGGTAAAACATCTTCGAGTGTAATTGAGAATAAAATTCTGTTTCAATTTCATTCAGCTTCTATCGTACTACTTCTTGACTCACCTAGTTCGATACCGCCTTCAATATTAAACCCCCCACGTAACACTGGCGTCCAACTAGTGGTCGAACTTCCCCTACAATACTTCGAGATGCCGGCCACGCAGAAAAACCTTGAGGTTCTTCTAATGCAATGGGAATTTTTGACCCTCTGCCTTCAAATTTGCTGTCCTTCTGCTGCCACCTACTCTCTCGCCCGTCATTATGTTCGCAGCACCATCGCAGCAGCAGAAACCTACCGACTGTACACCTCACAACCACTCAATCCCCCATCATGCATCAACATTGACATTTTCCCGCGTGTCTGTCCCCGAACGACCTCTTAAACAACGCGTCCGGGGAAACCACGCGCCTTCAAAATGGCCCGGTGAAGACAAAACTCCATCGCCAGAGCCACATCCTTTCCCTATCTGCGGCAAACATCATGGGGTAAAAAAAAAGTGCCCACGTTTCCTCAACTTCAGCCAGGAGGCTCGAAGAACCTGCGTGGAAGTGCACAATCTGTGTACAAATTGTCTGGAAGCCTCATACACGTGTGAATGCTGTCAATACAGGCATCACACCCTGCCCCACCCCACATTTGCCAAAAGTGCAACTAACCAGTGCACGGTAGACACAGTATCTTCGCGCTACACCCTTCTGGAACACCTGAGGGCAGGTATCCTCTGAGGAGGAGGGGAACTCCGACTCCCCTTTTCGCCAAGAGATGGACCGATTCTCTGAACCATGGATGTCGCAGCTGTGTGGGACGAAGACGTAGGATTCACAGAAGATGCGAACGTCAGAGGCATTGTGAAATGGCTGTTCATTTTTAGTACTTAATTCAATACTCCCACCACAAACATGGGCACCCTTTTGGAACAATAATCGAAATTCTCTCCCTTTGCTCAAGATTAGGTTCCCCTTTGTTGGGTGGACAGCAACGCCCTGATTGCAGTACATGGCAAGAAACTGCAGTGGTCATGAGTACCTGAGGACAGGCACTTCATCGAGGGAGGAGTGGTGTAATGGGACGAACCAAACCCTTTGATTCAGCGGAGGCTCGTCCAGGGCATTTATGCTGATTTGGCACCTCAAATACCTTGATTCGCTCGAGACTTTGCTGCCATCAGTTGTAACCGAGCCGGTTCCCTCGTCGCTGTGTCACCCATGCTCGCGTTCCCTCCCACTCAGTTCCCAGTCAGTGGTGGTAAAACATCTCCTAATGTAATTCACGAATAAAACTCCTTGTTCGAATTGCATTCGGCTTCTAGCGTACTACTTCCCCTCTCACCTAGTGCGATACCGCTTACTATATTAATCCCCCCGTAACAACACCAAAAATATCTTTCGATCAAATGATCTCTCTGTCTGTGTTTGTGAACATGGTTGAGAGGGAACGGCTCAACTTGTTAAACAGCTTGCAAATCAACATGAGACGCCAAAATGAGATCAATTCTGGTTCAATTTGTCACCTGGGAGTATAAAACTGACATTTTCGGGAAATTACGAGAGCAGCGTGGTAAATTATCAAAAATAACACCTAGACGAGTCCATTGTCGCCTGAGTCTTTCCAACCTAATCAACGATGAACTTCCTACTGTCAGTAGCCGTTAATGCCATAGACCGCAATAGGGCAGCGAAAGTATTCTTAGAACCAGGGCCTTAACAAGGCCTTTAGCGTTGATTCTACTCCAGAAAGAAGGGTGCCGAATGAGTGCTTGAGATGATGCTCAAATTCGTGCGTAGAGGATTTGGGACATTCAAACCCGTGGCCTTGAACTCGAAAAGAATATACACACACACAAAGCGTATGCGTATTTTTCAACACAAAAGCTCAACCAGTATGTACGTTTTTACTTTCATTTAAACGACGTAGTAAGAAGAAACTTGAACGAAATGGACGGCTTTCTAAAAACTTGTAGTACTTCTAATGACTTTCCACTTCAACAATTACGCAAAATGAAATGTGAGCTCAACTTTAACGTCCCTCATACTTGAAATGACTGACTTTGGAAAGCCAAGTTGAGCACAATAAAACTGAAGAACTCCATTAAGGCATTGAGTCGTTTTGAATGAGACCCATTTATCTCTAGGATTGAGAGGAATGACATTCCAATCAAATCGATGATGTTCAATTCTGTAGAATCAGGTATAGAGTATTATAAAAGTCGAGGCAATTTTCACCGTTGCATCGGATTACTCCCTTCCGTCCCCCACCTACAGCTATTTCAATTGAGTACTCCTTTTTACTTTTCTTAGCTCGACGAAGTAGAAAGTAACCTAAAAACCATTTACGTTTTCTCCGAGTCTTCACGTTATAAGGGCTCCTGAGCCTGAAGAACACCTGAGAAATTGTGCCTGTCAGTATGTCCGTGCAAAAAAAGTGCTGAGAAAATGCGTTGGCATGGTGTGTCGGCGTTCTTCGAAGTATGACCACTCGCGTGTTGCTCGGATCATATCTGAACGGGTGGACGTTCTATCGTGGAACATCCTCTAATCCTTCTTTCCTTCCCCGTCCTAATTCTTCTACTCCGAGAACCGGCGTACCGATTTGCTTAATTATTATTTATTTAGTTTCTCATCTTTGGGTACCACCAAATACGGTGAGCTTCGGAAAAAAAGCGTAAGCGATTGACAGAGAATGGTTGCGCCGAATCGGTTCAAATTTGCATTCTGTCCGCAGGTCGCCAAGATGAGGGTACGAGTAAAATAGCTATAAAATTAACTGTAATTACCCACATCACATTTTCACTTTCCTTGGCTCTACAAAGTAGAAAGGAAAGTTATGTAATCGATTGAAAACCAAATTTTGAGTTTTCTTCAGATCTTTACGTTTCACTGTTTCAGATCTTTATATTTCATGTTTTACGGTTTCACACCCTACTGAATCCGAAAACCACTATTTAGGAAAATGGTCTGTGTGTGTCTGTCTGTGATTTTTAGAGAAAACAACCGTATCAAATCAGCTCAAACTTGATATCTCGCCCGCAGGTTACCATCGGACGCGAAAATAAGGGTATGAACAAAATCCTGTTAACTATAGTTATCATAAAGATAAAAACACCAAATATTTTTTTTCTCAAAAATGGCTCTAACGATTTTGATTAAATTTTTTATATTGATAACTCCCAATAAGGCAACTATTCCATAAAATTCCCATTCGTGGGAAAATGACGAGAGCAGCACAATATATTACCAAAATATTCGACGTAATCGATTTTAGAGTGGTTTTCAGAGAAAACGACTAAACCAAATCAGCTCATACTTGATATCTAGCCCGCAGGTCACAATGGGACGCCAAAATAAGGGTATGAGCAAAATCCACCGAAAGTTAACTATAGTTATCATAATGATAAAAACACCAAATATTTTTTTTCTCGAATACGGCTCTAACGATTTTGATTAAATTTTTCATATTGACAGCTCTCAACATAACAATTATACCATGAAATTCCCATTGGTGGCAAAATGACGAGAGCAGCACAATAAATTCCGGAACTGTAAGCGCTACCACTTCCTGCTGCCGTAAAGCGTTGTTTGGCCAAGTTCAAATGTATTGAGTGATAAATAAATTGAGTAAGTAGAAAAAAAGCTATGTACACGAGTGAATTGACGTAGAGCTAAGGAAAGTTGTGGGTTGCAACGCATCAGATATTCCCCCACTCCCCCCAAATATGGCTCCAACGATTACAATTGAATATTTTGTATAGGCACCCAAAACTCCGAATGAGCTTCAAATGGTGTACCAGTACTAGGGAAATGGCCGACCCAGCACGATAAATTATTTAAAATGTCGACGGAAAGCGATTTTACTGCGTTTTTTATCATATTTATTTCCGCAGAATTAGAGTCGCCTTAAACCGTACTAAACGGTACATGCAATGCACATTGAATAATCGTCATAAGATAGTCGAGGAAAATCTCAGAAAATCTCGACGTTCAAAACGTTTTTTGATTCCAGAACCGTGAACACGAATCACTCCAAAAAATTGCTTAGGTTGGTTTTTAAACGAATGTCGTACAAGAAGTAGCTGCTGTCTAATGTATTCCGGAACTTGAAGCTCTACCAGTTCATTCATGAAACGGCAAAGTTGGACTGAATGTGGAGGTTGTGTGATGCGTCGCTCCGAATATTTTTGAGCGTTTCTCTTTTCAAAAAGTTCGTTCGGGTGGTGGCGTTTCGAGGTTTTAATGCTTACTCTCTTCCTACAGTTGATTTTTAACAATTAAAAAATAAATTTCAGTAATTGATTTGAAAGGCGAACTTGAGAAACTTCTATGTGTGGTTTTTTATTTATTGTAAAGCAAGGGAGCAATGAAAGAGGCCAAACACTTAAAAATTATTACCGTTGAGTTTATTCAGCATGGCGCCATTTTCAAAAATTAAGCCGAAAGCATAACGATAATAATGTTCGCTTTTTAAGTCTCTTCTTGTACTTTTCGTCTTGTTTGGTACAGTGGGCGTGTTGTCAACGAAATAGTTGACTTGTGATGTCTAAGATCACACAGTATTCGACTGAGGTTCGAAGTCGTTTCAAACGATGCTCCTATAGTAATCCGTATTATTAATGATTATTATTATTATTGATCGGCTTTGAATGAAGTTATGCCCATATTCCTGAATGTAACGTAGAACTATTGTTTCGTGGTTAACCGTTCACAGATGATGTCTTTGAATGCGGACGTGATGCCTCAATACCGTCAAGAAGCCCCCAAAACTCCGCCGCACATCCTCCTTCACTACTGCGCCTTCAAAGCCATTTGGGACTGGGTCATCCTCTGCCTCACTTTCTACACGGCCATCATGGTCCCGTACAACGTCGCTTTCAAAAACAAAACTTCCGAAGACGTCTCGCTCCTCGTCGTCGATTCGATCGTCGACGTCATATTTTTCATAGACATCGTCCTCAATTTTCACACGACGTTCGTTGGCCCCGGCGGAGAAGTGGTGTCCGACCCCAAAGTCATCCGTATGAATTACCTTCGCTCCTGGTTTGTTATCGATCTCCTATCCTGCCTCCCCTACGACGTATTCAACGCCTTCGACCACGACGAAGATGTAAGTACAGCACTGGGCAATAGACGTAGTTCTAACTGCGCCACCGACAGTGACGAAGACAGTCTCTTGTCTCAGAATGTAAGTGTGTTCATTGGTGTGCCTCAAGTAAATCTTCGCCTCCTTCTTCTTTTTACTTACCTACCACGTAATTCTCTTCCAATAATTTATTCCATAAAATATAATTTTGTAAATAGTACTGTAGAAGTTGTACGTTTATTTAGCTTTATTTCTCTTGCTGTCGATTGGCCTCACGCTGCTTTCATTTACTCGGCTCCTCATTTCTCCGTGATTCAAAATACCAAAAGCCCCTTCGTCATCTAGCTCTCTGATGAGCACACTTTCATTTGTGCCGTAATTTGGCAACGTTCCAATGGAAATTCGAGAAGAATGCAAATCAACCTAAACTGAACCCGAAAAAACATTCCATCCGAGCTCCTAACCACACAATGTTCCCTACAGTTTATTGCACTCCTTTACCTTTGAAAGAGGTCGTTTTCAGCGCAAGTCAGTTGGGTGTCTTCTGGAGTTGTTACATAAAGTTCTCTTCCACTTTCTACATTCGACCGCACGCCTAAGTTGTAGTTGTACTGGTGGAAGACACGTTTGATTAATTGTCGTTGTCAGAGGATGAACGAAGATTGAAAGTGTTGGGAACCGCTGACCGAGGCTAAAAGTACAGTGGCTCTGATCTTATACCTGACTTTCCTCGGTATGTATATCTTTGACCACTCGGAGCCTACGATCTGAGTCAGGCGGTATACCACTTACATACTGTACCGTACTGATGATGGCATAAAGCGGTAAATCTTCGACAGATGTGTGGAAAAGTAGTTTAGTTTTCATTCCATTTGATAGTGATTCTTCCACCACTTTTCCGCAAGTGACCTAAGAAATAAATTGTTTGCTATCGAGTAAAAACGTTGGGAACCGAATACGTATTGCTCAAAAATTGTTCAAAAGTTAAGTAAACACACAAAAGTGCTCGGAAAAGCATTAAAACTCTTCGGGAATTGAGAAAACTTGTCGGACATTGAGAAGTTTTTAGAAATGTTTCCTTGATGGGGAGTGTAGTAGAAACTAACGATAGCTGAGGTTAGTCTGCTGGAAATTAAATTGAATACTTTTCGAAGTTGCGTCTTTCGACATCGCAAATTGCGTAATCTCTTGTAAAATAAATTCAAAATGTTTGGGAAACAGCAAATATTGTGTAAATTGAAAAATAATGGTTAGAAAAGCGACGAAAGTGGAAAAATCAACTGGAAATAGTTCAAAAATTCAGATAAGCATGTCTGCAATTGTCGCCACAGCAGTGGAAAATGAAAAAAACCCTGCAAATTATTACACAACGGTTTATTATTCTCATGAGCAGCTTTTCCTAGTATTACTGCTCCGAGACCCATCCCATTCGATTCAGCATCAAAAAATACTAGTAAACCATACGAAACATGACGTGACTACAATGGAACTACGGAAATTCACTGGCGCCAGGCGCCCTTAAACGTCTGTAGGCATTTGTGATCCGATGTAGGGGCGTGCGGAGGAAGTGCCGGCCTCATGGGCTCTAACCTTCCTCCGCCCCCTCGGGCAAAAAGAGTCGGACAGGGACGGGGACTTCCAGCGAACCCTCACGCAATTGGCACGATGGGAGGAAGGGTCGAAACGACGAAATGTTGACTTCCGCTGTAGTTCCCGCGAGTTCGTTCAATTAGTTGACTCTAATAATTACTGTGATTTCCCTATACGCAGTTGTACACGTGTGATACTCATTCCATTCGACCCAGGATGTAAAAATACATTGTAAGCGATACGAAACACGGCTTATTTGCGATTATACTGCGTTTCGTTAATTTTTTTAAACCATTTTTTGTCCATAACAACCATGGGCTTCGTCCGATCGGATTGCCAGATAGCGGGCACAACTAGCAGAAACGACCCGGACGGTGGACGGGGGAGAGCGGACAGGGGACGGCGGACGGACATTGCAGATTTGGAATCCCCATGTCTTGAAACGTAGAGTATCAAATTTTGAGGGGGGGTTGTAAAAAAGTTTTCGTGACCAAAAACATAGGGTTATTATTCACAATGAATAATAAACCAAAACGTACCCACACTCCGAGTTATTCCTATCGCATGCTAATTTTATAGACCTTAACCTAGACAACCCATGGTAAATATAAATTAGACAAACTAGCGTTACCGTCGTATGTAGCAATCCTTCATTTAATCACCCTCCATAGAGTAAGAGCTTTGTATATAATGAACCCCTTTTGAAACCTAGAACTGGACCAATGTTGGTAAATTGGACACAATTTATGCGAACGTTTAACGTTTCACGTGGCACTTCTCTCCTCATTTCACGGTTAAATTGCACAGTAACCTGAGTAAATTAACTCGGCAACATCAATGTACACACTTATATTTTTACCAGGTACAATCATTTTGGGCGTGGCGATCGATAAATGGGAGTGTGTATTTTGTAAGTCTTTCACAAAGTTGCGACAGGTAGAAATTCGAACAGTCCTTAGGAAATGACGTGATTTGAAGTCACACTGAATGATATTAATAAATTAAATGGTGAGCTGTTTTAAGAGGAACGTAACTTCTCAACAAACATGATTGAATTTGTTTTATACAATGTTATTTTAAGAACTGTAGAAAGTAACGCAGTCACACTTGACATCTGCCCCATTTGTTGGTTTTTTCACTTTCTTCTTGTAGTTCATCTTCTACCGTAGGACATATTTAGTGTTGAATTGCGAAATTACGATGACTAGATTTAGCTGTACTTATCGAGCGGTCCTCATGATTCAAATTTGGTAATGAGAATCTAGATTTGTTATACATCCTTATACCTTCGTTATGGGGTAAGAAGTCAAACAGCCAATTTTTTTCCAAATAACGACGCAGGAAGTTGCTTTGTGAGGCGGCGCTTCGATTCAACTGCGAAGTAGTAAGTTATTGCAGGAGCAACAAAGTAGTATAAATTAACTGTTGGATTGTCACCAGCACGTATCCTAAACTCTAAAGCGTGTGTATGGTAAGTGCCAAGCAGGTGAATCTGGTTTACGTTGGAGATAAAATGAAAACGTTTCTGGCGTTATGAGCGAATTTACATAGATCGTAGCTGACTCAACCTCAGAACGAGCATGATACACAAGTAGGGCGCTACTTGTGTAACATGCTCGTTATTGTTATGGCTTATTATTATCAGGTTCTTGGGATCAATGCCCAACTTCAAACAGGCAGAGGACAGTGACCTGTGAACAGGCCACCTTGGATCCTCATATCCTTCCACCCCAGTGCAAACACCTCCGTGGACCTACCTCTGGAGAGCCGGATGAAGAGGTTTGACTGTCTAAGGCCAGGCAGCCCCTGCCAATGGCAGCCCTGCACCTATCCTCCCATTTGCCCACCTTTCTACGGAGGTGGCTCCTGGTAGCCCCAACAAAGGGCTCGGGGCCAATAGGGATCTGCGCCGATCCCTTCTTTGCCCACCCATCAGCCTGTTCGTTTTCCTCCACACCCTGATGCCCTGGCACCCAACACAATGTTACACTGTTGTACTCGGCCAGGGCCTTCAGTCCAGTCAGACACGCCCACACCTGCCGGGATGTAAGACAGTATGAGGCTAAGGCCTTGAGAGTGGCCTGACTGTCCACCATGATGTAGATTCCCCGCCGCTTCAGTCACCACTGCAGCAGCCACTGCACACAGACTGTCACCGCAGCCACATCTCTAATTCTGCCGCTCTGATTCTTGGCCCAAAGGTGCCTGCCCCTGCAAGGCCAGCCTGCATCAAGTTATCAGTGTAGTATACCAGGGCCCCAGCTTTAAAAGTGGGAACTCCCCCTTCCCACCTGGACCGCTCATGAATGGGTATCCGAAAGGGTAACACAAATTTGAACCCCGTGGGCATTGAGTCTACCACATGCAGTTCGGGCAAGGACCAAGTGGCAGGAAATCCTCCTCCCCCGCATGATCAGACCCAACTCCAACATATGCACAGCCTGGAGGAACGCCATCCTTTTAACATGTATGTGGAGCGGAGCTAAATCTAGCAAGACCTCCAGTGCTGCCGTAGGGCATGTTGTCATACAGCCTGTAATGGTCAGACACGCCCTACGCTGCAGTTTATTCAACTGAAGCTGCGCTCTTTTATTTTCCACCCTAGTCCACCAGACTACAGGCCTAACAACCGCAGTGTATAGCCACTGGATCATCCCAGGCCTCAGCCCCCATGTGTTCCCCACCATTCTCTGAGCTGCCCACATCACCACTGACGCCTGCTGTAAGACTATTTTCACGTGTGTGGCCCAAGTGAGCTTCCAATCAAGGAAAAATTCCAGGAACTTGATCTCATGTGTAACCTCCACCACCTTACCACCCATCCTGAGTTCCCGCTGCGCCTTCTGGTGAATGGGACTAGGCTCGTTTTGTCTGGATTGACAAACAGTACTTGCCCACTGCACCATTGGACTCAGTAGTTTAACACTATGGTCCTGCAGCGCACCACCAGAGTGGGCCAAGGGCAAGAACTAGGCGTGTGCTTACGAGCGTTGCACATTTCATCCTCTTATATGGCCGTAGGTGTGGGCTACTATGCTAAGCATTACACCGTGGATGGAAGCATTGGAGAGAAGGTGCGCCCTCTGCATTGGTTGCTTGTATCGCACGATTCTCTGAGAAGACCGTGTTGGTGGTAGCAGGTGTTATCCCCAGGCCTCTTCTGACAGCCTATTGGGAAGAGCTGTACCAATGCAGGGCACATCCTAAGTACGGCCGCTGGAAGAAATTAATTAGGGCAGGACAAACATTTGCAAAGAAAGTAAAAAGACGAGTGGGACACAGCTTAGAAGGCACAGTGGACCAGGTAGCTGCGCCCCACAGTGAGGGGTGATTTCCGCGTTACCCAGTTCCTCATGAAACTGGGCAGACTTGATTGAGAGTAGCCAGTAGGCTCAAGGCAGGTGCATTCGTCTGCATTGTGTTGGGTTCCGAGGAAAACTGTAGGTGCATGGCTCAATTCTCTGGAGCAGTTGTCAGCCTGAAGAGGATTGGGATAACAGCTGCTACTATCAACTGAGCGGTACAGCAAGCCAACCACTGCCGATCATATAAGAGGATGGACAGTGCAACGCTCATAAGTACTTACTTGTGCTGATCCGGTTCCACTATCTCTCCACGATGAAGAAAGACATTGGAGGAAACACCGCTCCTCAACCTCCCAGCATGCAGGGAGAATGTACGTGAAAGATGGTACACTGCAAGGCTCTCGTGATGGAAGAAGACAAGAAAGAAGAACTGCTATTGCAGAGACGCGTGAGGGCCAACTTGATGTAATGGGCTCAACGGTTCAGGGTTCGTTCTCAATCTGTAGGAATAAATTCTTGGGCCCACCAGGACCAGACCCTACCAACTACAACCCCCCCCCCCCCCTATAACATAAAATAATAAAATAAAATGCGCAACAATCCGTTCATCGGTTTCAGAAAATTACACCCAGATACCAGTTTTACAGTATTTTATCGGTCAATCTCGTACCAAAGAAATCAGGAACAACACAACACCCAAAGCAGACCGCCAATGAGGGTCATGGCCATTCCCTGCCGCTTCATTTGTGATGACTTCATCCAGTTCCCTCTATACATTCACCCATTTAGTAAATAAACTATTCTCGCTTATTGTAACATGCTTTAACATTGGGTGGTTGACTACTTCAAACGACATAACTGTAAAATATGTCGTTCTAAAATGCGTATTAATATTGAACTTACTGAAATAGCGAACTTTATTCAGGGAATCGGAAGCCTCTTCAGCGCACTCAAAGTGGTGAGGTTGCTAAGGCTGGGAAGAGTTGTGAGGAAGTTGGACCGATATCTCGAATACGGAGCCGCTATGCTGATCCTCCTTTTGTGTTTCTACATGTTGGTGGCTCATTGGCTCGCTTGCATATGGTATTCAATCGGTAAGGCTCATAACAAGTTTTGTGCACTGTTCGTTAGTTTCAAATAAGTTTCAGAGGAAGCGAATTGAATGTTGTTTAGACGATTCTTTTGTACGAATTAAATTGTTGAAATACACAGTTCCGATCGAAAATCTTATTTCAAAATAACCCTTCGGGGTAACCATTTGTGAGTGTAATTGAAAATATTAAAAAAGGGACATTTGGGTCAACAGTTAGTCGCTATACTTTGTTTATCTTGCTTTGCTTGATGCTTGTTCATTAAAAACAGTTAAATTCTGATTAATATACCGATGAAAGTCTGATAAGCTGACAATAACACCAGAGCTCCCTAGAGATTAAGAAATAATAATGAGTAGTACCAAAAAATTAATTAATTCAAACAAATTCAAGTCGCCTGAACAGGATGGGGTCCACCCTGTCCTACTACAGAAGGGAATAGAGCGAGACCTCCCCAGACTAGTAAGGCTGTTTAGGGGTAGCGTGGCGCACGGATACACACCTCAAGGTTGGAGGGAAGTTCAAGTTACTTTCATACCGAAACATCGCAGGGATTCGTACGAAGATGCTGAAGCATTCAGCCCTGTATGCCTGACATCTTTCCCGCTCAAGACAGCGAAAAAGATCTGTACGTACGCTTCTTTCCGGGGAAAAATAAAAAAATGAGAAGCGCACGGGCGGACTGTACGAACCGGAGAATAGGAGTCGATTCCCGCCGTACGAAGAACAGTCCCCAACGCAAACACAAAATGAGTGAGGAAAACGAGTGAAGGACTCACCTTGGGTTTGGCAGATCGGAGCGGCCTCCCGTCGATGAGGCAAATCTTCGTGTCTCCCTCCAGCGGAGAGAAGGGACGTCGGTTTGGAGGTAGGTCCGGAAGAACGAGGACCCGAAGAATATGGGGAGGGTTAGTGAGAAAACAGGAAGGAAGAACAATAGGAAATTCGCCCAACGCGGGGAACATGCAAAAACGCAACTGAAAACTGTAGAGGGCTTAAGGAGCAGGGAGGGCCCTTCAAGAGCGAAGGAAGGAGGTAAAGGAGAGGGGACACACATTTCATGCTTGCGCCATAGTGCCAGAACCTTTTCGGCGGAAAACGGCTCCCATCCCCGCAATTGGGATCAAACAAGATCCTTAACAGGTAATTGAAAGACGAATGCTTGAGATCGACACCCCTGGTGAATAGTCAGTATGCCTATCGCTCAGGATGATCACGCGACTCTACGTTGCATGGACTAGTTTGGAAACAGGAATAAGGAGATTCCCTTAGGGGCCTTTCCAGATATTGAGAGGGCCGTTGACTATATGAGCATTGAAATGGAATTGAACAGATTTAATGTCAATAGAAATTCAATAAGATGGATCTTTGCTTTGCAGTTCTCTAGGAAACTGCTCGCTTAGGGTGTAGACTGTGAGAGGGGAGAGGTCCTATATCCGCTCCTATGGGTCGTGGTGATAGATTCCCTTCTTGACAGACTGAATGCGACGGCGTTCTACGCCCAAGAAGAAATTAGAACTGGCACGATAGACCATAGTGCTCTACCCAATTATGGGGCAGTCAGGGAGCTGTACATAATACCAAAACGTTCGCGACTCATCTTTGTGGGTTCTGACTCTACCTAAATCCTGTCACCCGTACGTTTTATTTTAGCGCGAAATAATACGCAATATTGGTGTGGATCATTCAACCTTCACGTGGATTATGAGCAAAAATCTTTTTTTCGTGCACGCTCTTGTTCTTTTCGGTACAACAATTGAAATCGGTTGACTGCACGAAAAAATTAGGCGGTTATGGGTGTGGCAATGTTCTAGGACCGCAGGATTGTAGTTGCACATTCGGCGCATTCACATGAGCACGTTACATTATTTACTTTAAGTTTGATTATGTTGAAAGATGCTACTTCATTGTAAAAGAAAGATAGATTAGGATGACGTCAAGAATAAAGTTAATACGTAACAGTAGGGATGAAAGTTGTAAGAAGCAGCGCGCTTGATAATTCTTGTTATAGTATCAACGAGTAAACTAATTACTGCGTACGGCAGGCTACATGTCCAGTTGGGAATGTGAGCACATTTATAAAATATTCAACTTTTGGTTAATTAAAGGAATTGGGGTCCGCCAGTCGGCAAATTACTAAAGTTAACGTACCTGTTAGGTGAGTTCGTCTCCTCTGGCTGGTGAGTTAATGTGGGCAAGCGCTTTTGATGTAAAGACATCATCGTCTGGCCGTTAAGTCAGTACTGGAGTCAATCAGTTGGTCGTTATATTTTTATTTTAATTTATTTTTCCTTGGAATGGTGGGTGCAGGTGATACTCTCACTGCAGCCACAAACGGGCCTATTGTAAGGGTGTTCATGATACTCAGATCATGGCTCCCCTGCACCACCTCCAGGCCCCACGGCACTGGTCTCACTTGCTGTGACGTCACCTATGCGCCCCCTCCGCACCCGCACAAAGTGGAGGATATCAGCAAGTTCTCCAATTGCCACCACTTCGGGCTGAACGAAGGGTCTCCCAAACTCACAACGGCGCGATGCCGCGAGCCCATCGCATACGCACAGCACATGCTCCTCCGTCGCTAGCCCTACCTTGCAGAACCTGCATACCTGTATCTTTCACTTGCCAATATTGGTACCTCAGCGGACAGTGACCTGTGAACAGGCCACATATGATCCTCATATCCTTCCTCCCCAGTGCAAGCACCTCCTGGTGAGCCAGATGAAGAGTTTTGACTGTCTAAGGCCGGGCAGCCCCAGCCAATGAGCAGCCCTGCACCAATCCTCCCAATTGCCAGTTGTCGTTATATACAAAGACATATTATATTTAGACACATGATGTGGGCACTAAAAACTATCCCACTTTCCGAACAAAATTACAAAAAAGAATTTGATACTATCGCAGAAAATAACCGATACTCCAAAAAACAATAAACAAATTATTAAGACAATATGATTCAAAAACAGACGACTCAAAAACACAACATACACAGACTTTAACAAGAAGCTGCACATTTAAATACACAGGACTAAAAATATACGGAATAACTAACATCCTCGCATTACATATGGACAACATACTTAGAACCGAACTACCTGCAAAGACTAAAAAGACAGAGCCACTCGACCAAAGTTGGAGTATATAAAATAACCTGTAAAATACGGACCAGATATTCAGAACACATTAAATCTCTTAGTAGGTACAAAGACGACTCTAACTTTGCCAACCACCTCAAGACAACTGGACATGAACCTACCAAAATACAGGACTGCATCTCTCACTACATAAACAATACACAGGACGAAAATTGAACATATTAGAAAACATGGACATTTATAAACAAAAAATTTCAATGGACAGATCATTTATGGACAAATCAACACAAAATGCGACACTATATTCACACCACTCGAAACACTACACAAACGAAAACAACCAACTGACGGATTTACAAACCAATCCACACAAAAAAGACTAAGAATCGACCATTGACAGACTATTTAAGACGTTCCTTCCACCTCTAGTGGGTTTCCCCAGAGGTCCATGACCTTCTTTCACCCCCCTTCCCAGACGCTCCATCATTCCGTTTCCCGATTCCCGATCTTTCTTCTCGTGTGTAACGACCACGACCAACTGTCTGACTCCAGTACTGACTTAACGGCCAGACGATGATTTCTTTTCATCGAAATCGCTTGCCCACGGTAACTCACCAGCCAGAGGAGACGGACTCACCTAACAGGTACGTTAACTTTAGTTTTGGTTAATTCTTGGAAAAATGACGCGAAAAAAGAAAATCCTCTCGTCACGAAACCCCTACTCATATATAAAACGTATTCTCGTTTTAAGGTCGTTCGGACGCGGACAACGGGCTGCAGTATTCGTGGTTGTGGAAACTCGCCAATGTCACTCAGTCGCCTTATTCGTACATTTGGTCCAACGAGAGCGGCTCTCCAGAGCTCATAAACGGCCCTTCACGGAAAACTATGTACGTCACTGCCCTCTACTTCACGATGACCTGCATGACGAGTGTGGGGTTTGGCAACGTTGCTGCGGAAACTGACAACGAAAAAATTTTCACCATTTGTATGATGATCATAGCAGGTAAACTTACGAAACTGCTGCTTAAATATTGTTTCACGAGTAATACACTTAAATAGAATGGGTATGCACGTATATTAACCAATGGTAGGATTGCCTTCATAATCCGCGCATATTATAGTTTTTATTTTGGCTTTCTCTTTTGAGTCCTATTGTACAACTTCTAATGTGTCACTGGACAATAACTTACTTACTGAAGAAAGCAAGGTATCTTCTGCAAACATTTTCTTTCATGTTTACCCTTGGAGAAGTTGCAGCGAAGGACAAAAGTCGGTCTCTACCATATTGAGGGGTCTCCTCATCAACAAGGGGTGCTTATATGTGTAACAGACGTATATTTGTACATTTTACTGGTTCTTTCCTTGTCACCATCAGACTACCGGTGTTATCTTACGTGTTGGTTCTGAAACAAAGCATTAGGAATGCCTCACTCCTGCGGAGTTGCGAAAAGTCTAATGCGTGTTCCTGGCATAGTGTTTCACTGTCTTTTCGACTTGCGCCGCAGGGAGTGATCGGGTACATCAGACGAACAGTGTCTGGCCAGATTGACTGCTTCCTTATTTCCAGGGATCCCTTTATGCCCAGGAATCTCCTTGCCTGGAGGTTTAAGCCGCATCCTAGGCTCCTGCTCCAGTTACAACGCGTAGAAGTTCTCCATCACCTTAAAAGGCGCTTGACTATCATTATGTTGATATATCTACTGTTAAATCCTCTTTCGAGCGTGATGGAGGCCACAGCGGTTATAACATACATCTCCTTTTGAAAAATCGTTGGAGTAGGGCCCTGAGCAACTGACATCCTATTGCTCCCTGGGCATCAACACGCAGGAGCGATTCGTGGGCCAAAAATGAAAGTTTCGTTGTTCCTTAAGCTTCCTTCTGGTTTTACGTCATATTTCCGGACGGACTCACACACGGTCCCACCATTCTTCATTGCACGCACTGTTTTTGGATTACAAATCAATTGCGCGCTTCTATCGTAGTTTCCAGGGACACAGTTTCACTGTTTTTTAAGTAAGATGAGCGGCAGAGAAGCGCAAAAAGAATGAAATAGGTCTAAGAGCCCGCTCATCCCACATCGAACATGAACCAATTTTGCTATTCTGAAGCTCCATTCTCATAAAAAATACCTCAGGGTTCTTTCCGCTGATTAAAGCATGGACATAGTCACACAGTCACCCATCCTACACCTACATTATCTCGCGCTTGGGATGGATGTAGGGTGAGAGATGCTGGAGGGTAGTTTAAATGGGCGTTTATATTAAGATTGCCTTTCACCAGATTAGAACTTCGAAAACACCAAACTAGACTTTTCTAACGGCGGAAGTTTCGCAGAATTCACATGTGATTAGGAACATCCGTTCTGGCGGATTATTATAATGGCGGTTCGATGCCGCTTGTCAACAAATTTGAACGAACAAACTCAAAACTATCCTATTCGTTTCAACTAATAAAAGCCTTATTTTTTTTCAGCGCTGCTCTACGCCACCATCTTCGGTCACGTGACAACGATAATTCAACAAATGACCTCCGCGACAGCGAAGTACCACGATATGCTCAATAACGTCCGGGAGTTCATGAAATTGCACGAAGTGCCTAAAGCTCTGTCGGAACGGGTCATGGATTACGTCGTGTCAACTTGGGCGATGACCAAAGGACTGGATACCGACAAGGTTTTATTAAGTGTTCCCGTGAATGTCCATTTTATTTTCCAATTCCTTACGTGCATATTTATTTCCATTAGGGTTTAAGTTATTCATAAACAGTAGGGCTTCTTCAGACACATATCTGAAACGAGGCTTTAAAAACGGTGGTTTAAATTTCCAAACGTTTGACTGAAATCGACAAAACTTTCCAACACATCGATTCAAACATATATGTAGACGTTTGATGACAATTGCGAACAAAAGAACTGAATGTGTTGATTAACAACCGAAAATAAATACCAAGAAGCGTCACTTGTATTGATAAACGATTAAAGAACCCTGAACAGCCCGTGAAAGTTGAGCGATTTTAAGGCGGGGGAAAGAGTTTATTAATTACTGGGGTGCCGTCTTCTCAAAGTAGAGACTGGTGTAACTAACCTGTAGTGAGAGTTTTTACTTCCATTGGCTCTACGAACTCTCTTCAGAGAGCGTTCTGAGTCCGAAAAACACTATTCAGAACTTAGTCCGTATCCTGCTGTGCCAGGGCATCAGGGTACAGAGGGAATTGAACAGGCTGATAGGTTGGCTATGAAGGGATCGGGGCAGATGGCCCTGAGCCCTTTGTTGGGGCTACCAGGAGCCATCTACGTAGAGAGGTTGGCAAATGGGAGGATAGGTGCAGGGCTGCCCGGCCTTGTACAGTCAAAACTCTTCATCCAACTCTCCAGAGGTCCAAGGAGGTGCTTCCACTGGGGAGAAAGGATATAAGCTGCTGCAGAGGGGACTGAAGCGGCAGGGAATCCACATCGTGGTGGACAGTCAGGCCACTCTCAAGGCCTTAGCCTCATACTGTCTTACATCGTGGCAGGTGTGGGAGTGTCTGACTGGACTGAAGGCCCTGCCGAGGACAACAGTGTAACACTGTGTTGGGTGCCAGGGCATCAGGGTGTAGAGGGAAACAAACGGGCTGATAGGTTGGCTAAGAAAGGATCGGCGCAGATCCCTGTTGGTCCTGAGCTCTTTGTTGGGACTACCAGGAGCTACCTACGTAGAGAGGTTGGCAAATGGTAGGATAGGTGCTGGGCTGCCCATTGGCCTTAGACAGTCAAAACTCTTCATCCAACTCTCCAGAGAGAGGTCCAAGGAGCTGCTTCCACTGGGGAGAAAGGATATAAGTATCATATGTGGCCTGTTCACCGGTCGCTGTCCGCTGAGGTTCCACCTTGCAAATATTGGTACAGGTATGCAGGTTCTGCGAGGTACGGCTAGAGACAGCAGAGCATGTGCTGTGCGTATGCGATGAACTCGCGGCATCGCACGTTGTGTGTTTGGGAGGCCCTTTCTTCAGCCAGAAGAGGTGGCGAATGCAGGACTTGCGGATATCCTCTGCTTTGTGCGGGGGTGGTGGGGGCTCATAGGTGACATCACAACAAGTGAGACCGGTGCCATGGGGCCTGGGGGTGATGCAGGGGGGCCATGATCTGAGGATCATGGCCGCCTTCACAATAGGCCCGTTTGAGGCTGCAGTGAGAGTATCGCCTGCATGCACCGTTTCAAAGTAAAAAAATCCTGTGTCCGTGAAAGCGATGAGCAAAAACTGTTCAACCTAATCAGCTCAAACTTGATACCCCTCCTGCAGGATACCAAGGGACGCCGAAATGAGGGTATCAGAAAAATCCGCGCGAAACTAACTATAGTTATCGTAGTGACCAAAACACTAAACGTTTATTCCTCTCAACAACGACTCTAACGATTTTGATTGACTATTTTGTACGGACAGTTCCAAATAATTTAACAACACCGTAAAATTCTCAGTCGTGGGGGAAGTGACGTGAGCAGCACAATAAATCACCAAAAATCGGGACGAAAATCGATTTTAGCGCAGTTTTTTCCGTATAAACTTGGGTTTTTACTCCATAAGTTTGGAATAGTGATTCTAATCGCTCTCTCGAAAAAGTCGTGCTTGCGGTATCATTCGTTCAGATTGTTTAATAATGGTCATAGCACAAGTAGAAACACCACAATAAATTCAAGAACTAGAAGCGCTTCCACGTTCTGCCCATGCGCAATTATGTTTGACAAAGTGCAAATGATCTGAGTAAAAAATAAATTGAATTAGTAGCGAAATCCGCAAAAACCAGTGATTAAAAACTGATAAATAACGGGAGAACTGAATGTATTACGGAATATGAATGTGTACATGTGTGAAAACAATGTAATGGGAAAGAAGGGACAAACATGTGCAATGCCACGAAGCAAGAACATGTCTCTGAGGCCCTAAATGGAGCATGGATGGTTCTGCAGTCAACCAGATTGCACGATCCATGTTGTAGAGGTCCCAAGCATTCTCAGGGGTACAGTAGTGTCGATGTGACCGCACCACGAAGTCAAGCTGCTCGAAATGAAGTTCCAAGTTGGAAGCTAATTGGCATTCAGGCATAATGGACAAAGAATACCAGATGACTGCCTCCTGTAGGAACAGATGAGGTTGAAGGCTGCCGTTACGTGGGGAAATGTAGACTCTTAAGCTCCAAATCTGAGCGTCTGAATATTAACCCCACAAGTTGTAAAAATGTGTGGACTATACGCAGCATGGGGAAACGCGAATAAATTATGGGAAACGGTTAACAAAATAAATAAATGTACTTGATAAAAACTAGAACACGGAACGAAATGTTTATTTGGCGGTTGCTGAGAAGTTGTAGCAGATCGAGTGGAAAACATGAATCGAACTGACGTGGAATCCTGACAAATGTCAGAATGTGAACCTTGCAAGCGAAGGACTTTTCTGTGAAACGAGGGCTGCGGAGTCGATTTGCTGTGCAAATCGTTTTGTTCGAATACACGAGAACAGCGGGGGCCACCAAAAACTCGAAAAAAAGGAGAATTGGGGAATGTCTTGAACTATTCGGCCATGGCAATAACCACAACTGGTCCCAAGTTTGTCCGTGATCAGGCGCAATCACAGACCCTTGATCGAAGCAGGTAGTTCGGCGATAATGATGTGCGATAAGTTCCTCGGTCAACACAGGTCAAGGGGGGGTTCGTTGGTGATGATGATGATTACAGGGAGGCAGTCTTCAGGCGCACCGACCGCAGCGCATCCATGAAGCTGCGGGACCAATGGCAGTTTGCCGTGGTCACTGATGGCTCGCTCATGTTCCAACTCCCTTTTCATTTGCAAATTGGGCCGGTACCCATTGCCTCACCCTCCTGGGTACCTGGTCGGGGATCGAACCAGAATCCGCTGGTTCTATCCCCGCTTGGCTCGGACAGCCTCGCACCTCCTTTTCCTTTTGGCGAACATGTGACCCCTGACTCTGCCAACTTCACTCGAACCTTAAGATATTTCAACAGCTGCCCTCCACTGAATTTTGGGCGGGAAAATTAACAGACTACCCACACACCATGGATAAAATTGTGAGGAATAGACTAAAACAAACTGTATATTCACTACGATCACAGAACCGTTCAGACTCTCGATGCGAGGGTAGTTTCACGCGGTTCATAATTAAACAACCGACTCAACAGTTTTGCCATTGCCCAGGATGGATTTGTTGAAATTTCAACGTCAAAATTTGGAGAGCGTCTCGTTACCAGAGTTTGCTGGTTATGATTATGTGATTACTGACACTGTTCCATTCATGAGCTCTCCTGCTCCCTTTAATTGAAAGTTATTGAGCAATGTGGCCTCAATAACGTATTTTTTTATTAGAACTGAATGGAGCATTGAACGATACCATTTGGCTGAGAGCCGTCAAATTTTGCACGAATATGTCGCCCTCGTAACAACTGATTCTCACGGTAACGGCGATTTTATTGATACGGCCTTGTAGTTTTGAGATTACGAACCTGAAGACAAAAATACGAAAAGGACTCGGATGAAGTTCAATAAACGACCTTAGTTGTCGCAAAGGAGGGAATGATAACGTGATGTTCTGGTATCATCTAATGAAGAGGAAGATAGTCACCTCGACAGCGACCGTCTTCATATCCTTCAACGGTAAACCTCCGACTCATTGAACGTGAAGGGCTCATTGAGTCGTGGAGAGCCTCTTTCTTTGAGGGGTTGTTAAATATTGCCTGTCGAGGGCACTCCAGCATCACTATCCCTCATCTCTCATCGATACGTCCTCCGAACGAATTATTTTAAGTTTACCATTTCAAAAACATATTTCACGCCCAAACGGCTGTAATGGACTACGTATTCTTCATCACTTGTTGATGCTCAATATCGACACTGTTTCCAAGAAGTTCCTGTGGAAAAATCGTAGTTTGTGATCAGGCGTTGCTAACGTTGTTGATCCGAAAGGAAATAAGTTAATTGTTAACATTAATGGAAAAATTCGGGTGGGAAGCATAATATTCCAACTAGTTCATGTGAGGAACACATGCAACTGAAGCTTGTTGGTGAACGGGGGGAGTGTAAATACTGTAGGCTAAATCGAGCATTGAATACTGACTGAGTTTTGGTATTTCAAGAGCTGAAGATCAAATGTGGGGGTTGTACGATTTTTTTTGAGAAAAATAAACGGGTGGGGACGAATCCCACGAGAAGGGGAAAAAATACTAAAAGGAAAATAAATACTTTCAACAGGAAATTTGTATTAAAAATAACAACTGGAAAACGTTTCTCATTAACAAAAAAAAAATAAATAAAAACCAAAATGCGTAACTTAAAAACTAGATCGCAGGAGCCTTTCCCAGAACCGCTTCCTTCCAGTTAATTTCAAACTTTCACGCCACAGGGTTCAAGTACGTGGTTTTCCTGTGATTTTTGTTTGAGTTGGAGGGGAGATAAAGGGATTTAGGGGGTTCTGACTGTTGACATTCAGAACATGGTGGCAAATGGGATTGACTTCGTTAATTATCATAATGATGTCACGGGCATGTCTGGAACCTGCAGTGACCACGAAATGGAACAAGATCTAGCTCACACCTCAGTGGGCTGGAACCGCTCCTAAAACGTCAACGCAAAAGTTGAAGACTGAAGATGAAGTAGAAGAGGGGGCTGTGTCGCGACAATGCTACCTCAGCTCTGCCCTTGTGTTGCACTGATTAATCAAGGAAGTAGCTTTTTATTGTAACTGGCTCAAGTACCTATTCCTCTACATTGGCATCTAACGTGGGGCACCAAAGTGACAGCAATTCCTGTGTCTATATTCAATGATAAGGCCTCCTGAAATAATTGATCATGGTCATGTTACACACAAGGTCCATTCAGTCCGATAGCCTGTACAAAATGCGAATCTGCGGTGACCAACCTTGACGCCTGGGCAGAGCCGGCTGCAGCCCCCTCCTCTACTTCATCTGCTGTCTTCAACTTTTGCAATGACGTTTCAAAAAATATGTGGACCCAGGTTGCGATGGTTGCTATTGGCTATACCTCCAACGACGTCACAAATTAATATTTTATCGCCTTGGCGCGGTGATATTTAAAAATTGGGGAGAGAACAAGAAAAACAAGAGGTAGAAAGTTTAAGAAAATTATAATAAAATATTATGATGTGATAAAATTAAATTAATCGAATTAGGAAAAGGAAACTAAAAATCTTGCTAGTGAAAAAAATTAAAATGCCAAAAGTAAATGAATGGTTTGGAGCGCACCTGCCTTCAAAGAAAACAATTTTCCGGGCGAGGAAAGCAGTGGAGATCGAGACGGTCAAAATGCGGTGAACCTCGGGAGCGGCTTCGACGAATGGACAGACTTCTCTTGTCGCCCGTTAGGCCTGCCTTCCGCTACTCTGGCGCTCTAGATTGCCCGTGAACACGTTACGAGCTGTCTTGTCCGTGACATCACCCCTGTTCTTCAGAGAAGTGCCGTCGGTGTTGAGCTCTCGGGGGCGTTGGTGGGTGACTGCTGTTTCTGGCTGCAGCTGCGAGGAAGCTTGTGGTTCGTTGTTAAGCTGCGTAGAGGGGTCTTCTGGCATTGGTGTGCAATCGTCAGAGTTCCACCGGATGTCTGTCTTGCCGAATGATGATCTGAGAATGCTAGCTTGCCTCTCGCCACTCGGGCGCGCTAGATACGGGCTGTCTTGTCCGTGACAAAGTTCAGATGGCTAGATCTCGTTCCATTCCGATGCCACCGCAGGTTCCAATCGTGTTCTTAACATCATTTCCCCTTGCTTAAAGAGCATATCCTCATGATCAGGCTTCAGGGAGATCCTTCCAGTCCCTTTGCAGAACATGGATGAGGGAACATATCAAGCTGCTGCACAGTTTAACGAGAACGTAGCACTGCTAGTTACGTGATATGAAGTCTTGGGATTTAGAAACCAAACGCATTACTCTGGCAGCAGTAGCTTGGTTTCCATGAAGAGTGTAGGACACGGCGTTAATGGAGAGCCTCCTGTCCTACTCAACAGGCATTGTGGAAATACTTGCCAAGTCTTGTTTTTGCCATTGACCCAGGAACCCGTTCTTTTACAATTATATTGACAAAATTTTATGTTTTTGGTATTTTCAAAAGCAACCAGAAACTACATATCGTGTGAAAGTATATATGAAGAAGATTCCAGTCAGTTTGAACAATAGCCATATGGGTGTGTTAATGTTAGCGTAATCTGAATTCTTCGTAATTTTGATTCTACATTATATCGTATTCTTGGCGTGTTTCAGGTTTTGAATTACTGTCCAAAAGACATGAAAGCCGATATTTGCGTCCACTTGAATAGGAAAGTATTCAACGAACATCCAGCGTTCAGACTAGCGAGTGACGGATGCCTCAGAGCCCTCGCTATGCATTTCACTATGAGCCACTCGGCTCCTGGAGATCTGCTCTACCACACGGGGGAGTCCATTGACTCGTTGTGCTTCATTGTCACCGGATCGCTGGAAGTCATTCAAGATGACGAGGTGGTCGCGATACTCGGTTAGATACATTTTTATATAATAATACTATACTTAATACGTCAGTGCGGGAACGGTCGAGGTTGTTTCCTTTTTCTTCAATGCCGAAAATAACATGCATGCTATGTAGTGTTACTCGTTCAAGCATTCTGCTAGTAGGTAGATGTGCACAGTTATTACTTGGAAGACTGGCAGTCGCTGTCACCAGCGTTTTACATCAACGTCCCAACCTGAAATGGGATATTAGATTCAAACATCTACTGATTTATTCATTTATGCATGTTACACTGCCTATGCTCACTGCAATCAAAACGATGAGAGGTAATGCTTATGCATTCATTCGATAGATCACATTAAACTCAGATTTAACAATATTCTGGGCACATGTGCAACGGCGTGCCTAAAAAAATTGGTTGGAATAGTTTGCTGAGCTTTACACCATAACCTGATGGGTGTAATCGGCCAGGCCACTTGCTAGCCTACTGGCTCATTAGTATCAGCCTACTAATGGGGATGCATGAGGCCTGTTACACTGGCGGGTGCATGTTCCCTACGCTCACTGGTGAAGGCTCCCACACTTCCTGTGGGATTGCCCAACATACCTACGCCTGGGGGAACATAGCGAAGGGACGTGTGGCGACCATCACTTCTAGGAGCCCTCCCACAGCCTCTCTGGGTGGGAGACGAGCTCGTGCCCTCACGTCTTCATAAAGAGAACACAATGTCACACCAAGCACAGAGTGAGAAGGGTGGGTTGCGGTCGAGGGCGGCCGAATATCAAGTAGTCTGCCCTTGGCTCGCCAGACAGGGGATCGCAGTTTAGGCCGTAAAAGACAGGGACCTCTATGGAGATAAAGCGTAGGTGCCGGTAGAACGCCTCTTCCGGCACCGGGCCTGCCACCCATTCAGGTCCTTAGGCTGCTCAAGGTGCAGCCACATAGAATGGGTACTGGGGCTTCAGCCCATGGCCAGCAGCATGGAGCCTTTAGCGCGTGGCACTGTCGGTCGTGAAGCCATGGGATTGGCCTTGTGGGGACCGTGATTTTGCTAGAAATCCCCCCTAGAGAGATGCTTGGTGCTGGCAGGAGAGGGGTGAAGGCTGCAAAGCTAGGTACCCCCTCCAACGCCACGGGCAATGCCCAGGGCACACCAAGCACATTCCGGAGGAAGCGTACACACTGTTTCGTTATTACCGGAAGGGCCTTTTTGCTATAGGACGTTTGAGCTGGCAAGACCGGGCACAAACCTACATAAAGTGGCCTATCGCCGCCCATCACTGGCTTGGGACTGTTTCTCAGATACCCATCGGCATTTCTGCACCATCTCTTCGCGTTTTTCCTACTTCCCTCGCTTGGTAGGTTTAAGAGCGTTCTTCGGCTACTTGGATCCCAACAGCACAATCCTCTGCGTAAAACAGGAAAGGAAGAGGACGAGTTACAGCGGATCCTGGCAGTCGTCGTGACTTTTGAAAAACAAATAAATTAATAGAGAGATTTGACACGAAATCAACAATAACGCAGGTAGCAATAGTTAAACAGTAAATGAAGGAGAAGAAAAAACACCGACACATATTTCAATACATAAACAGAGACGAAACGAATGTGTACAAGTCCAAGACCGTCTGTCAGAGGTCAGAATGGGACAATTAAATTGGCTAACAAGCTCAGCACATGAACAGGCTGTGCAGCAAAACTTTGCCAGTGGAAGCCTACTAGCATGGAGATTCTGAGACAGTGACGCAATTTCGAAATTGGCTTTTCTGCATTCCACAACGACAGGACAGCCGGCCTGGAAGTGCTACATGTCTTCCCGAGACCCCAAGTTGAACAACGAACAGACCCACGTGAAGCCCCCGGTGTTTTGGCTGTGAGTCAATACATCTCACTCCATGATTCAGCAGGTGTTCGCGAGATTCAAGGGCTTTTGCTCTGGTCGGCGTCAGCTTAACTAGTTTGAAGAGCTATTCCAGCTGATCCTGCAGCGCTCAATGCACGCTCCACCCGGTCACTCAAATACCCCAGGGGTTCGCACCAAAACACCTGGCGACCGCCAATATTTTTGGATGACGCCAGCAGCTCTCCGCTACATTCATCAAATACCTGCAATGAAGAGACAAGGCTGACTAAATACTTTAGTATTTGGCATGAAATAAACAATGAAGTAGATAGCAATAGTTGAACAGTAGAGATGCTTCGAATATGCTGTTTTGAGTCACTGCTGATGCATTAGAAATACAGAGAGCAGAAAGCACTTTAAGTCTCAATTATTGACGTCATATTAGATTCCCTTATAACTCGCTTATTCCTTCGAGTTCCTTACACTTTTTTTTAAAAGTTTCTGAACAACTTCTTGCTCTCTCGACTCCCTCCTACCTATTTCACTAGTTTTTGGACGAACCGCAAATCACTTTACTCACCCCTCCTGCCAGCGCGGCGTTTGTTGAATCGACCGTGTTCTGTAACTCGTATTTCGTGTCTCTAACGTGCACAGTGTCGTATGAAGCAAATGCAGCGCTCGCTCCTCCAGTTTATTATTAAGTTTGATCAATAAACGGCCTTTAGGTGTAAGTGTCTCCAAGGGAAGTTAACACTCAGTGCATTCGTACCTGCGGTTGCGTTCCTATCACCGTCTCATCGAGACCGAAGTAGGTTTTACTTTCAGAAATCACGTTGTTTTCTATTGTTACTGACGCAATATTTTTTGGTGTTTTGTCAGTATTTTCAATGCCGATTGGCGGTCTTAATTACCGAATTTTTATAATGCGTACAAAAAACTTTATATTTATCGTGTTATTTGCAAAAAATGTTCTTGCGTGTAGCAAATTCTGCGCAGTCTCGTTAAAAACCTTAGGAGTTGGGGTTTTTAAACATTAATTATTAAATATAATATTCCTTAGTCACATGTGTATTACCAGTTTTATATATTAATACAATTACAACTGGTAAATCCCGACACTTACAGTGGTCTTAGTGCGTCGTTGAGAGGTCGGCAGTCAGTCGAGAATGTGCCGGAGGCGACGTATTCTTGGGATAGTAGGACGAGCGAGACCTCCTGCAACCTGATAGTTGGTGTGGGTGGTGTAGTTGTCTAAGAAGCGTTCCATAGCGTGATGAAGTTCCTCTGGGGTGTGTAACGTGAAATCGGCGTGAAGGACCTGGTTTTGATTGCGTGAAATGCGTTGAAATTGAGACTTCAAGCAGGTACCCCAGACGGGTAGTGCGCATGTTCAGATTGGCCGAGAGAAGTGGTGCAAGTTGCTTGAACCGGATTCGAATTAACGTGAGGTGAGAAAGTTATAGTTATGTGTAAAATCACTCCTAGATATCGGGGGTTCTCCGCTTTCGGGATGATTAATCCCTTGACGTTCACCCCAGATTCAACAAAGCGCCGTTTGTAGGTAAATGCAGGTGAACTTTTAGTTGTCTAGCGTTTCCCAGGTCATGGGGCCAACACCCCCTCTCTCCCGATGAAAGAGATAAAAAGTGGCCGGGTGGTGCAGAAAGACCGAAAGGCAATTTCTCTATGGTCCTTGTTTCCGTGTTTTCGAAGATAGCTCAGGATAAATTATTGTATCCAGTTCTTTGAGTAATATGCCTATGAGGCGACAATCCAACATTGGGTTTTCCTTATTTCTTCACGGTTCACAGCCGCTTGACAAAGAAAATTCAATCTCGCAGTGCATTTCGTCGGCAACCTACGTAGTTCCTCAAGGCTCGCTTACGGGGGAGATTAATATTGTAGCGATATCGCACTATGAAAGTCGGTATCAACCAAATGCAATTGGAACACACAGTTTTATTCTCAATTACACTCGGAGAGCTGAGTGTAATTGAGAGACAGGGAACTGAGTGGGAGTGAACGCGAGCGCAGGCGACATGGTGACGAGGGAACTGGCTCGGCTACAACTGCTGGCAGCGAAGTCTCAAGCGAATCGGGGCATTTGAGGTGCCCAGTCAGCATGAATGCCCTGGACGAGCCTCCACCGAATCGAAGGGTTTGGTTCGTCCTGTTACACCACTCCGCCCTTGATGAAGTGCCTGTCTTCAGGCACTCATGAACACTGCAGTTCAGGGCGTTGCTGTCCACCCAACAAAGGGGAACCTAATCTTGAGCAAAAAGAGAGAATTTTGTTTAAAGTTCCAAATGAGTGCCCATGTTTTGTGGAGTATTGAATTTAGAACTACAAATAAACAGTCACCTCACAATGTCTCTGACGTTCACATCTTGGGATGTGTGGATTGTACGTCTTCGTCCATGGTTCAGAGAATCGGTCCATCTCTTGGCGAAAGACGATTCTCTCAGTAAGGGAGGAGTTTCCCTTCTTCTCAGAGGACACCTGCCCTCAGGTGTTCCTTAAGGGTTACTGCAGATCAAAGATACTGCGTCTACCGTGCAGTGGTTAGTTGCACTTTTGGGAACAAGTGCGGCGTCCTGGCTCATTGGTTGGGGCAGGGTGTGATCCCTGTGTTGGCAGCATTCACACGTGTACGTTCAGTGGCAGCTCTTGGGTGTATATGAGGCTTCCAGACAATTTGTACACAGATTGTGCACTTCCACGTAGGTTCTTCGAGCCTCCTGGCTGTAGTTGAGGAAACATGGGCACTTTTGTCTTACCCCATGATGTTTGCCGCAGGTAGGGCAAGGATGTGGTTCTGGCGATGGAGTTTTGTCTTCACCAGGCCATTTTGAAGGCACGTGGTTTCCCCGGACTCGTTGTTTGAGAGGTCGTTCGACAGACACGCGGGAAGATGTCGATGCATGATGGGATTCGTTGTGAGATGAAGGTCCGTAGGTTTCCGCTGACTAGCTGGTTTATGCTCCCATGCTAGGTAAGAGGTTTCACCCAACTCAACAGTTGAAAATCTCACAATGCGCACTGATAACACACAAATCGTGTAGCATTTCTAAGTGAAAAGAGTTGCCGAAGAAGGAACTCTCTACAAAACATGAATTATATTTTGCAGGAAAAGGAGATGTTTTCGGAGACTCGTTTTGGAAGGACAACGCTGTAGGTCAATCGGCGGCCAACGTACGAGCTCTGACGTATTGCGACTTGCACACCATTAAACGGGATAAGCTTCTAGAAGTGCTGGATTTTTATCAAGCTTTTGCCAACTCCTTCGCTCGAAATTTAATTTTAACCTACAACTTGAGACACAGAGTAAGTCTTAGGACGCTAAGGCTCGGTTGCACAAAACTAGCATGATTAAGTTTGATCAATCAGAGTTGTTTTTTAATGGTATTAGCGCATCGTGTTAATTTATGAATGCAACTAAATAATTGGTGTTAAAAGTACTAGCGAAACTATTGCTAAAAATGAATGAATGATTTTATTCCTTATTTCCAGCTGATATTTAGAAAAGTAGCAGATGTCAGACGAGAGAAGGAGTTGGCGGAGAGAAGAAAAAATGAGCCTCAACTGGATCAAAATCAGGACCATTTAGTGAGGAAGATTTTTTCCAAGTTTCGAAGGGACCGAGCCGCTCTGACACCTCAACTGTCGACGACTCAGAGCCCGTCTCAGGACCCAGAGAAAGGAGAAAAGAGCGGTGACGGGGCTTTGAGCCCTGTTCCAGTTAAATTGTCTTGCGTCGCCGAAAAGGATGACTGCGGTGGAACGACGGGGTCGTTAACGACTTCTACCACAGTTGTAGCGACCAGCGCGACTTCGGCAACGGTCGTCGCTCGACCGACGACCATTCGAGCTAGCAAGTGGGGCCGGTTACTGGGGAGCAGCGTTGACTCGGGTACTGAAACGAGCAGTGCTGCGTCGGCGTCACGCACGCATTCCGTCCGAGATTCGCCGGCCAAATCTTCAAGCTCAACAAGCGGAGGCGGAAACGGTGGTTCAGGTAATAAAGTGTTTCCCAAATTGCAAAAAGTCACTTCCGCTTCGTCGGGTATGGGACCGACCACGACAGTCACGCGTCAAGAAACTATAGACGAAATTATGGAGTCCGAGGAAAAAGGAAGGCCTCCGAGTATACGAAAGTTGGAATCCTACGATAGCGGGATTATCAAGAGCGAACAAAAATCCACGGACGTGGTTTTCAAGCCACAACCGAGCGCCACTCCGCCGGAGTATAAAGAGATCATGACGAACATCATGGATTTCAAGGTGGACGTGAAGCTGGAAGTGCAGAAATTAAATCAAAAAGTGGCTCGAATGGAAGAGCTTTTGACTGAAGTTTTGTCCAGGTTAGGCTCTGCGAGCCCGTCGTCCGCATCGCAGTCAGGGGCAGAAGCGAGCAGTCAAAAAGGGACTACAACGCCTTCCGAGTTTAGAACGCAGAGTGGTGAAATCGGTGCTTTAGTTCTTAGGAAAAGACGTTCGAAATCTAGGACAAAGGGTGCAGCTCCCAGCGTACCGCCCAGAGCTTCTCCGACTGATGGATCCGCTCGGCTGCCAGGAGAAATTGAGTCTTCGGATCCCTCGCCTTCGGCTCCTCTTCCGCCTCCTCCATCTATTGTCTCCGCGTCCTCCTCCGCATCTGCATCCTCTTCTCAGCTGCCTCCAGTCAAAGGGGAAGACGAGGCGTCTAAAAGGCCTTTCCCTCGACGACCCCGCGAATTTCTTTAGTATTTACTCAACTCTCTCGCACACCTCTCGTTTTCACGTTTCATTGATCTCATTTCTCGTTTCGTCTCGTAGTCTTCTGACTAGTTTGCAGCATTTGTCTCGTGTCAAGTACATGATAGTTTGTGGAAGAAGTGATCGGCTTAATTTCATTCCATTGAGTTGGCCGTCACATAGTAGCGCCTAGAATACTATTGACATCTGGCTATTGCTTTGAACGTTTCCTGAACTATACATTTTTGGTTTCGGCACGTTGATTTAGTCAATAAGGTCAAACACAATATTTCGAAATCGGCCCATCTGAGACCGCCTCACACTCAAAGGTGGTGGTCAATCCTAGGTACTGTCTTCCAGGATACTCAATGACCTCCAGGATCTCTCCTAAGCGACGCTTGGACAGGATTCCAGGGAACGATCGGTCAGTAGCCCAGCTCATTTAAAAGATCCTCCCCTTAATCGTTTTCAACTTTCCTGCTCATTAAACCTCAGTATTGGCACTTCGGGAAATACCCATCAGGTTCTACAGCACATTCGACTGAAGAAGGATGTTTTAGGTGTGGATCTACAAAGATCGCACTAAGGCTTAGCGTCCATATTCCTTAGCTGTTGATGAGCAGGTGCCGCTATCTAATTCAAGTGCAATTAGAATTCTCATTGTAGGGGGCACTGCTCCCGTATTTCAGTTGGAAATTGAGAAGTTGAGAAACTACTGTTTGACATGTACGTATTTGGGGGCACCCGATTTATGGGGTGTGCGGAGGCAGTACCGGCCTCGCGGCCCTGACCTGCCTCCGCCCCATCGGGCAACAAAAGGGGAATGGGACAGGGACTACTTCCAGCGAACCCTCGACCACTACGATATCTGCAAGATCCCATAAATGGGTACTAGGGATCGGCGGGTTTTCCGCCTTTACCCTAGCTGCCTGCAGAGCATCCACCTTGCGTGGACCTTCCCATGGTGCACCAGCTTGCGCCGCGGGCTGTGCACCCCCGCAGTACCATTTTGAGACAAAAATCCCTTTAGGCTAGAATGGTCGCTAGCCCGCCCGAACTTTCGTCCAGACTTACGGCTTTGGGACCTCCGCCTTGGGGGGGTTTGGACTTGCCCCCCCTTGCTGGAGGACCCCAGGTCCCTGGTAAGCAAAAGCCCTCCGCGTACCGGCAATGCCCAATCACCGGATGGCGGAAGCTGGCCCCGCAATTCCAGTTTCCCGTCCCCTTAGTAGAGGTGGCACTAGCCACCCCACCTGCCCTCATCCACCCACACCCGCACCACAACCAAAACACCCACACAACCACCCACACCCAATAAGTTACAGTCACACCATTCCATTCACACACTAACCTAATTACACACTCGCTCAATAATTACATTCACACTACCCCCATTCACACTCCGCATTCATACCTGCCGGCTGGGGGGGGGGGGGCACAACCCCCAGCTGGCCTCGAGCCCACCCGCACATAAGTGGACCCCCCGGGGCCCGTCGTATAGAGTTAACGCCCGGGGGATTAACTACTGTTTGACAGTGAGAGCACCGTTTTTTCAGCCGGGGAATTTTTATAGAAAGTGATGTTTCGTTTTACCGCCAGGGACAATTAGTGCCACGCAGCCCTCTCTTTCCTTCTTCCTCCCGGACGACTTGATATTGTCTTCTCTGAGGTTAACACTCTTACGTCGTACATACTACTGCTACTTTATACCAAATTGTTTATGATCACTCCTGCATTTCAAGTTCGCTACTGTGAGATTTCATTCCAAATAAATTACATTCGTACGTGCGTTTTCCTCGTGAAATGACCACTTTGGGGTGGGTGAAACACTCCAGCCAGTTAAGTTCTTCCACTGGCTCAAACTGTGGGTTCGCCCGATCAAGGTGAGGGAAGAGGAAGAGATTGATTCATTGACGATTTTCATTTCAACCCTTCAGAGAGGGTTAGGACGCTAGGTCTCTCTTTACAACTCTCTTTCAACAATTAGTCAATAAATATCATCACTATCATCTGTGCAATCCATAAACATGTGTAAATAAAACAGAAATGATTAATTTGGGGACAGAAGCAATCTCTACTCTAGTCCACGAACATTTCTTTAGTATCTTAAATATTCTCCTAACTGAATACAAATCGAAAGCGAATCTTGAGAGAACTCTATCTACTTGGGCAGCCAACTTCAGGGCTCTAGTGATGCGACCCCGTAACAAAGGTGGGCATTCGTATTTTCTTCCAAAAGACGATTCTAGTTTGTCTCCCATGGAGTTGCTCAGTACAGATAGGGCGGAGAAGAAACCCTACAAGAGTAGCTTACACCGTTCTCTTAGACGTTATTGGCCAGTCCGAGGTACTGCTTCACTACTTGCCAGCGGTAACGCCCTTAGTGATGACGTTTTTAGGACATCGTGCCTGTTGCATCCACTGACTTGAAGATAGGCTTGAGAGGTGTGACTCCAGTGAGAAGCCTTTTGGTCCCATTTATAAAACATGAAAATTTGTGCGGAAGGAATTTTTGTGGGGTCATAGTAAAATGCACAATACAAAAAAATACCCTCGTAAAACCTCGTTGTTTTGTTCGCGACACACTAAAATAAGGTTTTAGGACATTTCCCTTGGAGGACTGGATGTGACAAAATCACTATCTTCCTGAAAGCTCGTAAATGGTATTGAAAATGTGTTCGTTTCTGTGTCGTTTTCCACGGAATTCTGGACAAGAAAATAAACAGATACAACTCCGGCATTTAAAATTAATGATTAAAAAAAAATCATGACACAAATTATGACATCTCCAGAACGGCTTGAGCAAAGAAAAAAATGAATTCTGTTTCGTTAGTAAAAAACCTCAAAATTTGTGATGCTTTCAAAATCTAATTTGAAATAATTGTCGTAGGTTAACGTAGTGCCTCACAAAAACACTTATTGAGCCAACCGACAACGAAATTCACTAGAAAAAGGCAGGTTTGAGTGGGCTAGACTATAGCAATTGAGGTACAATTTTATTGACCTCAATGATTCATTCTCATCCAAATGACAACACGACCCCTTACATTAAACACTAATCGTAAATTAATTTCAATCTCCCGCTTTAAATGCACTTTTGAAATACGACTAGAAGCGAAACCTTCTCCCCACCCCTTCACTTCGCGGTACATCAATTCATTTCTAGTTTAGTTCAACTTGCTCAAATGTTTTCAATAAGTAAGGTAGTGAATGCGTGGAGTTGTGCGTAGTCGAATAAAATCTGTTTGATTTCGGAGCATTTTGTAATTTATATAATCCGTTGAGCAGCCTGAACTGAATGAAAACGCTAAACAGTTAGTTATATTTATTCATAGAGCAACCGTACTTGATAAAGAAAGAAACACACCTGCTAATGCTCAACGTCAGATAATAGGAAGAGAACCCTGCACTCACCGATGTTGCTCAAACCGTACTTATTGAGCGGGAATTATTGTATTCGAATAACACAGTAGAAGAAATAAAGTGACTGGATAATGCTTGGTGCGAACTACCTTAAGAACTTCGATAGGCACAATGCAACGCCGTGTTTTCAAAAGAGAGCATCGCAGTCACATCTCGGTCTACTGTTACAGCCACCGCTTTCACTTGTCACTTTTACCCCAATAATATAAAGATCGCTCAATATTACATTTGATAAAAACAGATGCTTTTGCTCAAGTGGTTCAATTTAAGAAAATGTGTTTAAGCGTCATAACTGTTGTGGAGTGGGAGGACGTGGAGCCGGCCAAGAGCCCTCAAGTATAGTTTAAAGTCACCATTCTTGTGTGCTTATGGGACTTGCAGTGAACCGTGTAAGCGCTTTAAATGTGAATCACCACCAGGTAGTGCGTTAAGAGCGAGTTCGTACGGTCATTAAAAAATCAGGATGCGAGGAAGGGAAGAATGTCAATGGGTAGAAAAAACCAGTCAACGGATCATCGGCATGATACTTGAAGGGTGCGTCAATAGCCCTGTTCTGGATGGGTGTTGGCATGGAGAAGTAGCTGCGACGCATTGTCCAGCTCATATGCAGCAATATAAGGTTATAGAACACGTAAGGACTTACTTATGCCATTAACAGCTGGGAGAACCACTGAAGAGGGTTCGTATAATCATAAACTAGGTTGTTCCCAGTCAAGAAGGGATTTGCGTAGACTGAATGGGCAAGTAGAAAATGTACTTTCACCGCCATCTTAAACTCACGACACAAAGTTCCAGCGGCTATTTTTACTTTCCGCTACCCGAAGGGAAGGAAAGTATAGTAATCGGCCCAAAAAAAAAATTTGAGTTTTCTTCAGATCTTTACGTTTCAGACCCTACTGAGTCTAAAAAACCTAATTTCGTCGCGTGGTCCGTGTGTATGTGTGTGTGTGTGTATGTGTGTGTGTAGGTGTGTGTGTGTGTGTGTGTCTGTAGTTCGATTTGCGGGAGAACGGCTGATCCGATTGAGCTGGTTCTTTTTTTGTTTTGTTCGTTATTTTTTGTAGACACCAAAATAAGGTTATGGACGATTTCGGCCGATGGGAAGGGGGGGTGGGGGACGAAAATGTACCAAAAACTAGGGTTTTTCGCATTTTTCTCGAAAACGGCTCTAACGATTTTGATTAAACTTTCAGATTATCTTCTCCTAATCAATACCTAACTTTTCTTCTCTACACATATCTCCATGAAAATACGGTGAACGGAGATATGGGCCCCTGAAGCAAAAATAAGTTTTTTACGCTTTATGGCAAAACGGCTCCAGCGATTTTCACCAAACTCACAGGATGTTTTCAAATAGTTAATACCTACATATTCTTTTCAATAAATGTTCCTGTGACGGTCCATTGAACAGAGATAAAAATCAAAATGTGTCAAAAATAACGTTTTTCCTAACATTTCCGTAAATTCCAGGGTAACTTTTTCACCAGATGTGATAAATCTTAATGTAGTGTCTTTTAGTCACCCATACCAATATTTCGTTCTGTATAATTATTTCTGTATATATATGTTGAACGGAGATATAAGCCAAGTTAACTCAGAAAAGGAGATTTGTCGAATATTAATTTATCGGTATTCCAATTTCCTCAAAAACGGCTCTAACGATTTCGATTAAACTTTCGGAGTACTCTCAGCTAACTAGTCCCTACATTTTTTTCCTCATAAATGTTCCTGTAAAAATGCGTTGAACGAAGATATAGCGCCCGCATATGTAGGTGGTGTTCGAAATTACGGGGGTGGCGGAAAGTTGTGTGTTGCTACGCACCAGATATTTAATATATGGTACGAGTTGATTGCTACATTTTATGACAGTAGGTTTTCGTACGTTCCGTAAAAGGCTGAGAATCTGAATATAACAGTGTGAGGTTCTGAAAACATAATCAGTCTCAATACCGGTGGTTTTCGCCCTGCAAGACCAAGAGCACTTTATAAAGATATCAGAACTGCAACTCTGCCTTACATCTTTCGAAATTACCGTTCTCCCACATCTACTTAAAACTTACTGGCCTATTTTTATCAGTATGTTTCCAAAATCAATAAATTAATGTCTGTTGCGTTTCACAAGTATGGTATCGGCTTTCTTAATTTAATTGGCTGGGCTGGCCAAAACTGTACCACTCAGGATTGCTGAAATCTGGCAGTCCCCTAAGCACACCACAAGCTAGGGACGATGAGCTAGGTCAACAGTTGTGTCATCTCTAAGCTTCAGTTCTGTTCTGACGAACGGGCTGATAGGTTGGCTAAGAAGGGATCGGCGCAGATCCCTACTGGCCCCGAGCCCTTTGTTGGGACTTCCAGGAGCCACCTACGTAGAGAGGTTGCCAAATGGGAGGATAGGTGCAGGGATGCCCGGCCTTAGGCAATCAAAACTCTTTATCTGGCTCTCCAGGGGAGGTCCAAAGAGGTGCTTGCACAGGGGAGGAAGGATATTAGGATCATATGTGGCCTGTTCACAGGTCACTGTCAACTGAGGTACCACCTTTCTTCAGCCAGAAGAGGTGGCTAATGCAGAACTTGTGGATATCCTCCGCTTTGTGCAGGGTTGGTGGGGGCCAATAGGTGACCTCACACCAAGTGAGACCAGTGCCGTGTGGCCTGGGGGTGGTGCAGGGGGGCCATGATCTGAGGATCATGGACGCCTTCACAATAGGCCCATTTGTGGCTGCAGTGAGGGTATCACCTGCATGCACCGTTTCCAAGAAAAAAAAGAAGAAAAAAGCTGCTGTTCTGAACCAACGGGTAGCAGTTATTCTCAGGCCTCATAAGTGGCGCATCACAATACTGCAGCTTCTCAGTGGCTCTGTATGTGTGTGAGCTCACAGCAAGCCCCCCGTCTCCCCAGATTTTTGGTTGGACGAGAAGGAGATGTTTTGTTTAATTACTTTTGTTTTGCAATACGGCACTGACAGAGTTGTTAGGAGCACAATTCGTCAGACCGGATCCCCTCTTCTTACCCGGAGTTTTTCCATCCTTGCCTGTACCCAAAAGTGCTTGCTTATTGACAACGCTAAAAGTGCACTGGGATGATTCAGTGCTATTACACGCAAAATCAGCTAGCACGGACATACAAACACATATTACGCGCACTAACACGTTCAGTTCATATATATTACATGCACTCTGTTGGGCACATGAGAGGGGGGAGCTTAATTGATCGAAATAACAATGAAACTCAGAGAGCGTAAGTAGGACATTATTATAAGTGCAGAATTGAGTTGAGTTAGATTTGAACAGAACTGAGATCTTGAACAATAAGGCGACACAAGGCTAGTACTCGGAACGTGTGAACTGGCGCAGGAAACCGTATGGGAGAGCTAGAAGTTACTAGGTCGATAGTTGGAAGCGGAATGATGAGGGAAGTGCTCAGTCGTGGAAAGGAATCTGAAAAGGGTGGAGAGAAGAAAGGTGGGAAAACCACCGATGAAAATTACCGACGAACTGGGATTTCCGTAGGTGCGACGACCTTTGGAGAAACAATGACCTTGCCACAGGTGCGTTGAGAAGAAGCCGAAATGCCGAGGTCAAAAACCTGGACAGATTCGACGCTTTGCGTTCGACACACTCCATATAAATTATATTCATGCGCCAGTGGGAGTACTGGGATGTGTTATGAGATGATTGGAAATGTCGTAGAGCCGCTCTTTCGGGCAATTTGATCTTATAACCGAGATCCCCTGGAATATAAATCACCATCCATGACCACTATACATCGGCCACTGAGGGTACCTGTCCCTTGTCCCCTCGAGGAAGGGAAGGTGTTTACCACTTTGATCTCCCTCACCTCAACGAAAAACCCAACAGATTCATTTTTTTCTAACCTAACGTAACCTAATCTATCCTGCCCCATATTATCTGTCCAAAATGCGTCATTGATCAGCTGATTTCTTCATTTTGCAACTGCCATTCGAGGCACCAGATTAGGTGGTGGCACGTTACCCCATTCCGCTCTTGTAGGTGCTGCCCTTTCTGTCGCGTCTTGCTAATATGTGGATTTGTTACTTTCTTCTATTTGCAGACTAAACTCATTCACGTTAATACCTAACGATATTCAGGGGCCGGAGCTCATTATGCAAATGCTACTCCTCATCACAACACTCACGAAGTTTTGAAGAGTTACGCTGCGGCTGATGGTCCAGTAACTCAAGATTACTGCAACATTTATTAACGCCGGTGATCTCTTATCAATAAATTTGCGTGACCAATATCTAAAAACCGACATCAAGGGTGGCAATGAATTAGTAAAACGTTGATTTTGACGAATTCACAAGCCAAAAGCCCCTTTCTGTATCTTCCTGTCGATGTGGAACGGAAACTTACAAAGTAGTAGCCAGTAGCCATCGCCATTTCATACTCTTCTTCATTTCCTTTTATCAAAATATTGTTTTATCGTTCCGCTTCAATTTATTTGAAGTGAATCTAACGCGTAATGTGCAATTATATTTACTGATCGCTAAATTTTAGGTGCCTTCAAACGTGGCCGTAATTCCTAAATTCATAGAGAGGCAGAAATAAGACAACTCGCGTCAAGTTCGATGTATATATTCATAGAATAGCGAGTATTCAATTCAGCAGCACAACTTTCACCTCGAGATCGACGGTTTTGATGTGCAATTCTGACAAATACGTTTCGCCGTTGTTTAATTGAACGTACAGACCCGTACAGTGCTTCAGATTCGAAATTCAGCTCACGTTGTAATTTACTTATCGGCTTTTCTAAGCAAAATTCGGTGGACCGGAGTTGGAACGTTATCGTGAGCGTTGAGCAACAAAAATGGCGTACAATGAGTAATTAAGTTTTTGCTGTGTGTTTTCCATCACCTTCTAGTGTACATGTAATGCATGGGGATATAAGTTCTAGAATGCCTTGCCCGGAGAAGATGCACGGAAAGAAAGGTTTACGTATCCACCTGCCTCGTAAAGTACAGTGCACGTTTTCAACTGCTTGTTACGTATTGAGACGGCGGTTTTTCCAGTCTTCTTTGATATATAGAGAAGATATACGACCCCAACTTCCTTCTGATGTACAGAGAACGACATCAGTTTTCAGTCACAGAATCACGTGAGATGTCACTTTGCACAGCCAAGTCGAACGCTTCCAACAAAATTGTTCAGAGAATACAGCGATTTCCAACCATCTTGCCTTGTGACATTTCCCTCCATAAATGTGGTGAAGGGAAGACTTTCAGTCGTTCGAATGGACTCGTTTAACTACCGCGAGCGCGAAAAGAGATTTCCATCCAGCTCCAACCGTAGGTTTCTTGTTATAATTTATTTTCGTGCAGCTTCCAAGCAAAATACCTATTGACCAAACGGATTACGAATCTACAGCACTGTGCGGCGTTCGCATTCGAGTTTTGTTTCGTTTCATTCTGGCGATTTAATGCAGATGTAACTGTTAAACCCTCGAACTGCTCTACCATTTTAGGTTTCAACCATCTTTCTCATCGAACCACGTTATTAAATTAATAACGTAATTGACGAACTGAACAGTACAAGCACTTTATGGTTTACACCAATGAGATGCCTGTGTTAAGCAAACACAATTTGGTTTAACAAGTAAAAACCTGAAACTTAGTGAGAACATATTGTTGTGTAGCACCGACAAAACACCTCTTTGTGAAAGCTTTTTGTTCCGTTTCATTTGTACCCCTCGTTTGCCGGTTCTCTCCTTTTCAATCGCCGTCCGCTGCTCCTGAGAAACAACATTATACGCGTTTGCGTACTTACGAAGGTTTACTTGAATCGATATTGGAAGAAAACTTAGGCTACTGAAAGCATCAGTAGAATTTAATGCAAGTAGCTTGAATGCGTCACATTCGGGCTTTATGCGCAAAGAGCTATCTATGTTTTTGGTGTGGAAGAAGCGATTAACGTCTTGCTTTTCTTCGCCCTATGAAGGCGTAATCTTGAGTAATCAGCAAGAGCTCCCTAATTCAAAGAACTGCGGTTTCCTTGATCAATGATTTTCACAGTGTCATCCCTATAACTCCCGATCCATGAATCCCGATCAAAGAGAACTCTTCTCTAAAAAAATGTTCACAGTATCATGAGCTACTTGTACGGTGGTTGCTTAATAAAGGTCGGAACATAATTAGGAGCAACTCAATAAATTCTGGAACATTAAGTGCTAATAGTTTTTTTTGTAGTGGTCTATTGCAGGAGTGGTGTACGTATTAATATGCCCAGTAATTGCTAGGCAAGCTTTTATTGCAGTTTCTGGAGCTCTCCTGGAACTGCACGACGGCTTGTCGCCTTACACCGCGCGGTGGAGACATGATTTATCCCACATCCTCTAGCACGCTAACAATTCCTCGTGCAGTGCGTAGTCAACATGGGAGTTGCTGGTCCAGTGTCGCCCCGAGATATGTTACCTTAGAGTCAGTTGGAGTGTCGCTCCTTACGTAGTTCGTTGGGCTATTCCCAGGTTTCTTCGTTTAGTAAAAGACACTGTGGCGGTCTTGGCTGGGTTAATGGGTAGCCCTTTTTTGTCGTATCCCCAGGCCCTTTTTTTGTCGTCCCAGGTTTCTTCGTTTAGTAAAAGACACTGTGGTGATCTTGGCTGGGTTAATGGGTAGCCCTTCTTTTGTCGTATCCCCAGGCCCTTTTTTGTCCTCCTAGGTTTCTTCGTTTAGTAAAAGACACTGTGGCGGTCTTGGCTGGGTTAATGGGTAGCCCTTTTTTGTGGTATCCCCAGGCCCTTTTTTGTCCTCCTAGGTTTCTTCGTTTAGTAAAAGACACTGTGGCGGTCTTGGCTGGGTTAATGGGTAGCCCTTCTTTTGTCGTATCCCCAGGCCCTTTTTTGTCCTCCTAGGTTTCTTCGTTTAGTAAAAGACACTGTGGCGGTCTTGGCTGGGTTAATGGGTAGCCCTTCTTTTGTCGTATCCCCAGGCCCTTTTTTGTCCTCCTAGGTTTCTTCGTTTAGTAAAAGACACTGTGGCGGTCTTGGCTGGGTTAATGGGTAGCCCTTCTTTTGTCGTATCCCCAGGCCCTTTTTTGTCCTCCTAGGTTTCTTCGTTTAGTAAAAGACACTGTGGCGGTCTTGGCTGGGTTAATGGGTAGCCCTTCTTTTGTCGTATCCCCAGGCCCTTTTTTGTCGTCTCAGGTTTCTTCGTTTAGTAAAAGACACTGTGGCGGTCTTGGCTGGGTTAATGGGTAGCCCTTTTTTTGTCGTATCCCCAGGCCCTTTTTTTGTCCTCCTAGGTTTCTTCGTTTAGTAAAGACACTGTGGCGGTCTTGGCTGGGTTAATGGGTAGCCCTTCATTTGTCGTATCACTTCTGGATCAACTTCCATCGCTCCTTGCATCCGTTTCAATGATCTGCAGGCAATTTTGCCGTTAACTCTTATTGTCAGGTCATCTACATACGTCATCACTTCGTCGCCTTCAAGTTACAATATTTTCAGCAGCTCGTCCAACAATAGAAACCACGATTGGGGAGAAACTACTTGCCTTTCAAGGACAGCCTCGAGTGGGGATCACTGTTATGGTGTCCTCCTTTTCCAACTGAGCCATGTTCTACTCATTCACAACCTGGGGTTCGCTACCCTTATTAGCCAATGGATCTGCAAAGGACCCCTGTCAATGAAGCGGCACGACGCCATCTCCGTACGTTGCATCTACATACAGTACGTTGTGCCTTTGAGAGGGATCTTAAGTGTTTCTCGAGGAGAGGTGCTTTATGAGGTACTGTGATTTGGCAGTTGAGGAGTCTACCTGCCTTGGGTGAAAATACAGACTTCGCACTTTTCCACGCGTAAGACACACAGGCTGCAAGACAATAGATCCGAAAATCAATCAATGTGTGTGGAAAAGAGTGTAATACGCTATGGTTATAGGTAATCCCTGCTATTTCTATTGCTAGTTTCGGGCTCTGGATCGTCACGTATGCTTCAGTTTTGTTGTTCCATACTGTACCGAGATTTGCCTGCAGGAATACACGATTTCCAGAAATCAACAGTACAACTGTGAACTATGTGCTTCAAAACGAAATTGACGTAACCCGCTTTCCTTCCCCTTTTTTCGCGGTGATGAGTTCAAGCGCTACTCAACACTGTTATATTCTGACACTAAGTAGACAGTGTAGAGACACTGCGAAATTAGTCCTTTATGTGAGAAGACAAAACAGCCCATTAAAAATAGTGGCGGCGTAACTCTGGCAAACGGCGAAGTTCTGATGAAGGAACTCAAAAAGCTTTTCGTCTGTTGGCATGTTATTTGTTTTGGTTAAATACTAGTGTCACAATAACACCACAGCCAACGACGTTCTGTAACACACATTATCCCTACAGTCCCGCTGTGTATGTTATTGTTGTTTTATTTTTGACGAAAGTAAGAACATAAATCCCATAAATATCCGAGTGCTCTACATAATTACTTATTATGTACTTATTCAATCAAGTCATGTTGGATACGATAATCAATTACTGAACTTTTATCGCATGATTTAAGTGGCTAGGAACGAAATTTTGACTGCTCTCAGTTGGGAAGCATGTCCTTTCCGCAACATACTTTTCAAGAGTCGCTTTCATAAGCTGTTCTCATTGGTGCTACTTCAATGAACACAATCGTCAATTCAATGTTAGCTGGTTTACCGACTTCCAAATACAATTTCGAAATAGATTGACTTTTCATTGAAAGAGTTAATTTGCTGTAACGAGTAGACGAAACTTTATTGATCGAAATCGTATTATGTAAATATATATATCCACTTGTTTTGTAAATAGCGGTATGAAAACATGTAAACTTTAACCTGTGTCGATATTTTGTTTTCTTGTTAGCTTTTATGATTGTTTCTTCTTCGAAAAAAAAAATTATATGAATTTAGAATTGTGATTACGTAGAAAACTGCGCATTCAAAATTTATTTATTTATTTTTTGTCACTCTTGAGGCTTAATTTTGCTATGTCCACTTTGACGCTGGAACAACTGGTCTTTATTTGTGATTCTCGTTTATGAACTGTGAAAAGGAATTGCTGTGCGTGTTTGAATACGAAATCCCGGGGGGTGAGAGTTGGCGGTTAGCGGGGAGGGCTGGTCACGAACTGACCCAATTTCCAAAATCGAGCGTTGTTAATAATTAACGGTCTTAGGGCCGTTGGAAGGTTAATTACTGCAGTACAACGTTTCAAGTGGGCGAATTTACTGACGTTTTGATTTTTCTCGTCAAGGGATTTGTATCAGAGTTGAAATTAAAAAGGATTATGAAGAATTACGTTGGAGCGTATCATAACAACCTCTGTTTTTGGTATTTAAGAGCTTGAAATCGTTGTACTAGTGGATTTCGTCCATAAAGGCGCGTAATTCATTGAGTGGTGTTTAATCATCCGCACTTCACAGTGATATCCTACTATTAAGCGCAAAGGTTAGTTTAGTAACCAGTTAAAACTGTTACAAACTATCCAGAACACCACCAACCTTTGAGAAAAGAGTCTGGGGGCCTGAACGTGTGTGCGCACGTGCCCGTGAATACAATTGAAGGAAAGCGGTTAAGCGTAATCAATTCAAACGTCATTTTCCACCTGAAGATGAACGTGGAACTTGAAAGCGCTATCTGTCTGATAAATTAAGCTTCATTAACGTCATTTTTTCTCAAAAACAACTCTGAACGTTTTAATTTAATTTTCTCCGGTAATACTTGCTAACAAATCGAGAGCAGCACAATAAATTATGAAGTCTTTCGACAAAAATTTTGGTGTTATTTTCTCGTTGATCCCACATACATAAAAGGTTCTCACAAATATCGTGAATATAGTCCAATATGTTGCTTGCGCGATGAGACTTCGACAATGGTAATATATTTAGGATAAAATCCAGAATTAAAATATTGTCGTTTCTCTGAGTGTAAATAATTCTAAAAAAAACTATTGTTTTATGTGCTATTGTGGTATACCTTGGATATCTGTTAAATTGATAGGCACAGATATTTTGCTATAAGTAGTTGTGAGGAACAGAATGTAGTAATAAATGATCTAGACTACGCACCGCTCACTTAACGAAGATCGTGACATACGTGAAATGGGTTTTGCTCCTCAGAAATTCATAAAATGGAATAATCCTTGTGAGAGTGCGTACTGAATTTGCGTTATAAATGTCACTTCCGTTTTGATCCTGGAAATTGTCAGTTCATGCGGCGTACTACAGGGCTGTCGATAGAGTATATTCAATTGATGGTTTGCCAGTTCAAGGGGAGAAGGGCACTTAGGAAATTTGGTTGAGGAGGCTATTACGAACTCATTGACGACGGCAGTGGTCGGTACGAGGAAAGAGAGATACGAACTAAATTACACGTGAGTTTCATAAATTTCTCACACTGTTTGGGAAAGACAGGCCTCCACACATGGGGACATGGGGTTATGGCCTTCAGGCTCCATAATTGATGACTTGACTTGAAGATACCACGTTTGGCGCATTTGTGTTTCCTCCCCCCCCCTTGAAACGGTGGATGCAGGTGATACCCTCACTGCATCCACAAACGGGCCTATTGTAAGGGCGTCCATGATCCTCAGATCTTGGCCCCCCTGCACCACCCCCAGGCCCCAAGACACTGGTCTCGCTTGGTGTGACGTCACCTATACGACCCCACCACCACTGCACAAAGCGGAGGATATTCGCAAGTTCTGCCTATACCTCGCTCTTGCCAATATTTGCAAGTAGTACCTCAGTGGACAGTGACCGGTGAACAGGCCACATATGATCCTCATATCCTTCCTCCCCAGTGCAAGCACCTCCTTGGACCTCCCTCTGGAAAGTCGGATGAAGAGTTTTGACTGTCTAAGGCCAGGCGGCCCCTGCCAATGGGCAGCCCTGCACCTATCCTCCCATTTGCCAACCTCTCTGCGTAGGTGGCTCTTGGTAGTCCCAACAAAGGGCTCAGGGCCAATAGGGATCTGCGCTGATCCCTTCTTTGCCAACCTATCAGCCCGTTCGTTTCCCTCTATATCCTGATGCCCTGGCAACCAACACAGTGTTACACTGTTGTCCCTGGCCAGGGCCTTCAGTCCAGTCAGACACTCCCACACCTGCCGCGATGTAAGACAGTATGAGGCTAAGGCCTTGACAGTGGCCTGACTGTCCACCACGATGTGGATTCCCTGCCGCTTCAGTCCCCTCTGCAGCAGCTGCAGACGCTGCACACTGACCGTTACCGCAGCCACCTCTGCCTGGAACGCTGTAGCCAGCGTCCCCAATGGGATTGCCGCTCTGATCTTCAGCCCAAAAATGCCTGCCCCTGCAAGGCATTTGTGCTTAGTCACAACCCTAAGTCGAGGACCTCTGCTAGACTTTTTCGTCACTGCTTTGGTCTGCTACCAGACTGTTACACTCTTCTCACATAAGGATAAGACAGATTAAAATGCCTTTCATGCTTTACATAATTTGAAGTAAGAAGCCGTGGCTCAGTAAACAAAATTTCAACCTCCCCCCAAAACTGCTCTTAGCAAAAGGGAGTGCCCAAGAGAAAGCCTTGTGAACGAGTCCCCACTCCCTCACTCCTCAAAAGTCTTCACTCCATGCTACCCCAACCTCTTCGTACAATGACCATCAATGAAACGGAAAATCGAGAAATGTAACCATCTAAACACGTCGCAAGCCCATATCTGGAAACCTGTCCACGCCGCAAGCCAATTTCTTTTCACAAAAAGATTTTTATTAGAAAATTTGAGCAAAATAAATATTTTTGAACGCGAGCGAAATTTTTCAGAAAACCTTTCAGATCATATCAAACGAAAGTAATAAACCAAAATCACTTTAATGCAGTTATATTCCATACTGTGCCTTAAACTTTATTTCGAAGATTTCCTTCTTTTCCGAATCAGGAGGAGAATGAATCGCGCCAAAGTAAGCTGTCATCTGTCAATAAGTCTGTTTTTCATTTGAAAGAAAGTAATGATACCATTGTCTTTCAGATTTTCATTTCTTTTCCTAGCTAACATGTATTTCTAAAACATTGAAGAAAAAAAACATGTTTGATATTGTGTATAAAATAGCAGCCAGCTGAAGATAACCAATGAAAATATTGTAGAATATATGTATATACTATTGCGAATAAATAAATTATTGACTTCTGGATGTCACTTACGGTAGGAACGACGAGAAAGTTAGTCAAACTTTTTTAAAGTTCTGCACCAAATCTCACTATCTCTTTTTTTCTCTCATTGTTTCAATAAATTCACTTTAAATTATTATTGAAAAATTCAAAGGAAACGACAGTCATCGTCTAAAATTCAGGAAAAATAAAAGCCTGCTCTTCGTAGACACTCAAAAGAAGTTCGTTAATATAAAATGGGTCCAGAAAGTAATAAATACGTGTGCAATGGAGAAAGTGGTCATCACATTGTACTCATTACTAATAATATGTACAGAGATTACAATAGTATAAAGACACATAAATTATATTGTAAAATATTGTAATATTAGGGAATCAAATTTTATATACTGAAAAAAAAACAAAAGAGTCGTTTAAGAATGTGTAAAAGGAAAATAATTTTTGTGATATTCTGTTATACTATTTTATAGCGGTTGGAAAAAACTACATAGTAACTTTCTAGTTTTTAGAAACTATCTAGCAGTCCACTTTGACGTTAATTGAATGTGTCATTTACATGTGTAATGTGTCGATAGAGAAGATACGGAAGTACAAACGGGACTTTTGCTTGAAATGTTGCGTTTGTGTGGTCGTTGATGGGGACGAGACTTGTGGCGAATTGCGGAAAACGAACAAAGAAAGATGTAGTTCGTTCAAATCTAGGTTGAAATGATTTTCGCTTGAACTCACTAAATTTCAAACCAAGATGTTTTCCGTTAACTGCGTATTTTTGTTTGTCATTAAGGGCAACTTATGTTAGTCTTATTTTACGCCACGCGACTTCAGAGGTGGTAGTTGTAATAAGAGTTGTTAGCAACTAAGCAACGAAAAATAAGCGAAGGATAATATTTTCAAATTTTTTTTTTTTTCATTTCCAGCTTCTGTAATTATTTTAAAAAATTGATTCAATAGTTTAATTTCCATATTTCTATTCATGAGGTGTGAGCTTGAAATGCTTTGTAAGAAGCCTGATTGAATCGGAAAACGTTGTAATCAGTTACATCGACCTTCAGCTCGAAGTTGAGTGCGCAGTGTTGGCAAATATCGATTCAAAATACTTCTGACAAAAAGTTGAACTATAAAGAGGTTTCGATCCGTCGATGTGTTGCCTTTACTAAGAGTATAGTGACCAAATACAATTTATGAGAGCCTTAAGAAACCCTCACTCTTTCTGTAATGATCTCAACGTACTGCCGCAAGCGCAATAAAATGAAATAAGAGGCGGCGGGAAGTAGCGTGACCTCTTATTTTTGAATTACTCCTGACGCTAGTGAGAGTAGCACCTTCGAACCTCTGATGTCACGTGGCGTATAGTAAGCGCTTAGCTCGTAAAAAACCAGATTGAGATTACCGAAGAACTGAACCAAATTTCTTTAGACTTTTATCTGGTGGCTTTCAGAAAGCAAATTGTAACCCCGCGAACCTCAAATTGTCCAAAACCGCGCAGCGAAGGATTTTTAACATTGCCCGAGGAAATAAGCGACCTTCAAGTGACCTTCCTTATCACTTGTTACTAGAATAAAATAAAAGCAATAGAACGAAATATAATGAGACTGAGTTGTGAACCGGAGCCTTCACTGGGGATCCATAAGCAAAGGTTTTGACTGACTAGACGTGGATACGGTAGGACAAAGAATAGTAGGGGACAGTTGGAAGAATCAGTCGTTTATGGTTCCGCGCTTCAAGGAAGAAATTAGATCCAGTTTTAAGTCTTGTTCGTGCGAGCTCACCAGTTGAAGGCTGAAGTAACTCACTAGTTTCCCATACATTGGGAATACGTGGTAAAACTAGGTTTGTTCTTCTTCAAAGTCAGTTCAAGGTATACTTCACCACTAACGCCAACTTCTGCACTGGCATATGCCGAAGTAGGCCTCAATTAATACTTGAGAGGGAGTGTAGTGAGGTCCTATATTCCATCATGATAGGAGTTCAATTTGTGTGCTCCACTCCGCGAAGTCTTCATCAGCCTCCAAAAGCCCTTCAGTAAGCTACCGATGGTGGATAAGTGAACCTGGCGTGCTAGCGATGTGGCTTCAGGATACATGTGATTGTACGGGGTATTCCTACTGATTTCTAGATGCTGAGATCGTATCGAGACCACATCGCTGATAGACCTAGTTCCTTCTTCAAGGGCTGACTTTGATGAAGGATGGGCTGTTCCCCGAAGTACAAGTATCCTAAAGGTTCCGGAGAGCGATACTCGGAAAAAGGGGAGCCGTCTGGTGAAGAGCGCCACGTATGAAGCTAAACTCAGTCCTCTCACTTTGGAGCACTGAAGAAAATATTTTTGGGGGTTATTTCAAGACTGGGCTTAAGAGCTTGACGAATTGGGTGGCTCACCAGGAGAATGACTGGGACTGCTCCCTGAAACGACCTTCCCATCAAGCTCTCCTGTGCAGGGTGTTGTCACGATGTTCACACTTAATGGCTTGGAAGTCGAACACATCGACTTTGTTCTGGTTCAAACCTGCTCCCGCATTTTCACGTTCACGATCTGAATGCTGTCGTGTCGATAATGCCCAACGACCTGCTGCAACCTCGCCCTCTTCAAATTATAGCACGCTTGCACATGAAGGCTGAAATGTGTGAGTTTGAATACGAGTACTTTCCTCGTATAGTTCATTCCTTCGCCGATGCAGAAAACAGGATGTTGAAGATTTTTGAGTGTGTTTGCTATAACTAATGCAACTACGGCAATGTGACTACCAATATTATGGCAACAAGTAGTACGGTAATACTTCTTCGCTCCACTTTGAGCTTAGTCCATATCACTGTTTATGCAATCTAGTTCTGAACTGTGAACCTACGTAGGCACCTCCAGTCAGAGTGATCCTGGCATTTCCTGTGTAAATAATCTCGAAGTGCGGGCTTCCTATCATCTTCTTGAACGCCTGGCCATATCCCTACTAATATATGTCTTCATGATGCTCCTCGAAAGTGACGTATGATGTAGCGCGAGAAAATATTTTGGGCAACGCAACGAATCCTCGAACTGAATCACATTCGGAGAAAATGTGTTAATATCGCCAACTTCCATTGATTAAGTTGTAACGGTAGATCGTCAGAAATTGGAAAACTGTAGGTACGGTTTAGAGGATTAGTGAGGAGGTGTAAAAGTGTAAGCAGAAAGCTGTACGCGGCTTGTCAATACAAATGAAGCGTAAAAACTGTAAGGGCAGTCTGATTTTTCGCCAGTCACCAGTCTTCTTGAGCTCAGACTCCTCTACGATTGATCCTCCAACTTGTACAACATCAAGCGGGCGTCCAAAGACAATAACTTAATTGCCATCACTTCTTTCAACTCTGAAAACATAGTGCTCTATTCCTGATCTTTCGATCGATCACTTCCACTTACTTATGTTGTGGCCAGAAACCGCTCGGTATCTTGTCTCTGACTGGTTCAGTGATTGGAGTTTTCTCGGATTTTTCAAACCACCTGCCGTACAACTGGCAAGAGTGTGACTATCTCCAGCTTCTCAGACTTTAAGCACTAAATGCCCTTACATTTATGCAGCCTAATAGGAACTTTCGTTTTCTCTCGGGTCACCTAGAAGTGTTTAGCCAGCTACAAACTTATTATACAGACATATTTGGAGAAACTGAGGGTGTTTCGGAAAACACCAACACCCAGGGTTTGCGCGAGTGAGAATTTTGTCTTTTTTTGATTACAGGGTATTTTGAGTACCAATCATTTCCAAAACTGTGCTGGGGCAGACCAGGAGGTGTGTTACTCGATGTGTGTGTGTTTACAATGGCATTTCAAGCATTAGGTGATGAATATGTTTGTATACACGCACACATTAACGTCGACAGTTAGTGCCATAGCACGTTTCAAAGGCGTGAGGCACTTCTGGTCTATGTGAGAACTGAGGCTGTAGCTGCCTTCCCTTTCCTAGTCGTTAAAGCGCCGTATCTTTCTCCAGAACACAAGAGATCCGTCGCCACATTCACCTAAACCACCACCTCTCAGTCTGTGTCACTCAATAACCTCTAATAGCGGGTATATGTATCTAGCGGTGACACGCCGAAAAAATTAATAAGAACGAATAAAAAGAATCCATTTCTGCTTCAAAATACCAGAAAACTGTTACGTATTGAGCAATTCGAGTTTGCGATCACTATTCGCTCCTTCTAAGGAAGAATGAGTTTCGAGTTGCAGAGTGATAGTACAAGGGACCAATCTGAATCACCCACAACTCAGCGGCTGACATATTTACCTCACAAGGATGAACCTAATTGAGCCCACAGAGTTGCAGGAAGGACAAAATTAAAGAAAAAGCGTTAAGGTTCTTGCAACACTTTGATTAACAGCTACTCACCACAGAGTGTTCGGCAATCGGTCTCCAGGGTAGTCCCTCCATGTACTCACTGAAATTGAGAGTGTACGGTTCTGGCCCATCGATTTATTTTCGTTATCCCTTCGAGGACCTCATCGTTACCCTGTAGACTCTTGTGACACTTCCGCTTGTATTTACATCTTGTGTATTCTTCCTCATCTCTTACTTGCGCTGTTTTCTTCCACATTCTCCTAAGGATTGTTTTGATTCATTTCTCTACAGATGTTTCGTCCACTTCAAAATCTACCGACTTATTTATCCCTTCGGGCGCAATACAATTTAAACGATATTATTAATTTAAAGTTGAATCGTCATAGGCTCGCACAATCATTATAGTCATTTATTCCGTAGAAGAAAGGGTTTTATAATCGTAGAAGATGGAAATAGGTGTGACGTATATAGACGGAATGCATTTTCTGTAGTGTTAGGGCCGTCGATTGCCCGTCGTCAACTTCTCCGAATATTTCGTGGTTTAATTGAGAAGTTGAACGCTTTTCGTATTTCATTCGTCATCCTCGATTTAAAAAAAACAAAATGCTTTCGATCGGGAAATGACAACCCTCCGAATAGGTTTTTTGGCAAGTAGTTCGTAACGAAATGTAGTCACGTTGTAAGCAACAAACGGGCAGTTTGAATTTGATGGTGAATGAACTCTTTTAATTGTGTAATACATATCATATAGAAATGTGGAATGAAGTAATAAATTCGAGAACGACTTACACATTACACATATTAAATGTATAGAATTTCGAAGTTTCATTGAGGGGCAGGATGCTTCTTCCGCCACTTTGATGGTTGTACGACGGAAATAAGCGATCTTCAAACCCTCAGAGTTCTGCACTCACTTTGGTTGAATTTAATCAATCTTCCCTATTTGTTTTGCAAGTTCCAAAAGAACGCAATTTAAAAAAAAAATTAAATCTCAGTACACAACGAAGCAAAGAGCAATTACGCGAGTTTTGATTTTATTTCGGTTCTAATTCTGTGACTGGCAAAAAAAGAGATTTGTTGTTCAAATAATTTCGTAAATGAAGAAAAACATGGAAAGATATAAATTAAAATAAAAGATACTCTCTAATTTGAAGCATTGCCACAAGAGTTATAAGATGCACTAAGCTGTTAATAGGAATTGTTGGATAATAAAGCTATACGTTATTTTCTTGACTTAATTATTCAACCCGTTATAGCCGTTCCAACCAAGTTAATCTAAGGTTTTGTTTTTTACTGGTGCGTTGAAGCCGTGTACCTACTGGACGATCTGAGTGTCAGACATTCTGACGGCTCGAAGCTGAAACCCACGATGCACTCCTCGTCTAACAGTAAGTGTGTAAGAAAAAATAAGCAGCATCCAGCCCTTGATTCAAGCTTTTCGGAAAAGCAGATCAGGCCAAGGGGGGCCACCATAGGCGGGAGGTAACAAAGGGACCTTCGTGTCAACCCGAACGAACGACGCATCTAATTGGCTTCTCCTGCCGACAAAGGGCTTAAGGTTTATTTTTAAAGCCGATAATGGACTCTTTGGATTTTCCTAAATATTCCTTTCCAACCACTTGCTTTACCTCCTCTCTTAAGATTCCACTCTCAGCTCTTCCCATACCCAACCCAAAAACGCACATGTGTTACTCACTCACCTTTAACCCAATTCACTCGCTCTCAGCTCTCGTTCCCACAACCCAGTTTACCAGTTCAGAGACCCCTTGTGTCGCTTAAGTTCTTACTCACACTCATATTTCTTTTCCGCTATTCTATTATATAAAGTGTATAAAGACAGTCCTCTCTCACACTCATCACGATAACCCATTCTTCAACTTCCACCTTAAGCTCCCCCTCTCGTGTATCCAACACCGGTAAACCCATAAGTTTATTGACTTTGGGAAAACGCACTCTCCCTCTCACCAATGGTGGGATGAAGAAAAGAGAGCCGTATAAAAACGCTCATGCACATAGTCACCAACTCTTCAGAATTCTTTTCAGGCAAGCACAATAAGAAAATAGACACATCCATGCATCTCTAGGCCACCCAACTAGCCTTCTACAGGGTCTGGCACGAGGGCTTCATCTACAATCTCATCAATTTTAACTCATTGGCCTGATCATCTCCTACACCTGAAAAAGCCCCTTCTGCAAAACCTTGTCGCCTTCAAAACGTATCACTGTTGGTGTCCCCCAAGGATCCAAACTCTCGCCTTCTCTTTCCAACATTTTCTGCCATGACATCCCCTCTGACGAGAAAATCATCATAGCGCAATACGTTGATGCTTTGCCCTTCTCTTTCCATTTCCTAATACCTAGCTTCCAGTACCTAACCTTGAACGTGGTAATTGTTACTGGGTTAGCTACTAAATTTATTGGTAATAGCTACTTTTACTGATTTACCAACAAGTTCACACTCAAACGTAGATCAAAATGCTTGATTTTTGGGCTGCCGAAGGATCTTATGAGTATAAACTGAGCAACTAGGCAAAACGTGAGGAAATTGTTGGCAAAGTTAACTCACCTCAAAATGCTTGGTGAAGGAGACTAACTCACAAGTGAAGATGGAACTGTGCTGGCAAATAGTTCGCATTGAGCTGGTGGGTCAGTAAGACGCAGAGCCATCGGGCTTTCAGTACTCCTAAATTTAGAAGTAGTCATCAATCATCCACACGAGCATTCCATAACTATTCAGCTTTCCTCTTTGATTTTAGGTATTTACATCACTTTATTTTATCTGGAGATAATCCGTGTATTATGATGATTAATAGAAAAAGTGTCACAGTCGTGATCAGTGGTGATAATTGAGTTGGGGAACTGTTTGGAAGTTGCCCTATAAGTGTGAAAAGTGGAACTCGAACCCGAAATATTATGTGGTACGTGGTCGGCTTACCAAAGCCTTAGGAAGTTTACTCACATCACCTTCCACTTTACCTTGATGAACAGCAGAAAGAAATTTGTTCACAATTAGCTCACCAAGAAAAATAACGATGCTGATTATATGACCAATAAACAAAACTAAAAACCCCGCTTCAAGATCAACTATCTGTAGCCTTTTGAACTTTTTCTTAAAATTTAGTCTTTTCTTCCGTTTGGTGAAAGTCTGAGTGTACCAGGCGCTGGGAAGGCCGGCTTGGAACACCAACGATACGAAGCGGTTCATCAACGGCTCAAATGTACTGCCGTACGTCAACAAGTATCCCATATTCTTCGTATAGCCTGGACACTAAGCATCAAACATGTTATTATTACGACCAAAAGTTAATATGAAAAGTGATTAAACGAAAAAATTATAAATTTAAAACTGCTCACCTTTAGCTCATACTCATTAGAATCCAAAAGCCCGCTGTAAGCTGAGAGTAAATACTCCTTCTTACGCATCACGGTGTACTCTCCTTTGAACGGCGTGACTCGCATCACGTGGACGTACTTGTACAGTTGGTCTTCAGGGGGATCTAAAGTAGGTGGCTTCCTCTGAATGGCTTCGAAAAGCATCGCTTGCAAATACGACGTGAAAATTACACTGAAGATAAAACAGCTCCCTAAATAAATGAGAAAACCACCGGTAAGTAAAAGTGACCTCGATTCAGTAAACTAGAAGAAGGAGAAGTGAAGGTTAGCCATGCAATTATCTAAGTACGTTTCCATCCGTTCTGAAGTATATCTAGTGGGATTATAGGTGGGGAGCAGTGGGAATAAATAAATAGTAAATTTAATAATAATTCATAAAAGCCAAAATGAGGACTAAAGTTAACGTACCTGTTAGGTGAGTCCGTCTCCTCTGGCTTGTGAGCCAGAGGAGACGGACTCACCTAACAGGTACGTTAACTTTAGTATTTGCCTACTGGCGGACACAACCCAATTTCTTTAATACCAAAATGAGGATGTTCGTGCGACAGGATTTCTCGATTATGAAATAGTTGCGATCATTTTAATTAATGTTTCACGTAATTGTTTTAGAAATAGTCGCGAGCACCGAAAGAATTGCATTCCATTTGAGATCACAGAAATGTCCATGCCGAGTTCATGTGGTGCGAAAATTCAGTTGCTGCCTCGGCAGTTCCGTTTTTTTTCAGATAATCTTCATGGAAAGCGAACAGAATTGCAGGTTTGTAATTTGTAGTCCCGGAGGAGTAGCGTAGTCTCCACTGCTGCCGCAGAAGTAACCTCGAAATCCCCGTATTTCCAAATGAGCCGTCAGCTACCCTCCTCGTTCTCGTTTGAGTCTTTCTACGTCAGACCTTGTTTCCGGCTGCAATCAACGGGTAGAAATGTACAAGACTCTCGAGTTCGATTTCACAACTTCCTAGAGGCTTAGTAAGTGATAGATATCGGTGAAACTTTGAACATGTGGAAGCGTGGTAATTCGCTCTGTGGAAACGCGTGGGCCTCATTTCTTTAAGGGCTCTTTAGTGGCTGGCACACTTCACCAGTTTAGTCCCTTGTGACTTTGTTTTAAACCTTCCACCTCCCTACCCAGTCACACCCACAGATTTTCTCCTTTTCGATATATCAAACAGTTGGATTGTTCTTAATTGGAAGATTACTTTATTTATTTATTTGTTTCGTTTGTTCGTCTCAACTGCCGCCTTCAATCGTTCACAACAAATCCAAGACCAAACCGCAAATTGTCAAGACCAAAGTGAGGTGGACTCGGAGAAGTAAGGGGGAAGATATCTTCCTTCTTCGTATCTCCACCAGCAATCTGTTTTTGTCAGCTAGAGCCTCATTAATGCCTCGTCGTTCGTTTTTCTCGGGTCGTCACTAATTTACTTTTCCCATCCTTTGCTTAGTGTGTGTGTTTGATGAATCCATACCCCTGACACCACATCGCGGCAGGAAGAAGTCAACTTATTTTTTAATCCCTACACCGTTCGCCGTTTCTGTCAGCATCAAATCAAGATCGTCAAGGATACATCACCTCTTCATTTCGGTTTCGTGAGAACGTTTAATTTTATACTCATCATTTTCATTTTTCACGCAGGAGCAATTCCTTTTATTTTTCTCTTTTCGTTTGCCTGATTAAATAAATCGGTTAATGTAGCACAAAGGAAAGGTTTTTCTTTTGGGATCCCCCCTTTGCGTTAACATGGATATATGTGAGCCACATTGACAACACAAACGTTACGAAATTATAGGAAGCAAACGTCAGCCAAGGTAAATCGAGGCCTGCACAAGCGAACGGTTTCATACTTCGATGCCAACATGGTTAGGTCTACCATCTCGGAAAGCAAGGCTATCGAGCACGCCCCCGTAAATTCGCTTTGGCATGGCAAACCACAAAGTGGACACTAGGATCCGGCGCAACTTCTAATGACATTATCTGGACCATTCTGACACCCTAATTTCTGTGCCCTTCTCAAACTTTGTCTGTCTACAACCTGGCGGTAAAACTCCAGTTTTATATGTGATCGCTTCGTCAAAAAGGATACGCGTCATCACCTAATTTCCACTCCGAGAATGCATTTGTTCGCTCGTTTCGTCCATTTCATCAATTTGCCGTAGAAGAGTCTACTTCGCTGAAAGAAGGCTTGTTTGTTTCGATTCGTTTTCAGTTATTCTATCAAACTTCACGGCAAATGGACTTTATTTGTTACTATCATGATATTAATTCATAAAACGTTTCCAGAACGCGTAGCACTTGTCTTCTTTGGTTTGCACGCTTATATATTTATCCTAGCGCTCTCTATATTTGCTTCATTTTGATTGAACTACTTTAGGCCTCCCCGTGGGACACCCCATGTGATTGCAAGGGGTGGACAGGGAGGCTCTCATGCCCCAACAAATTGTCATGCTCTTGCTTGAAGTACGAAACGAACTTTTTCCTCTTTTCCCGTCTGATGGGTATGCTGTCGAAGAGTTAACTGTCTTTGCTCATCCACGTTCGTTCATTTCGTGTAATGAGTTGTAAGCTCTATAGTTAACGATCCATTTATTTGTCTTGCATTCATCGAATTCAAGCGGGTTCATGTTCTATTTTTTAACCAATCTGCTGAGTGGGGTTTCACTATTTCTAAAAGTAGCCCTCGCCATCATCAAGCCAATGGGGCAGCAGAAGCGGCTGTAAAGTCGGCAAAGAATAGAGGAAATATGGAACTGGCTCTTCTGATTCACCGAACGAAACCATTGGAAACGGATTTCAGTTCAGCCGAACTGATGTTTGGACGAAGTTTGAGGAATAACTTACCGTCTCCTCTTGTGGGGAGGAAGAAAGACGACAAGGAATATCGTCAGAGGGAGGAGAAATATCAAGACAAATACAAGAGAAACTTTGACAGACGTCACCGTGCAAACAGTATCAGTGACCTCAAGGGGGGTGAGCTAGTCTGGATTACTGATCTACGTCGCCATGGCCGAGTTATCAAAAAACTCGACGAACCTAGTTCTCATTTTGGCAGAGACTTACAAAAGAACCATCCGACGTAACAGGATACACCTGGTTCCAGCACCTTACATGAGGGGACGCCTTGATTCAGAACAGCAGGTCGTACCCAGCTTTCCTGCAGCACAGATGAATGATAATCAAGAAATGGAGGGAGCTGATCTTCCATCAACGGCAAGTGGAAATAATCCCTCCCGAACACAAGCCACTTCACCAGCTACTATGGACCTTGGTGCGCCTCCACCTCAGCTACCTAACACATTAGGAACAGAAGTTAAGCCTGGTGTTCCTTCAACAGAAGCCAAGGAATGACCATGGGACCATGCCAACAGTGTCACTTTCAGGGAGAGTAATAAAAAAACCTATACGCTTCAAGGACTAAGATGTTTTCCCATCTTGAGGGGGGATGTTGATGTAGTGTCCCGGTCATGGAATAAATACTCTTGTTAATATGGAAGGTGAAGTGGAAGAAGGATTTTGGTGGGTGATCGGGGAAGAAGGAAAGTAAAGGACAAATTGGTTATGGAGACGAGTCGAGCCGAGTTTTTCTATAATGTTTTCCTAGATCCCGAGATTGATCATTACAGCTTACAGAAAAGACTGAACCACAATCAGATTCGAAAAATGTAGTGGTTTTTGGTAATTTGTTGTTTTTTTTACGGCATTCTGCTGGGTCTGGTAAACAAATTTCACAACTACGTCACAAATTTCTTTTTCAAAAACGTTCTGTGTAGATTGAATCGTAGGGTGAGTTATAGCAATACACTCAATACCCTCCAAGTGAGCACGCATGGTTCGTATTTCTTAACGACTCGAAAATATATAAGACTGCACGTAAACAACGACTCACCTAAAATCATTCTTTCTTTCGTTCCTGTAGTCTTCAAGTTGAGAGGAATCGATGTAACTGCATTTAGCGTGAATGTCAACCAGCCAACCCAACCTCTTCGATAGTTGACGATAGACAAAGCCGAATTGACCAAAATTATAGTCACCAGGAAACACAACCAAAGCTCCTCGCGCAATAATGACTTGAAAACGTGCCATTGATTGGTTGTAGGCCTCAATTTCACCACGAAGCATATATCGTCGCCGTAGATGATCCTAGTCATGGTGTACTGAAATTAAGAAAACGGATTATTACAACCGTCGCCTTAAAATGTTTCGTGCCGCTCATTCGTAGTAGAATTATTCGTAATCGGGCTACTAACGAATCAATTCAAAGGTGTACACGTGCGTGTGTTGAGGAACTCCTGCAGGAAAATATTGGAGTCATCCGACGGGCGAAATTAGTTTGGAAGGTAATTGTAACCAGGCTGGCACATCTTGTGATCTACTATATAAGTAAATGAACAAAGTAGCAAACAAACATTTCATATTGCGGGAAGGAAAGCTAGTAGTTGGAACTTTGTGGGTGCTGCAAATTTCATAACTGAGTTGCAAACATCGTGAACTGTTCACGTTAGTGAAGTGGCTTTTAATGGCTTTATTGTCTTGCGTACAGGAGGAGAACGTACAATACGAGGAACGATAATCATCACTTCCGAATGTAATTAGAATACAGGGTTTTATTTACGATTACGTGGAGAAGGGATCAATCCCGAGGAGCATGGAGCAGGATAAGGGCGAAGAGGTGACTTAGGATTTCCGTTGCTCGGAAAAAACAAGAGTTTCACGTGTTCTACCAGCAAAATCCTTAAAGAAACGTTCGGTTCGTTTGAAGACTGCCACTGACCAAAAAGTGGCAGCTTTTGAGGAAGAATTTGAGAATACGCTATCATTAATTCGGGTGCGAAAACACCATCAGTGCACAGTTCCATTCGCCTAATGCCCATTCACATAGCGTGGCAAGTTTTCGTTCAGTGGAGAGGTCATTACAGAATACGCCTCAAAGTGGGAAAAACTCCCTTTTCACTATACACTTGTCCTGTATGCGCTCAATGGGTAACTGGCCAGCGATGACTTGGAATTCTTCAGTGGATGCTGTCTCACTGGGCATTGGAGCAATGCTCTCTGAGATTGGGTCAGTAGTGTCCTTTGATTGACTTTGACGCTGCAACCACAGACACGTTGGCAGTCGCCAATCACGCCAAGTAAGTGTACATAAGGATAATGTCACGATAACACACCTTGCTTATTGCTTCTAATGAGTGAAACCATGGAAGGGTAGTGAATTTAATGGGATGATGATGATTACAGGAAGGTAGTCTTCAGGCGCACCGACCGCAGCGTATTCCTGAAGCTGCGGGACTAATGGCGACTGAGGACCCATGTCCCAACTCTCCTTTCACGAGTCTGTTGGGCACATCACCCCAGCCTATTGCCGGTACCCATTACCTCACCCCCCTGGGTTTGGAGAAGGGGGGTAGCTGGTCGAGGATCGAACCAGAGCCTGCTGGTTCTATTCCCACCTGGCTCGGACAGCCTCACGCCCGAACGCGCTTTAATTTAAAGGGACTGGAGATGCTCAAGAGGAAGTCTGTGGCTGCCAAAACGTACTGGCGGTTGGCTATTTAGTTTTCCCTTTAAGACGATGAAGTTGGTTTTTTCTCGATGTGTTTTGGTTTTTTCGCTCCATTGGGTGACGACTCGGAGCATTTGATGGGTTTTGGCCTCCTGGACCGAACGTGGACGGACCAGCACAGTCAGGTGCGTTTGGCATAGCGCTGAGTCACTGTATGTCTTCTGAAAGAGCTGGTTGGAGAACTGGAGAATCCCAATGTACCTGTTAGGTGAGCCCGTCTCCTCTGGCTGGTGAGATACTGTGGGCAAGCGCTTTCGATGTAAAGACATCATCGTCTGGCCATTAAGTCAGTGCTGGAGTCAGTCAGTTGGTCGTGGTTTTTATATACGAAGAGAAGGGTAAACGGGATGATGGAGCGTTGGGGAAGAGGGGGAAGAAGGAGATCATGTACCTCAGGGGAAACCCACTAGAGGCGAATTGAACGTCTTGAATGGTCTGTCAGTGGTCGATTCCAAGTCTTTTGTGTATAGGGTGGTCTGTAAATACGTCAGTTGGTTGTTTTCGTTTGTGTAGTGTTTCGATGGGTGTGAATATGGTGTCGCATTTTGTGTTGATTTGTTCATTTATGATCTGTCCATTGAAGTTTTTTTGTTTATAAATGTCCATGTTTTCTAATATGTTCAGTTTTCGTCCTGTGCATTGTTTGTGTAGTAAGGTGGTGCAGTCCTGTATTTTGGTAGGTTCATGTCCAGTTGTCTTGAGGTGATTGGCAAAGTTTGAGTTGTCTTTGTTCCTATTAGAGATTTAATGCGTTCTGAATATCTGGTCCGTATTTATCATCCTGCCTGTCCTATTTATGCGTTTTTACTAGTAAAACTATTTTATATACCCCACTTTGGTCGAGTGGGTCTGTCTTTTCAGTCTTTGCAGTTAGTTTGATTCTAAGTGTGTTGTCCGTACGTAGTGCGATTTGCATGCCTGACTGACTCCAGCACTGACTTAACGGCCAGACGATGATGTCTTTACATCGAAAGCGCTTGCCCCCAGTATCTTACCAGCCAGAGGAAACGGACTCACCTAACAGGTACTTTAGTTCTCAAAGACTTATCAGATGTTAATGAGAACGGCTACGACGTACTTATCAGGTGGCTCCAGAGGTACATTGCGGGCTTCAACAATCACGTCCTGCGTGGACTTTCCCTATTTCCTGCCTGTGAAGCGGATGGCAAAAACTGTCGGTGCACACAATCAAACATAAAACATCAGTCATCAGTCTACTGTTCATTTGATGTATGACGAACTAACCTTTTGATTGTAGAGATTTATAAATCTGGAATTCACCCCAAACTCGACTTGATGAGTCCACACCTGCAAATTGGACTGTGGATAATTTTTCCCGTCGACGATGACAGGAGTGAAGTTGTGAAAGCGAGAAAATTCGAAGACGAAGGAGGAGTCTAGACCAAGACCTAGACCAGGGGTCTTACCGTTGAAACTGAGGCTCTCTTCGATCGCACTAACTCGTATCTCCGTGCCGTTCATGTCTCTCCAAATCCGATAAAACTCTCTCTGCAGCGCCCAGTAATTCATCGATGACACGTTGATGAATTCAGATTTGAACGGATCGTAAATGTAGCTTAATTTGTCGGAGGTTTCCATGACGACGAACTGCATTTTTTTACTCCAAAGCTCCCGAAAAATTAAAGTCGACGGCTGTTTCCGTCGGGATTTCACGCAAACTATCGACGAACTTTTGAAACTGGGCCTGTTGGTGTGAGCCGCTACCTGTCTGAGCAAATATAGAGGCGAAGAAGCGTCCTCCAACAGGTAGGCGTTCGTGAACACGAGCTCTTCCGTGCCGCTGTCGTACACAATTCTCTCGCTCGCGTCCGGATTATCGTTAATAGGATGCAAAACTACAGGCCAATTTTGAGCGAGAATGGATTCTCGAGGCGTCACTCCAATCGTTAAACCCGACTTGCCCACGAACACCTCGCAGGGAGATACAGACGCATGTTTCAGCGCGAGAACAATAAACAGAAGCATTTCCTCGTCTGGCGCCAAACTGACTGAACGAGCCTCCCGTGAAATTTACGTAGCAAAAGATGAACCAAACTGGCCGGTGGTTGAAGAAAATCATAAGGCGGAATAAGATGTGTGGTGACATGCCTTGCAATTACTGTCAAGTGATGACAACGTAAACATTTACAAAATATCAACAAAGTTGGTTCGGCAGCCTGCGACTTCAACTATGAAATGTCCTAAAAACTGTTATTAAGTCTGTTGGGCTGTATCATCAATAAAAGTCAACATAAACGAAAGTTTTTCTGAAGTACTTGCCCACAGAAATTCTTCAAGCGTGTTTCTAGAAAATGAACGTTTTTAATGGATGATGGATGTACACAGAGTTTATCTGCTGTTGGTTTATACACCAAACGCACACATTATCCTCAAGTTCATTAATAAATAAATTAATTGACGGTGCTTCTTGTCTTCGACTGATTCTTAAGAACAATGTAGAAGTGTTAACTAAAATTCTCAAAGTGGTGAAGCAATGCTCAAAGGGCAGCGATTTTTTAATCCCTACTAATATTGTAAATGTAACTCTGTATGTCTGTCTGTTACGCATTCCCGCTTAAACCTCTGAACCGATTTTATGAAATTTGGCAGAGACAATCTTTAGACCCTGAGAAAGGACATAGGCTACCTTTTATTGCAAAAAAAAGGGATGATAATCCCAATATCACATATAATGATTTATTATATAACGAGGCGCTAACTAAGATTGAAGACCAAGTGATGGCTATATCTGGGAAGACATTATCAGATTTTGAAATCAACCAGACCCAAAGAATCGGAGAAGTCAGTAGTAATTTAATAACAGAACTGAACTACTATGTCTCTTCTTTACAGCAACAAATATCAGAGTCTGTTCCTCGATTGAACACGGAACAAAAATTAGTCTTTGATATCGTTGTGCAAAGAATCGATAACGGTGAGGGCGGATTGTTTTTCTTAGATGCGCCAGGAGGCACTGGAAACACCTTTCTATTAAATTTACTTTTAGCCCAAATCCGCGAAGATAAAGGAATAGCTATTGCAGTAGCTTTCTCTGGAATTGCGGCGACGCCGCTCGTTAGAGGCCGCACGACACGTTCAGTACTTAAACTCCCATTAAATTTACTTCGTGAGGAAATTCCAGTTTGTAACATTACAAAAAACAGCGATCGTGGCCGAATTCCACAGCAATGTGTGTGTTTGAAAGCGTCTACATTATGGGTGAATGTAAAAAAATTTTGTCTCAGTAAAAACATGCGAGTAATAATGATACGCAATCGGGGCAATATCCAGCAGCTCTATTGAAAATTGGTGAAGGTCGAATGACTACGGACGCTAACGGCATGATTACGTTAAATCAAGAACTTTGTAATGCTCTCCACAACTTGGAAGATCTTAAAAACAACGTCTATCTCGATTTGGAATATAACATGAGGAATAGAGAGTGGCACCGACCAATGAAATCGTGGGACAGATCATTGAACGAATGATGTCATATGTGCAAGGCGATGTTGTCGAATATTTGTCAGTAGATATTGTCATGGGCTGTGAACAGGTGACATCATACAGAGTTTCTAAACTCTTTAGAGCTGTCAGGAGTGCCGTCTCATAAGCTGAAAGTTGGGGTTCCAATTTTGTTAATGAGAAATCTCGAAGCGCCGAGACTATGCAACGGGACTCGATTGCTAATTACGCAGCTTGGGCGCAATATTATTAGAGCAATTATAATGACAGGAATAGCTAAAGACGAAGAAGTTTTGACTCCCCGCATACCCATGATCGGTTTAAAAGAACCCAGTTTCCCCTCAAACCAGCCTTCGCAATGAGCATTAACAAAGCGCAAGGGCAAACACTTAAAGTAGCAGGTGTCCAATCAGAGAAAAACTGTTTTTCGCATGGCCAACTGTACGTGGCCTGCTCGCGAGTGTCGAGTCCAAACAATCTCCACATTTTAACAAATAATAACAAAACAGCAAACGTTGTGTAAAAAATGTTTTAAATTAGGTTATTTTAAAATATTTTTGTACACAACGTGACGCTGGCCCCTGTAAGTGTCTCTTGGACATAAGGTACCAATAAATTTTCCGAGGTACTTTCCGCCACTCAATGGAATACATAGATACCTTATACCTACTGTAAACAGATATTTTTTAGTTGGTTTAAATATACCTACTCTCTTTTAACCAAATGCAATACCCAAATCTATACTGTTCTTTTAATATAATCCATAACATTCAAATAAAAATTACGCAGACGAAGTCGCGGATACCAGCTAGTAACCTATAACTCGTTTTACAACGTTATTAATAGAAATTACACTTAACGAAATTAATTTGATAATAATGACAGATTTTCAGACAATGGGAGAGGAAAAACGAACAGCAAGACAGTTACAGCAGAACTTGTTGTTGGCCTTTCCACATTGTTACATATAATCCGACTGCTGGCGTCAGCATTAATAAGAGGGTTACAGCGTATTACTTATATACATACGTACGTTACGAGGGGTTTGGAAATGTTTGGAAAGCCGCTGACTCATGCAAAAAGTACAGCGATCATGAGCTTCCAACGTCCAACTTTTGTTGGATTATCAATCTTCGTCTATAACCACTTAACTACGATCACTGGGGTGCCTACAAGGGGATCAGGCGGTACACATTTCCGAGTATTATTGGCGACGGATACGTCTTGAATTTTCTACTTCCTTTCACCACTGAGTTGTCAGTTGGAGTTGATGACAAAGCGTCAAAAGAGGTCTTCCAGTGGGAGTGGATTGTGTTTCCATTTGTGTTATAAATTATCGGTTTCGATGAAACTTTGTAATGGTGTGGGTTCCCATTTCATCTCATCCAGTCGATTTGTGGATATAGTGGTAGAGGACGGTTTATCGAGAACACAGCGGTGCATTGAATTGCGCCCAATCCACGACCCAGTCATTACAATGACAGCGTTTACTGGGAAGGCGAGGTGAGTGATATCATCGACGTTACTCAGTAAAAAATAGGTAGCTTGTCGAGGATCATTTACATAGAACGGCCATTCTTTCTAAATGTTTTGTGTACATCAACAATACCATTTTATGGTCTGTGACGGAAGCGTAAACATTACCTTAATGGGAATGGGTACGTGTATTCGATGCTACAGTGGTTCTGAATGAATGACCCCCATAAACTCTCACAATGCGTTTGGTTTTCTCAATTAAAACTTGTTGCGAGGGCAAATTAATTAAAACTTGTCTGGAAAGCAGATGTGTATTGCTCGATCAAACGAGACCCCGGAGTCAGGAGGTCGTGCATAACGATGAGATCGTGCAATGCAATCAATCATTACATTACAGAGATTTACTACCTTTGAGCTAACTCCCCTTGTTGTTCTACGGAAATGTAGACGTAATCCAAACCCTGTACGACGTCGTCTTCTTGTATGGTTACACGATCAATCAGTTCTCTGAATACGTGAACTGGTGGAGAGTTGATAGGTGAGCGTCGACCACGAGAACTGAGAGACGAGTGTCGATCGCAAGGACTGGTAGATAACTCAGTGTGGAGAGAGTTGTGTGTTGAGGAAGTAAATGGGGGGGGGGGGAGAGGATATTTAGGAAAGTTCAGAAAGAGTAAAACTGGCCAAGGTAAATAGCTGAACTGAACTCAAGAAGAGGCAGGCAAGAGGACTTGATGTTTGTGGGAAGGTCCAAAACAATGACCTCCCGTTAGGGGCAAGTGTAGAGGTGAGGAGTGAGCTCAAAATTCCAGCTCGATTTCCAGCATCGCTTGGAGACCCAGCGTCAATTTAAAGTGCCAGTTTGTCGATGATATTCTAAACATGTGAAACCTATTGAGTGGTAAATCTAATAGAATTTGTTCTTTTACGTTCAAAAATACTTTTTTATCATTACTGTTGTTCTCTATCTGAATTTCTAACGCTCTGAAATGGCGTTTTTTGCTGCCGAGGCTCTCAAACTCCGTGATGTTTTGTGTCTGGTAGTTAATTCTCTGGACACTGTGATCACGAATGAAACGTACTATAAGAAATATATTCAGAAAGTATGAGGAGGTTTCTGTATGCCAGTGCGTACCCTTGATACATCAATTTGAAAGTGGTACGTCAGCAGGACATTCGACAGGAGGAGTATATATGTTCATCCTCCCTCAGCGATTTAACTTCAACTTCACTTTCCTGATTGGTGTTTTGGTGAGGAATTGAATGTATTTAGATTTGGAAGGGACCGAACAGAGAAAAAACAAAAACGTACGTATTCGGAATTGTTTTAGGAATTACGAAATAAACCGTCAATATCTCGTTAGTATCCTTTTATGCATTGCGTGTTGACGAACAGTGCGGAGGAAACAAGAAACAAAGTGCTGCACCACTGTAGTTTCTACAACAGTGAGCGAGGGTTGTTGTTAGGGCAAACGAACTTAGCAGCATTGATTACTACAAAGCAAGCCTTTAACCATTTTGGAGAGTTCGCGAAGAAGGTAATGGCTAAGAAACGTGGTCATAGTTGATCTGTCCTTTTGAAACTTGCCACCCAAGTAAATAGTTAGATCAGGTAAGAAACCAGATTAAGAACTCCTTCCCGACGGTACGGGATTCCTCAGCTGGTCACCTCCGCGCGGTAACACACGGGCAACAGCTCTCTACCGGGAGACTGGTCAACGACCAAATACCTGCCGTACCTCCGCAGGTCTGAGTTCGGTGGATGCTGCAAAGGCGGCCTCTTGCATATTAGCGAAACCGCAACTTCCATGACTGATATAACCCTCGTCGAGGGTTTAGGAACAGTCATCAAATAAGGAAACAGAACTGAACCACGAATTGGTTACATAAAGGTGGCTGTAAACCTAGCCTACTCGCCTATCTCCTCAAAATTGCTTCTCTGCTTGAGAACTGAAATTGACGTGAATGGATATAAAGAAAAGATACTGATAATCTTGTAAGGATCAATAAAAGTGTTTGCTCAGTTTACAAGTCCAAGTCTCTCTTGGTTGCGATTTTCAAATTGAATAACTTGATGTTCCTACGGCGTTTCTTTTTGTTTCCTTTGACATCTGGGTAGCTAGCCAACTTGGCAATGCCGCAGTGATTATCGCTGTTTCTCGCTATTCTCATGTACCCTTTTCGTCCCCAGTCAAGTCCGAACGAGTTTTTAGCTGACCAAAAATCTGTTCCGTTCGCAGAGCCGTAACCAACAATCAGAAGCGAATGGTCGACCACGGTGGAGCTGCAGAGCGGTTCGTAGTAAATTCCTGAAAACAAAATAGGGATAGTTACAACATACCGTTAATACTAACAAGACAGTGGGTTTTGTAGAAAACGACAAAAACGGTCATACTACTTATCAATTTCAACTCGAGATGTTTCCTCGTTCATTCTTTGTCGGTTCCCTTTTCCCAACCAAACTTCGTTGAACCTCCAGATGCGCTCGTTAATTCATGTAAAATTAGTGTAGTGCCCCGAAATTCGCAATAAAAAAGTAGTTTGAGATTTACCGCCCTCTCAATGGCACTGTTTTAGGAAAGAAGGATGTGAGTTGAGGAGGCATAATTTGTTCCCTGGCAACCCACGCACAAAGCAGCCCAACAGAAACGTGGAGAATAGTAATACTGAGCTCCACTGACAAGCTCCCGTGCACAAGCAAGCTCCCAATAGGCCAGCCTCATGAATAAACTGAAAGGGGAGGGCGAGCTTAATTTCACGGCTCTTATTCGCAGACAAGAAGGTACTTCCAGGCAGAACGAAAAATCAGCCGAGAAGAAAGAAAATTATTAGCTTCACTGCGAGCTACTGCGCGGAGACAAAAACACAAGTTAGTTCAGAAGAGAGTGGAGGGAAGATTAAGAAGGGAGGATGCCAAGGTGGATTGAATAAAAAGTATCCGTATTAAGACTTGTTCATACCCTTATGTGAAGCGATAACAAATGAAGATCTTCCAGATAGTGTTCCATAGGACTGAGTTCACAATAAATCACCAATTAAACAAGAGCCTTCAAAAAATTCGAGTGACGCCGATTCATCACACACACAAAACAAGGTCCATCGGATGACCGAAAGCCAATTCTTCTCATTAGAGAGCAGAAGTTTGGACAATGTTCCTGAACCATTGAGATCTGGAGTCGATTCCCAGAAGCGCAGAAGTGGTCATAAGATGATGGATAATATTATGTTTTAATTTTAAATTAGTGTAGTACACGTTAAATTAACCGGTAATAGTTATTTTGTTATACAAGACTAAGATGGGGCTATGCTTGGGCCCAACTACAGTCTGGCTAAGCCGCTGGGAGAGTACGCCACGATATTCCAAGCTGAAATCCTAGCTACAAAGATCTGCGTGGAAGAGATCCTGTCTGAAGGACTCAAGGGCAAGCGGATCTACATAGTCTCGGACAGCCAGGCCGCATTAAAGGCCATTGCAGCCTATAGCTTCAGGTCCAGGCTGGCATGGGAATGCCTTCATGCGCTCAAGCAGCAAGCGCCCACAATAGGTTTTCCCTCATCTGGGTACTGGCTCACAGGGGGTATGAGGGCAATGAAAGGCTGACCACCTTGCGAAGAAGGGCACGGAAACCCTACCCATTGGGCCTGAAACTCACGTAGGTATGACTAAAAGTCACCTGAACCGTTTGGTGGCCCGATGGGAGATACAGGAAAATGGCGCCCATTGGCATCGCCAGCCACGACTTAGACAACCGAAAAGGCTTGTTACGCCTTCTGGTCCAAGGGCAAAGGCGATGCTGACACTCTCCAGAAGGGATCTGAGGGTCTTGATTAGCTTCCTCGCCGGACACTGCCCACTCAGGTATCACCTCAACAAGATGGGCATCTCAGGGGCGGTGGAATGCAGACTCCGTGGTGAGAAGGACGAGACAGCGGAGCACATCCTATTTATAGCAGTCGAACGCTTTGAATATTTTGTCCAGGGGATTATTGAGCCCCATATCATAGCGGAATCTGCGGTGAAGAACATAATTGGCTTCATAAAGGGGGCGGGTATGTACGACGCCTTCTACTAAGGAAGAGCCTGTGTTACGATAGGCACACGTGTGGCCGCAGTGACAAAGGGACCAAGTCCGCATGCCCTCAGGGGGGAAAAAGGGGGCTATAGCGGCGTAAAATTTTTTTTAAACGCAGCATAGTATTACACGTTTTTATTCTCCTGCACCGCATGATTGGAACCTATCCCATTCAATTCATCGAAAAATATTAAGAGTATAACATAGGTATACCAACAGTCCTAAAAACGACAACTCACGTGCAAACGACAATGTTTGTAGAGCACTTCCGAGACCCATCGCATTCGATTCAGCAATAAAAAATAGTTAACGATACGAAACATGACCTAGGACTAAGCAATTGGCACAACGCGACGAATTGACCTGGTGGATGGAGCGAGGCGGGAGGGAGTGTTGGAAATGAACGCAAGCCGGGGAGAAAATGTAACTTTCGTTGCATTGCTCCGCCGAATCCTGCAACTACTAGGACTCACCTCCCTATATTTACTGTGATTTCACTGTTGACCATCTACACCCGTCGACTCATCATCAAATGATACCTGGGAAACCCACCGGATTGCCAAGAAAACGAGGACAACTAGATACCTAATGGAAGTTTGTATGAAAGAATGGAAGAATGGAAAATACGGCCCGGAACGTTGCAGATTTGGAACCAAACGTTAAGTCGCCAGGGGCGCAGTGACATTCGAGGATAAGCACTGAAGCCAGCTTGAGCTTGATAGCAAAGAAGTAGGATAGGCTACGCTGTTTTGTAATTCCTACTCAAACGTCTCATGGTGTGCAACACTTGATTTCAAGGCCACATCTATTTTCATGTTACTCCATGGAAGCTTTTCGAGTTTATGTGCTAAAGTAAAGTGACGAGAAGGAGGGAGATGAACTCACCGGCTAAGCTAAAATTTAGTACCCTTTGGTTCGGTAGAGCAAGTTTTAGGGGACTAGGGGGCCATGCGAGTGAATTCGCGTCCTTCCTCCCCTTAGTCATCCATCACATTCACTTTTAATTCTAATAGGTCCAAAATCTCGCGCTGGGCGATTTCCATTCCAACTGACTAACGCGAGCTAGGCCAAGGGTAAATTTAAAAAGAAAAGGAACACGGTCAAAAATTAGCACATAGCTCCCAACTAACGTGCAGCTAACTAATGTGCTTGTGAAACGTTCATCCGCAAGAGTCCTGGTGATGTTGGGACGCATTTGTCTCCTGGACCATCGGAATCATTCCCCTAATCCAGGTTTCGGTTAAATCCTTTCCCTCCTCGCCAAAAAAACATAATATTTGTGATGAGAAACTGAAATAAATTCTTCCCTGATACCTCACCAACTGAACTAACAAGAAGGTGGGCATAAATATGGTGCGATTGGCAGGTCAGACTTTGCCGAAGACACTCCGTTATGATTTGTGATTCAACCAGCACACATTTAATGTGTCAGTTTGGAAGAGATTGAATAAAAGAGTTTGTCCAGAGTAAATGGTTGTTTGAATTCTGAACACCACGCCTTGGCGCAAATACACAGTAATGTAATCGTGTCAACAAAAGAAAAGTTAGGTTTTCTTCAGATCTTTACGTTTTGAGGCCTACTGAGTCTAAAAAACCTAATTTCGGCGTGTCTGTGTGTGTATGTATGTGTAGGTGCGTGTTTGTGTCATTCTATCCCTAGAGCCGGCGTAGGGTAGTCTGGGCACCGTCCCCGTTTCCTTACTTATTATTAATTTAGTTTCTTCTTTTTTTGGGTGCTACCACCCCACTTACCTATAGAAGAAAAAAATTGTCCTTTTTTTTCTTATTTTTTTTAGAAACCAAAATAAAGGTTATGGGGGATTTCGGTCGATGGGAAAGGGGATGGGGGACAAAAATGTTCCAAAAACCGAGGTTTTTCGCATTTTAATCAAAAACTGCTGTAACGATTTTGATTAAACTTTCAAATTATCTTTTACTAGTTAGTACATAACTTTTCTTCTCCATGCATATCTCCATGATAATACGGTGAACGGAGATATAGCCCTATGAAGCCAAAATAGATTTTTTTACGCTTTTTGGCAAAATGGCTTCAGCGACTATCACCAAACTCACAGGATGTTTTCAGATAATTAATACCTATATATTGTTTTCGATAATTTTCCTCTGACAGTCCATTGAACAGAGATAAAAATCAAAATGTGTCGAAAATAATGTTTTTTCGAACATTCGTAAAGTCGGCGTTAACCGCTTCACCAGATTTGATCAATCTTACAGAGTGTCTTTTAGTCACCCATGCCCACATTTCATTCTCCGTAATTATTTCTGCATATGTATGTTGAACGGAGATATAAGCCAAGTTACCTCAGAAAAAGAGATTTGTCTTATATTTATTTATCTGTATTCCAATTTTCTCGAAAACGGCTCTAATGATTTCGATCAAACTTAAGAATGACTCTCAACTAACTAGTACATTATGTTCTCCATAAATGCCCCTGTAGAAATGCGTTGAATGAAGATATAACCCAGCATATGTAGCTGGTATTCGAGCTTACGGGGGTTGCGGAAAGTTGGGTGTTGCTACGAAACAGATATTCATCCTTATTTAAGTTATTGGAAAATCTACTTTTTCCAGCCCGCAATAAATTGTCAAGGATTTTGAGCAGTGCTGATTTTCCTCAGATTTTTACTTTCCTTGGCTCAACGAAGTAGAAAGGAAAGTTATGTAAACGGCTGAAAAAAAAATTTTGAGTTTTCTTCAGATCTTTACGTTTCAGACCCTCCTGAGTCCAAAAAACACTATTTGGGAAAATGGTTTGTAATGGTTGTGTCTGTATGTCTGTGTGTGTGTGTCTGTGAACAACGATTTTTAGAGAAAACCACCGTACCAAATCAGCTGAAACTGGATGTCCAGCCTACAGGTTATCATGGGACACCAAAATAAGGGTGCGAACAAAATCCACCGAAAGTTTACTATAGTTATCATAGTGATCAAAACAACAAATATTTTAGTTCTCAAAAACCTCTCTAACGATTTTGATTACATTTTTATTATTGGTAGCTCTTAACATGAAAATTAGACCATAAAATTCCCATTTGTGGGAAAATGACGAGAGCAGCACAATAAATTATCAAAATTTTCGACGAAATTGATTTTAGCGCGGTTTCGAGAGAAAACAACCGTACCAAATCAGTTGAAACTTGATGTCTAGCCTACAAGTTACCATGGGACGCCAAAATAAGGGTATGAGCAAAATCCACCGAAAGTTAACTATAGTCATCATAGTGATCAAAACACAAAATTTTTTTCTCAAAAACGGCTCCAACGATTTTGATTAAATTTTTTATATTGATAGCTCCCAATATGGCAATCACACCATAAAATTTTCATCCGTGGGAAAATGACGAGAGCAGCACAATAAATTATCAAAATTTTCGACGAAAAGCGTTTTTAGCGCGGGTTTTCCTTATAAACTCCGCTGGAATGTTAGAAAGTGAATTGGCGTAGAGCTAAGGAAAGTTGTGTGTTGCAACGCACCAGATATGTTCTTGTGTCTCCGTCAGCTAAAATGTTTATGTAGTTTCATTCACGCCTAATCATTATAAATTGACTTTTTTACTTTCCGCTACCCGAAGGGAAGGAAAGTATAGTAATCGGCCCAAAAAAAAAATTAGGGTTTTCTTCAGATCTTTACGTTTCAGACCCTACTGAGTCTAAAAAACCTAGTTTCGGCGCGTGGTCCCTGGATGGGGCGGGCGAGGCGTATATAGAGCTGCTCACCAGGTACAACTTGGTTGTTGCCAACGACCCCATGACTGAGGCGACCTATGATGGCCCGGGAGGAAGGTCGTGTATAGACGTCACAGCCGTGTCCCACACCCTGCTACTCAAATTGAAGGGTTGGCGAGTCGTACCAGGTGCAACGCAGAGCGATCACATGGTTATTGACTTTGCCATTACGGATGATAACATCCTCTGCAAAGACACGCGTGAAAAGCGATTCCGCACAAAAAATGCTGACTGGCCGCAATTCTTTAGGGTACTGGAAGGTGAACTGCGTGCCGCAGACACCGACCTAATAGTGCAAGCATCCACACCTGAAGAGGTGGACAGCAAAGTGGACACATTTACCACAGCACTGCACTCTGCTGGGCTCTCTGTACTTGGCCAACAGAAGCACAGGGCGATCAAAGTCCCATGGTGGACTGAGGAACTTAATCCCCTCAAGCAAAGTGCAAATAGAGCCAGAAGGATGTACCAAAACACTCGTGACCCTGATGCCAGAGCAACACTCCGAACTGCCTTCATCCAAGAGAAGAAGGCCTTCCACCGCGCCATCAAACGAGCCAAACGGCAAGGCTGGCGAAATTTTGTGGAAGCGGAGAGCTCTGAGAACCCCTGGGGCAGACACTACAAGTCCTCCATAGGAAAAGCAAATGTAGAGCAGGTCTTAGCTGCGATGCAAAATGAGTCAGGCTGGGCCTGCAGTATCGAACGTTCACTGGAAACCCTCCTTGAGAAGGCGTTCCCAGATGACCAACTAGCTCGAGACACTGAAGCCCAGAGGGCAGCAAGGGAGCTGATCATGGACCCTCCGAACGAGCCCAACATCCCATTGTGGACAACAGGCGACCTCGGCAGGGCTCTTGCGACCTTAAAGCCCAACAAATCTCCTGGGCCAGATAAAATAGAAAGCAATATGCTAAGGAAGGCTGAGCGGACAATCTCCAGCGGTCTCCTTAATTTATTTAATGACTGTCTGCAGGTCGGACAGTTCCCACTCAGTGGAAGTCTGCGCGCGTTGTCACTCTTCAAAGGGAGGCGCCCGCAATCAGTCAGACCCGCGATCATGGAGACCACTCAGCCTTCTTTCCATATTAGGCAAAACACTAGAAATCTTGATGTTGCAGTCCCTCGAAGGAGTCTTTGGCCGCAACCTCACAGGCAGGCAATACGGGTGTACCAAAGGAAGGTCCACGCAGGATGTCATTGTCGAGATTCGGTGTGTTTCCTGCTGGCACCGGCTAAGTACGTCGTAGCAGTTCTGATTGACATCAGAGGAGCGTTTGACAACCTTTGGTGGCCAGCGCTCCTTAATGAACTCAAAGGTAGGGGAATCCCCGCAACCTGTACTCGCTCGTCAGAAGTTACCTGACAGACAGAACTGCTACGATCGAAAGTAGGCATGTCTCCGTCCGGAGAAAGATTGAGAAGGGGTGCCCACAGGGCTCGGTCCTAGGACCAGCACTCTGGAATGCCTTCTTCGAAGGTCTTCTCAGGAAACTCATGGAGACTGACTGCGAGCCGTACGCCTATGTGGATGACTTGACTGTGCTGATCTTTGCAGAGTCAGTCCGCCAAATTGAAGAAAAAACCCACCACGTGCTCCGCACTGTCAACCAATGGTGCGAGCACGTCAAGATGCAGGTGGTTGAGGCAAAAACCCCGCTAATCCTCCTGAAGGGAAAGTGAATAATCCACCCACAATACGCTTTGGCGGCCACAGGCTCCTTCTTGAAAAGCACGTCAAGTATTTAGGAGTGAATATAGGTGAGAGGTGGGGTTTCAACCAACACCTCCAGTCTCTTAAAGGCACTACCATTGCAAGGTTTGCCTCACTGCGTGCCATTACTAAGGCCACTTGGGGTGTGTGTTACCACGACACCATCCTCATGTATAAGGCCATCTATTTAGGTGTGATTGGCTACTGCCCTGTTGTCTGGGGTAGCAAACTAACAGTCAATCAAAGGAGAGTATTGGCCCAATCCCAGAGAGCCGCGCTCCTGTGGATCACCAAGGCCTACAAGATCGTATCAACGGAAGCACTCCAGGTGATCACTGGTCAGTTACCAGTTGATTTGGCTGTTGAGTGCATGATTGACAAGTGGAGAGTGGCAGGAGCTTCCCCCGCTTTGGGCTGAACTCCGTGCGGATCTCACCACAGAACAGAAACTTGCCGCCATCGATGAATGGGCTCTAGAGAAATGGCAAGCGAGATGGGAATCCTCGTCAAAGGGACGTGATACGTATGAGTTCTTCCCCAACATCCGTGAACGTCTTTCTAGAAAATGGGTTGAGCCAGACCACTGGACGAGCCAGTTCCTCACGGGACATGGTGACTTCAATGCGCGGCTCCACTTCTTTTCTCTGAAAGACTCTCCATTATGCACGTCTTGTGCCTCCAGTGCGGAGGAAACAAGAAACCATGTGCTGCTCCACTGTAGTTTCTACAACAGTGAGCGACGGTTGTTGAGAGGGCAAACGAACTTAGCAGCTTTGACTGCTACAAAGGAAGCCTATAACCATTTTGCAAAGTTCGCAAAGAAGGTAATGGCTAAGAAACGTGGTTATAGTTGATCAGTCCTTTTGAAACTTGCCACCCAAGTAAACAGTAAGATCAGGTAGGGAACCAGATTAAGAACTACTCCCAGATGGTACGGGATTCCTCAGGTGGTCACCTCCGCGCGGTAACACACGGGCAACAGCTCTCTACGGTGAGACTGGCTAACGACCACATACCTGCCGTACCTCCACAGGTCTGAGTTCGGTGGATGCTGCAGGGGCCGGCCTCTTGCATATTAGCGAAACCGCAACTTCTATGACTGATATAACCCTCGTCGAGGGTTTAGGTACAGTCATGAAATAAAGAAACAGATCTGTGTGTGTGTGTCTGTAGTTCGATTTGCGGGAGAACGGCTGATCCGATTGAGCTGGTTTTAAATGAAGGTCTATACCATTATTACTTTCCTTGGCTCTACAAAGTAGAAAGGAAAGTTATGTAATCGGCTGAAAAAAAAATTTTGAGTTTTCTTCAGATCTTTACGTTTCAGACCCTCCTGAGTCCAAAAAACACTATTTGGGAAAATGGTTTGTGTGTCTGTGAACGATTTTTAGAGAAAACCACCGTACCAAATCAACTCAAACTTCATATCTCGCCAACAGGTTACCATGGGACTCCAAAATAAGGGTATGAACAAAATCCAACGAAATTTAACTATAGTTATCATAGTGATCGAAACACCAAATATTTTTTAACTCACAAACCGCAATAACGATTTTAATTAAATTTTTTATATTGGTAGCTCCCAATATGGCAATTATACCATAAAATTCCCATGCGTGGGAAAATGACGAGAGCACCACAATAAATTATCAAAGTTTTCGACGAAAAGCGTTTTTAGCGCAGTTTTTTCCTTATAAACTCCGCTGCAATGATGGTAGAATGTTAAAGAACATTGGTATTGTAGTCCAACCCAATACCTAAAGGGTGAGTGTTTAAAACCGCTCATGAGATAGATGGAGGTCACTCCAGAAATTCCTGAATTTCAACTACCACTGTTTCGCTAACTACCAGTTCTAAAAGTGTTTACCCAATAACTCTGCAAAAGTAATTACTATCCTTCTTCAAGAAATTTGTGTTTACAGCCTCATTAATTATCTGTGTACCAATTCCTGAATAATGGTCCTGCAATGAGTACGAGCAGCACAATAAATTCCGAAACTGTAAGCGCTATTGCTTCCTGTTGCCGTAACGCGTTGTTTGACCAAGTTCAAATTATCTGAGTGTAAATGAATTGATTAAATAGAATTAGCCATGTACATAGTGAATTGTTGTAGAGCTGAGGAAAGTTGTGTGTTGCAACGCACCAGATATTTTTTCTTATTTTATTTTTAAATTTTTCACCAATCAAATCTTTGTTTTGCTGTCAAATCTTGTGATTGTAACAAATCCACACGCTCCCCTTTTATACGGAAAAAATAAGCACTTACCATCGGCATAATGCAGAAACGACCATTGGCTACTGTCGACAACGACAGCTACTGGGCCGACTACAGCTACAGCAGTTCGAAGCATATCTTCATCACCTTCGTCCAAATCGACGTAGTTAGTTATGTTAGCAACAACTTTTGAACTGTTGAAACTGCACATCTCGCTCTAAAAAGATAAACTTCATGAAATTAAACCACTCTGCGTACGAAGTGATGAAAAAACATGCAATTACGGGTAAATTCGTTAAATAAGTACTTGCTGACATGTACATTCGAAGAAGGTGTAAACCAAAGCTAACATATTCGTCGACGACCATCTTTGAGTGGTAAATCAATACGATCTGATTGTGATGCCTACAGTTCACTACCAGCCAGAAAAGACTGAATCGTTCGATAAATACCACGAAATTCGAAGCAAATTGATAAAATTTCTTTTCATCGCGTCGAAGAGAGTAATTAAAACGAAAGGTTTCAACAACTCACCGAAGGGTTGTACGGGTAGTTTTTTTCCGACTGCAGTCCTCCACTTTCGAGTATGTACTTGTAAGCATCAGTCACCAAACCGCCGTCACACTTGGCGCTCTCTTCCCCTTCGATGCAGTCTAAGATTTGTTGAGCGCTGAGCTGTGGAGTCGTTGTGCCTTTGATGATAGAATGTGCTTGAATAGAGTCGGCCTGGAAGAGGATGAATCCGTCATTTTTGTTATTGTCAGCATCTTCCTGAACTAGTTATTTCATTATTGACGTTATTTTGCCCGAAAAAGAGCACTAAGAGAGGTAAAAGTCTAGAGCTAAAATCAAATGTATTGCGTGTAATTACCTCCTTTCACATCGCCCCAATGCACGTACATCCGGTACTGATACATGTTGGTTCACTATCGAAGAATAAACTACTTCGGCCTTTCTGTTCGAATATTTTGGAACATTTGAAGTAAGATCAAATAACTAAACCACGTTTAAGATATTTAAACACGGCATTTAAACCAAATTATTTCTGGCGTTAATAACGTACCGCTACGATTGCCCAGTCAGATTCGCAATTTCCCTGATTAACCACAGGGGTGATCACATGTTTTCTCCTCCAATCGAACGTTGGGGGAACCAAAGAGCGAGAGCTGTCAAAATCGGCGCCTTTTTTTCGAAGAGGAAATTCTATGCCGGTGCTGTGTTGTTCAGCGTTCTCTGCACGAGTCTGTGTGAAAGCAATAAAAAGAAAACAATGAATAAACGCATTAGTGTAGGGAGAAGGGGAGGTTGGACAAATTGTCTGGCATTCTGTACTCGTTCTTGCGAAGGATCTCTCTATACGTATTGATAGACGACCTTAATTCGCGACGATTTTAATAACGATCGAGCTACCCTCAGTGGTCGTGGAATACACAGATAGCAGCCCAATTGGGTGAGAAGAGTGCATAGTAAATAAGTATAATGTAACTCGCTTAATTTTCTTAATACACTCAATTATTAACCGGATAATTGGTAATAACAGCTTAAGATGCGAATGTAGTAGTCTTCTGACTGTCCTAGAAGTGGGATATTCACTGCGGCCAGATGACCTATTGTGCCAGTCCTAATATTTTACAGGACCTCCTGAGGAAAGCCAGGTAGCTCCTAAAAGAGTCTATCACAGAAGTTAAGAAGCCTAGAAACCGTCATTACCCCTCTCACACCATTCAACGGGCCTAGAACAGCAGTTTTCTCAGACGCCCGTCGTTTAGGAATCTGGTTATGAGCGTTCCTGGGGCGGCTGATAGCGTGTGTCCCGCTCACCACATCACTAGTGGCCGAGGGCTGACTCTGAGCAGCAGCCGAAAAATCCCTCATGCGTCTTAGTCCCGGTGGGTGGCCGGACTGGCAGCTGCGGCGCATGTGGGGGCCTCCCTTTGACCCTCAACGGACCAGCGAAAGGGGCTAGAATCAATATGCCTGAGGGGGAGCTTCCAGGACACTGCCTCGAGCACCTCTCGCTCATACCACTAACACACACACCAAATGAACTCACAAGGATACACTACACCAGTCTGCTTCTTTAATCCCCCCCCCCATATTAGTAAAAATAAAATGACAAAGTCAACTAAAACTTCAGCAGGTAATAAAAACGCCACCTGCGCCTCTTCCTCGGGCTCGCCAAGCTCGACCCCTCCCTCTTCGGACGATGAGCAACCTACTCGTCGTTCAAACAAACAAGGGCGGAAAGAACCGGGCAAACCGCGTTCATCTCCCCCTTCTCCCCCTAGTAGCCCGGGCAACCCGGCTACTACAAGCACACGACACAGCGTGGACCCTAAACTGTCGGACATGGAGCAAATTTGCGCATACGTCCAAATCATCCACGGCCAGCTGGCACGGATGAGGGCCAACGCGACAGGACCTATGCGGGACCTCGTAACTAGTTGCCTCTTCGAAATTTCGAAGCTGGCTATAAAAGCTAATGCCCCCCAACGCCATCCCCCCCTGCCACTCCCCCCCCTGCGGGAAACTGTGGCGGCTGTCGTGAGGGAAGAGCTGCGTAGGGCAATTGCCCAGCAGCCAGTGCCACCAGCCCCCCAAACTCAAGGAGCAACAATGAGCCAGGGTAGTACCCCAGGCCCCTCATATGCGGCAGTAGCCGCTACTGCGCCTTCCTCCCCCCCTCATGGAGCTGAGGCGGAATGGCAGTCTGCCAGGGCCAGGAAGCGCAGAGGGAAGAATAAAAAGGCCCCAACTAAACAGGCCGAGGGCAGCGCCCCGCCTACGCCTCTGCCCAAAAACAAGGGCAAAAGTAAAAATAAAAGTAAAAATAAAAAGCCTCCACCGCTTGCCAAACTTCCCCCTAAAAACCCGCGACAAAACGTGGTAGTGGTTAGGCGGACATGTGAGGAAGGAGAGGCTGGTCCCTCCAACCCTGACGCAATGGAAGCGCTTATGCGGGGTGTCCCTGCTACGGACCTTCAAGCACTAAGCGTCCGAGTGCTAGACATCCGCACCGCAGTGGGAGGTGGCGCCGTCATTGTGACAGAAACGCCAGAAATGGCCAAGGCGCTCACGAGCCACATTTCCACAAAAAAGGAGTTGAAGCTCCAAGCGTCAGCCCCTGGGTCGTTTCCCACGCCTGCTATTGTGCGACGTGCGGATTGACCTTCAAAGAGGACTTGGCCCAACAAGTTGTTGAGCACAACCCTGCGTTAGGCTTGCAGCCGCAGGACGTCAGGCCTCTCTTCACCAAAAAGCGTGGCAGACAGAAGGATTGGGTGATAGAGGTATCACCCAGCCTATACAAAAGACTAGAGGGGGCAAGGCACCTCCAAATAGCCTGGCAGCGGTGCGCCATACGAAAGTACCAAGCCCCCACTCAGTGCTACAAATGCCAGCGCTATGGCCACCTGGCAGTGGCCTGTACAAGACCTGTTGTGTGCGCCTGGTGCGCCTTGCCACATCTGAGTAAGGAATGCAAGCGTGATGCTCCCCTCAAATGTGCCAATTGCGTCGAACGCAAAATCCAACAGGTTGCACACTCCACACGAGACGCACGCTGTACCATTCGTCAGCGAGCAATTGCCCTCCAGGAGTCACGAGTGGATTATGAATAGGTCAAAAACAGTTCGAATCCTTCAGCACAACACCAATAAGAGTTGCCCAGTTATGGCTGAGTTGCTGCAAAATGCACTCAAGAAACGCTGCAGTGTCCTCGCCATACAGGAACCATACATAGGATCCAAAACTCTTGGTCTGGGATCGCAGGCACGAGTGGTGGCTGGAGCAAGAACGGGAGCCAAGGCAGCAGTGGCCTGCATCGACCCGTCCATTGACATGCTCGCACTCACTCACCTGAACAGCCAGCACTTGGCCGCTGTGCTCATCCGAGCCGGTGGCTTTGAGCTGGTTGTAATATCATTTTACAGGCAATTTGGCGCGCCAGTTGCCAACAGCCTTGAACCACTCGAGCGGGCTCTAGCAGGCCTATCAGGACGACCCTGCATAGTCTGTGTCGATGCAAATGCCAGATCACCATTGTGGGGATCCCCAACCCTGGATGGGGCGGGCGAGGCGTATATAGAGCTGCTCACCAGGTACAACTTGATTGTTGCCAACGACCCCATGACTGAGGCGACCTATGATGGTCCGGGAGGAAGGTCGTGTATAGACGTCACAGCCGTGTCTCACACCCTGCTACTCAAATTGCAGGGTTGGCGAGTCGTACCAGGTGCAACGCAGAGCGATCACATGGTTATTGACTTTGCCATCACGGATGACAACATCCTCTGCAAAGACACGCGTGAAAAGCGATTCCGCACCAAAAATGCTGACTGGCCACAATTCTGTAGGGTACTGGAAGGTGAACTGCGTGCCGCGGACACCGATCTAATAGCGCAAGCATACACACCTGAAGAGGTGGACAGCAAAGTGGACATATTTACCACAGCACTGCACTCTGCTGGGCTCTCTGTACTTGGCCAACAGAAGCACAGGGCGATCAAAGTCCCATGGTGGACTGAGGAACTAAATCCCCTCAAGCAAAGTGCAAATAGAGCCAGAAGGATGTACCAAAACACTCGTGACCCTGATGACAGAGCAACACTCCGAACTGCCTTCATCCAAGAGAAGAAGGCCTTCCACCGCGCCATCAAACGAGCCAAACGGCAAGGCTGGCGAAATTTTGTGGAAGTGGAGAGCTCTGAGAACCCCTGGGGCAGACACTACAAGTCCTCCATAGGAAAAGCAAATGTAGAGCAGGTCTTAGCTGCGATGCAAAATGAGTCAGGCTGGGCCTGCAGCATCGAACGTTCACTGGAAACCCTCCTTGAGAAGGCGTTCCCAGATGACCAAGTAGCTCGAGACACTGAAGCCCAGAGGGCAGCAAGGGAGCTGATCATGGACCCTCCGAACGAGCCCGACATCCCACTGTGGACAACAGGCGACCTCGGCAGGGCCCTTGCGACCTTAAAGCCCAACAAATACCCTGGGCCGGATAAAATAGAAAGCAATATGCTAAGGAAGGCTGAGCGAACGATCTCCAGCGGCCTCCTTAATTTATATAATGACTGTCTGCTGGTCGGACAGTTCCCCACTCAGTGGAAGACTGCGCGTGTTGTCACTCTTCAAAAGGGAGGCGACCGCAATCAGTCAGACCCGCGATCATGGAGACCACTCAGCCTTCTTTCCATATTAGGCAAAACACTAGAAATCTTGATGTTGCAGTCCCTCGAAGGAGTCTTTGGCCGCAACCTCACAGGCAGGCAATACGGGTGTACCAAAGGAAGGTCCACGCAGGATGTCATTGTCGAGATCCGGCGTGTTTCCCTGCTGGCACCGGCTAAGTACGTCGTAGCAGTTCTGATTGACATCAGAGGGGCGTTTGACAACCTTTGGTGGCCAGCGCTCCTTAATGAACTCAAAGGTTGGGAATCCCCCGCAACCTGTACTCGCTCGTCAGAAGTTACCTGACAGACAGAACTGCTACGATCGAAAGTAGGCATGTCTCCGTCCAGAGAAAGATTGAGAAGGGGTGCCCACAGGGCTCGGTCCTAGGACCAGCACTCTGGAATGCCTTCTTCGAAGGTCTTCTCAGGAAACTCATGGAGACTGACTGCGAGCCGTACGCCTATGTGGATGACTTGACTGTGCTGATCTTTGCAGAGTCAGTCCGCCAAATTGAAGAAAAACCCACCACATGCTCCGCACTGTCAACCAATGGTGCGAGCATGTCAAGATGCAGGTGGCTGAGGAAAAAACCCAGCTAATCCTCTTGAAGGGGAAAGTGAATAATCCACCCACAATACGCTTTGGCGGCCACAGGCTCCTTCTTGAAAAGCACGTCAAGTATTTAGGAGTGAATATAGGTGAGAGGTGGGGTTTCAACCAACACCTCCAGTCCCTTAAAGGCACTACCATTGCAAGGTTTGCCTCACTGCGTGCCATTACTAAGGCCACTTGGGGTGTGTGTTACCACGACACCATCCTCATGTATAAGGCCATCTATTTAGGTGTGATTGGCTACTGCCCCGTTGTCTGGGGTAGCAAACTAACAGTCAATCAAAAGAGAGTATTGGCCCAATCCCAGAGAGCTGCGCTCCTGTGGATCACCAAGGCCTACAAGACTGTATCAACGGAAGCACTCCAGGTGATCACTGGTCAGTTACCAGTTGATTTGGCTGTTGAGTGCATGATTGACAAGTGGAGAGTGAAACGGGAGCTTCCCCCGCTTTGGGCTGAACTCCGTGCGGAGCTCACCACAGAACAGAAACTTGCCGCCATCGATGAATGGGCTCTAGAGAAATGGCAAGCGAGATGGGAATCCTCGTCAAAGGGACGTGATACGTATGAGTTCTTCCCCAACATCCGTGAACGTCTTTCTAGAAAATGGGTTGAGCCAGACCACTGGACGAGCCAGTTCCTCACGGGACATGGTGACTTCAATGCGCGGCTCCACTTCTTTTCTCTAAAAGACTCTCCATTATGCACGTCTTGTGCCTCCAGTGCGGAGGAAACAAGAAACCATGTGCTGCTCCACTGTAGTTTCTACAACAGTGAGCGACGGTTGTTGGGAGGGCAAACGAACTTAGCAGCTTTGACTGCTACAAAGGAAGCCTATAATCATTTTGCAAAGTTCGCAAAGAAGGTAATGGCTAAGAAACGTGGTTATAGTTGATCAGTCCTTTTGAAACTTGCCACCCAAGTAAACAGTAAGATCAGGTAGGAAACCAGATTAAGAACTACTCCCAGATGGTACGGGATTCCTCAGGTGGTCACCTCCGCGCGGTAACACACGGGCAACAGCTCTCTACGGTGAGACTGGCTAACGACCACATACCTGCCGTACCTCCACAGGTCTGAGTTCGGTAGATGCTGCAGGGGCCGGCCTCTTGCATATTAGCGAAACCGCAACTACTATGACTGATATAACCCTCGTCGAGGGTTTAGGTACAGTCATCAAATAAAGAAACAGACCTGCCCCCTAACCCATGTAACCTTCCGATCCAATATTCGGAAGTACTTGCGTGTTAATCCTTCACAACTTACCACTTCTTCTTGCCCTGCCATGAACACTCCACGATTCGCAAAATACTGAAGAGCTGTAAGTATGCCCTGGACATATCCAAACTTCGCCCATCGGGGCCGTACGACCGTGAGGAAGGCACGGTCTTTTCCTAGTGAATATATATAGTCTTCTGACTGTCCCAGTAGTGGGATATGCACCGCCGCCAGATGACCTATTCTGCCAGTCCTAATGTCTTACAGGTCAATGCCTGGCCTCCTGTGCAAAGCCAGGTAGTTCCTGAAAGAGTTTTCGTTGGTATCCATCCTGGGAGAAGTGGTGCCAAAGTTCAAAAGTCGCTCCCTCTCAAGTCTCTGGCACTGGGCCAGGACATGGGAGGGAGTCTCCTCATCCGTGCCACACCACGTGCATCGAGGGGTGTCGACTATACCCATAACATACATGTGTTTGTTCATTCTGCAGTGCCTGGTTATGATCTCAACAATCTGGCTTAAGCCCTTCCTCTCCATCCTCAGAAGGTTGTGTCTTATCTCACTTGGTTGTTCTGAGACAAAACGTTTGAAGTGTCTTACTCCTGCAGCGTTCCAGAGGGTCTGTTCTCCCACAGTCATCTTGACTAGTGACAGAGAAATCCCACAATGGGGCAGTGGCCCAATAGGTACCACCAATAGGTGGCCAGACAGTCCGCCGTCATTTCCAATGATCCCCTTGCGTCCAGGAATCCAATACACATTAACTATATTCGCTCTTCTTGAGGAGTTAACACATCCTGCACTCTCGCACCAGTTTTGACGTTGTGCAGTAGTTCATCAGTGCCTTGCACGACGGCGAAAACGTAACTTCCATGACTGATATAACCCTCGTCGAGGGTTTAGGTACAGTCATCAAATAAGGAAACAGACCTGCCTTGCACGACACTTGACTATCAGTCAATATGTTGATAGTTCTGTTGCACACTTTTCACGTATTAAGATTGCCCCGGCGATAATAGCATAAATCTCTGCTTGAAAGACCGTTGGAGTGGGGCCTGGGGCAATGTGCGTCCCACTCCTTCCACAGCCACTTATCCACACCCCGGAACCTGTTACCTCCTGAGTTTTCGATCCATCTATATAAATGTTGATGCCATTGGGAGGCCGAAACTGACGACTCTCGCTGTTCCATGGACCTCCCACTGGCTGAACATTATAATTCCTTTCGAACTCATACATGGGCGCTATCTCGTGATCATGATGAGTTCTTTATAAGTCAAGTTAATATTTACAACACTTACCCGATCGGAGAATTCATTCAGCTTGACTGTAAACGTCTTCTTTCCTTCGGCATGAAGAGCGTTATGCTCTTTCACCCTCCTACGATTATCCAAAAATGCCTCTTTCCTCTTCTTTGTTTCGTCCTCATCGCGGTACACTTTACGGTATTTGGTCACGAACGCCTTCCAATCGGCCTCTTCGCTCGCAACACTGTTAGTATCGTCGGCAGCGGAGTAGTCCAGAGCAAATACCAAGATGCCTCCAATAATGAAAGCAAGTTTCATGGTGTCACCTAAAATGAATTAAAACAAATTTAAAAAACGAAGTAGAAACAAATGCATTTTTAATCAATACATTGGAGTTTAATGGTAGGATAATATTATTGTCCTAGCGATACGAAAGTTCCGCGGAAACGTATTAAATAGCGATTTCTTTCATAATTGCAACTCAAGTACTCATAAATTTAGTAACCGTCGAACTAGACTCAGATATATTCATGATTTGTGCTTTTTGAACACTTTTCTTTAAGCCGTTTCGATCCCGCGAATAACAGAAAACTTTAGTGCACATCTCACGAACACTTGACAACACACATTATGACAGACTAAAACCGGAACTAAGGTTAATTGTGAACAAGCTACCTGTTACCATTTGCAACCTCAAGGTACGGGAAGCTAACTCGCCGAATAATCATTCAATACGCATCTGAAATCTGCTTTCGGTAGGCAGTTGATTTCAAAAACGGAATAATTTTGAATTGAGTTAATTGCAACCGAGAAAGTTGTCTACTGCAATATGCGCCATGTTTGTTGAAAACGACGGTGGATGGTTGAGTGATGTTTGTGTATTAACAAGAGCGTGGGCCATTATCTCCGCATTGTTTCCTCAACGAATTCGTCAATATACTACAGCTTGAGGCCACAGGACTCGAAAGAAGAATAAAGTCTAACAATTATTTGTAGCTGTTTGAATCGAATATTTAATTTATAAATTTATCTAGAAAAAACTGTTCAAACATTATTATTATATAATAGTTAACTTTGTGTGTAGATTCCGTTTCAATTATTTTATTACTGTGAGGTGACGTTTGGGACGAAACTGCTCTTTTTTACTTTCCTTGGCTCTACAAAGTAGAAAGGAAAGTGATGTAATCGGCTGTAAAAAAAAATTGATTTTTCTTCAGATCTTTACGTTTTAGACCCTCCTCAGTCCGAAAAACACTATTTGGGAAAATGGTCTGTGTGTGTGTCTGTGAACAACGATTTTTAGAGCAAACCACCGTACCAAATCAGCTGAAACTGGATATCTAGCCTACAGGTTACCATGGGACACCAAAATAAGGGTATGAACAAAATCCGCCGAAAGTTAACTATAGTTATCATAGTGATCAAAACACCAAATTTTTTCTGTCAACAATGGCTGTAACGATTTTGATTAAACTTTTTACATTGATAGCTCCCAATAAGGCAACTGTTCCATAAAATTCCCATTCGTGGGAAAATGACGAGAGCAGCACAATAAATTACCAAAGCTTTCGATGAATTCGATTTTAGCGCGGTTTTTAGGGAAAACAACCGTACCAAATCACCTCAAACTTGATATCTAGCCCGCAGGTTACCATCGGACGCCAAAATAAGGGTATGAGCAAAATCCACCGCAAGTTAACTATACTTATCATAGAGATCAAAACACCAATTTTTTTTCCTCAAAAATAGCTCTAACGATTTTGATTAAATTTTTTATGTTGATAGCTCCCAATAAGGCAATTATACCATGAAATTCCCATTTGTGGGAAAATGACGAGAGCAGCACAATAAATTATCAACATTTTCGACGTGCTCGATTTTAGAGTGGTTTTTAGAGAAAACGATCGAAAGTAAAGCAATTGTTTGACCAAGTTCAAATTAACTGAGTGGTAAATGAATTGAGTAAGTAGAAAAAAAGCCATGTACATGAGGGAATTGACGTGGAGCTAAGGAAAGTTGTGTGTTGCAACCCACCAGATTTTTTTTTATTCCACACGCGCATAATCAGATGTATTTTCAATGTTCGTGAATAATAATCGAACATAAAATGTATTTACGAAAGAGAAGTTACGTAGACTCGCCCTACAATTGCGACTTGCAGCAATAGCACTTTGACTAACAGCTGTAGCAAGATCACAATCAAGACACACAACGGAACATCGGATTTAGTGTTTCAGGGGGGGGGGGGGTCACCTTGACACTGATCTTCGGTGACCTCCCCATTCTCACGGCCGATAAATGCGAGAAAGTGTAAAATGTAGAAATGTTGAAGTCAATAAAATGTCACGCATCTTCGACAAATCTCGCAAGATCGATTTTGTTCAGCTGGACGATTTCTCGACGCGGTTTATTAGTTTATTTGTCAGTAGACCGTATTATGACATTTTCTTCCTGACAAGGAGCGGCTACTATGTAAAGGGTTGACAGATAAAATGGCAGTTGTTACGTGGTGAATTCCATTTTAGTTTGGTTCTTGCTACAGATCGCTTTAATATTCGTGAGAAGAGGGGGGAGGGGGATCCGATACCGGAAGATGGAACCCATGAAGGTGTCAAAGTATGAATATGGTGTTATCGTTACAGATGCCAGTTGTTATCAGTGCTACCCGACGCCGCAGTTGAGTTTTAACCTCTCAAGTCGGCAATTCGACGCTGCAGCCTCTGAAGATTCAATCAGCTTCGTATAACGCACTGTTCAAATCAGTTTATGAGTCAAGTGACAGCTCCTGCAATTACTGTGTGAATTACATTGTAGTTTTATTGTTGCAAATCTCTCCAATTTCAAAATGATTGAAACCATATTCTTGGCGAGAGGAAGAATTGGGGAGATTTATTCAATGTAATTTGGCTATTACAGATGCATCGTAACAAGAGCGTTAGATGTTATCAGTGCGGCACGACTAACGCGACAGTAACGTTTTTGCCTAAGACTTAACAACGACCAGCGGGAGTTCAGTGTCTTGAGGCCAAACAAGAACCTATTTGGGACTCCAGACAATGAAAACGCGCTAACATAGGTTTGCTTTCTTCTCATACGGACAGTTCCTGAAGTCACTAACACGTTTTTTCAAATGGGAAGGTGGAAGATGGTAATGAGGATTGCGCAGATACTGCATAAGGCAGTCTTCGACCAGTGGAGTGCACACAGACAAGTATTTTACTAGCTGCAGTACACTTCGAACATTACGGAAAGATACGTGTCACAAGCATGTCAGAACGCAGCTGCTTTGGGAGATTTTACTTTCTGAGAGATCAAACCACAACTTCATCACCAATGGTTTAGTCTTCATTCTGGTTTATTGAGTTACTAATGTTCTGGCAGCTTGAGGGACAGCTTCGTTGTGAAAAAAGCTGTCCTTCAAGTTCGAGGTACTGGGCATGAGTTTGTAGCCCTCGCAGAACGAGGGGCTTCTTTGTGAATAGTTTACGAGCCTACCAATCTGAGAAGCGCCTTGGTGATTGGCTTATGTTTTGTTATTCATTTCAACATTATTCTGTATCTTGGCAGGCAGTAAATCACTACGTCATCCTTCATTCAACTATTTCAGAACCTGTACCACCTTCAACTATTGGAAACCACGAATATTGAGAAAGGACTTTGTGAATCGGATCAAACTGCCTCACTTTGGTTTAAAAACCATACGTTCTTGAAGGATAAAATGTCAAACGTTGAAAGATTTACATGCGTGGAAACATGTCCGTCTTGCAAAACGGTACATCAAAATAATGCAACGTACTAATTTAAAATACGAATGTCTGTCACAACGATGATCCGATGTTCCCCAACCACATCACTTCCCTCCCACTCACGTCGTACTGAGAAAATTTAAAAATTCGTTGGCACGCTGTAGCCATCATCGCAACTTATTAATGACAAACTGCGCAGCGCTGAGAGATTCCCAATGTTGAAAGAGCCAAACCCGTCGCAGTTTAATAGACCGTTAATAAACCAAACATGAACGATGGCAAACAAAAGAAAATAATTACAATAACGTTCCGTAATTAACAGTAATGGTTAACGGTCAAGAATGGTGACAACAATACGAAACGTGAATTCATCCTTACCCGGCGTCAATGCTGCAAATGATACGCCTGTAAATGATAAACTCAACACTCATATAGCGAAAAGCAATTAAATATTTACCTTAACGCAAAATACGTAAAACGGGGTACGAAAGACAATATCGTTTAATTAAGGTCTTGTCGCAAATATTGGATGTTGTTCGCTAAAAGGTCCTTGGTTCTGGATCTCCAATTATCTTCCTTAATTTGGAAGAAATGATGAACTTGAGGTCGTATATTACTACCACTGGAATCATTAGAAATACACAATTCTGTCATCGACGTTAAACGGGTGTAAAGTACGTTTGAAAGTTGATTTTTTTGTCTATTTGAAATGTAAGGTTTATACGATAATATTGAAGAACCAGGATCATTAGAATACCTGATTGTCAGCATGGAAACGCCTAGAGACGACCTAGTCGGAGTCACTAGTGAAAAGAAGTAATTCGTTTTTGTGCGGAGCTCGATAAATGAGAGCTAATCTACAAATTTGGCTCACTGTGTTTGTATGTTGCGGTAAGAACAAGCTGAACGTCATTAGCGGCAAACGAATAGCACACAGTGAGCGAGGTTCTATGACGCAGTTGTAAATTCAAAATAAAGAAAAACACACACCTTTCAACGCTCCCTTCCCGCTCCATCGAATTCATATTTCGGGCGAATTCATATTCTAGGAGGTGTCGTCGTGAGTGTTGGCTTAAGCCTAACACTTCCTATAACAGTTAGTCTACTTATGGTAGAGAGCGGGGGAGCCTAAGTAGAATGAACATTGGATAAAGGCGTTTGACAGCCCCTGCGGCGCATATCTCACACAACGCCTTATTTTCCGACCCCACCGCCCCCCCCCCCCAACTACGATCGAATTTAAAGTCACCCTAATGTCGAGCCAGTTAGACACCTCAAAGATTTCCACCTAAAACTAAATGCATTTTAATATTTGTGTAACTATTCGGACCATTACGACTATTAGGAAAGCTTCATGTGTGCAGTCGATGAACGAATTTCGATGTACGATCATAGAATCAACAGCAGAACCTATTCCGAGTGAGGCCACTTTGGGGTTATTATTCAAAACAATGATAAAAAATGTTTTATTACAATAGCCTCGCGTTTGGTGTCATTTCCAAGGTATTCGTCGACACTGAGTCGAATAGGACGGGTCTAAGACGTGTAGAACTAACAGTGAAATCACACAAATATAATGAGGTGAATTCGAGTATTTAAACAAATAGCAGAACGTGAGAAGCTACTTGAATATTTCTTTAAAATATCTTAGCTAAGAAGTTTCTTCACCTTAAGAAATATTTCGTATTCATAAACGCAACTAACTTAAAAACTCCTTAACCTTTGTGAACGCAGATCCACTAACGCTTTAGCCAGTACAGAAATAGGCAATTCTCCATTATCGTTAGAATCACCATTCGCTATCATTGAAGTGGTCGTATGTACAACTTTTTTTTTCCTTGAAACGGGCCTATTTTAAGGGCGTCCATGATCCTCAGATCCTGGTCAGGATCCTGCCCCCTGCACCACCTCCAGGCTCCACGGCACTGACTCACTTGGTAGACGTCCCCTATGCGCTCCTACCACCCCCGCACAAAGCGGAGGATATCCGCAAGTTCTGCATTTGCCACTGCATTGTCTTCTGGCTGAAGAAAGGGCCTCCCAAAAACACAACGGCGTGATGCCGCGAGTCCATCGCATATGCACAGCACATGCTCTGCCGTGGCTAGCCCTTCCTCACAGAACCTGCATACCTGTACCACGCACTCGCACTTGCCAATATTTGCAAGGTGGTACCTCAGCGGACAGTGACCTGTGAACAGGCCACATATGATCCTCATTTCCTTCCTCCCCAGTGCAAGCACCTCCTTGGACCTCTCTCTGGAGAGCCGGATGAACAGTTTTGACTGTCTAAGGCCAGGCAGCCCCTGCCAATGACCAGCCCTGCACCTGTCCTCTTATTTGCCAACCTCTCCACGTAGGTGGCTCCTGGTAGTCCCAACAAAGGGCTCAGGGGAAAAGGGATCTGCACTGATCCCTTCTTAGCCAACCTATCAGCCTGTTCGTTTCCCTCTATACCCTGATGCCCTGGCACCCAACACAATATTACACTGTTGTCCTCGGCCAACACCTGCCATGATGTAAGACAGTATGAGGCTAAGGCTTTGAGAGTGACCTGACTGTCCACCATGATGTAGATTCTCTGCTGCTTCAGTCCCCTCTGCAGTAGCCGCTGCACACAGATCGTCACCGCAGCCACCTCTGCCTGTAACACCGTGGCGAGCGACCCCACGGGATCGCCGCTCCGATTCTCGGCCCAAAGATGCCGGCCCCTGCAAGGCCACCGTGCACCAAGCCATCAGTGTAGTATACCAGGGCCCCAGCTTCGAAAGCGGAAACTCCCCTTCCCACCTGGATCGCTCATGAATGAATGTACAACATACAATTTTCATGAAATTTTATAAAACATTTTCAAAAACCAAATTTTGTGAGATTTTATAAGAAATCTTTCTTTGGTGAAATTATTAATTTTATAAAAATGTTATAAAATTTTTTTTTATTTATACGAGATTTTTATATAATTTTGTTTGTATCTCATTAAAAAACTGTAGATGGTAACCTCAAGTTTGTAATAGAAAAGCGTAAGAAACGACTAGGCTAGACCCGTAAGATGAATTTGAGGTTGGGTATTTATTTCTGACGATTTTCTTAAGTTAAAATATCTGGTGCGTTGCAACACACAACTTTCCTTAACTCTACGTCAATTCACTCGTGTACATGGTTTTTTCCACTTACTCAATTCATTTATCACTCAGTTAATTTGAACTCGGTCAAACAACGCTTTATGGCAGCGATTACAGTTACACGCTAAAACCGATTTTAGTAGACAATTTCATAATTTATTGTGCTGCTCTCGTCATTTTCCCACTGATGGGAATTTGCCTTATTTAGAGCTATCAATATACACAATTTAATCCAAATCGTTAGAGCCGCTTTTGAGGAAAAAAATATTTGGTGTTTTGATCACTATGATAACTATAGTTAACTTTCAGTGGATTTTGTTCATACCCTTATTTTGGCGTACCATGGTAACCTGCGAACGAGATATCAAGTTTGAGCTGATTTGATACGGTCAAAATTGTTCACAGACACACAGACCATTTTCCCAAATAGTGTTTCTCGGACTCAGGGGGGTCTGAAACGTAAAGATCTGAAGAAAACTTTTTTTTGAGAGAGATCTGTGAATACACATGTAAGAAAATCTTAACTCGTGAATGTCAAACCCTCCTGAAGTTAAGAAATTGCTCAAGGTGCGTCATTGAATGCGTCCTATAATACCGAAAGTGGTTACTTACTGCCTCGCGTCTCAGTCGAACTACCCGTCAGTTTCAACCGTCGCGTCTTGCCAATTGCCTAGCGTCCCCTAGAAACCGTCAATTTTCGTTGTTGCGTTAAAGCGGTCATGTTTCGCATCGTTCATAACGACCAGTCAAACGAACCTCATAGAGATTCAAGTGTCAACTAAATTATTAATATATGCGAGAATACGAGAATAATAAAAGAAGGGAAAACACATGAATACAGTAAAGTTGAGTTTTCGGGCTAATGGCGTCAACGAAACTCCTTGAAAGAGAGCAGCAATTTGGCGGGGCTTTAATGAAACCACCTGCAATTTTACAGGACTGACACGATGACTCATTTTAGTCTGGTGTGTAAATAGCTCGTTTGGCGGGTGTGTTGCCGTGACACTATTATCACAAGGCCATGTACTTAGGCGTGATTGACTACTGGTCCGTTGCCAGAAGTAGCAAACTCGCTGTTAATCAATGGAAAGTACTGGCCCAATCCCAGAGAGCTGCAGGTCAGAACGCAGCTGCTTCGGGAGATTTTACTTTCTGAGAGATCAAACCACAACTTCATCATCAATG